>JAMKCF010000027.1:0-2400000 GCA_023634235.1 Pisaster brevispinus | reverse complement strand
TCAAGTTCTATTCGATTGACGATTTTAAAAGGAAATCTTGAATATGAAAAATCAGGCAGAGGGGTGAAACAATAAATTTGCTAGTCACTGAAAAAAACCAAGAAAAACTGTAATTTGGACTCACTGGTTGCTCCAGAAAACCAAGATTTCATAGTATTTATTCACACTTATATAGCGCAGTTTTTCACCCGTTTTGATGGTCATGGTGCATCAACATTATTACCCTGGTCACTGTGCCATTTTCATTCCTCAAACCATCTCGGCTCCCTGGGGAGTATACAGCCTGTGATGACAAGTATGTATCGCACTACAGCTAAATCAATCACAAGAACCATCTCTGCCCTCACAACGGGCCATTTGTGTCACTCTTAAACCATCTCAGCTCTCTGGGGAGTATACAGCCCTGTGCTGACATCTGTGCCCCTACAGGTACCCATTTACTCCTGGGCGAAGAGAAGCAATTATAGTAAAGTGTTTACTCTTTGTTTGGTTGGATGCTCAGGTCGCTGCAGTACAGACGGGCCCAAGCACGATGAGTATAGACTTACTGGGTACAGGATCACACCATGAGGTCAAGACGGACATCCACATCAAGGGCATCTATGCCACCAAGGTAAATTAGTCATAAAGACGGACATCAGGCTGGCTCAGTGGTTTCTTTCCCTGCTTTTCACCTCTGTGGACCTCAGTTCCAATCCCACGTCAAACCTAGAGCCTTGCATGTGGACTGTATTTGCAGCCCTTAGAATTTTCCCCATTTTGGGTTTTCCTCTTAAAACGGAACATTTCTTCTCAATTCACCATCCTGTTATTGGCTCTTATGCTGTTGGACGTGTAGATAAACAAATAAAGTCTTTAAATAGATAAATAAATAAAAGATCACAAATTGTTTAAAAGGCTTTGGGAAAAATCTGTGAAGATGTGTTCTTTATTCTGTTACTGTTGCCGTGATTTCTCTTGAGTGTGTATTTATTTGTTTGCAGGACCATGTAGCAATATGGAATGGAAAGAAAGCTGTAGTTTATGACATCTCATCATCAGTGAAAGCTGCAGGTAAAAATTATATAAAGTAAAATTTTGTAGACAGGATAATAATAATGTGAATAACTGGATTTATATAGTGCCAAGTTACGTAAACAATGGAAATTAACCTGGTAAGTCTGCTGCCACCTAGCGTTCCAAAGTCTCCAATTGGGAAAGCAGCACCTACTAATTGTTTGCATCATGTAAATTCGCTTTTGAAGTATGAAGTGTGTACCGACTTAACTCTAGCAAGGCGTCTTGGGTACTCGTGCATTCTTTTTTTTCTTCCAGTATGATAACTTCCACTGTTCACTTCTCTTTTTCTTTCTTCATCAACACCAGGTACTTTCAGCACAGACTGCAATATTGTGTGTCTCTATGAGCAGAATGCGTACACCACAGAGCCTGGCAAGATACAAGTTCGCAATTTCCAGGTACCAAAACTGCTCATAATGTCACATATTATGGGTATCAGATTTTCTGATGTTAGAGACAACAGTTTTGATAAAGCCAGTGGGCTTTCAGATGGATATGTTTCTCTGGAGGATTGGTACTGGTATGAACTTTAGAGTTAGTGAGCTTTCAGATGGAAATATTTCTCTAGAGGATTGGTACTGGTATGAACGTTATAATAAGTGTACTTTCAGATGGAAATATTTCTCTGGAGGATTGGTACTGGTATGAACTTTGTAATGATTGAGCTTTCAGATGGAAATATTTCTCTAGAGGATTGGTACTGGTATGAACTTTAGAATTAGTGAGCTTTCAGATGGAAATATTTCTCTAGAGGATTGGTACTGGTATGAACTTTAGAATTAGTTAGCTTTCAGATGGAAATATTTCTCTAGAGGATTGGTACTGGTATGAACTTTAGAATTAGTGAGCTTTCAGATGGAAATATTTCTCTAGAAGATTGGTACTGGTATGAACTTTGTAATGATTGAGCTTTCAGATGGAAATATTTCTCTAGAGGATTGGTACTGGTATGAACTTTATAACGAGTGAGCTTTCAGATGGAAATATTTCTCTAAAGGATTGGTACTGGTATGAACTTTATAACGAGTGAGCTTTCAGTTTGAACTAATCAATTCTCCGATAACTACCACTCATGTACTTTGTTGTATATCGTCAGGGTACCGTGAAGCAGTTGATCCCACTGAATGAGATGGAAGGAGAACCGGTTACCATGGATATCAGCGGTCACTTCTTAGTGGTCACTTCAACCACCGGTTTCGTCAAGGTGTATGATGTATCTAGAAGGTAAGCAGAACTGGAATAGAACTATAGACTGTGCAAGTCTTGCGCGTGAGGGAGGCCCTCTTTAACTAACCTCGAATTCCCGCCGAAACCCCCGGGATCCCGGCGGCTTCATACTCTATGAACTCTTTCAAAAGGATTGAATAAACTCATGAATATGCCAGTACACAAGAGGTCACGCTCTGGCTGAAGGGCTCATTAAAACACAGTCCCTTGCCAGAGGGATTAACGTCTGAATAAGCAAAGCGACAACAAAAGAAGTCTGGTAGGTGTTGGGCTATTAGGTCTGTCAATTGTTAAGGGATTACCCTAGTAATTTTGTGACTCACTGAAAGTCAGGCACTTGATTAGTATAGTATTTTATCAGAATTTTTGGTGGTTGAAAATGCAATTTATATAAACGTTTTATGAAATGCAAACGTTTGAGAAAACGGAGACAAAATTCAAGTCATTTGAAACATTTTTTTTCCCCTCAGTTAGTAATGTCTTTCAGTTCCCAAAACGTAGTCATTACTAAAACTTTTTGAAAGACTAGTTACAGTGTATCAACATCGGATTAGCGCTTGTCTGGCGGAGCGAGCAGCCACAACAAAGCGGAACAATCAAAGTGTTGCATCCGATAATTGGTCCCTTTGTGAAGTCACTTTTCCAGCCTGCTTGAGTAGAACTCATGCATATTCGTCTGACGTATATACAGCTATGTGAATTGACCCAAAGATAATGAGCTCATTAAAGTGGTGTTAGACTACCCGTCGGGATCCTGCGGGTTTCGGCGGATATTGAGGGTTAGTTAAAGAGGGCTTCCCTAATCGAACATTATGGGACCTGTTAAAGTGCACCTGTTTGTGTCACTGCGTTAAGGCAATGTAAATGTGGGACCAAAATGGTCCCAAAATGTTTGAATATCCGCGAGGCTTGCACGGTTGATTGACATTTAAAGACATGAGTAACCTAAAACAAGTTAAGTTAGTCATGCTCTTTGATCTCCTTCTCTAGCGCTGAGGATAATGTTCCCAAAAGCCCCCTGTGAATCTTTAACTCCTCAGGTTGAAGGTAGAATTGCTATTGCTTCAATGTACCTCCTAAGATCTGGATCCTAGTTTCAGGCTTTTTTGTCAGCAGTGACTCAAAGCATTGTATGAGTAGTCAGTGTGGATTAAAACCCACAACCTTTGAAATGCAAGCCAAGTAGTCTAACCAATGACCAATAGATTGCAAACTTGATGTTTAATAACAATGTTATTCAAAGCATTGTATGAGTAGTCAGTGTGGATACAAACCCACAAACTTTGGATTGCAGTCCAAGCGGTCTAACCACTAACAAATAGAAGGTTATCTCGATGAATAAAAAACAATAATATTCAAGATAATGTGAAGTAGTCAATCCATAAGTCAGCAGGATTCAAACCCACAACCTTTGGGATGCAAGCCAAGTAGTCTAACACTAACAAATACAAAGTTGCCTTGATGAATAGCAACACTGTTATTCAAGAAAGTGTGAAGTAGTCAATCCGAGAGTTAAACGGGATTCAGACCCACAACCTTCAGAGTGCAAGCCAAGTAGTCTAACCACTTGACCACACTCCTGCCTCATAGGTCCGCATACCATCATCGTCTACATGCATTTATTAATCGGTTGCTTTATTCTTAACCATTTTTTTTTCAACTCAGAGAGGCCAAGTCACACTGCTCTCCAATTAATCTGACAGAGTCCGTCAGCAAACTAGGTAACATCACCATGGGAAAGATCAACAGCAATGGAACCAAAGTCTGTGTCATCACCAGCCAGGTTGGTTGATACTTTTACACTTTCAGGCTCAAAGGGAATCATGTGATGGTAAATGTTCTTTTCGGGTGTATCCATACCACATGATACATTACGGGAAAGCTCCATTAAATGTTTTCCGAGTTTCGCCCCCAAAACTCGGAAACTATACATCCTTTCACCAGTGGGTGTGTTTACATCAAATTTCTTGGGTCATTAAACTTAATGGATGAGCAGTTAATCTGCCTTGGGGCAGTCAGTAGCCCTACTGGTTTGTGCATGATCAAATTAAGTCCACCGTTTGGAAAAGGAATGACATGAAGGTAACAGGTGTTAGTTGTCTGATGAAAAGGATGTTTTATTCTCGCCTCTTTCCTTAACCCTTTCGTTACCAAATTGTTTGGACATAAACAACCGCTGGTGACCGCATTGTTTGACCACTCAAGCGTGAAGCACACATTCTTACACAACAGAAAGCTTTCGTTCAAAGGCCATTTTTACAAACTTCATTATCTCCTTGAAGATTTTGTTTTACAGCAAAATAAGTAATAAAAAAGTTCTTCCTTATTGAATTTCCTTTCATATAACTTAAAACTCATTGAGATTGGTCCAATAAATGTCAAAGTTCTTGGTCTTTCTTTCCTCAGTGCAATCTGTAATCTCAAACACTTTTTTGTACACAACCATATGGCGCTTCGTAGGTGTTTGGCATTTCGGATCTTCCTATTCCAATTTGAAGAGATTGCATAATAGCAACCTTATTTTATTTTACTACCATTGGAAAGATCCGATCTCTCTCTTTCCAATGATGGTAAGCTTGGGTATGGAGGGTGAACATGGACAAAACTACAACTTTATTACAAATGGCCTTTGTGCTCAGGCTTGAGTGCTTTTTTCTGTGCAAGCTTGGTCGACTAAAGTCGCCAATGGTAAGGAAGAGGGGGTATGAGTGCAGTCGACTAAAGTCGCCTATGGTAAGGAAAGGGTTAATGGAGCTTTCCCGTACTGAGTTGCAAGGCCATCTCTCTGACGTGTGCTTAAAGTTGAGTGTATCAAGTAATAAATCACAAGGGAAAAAGATCGGGTAAAGTTTCCCTTGTGGTTTATTACTGGTTATTTGAAATAATAAGTCGCATTACCTTAGGTTGATCCCTCTGCTGCCGCTTCCCAGGTTGCATTGTAAACTTGGGTGTTATCCCTGGCTATATTATGGCATTTACAGGTGGAATGGCTTCTGACTGGCACCCCTGAACAATGATATTGACAAAATAGGGACATACCAACCGTTAGTCAATTTTTATTTGTTCAATCCTAACTTATTTAAAATGTACCCAATCAGTTTTGTTTCTGGTTTATTACTTGATCTTCTTTTGCCTCCAAACTTTCTTCAAGATGGTAATTTGCCAAGGTATGCTTGGAAAACATGGGTCATGCTCGAATGGGTCATGGGTCATGGGTCATGGGTCATGCTCGAACCATGGGTCATGCTCGAACCTGTACATCCAATTTTCCTAACACACTGGAAGTTTAGGATGTGTCAGCTCTTGACCAACTTGATACTGCAATCCATTGTTCAAGATTTCGATTTGTTTTTTTAAATCACACCCTTGTTGACAGGACACAACTACTCATGAATATGTATACTTACATTAGCTTATTAAATATCACCGCTACCATCCGTTGGTGTCAAATTTTGTGAAATATCTTTCAGACCAATGGAATGCCCAACAGTAAATTATACGTGTGGGATTGTGACCTGGGGACTGTCACCCAGTTTGATCTAGCCACGGGCCGTGGGGACCAGGAAGATTACAGCGGGCAGGATGATGAAATCAGCGATGCAGAGAGGTAAAAGTAAAGTCTAGTATAATCAGTAACTTCAGGCAGGGTTGCAGTAGAATTCCTAATGATAATAATACTATAAGGTGAGGTTTGTGGTCACACCATGTATAAATCTTTTTTGAGCAGTGGTGGCTCTGAGAAGAACCGGTGGTTGACAACTCCACCCCTACTCAAAAGAGATTTACACATTGTGTGACCACAAACCTCACCTGATGGTACTCCCACCATGGGAGTACAATCCTACTTAATAATAATACTTTTATTCAGGCATATCACAAAAATTACAAAAATTTAACAATTACAACAATTATATAGAGTAAAAAAGCTAAAGTTTATATCCCCCCCCAATATACAAATGCAAATTGACAATAAAATTTACAATGAAAATATCACAGAAAAAGCACATGGCAAAGACAAAACACACTTAAAAAGGACCACAATAATTTAAAAACCAGAAGATAAAAAACAAAAAAAGGAAAACACAAGAAACAGAAAATGGACAGACATGAAAACCAAGAGACAACAGACGAAACAAAAGATGGACTGCCCAGGAGGATGACGAAAGTGAAAAAAATACCAAAGGGGTGTGTCACGCACTCGCTCTTTTTCTAGTTTGTAAAATATATCAGTTTATTGAAGCTTGCATATTTTTCTCTTGGCGTTTTTGCAGAGGTTGTGCAGAAACTGCTCTCTGTTGCTTCAACAGTTTTGTCAGAATATTTTAAATTGACAAATTTTTCCTCTGGGTTTTTGTTTGTATGGGGGTAGCGCAGAAACTGCTTATTCTTAAAAAGATTGTTCACTTATCAAAACTAATTTTGTGAGTTGTTTTTTCCTGTGCAGGGGTCGTGTAGAAGCTGCCCATGATATAGCCGGTCGGTACCCACTGGCCATCCAATGGGATCCCCATGAGCCTAAACTACTCATCTGTGAGGCCAAACTCTCCGATTCTGATGATGCGGCATTTACTAAGAAATCCTCACTACTCCTGTCAATGAAAGATTCACCAGTAAGAAAACGGGACAGAAACTTTATTGTAGTTTTTTTTTTCAAAGCAGTCTGAAAACATGGAGAATCTACCTAAGCCCTTTTCAAAACCAGGGCACAGTTTCATAGAGCTGCTTAAGCAGAAAATATTGCTTAACAATTTTCTTCTTAGCAGAAATTGAGCAGGATACCAGTCACAAATGGTACTTGTGATACAGTGTGTTGGCTGGTAATCTTATTCTGGTAAGCAGGGCTTACCAGAATAGACCATTTCATTTGAAATGGCCATTGGTTTGCTTTCTACTGATGATGAATGCTGCTCTTTATCATTAATGACATTTTTTCAATTAAAAACAGTCTTCTTCTTTTTATCTCTCTGTAGCCTGATGTAATGATCATATCCTTGTTTAGTACCCTGGAGCATGGCATCGTACTTCAAGATAGTTTTGGACTGGTACCAGCCTACAGCCACCTGCTCGGGTTGCAGGTGCCATTTTATTACTTCATCAAGAAGGTAAGTGAAGTTGTGCACTTTAAAGCCAGGTTTATATTCGCTGAGATTTCGTTTCATCTGCAGCACACAGGTCTATATTTACATTCTGCAGTACATTCTGCAGCACAAGAAGGTAACTGAGTGGTGCTCTTTGAAGCCTAGTACATATTCACTGAAATTTCACTTCATCTGCAGCACATAGGTGTAGTTTTACATTCTGCAGTGCATTCTGCAGTACATTCTGCAGCACAAGAAGGTAACTGAGTGGTGCTCTTTGAAGCCTAGTACATATTCACTGAAGTTTCACTTCATCTGCAGCACACAGGTGTAGTTTTACATTCTGCAGTGCATTCTGCAGTACATTCTGCAGCACAAGAAGGTAACTGAGTTGTGCTCTTTGAAGCTTGGTACATATTCACTGAGATTTCACTTCATCTGCAGCACATGTGTCTAGCTTTATATTCTGCAGTACATTCTGCAGTACAAGAATGTTAGAGATGTTGTGCACTTTAAAGCATGGTACATATTCAAGTCCCGCTCTAGTCAAGTTTTCTGTGTTCAACCCAAAATTACATCTACTTTATCCACATTCATTACCAAATGGTGGTCATCTCAGATCTGTCTTGAACTGCAGTTACCCACAGATGAATGACCTGATAATGACTCCATTGCCTTCTGATTTCACATGCCGTTAAATTCATTTGACCCCTTTCACTAGACAAAGTGATTGTTTTCCTCGGAGAGTTCCTTCAGGATTAGTCGAGAACTGTCTGTAGGAACTACATTTTTCAAAACGTGTTTTGTCCATTTTCTGAAACAGGCCGGTGAGAAGAGCGACGGCATCACAACCTTGTCCCCAGGGTCCTTGGTTGCTAAGCAGGTGATGAGGGACTTCATTGGGCTAGAGGAAGGAGACAAGAATGCCCAGGAGGCCATGATGAGTTTCAGTTACTTCTTGACCATCGGTAACATGGACGAGGCATTCAAAGCAATCAAACTCATTAAGAGGTGAGTCATTAGCTGAAAATGTTGAACGTTAAAGAACCAAGAACACTTATCATGGAAGAGTATAGGTTAACCCTGGTGTTTCTGGTTCCCATAGCAAGCACCCTTGTTTACAGGTTTCCTTAGGCTTGCTAGCTACAGTGATTAAGTTCACTTATGAGGCATCCTTGGTTTCATATCAGAAATATATAGTAATAATAATAATGTTAATACTTACTTTCCTGCCAATAGTGAGTCCGTATGGGAAAACATGGCCAAGATGTGTGTCAAGACGAGACGACTGGACGTTGCCAAGGTGTGCTTGGGAAACATGGGTCATGCCCGAGGAGCGAGGGCGCTCCGGGAAGTAGACAAAGAGCCCGAGCTGGACGCCAAGGTAGCCATGTTGGCCATACAGCTGGGACAGTTGGTGAGTTGATATGACCTTTCAATGACCTCTAGCTTCGGTGTATTGTTCCTCAGTAACTGGCCATTTCGGTTTGAAGATCTGTATTGATTGAAAGTGGTAGGTCCTATGTGTTGTGTAATGCACGGAACCCAGGACACTTGTTGTAAATAGAACGGGTTTGCCCCGATGTTTCTGGCATGGTTGGCAGCATTATGCACCAACCTCACTTTGTATCCCTTTCAAGGTTTTGTAGTACATTGCTAAGCCTCTTAAAATCATTCTTACTGATTTCATGATTTGGGCGTACGTAGCGTTATGACAGGCATGGCACATCATAAATGGTCACAATTATTCCTATTATTATTAATATTAAAAAAGGAGAAATAACAGCAAGGGTTCTGAGAAAACGTCATCATAGTATGTTTTCTTGACTTTTCTAGGATGTGGTGGTTTTGTCTTTTTTAGTTTTTTGGTGTGTTTTTTTGCCTTTAGAATCAAGAGAGGTGAGGTAGAACTCGGCTTACAATTTTCTTATAGATAGAATTATTTTAATGTACCTTGTACCTTCTACCTTGTACCTTGTACCTTGTACCTTGTACATTGTACCTTGTACCTTGTACCTTGTACCATGTACCTTGTACCTAGGCATTGTCCATCCACTGCAGGATGTAGCCCTCTATCAGATTCCTCCATGTAGCCCTTTCCTTAGCCCCTCTGGTCTAGTTCTTCCCTGTGATCTTTACTATGTCATCCCTCCATCTTTTCTTTTGGTCTGCCTCAGGATCTTTATTCCCTACTCTGGGTTGCCATTCTGTGGGTCTTATTGCCCATCTATTGTCTTGTCATCCTTGCTACGTGTCCTGCCCATTTTCATTCCATTATTTAAAGAATATGATTTTTAAGTATTTTCAAATATTCTGTCATTCTTTGATGATCCTGAACTATGTCTTTATATCTGTAGGATGACGCAGAAAGATTGTACAAGAATTGTTCCAGATATGATCTTCTCAACTCTTTCTACCAGGCCAGCGGACAGTGGGGAAAGGTAAGAGGCTATTTGAGGCCACACCGTATTTTTTTAAATGAGGTGCACCAATGTATGATCATTGGATAAAAAACATGATTTCTTTCTCATCTTTTGTTTGGTTTGCATGCACTATCCCATTACGGGAAAGCTCCATTAAAGAAAGAGGCTGAAAGAAAACATCCTTTTCATCTGGCAACTCACACCTGTTATCTCCATCTAATTCCTTTTCTAAACAGTGGGCTTAATTGGATCATGCACAAACCAGTAGGGCTGCTAACTGCCCCAGGCAGATTAACTGCTCATATATAAATTTTTAGTGACCCAAGTAATTCAATGTAAACACGCCCACACAGTGCAAAGGATGTATACTTTCTGAGTTTTTGTGGCCATTTAAGGGAGCTTCCCTGTAATTTGTTACTTTTTCCATTGCATGGAAAGTTCTGGTGGGGCAATGATCCTATGGCAATTGCCTCCCCCCCCCCCCTCTCACCGTCAGTTTATATGTAAGGTCCCCTTAGTTACTTTGAACCTTTTTATTGCTACTGATGTTTTGCCCGTTTTGTGCTCAACATAGCCTTGGTCGGCCTCTCAATATTTTCCTCTCATTGCTGATTATTCTTCTACCCACCTTACCAGGCTATGGAGACAGCTGAATTGAATGATAGAATCCACCTCAGGACCACATACTACAACTATGCCAAGCACCTGGAGGCCAAAGGAGACATCAATGGAGCTATACCAAAGTAAAATACTGCCACAATTATCAAGTGTCTTCTGTCTTCTGTCTTCTGTCTTGTGATCAGTTTGGGGTTGAACATAAGAAAATTTACTAGAGCGGGACTTGAACCTGCGACTGCAGCTGGCGCTATACCAACTGAGCTATCTAGCCCTATGTTGGGGGTCTCCCTATTTTGTCACTATCTTTGTTCAGGGGTGCCAGTTCAAATTTGTAACCGCCTAATAGCCGGGTATCACACTCAAGTTGACAATACAACCTGGGAAGCAGCAGCAGAGGGATCGCCATAATGCAACTTTTAATTTCAAATATGTGCCTAGAAATGGGGCAGCCAATCACATTGTACCTCGACGTCTCTAGTTATGCGTTGTCCAAATCACCAGCCTCAGCTGCCGCTACTGCCAGATCTCTGCAATGGACACCTTTCATGACACAAAGTGCACTTACTAACACTCATCCTGCCTGCCATTTTGGGAGTCAAAACATGCTTGTGCACCTCTGCTGTTTTAGTTAAGGTGTTAAAAATGTTCCTCAATCAACAACTATTTCTGTCTGTTAGGATTTTGATAACGTTCGGCTTTTTTATTTTACAGCTATGAGAAATCCGATACTCATCGTTTTGAAGTTCCCAGGATGTTGTTTGATGAGCCCCAGGCGCTGGAAGCTTACATCATGAAGAACAAGGACAAGTACGTCTAGAAATTAACATAAATTAAGAAAAAAGAAGAAGTGGCTGTTGCAAGCTCCTTACCAACCAAAATGATCTGTGGTATAAATGCAAACAAATAGTAGTGGCCCCATGTTTCAACCATTGCGGTGTCTAACACTGTATAGAAAATTGGACTTTGAAGAAAGTGTACATAGTAAAAATTGTTAACAAATTAAAATTTGAAGCTTTGCAGAACTACTTTGTGTGAATACTTCAAAAATATTTTTTGGGAATTGGTAGGCTGGTGTTTTTTCACCAAGAGACCATTGTTTGGACTGAAAGGTCGTAAATATTTCAACAATTTGCAACAAGGCAACTTTTCAATTATAATAAGTATTTTAGGTCCTTTTAAATGAAGTATCAAATCACCTTACACTATTACTACTCGCGTTCATCGGGCTTCAAGTATTTCTTGAACCATATCAGCTCCTTAGGAGTATGCAGCACCGGCAGCACAATGGACACAATGGTATTAGTAACCTTAATCATTCCCATCAACTTTCTCTACCCACCCAGGTGCCCATTTACTCCTGGGTAATAAGAGGCACGTACAGTTAAAGGTATTATACAGGATTGGTAGAGCTGACAAAATAGTCCCAGACAGTGTTCATGTTTTGTGTGGTCAACGAAACATGAAATGAATAACCTGTTTAAGTTTGGGCCTAATCCGTTGTGTGAGTCGGGAGAAAATACTGAAAAACAATGCACAATTTTCAGAACGAGAACGAGAACACAGTGTCTTTAACTTTGGTTGTAACACCCAAAATTAGCTGTTGCATTTTTTAGGTTTTCAGATTTGGTTTTCTCAAATGTGACTTCATTTCAGGAGGAAATACTTCAAAGAAAAAAAATGGTTCTAGTATGAACTTCATAATCAGTAAGCTTTCAGAGTAAAACTAAACAAAGATGTTTTTGTACTTACCAGTCCTGTATAATACCTTTAAGTGCCTTGCCCAAGGACACAAGTGTCATGACAGGGATTGTATAGTGGATTGAAATTCTAGAACAGTTCAAGAAGCCCATGATGTGTTTTTCCCTGACCTGTTAAGAGACAAGACTTGTCCTTTTCATTCCTTAGGTCTCTTAGGAAGTGGTGGGCACAGTACATGGAGAGCACTGGTGAGATGGAGACGGCTCTGCAATTCTATGAGGCGGGCCAAGATTACTTATCCCTAGTTAGAGTCTACTGCTACTGTGGCAATCTAGAGAAGGTGAGTAGCACAGATTAATAAAAAAAATATAAAAAAACATTTACAATGTGCCTTCGATCTAGTTAGTTATTCTTAGGCATGGACAAGTTGTTTATAAAAATGAGACCCATTAATGTAACACCTTGTATAAAGGGTTTACAAGGCCTGCCAACCAAGCCAGAAAACACCAAGACGACCCCTACTTCTCTATAATGGCAAGTGTACTGGGTTCCTTTACATGCATTACACAACATACAACTACGTCTTTATGCCGCATTTGAAGGGCAAGACTGGCCAAGTGTCTTGTTTAAGGACACAAGTGCGAAGACCGGGACTGGAACCCACACTCTGCTGATCAGAAACACCAGAGCTTGAGTCCGGTGCTCTACTGCGCCACGAAATGCCACACTAGAGTTTTGTCTGGTCTTGAGTTGCGTCTTTGAAACACCAGCAATCTCTCAGGGACAAGTTTTTGTGCCGTTTAGAACATTGTCATTTTAGAACTGCATTCATTCGTTATTTTCATCTTGAAACTAAATGATTTATTTCTGCTTTTTGTTTAAAGGCGGCTGAGGTAGCCAATGAGACCGGTAACAAAGCTGCATGCTACCATCTGGCTAGACAATATGAAAACCAGGTTGGTACACTAATCATTAGAACGATCTTTGAACTTTGCTCTCTCAACCTTGACCTTACTGTCCAACCCTTTCTTATTAACCTTTAGCCCCCCCCTCCCTTAGTCACTAATCATCAGATGTTTGAACTGTTTGACTCTTGCACTAATAACAACCCTCCCTTACCACTTCATTTCTTGTTATTAAATACCAACCCCCACGAACCTGCTCCACCACGGCACCAATATTGATCAACTTCATCAAGCACTGAGTTCACTGCAGTAAATGAAAAGTTCAAAAGAGTTCTACAAATCCTTATCTCTCTTTAGCCACCATTGTTTGAGGACCTGTATACACTAAATAATCATTGCACTAAAACAAGAAAGGGGCTCAGACTATTTGTCCATCTGGCCTCTGGTTGCATTAATTTGGTTACAAACAACCACTTGGGCTACAGCCATTGACTTCAATGACAGCGTTGAAGAGTAGGCCTTTTCAGCAATTCAGCCTATAGCCACAGCCGTTGCCACTAATTCTGGCCGTACTATGGTGAAAGTGAGTTGAAGACAACTTTTTAGCACTATTTCAAATTTTCAAGCTAGAGGCAGGATTCTTAATACAATGTTTTACTTTGACAAGGGTTATTTACTAATGGTTACAGTGCATTGTTTCAAGCTTCAATCTTCGCCCTACATTTTAAGAGATATCAACAATATCGATCATACAAATATTGATATTGATAAACTTTTCTGGCCACGTTGTCATCCAGAGCAACAAAAAGGACAGCTCTGAAGCCATTGATGAACAAACCAGAATGGTCAGTATGTGTTCATCACACAGCCTTCTCTAGTTCTTGTTGCGACTCTTCAAAGCGTTTTCTTACTACTTCAAGAAACTTTGCTTCGTCTTTAGCAATGCTTACATGTTCTGATGTTTTAAATCTCTACAAAGTTACAGTTTATGTACACTCTTCCAAGTTTAACAAGTTTGTATTCTGCTCTTTTTGTACAAAGTTCTTGCTTTTGTATGTTTTTACAAAGATCTATAGTTAACTGAAGTTTTGAATGCTTGAGTTATTTTTGTCAACTCAAATTCACCTTTTGACATTATTTGCTAGTTTTTATCGTTTGTAACAACGACACTACGCAGTTCAAATGTCTTTCCTAGAGAATTTGTATTATTTTGTTTCTCTTTAATTTGTACAGATCTCTATAACTTTCTAAACTTTGTATTTTTGTTTTTTACAATGAGACAAGTTGGAGATTTGATTTTTCAACTTTTGTCTCAAAACATGTTGGCTTGTCCAAAAACATTTTTAAGCACATTGTTTGCATGATTAGTCTTGAGTGTTGTTGACATCCTGAATACTGTAAACTATCTGAGCCCAATTTCATAGAGCTGCTTAAACAGAACATTTGCTTAACAACTTTCTGCTAAGCAAAAATTAGCATGACACCAGTCACAGATGGTACATGTGCAAGGTATTTTGGCTGGTAAACTCAGTTTGTTAAGCATAATTTTGTTGGGCTTAGCTACTTTTTGTGCTCAAGCAGCTCTATGAAATTGGCCCCTGTACTTGACAGTGTGGCCAGCAAATCTGAAGGTCATTCACCTGCTGAACCATCCAAATGCAATATCTCTTCAATCCTAATGGAAAACCTAACCCTATCCTAACCCTCACAATAACCAATCCTATCAGGACCCATATTGAACCCTCTCCATCAGTGCCCCCCCCCCCCCCCCAATGATGATGAATAACTCCAACTTTGCTGGTCAAACTATCACAATCTCTACAGTAGAAATCATACTCACAAAACTGTATTAATAGTTTTCATGATTTAGCCAAACTTTTCACTTTTATCATTTTCATTGTTTATAGACAGTGCAAGTCTCTCATGTGTTTGAACATTTTGGACTTGTTAAAGTGAACAAAGTTGTTTCCTTCACGCGTTAAATCAATTCATGTGGGACCAAAGTGATCCCAAACATGTTTGAATACGCGCGAGACTTGGACTGTTTGTTATCTACTTGTTTTTAGTTTTATTCCTTCTTTTTCTTATCCTCATTGTATTTGTAACGGACCCTTCTTACTGACATCACTTTTCTATAGCATTGTGGGAGGACTGCCATTGCTGGAGTACTATGCACCTGTAGGATACGTACGCATAGTGCCATCTAGCGTGTTTTGTAGCACATGTTCGTGTTGGTAATAATCTTTGATTAATTTTGTGTGGACACAGGATAACATCCGTGAGGCCATCCACTTCTTCACCAGAGCCCAGGCTTACAGTCAGGCAATAAGACTCTGCAAGGTCAGTCCAGGAGTTCAATGCATCCGTGTGATTTAATTTAATAAGGGTGTGCTTTAATGTGCTGCCCGGTTCGAATAAATGGACAATAGTTTTGTTGTGTCAGAGCAAAAAAGTTGTACATCATAAAATAGCACTTATGTTACGCCCTAGTTTGAAATTGTCAAAATGTTGTAGCTCGCTTAAAATAGCCCGGATGTGCGCAAAACAATTACACGCCGAGATACAAAGTTTTTGCACAAAGTATTTTTGGGTGAGATACGGCGCTTTTGCAAAATTGAAGTACAATGTTTTTTGCACTGACGCAACGACTTATAGTTCTAGAGACATATACAACATTGCTATCTACCAATAAGGTACTCAAGGTGCTTGAACAAAGAGAAACATATTTGAATTTTTTTTAATTATGAGAACAATTTATCCACCCAAGGGTTTACAAGGTGCTGCGGCACATTCAGCAGCCACTGCTAGAAACACCGGGGCAAACCCCATCTCTTAAGTGTAACTGGGTTCTTTTACTTGCATTACAAAATGCATGAGACCTACGGCTTTACCTCCCATTGGAAGGGCGAAGCAATAATGGTTAGTGCCTTGCTTAAGGACGCAAGTGTCAAGACCTTGACTCGAACACACCCTCTGCTGAATAAACAGGAACATTTGAATTTTTAATAATCTTGTCAAATAAATTTGTATTTATGTGCAATAGAGCGAGGGACAAAGCTAGCAATATAGAATTTTTATTTATTCAGCTTTCAGTCATAATATTTTCACTTTCCTTCTCTACCTTATCCTCAGGAGAACAACATGGAGGATCAATTGATGAATCTAGCCTTGATGAGTTCCAGCGAGGACATGATTGAGGCAGCCCGCTACTACGAGAGCAACCCCAACACCATGGACAAAGCAGTCATGCTCTTCCATAAGGTAATGGGGTCTCAAATTAACCACTGGTGGCGGTCCCCTGTGGGTCCCCCCTTTTGGGTTCCAGATTAGAACAATCCAATCTTACCCAGAATGTGAAATGAAAGAATTCACTTCTTTTATTTTTGGTGATCTGTGTAGGGCAATTTTAAGGAAGAAGAAATCTGACTAATCTTACTCCTGACTCCTTTATATCTAGGGTGGACATTTCTCTAAGGCCTTGGAGCTGGCATTTAAGACGCAGCAGTTTGGAGCTCTTCAGCTCATAGCAGAAGATCTGGACGAGAGGACAGATCCAGTTCTACTCAATCGCTGTGCAGAGTTCTTCATGGAACACGGCCAGTACGACAAGGCAGTAGACTTGATGGTGGTCGCCAAGAAGGTGTGTTTAACATGAAGTAACATAGATTTCTTTCCATTGACTGCTTTTGTGTGGTACATCATGTTCGTTAGTTCCTTGTCATATAAAGTGACGCTTAAACTTGTGTGGTAATTATGACACAAAATGTAAAATTTCCCATATGGCACTGTAGTACCTTGCCTGCCAGGAAATGTCATGGAATGTACAAGGTAAAACAAGGGTACATGGCCTATACAACCTTCACCTACAGTTTGTGATGTCTGAAACAGTCATCACTGTTGTTTACTCTTGACGCTATCCACAGTATGACGAGGCGCTTGATCTATGTGAGCGACAGAGTGTCCCGATCACGGAGCGCTTAGCAGAGAAGATGACCCTCTCCAAGGACAACAAGAACAGCGATGTCCGCTTGAAACTACTGGAGAAGGTCGCTGATATCTGCTTCCTGCAGGGAGCCTATCACCTCGCTACCAAGAAGTACACACAGGCTGGTAACAAAGTCAAGGTAGGAGGAAATCTTACTCAAATTTATCAGAACTTGGTGGTTTGGCCATGGACACCCCTGGGTCACTTAACTTTTGTTTTTTATTACTGTTACAAAGCACATGCATGTCGTAAAGGAGCATTGCCTACAAGCTCTGCTTCTAATTTGAATCCCTCTGCATTGTTACATTTTTTTTTCATCTAGTTCTTCAAAATCTATTTATTGAAAGCATATTTTTGTATTGATGTCTTTTGATTGGTAATGGCAATGTTGTTTTTATTCTGTGTAAAAATAAATAAACCTTGAACCAGGGAATTCCTATGTCAAGCGTATTTCACAAGTTAGAAGGGAATGTTTGCTTGCGCGCGTGCATACTTTACGATACTAGGCATTCTTAGCTTACACAACAAGTGCAGAAATTCAGCGCTTGCCCTGTAAGCGGAGAGCGCAGAGTTCGGCGATAAGCAGATCCATCAAATAGGGCCCAGCTGATTTCCTCTTCTTCTGGGATTTTATGTCATTATGTGTTTCAAAGAAAAACAAAAAATACTGTACAAATCTTCATGTCCAAGGTAGTTTCCTCTCTATTTTCACTTATCAAGTTACATGGTTGTTAATGGATGCCGCTTTTGGGCTGTGCTTCCAAGATCAACTCTTGAAACTTTATTGCTGATTTTTGACTCCTCTGTCCAGGCCATGCGTGCGTTGTTGAAGTCCGGTGACACAGAGAAGATTATCTTCTTCGCGGGTGTGTCCAGACAGAAGGAGATTTACGTCATGGCTGCTAATTATCTACAGTCCTTAGACTGGAGGAAAGACCCAGAGATTATGAAGAATATCATCGGCTTCTACACCAAGGGTAGAGCTCTGGACTCACTGGCCGGATTCTATGATGCTTGTGCTCAGGTTAGTCAACTAAACTAAGGGCATGTTGTGGCCGAGCAGTCAAGAGCACCAGACTCAAGCTCTGGTGTTTCTGATCAGCAGAGGATGGGTTTGAGTCGAGGTCACAGCACTTGTGTCCTTGAGCAAGATACTTTACCACAATTGCTGTACCATAAACCCGGCAGTAGAATAAAGCAAGACCTAGTTCCCAAATAAGAAATCTACACAGCAAAGTAGATATACACATGGTGTTACGGCAAACCGAATATACATTGATACCTCACCATGCAATGCCTCAAAAATTATTTACATAAATGCTTTGTCCTTTGGATGGGACATTAAGCCAGGGTTGGTAGTGCACGTAAAAGAACCCAGAACACTTATCGTGGAATAGTAGGGGTTAACCCCGGTGTTTCTGGTTCACATAGCAAGCACCCTTGTTTACAGCTTTCCTTAGGCTTGTGAGCTACAGTGATAAAGTTCATTGATAAGGCATCCTTGGTTTCATTAACAGAAATATATAATAATGTCTTATAGATCAAGCTTTTGCGTATATGAACATTATGTTTTTAGACCACCGTGGTCCCATGTACATTACTTTAACGGTTTAAGGAAACAAAGTCGTGCATATAACATGTCCCGTTGTTCCTATACGCACAAGACTTTCGCAGTCTATTACGGCAAAGCAATCCAAATATATCCGTTTGTTTGTGCCCACAGGTAGAGATCGATGAGTATCAGAACTACGACAAGGCCCTAGGAGCCTTGAGTGAAGCCTACAAGTGTCTGAGCAAAGCTAAGATGAAGAATCCATCCTTACAAGAAGAAAAACTAGGAGCTCTTAAGAACAGGATCGGACTCATCAAGAAGTTTGTCACAGCTCGAAGGTACAGTGAGAAAGACGTTCTATGATTTGTAGCTCTGTTGTTAGAAGAAAGACATCATTGAAGTGCTTTGTTTCGATGTATTAATCAGGATGCCCACAAATATTTAACGGAACAGCAAAGAAAATTGCAACCATCCTATGTCTGTGATCTCATCCAGCCGAACATTCCAGCTTGTGAAAATCTATGTTCAGCAGCTGACAAACTCCTTGTGGAATATGCTGTGAATAATTCATGGAATCCCGTTCTATTCAGGTAGCTGCAAGGAAGGTCTGGAATGGTCTAACCACATTCCTTCAGAGCCATCCAGACAACAGATACTTTCAAAACAGCCTTGAAGGCACATCTTTGTCTAAAGATGACAACTACACCTTAAGACCAACAGATTTAAGGACTCCTTTCTACATGTTCTACCCAGTTCAACTAACTATTTTAGTAGTAGATGGTCGCAATAACTTGGTTCATTTTCTATTTTTGTTGTATATATGCATGTGTATTGTATGTTTCTCTATATGTTTCTTCTCACACTTTTATATAATTGAAATTTTGTAAATTTGTATTCTTGTTGTCTATTTTTTATGCCTTTACTTGTATTTATTTCTCCTTGTACACAGGGAAGACACATTCCATGTTTTTTTTATCATAACAATAAATATTTTGAATCTTTGACTCTGAATCTTTTTAATGAACATTAAACCTAATTTTTGTAGAGATTTTGGATTACTGCTCAATCTGCTGCTGTTTTCATGCAGCACCCTTTTTCCACTTGACTGCTTTTGTTACACCAGTACACCTGTTTATGTTTGTAGTCTTGTCATTTAGCCTTCGAGAAAGACTCTGCTAGGGTCGAAACGTCAGGCCACTACCTATTTTTTTGCATTATTATTATTATTATTAACATTTATGAAAGCCCTGTGGTCTAAACATTCCCTCTCTGTCTGTCTGTCTGTCTGTCTTTGCTCATCTCAGAGTGTATGATGAGGAGCCCGATGAAGCCATGAGGCAGTGTCAAGTACTGCTGGAGGAGTCAGAGTTAGACAGCGCTGTCAGGGTGGGCGACGTGTTCGGTATGATGATCGAACATTACGCAAGACAAGAAAACTTCAAGAAGGTAAAAGCTGTCTATAAGAATTCAGACAAATTATCAATTCCTAGATGTGAAATGATTCGCTGTCAGAAAAACCCACTGCAGTCAGAAAAACCCACCGTTATAAATGGCCAATTGGTCAAACAAAATTGGCTTGTAGTTTGTTTCAATTGTGTTCTTCTGGCTTATCCCTTTTAGCTCACCTTAGCCAGTAACTTCATTTACTCGAATTGATTTTTATATCTTGATGTCCTTTTTGGCGTAGTTCTCAGTACTCTGCTAAATCTTTATACACTTTTGAATTCTGCTTACTTTTATAATGTGTATGTTCCATGTAAATATTTAGAATGTGCAATGTTTTAATGTTTGCTGGCGAATGAAATGAAATTTAGTACTGTCTTTCCAATGATGTGATATTGTTGCAATTCACTTTTTATGTTGTGACTTTTTAAATCAACCATTTATCTATATATCTATCTATCTATCTACCTACCTATCTATCTACCTATCTATCTACAAACTATCTTTGCACAAACTCGTATGCGACATGCTACCATCAGCAACATACAAAAAGGCATGATGTTCCCTCATTTCACGGGAAGGGTATTTTTTGTCAAACTATTTATTTTCAAGTGGTAAATCTACAAACATGTGTAAGAGGGTCATAAACAAAATGTTATAAATAAAAGTGACTCTTGACCAATTTTCTTTATATGTTGGTTTAATGGCCATTTACAAAAATGTTGATGTCCATGCTACAATGCATTGGTTATGATATGAAACATCTGTGGTGTTGTTTCAGTGAGGTGTGCTTTTAGTTCATCTGTGTATTTGTACAACAAACAGTCGATTCTTGATCATGTCTTGTTTTTGTTCTTTTTAAGATCCTTTGTTAACTTGATTTCTGTAGCCGTTTTTTTTTTTTTTTTTTTTTTTTTGCTACTCGATGGAGATTTGTTTGATCCTCTTTGTCTAATTTTTTAACCTGTCTGCATTTTTTATAACCTTTTTCTTTGTGTATCACTGTATAGTGCAATTTGTTATTTATTTATTTTTTCTTTTGTCTACTTGATAGAGTTTTATTTGGTTATTTGTCAAATATTTTACTTGACGCCTTGTTTCTAACTCTTTTTAATGTATCACTGTATAGTACAATTCAACCTCGGTTGCCTTACTGTACATTCTTTCACGTTTTTACTTGTATGATATAAGTCAATAATAAGCAAATAGGGGAAATATTTGAGGAAATTGTGTCAAAAAATTGCTTGTTGTTCTACCTACAGTTTTTCAAAAGACAAATCTGGGATATATTCAGTTTATGATGTTACAAATTAGTAGTTTTTAGAATGTTTTCTCTGAAAGAATTTCAACTGATGGTGCTATTTCAATGTTCAAAAAAACAAGTATACAAACACCCCCAGGTGCCAAAGCACAAAATACATGTACATGTAGAATTTTTTTGTACATTGGCTGATGGACATGAGATAATGCCGTAATCCTGAAAATAATTATTTTTTAGTTTTTAATCACTTAACTGTTATTGTTAATTTTTAATTACTTGTCTTTTGTTTTGACTGCTTTTTATCTGCGTTTCTTAGTAATTTGTGGATTTTAAATTGTACAGGGCTTTGTGATGTCGGTTTTTAAAATAGTTGTTTTTATTATTATCATTATTAATAAACTACTGCTTATCATTGGTGAATTTGTTTGTGCAATACCTTAAATGAAAACTTAAAACTTTCTTGAATCTATAAAAAAATAGCTACTTAAAATTTTAATCACAATTTTCGGGTCAAGTCAGACCCAGTTTAATTTGAACTGAAAGTAACAGATTTACTTGTGTAAAAGTTTGCTAACCAAATACGGTGTGTTTATTTTATTACAGGCATACGAGTTTATGGAAGACATGCGTTCACGTATCCCAACAGTCAATATGGCGTACTACGTCAACATGCGTACCATAGAGGCCGTGCACAGGGCTTTAGATATCCCATTGGGTCGGGGCATGGGGGCGGAGACAACGGCCGGTCAGGGGGAGGATGAGGATGTGGAGGAAGAAGTACAAGAGGACTTTCAAGATGATGAGGGATTCTGCTGATATTGAAATGTTAGGTTTTAGGGTGTGGCTTTGTAGAGGGGGTGGCTTCTAAGACGTTGCTCTTTGTAAAGAGGACAGTAATACAAAAACTCAAAATAGGGGCCCCTGTGGTTGTTGTTTTTTTATCAGGGACTATGATGGTTAGCTTTTAAGATAACATGATGTCTTAGAACTTGTAGGACTCTTATGAGGGTACAACTGTCCAAGCTGGGACTTCTCTTGTAAGGCGTGGCTTCTGTAAGTGGCTGGTATCTGAAGGCCTGTTTACACAAGGCATTTTTTACAGGCAACCAACTGTACTGCATGCAAATGGAACACTGGAAGCAAAAGGTTTTTTTTTTTCAAACAGTGTCTTACCTCCAAGTAAAATTTTTGTGAAAACTTGAAGGTATTGTACAAGATTGGTAAGGAGACAAGCATCATTGTTTAATTTTAGTCTGAAAGCTTACTGATTGTGGATAGTTACTTGATGATGAAGTTCATACTAGAACCATTTTTTCTGTGAAATATTTCCCTCTGAAATGAAGTCATATTCCAGAAAACTGTTTCTGAAAACCTAAAAGAACTCAACAGTATAATTAAGGACGTGTTTACATGCTGTAAAATTTGTATGGTTTTCACTATTTTCTTGGATCAAGTCCAAATTTTCACAGCTTTGTTATTTCATGTATATGGTCGATCACACAAAAAATGAATACTGTGACTATTTTGTCAGCTCTACCAATCCTGTCTAATACCTTTAAAGGAGAATGGTTCTTATTTTTGTGGAGATTGCCTGGACCTTGTTGCTTGTAAATTGCCCTGTATGACATCTCATTAAGTTGTGGTCTTCAAGAAGATATAACCTCCAAGAGGTTGTCTTGAAGGATTGGCTCTTTAATAGGGGTGTCTTCTTGAAGTACCTAAGAAGATTTGTCGGAAGAGGATGTTGACTGTCCAACACAGAGTGCAGGGTTTCTAGGTGTCGCCCAGAGCGGAGCTGGACACATACATAGTTTTCATTCAGTTTTGTTTTTACATTTGTACATACATCTTGTTTTTCCATTAATGTAGAATTGTATCATTTCTTTCTTTTAAGTTGGAAGTGAAATTGTGATCATTGATATGACAAATTATAAGAGAAGAATGAAACGAAGGGTTTCCAACCAGCAGCGTTTTTCAAAGTTTAAAAAAACGAATTCAAGCATGAAGTTTATTTAAGTCTATGAGTGTTGTGTATGATTTATTGCTTGTACATTTTTAGTCCTTAAATAGCTAATTCTGTACAAATACTTCTCACTGTATATTGTTTATACTACAACTGTACAAATTTAATCTTTGTAGATGTACAATTGATTCCGTAAGTTCCCTAAGTATAACACTTAGATTTCAAATTTCTTTTTCTCCATCCAAGGTCCACGTTGTGTTTTATCCCAGAATATTTAAATAATTTTGTGAATACTTTACAGCATCTTTTCCAAAGTTGAAACTGTACCATAATCCTTAAAGATCCACTTGAACGAACTAAAGTATAACACTTAGATTTCAAATTTCTTTTTCTCCATCCAAGGTCCACGTTGTGTTTTATCCCAGAATATTTAAATAATTTTGTGAATACTTTACAGCATCTTTTCCAAAGTTGAAACTGTACCATAATCCTTAAAGATCCACTTGAACGAACTAAACATCATCATTCTTATTTTATAGAGTGGGTTAACGAGTGCATAATGATCACATACAATTGAGTAAAATTCAGTAAAAATTGTTTCATAGTAAAAAAAATAATAATAATTTTGATCAGTGTCAACGCTGGGCAAAAACGCAGAGTATCTCAAAATGTCCCTAAGGGCCTAGGAATCAAAACAGCACTGTGAGGTCACTCTACGAACAGAACCAAACAAGACAATGGAGAATGCATAGCAGTGAAGATAAATAACCTTCATCCAGTCTGTGCTGTGACATACTTTAAGACACAGCACGTACTGGTTTTAAGCTGGTTTTCTGAGGCACTGGTACTTTAGTGTTGATTTCATGTTTCTAAGGGGTCTTTGCTGGGAACCATGCAGGGCACTGCCAATGGCGGGAAAAACACTTGTTCAAAAATCAAAGTGGGGGGGGACTAGTATTTCCAATCAAATTTAAACAAAATTACAGGGAGGAAAACTTCACACTTAATGACCAAATATTAACTAAACACAAAATAGACAAGGACATACTAGTCAAATTAGTTTGAGTGATGTTGTTCGAGTTGGTCTTTAAACAAATTATGTCTGACAATTCAGGAAAAGAGGGTTGGGGTTTGGTCAAGTTGCATCACCTGATTTATCTAAAAGAGACCAACAAATTTAGAATTTTGACAGAACGGAAAGAACATTTCTTTCGCATTTTGATCCACTTCACCTGATGTCATCACACGATGAATATTCAATGGTTGTGCCATTTTTTGGAACATTTTAGGCGACATGCCTGCAGTTAGACTTGTACCTGTCTTTTTACTTGAAACTGGATTCCCAAAATTGAGCACTGAGAATACATTGCTTATATTGTACATTGGTGTAAGAATTGAAGCAAATTGGGGGGAAACAATATGATTGAATAAAAAATATCACACTATACATAAATATTTATCTCTGAGTCAATTTATTATTTATAGCCTCGCAACTATTAAGTTTTCACATCTAATGTACAAAATCATATACAAAATCATATACAAAAACATGTATAAATGTTTATATAAACTCTTGCTTTATTTTTACAAACAAAAAACTATATATAAAGAAATAATTCCCTGCATAGAACCAATAAATAGCACTGATATTTGTGTAATGGGCGGATGGGATTTTGCTTAATATTTTTAATAAACAAGAATAGTCCTTATGTATAGATGTCATCCCAGCATAATCTTTTACACCTTGTAACCTTGACCTCGGAAATTCCAGGGCCTTTCTGGCAGGCAAAATTTTACATATTTTGTCAATGCGATGGGGTCTGTGTGTCACTCGAGTGGCTTTGACTCTGGTTGTGACTATTGCAATATAGCCAAAGCCATCATTACAGACACAGTCTTCATTGGATAATCCCCCCCATGTTGTTACAAATAGATCTGATCTTGACGTAGTAAGGCTTCCTCCACAGCCAGAGCAGCACCAGTACTCACTTCATCATGGTCTTTCTGTTGATAGAACACAAAACAGGGAATGCATACTGGATAAATGATAATACAATGTATGAACACAAAAGGAACTAAAGACATCAGCGTCTGTGTACACAGACAGGCAGACACTTTCAAAGCCCCATTATGGAAAGTAAGCACATCCAAAATAACTGACAGAGCCTTAAGCCTGTATTGAAGCCAACGCCATAGATACTTGGGAACAGTGTAGGGCCCTATTTCGACTCTGCTTACCATAAGCAAAGAATCGACGCTTACGCAAGCAGCGAATTCCGTTGTTTAACTGTTCCAGTTTACTGATAGTCCAGTTTTGCTTTGTCTTGCCCTTTGCGCGTTGCATCGCCACATTTGTTTGTTCCTTTCTGTCTTGTTTTTGGTTTGTTTCTTCGCCATTGAGCAGGTGCAGTGGGAAAGCCTCTAGATAAGCTCTTAGTTTTTTAGGCAATCCCTCAGGCCTGCAACTCTGTTTCAGTGGTGCGCCTGTGTGTGTGTAATTTTTTGTTTTTCCCCCTCCTGTTTCTTACCCCATTGTTTCCTTGTATTTTGATGTTTTTACTGTATTGCCTGATATATTTTCTAATAAATAAAAAATAAAAAATAAGCATATTTTGTGTGTTAGCAAGGAATTTGTGCTTGTGCTGTGCGTAGTCCATGTTGCTTGGCATTAGTCACTCACACAGCTAGCGCAGAAATTCGGCGCTTGCACAGTAAGCGGAGATTGGTGATCGTAAGCACAGAATTTGGCGGTAAGCAGAGCCATGAAATTGGGCACAATTCCAGTGTACTGTCTAACAATAATATTGATACATAGTCTTCAGCGCTCGTATCTAACAATAAGGTACTCCGGCTACTTGAACAAACAGAAACATTTTAAGACAGGTTTTTAATTAATTCAATAATGACACCGATTTATGTAGCACCTAACTGCCTAAGGGTTTTACAAGGTGCTGCGAAACATTCAGCAGCCACTGCCAGAATCACCGGGGCAAACCCCTTCTCTTAGCTTGTTTTTTTAAGGCTTGTACTTTTTCATTTTCCTTTGTCAAAATTTATTAAATGGGTCAAAAACTCCAACAGATGTTCACCGTCTGATGAAGAATAATTTTTCCAACCAAAATCTTTCAAACAAAAAGACGATGCTACTTTCCAGTATACCACTTTTCATGTTCTCTGTACATTGTCTTCTTTTAAAAGCTGGTACTTTTCTCATTTTCCTTTGTCAACATTTATGAAATGAGTCTAAACTTCAAACAGATGGTTATATTTCTTACCAGTAATTCCAAGACCAGCAAATCACTGAGCCTCTTGACCTCTCTGGGTTGTGCCATCAACAAATCCTCGCGTCTGTCAAACAGAAATATACATAACCATGATTTGTTTCTCTTCATCCTGTTGTACGAATGAAGACTGATAAGCAAGGGCTTAGTTTGTTATAAAAAAAGCATGCATCAGGGCAAGTCCACAGTTACTCATTTTAGATTTACCACATGTATCAGAAATCTGAGCTTCTGAATTTTTATTTTATTGAATAAAACCAAACATCATCATATCAAATTAAAAACAACTTTTGGAAAACCCAAACTCAGTTGGTAGAGTGGACGAGCACATTATTCCAGAGGTCGCAGTTTCAAATCCCGCTCTATTCAATTTCTCTTCGTTCAACATATTATATAAAACTTGTTAATACCTGTGGTAAATTGAGCACACAACTCCTGAACCAACCTGGGTTAAGGTTGCATCCTGATATATTCTACCAACCATTCCTCATTGACAAGAAACCAAAATACCAAGCACAAAAACTCAGTTCAGCTCAATGAATACATCCAACCCAGGGCATGGCCAATCATCTGGATCTCAAACCCAAATCCAGCGATTCTAACATTGGGTCAATAACCTCGAAACCGAACAAGTCCAGCAGTCCAGGGTTTTTTGCAAACACACTTTTTAAGATTCACTTCACTGAAACGTAGGGTCATGCTTTAGTAATGACCCTCCCCCCCCCCAACAAAAAATAAATAAAAAATCTAGTTCTATCTGAAATTCAAGTGCTGAACCCTACTCCTCCTCCCCCCCCCCCCACCCCCAACCTAATATCGCTTACCTCATGTGTTCCTGGAGATCGTTTCTCTGTTTCTTAAGAAACTGTGTATGGTCTTTCTGGCTGCCTTCGTACATCAGTTGATAATTCTCATCCATCTGGCGTACAGAATGGAAAGTGTCTTGAATCAGCTGGCTGTAGGTTGGGGCATCCATCGTGCACTGAGAGGTTAAGGGTTTTAATACAGAGGAAGGGCTCAGGTCACAAAATCATTTCCAAATTAGGATTGTATTTAAAAACGTGTTGGAAAGCCCTGATTAGTTAGTAGAAGCTCTCATAGTATAGTTGAAAAGTATGTGTACGCACAACAGTCATTTTCATGAAACTAGTTAGAGGCAGAAATTAGCTAAGCACAGACAAATATTGCTTAGCAGAAACAGGTTACCAGCTAAATTATCATGTAATTTATTCTGTTTGTGACTGGTTCCCCGCAAATGTTTGCTTCGCAGAACAATTTACTCGAAAGAAGCACAATTTCCTGAAACTGGACCCAGATGTTAAATATACAAGGCTTCAGCCTGAATGGAAATCCTTTCCCAAGAAAAAAAATCACACTAGATTGCAACCATAAAAGGATATGGAGGTAGTTTCTTAATCTCTGTTCGTCTGAGGAAGTTGTCGATGCCCGTCGTCTGATCCAGACCCTTCTGTCTCAAGAAGTGAAGGACCAAAGGACTCTGACCGCTGCTGTTGAACATCACTTTGGAGAATGTAGCGCCCTCACCAACGGGATGAGACTTGGGATAATGGAGAAAAAATAAACAACAATAATAATAATAATAATACAAACTAATAAAAAGCACTTTCTAATAAAAGATTACTCGGATAAGATGCTACAAATTATTGATCTCTCTACAGAAAATTACACCAAAACAGGAATGTTAAAAGCTTGCAGTAAACAGAAGTTTCTTAATATGAGTTTGAAGTGTGTCGAGACAGTAAATGTTTCTGATGTCGTTGGGTAGCTTGCTCCATAAGACTGGTTGCAATGTGAGAAAATTCTTGACGCCATAGTGGGTGGTGCGAGATTAAGGTACAATGTGTCGGGTTGAGACAGCAGAACGGAGAGGATAATCACAGTGCCTTATATGGAGAAGATCTTTGATGTAGATGGGTTCAGAGTCTTGGAGTGCTTTGAAGACAAGGGTGAAGACACCTTGTATTTAGTTCGTTTTGGTACCAGGAGCCGGTAGAGTTCTTTAAGGATAGGGATGATGTGATCATGCTTCTTAATTTTCGTCAGAATGCAGCACTTTAATTCTTAGAAACTGCTTGAGTAGGATTTGAAACTTTGCATTGGGTGAAAGAAATCATTTTAGAAACTAAGGTTTTGCGTTAACACCAGGTGATTATCTCTCTAATGAGAGCTGTTTCCCTGAAGATGATCAAGACCTTGAGGTGTTAAAACTATTGGTTTCTTTTCAGAACTACTACAACTTATTACGGAGAAAATGACATGGTGTTACTGCAAACCAAAAAAGAGAAAATCACAAAATTAGGAAAAATCCTGAAAAATTACATGACTGAAACCTGTTTTTGTTAAAGCTATGACCAATATTTTGGGAAGTCAGCTTTGAACTTGTGTATATACCTTGACTGAAGTCATTATTTTAAGAATTATCATTTGCAACTTCTAAAGCAGTAGTTTTTCACAGCTTGAAATGCGTGGCATTATACATATTTCATACAGCGCACTGCTACGGTTAAAGTTACTTGCAAGATATCTTTGTCAGGTAAAATTCACTCACAAGTAAAAACATTACAGTGCATGAATATTCCTTTCTGACAAAAATAATCAAACAAATTCTTTGAAACGAACCTGTACTGCCTTCGCATCATTCCTCTGCCTTATGAAGGACTGCGTTGTTGACTTGGATGCCTGAACCTCCAAGGTATGTCTACTACTACTATCGCTTGCCCTGACCCCCTCTCCGTTGTTCTTAGACGTATTGTTCCCATTCTTTTGATCCTTTCTAACCCTGTTGACATTCTTAGCAGTTTTCTGCTTCCCTGTTTTCAACTGAGCCTTGTCTACATCTGAAATCTCCGGTGAGTTCTCACGAATTGGTAACAGCCCGCCGGTCTTCAGCATGCCGGTTTTCGCCAGACCTGTTGCGGGGTTACCGACGGGACCTTTACCCGCTCCTCTCAGCGGGAGAGGGGCATGCTGAGCCCGGGCCACCGTCGAGATGGACATGAAGTCAGAGTCTTGAGGGATGATTCCCGTGGCTGTTGTCGACAGCGATGTGCTGCTTGACGTCCGTGACTGGTGTTTGTTTTTGGCATTGACTTGCTGGGACGAAGGAAGCTGTGGCTGGGGGACGGAGTCAGTCACCTTGCTTGCGTTGGAGTGATTGCTGCTCTCTGGTGTCAGCATATCAAAGTTGAAAAGACCTCCTTAAAATCCAGGACAAAAAAATAATTCTGTTTTAAGTTTCTTTTAAAGATATTTCAAAATGAGAATATTTATAGAAACATGTTTTAAAGGCCAGAAAACTTCTCCCATCTATTTTCCTATTTTCCTCCTCAATCAGTAGAAATAGTTTGCTGAAACTAAGAATATTATATTTTTTGGTTTTACCCTGAATATGCCAATGTGGGCTAGCACTGTATATTCGGCGATCTCTGAACCCTGCCATGCTCCTAATTAATGTTTATTATCTGGGAGGGATAAGTTTATAGAATTTTATAGAGCCCCCACTCAGTATAATTTTGATTTATGCCATCAGAAAATAAGACGGATGAATACCCCCTGACCCTCACATTTTAGTTGAATTATAATTTACCGTGACTGTGCTGTACTATTATTGTATTGTGTACTGCTACTGTATTCTGAGAAATACATTGTATATCTTGAGATGTCACATTGTGCACCTGGTAGAATTATTGGCGAACATGCTCGTCCTTTTTTTTACTATGGACAACCGTACTTCAATCCTCCCACCCTCATACAACGGAGGCTGTATCACTTTGAAAGAGTTACCTTTCTTGTTATCGCTCTTCATGAACTCCTCTCTCTTCATATTCTGCGGCTCCAGCGCGGAGTAGTTCCACTTCAGCCACGTCCTTGGCCTCGGTCTGGTCCCGTCGACCCACTGAGAGGTCAGAGTGCAAAGGTCACTTCTGAAGTTATTGTCAAACTGCCGCCATGAGTTGGGGAACGCGGCGCAGAAGGCGCTGTAGATTGACTGGGCTAGGACGTCGCTGTAATCCTGCAAGACAAATGTGGTGTTGACATTGGAAAACTCTGAAACACTGTTACAAGGTGCTTGTCCAGCATGCTGGCAAGACTTTCTCTTAAGCTGGTATACTTTAGGACCACCGTTCACCAACGCTTTGTATCTTCAGTGTTTTCAGATTCAAAATGGGGGACAAACGCTTCACAAGACCCAATGGAACATGGCCTAATACCTTGGAAAGTGTCAAGGATAAATATCCAGTGAAGTGAAAGGGCAAGTGAGGCAAGAACTACACCAAAGACCATTTTCAGTTACTTATCCTTTTGTGGTTGTTTACTTATTATCAGATTAATGGTAAATAAAAAAATGTACCCAAATTATGTATTCCCAACTCCCTGTAACCATCCAGTACATACCACCCACAGCCTTACTGAGCCATACACAGCATTCTCATGGGTGAGACTGTATAAAAAATGAAGAATTCCTGAAAATTGAAGAGAAGTTTCCTCTTGGTGTGGAGATGAAACCCCTAAATGTACAGGTTGCTACATTTCAGAGGTTAACAGACTCTCCACATCAATTCAATTAGATATCTGAAGGTTTAGTTAATAATAATAAAACCGTATTTTGGAGGGCTGAGTTTTATCTCTGTGATGGAAAATTTGCCTCTTTCGTCCAAGTGGACTTGCGTAAAGTTTCATGAAATTGGCTGCACTGCTGCCAACTTTTGGGAAAGGATTGGGAGGACATGAGGGCAGTCAAGTAACTGACCTGGAAGAAGACATCCCTGAACTTAGGGTTCCTTGCAAACAGCAGTAGCTTGACGTAGTTATGAGCAACTCGGTTGAAAATCCTCTCCTGGGTTCTCTTGCTGGGATGATATCGCTGCAGGAAGAACCACCAGAAGGTATCCTAGCCACAAAAGCACAAAAACAGATAACGAATCAACGGCTAAACTGACAGCATTAATTCTTGCACACACACAATAGTTAGGATGAAAACATTGTAAAATAATACAGGTTTTCTCACAAATATGGGACATTGTGTACACTGTGCACAATTATCAAACCTTGCTAGTAGAGAACAATCTGTACGCACAAGTGACGCACAATGCGCTGCCATACCTGAGATACTCTACTGCCAGCGCAAGGTTTTGCACACAAAACTTTTTGTGTGAATTAAGTGTCTTCCTCAATGATTTGCACAATTTCCCAGGCATGACAGCATGACATAATGATGTAGTAGAACATACTTATTAAATATTTGCAGCTAAACAGAAAGTGAATACTAAAATTCTAACGAAAAAACCTTGCTGGTGTAACACATTTTGAACCCGACCATGCAGTTTCTGTTTCACACACTTAAACGCACCCATTATCTGTGCCATTTTCAGGATTCAATTTCTTTGTAGTTGCAAATATTTATAATGTAGTCAGTGTTTACATCATTATGTCATGTTGTCAGGAAAATTGTGTAAATCGTTGAGGAACACACTTTGATTGCAAGAAAAGAAAAAAAAAGACAATGATTTTCCAGAGTCTTTGTACGGAAAAACTTGTGCTGCCAGCATCCCAGCAATGGCTGTGAGGCGTGCATCATTTACGTTTACCAATTGGTCTACATTGTGGGAATACCAATCTCCACCATATGAAGTTTTTAATCAAGAAATGCAACTTACGACAAGAACAGCCTCTGACATCTTAGAGAAGAAGAGTCGCTTGAATTCCTGTCTGTACTGCGGCTTATGCTGAAGGTCTGTCAGGGCATCTGTCACTCTCTTTATGATAGTCATTGTCTCTAGGTCTGGCAGGGGGGTGAGCTGATGGGGGTCATAACCAGCATACTGATGAAGCTACATCCAAGTAGTTATAAATGAAAAAGACAATTATATTTTTTTAATAATAATTACACTTAATTAAAAAGTTTGGTGCAATGTCTTGCAAGACTGATCAAGACATTCATTGTTTCAGTCATTATGTACACATTTTATTCAAGAATGTGACCGGGAATAATTTGCATGCACCTGTTCCTTTAACTATCCCCAATTTCATAGAGCCGCTTAAGCACAAAAACTACTACTAAGCACAACATAATTATGCTTATCAGTAATAGGTTACCAGATAGAATACCATTTTATATGTAGCATTTGTGACTGGTATCCTGTTTATTGTTGTTCAGCAAAAATTTTTAAAGCAAATTTTTTATTAAACTGAGCGCTGGCCATATATCCCAATCCGCTTATTTTCAAGATTCCAAAAAGGGGTGGTACATGATGGGAAAACTTGTCAAATAAATGGATCCATCATTAATTGGTTTTTAGAAGAACTATCTTTTCCAACGTGTGGTGATCTAGCGTGCAATAGTGCGAAACGGATGGAATGAAAATGCACGCTGATCTGAATGGTACCAAAATGCACACTCAATGGCCTAGAGAAGCCATGAAATGTTGTGAATAATAAATGCTGTGTGACCACCAATCCTCCAATTAAACGGCAAGGATCTACTCTGGTGTTATGTAACACCTCGTTAGGACCTATAATGCAAGTATGTCTCAACATACATGTGCAACATGTAAGACATCATCATCAAACTGTCATCAACATGACCAATGTTTCAGTTGTTATCACTTCCATTATTTTTGTTTTTAGACCTGTCTGATTTGGGCCGGCACGGGGCACATATCATAAAGGGATGGTTAAATTGGTTTACAGAGGGGGATATTCTTTCCAATGGTGTCATTTTTGAGAACCATTTTCTTACACTAATAAACTATCTTGTCCTGTGGCGTGCCCTGTGTGAGCAGACAACATAGCACCACAGACTCAAGCTCTGGTGTTTTTTATCAACAGAGTGTGGGTTTGAGTCCTGGCCTTGACATTTGTGTCCTTAAGCAAGGTATCGGTCTTTCGGTTTGGGGCGTAAAGTCGTTAGTCCAGCACTCGTTGTGTAATGCACATAAAAGAACCCAGTTACACTTATCGCTAAGAGAAGATGTTTGTCCCGGCTTTTCTTGCAGTGGCTGCTGAGTGCCACACAGCACCTTGTAAACCCTTGTAAGGTGCTACATAAATTGGTTATTATAAGAACACAGCAAAATATGGCAAGACATCCGCTTTATTATCTGTATCTGTCTGCGAGCATAAAACATTGATTGTTTACAAGCTAAATCCTTCATCGTTTCATCTAAGATATGATTCCTCTACATGTATGTCACTGAAAGCACAGGTGGCTGCCATACCTCATAGGTATCCTGCAATTCATCACATCTTGACGGAACAGGAAACAACATTAGTTATAGTGCACCACTGGCAGTATTTCACTATAATTAGTGGCATTTTTATCACCATTTCAAAGACAAGGTAATCTATGACCAAGTTTTTTTTAATAAAAGTGGTGTTTAATATTAGGCCGTCTTGATTAAGTCTAAGTTGTTCAATGGTGATTTGGGGTCCTTGATGTCCCTTTTGCTAGTTATTGACAGTGTTTTATTAATAGTCGTCAACTACTTATTTGAAAGTAAACCCACATGTTTCTAGTGGTAGTTTTGCAGATTTTGGCTATTAATCTTCTTTGATTTCTTATCTTTGTTTTGTTTGTTTGACAAGTATTTATGGATGCTATCGCTAAACATTAAACAAAAAAGTTACATCATTTTTTATGTAAACACCTCAATATTAGTCCTTTTAAATACAGTCATGTAATGTTGTGTTGAATAATGATCCAAAATAAATTAAAATTTGAATTGAATTGAAAAGTGACAAAATTGAATTGAAAAATCAATTTAATTTAAAATATGAATATTCATTCAAGCTCAATCAAATTAAATTATATTGAAATCACTGAAGCGAAGGAGAAATCTTCAGCTCCAGTCTACGGTTGTCTCTGAACCTGTCTAAGATTGTCTCCGAACCCGTCGAAAATTGTCTCGGAACCTGTCTAAGATTGCCTCGGAACCAGACTACGGTTGTCTCCGAACCCGTCGAACATTGTCTCCGAACCTATCTAGCATTGTCTCTGAACCAGTCTATACGGTTGTCTCTGAACCTGTATAAGATTGCCTTGGAACCTGTCTCAGATTGTCTCGGAACCAGTCTACAGTTGTCTTGGAACCCGTCGAACATTGTCTCAGAACCTGTCTAACATTGTCTCTGAACCTGTCTACGGTTGTCTCTGAACCAGTCTATGGTTGTCTCTGAACCAGTCTATGGTTGTCTCTGAACCAGTCTATGGTTGTCTCTGAACCAGTCTATGGTTGTCTCTGAACCTGTCTAAGATTGCCTCGGAACCTGTCTCAGATTGGCTCAGAACCTGTCTAACATTCTCTCGGAACCAGTCTAAGGTAGTCTCAGAATTCAGAACCACAAGGTTAGCTTGATTCAACCACTACCCAACTAAAATGTAACCATAAAATTATCTTACCTCAACAAGTTTAGGCTTAGTGTCACCTTTATCCTTTGTAATCTGAAGAACAAAAATATAGTCATAAATTTTTTTTAAAATGAAACATCATGGACATTCAGGAATGACCTACAAATTCCCCTTACAAACATGTACAGATCCAAAATATTAAAATGGGATGTCATTGGATGTTTTGGATGTTAAACAAAATTCGCAACTGCAAGGGTGTCCGACACAATGGCATTTTACACTTTCTAGCATGAGGTAAGAGACTTGTAATTTTGTATCTATTTATTTGATGGGGGTTTTAAAAATTTCATTAGGACTCTTTCTAAAGGAAAAAAGGGTGCATACAAAACTGAATTAGTGCACAAAATAACTGAATTTGACGTAAATAGAGATCCAGTTCAATTATTTTTATGTACAAAATTCAATACTCGAGCCAATAAAAATTGACAACCAGAAAATTACTTAACAAAATTTTTTTAAAGTATGCAACGTCAAAAAAACAAGTCCCACAGCAACTGGAGAAAAGCACAGTTATAAAAAGAAAAATGATGTGGCAACAAAACAGATGTTCTGTCGAAATTATTTCTCACCTTTCTACTTGACTCGTTGATTTTAGAGAGGTGTTTCAGCTTAGGCGTGACAACTGGTACCAGTGCTACACGTGTACCGGGGAAGAAACAGTGTAGATAATTAGAACGTTCACAAGTTTGTTATATGACGTTGACCTAGATAAATAATTTCTGAAATGAGACCTGCTATGATGGTTCACATTTTCTTCTTTCTCTCTCTCTCTCTCTCTCTCTCTCTCTCTCGCTCTCGCTCTCTCTCTCTCTCTCTCTTGCTCTCTCGCTCTTTCTGTGCGTAGAGGTTTAATCTGTGATCACAGCAGAGCCTACATTACTACATAATCAATTTAGGTTGACTGTTTGTTTCTTCATCGTGAAAACTAAAGACAGAATAATCCTATCCCCTATATCAACAATTAAGAAAACAAGTCTTTAAAATTAGCTGCTAAGTTTGTTGGAAAAAAACAAACTAAAAAAAAATAATAATAAAATGTATAAAGATTTTAAGGTTTATACAAGATTTGTAAGGATAAAAAACATACTTGTTTAATTTTAGTTTGAAAGCTTACTGATAACACATGACAAAGTTCATACTAGATTAATTTTTTTCTGTGATACTTTTCCCTCTGAAATGAAGTCATATTCGAGAAAACTGTACTTTAAAACCTTTAAAAAAAAACAAATCCACAGCTGATTTCGGTTGTTACAACCCAAATTTAGGACAATGCGTTTACATGAAAAATGTGCATGGTTTTTCAATATTTTTTCCTGACTCACACCAATAATTGAGCCCAAGCTTTCACAGGTTTGTAAGTTCATGTATATGGTTGATCACACAAAACATGAACAGTCTGCAACTATTTTTTCAGCTCTACCGATCCTGTATAATACCGTTAATGTTTTAGGTACAAAATATTTGTGCAACTCTTGCTTTGCCCCCGTACTGATGCATATGTAATTAGCTAAAATTGGTTATTCATATTTCCAATGCAAGAGGTGGCCAATAAACATACAATTGTCTTTATTATTTTCAGAAATATTGGTGCTGTAGTTCAACCAGCAGATTTTGCACACAAAACCAAAATGCTTCAATATGTCCAGCTAAACAACCCTACAATTTGTAGATCTAGCAATTTAAATTAAGTATACTGGCAAATGATTTTAGCATTGTTGTTGGCTGTCTTAAACTTAGTCAGTTTACTTTTACTTTTAGAAGACACAGGCCAGAAATGTTTTCAGTCCATAACCAACTTTAGGATTACTAAAAAAAAGGAAGCCAAACTAAAACAAAAATGGTTTGCCTCCTTTAAATCTTACTTCATTTACACTTTGATCAGAATTTGCAACCCCCTCCATACCACTAACTAAATGAATACTTTCATGTTTATTCCCCACCCCACCCCACGCACCCTTCCGTTAAACTCTCACCACAAAACAACTAATAAACCAGACTACAACTAAACAAGTGTACAGCTTTTCTTCCTCCATCTGGTTTTCCTGCAAAAATGAAAATCACTCATTACAGCACAGCTACAATGTAGGTGTCATTTTACCTGAACTTCCCATCTTAAAAAAAAATGCCTAGCACTACATCTTCTTGACGCAGCATAAAAAATTCATAGAAATTTAGAGCATCAAACCGCTTGAGCATCCACAGTGATCACTTTCTACAAACACAGGAGGCATTAGTGGTCTCGAGTGTCAACCATGGCACGAGTCAGAAACAGTCTCATGTATCGAGCCTGCCGGGGTTTATCTCCGAGGCTAACTAATATTCTTGATGAGATTTCAGTTACTTTGGGACAATTGTTGGATAACCTTTCGTTAAGTCTTGTTTTTGTCCCGGCACAAATAACTGAAACTAGAGACGGGGTAACAAATTACTCCTGCAATATCAATTCTCTGAAAAAATCAAATTAGTTACACGACACGATTTTCGGACCTGAAAATAGAGCGGCTAAGGTTACATAATTAGAAATTTATCATGATAAAAAGGGTTGGTTTACAGGGCCAATCTTTCACCAAGCCAATTTAAGCACATAAATCTTGCTAAACAGAAACAGGTCATCGAGCAATACACCATATTATAGATTACACTGCTTGTAACTGGTTCCCGACAAACTCAAAATTATACTTCCAGAAAAAACAGTTTTGAAATGCCAAATAAAAGGAAAATTACCTTGTAAACAGCACATTGATATTTGAGTTTTGAATAGTCTTTGCAAATGCTTTTCAAGCAACAACAAAAGCTGAAAACATTACTTGCGGGTCGACAGGCTCATGATGGGTGCAATGCAAGCAGGCAATAGGAATTAAATTTTACATGGTCAATTATAACCCGAACCGATCTCAATATTGAAAGTAATTTCTTACAGACACTGATCATTATGATAAAAATCCTAAAAGAACAACTAGCTCGTTGCTTTCCCTAAGAGCTCCTTGTAATTGACGGAATATGGTTATGTGAAGGGGGCATGGCTTAGAGTGATTTATACATCACGTAAATAGGACTTCTCATGCTTATGGTCAGAGTAGTGCTTGTGTAACTGCTATAATCTGAGCATGCTAGGGACAGCTAGTAGATTTGTAACAAAAAAGTATTAACATTTAAGCTTAAAGGTTGGGGCATTAGATTGGTAAATACTCCCCAAATTAATGACCATAAAAACTTACTTGGTGAGAAGCACTGCAGCTGTTGATAGTTTAAACTATTTGAAGAAAAACATTCCCTTCAAAGAAATAGGGTTTGGATAATTTTTCACCCCGAAAACATTTGAATGTGAAATTTCTCAGATTTCTGAGGGTTGGTGTCCGTTGGCGAATGCTGCGGCCAGAGATGCAGCGGTTGGTATCCGCTGTCACCTCACTAATGGATTTGGCGCTCTTGTGAAAAGACCGTGACAGTTTGGGGGTTTTTTTCTCAGCAAATAGAAACCGTCTTCAACTGAAACTTTCGCATGTGGTGCTTATTGTATCTTTCATTATAATCTTGCCTATAAATCAGCATTACTTTGACAAAAACCAATCTATGACCCTACCTATAAGTATGTGCAATGCGTGCATTGAAACTATGTAGTGATGCATGCAGCAAAAAAAAAAATTGGTACAGAATTGAATAGGTAAGGAATCTTCAGTGAGTGATTTCATCTAGACTTTGAAACTTTCTCTCCAGATGGTTTCAAAACCTTGCCAGATTAATCACTCTATGAATAGCAATAATTGTGTCCTGGGGGTGGATGTGGGAGATATAACCCTCAGTCAGACCTTCATTTTAATGACCCTGGTTGTGTGCTTGCCTGTAAATCATTCAAACCCTCATACTATCTTTGTATCGTTTTCCAAGAATAACCATTTGAAAACTTTCAACTCCGATGGTTGCTATAGACCCAACTCACTAACGTCACATTTCTTGAGTTTAGTTCGGCCATGCTGGAGCACTGTGCATATATATGATACATAGTGCCATCCACTGCTAAATTTTGTAGCACATGGTTTGTGCAATTCGAGTAACGTTTGTGTGTAACGAGTGCATGTCAAGAAACTCCAGTATGGCAAGTGATAAAATAGTGACGTCATCTGATAAGAGTCTACAGTGGCACAAATTACAGCCTTGCCCAGAACTAAATAAGTACACGGGGAGGTAAACACGTTCAAACCGGGGACCTATAACAAAAGAGGACAATAGGGTCCACGGTTGGGTGAAGGTCCCCAGTTGAAGAGTGTGTACTAAACCAATCTGAGCTGTTGCCAAAAACAAAAGTACAAATAAAAGACAAACAATAAGAGGTCCCCCATTGCTGGCACAGTTTACATCATCATTAGAAAACCACAGTGGATGGTACTGTGAATGGTCAGACAGTAGGAGGGTTTCAATAACTTAATTATTAATAAACTGGTCATAGTTAAAATACAAATTAATAATTAATGGTAAGGTTTTTTTAATAAATACAAATTGGAGTAATTTACATGATAACTACAACAATGGTTAACGTATTTATGCATTCGAAAAATTTCACAAAAAACATTGTTAGGTAGGCCTACTTGGTGAGAAGCATTTCCGCTCATCTGAAGTTTTGGTGTCTTTAGCTATGGTTTGGTTAGATAAACACTTTTTGGTAATTATTAATTCTTTGAAAAGTTCATTTTAAAAATAAGTATAATTTAATTAACATACAATATTATTAGAAGCGTGCACATTAATTCAGCAAACTTGCAGAAAAGTTAGCTCTGTATAAAGTTGATTGATTGATTGAATTAACTTTTTTTTTAAACCGCATGCAAGTCAAGGGTTAAAATAAATCCATTCTGAAATGTAGGAATACATACTTGTTAAATTGATTAGCATCATTTAATCACATGTCATGCTTAACTTGTAAAGATGTGGGTACAGCATTGGTAAAGTAGCAAATGATCCTCTAGTGCACTGGGTTCATTTGATGACACTCATTTTAGTTTAATCCTTGTATGTCAGTTTATAATTCCTCCTGCTTTTTTTATGTTTGTGTAAAATGTAAAATTTACATTGGGTTAAAGAATAAGTGTGGCTGTGGATATTTTTCACAGGACTCAGGAAAGTACTGAGTATACAGTGCTTAACAAATTGGTGTCAGGGGTTAAACACCAATAATGTTTTATGTTAAACAAAAGAATTCGTTTGCATATTATTAATGACAAAAAAGTAATTCCTTTGAGGTTTCAAAGGGTCAATTACACAAAACACAAAGATTCACATTCTACTGGCATCCTCAGACAAAATAGATATTGACAAAATACATGTTGTAGGGAGACCGCCAACGCTAGGGCTAAATAACTCATTTGGTAGAGGGCCAGCACTTTAATCAGGAGGTTGAAGGTTCAAGTCCCGCTCCAGTCAATTTTTCCTTTGTTCAACCCCAATATATTTTTTAAATATACACGGTCAGTTTCCCTTGTGGTTTATTACTTGATAAATAAAATTGGAACAGATATATATTTTATCTAAGTCCAAACTTTTGGGTGTTGAATTACCATAGAGTAGAGAATAAGGGAGGGTCTCATTTAGCCAACAAAACACTAGAGTTGGAGTTTTGAGCTGAAATGTTTGCTTACTGGTAATTAATGCAAACACCCCAGGGGGAAACTATACAGGTCATTTCAAAACTGTGACTTGTGTACATTAACCTAGGTCAGAAACCCCAAGGAAAAAACAATCTCTTTTTCTTATAATTTAAAACAAAACCAATGCTGTACCACATCTGTAATTGAATTACACAGAAGAAGCATTTTGATTAACTTGTCGGAAAGAAATCTTACTGGATTTAGCAGCATAGACCCCAGCGAACTGATTGAGTTCCTTGACATCGGAAGCTGTTCAGGGAAAAAAAATGTCCACCGATGTTTGCAGGGAAAAAAAGGAATGTTATTCATCAGCCGAAAATCAGACCAACATGAGGGATTTGTTAGTATAGACCTTATGCACTGACATCATCCAACGGCCATCTTGGAGGTAAACCGATGGCGAAACAATAGAAACGCAGAGATTTGTACGCGCGGCGCACAGAATTAGCCAATGAACAACCGCCTTTTGACCTCTAGGCTAGGGCGCCCTACTGAAACGACATCATGTGCATAAGGTCTATTATGAATTGATGAAATGGTCATACATCAGTGCAAGATATTGGTGTAAAAGGTTTGAATTAGGATGGATTGGTTGCCTTTGTGCCCCTTGAAATATTCCAGTGGAAATTTACGCTTCACTCTTTTAGAGGTGCCCTTTTTATCAATGAAAACTGCCTTGCCCCAACAAGAACGCAGTAACTTAATCAGACCATTACAATATTCTTGCACTGTTGTAATTTATTTGGTTAGTCATGGTTTAAGTGAAGAGTCAACCAGAAAGCCACCGCAAGACCCACTGCAATCGTTACTTAAAAGCCGTTTTGAAAGGTTAGGCAACGTTAAACCTAGAAGATTAAACCAATGAAAATGTCTTTCAAAACATGAACAGGGTGAAGGTCCCTTAAACAAGATACAGAGTTGTTTTATCGGACACGTCACTAACAGCACCGCCTAAAATTAACAGGTGTTCCAAAGTAATAAGTAATCCAACCAGCTATACAGCAAGGAATATTACTTTTTATTGTGGAGGTGGAAAATTGTAGCAGTCCAAACACAAAACACATCCTGACACTAATCCTGACATCTTAGCATGTAAAATGTCTTTGCGTTTAAACATTTTCTGTGATTAGTTGGTTTAAATCAGCTCACTGAAATTAGAAAATGATCTTTGAGTCTCCGACTGCATTTTAAAAATATTATTCCAATCTTCAATTGATGAGTTATAAAAGTCCTGGTGCCTCACAGAGGCAACAGAGGCAACTGCCTCCATTGCCCCCTGGTCATCGCCTTGGTGCCCCTCGAAACATTCCAATAGAAATTTACAATTTTCTCATAGATGATAGAGGTGCCCTTTATAAAGGAAGAAATACCCTTTGCTCTTTCAAGAATGAATCATCGATTGGATAATAATGCCCCACTACGCAATCACAAAAAGCTGTCCTGTTGTTGACTTTTAGTCTAATGAAATATTTCAACTCTATAAAGTAGCAAAGTACTTATTAAAGATAAATGAGATTATATATAGATCTTCTCTCAGCACTTGTTCATACATTTTTTTTTAAGTTTAATGTAGTTAAAACTGTGTAGATAATAGATAAGAAAACAAAATTCTGGTCCAGTAAAAGGTTTGAACTACAAATCCGGCAGTCTTGTCAATTTCCCCCCCCCCCCCAAATTTGAGCTCTGGTTATCATTTTTAAAAATTTAAACCTCGTATCATATACCGTTAAACTGTAAATATTTAAATCTCAACTCTAAAATATTTCTCTGAATTAATTAAGAATAAAATCGTATAAAAGTTGCAAATGTCATTAGAGACACTTTTCACAGTTTAAAATAGTAGAGTGGACCATGATAGTAAATGATGTAAAATACAGTACAGTGATGATTAAAAAACAGAAGAAGTCTAAAGTCAAATCTGCACACAGGACCCGATGAAACCACACACTATGATCAGATGATGATGATGAAAATAACCCTTCCAAAGGCTGAATGAAACCCCACAGCAATGTTGCTCATCCACTCTGTCGCTATAGTTTCTGCTAATTGGTTCATTGGAACCGAAATCACGCTAGTAAAAAAAACGACACAAACAGGGTCGGCTTAAAGAAGGAAGCCTTTCAACATGCAGCCCCTGTAACACACAGAATATATTTGGTACATTGCATGCTTCACTGCATTCCATGCATGAATTCACAGAAATAAAAGTGGCCATCGATCACGAAAACAAGACAGCAAAATGAGTGATCAATGACACAGGGGCGTTGGCAACAGTAATACTGGAATTTGACTTGGTGCAAGATTTAGTGCTAATCATGACTTTTGGCTCTCACATTCTTGTGAGCTACTGCGCAAAGTCAACGAGCCGACTTCCCTCCAGCTCATGGGTGTTACTACAAACACTTCACTTAGCAAACATGTTGCAACTGTGCGGAGCCTTCCTCTATGGTCAAAATGAAGAGTGTGGTTTTTTTTTAACACAATGTTGACTAAACAATTTTACACTCAGCCATGTAGCTAGATTCTATGGGATTGAGCACCTCAACACTAGTATTGCTTCCAGAGACCATACAAGCATGCACAGGGCGATGAGAAAGCTTGGGGCAGTAAATGCATACAATTGATAGCTTCAATGCACAATCTTGAAACAGCACAATTCACTTCCATTCTTATAATTGACTTCCATCTTGGTTTTTCTCCAATCCAAACCATTGCAACCAAACTGAGGCTGGAAGGGAGTTTTAAATCTGACTCCATCTTTGTACAGTATCCCGTTGGTGTCTACTGCACGCCCAAAGTTTTTCGCAAAAGCTGGCATACGTGTAATTTCACCAAAACCACCCATCTCATCCTTCAAAAGTGTTTGTCATGACAGAAACTCTTAATTCTGAGAAGACTTTCGTCTTTGAAGAATGTATGTAAAAGCCTCGCCCAATTATTAAACATTTTTGGCAAAAATCATTGAAGAAAAAGTAGTTCCATGGGCTTCTGGTAACCAGTGGAACCAGTTTGTGTAAAGTGGGCGTGGCTTACAGTGGAATTAGGCTGCAGTCACAAACAAGATCTTTACACATAGACAGCACCTCAGACTCTGAGAATGTTGTATTAATCGACAGACTTTAACCTCATCAAGTGTCTCTTTAGTAAACCAATTTTAAGACCCATCCATTTAGTTTTTATCTGAACCTTGTGCGGATGTTTAAATGATCAGACCGCATGGGTCAGTTATTGAAAGTGAGTGCATCATCACTTTTAAATTGGATGCATACTGCCCCTTTAAGTTCAAGGTGAGCTATAAAACTAATCACAGCATTGACAACAAGCCTTGTTACCAGAAGTATGCACGATCAATGCACAAACATCATACAAAAAAAGCTAGCAAGAAGAGGCTGCAGGAGAAGTATGCCAAACTTACGAGAAACTGCAAGAAATGAGGCAAGCATTAAAAGCATTACAGCAAGTCGTTCACAAAACATAAGGAGCATCAGGTGGCTTGATTTCACAAAGCACTAAGATTCATCTTAGGATGAGTTGTCAGTATCACCATAGTGATTTGTATTGTGACATCACACTTTGCTTAGCAATTAAGATTAATACACAGCTTAAGATCAATCTTAGCTCTTTGTGAAATCGGCACCCTATGGAATTACAAAGAGGCCATTGTGTTAATGGCCCATGTTACCCCTCTTGTATTGCCCTTGGTTACCGCCCCCTTTAAAACAATTTCAAATACTTTTAAGATTCTTTCAGTGACAGTGCCTTTAGAAAAAATGAAAATGGCCTTATACTTCAAAAGAGTGAATTCCAGATCTGGGAAATTAACATTTTTACATGTAGGCTAAGCAAAACCATTGAAATCTTGTATCGCTACTTCTGGAAAAAAAACAACAACAACAACAACAACAACCCATATAGGAAAGTGATGCTGTAGCAATGAAGTTGGAGATCATTAGTTTTTTTAGTCAAGTTAAATCTTAATTGTACTGCAAAAGACTAATCTTTTTATAAAGTTTTGAAATTTTAAAAATATTGTTTTAAATAAGTTTAAACCCATAATACCTCTAATATTAATATTCATATTATGCAAAACACAGCTGCTCTGCACATGACTATCTTCATCCTTTTTGGAGTGTTGGTCTTCAACTCGATAAAGCTTTTTTTACAATCAATCATTAAATGACCATCCTTTTGATTCTCCAAACAAAGTCCACAATTCGATTGAAACAAATGGAGACTAACAAAATAAAAAAATTGGCAAGAAAAAAAATAGTAATAATAAAATCTTGACACAATATCATACTTGGTACTGCAAATCACTGTGAGAGATCATTTTCTCAGAGCAAGATTTAATTGTTAGTTTGAAAGGATTTTCTTTTGTTCAGGGTCCTTTTTCTACCGAGTAATTGACGAAAAGAGAGAGACTCATACTTGTTCTTAATTAAGCTAAGATGATTGTTTTTTTGGGATGACAGTTTAAATTTTTGACCTTGAATGTATCTGCATCAAAACAGAGGTTATTCTGAACGGGGTGAAAATCCTAACTTGATGATCATCCCAACTGTAGTTGGGCCAATCTAAATAGTAATCAAGACAAGCTTAACTTGAGTGTACTCAAGTTGGGCTATGCCCAAGTAGTGTTGGGACAGGTACTCAATGTGGGGCAAAGATATGAATCCTCGTGATTAAATTACCTTTTTGTGGACCCTTCTGAAACCGTGGGGTCAGGAGGAGGACATCCTCAGGGACGTTTGTGGCTTTGCTCTCAATCACCAGCTCGGAGAAACCTTGAAGTTCTCTGTCTAATGTTGCTATTCTTTCATTCACACGTTCTATGCTGCCAACAAGAAAAGCTGTATTCCCAACCGTTAAGGTTTCAACTCACTCAATAGTTCACACATTTACACTGAATTGTATTTACAAATTTAAAAATAGTCAACTCTTTTTAATCGCTCATAAAGGTCAAATATGAAGGTATGATTCTACCACAAAACTGACTGAAATCACACGGTTGATGGGCTGTAATCACAAACAAGAATCAATCATTTGAAGACCAGATCCAGTCCAGTGTGTGCACAGTTTCATGTTGTCATGATTTTAATGATTCCTTTTATGAATTTGTTCATGAAATTTCAGAATAAAGTTTAAAATTTTGAGCACAAGTTGAGCCACTTTGCTTAAACATGGATGGACACAACTTTTGCACTCTGTAGGATCGTAACCCATACTTTTTACTTTATTAGCTATGACATTTTTCTTGAAAATGAAGGGTATATTCCAATTAAAAGTTTTGTGTATGATCCTGTGTCAAAAATTATGAAGCAAAGTTACAGTTTAAAACTCGCCCAGGAAAATTTAAAACTTGCACACGCAAATGTTCAAACCTTATGCCGGCAAACTTTGAGATTGTGCCGGTTACTATTTTGCACTCAACATGACCATCAGGGTACAAACTAGATGCAGTAGACACAATCAAAGATTAGTGGATTAGAGGATTGTTTATCAAAGGAAAAAACAAACAAGGTGGCATTGAATTTTATTGTTGCTCAACAATTACTTCAGTCTGACACTTTGAAGTCTGGTTCCTAGTGAGGGTGCGAACACTTCAATGGTTGCTTTATGTATCCGCCCACAGCCCGGCCAGCTGGTGACGTCGTGAATTGATTGGCATGATTGGAATCAATCAAAAATGGCCGCGGTCAGTAAACATTGGTCAGTAAACATCGAGGGAAGTAATTCGGAAGAAATCAAAATATTATTTCATTCAATATCTCTTAAAACTTTATTTATTTAAACATCCAAAACATCCAGGTCAAGCTAAGAGGTGAGTGAACACATTAAGCTGGTTTAAACCGCCGACCCGCCCATAGGGATAGGGAATGTGCCTTGAATTTGTTATCGGTAAGCTTAAGAAAAAATGGAGCCGGACGTGTGGCCAAGGACTCAAACAAAAGGTGTTTTAAAACAATTTACGGCACATCAGGATGGAATGAAAATTATTTGAAGCTCGACCAGAAATAGTTACGTAACATCTTTGAGCAAGGTTGTCATATTCCATGCCAAACATTGTCAATTTCATGTGCAATGAATGTCCTGGGTGGGTATGTCCTGAGCCTGTGGTTTGAGCTTAATTTATAATTAGAACATATTACTTAAAACTAAACAGCCTTATTTTACACTGTCAGGTCAGTGTCATTTTTATCATACCTTGAATTTGAAAAGTGACTATTCAAATTCTGTAACCATGGTAACGTTTACAAATCTCTGTACATTCTGTAAGCCTTTCATTGGCAGGTAAGATTATAATATAACCTAGTATAAAGACCAACAAACAGTGTAGGTCGCTTATAGCGTTTTTGCGCTTGTTTACAGTCAATCAAACAAGCTTTGAATATTTTTCACGAAATAGATTAAGTGACACTCGGACAGTTGCAACATCAATCCAACGACTTCAAATCTGAATCTGCAAGGTTTTACCCAATCAATTGTGCCTAAAATAAGGTTGATATTAAGAAAGGATACGTGCATTTCTCCTCTGCTCTCCAATCAGCTTTTCTCTTGCTTTGTCAAGTTCTTCTTTCGTGTCTAAAATGTCTTCTCTGTACAGGTTCATAGGAGAGTTTGTCCTGTTTATATCCGCCATCTTGGATCACCAAGATCACCGTTTTCAGTCTCGTAGCCAGGTTATTTTTACTTTCTTCGATCCCACGTTGATAAGAACAGGGATTGAATGTGAGAACGACGTTGTTATTATTTTTCCGAGGTATACTATTGCCGGCAAAATAAACATAACTCCCCAAAATATATAATGAATAATTCAAAGGAGCTTATATGGTGAAAGAATTTAAAAAAAATGCAAAACTAATAAAATGCTTTTCACCAGATTTTTCACCAGTGTTGTTTGTTTGTTTTGTTGTTTTTTCTTTGTTGTTGTTTTGTTTAAAAGTAAAGGTTAGGCCTACAAGGTGATCACACTTTGTGTAAGCTTTTTAATTAGTGTCTGTCACATGGTCCAAAGATCTTGAATGTAGCAATTATGTTTCTCCAGATAATTTTCATCAATCATCAATGAAGTTGCCTCCATGTACTAATGAAATTGCATTGGCTCCCAGTTAAGTTTCGTACAATTTAAAAAATTCTTTTGTTAACTTTCAAAGCTCAAACATGTCAATCTCCTGCTTATTTATCTGAACTTGTTCACCATTATTCCCCTACTCGGACTTTACGTTCATCTCAACAGTCATTGCTTTCATCTACAAGAGCTTCTTCTATTTTTTATGGCCACAGATCATTTTCTTACGCCGCACCATTTCTTTGGAATGGTCTTCTGTGCATATTCGCCAGGCTAGTTCTTTACACTGTTTTAAGTCTCTGTTAAAAACACATTTGTTTGAAGCTGCTTATTTGTAATCTGCTTATTTGTAATTGTTTCTTTCACTCTTTGTATATTTTATTGTTCTCTTTATGCGCTTAGAGGCTTATGCATTAGGCGCTTTACAAATGTCTTTATTATTATTATGTTTACATGTACCACGCAGCAATAAACCGGCCGTTTTCGACGGGGTGCCGAATTTGTATTTGTGCATGTGCCGAGTTTCAATTGTGGGTGGTTAGTTTGCTAGGTGCCAAGATTGTGGGTGCCGACTTTGCAAGGTGCTGCTGAGTTTGCAAGGTGCCAAAGTGACCGGTTACCAAAATTTCATTGACCTTAAAAAAATCTACAATGTTAATGAATGAATGATAGTAACAAGAATAAAAACCTAATTTGGGGCACTTATATAATTACGTTTCGCATATGGGAAAGCTGCATTAAAGAATTTCTGAGTTTTGGCCACAAACTTAAAAACTATTCATCCTTCTCACCCATTTGGTGTGTTTATATTGAATTACTTGGGTCATTAAACTTAATCATTGGATGAGCAAGTTAATCTGCCTGGGGCAGTCAGCAGCCCTACTGGTTTGTGCATGATCCAATTAAGTCCACTGTTTTGGAAAGGAATTACAAGGAATTACATGGAGATAACAGATGGAGCTTTCCCGTATATGGTGGAACTTTTATGCATGGCATATGGGTGTGTTTGTATATTTCATGCCCTTACGGTTTTTTAAAAAGGCGATTGCTTTTTATGTTAAACTTTGTTGTGTTTGCAGTCCATACTTCATGATCCGTACATGCTTGTGAACCAGACTGAAGTCAGCACTAAATTTAGTGCCAGCTTTCTAGCTGGCACTAAATTTTTAAAAACCTTGTCAATGACCGTCACTGACAGAGCGAACGGAATACTGAATTTCTTGTGTAATTGCTTTGTTTTTAATAGCAATGTTTTCATTGTAAAATCGTGAAATCTTAATTTTGTTCTTGACAGATGTCTTCCTTACATTCCAAATCATAATCCATAGGCGTCCTGATTAAATTGGTTCACTAAGTAGCTCAGCCCAAAAAATTAAACAAATGCATAGTTATAGCCCGTGGACGAATTTACTGCAAGAGTTGTATGTTAAACATGCAACTACCTATTTTTCATTTGAAAAGTGTTTTCCTTTTTCATAGATGTCTTCCTTATATCCCAAACCCGTCATTATCCATCTAGGCGCCCCGGTCAGATTGGTTCACTAATAAGCTCAGCCCAACTAATTAAATTATTGCACAAAATAGGCCCGTGTGTGAATTTACTGTAAAAAATACGCAATTTCATTTGAAAAGTATTGACAAATTATGAAATACTAAGTTTTTAATTCATAGATGTCTTCCTTACATCCAAAACCATAATCCATAGGCGCCCCAATAAAATTGCTTCACTAATGAGCTCAGCCCAAGTAATTAAACTGTTGCAGAAAATAGGCCCGTGTGTGAATTTACTTTTTTTTTTAAATACGCTGAATTTTGGGATGTTGGAAGACATCTATGAATTAAAAACTTTGTATTATAGTTTTTTAATGACAACTGTTCAAATGAAAATTGCGTATTTTTTAAAAAGTAAATTCGCATGTGGGCCTATTTTATGCACTAGTTTAATTAGTTGGGCTGAGCTAATTAGTGAACCAATTTGACCGGGGCGCCTATGGATGATGGTTGTGGTATAAGGAAGACATCTATGAAAAATGGCAAACTTTTCAAATGAAAAATAGTTGCGTGTTTAACTTCCATACAAATCTTGCAGTAAATTCGCACACGGGCTATAACTATGCATAATTTGCTTAATTTTTAAGGCTGAGCTACTTTAGTGAACACATTTTACCGGGGCGCCTATGGATGATGGTTTGCGATATAATTAAGGAAGACATCTATGAAAAATAAAAAAACTTTTTAAATGAAAATTCGGTAGTTGCGTGTTTAACATACTTGCAGTAAATTCGCACACGGGCCAACTATGCATTTTGTTTAATTTTGTTGGCTGAACTACTTAGTGAACCAACTTAATAGGCACGCCTATGGATTATGATTTGGGGTGTAAGGAGTCTTCCTGTGAAGAACAAAATTAAGATTTCACCATTTTATAATGAAAACATTGCAATTGAAAACAAGGCAATTACACGAGAATTCAGGAATCCGTCCGCTCTGTCAATGACGGTCATTAACAAGTTTTTTTTTCTTTTTTGGTGCTAGTACCAAATTTCTCGCCAGCATCAAATTTGGTGCTGGCACTAAATTTAGTGCTGATTTCAGTCTGGTCTACACAAACAAAAAAGTCCGCACAAAACCAAGTTTGTAAACTAAATGTAGTAAGTTTTCGTTCTAAATTTCGATATTCTTGTAACTTATAAGTAGTTTTTTTTAAAGAGTGCGATAAGATGATATATTTAAATATTAAACACAATTTTGCTGACGGTTTTTCTGACCATAGAGCAAGGAACTCTATGCTCCGACGTCTGTCTGTCTTTTTGATGATGTCTTGGCTCTGTCGCTGTCGTTGGCTCATTTAAATTCTACCTCTTCAAGGAGATCTTATTTTCGAAACAGCACACAGTACAGCGGATTTTTCCCCCAGAGAAAGCCTGGATTTTGAAAAGATCCTTTATCTTGGTCGAAAATACCCTGAAATGGGTATTTTCGAAACGGCGGACTGGAATTACCAGGCTTTCACAAACAAATTTCAAAGCCTGAACAGGGAAAACCTGCGTTTCGAAAATACCCTGAAGTATTTTCGAAACGGCGGACTGGAATTATCAGGCTTTTAGGTTTTTCAAAGCCTGAACAGGGAAAGCCTGCGTTTCGAAAATACCCTGAAGTATTTTCGAAACGGCGGACTGGAATTATCAGGCTTTTAGGTTTTCAAAGCCTGAACAGGGAAAGCCTGCGTTTCGAAAATACCCTAAAGTATTTTCGAAACGGCGGACTTGAATTATCAGGCTTTTAGGTTTTTCAAAGCCTGAACAGGGAAAAGCCTGCGTTTCGAAAATACCCTAAGGTTTTTCCGAAACGGCGGACTGGAATTATCAGGCTTTTAGGTTTTTCAAAGCCTGAACAGGAAAAAAGCCTGCGTTTCGAAAATACCCTCAAAGTATTTTCGAAACGGCGGACTGGAATTACCAGGCTTTCACAATTTTTCAAAGCCTGAACAGGTAAAGCCTGCTTTTCGAAAAGACCCTGATATGCGTGTTTTTGAACTGACGCACTGGAATTATACATGCTTTTTAGTTTTAGTATTATTTTTTTCGGAGCCTGAACAGGGGAGCTTTTTGTTTACCTAGTTTGGCTGAGCTACTTAGTGAACCAATTGAATTGGGACGCCTATGGTTTTGATTTGGGATGTGTCTGTGAAGAAAAAATTAAGATTTCACGATTTTACAACAAAAACATTGCAACAAGGCAATAATTTACACGAGAATTCAGGATTCCGTCCGCACTGTCAATGACGTTCGTTGACTAGATTTTTAAACATTTTTAGCCATTGGTGCTTGCACTAAATTTAGTGCTGACTTCAGTCTGGTCTTGCAGACAGGGACAAGGAAATGAATTCAACAACAACAACACATCGCACATGAACTTGTTGACGGTTCGAGACGACGGGTCAGTTTACAAACATGTTGTTTTTATTAAAAACGTATATCTTAATCATGTATTACACTTAATTATCTTCCGATCGAAACAGCAGAACAGTCGGTCATGTCTTTGATACTGGCAGTGACAGTGACACTGACAGTGACAGTGAAGTCATGACCATCATGATGACAGTGGTCTTCTGTCTGGCATGTTTTGGCTAACGTTAGTCCGTGGAGGTTTCCCGTTTCCTTCATTGTTAGTCGAATAACCTAATGGGAGTAATGCTGTGAACTTGAGGCCATTACAATAATGAATAGAAAAACCTGCAAGAACTTAGATGGAGAAAATATTACTGTTACTGTTAGTAACAGTCTGTGTTACACTACAGTAGTAACACTGTAACAACAGTAATATTTATTGTTCGGCCTGGAATTTCATCTTTCAGAATCAGAGTGCAAGCAGGTCTTTTCATTTTGCTAAGGTCACTTCCATTGGAAAATCTGTAACCGTATTCTCTGTAACAAGTATAATTTGTTTATGGGAAAAACTTCTGAAGCTACAATCTTACCACCAGGCAGGGCAAAAGAGGCCATGAATAAAAATATGGCCCCTGCTGTATGGCCTGAGCTGTGTGGTGTGTACATTTCAGGCCTGTATAAATATGTAATAATTAGTATCCTTGGAAAGTTCCTACATGTACATTCTGATTGGTTGAAATGTGATAAATGTGGTTTAGTTAGTGTTTCACTAGGCTTAAATCATCCAAAAGAAATAGTTGGAGTTGTTTAGTTTCAGACCGATTAATGTGCATTCGGTTCTCTAGTGATATGTAGCCATAAAGCTAATTAAATTCACTGGTAAAGGTGCTACAAAATCAATACATCCGTAATGCAAAATCTATAATTAGTACACTATGCAACACACAATTGTTTTCGAGTGTTGAATGCAATTTGACCCCACACGAAACAGAGACTGCACTGGGCAGAAAAGTTTTACAGAAAATTTGCATATTTTATTATGCTTTTCAGCAAAAAGGATATTAATAAATGGGAATGAAAGAGTAGTGACTCGGTATTAAACGGTCATTTAAAGATCTTTCAGGGTCGTGGCCTTGTGATGAGGGACCTCTTCTTTGGCATGGTCCTGTATAACACGGCCCAAAAATGCCATTTAAGACCTCATCACCACTCTTTTATTCCCACAATAATAATTACGGACTCTAGATTTGATAATCGTAAACCCTTGACCCTCCCAACGGTCGTTGATTGGAGGGTTAGGGCTTCCTACATGGTTGTGATGAACCATAGGATAGATGAATATTTTGCAACTTTTTGTAACCCTTTTTCAATATTTCCATTGCACACAACTGCTCTGTCATTACAACACGAGTAGTCCCTCATACTTAATTTACAATAGAAGTCCAATTCAATATATTTATCATGAAATTTCAATTTATTAAAGTAAAAACTAACACAGATCTGCTTTGTTAAATGATAGGCCATGAAAATATTTAACCTTCAGTAAATCGCTGCATTAAAAAGTCCAAACGAGTTGTACAGCATTTGTCCTTACTTATTGTCACTTGTTCGTTGGGCCCAACTTTCTTTAGACACCACTTTACATCCAAACCAACTACATCTGGATGATTCCATTTGCGCTTATTGAGGTCCCGCTCTACCTCGCCTGCTGCATTGTAATTTTTGTCTGTCCTCATTTGGACAGGTTAAATACACTATTTTACATTTGGATGCTTAAAATACAACATTATTTACACAAATTTTAGTTCAAAATTTAATTTATTCTTCGACGTCAACGGAACTTTTTCCACAGAGCTGGGGAGAGCACTGAGTATACAGTGCTTAATACACATCGGTGTAAGGGAAAATTTAAGTCAAATTCTTTATCCCCGATGCAAATATTAACATCTATTAAACCGTTGCAGTACCTGCTGACTAAGGATTCGAACCCTCCTCTAGCCATCGAGCTAGCTCGGTGGTCTAGTGGTAAGACATCTGCTCTAGCAATGCAAAGATCGTGAGTTTGAATCCCACCTGAGTGATTGCCTGTGGATTCTTTTCACAGAGCTCGGGAGAGCACTGAGTATACAGTGCTTATTACACATCGGTGTAAGGGAAAAATCAAATAAAAATTGTTATCCACGATGCAAATATTAACATCTATTAAGACGTCAAGTTTGTTTAACAAGTGAAATAGGATCCAATGGATTGAATAACATTTGGGGGAAACTTTTGATATGATACCTGCTTTTGACAGACATTCATGTAGTCAACATTTAATTTAACAATATTGTTTGAGTTACCAAATAAAAAATTTACTAGTCTCAATTTGAAATCTCACCGATTATTTAAAGTTCATAACAGTAACAATTCTCAAGATCTTAATGCCGGATTAACTGAGAGAGTTGAGAAAGTACATTATGAGATTGTGCACGAACCGCTAACAAAACACAAACCATTCTTTTGGGTTTTTTTTCTCAACAAAGGACCCACAGAAATTGTTTAAAATTAAAATTTAGGTTTATATTCAATTTTTCAAGTGAAGAACAGCAACAAAATTATGTAGTTTACCTTATAAATTTCAAGTGATTTTTCTTAGTTTATGCCTTGACTTTCTGTAATGAATGTTGTTGTTATTGTTGGCGTTGCTCTTGTTGTTGTTGCTGTTCTTGTTGTTCTTGTTGTTATAATTGTGCAATAACTGTTTTAGGGAGAGTACATTCAAAAACTCTAAGAGGTATATAATTGTATAAAATTGTTTTTGTCTGAAAATCTTGTACTTATAAGTTTATTTTATCGGTACCAAGTTGTCTCCAAGGTTGATAAACATCAACAGAACTTATGATATTTATCTAAACTATATTATCTGTTGATTCACAATATAATTTATTATTTTTCTTAGATCCTGAAGCACGGGGCTGAAAACAGAATGTAAAACGCCAAATAAAAGGTATGTTTACATGTTGTTCATAAAGTTACAATATTCAGGGTTTCCTCCAGGAATTATTTCTAGACTGCAAGTAGTTGGTTTTGGACTGGATCTTGTGGGGGGGGGGGGGGGTGAAGTGTTTAGGAATGACAATTTCTTCAGTTTAAATGAAGTGTTTGTTTCTTTGAAATCATACACAGGGTTTGTCCTTAACTTTCTAAATGACTTGCCGGGCAGGACCAATTAGCTTGTCATTCCACTAGTCTGGCAGCTGTTTCACTAGTCCATATTTCATACTAAATAGGAGTTCTTTTTAACACTGAGCTAGCCAGCTGTACCACTTAGAGTGAGGTTTGACTGGTCCTCTGGTGTTTTAACTGGCATTTCGCCGACGAAACAGTGTTTTGGGAAAACGCTGATACATTAATGTACATTTACACTACATATCGTCACGCATACCACAAAGTGACCTATTTGCCAAAAATAATAAATTTTTGCAAACTAAAATCGGGTTATATACAAATTATTAATATACTCATTATTGTTAACATTTTCAGCAAGTTTAAATAACTAATACGTAATAGTTTTGTAATTACACTAATTAGTAAAAACGACGTATCACTAGATTTGCCGTTTTGTATTTTCACAAAGTGACCTATCTGGAAGTGTAGTATTTTCACAATGTGACCTATCATGATAGGTCTGAATATGCTATGTGTTTGTACACAGCGCTCTGCGCGCAGTACTTGTTTTTTTCCTTATTTTCACGAAGTGACGTGTGTGCTTAGGAATTAATTACTAATTAAAATTAGTTGCAGGAATGAAAACACTCCGACAGTTATGTAAAAAATAAAGTATGTAAAAGCTTTATCGTTGTCTTAAAAAATAAATTTTAAATAGTAAAGCAGACTCCGAAACAGCAGTTTGAGAACTAGTGCAACTTCAATCATGATTTTCTCCAGACGCGTTTTGGGGAGCTGTGAACAAGAAAGGTCACTTCGTGATATGATACCAAAAGCACGGTTTTCTTTGTAAGCTTTATTTTAGAGCTTCTTCAATTCCTCTTATTACTTCTCCAAGTTTTGTATTTTTTTGTTTTGTCACATTGTAGCTGACTCCCTTGTCAATATATTGTAGTCCACACTTTTATTTGAATAACAGTTGGCAGAAATTTGATGCTACAAAGCCTAGTGTATCAAGGGAAACTTGGGAAAGAGGATTGTGTCATGTAATTCATCCATCAGCGAGATTGCTTCAACTGTCCTCTGATTGGGGGAGTGTTGGACAAATGTGTATAATTCTTGGAAAGACTTGTTTGTTTGCGGCAGATACAGTGCACCTCAGAGGCGAGGGCCCAATTTCATCAAGCCGTTATTACAAGCACAAAATATTACTTAGCGCAGAAAGATATTGCTTAGCAGAAACAGGTTACCGGCCAAAATATCATGTCATTGTTTGGGACTGGTTCCAGTCGCAAACAAAAGTTCTTAGAAATGAAAGATGTTGCTTAAAGCAGAAACAGGTGAAGCTGCCAATAGACTATGTGCAGGTATCGCAAGAATTTGCATTTCCGGGACCAAGTTGGTCCCAACCATATTGCGTTTGAAGTGTAAGCGACTCTGTTTTTTCCAATACTTTAGTTTAAAGTATTTTATGGCTACATACAAATTATTTTATTTTGGTGGGAAAGTAAAATTTAGTGATGAAATATTTGAACATAAAGTAAAATTAACAAGTCAACAAAGAAAACCTCAGAATAAGACTTCACCTCCGTTTACAGTTACTTGTGAAAAATTTTGCCCAACTGACGTTCATGTTATCATTAAGCCATAGATGTAATGGTCGCACTAACTCGGGCATCAGTCGCAAATGGGGTTTCTACGAGGGTTTCCAAGTATTTTAAGAAATTATTTTTATTATGTAAAAATTTAAATTGTATTTGTTAAAAAAATTCTATGGGTATTTTTAGTTTTAAAAAAGTATAGAATTTAAGAAGAAGATTTGAGTTCATAAAAAAATGTAGTCTTTTCTCCGCTTGTTTTCTTGTTGCGATATGCACAAGACTTGCTCAGCCTATAACATGTAACTAGTTGGGACTCTCTGGTGAGCAGAAAAATTAACCAAGCACCAATTTCTGCTTAACAGCTTACGGAATTGGGTCCTGCATGTTGACCCCACCATCTTTATCCAAATGGTGTTTAAAGCTTTGCATGGTGTGAAAAAAAAAAATAAGAAGTAACTATAAATACTCAATAGTAAACTTGCGGGTACAACCATGTATAAAATCTCTTTTGAGGGAGTGTTGGCTCTGAAGAAGTGTTATAGGCTGTGCAAGTCTTGTGCATATCGCAACAAGAAAACAAGTGGAGAAATGACTACATTTTTTATGAAATCAAATCTTCTTCTTAACTCCTATATTTTTGAAACTAGAATACCCATAGCTCTTTTCAGAGCCAACTCTCCCTCAAAAGAGATTTTATACATGGTTGTACCTGCAAGTTTACTATTTAGTATTTATAGTTAACTTCTTTATCTTTATCCAAGTTGCCACAAATATTATTCAGACAACGTGACTCATCGGCAGCAACGAACATACCTGAATTTAGCTTTGACATTCGACATTTTGCATGAAAACAAAATAAATAGAAAGTACTTTTGGAGACAAATTTGAAAATGTATACCCTGGGATAACAAACGCCATACTGTGTGGAGTGCCCATTTTTAACCCAAGTCTCGCCCCCATGTCTGCATGTTTTTTATTTATCCTGCGACGACGCTGAAGAAACCGGCAACACGTTCCTATTCCCAGATACTGCTTGCCGCAGTGCCCGGTGCTCAGACTCTTGACTGACAAATTATTTATATAATGTGAATTGATGCGTGCGGCACAAGAAAAGAACCATGCAAGCGTCAGTGAGCTAAATCCCGCGTTGTTTTGATTTGAACCAAAAAACTGTACGTAGCCTACAAACTGTGTGGGTGCCAGTCTACTATATTTAGAGCCACGGAGTGTTAAAAATATAAAAAAACACGTCCCGTACTACATGTACTAACATCAATAATCAAGGTACAGGCCTCTATGAAATTTTGAAAAGGTCCTTAAATTAGAACTTTTTCTTGTGTTTTCAAAAGAAAAATCAGCATCAAGCTTTTGTCATGAGAATGTTTTTTTGTTGAAACTGTGAGATAAGATTTACGGTGTTGTTAGAGTACACATTAGGGTCTTCATATTTTTTCTTCTTCTTATTTCCTGGTCTGTAGAGTGGGGCAAGAAGATAATATGAAATATGAGGGGGGTTGGGAGTGATATGACATTCTGTGCTGTTCTTTCAAGGGGATTTATTTCAAGAAGAACTATTTGAGTTAAAGGCAGGGTATTCTTTTGGTAATTGTCAAAGGCCAGTATCCTTATGAATGCATTTCAAATAACGAACCTGTGAAAATGTTGGGTTCAACTAGGTTGCAAGAAAATAAGGGAAAGAAAAAACACTCTTGTTCTATTGAATTGGGCGCTTTCAGATGACTGAGAAAGGTTTCATGCCTGAAGCCCACCTGTTGGTATGAATATCATGTCCTGTGCAGGCGCTCGAGTAGCATAAGAATTTCACTGTGGGCTTGATTAAGAAACCAATGAAATTTACCTACGTTTCTTGACAAATCTTATACTGAAATATATATTTAAAGAAGACTTAAGAAGGTCCAGACTCACCACTGCCACTTAGTTTGGGCTATTTTAGTTTAAAGTAGTCGTTAAATGTCAGCAAAACACAAGCCCTAACCCTAAGGGTTGGGGTTGGGGTTTAGGGTTAGACAGTTAACCCTCGTCTGGCGTCATTTTTTTTCCTGAGGTCTACAATTTGCCTCAGTTTATATTAGATCTTCAGACTCTTACCTTGAATGTAATAGCCTTGTGTAACAAAACTAGTAGTAAAAAGCAAAGCTCCATCATGAAAGTAGAATGTGTTAGTGCCAAAATTAATGAAACCCTTTTATTCATTTAGCAGGGACGAGAAGGTTCAGACTTTTATCTAAATTCGGACTTTTTCAAGTCATCCTAGTGAAGAAAATTAGCCGTTATTTTTTCCACATTCAAAGAAATCCTGCTTTTTATCCACTTATTCAAGTGCTGAAGACAGTGCTCCTAAAAGCTCGTGAAATAGAAAACCAAAAGGTGGGAACGCCATCATTTCAACAAACCTCCTTAAATTTGGATCCTAGTTTCCGTCCTTCTTTGCCAGCAATGGCTCTCATCCTTAAATTAGGCAAAGTTATTGCTTGCTAGGGTGCTGGATGTACTTGCAAAGGACTCTGTTCTTTACTCATTAACCACAGTCAAATATGATCAAGTCAGTCATCACCACAGAGAATGCATTGGTATCCTAAGTTGATTAGACCTTAGTTTCCTTTTAGATTAGTCCCAAGGACGTATTTTTTTTAGGAGTCAGAAAAAAAAAAACAATGTCTTTTTTTGAAAACAAAATTTATTGTTTGGTGCATTGGTAATATTCACAAGTGGATTGATTGGTGATTCCCATTACTAAGTGAACCTGAGACTTTGTTTCCTGATTCGCTGTAGTATTGTTTTTCACCACAACAGACGAGATTTAACCCCAGGGTCAGCCTGGATCTGAATGGGAAGTGATGCTCTAGATGTAAAGCTTCGCTGACACCAAGAGTATATCGAGTTTGTACTATTCTATTCACCTTGTGATAATTCCAGCTGCGTGACGGGGTATAATTTCTCGTCCCACCAGGAAGTTTACAATACATGTAAGTTCTGTGTTCTCCCTGTGATCATTTTGGAACATTACTGTTTTTCGTGTGGAGGGTTTCTGTAGCAACATGAGGGTAAGAGTAATTATTTGGGGTTGTGTCGAGAGTTATGAACGGTGGCGTAGCTAGAGGGCATGCCATGGGCGCTGCCTTGGGGGTTTCGGGGAGGGGTTGCAAATCGACCAAGGTTTGTTTGGAGGGGGGGGGGTTGGGGGGTTGGGGGGGTTGTAAGCGATGGGGTGGGGGTTATGGGCCTTAGTTCTATGATAAAGTGAATGATTGGCAGCATTCTCAATCTTGCCCTTGCGCACCACGAACCCTAGCTATGCCATTGGCTACATACAAACAAATCACTATGTTCTGCTAATGCTCGGATCTACTAGTGGCCAGACAAAATACTGTTTTGGCTCTCTTCCCCGTTTTTCACTGTCTATTTCTTTTCTTTCTTTTCAAAGAGCAAAGTCTAGCCCTGACCCATGGCAGAGCGCACAGTCCTCACTGGTAAAGTTTAATGAAAGGCTCCTGTCAAACATGTAACCCATTGTTTTCCTTTGTGATGGCATTCGCGAACCTATTGTCCCTTTTAATATAAGTCCTAGGTTTGAATGTCAACTACAAGTACAGACGGACATATCATGGTTAATTGTCACACCACCACTTTTGAACTTTTTGGAGATTAGTTTTTTTTAATTTTTTTTTTTTACGCCAGGCATGAAACTTTTCAGCTGATTTTACTCATTTTGGGGGGTTTTCATCGGTGAAGTTGAGTACAAAGTCTTGCTACACCTTGCACTTTTCTCTTCGAAACAAAAATTGCAGTTGCATACCTCAAACCTTGCATACAAACATCAGCGAAGTAGCTTCACTAGGTTGCTTTTGATGTTTTCATTTCATTTTTCTAATATACCTTTTACATGTGTAGAATATTTGCTCTTAACCCTAACCATGTGTGAGAGGACTGTCCCTACTTGGGGAGGTGGGCCTTCAGACGAACAAGACACACAGGTTCGAATGGTTCTCTACTTGTATCCGGGGTGGTGTCCGGGTTTTATTCCTCTGTAAACACCTGCATCAACTGTTGAGAGTTGTGCAGGCGGTCAATAAAATACATACATTTTAATTTAATACAATGCAAGTGGATTTCCTTAATCAATAAAAATTAAATGAAGGCAGCTCCTCAATATTGTGTCTCTAATTATCAAATAGTTATTGTCTCGAATAAAGTAAATACATGAATGCGTGAGGATCGTGGAATAGCATGACACTGGGCAAGAAGGCATAAGTCAACTAACACACGGGGCCCACTAAACATCATCATTAACACAAGAAACTCACAAACCCATGCCTCCAAGTCCAATCCCACCAACTAAACCCGAAGTCAGCACCCACCCATGCAGGCATCCATTAAAAGTAATAATAATAACACATACTTTATTTCTGTACTCCATGTGACAACCATCCATACGGTCACACCAATATACACACAACCATAATACGTGCACAGTATAAAGGCATGATCACATGGCGGCTGCCCGTGACATTGACACATGAACGATACTAATCTATACGGGATACAAAACACCTTAATCCCCGACGGACTTCTACATTTCCAAAGACGAAAATTACTCTTTATACCTTATCAATGTTTATCAAAATTACACCTAGAATAATCACGAGACCGTAGCGGTTACTTTGAGCACCCTTTAAATAAGTAAATAAATATGGAATATATCAAAAATGTGAGATTTAAAAGTGAGATAAGAATGGGTGTGTTTACCTGTTGAGAGTTGTGCAGGCGGTGAGGTGAAAAGGTCACGCTACCCCAAAGCCCGCGAAACCAGTATGTTAAAACAATAGAACGTGTAGTGGATGTTCGAACACAAGCAGATTATTATTGAATGAAACTTTTAACATGAACTATTAAGGACAAACACATTTAAGGAAGTAAACAAACGTCTCGGGCCATCGCGCGAGGGCGCACGGACTTTATGTTACAGCGCAACGACATCCTTACACATGCTAAATGCAACAATATGCACCAAATGGTAATAGTTGTTGTGATCTGTTGCATTTGGCAGTCAACTCACATGTCATTTTTTGCCTGAATTTGTTGCATTCAGCAGTGAAGTGACCTCATATAGGTTTGGGTGCTTCTATTGTATCTGAACAACTTATAATGGGTATTTCAAAATATTTTTTATGGGAAAGTATTGAGAGGTATGATGTAATATTAGGTAAGAATCATAATTCAAATCATATTCAAAAGACTGTATAATAACAGTTAAACATTACACTTATGTGCATACTGTTGCATTTAGCAGGGCAACCACCATTGCTCAGTCCTAACACAAACAGCATGCCTGCACAATGCAACAATATCCCTTGTTGCATTTTGTTGCATATGGCATGGTTCTCATTTCAACTGTGTTGCATTCTGTTGTATTTGGCAGGCTTTGTGGAGACCCTGGGTTAGGGTTAAGGAGAAACTCAACGGTCCAATTCAGTGTTGTGGTTCACTCATTTTCCTATAGATAGAGTCCTCATGGAAGTGGGGCAAACATTACAAGTCTCTAACCTTGTGTTAAAATGGTGTAAAATGCCACTGTTTTTGATACCCTTCAAGTACAATTTTTGTGTACATGCAGTGTCCCGAAAATGTTGATTCTGTTGCATTTCAAATTATACGGTCTGTACATTTTTGTACAGAGAATTTTTACTTCATTCCTGAATTCGGATGAAAAACGGCATTGAATTTGATCTCATGACTGGCACAGAATTTCCTCTTTGGAATGTACAGACTCGATGCTGTTTTTGCTGAGCGATGATGTCATTTTTTTACACCATTTTAACATGAGACTAGACTTTTTAGCTGTTCCAACCAGCTATTGTTTTCGTCAAGATTTGTATTTGTTTTTCTTATTGAACATTGTTATTTGTTCGCTTTGTCAAAAATCCATAGGTTTTGTACACGCATTTTGTGACCTCCAACAGGCATACTTAGCTTATAAAAGAGTCAGACCCTACATGTACATCATATTAAAGCTTAGGTCATAAAGTTATAGTTAAATGTAATTAGCTTAACTTAATTAATTAGGATAAATTGTGGACCAGCGTTGCGCACAGCATACCATTGATTACAGGTGAAAGCAGCCATATTCGTTACCGGAAGGCGAGGATTCTGAATAACGGTGAGAATTTATTGTTTTTTGCGAAGTGGGAATTTCTGGACCCATGTCGAGCTCACCACAAAGAATACATAAAGCCTAATGTTCAAAACAGAGCTTCAGGTGCATAAACATGAAGGGCAAAAAGTTTCAAGTAGGATTTTGTACATGATGACCTATGAGGTTCATGGAGTTGGTAGCAGAAGAAACCTCTTAGTTCTAGGAGTACCCCCCAAGGAACAATGTTTGGCAAGGGTTAAGATTACTGTCAGGTAGTAGGATTGGGGGTCAGGGTCAGGTTCAAAATAATCTTAATGGTTATGGTTAGGGTACAGATACAGTCAAAATAACGGTCTGTGTTGTTTATGTCATCGTGGTGCGTTGAATTCACGGTCATGTTCATAACTGGGTATGGATCGTATAATCAAAGTGAAGAAAAAAAACGGACAAACTTTTAATGTCTAGTTACAGACTTGTAATTGTTTTCCCCACTTTTATGGGGACTCTATCCATTGGAAAATGAGTGCATCATAAAACTTTGACACACATAGTTACGTGCAGTAATGACAAAAAAGACACGGCCATAGTTAGTCAAAAGAAACTCTCAATTTCCTGAAGTATTTGGTCATCCTGATGAGTTTTCACACCATTTCTTTTTCTTTTCTTTTTCGGGGGGGGGGGGGGGGGGGGGGAGATTCAGGTTTTTTTTTTCTACTTCTTCTTCTTCTTTTCTTCTGCTTGAAATTAATCATTAATGATTTGATTGTTGGCCTCGCTCTACCAGTAGGCGAAGGAAGGTGGCAACATCATCCATCACTGTTTGCCGAACAACGCCTACTTCATCTTAACACCATTGAGGATTGGAACGCTTGGGTGTGATGCGCAACTCTCTGAAGGATTAGTTGACTTGTTTGGCAGGGGATTGCGCTATCACCGGTGTGGAAGCGTACTTTTTACACCTCCTTCAAAAACGAAATTAATTGCCAATTAACCTTTAAGATGTAAGATGTAGGCGGAGAGTTAAAAAACATCAAACCTTACCTACTCTCAAATTGCAAGAGTGGAGAACCATTGTCAGGTTGTGGTGAAGTTTGTGTACAGCTGGTCTGGTATCAATTGTCTCTAGTTTGTTTTTGTAGTGCAACTTTTTTAATTGTAAAGCGCATTGAGGGATCTTTGATCCATAATCTGCTATATAAATGCTATTATTATTATATTATTATTTTTTTTTTTTAATTGTCTGCATGCAAAATTTTGAAAATTAGCTTCAATTGGCACATAAACCAAATAAAAACACCCATTCAAATATAATCAACATAAAATATCATGTTATAAACCACAAAGGAAATTGACTGGGTAAATTGTTAATAATTTGGGTTTGAACAAAGAAAAATTGACTGGAGCGGGACTTGAACCAACGACCTCCGGATTATTGTACCGGCGCCTTACCAACTGAGCTATCCAGCCCTATGTTGGCGGTCTCCCTATTAGTCATTATCTTTGTTCGGGGGTGCCAGTCAGAAGCCATTCAACCGTAAGCTGCCGTGTAGCCAGGGATCACACCCAAGTTTACGATACAACCTGGGAATCGACATAAGTAAGTTGGTCATGGAAGATGTCCCCCATTATATTATTTGCAGATGATACCAGTGTTTGGCATAAAAACACATTTTAAAACCAATAAAATCAACTGTTTGTCCACACACAATAGAAGAAACTATTAAAAACTGACTTTCACACCAATAAAAACAATTCTCAATTTATGGGTGTTTAGTGAATGAATGTTTCCCTTGTGGTTTATGACTTGATATTTAATTAATCGTTAAAAAAACGTTACTTCAACAAAGAGGAATAGCAGCTGTTCTCTTTCTGAATAACAAAAGCAAAGTTTGCCATTTTACAAACAGAAATGTATTGTTGGTTTTTTTTTTAAAAGTTGATTTCATCAAATTCATTGCCATCAATACCTGTCCTTGTCGGTGGATTATGGAACCATTTGAGAGAAAAAATAAAGGGCAATGTTTACTTCCTTTAATTTGGGATTTTAATGCTCACTGTTTACACTACCATAATTTAAGAAAACAACATTGCAGCACACCTCAGCTGCTGTGCAGCGTGTTTTCATTAGCTGTTGACTCCAAACATGCAGATGGTCCACCAGTGACGCAACACACAAAGGCATCCCAAAAGCTTGTCAATATCGCCTTTTTTTCTCAAGGGCTGCTTTTTACTTTGATTAAACCCCCTCTGCACAGCAACAATATTAAACAAAGAATAATATTTATTTTTTCGCTGCGACGATCTAATCATGCGATAAACATTTTACACGATGCTCCACGTGTCGTTTCAATTTTAAAATCTTTAAAGGTAGGATGGATTGGTGAAAACTCCTAAAATTATTGTTCAAAAGTTGACTTAAAGTCCGATCAACAACTCTTGATTCTGTTGAGTTTTGCAAGCTTACCCATAGGACAAATTTATGAGATCAATCTTCTATTAACTAGTGTTCATTCAAATAAAAACAGTTTATATCTTAAACTGTATGTGGTTCTTTTCTCATTTTGATTCTGGTCTTGTAAAAAGAATTCTGGTCCAGTGAAAATGTTTAGCTCTACAAGCCCCGTGGACTTGTGGATTCGAGCCCTAAAATATCTAGCATCCCAGCGACATCCAAGAATATTTTGGGTGGTACCTGCCCCCCCCCCCATCATTGAGCAGCGCTCATTAACAGAATGATCAAACTGTTGACGAAGAAATGGACTTGAAATGAAAAAGTTAAACTCAGTAAGTTGGTTCTGTATTTTCCTGTATGCTCTGACAACACCGTTACTATGAAAATGAAGCAAGATGTACCGCTATGATGGAGTGTATTCTTGCCTTACCCATTGCAATCCAATGACTCAAATAATCTATCATTGTACGTGTGATACAGAAGCCCATGGGACCCGAGGTTGAAATCAACACTAGGCCTGGCACCCAGAATCGCTAGGTACCCTAACATGATCGTGTGTCGCATGATAGAACGTGACTGTATGAAAAAGTTACCGAGAATCAAGTAACTTTGCCTGATGCGAAAATGAATTAGAAAGGTACGAGGAGCCGTCTTTATTTAAACACTGCAGCGTTTCTCCGAAGACTAATAAACCGGTTGTCCCCGTGGACCTCAATGCCAAATAGAATCAATTCTTGTAACCATACTGGCCATTGATAAACTGCGTACTGGGGAAAGCATAGAAAAACAAATTGACAAACAAAACAATTCATCTGCCAATAGGTGTATTACCCAAAAAAAAATTACGGGGGTGAAATTCTGTGAAATGTAGTTAACCAGCATTCTCTACTATGTATGTCATACATTATTAGAACCACTCTACAGCGCATACTGTACTTGATTAATACAGATACTGTGACCTAATTTGTCAAATGTGACATTTTTGTTTTGGGAGGGGGGGGGGGGGGTACTGTGTAGGTTGAATTGATTAGTAGCCAGTCAGCCTCTGCTCCATGGCGTACAGTATCTATGGGATGTACATCATTTTTTATGGTTAGGAAAAAGGACAAATTATGTTTATTTATTTAGTTTATTAAAACGTCATGTTAAAAACATGGAAATTGCTTTCCAGTGTGCATTTACACAATATAAATACTTGTATAAGAAGTAAAGAGTATTCATATTTAAACAGTTAACAATAATAACAAAACTAATAATAATAAAGTTCTTCTTTTGAGACACCCGAGTGCGTCTCAAAATACTCATTATTTTTTCTACAAGTTATGGGGAGCTATGTTTGAAAATAGAAGACCCATATATTTACATATATTTACATAGCACCATGTAACGGGTTTACAAGGTGCTGTGGCATAAACTGCAGCCAACTATACCAGAAAACACTTGGGCGAACCCCTACTCTATAATGGCAAGTGTACTGTTTTTTGTGTGGTTTTTTTACATGCATTACACAACTTACGACACCTTCGGCTTTACGTCCCATTCGAAGGATGCGGCAATAATGGTTTAGTGCCTTGCTTCAGGACACAAGTGTCAAGACCAGGACTCGAACCCACACTCTGCTGATCAGAAACAGCAGAAAAATGAGACCGGTGCACTTGTCAACTCAGCCACGACACGAAGCACACACAAAAAAAGATTAAGAGTAAAAATGGCGCTAAAAGAGAGTTTATTAAAGGTCATAGGGTCATAGATTGGTTTTTCGCCAACATATTGCGGATTAATAGGCAAAATGATAAAGAAAGATGCAATACAAGTCTCATGTGAACGTTTCAGTTGAATGCATCAACATTGATCAAGAGTGGTCTTCAAGGTATTTGTCTGGCAAAAATAAACATTCACTATCTAAGCAAAATATTTATTTGTTGATTTTTATTTATAGCACTTTTCATTTGTTGATCTTTTGGTCAATACAAATATGAAACTGCAATTAATAACCGTATGGCACTGAGCGGATGACCTGTGACTTTTATTGTATCTTTCTTTATAATTTTGCCTATAAATCAGCATTATGTCGACAAAAAAAACCACATTTTGTGACTGTACCTTTAACCTAACTCTTCTCTACATGTACATGTACCTGTAAATCAGGTCGCGGGTTGCTACACAATTGATCGTGTGTTGCATACGAGAGAAACATTTAGGCGGAATTTATACACGTCAGACATCTCACATCCAGGAACACCTGTCTCAGAAAGAAACAAATCCGGGGCGAATTTATCCTTCATTACTTTATTCCAATGAATTTTTGTGTCAAATATTTACCCCCCCCCCTCCCAATGAGAGTAGGAGGAGACAAATTGAGCCATGGTAGTGATTCAATCAAACATGTTGTCCTCAGAATGAATAAATTTGTGCGCAAAGGTTTTTATTTTTAGCGGTGATTTGATTCAAAAGCGAAAAATGGTGTGCCTTGTCACGTCTTTTTTTCCCATCAGAGATTACACCTACACTTGATTTACACTCTGGGTCATATCTTATGGGCAGGGCTCGAATTTTACACTGGACCGCAGGCCCAAGGCCAGTGATTTTAGCACCGGGCCAGTAAACTTAGGACCGTACAAGTCCGGCAGTCTTGTCTTTTTTTAATAAAAAATACCTTCTGTATTATTTTATTAAAACTGATAAATACAAATTTCTTTCAATTCTGTTGAGTATTGAAGTATTACCCATAGGAAAAATTAGATAAATTTTCTCTTAATGCTTGTTCCAAAAAAAAACAGCTCAAATGCGAAACTGTGTAGATAGTGTGCTTCTCGATTTGATTTCGGTCTTGTAACAAATTGTCTGGTCCAGTAAGAGTTTTGAGCTATAAGCCCTGCAGTCTTGTGGGTTTTTTCACCAAATTCGAGCCCTGATGGGTTTGGCTACATCTATTAAACAAATGGACATTACAGGGCTGGGCCTGGCCTATTTTGTCTAGTAAAAACTGCTGTAAGCTAGTACACACCACTTCTCAACTTGCCCTGTGGGCAACTAAATACTGTGCAACCTTATTGTGTGTCAAATGCTAATATTTCATCCTTTTCAGATGTGAACTTTTAAAATGTGTTGATTTATTTTTGAGTGTGTGAATGTAGCTTCATTTGACCATTACACTGGTTGCCATTACCATTATTGCACCACAGGGCTCAAATGTTTGGGGGAAATCCACAGAACTGCAGGGCTTTTTAGCTCAAAGTTTTCGCTTGACAAGAAAATGTTTTACAAGAGCAGAATCAAAATCGGAAACAACTACCAACAAATTTTAATAAAAAAAACAGTGTTTATTTGAATGAACACTGATGAGAGGATTTGTCTTTTGTATCATGAGTACTTGGATACCCAACAGAACTGACAAAAATGTGAGCTTATTTTTTTTTTGATTTTTTTTCCATTAACGATATTTGACAATGATCTATTATTCTTCAATTTGGAAAAAAAAAAAAAAAAGACTGCTGGACTTGTCCGATCATAAGTTTACTTGCCTGACGTTTAAATCACCAGATTTAAATCACTGCGGTCCAGTATTAACTTTTGAGCCCTGCATCAGAAATTATTACAATACACGTTTAAAATATGGGTTGCTATTTACTTTCTTGGGGGCAAGCAAAACGCACAGTTCAACTAGCCTGGAGGGCTTCGATTAAGAAAAGCTGAAGGGGCAAAATTAAGGCCTGCATTGTAACTCGTGAATTTCATTTGACATTTTATATTACTTGTCAAGTGACAGCAATCCTACTGCTGCACCTAAAAAGTGTCGTGACACAAAGATACATTTTCGTAGCAAGAATACCATGAATAATTCCCATGGTTCTTTTATTGACCCAGTTCACCTGATGGCATCATCACAATAATCTTGGTTGTGCCTTTTTGAACTCAATGTCCCAGTGTGTCGTACATACAGTGTATAGTGTCCATTGAAGGCTGGCCGGCCCCCATGCAGAGTTTACATGCCTACCATTATTTTTGTCTGTGCAATCTGACTCCAAAATGGCCAGCATGGCAGACTGTAGCCATGTGTGGCGTTGCTGCAATGGGTCACTAAATGTAGCACACATATTCTTAGAGATGTAGCATCTAGATCACAGCGCCTCACAACATTATTATCCCTGTTCATCGGGCATACTTAGACCTTATAGCTCCATGCTTCGACCATTCCTCAAACTTTCTCAACTCCCTGCAGGGCTCAAATTTTACACTGGACCGCAGGCCTGAGGCCAGTGATTTTAGTATCGGGCCAGTAAACTTACGACTGTACAAGTCCGGCAGTCTTGTGTTTTTGAATAATAACACCTCACTGTATTTTAAATTTAAACTGATAAATACAAATATCTTTCAATTCGGTTGAGTATTGAAGTATTTACCCAAAAGAAAAATGAGATAAAGCTTCTCTTAATGCATGTTCCAAAAACAGCTCAAATGTGAAACTGTGTATAATATTGTTCTTCTCATTTGATTCCGGTCTTGTAACAAATATTCTGGTCCAGTGAAAGTTTTGAGCTACAAGCCCTGCAGTCTTGTGGATTTCTCTCCCCCCCCCCAAATTCCAGCTCTGCCCTGGGGAGCATACAACCCCCCAAGCTGCTTACATCCATGCTTAGGGGTTAATCCAACACAGTGTTATCTCAGCTGCCCTCTCCCTCCCACTGTTCCCATGTTAGAAAGGTAGAAAGGTGCCATTTATGGTTAAGTGCCTTTCTCATCAAGGACACAGGTGTCCTTGGGAATCAAACCCACACTCTCCTGATGATTCAGCCAATAGAACTCCAGTCCCATGCACTAGACTGCTAGGCCGTGGCACACACTAACTCAATACCTACCTTGTACCTTGTAGTTACTCCAGTCCCATGCACTAGACCACTACAGGCCCGCCTGAGGGGGGGGGGGGGGGTGCTGTGGGTGCTGCAGCACCTCAAACTTTTTGGAAAGGGGTGCTGGTATATACTAAAGCACCCGGAGCTGGAATGTTATACTAAAGCACCCAGAGGAATAAATACATACAAAACAAAAAAACACACAAACAAAAGCAAACAAATAAGCAAACAAAAAACTAAAACAAACATTAAATCACAAATATTTAAGGAACTTAAAAAAAAAAAAATAATTAAATCACAAAACAAAAGTGAAATGCAAAAAAAAGACAGTAAGAAATACTTTAATAGATACAAAAAACCAACTGTTTTCAAAGTTGAGGCCTACATAAAATACAACAAGCCGAAAAAAGGATGTAAATAATTCAACAAATTCCCATTGTAAAAAGTAAATACATTTAGATGCGCATTGTTTTGAAGTAACTCAAAAATAAACACATATTTCACAAACAAAAATAATCATACTGAGTACAGAAACTATTAAAAATTTGTAATAAAAAACTTAGTACGTGCTTTTACATTGCAGCTTGTTTAAATGGGAAACACCATGAGCAAGGAATACACTGCGCGCGCCATACAACACAGATTCGAAATAAACAAGCAAGTCAGAATTAAACGAACAACTCAAAAATAAACGATTATTGCAGAAATAAACCAACCTCGGAATTAAACCAACCAATAACACAATAGTTTTCGAACGCTTTTACCTGGCCTCAAATGCTCACTGATTAAGTCCTGTCATAATTTTTATGACATTGTCATGATGATGAAAGAAGTTGACATTCAAGCTAAATAATTTCATCGTTATTATCATTTTACAACAAGTCAACTGATAAATGGGGAAATTAATAATGATCTATCGAAGCCTTTACAAATATTTTGTTCATGCTTATAAAAAAGAAATCGCAATAAAAACTACAGGTAGCTGTTAACAAGAGGCACTTGTTGTTCCCTTGGAACTTATCACTTCTGAACCTGACATACTCCGTTATTCAATGTCAATATTAACGAAAGGGACGAGAATTGCACGTAAAGAACAAGCCTTGGTAATATTTAAAAATTTGAACCACAATTCTAGTAATTTACTGCACGAGTCTCGAAAACTAAACATCTTTTCAGCATACTCGAGCGATAGGAATGGGGTCAAAAATATCCAGACCACGAATGTTTTTGGACCATAATTGAGTAAGAAATAGGTAGACTGGGTACCCTGTGGTCACGTTCAAAAGACCGTGCAAGTCTAGCGACGAAAAGGTCACCATTGAGCTTCCGGGCACCTCTGAGCCATCAGCTAATGGGAGATTAACGTGGGTGCAATTTAGGTGATTTATTATTTTTTTTAAATCACTTGTTTCCACATCAAAAAGATTTTGGTGGAATGGCTACATTTTAAAATAACAATTTAATATAAAATAATTAAAATAAAATCAGAAAAACTTATAAACATGAAGAAACCCTGCTCAACATCCTATCGCTTTGAGTGGCTGGGCGGTCCAGTGGCTACCTTTTAGCCACTAGATAGCCCAGTCGCCCAAAGCGATACATTAAACATGCGGAGGGAAACTCTCACCAGCTTCCCCCTGACTGGTAAAATGTTAATAACGATGAAATTATTTAGCTTTAATGTAATTTTTCGTTCATCATCATGGTAATGTCAAAAAAGTATGACTATAAGCAATTGATCAGTGAGCATTTGATGCCAGGGATAAGCCTTCAAAAACTATTGTGTTCATCCTTATAGAAAATTAACGAGAGGCACTTATTGCTCCCTTGGTCTTATCACTTCTAAACCTGACATATTCCGTTATTCAATGACAATATTAACGAAAGGACGATAAATGTACGTTAACAACTATGCATTGGAAATATTTTTTCAATTTGAGCCACGATCTAGCAATTTACTGCAAGAGTCTCGAAAAACTTAATATCTTTTCACCAAACATCGCCTCGTCATTTTGGGGTAGTCATTTTGCAAATTACACTAATAATATTCCTGCCCCCCCCCCCCCCCCAAAAGGGAGAGATTTTAGTGCCAAGTCGTTTCTCTGGTTGTACGAAAGAGCATTTTAAGAACTTAAGCGGGCCCGGACCATACGCCGTATACGACAATTGTCTTTGAAAAAAACCCAGCACCCCTTGTTCTCGCGGGCCTGGACCACTAGGCCATGGCACACACTAACTCAATACCTACCTTGTACATGTATAGTTACTCCAGTCCCATGCACTAGACGGCTAGGCCATGGCACACACTAACTCAATACCTACCTTGTACCTTGTAGTTACTCCAGTCCCATGCACTAGACCGCTAGGCCATGGCACACACTAACTCAATACCTACCTTGTACCTTGTATTTAGAAACCTCCTTCATTCTTAGAACTCAGAAGTTGACCTGGATTCTGGGTTCCAGGGGACCCAACCATTTCTGGGTCAGGCTGACACGGGAACCGGTTACTAAATATAATTTTGGCTTAGATTCTGGATCAGTTTGACCCGGTTTGGGGTCAATCTGACTCAGATTCCAGGTTATACTGACCCAGATAAGGGTCAGCTCCATGGGACCCGGAGTCTGGGTCAGTTGAGGCAGGGGTCGAATTATAGGGGCACACCCCCTTCCTTTAATGATAACAGGGATGTGATTTCTCCGTTTTTAACCGGAAATCTTCTTTGTTTTTTTGTTTTTTTCCCCCCCCAAAAAAAACCCCAAATTAATAGGCCAAATAAATAACAAATTTTTAAAAAATTACAAAATAATTTTTATTTTATTTTTTTATTTTTTTATTAAGACCATAAAAACATGAAGATAAAACCAAATAGAATGCCCCAGAGTGCAGATTAGGGCTTTTAAAACAAAAGATAACATGTAGGCTTCGAGCTCGCAAGTTTTCACCCTTGCAAGCTGTGACGCTTTGCGCTCATTTCAGATTTTTTTCAACAGCCTATCACATCCCTGTGATAAGTCTACTGAGGTCTTTAATGTGCATAATTGCACAACACATGGGACCAATGGCTTTATACGTCCTATGCGAAGGACGAAGCAATAATGGTTAAGTGTCTTGCTTAGGGACACAAGTGTCAAGACCGGGACTCAAACCCACACTCTGCTGATCAGAAACACCAGAAAAATGAGACCGGTGCACTTGACTGCTCGGCCACAACCTAACCTACAAGACCCTTTAAAATTCATCATGTTGAAAGAGAGTGTTCCTTACCGATATCACTCAAATTCTCTTTTTAAAAAAACCTCTGCTACTTTTATGATTAAGTGCAAAATCAACTTGGAGTTTGTCCTGTGGTACGGTGTTCATCTTTCGGTGTTGTGATTAGAGCTGTATTGAGTTCAGTGCAGACCCTTCAGATATACAAGGGCAGTGACAAATAATGGCAATTATCCATTGTCTTTGTCTTGCCGGGACATTTACAGCTGGACACTTAACGAGGCTGTTCATGAATTTGTCGGTACTTTAAAGTCAAATTAATTAGCAGTATGGTAGAATTGGTGTTTTACGATAATGATGGGCACAGGTGCTTTTAAACCCATTGTAGGGAAGTGCCTTACATTTGTTACTACCCCTGTCTGTCAAGACTTCAACAGTTAGCTTGGAAAGGGCAATATTTTCATTTTGGAAAGGGCTCTTCATTGGGATATATTAAAGTCTGTGAGAAACTTTAGTTTGGACACCAAGGCCAAGATCAGGTCCCAATTTTATAGAGCTGCTGAACGGCCGATTTTTGTGCTTACTGTGCAAGTAGCCCCTTACCAAGAGTGGCTTTTTAGCCTTGTTTGAACATTTAAAAAAATAATAGTAACGAGTAAAAACAACAAACAATTTTTTTTACCCTTACATTGATGTGTTTTAAACACAGGATTCGAACTGCCTCTAGCCGAAAGGCTAGCTCGCTGGTCTAGTGGTATTAGACATCTGCTCTTGCAATGCAAAGGTTGTGGGTTCAAATCCCACCCCGAATGATTTGCCTTGGTTTTGTTTTAATCCAATGCAGGAAAATAATGAGTATACAGTGCTTAATACACATCGGTGTGAGGGTAAAAAACAAATAATATTCCTGATGCAAACTAAACATGTATTAAAAACCATGTACATTATGAAAACCCATGGGTCCCCCGAAATTAATGCTGGACTGCAAAAAAATTTGTTGGACGATCTTCCGTGGGAGGCTGTCTCATCAACAAAACATTCTTTACGAATTGGACACTAGTCGGTCAATTTGTCACAAGGTAGCTTAACTTTCTGTTTGAGGATCATCCCATTGCCCTGGGGTTTGCTACTGCTGTAAAAAAAAATAATAAAAAAATCTTGGGTAAATATTGCTTGTTTTTTTTAAAGCCACATATGGCTCTCTCTTAGACACATACTGGCTCAGTTGCACAGTTATTATGACAAATATTTTGGTGTATATTTTTGTGGGGGCTTTGTGTTTTGTGGGTCTCGCTTCTTTCTTTATTTTAATGACGAAGGAGTTTTCCAGCCCATGGGATTCTCTGGTACGAAAACATGGTATTATTTTTGTATTTTGACAATGTGTACTACGTAATGTCAAAATGTCAATCTTAAAAAAGCAGCAATGAACACGACTGTGGTAGTTTAAAAAAGGAACTTCTGTATGGTTACATTTTTTTCTTTTTCAGAGTCTCCATTTTAATTGTTTTTTCATACAACCCACGTTTGAGAGTTACATATGGTGTTTGGAAAAGGATATGTGAAACTGCTTTTAGTATAATGAGTTTTTTTTAAAGGCAACGTGCATAATGTGCATTACACTACACAGGGGACTTACGGCTTTTTACGTCCCATCTGAAAGACAAAGCAATAATGTTTACGATGTCTTGCTTAAGGACACAAGTGTTAAGACCAGGACTCGAACTAACACTCAGCTGATCGGACACACTAGAGCTTGAGTCCAGTGTGCTTGACTGCTGAGCCACAGCACAATTGCAAGTGGCAAAATCATTTAAAAGTTTGTAAAATGTGACACAACACTTTAATTGAGGGATAGGTTCAACATTCCCCTTAAAAAATGTGGTCGGGATCCCAACCAATATCCCGGTGGGATAGGTCGGGAATCCCGGTGGGATACTGCCCGGGATCCCGACCTATCCCATCGGGATATTTTGTCGGGATCCCGACCTATCCCATCGGGATACTGATCGGGATCCCGATGGGATAGGTCGGGATCCCGGTGGGATACTGCCCGGGATCCCGACCTATCCCATCGGGATATTTTGTCGGGATCCCGACCTATCCCATCGGGATCCCGATGGGATAGGTCGGGATCCCGGGCAGTATCCCACCAGGATCCCGACCTATCCCATCGGGATATTTTGTCGGGATCCCGACCTATCCCACCAGGATCCCGATGGGATAGGTTGGGATCCCAGTCTGTATCCCACTGGGATTCCAGACCTATCCCACCGGGGATATTTTGTCGGAATCCCAACGTATCCCACTGGGATCTCGAAGTATCCCACCGGGATCCCAACGTATCCCACTGGGATATCTGGCAACTCATTGAGATGGTTCAGTTCCACCTGTGAGAAAGCTGAAATAACCGAAAATTATATTTTTTTTATACAATTATTAAGAATTTATTATCATCTTTTGCCATACACAATTAAATCGTTCAAACAATATCCTCAGTGCAGTGTAAAAAAACTGCCAACCCAATATAAAACAATAACTGATGTTGACTGTTCGTTACGTATATCATGGAGGAAGGCTCCATGCGTATTACAGTTGCTGAAGTCCAGGCACACACACTGCACTATTTTAACTTCAATCTCCTTAGGCACATTCTTCAAAAGAAACAACCAACTCCAAGAGAAGTCCAAACTTTTCTGGCTTTGTTTGTGGCCAACCTTTCCCGCTGTTCCAGCCCATTCTTTGATTTTATAAATATGGTGTGGTACGTCGTTTGAGATACATTTCTTTGTAATAATAATACAACAATTTTACTTTTTTAGCTAAATATCTGAACCGATGGCGATGTCCAGTGACTTTTTTGTTGTGCGTTTTTCCTCGTGAAGCGCATTCTTGGGATTTGCACAATTTGCGCTGTGAATAAGGAGCAGTTTAATAACGAATTGTGGGCAATATGGAGATTATGCAAATCCCAAGAATGCGCTCCATGAGTATCGACGCACAATTGTTCGCTGGACATCTGTAAGATTTTTAGCCTACAATTTCTATTTTTTTGAGAAATGTATCTGACAAAACATACCCCCATATTAAGTGGCAACGTCTCTTGTGTACCTCCAGGTGAGCTATCCAGCTTTCCTCCCTCTTTTGCAGTCACAAAAAAAGTATTCTTGTCATCGTAATTTCGATCCACCACTTCTCCAATACTTTGACAGAACGCTGATTACACACATGTACATGTTTACCATCTGGTATAAAGGGACATGGATGTCAGACTATTTCATTCACATCGCATATTACACTTCTCGTCTAACACCCAACCCCTGGTCTTGCACACATGGCCGTTCTCACTATTGAGCACACAGCCCGCGCGCTGCGCTGTATGTATTTGACATCAAAACATGAGGCATAAAGGGAGATAACTCTACGCAACTGTGCGTCGGGCCGCCGACGCATCGCAATGTGTATGTGTGATCGAAACGTAACCACGATGCTTTGGCTTTTGGACGGGGGTTTTCGCAACCCATTTTCTCGATAAAAAAATCAGCTTAAATAAGATACAATCTTTTAATAATCTGACCAAAAGTTGAATATTCATCGTCGCCGGACGAAAAAAAAAAATGATGGATTTCCCTTTTTTTTTCTTCTTCAATTTTTCAAGAAAATTGGTCGCCGCGATCCGTAAACCAACTAATAAAATTGGAACGGCCTAAAGACCAATTTGCACTGAATTACAATGACAGCTATATAGGACCAGACTTGGCCAGTGAATACTGAGTTTCGGCTCATTTTGTTGGGGGTAATAATAGGGTGCACTTCCATCATATTTTTCAAGTAATATAATGGCGCTATAAGTTATTTTAAAAAATACAAGATTGACATGTAAAACATGATTATAGCATGTTTTAAATATGTCAATTTTGTATATCATTTGTTTCAAGTGTCAAGCACCTACAGTCTAAGTTTCATTTTTATATCTCATTCTATCCCACCCCAAACAGGTGGGATCCCAACAATGCCGGGATGAGCTGATCGGGATCCCACCTTATCCCAACTCATCCCGCCTTCAGTCGGGATTCTGACCACCATTCCATCGGGATCCCGACTCGTCCCACCTTTGGTTGGGATCCCGACATAACCTATCCCGATGTATCCCATCGGGATACCTCCATCCCGACTTATCCCAACATATCCCGGTGGGATATGTCGGGAATCCCGGCGGGATATATCGGGATCCCGACCACATTTTTTAAGGGGTTGTCATTTGTAGAGTGGCAGTGTATTTTAATTAAAATCGTAAATGTACAATTTTTATTTATTGATTTCTTTGGTAATTGCCAAAGCTTAAAATTGTCCTAAAATCCATGCTTCAGGAAGTTACTTCTCTTTTATAAAGAGTCACCCTTGACACTCCCAGTTTCTCTTCCGTAAACATTTTTAGATTACATGCTATTTTACAGGATAATTTGTTTGATATTTTAAAGACGCTCGGCACAGGTTGTTCTTGTCATTAACGGTACTTAATCGGTCCCCCGCTACAACCGTGCTGTCCTTGCAAACCACTTCATTACCATGCCCAATCACGGGCCACCAATTGTCTGCCCGAAAACAAGAGTCAGATTTTGTTCACTGGAAATTACTCTGTACTGGGGGAAAGTCACATCCTTGCAAACAATCAGGCGAGGCAAAATTGATTACTGATGCTGGCGGACTGTTTGTGTCGTGTGCGGACGCAGTGGTTATACTTGAGGGAAGTCCGTGGCAATCGGGAATTACAATCACTGACGATTTTGTTTGTTGTCTTCTTCTTCTTCTTCCTCTGCGATCCCCCAAGGCAAATACATTATTATTCTTTGTTGACAAGTTTCTTTGAGCTGTGTTTATGTTGATGAAGGAGACAGACTGTGGACAAAGTTGATTTTGTAAGACGAGTTTTTTGCTCTTTTCGTGTAATGCCGAGGATTGGTTTTGGCTCATGTAGTTAATGTCTGTGGACATGAGCTGAAATGAATGTCATGAACTCTCCAGTTGATGCACTGGCAAATTACAAATCTACTATACTGCCCGTTATCTTCAGGTGTATATTTCAAATTTCTAATTTGTTTGACAAAAAGCTTTTGCGCTTACAGGTTTTATGAAATTGGTCCGTGGCCTACATTGATGTACGCTTGGGCTCTGACTGCACCGTTCTTACTGAACATAGAAATCTGTAAATTCTGCTGCCAGTGATGATGCTTTCAATAGCGTAGCTCCCAGACTTTTGCTGTTAGACACTATTCAATCATTAAGAAAGCAAGTACAGACACACTCAACTCCAACCTTTTAGTATTCTTAGTTTTTGATGTTAATAATACACCCTGAACAAAAGATATTCACAAAATAGATAGACTGCCAGCCAGCATTGGGGCTAGCTGGCTTAGTTGGGAGAGCGCCAACACGTTATTCAGGAGGTCATACTAGGTTCGAATCCTGCTCTAGTTTATGTTTCATTTTTCAACCCCAAACTAGTTCAAACTTACCCAGTCATTCTCCCTTTGGTTCATTATTTGATAAGTCTTTCATATTTTCAGTCTTAACCACGCTGGTATTTTGGTAACGTGAATTTCATAGCAAGTTGATGTCCCTTTCTGTTCACTGAGTTTATCTATAAGCAAGGGCTGTGTACTATCGATATTCACCACCATGGCCAGGAGAAAAACACCCTCCAGCTGAAGTCTCAACTCCATGTAAAAAAGGATTCCCAGCAAATAAACCTGAAAATAAAATTATGGATGGAAGACTTTTACCAATAATACGTGTGCAGGGATATTTTATTTTACGTGGTACGTGCCTTTGACCGTGACCATACCTTGGCAAGGCTCATATCAAGGTGTACCCCTGCACTTTCTGCCCCATTTTCACCTCTAGGAACTGCCCAGGAGCTAAAAGTGTTCCTTTTATTTGATTAACTGTCAGCATGTATGTGTTTTTTTATTCTGTAAATTGAAAGCTTAGGCTGTTCTCTCGTCTGCCGGAGATCTGGAATGGTTAGGTGTAGAAATGACTTCATTATCCGAGGCCTGTGGTTTGTTTCCTTCGGTGTGATGCTCATGGAATCTGACGCTTATGGCAGACTTGAGGTGAAGCGATTTATTCGGATTTTGATCATTCGCCGTTTTCCACTGAATACATGTAACTGGATTTTTCTTTCCTGTCTTCGAATCTGTAATTATTTGCTAGAAAAACACATTTCATCTTATTTATTTACATTATTTTTTCCCCCTATGGTTGTTAGATTTTTGTAAGTAAAATTGTAAATTTTGACAATTAACTTCTGTGTCTGACTTTTGACTGGATTTCATTTTGGTGCTTCAATTTTGTGTTACTTTTTGAAGGGAACTCAACTAATGTAAAAAAAAGATACAACTGGACACTGTCACTAAAAATATGTAGGATGAGCAACATTTTAAATTTATTTCCTGACCAGATCCCACTTTCATTGACCTGCATAAAGGCAGGGTGTGCTTTTGGTAATTACTCCACAAGTTAATGACCATAAAAACTTACTTGGTAAAGAGTACTGTAGAGCTGTTGATTTTATCAACATTGTTAGAAACGACCCCTTTGAAGTAGTTTTTAGAGAAAGAGGTAATTTTTCATACAATTCTGTGCTTGCCAACAAGGTGGTGTTTTTTCTTTCATTATTTTCCTGCAACTTCGATGACCAATTGAGCCCAAGTTTTCACAGGTTTGTTATTTTATGTATATGTTGGTATACACCAAGTGAGGATACTGGTATTTGACAATTACCAAAAGTATACCCTGCCTTTTAAGCACAAAAAGTAGCTGAGCACAAAACAAATTTGCTTACTGAAATAAGTTTACCAGCGACAATACCATATCAAATGTACCATTTGTCATTGGTTTCCTGCAAATTTTTACTTAAAAGGAATATAATTCTGCAAAACTTTCCGCTTGAGCAACTCTATGAATGTAATTGGGTTCAGATGACAGGAGTTTCCAAGCGACTGGAAGATTGGAGGAAAGCACGTAATAGCTGCGTTGTGTGCGAGCGGTCTAGCGCACAGACTCAAGTTCAGGCGGCTAAATCACAAGGGTGTGGGTTCGAATCCCAGTCATGACACTTGTATCCTTGAGCAAGACACTTCACTATAATTGATTCTCATCACCCGGGGGTAAAATTGGTACCTGTGGGGGTTATAGAGATGATTCTTGTGATTGATTTAGCTGGATGTACTGACAGAAATTGTCTGTGGCTGGCACCACAGCCCGCATAGACCTCCAGGGAGCTGAGATGGTTATTGAATCAAATAAATGGCCTAGTAACAGGAATGATAATGTTCATGCACTATAAAAATGTCCATTATTTTTAGTATTATAATTGGGAAAGGAAATTATAGAGAAAAATTGCAGCAAGTTAATTTGGTTTATGTCGCCACAGTTAGAGGGACACACTACCTTCAGATTGGGCACTTTTGCCTATAAAAGCATTTGTCATGAAATTAATATTGTTGGAAAGATGTTTGAACCAAATCTTTGACTCCGCAAAATTATGGACTGTGTTAATTCATGAAGTAAAAGCAAAACCACACAATATCGAGGGACATTTTCGTGAATCGTTATATTCTACTTTAAAAACATCTCTTCAACCATATTAATTTCATGACAAACACTTTTTATAGCCCAAAGCGCCCGATCCAAAGGAACACTGTCCCTTCAAATTCTCCCTTCTGAGAAGAAGCTTTCATTTCCAGCCCTTTTGAACTTTTCTTTGATGGAAGAACATGGCGCCATCTTCTAAATTATGTGAAGAAATATGTTTTAAAAAAACATCTAAAGTGTGACACTATAGAATTCAGGGGTTTCATATTAACCAAAAGGACACCACTACACTTTTTTCGGAATTGTTTCATGTTTAACTATTAAATAACACCTGCTGTTTTCAAATGAGTAGGAAAACTTCTGATATTGCAAGATCAAAGTTATATTTTCTAAAATCAAAGGGAACCATTACTACAAAAACAACATTTTGCTCAAGATTATTATTATTATTACTTATGTTACTTTTTTAAAGTTAAAAAAACCCAACAACACAAGGGCAAAAGGTCACTAATGGAAATTAGTTTTTCGGCAGATTAAATTTAGTGCTTTTCAGCAGCCTATAGAGAGAAAAGGGGAATAGAAACACTTGTATTGGGCCAGATTTATTTGGGTGACAGGCACCCTAGGTACCAGTTTACAGCTTTGTATCTTTTCTAAAGGTGCTTTAAAACAAATTACAAATGCAAAATATTCAATAACGAGAATCGCGCTCCCTTGACAGGGGGTGCCACACCCACTCTTTTTTTCTTTTTTTTGCATATTATGTTCATTATACACATTGATGAATATTAAAAATGAGTCTTAGAGGTGACCCGTACCAATTTTCAGACTATTGGTTGATTTGACATGGAATCCAACCCTGTAGGAATATTGACTTTGCCTTGGGTTTGATGATAAACCTGAGATAATGATAGCTGTTAACGTGTTTGTTGGAAGTTTCAAAGTTGTTAGTGGGTTTTTTTTAAATAAGGGGCTTAAACTGAAAGAACAAAAAGGGTGTTTTCCTTAAATATTGTCCAGCAGAAATTATCTGCCTATTTACAGTCACATATTGGATTCAAGATGTGGTTATTTCGGGCTATTCTCTGATAGCTATAGCATGATAAACTAATTTCAGTTGTGAAACTTGTGCAATCGTAAAAAGCACTACATTGATCTGATGGATCATTAAATGTATTTCCAGCAACTTTAAAAGTAGATTAGACAAAACAAGGTTTTCTTTGGACTTGATACTGGTATGAACTAATTTTAATAACATGAATTTAACATGATTGATGTCTTAGTGAAGCCACATGAAATTTATCAACTTTGGTAAGTAAAAGTAGAATTAAGTTAATAGTAAAGTTGTACACATAGTACTGGGTGTAGTGCCAATCAAACTTTGAAGTTTACTTCATCTTTGAGCTACTCTAATCTTTGAGAAAAATAGCAACTGAAAGTGCTACTGCCAAAACATTGTTAGCATTGTTTTGTGAGAATTTTAAGAACTCACACTATCTACTTCAGCACTTACTGGTGTTAAGTACATTGTGTATGGAGTATTTCTAGTCATTTAGACCTTTGTATTGGCTGAACGCCTTGCGGAGAATGAATTTAAGTTAAAAATTACTCAGCATGTTATAGTTGTCGGAGTCTACTTGCCTCGTAACATTTAAATTGGTATTCAAGCTACAAGGTTGAAATAATTTTTTTTTATTTTTTATGGGAAACACAGTTCAGGGAACAAACCCCTTTTTTGCATAAATAACCATTAAAAAAAATATATTAGAAGATGCTTGTATGTGTTTATTTCAGTACTCTTCTTTACGCAGTTTTTTTGATGTGTTATTTATATTGAACCAATGCCAAACTGCCAATTTTTACAGACTTTCTTGACTAATGCCAACTAGTCATGAATAAAAAGGTCTTTGACTAATGTCATTAGTCGAACCACTGAATGACAAATGAAAAGTTGCTTGATTAAGCAAAAAAAGTCGCTAGACTAAGCTAAAAGTGTGCTGGGCTAAAGATTAGTCGTGTAAGGGCCTTGTCACACGAGGCAACTTTTACAGGCAACTTGGAGGCAACCAACTGTAGTGCATGCTACAGGACCACTTTGGTAGCACAGGAGTAATTTTTCAAACAATGTCTTACGATCCCCAAGAAAAATATATGAACATTGAATTGTGAATGTCTTTTCTTCATGGAGATTGCCTGGAGCTGGTTGCCTGTAGATTGCCTCGTGTGACATGGCCCTAAGACATCATTCTAGTCTAGTCACAGGACTAATAAAAACTAGTCGCATTTTTTTACTAAATCCTTAGTCATGCTCTGACTTTTGACTATTTAAAATTAGTCATGTCAAACATCGCACTGGACTATTTTTTTTTTTTAAGTCAAATTGACAAATTAGTTTTTACAGTGTACTCTCTTTGCATCACAAAAAAAGGACCAAAGACTGGACGCCCATGCCGAAGTAGATCATTGTACACAACTGTACTACTCTGATACCCGTACCTCAAAGTGCCGACAGATATTGAAGAAATTATGATATTTTAGCAGTTTGTTATATTCAGCGCAATGTTTGACACAACGCTGGAATTTTTTTCATTTGCAGTGGCGAGGATGAGCCAATTTTTCATGCCACAATTGACAGGACAAACAGTTTGTTGATTGCAGAACTATGAGTAAATTGATGATGGGGGACAAAACTGTAATTATGACAGGATTCAGTGGGTCAGAGTGGATACCTCGTTTGATCAATTTTGGCCTCTTGTGTCATGTGTGTGTGAAGATCAAATTTTCTTGGTTGGGGAGGGAGGGGTTGGGGGAGGAAAAGGGAAGTTGGAATCTCTCATCTGGAAATGAATTTCAAGGTGTGGATTATGTTTTTGTTTTCTTTCCTTTAGGGGGGATTTCTTTGTTATTTGTGAGGTCCAGAGAGACGAGAAGTAATCAGTTGAATGTTTACCTACATTGGCATGCTAGACCTTCTTTCTGAAAGCAGTTTCCCTTGTTTTGTTTTTTCTGGATAGAAAACCATACACTTTTTGGGAGTAGAGATCGTCTGTTGTGAATGTGGTGACTTTAAAAAGAAGCTCAGAGCTGTGTGCTCTGATCATTGTACTCTCTTACTCTGATCATCTTGAGAAGAATGAACAAAAAAAGTCACATCATCAGTGCCTGATTTCATGGCACCATAAGTTCAGAATTCCATGGTAAACAGCCCCATGAAATTGGTCCCAGATGTTGAAATAGTCGCACGCTGAATACCTCGTCCAGCGAGTGACAAAGACAAGTTTGGCAAATCTCACAAACTGTTTCTCAAAGAGCGGCCTCGGCCGCGTAGTGCGTAAGTCCGTGTCCCTCGGCGAAGTATTTGTTACACTTATTTACACCGTAACTGGATCGGTTTCGCCTCGGAGATGAAACAAATGGGAATACCGTGCACATTGTAGCGCCTTGTCTCCGGCACTCACCGAGGATGTATCATAGCAGGCCTGCCCTTTCCACTGGCTATTCAACGGGGATTCACCGCGCCGCTGGCTCCGTTAATACAACAATAATGCCATGTAGGGGTATTATGCACTGTTGTATTCACAACTTTATTTGGCTTCATCATAGTGACACTTGATGCCACCATTACCAGTCTTATTTTCGGGGCTCTCTTTTTGACTTATTTTTTTTCCGGACGGATTCGCAGGAATCGTCACTTTCTTTGTCATGGCGAACTAATGGATTAAGAAGTGGTAATGTGATCGCTTGGTATATGTCGAACTGTCTATTAATCTGTGGACTAGATATCAAGTCCAGTGAACTTCGTCATGGGGTGAGGGCTGCGGTTATACCTGTGGCTAGCGTTGGATTACAGCACCAGGCTTGCGGGGGACTGCGCCGTGTGGATGCGCAGGAAACTGTCTTTCTTATTCAATATGTTGCAATTATTGACTGCGGTTTTTGCAAAGGCCGGCAGCTTAAGACAAAACAAAATCCGCCAGCTTATCCTTAGCTTTGGGCGTTTTCCGATACAGTGTGTTTGTGCAGCTTGAACAGTAGCCCATTTTTCCAGACGGAACCATCTGACTTGAAATTCAAGATTTGAAGTAGTTTAAGCAGAAACCTGCACGGAATGTGTTTCTCTAGCTGTTCCGTTTTCGCAGTCGGAACAGGTTTTGTTTTCGCCAAGACTTTTATTATTACTACTACACTTTCCGCCTAAAATCCTTTTGACTTACACAAACTGTAATACATGACTTTAAAAAGCCCTTCTTAGAACTATTATCAGACAGAGGTATATCATATGGCATACGAAAGCTTCTGCCCTGACTAAGTTTTTTAAAGTAAATAGATTCAGATTCTTAATTAATGAAGCGTGTGACGATCATCCATGTGAAAATTTAATTAGTCATCTTATGACCACCATCTCAAAAAGTGTCCGTCCTTTCTTCAAACCATTTTCAGTTATAGATTTATGACGTGAATTGTTGCGTATCCTGTCTGTCATGTCATCCTGACGTCACTTATTGCGCATTTTATATACGTCTACATAAGACGCGGCTCAAAAAGTGAAACATATGAAGCCCGTCAAAAACTCAATTTTGATCATAAGTAATAATATTTTAGTTCCTACACTACATAAATCATTTTGAAAACAAATATGTTTTTTACTCAGACATATTCCAGGCCATAAGTACAATGTGTTTCCGCAATAATTAACAATTAAATTGTCAATCTTGACACAACTGCTAAAACCCAGTGCTATCATAGGCATGAGCTAGTCATGTTCATGGTGTTGAGAGATGATCTGTGTGTTTTATGCACCACAGCAAAGACCCATGGGAGATGGACTTATTTGAGACTCGCAAATTACCATGAGCCGCAATGGATCAACATATATCCATCATCTTGAGAAAATGCTAAAAATGCTTACAATGCTAGGAAACTATGAAAAATGATGACCAAATGTTAAATGTTTTTACAGAAAATAAAACAAATCACATATTGTGATGTTGTCAAAAATTAACAGGCACGCCCGTCGTGATGACATTTCGACAGGTGGTACGTGTATTTAAAAAACAAAAACAGAAACGAAACTAAAAATACCTAGCTTTACCAGATCCAATAAAATACTAAAAGGTTTATTGTTTAATGGATTCTGGAATAGTACTTTTTTACACAAACATATTTTGTTCACAAAACACGTAACTAATTTCATCACAATTCAATATGAAACAAGATTCACCGTACGGTGTATGTAACAGAAAATAGATTCTAACAGAAAATAGATTCATGAAATCGGTGTTTACATTGTAATGTACACACCGTTCAGCTTCTACCCTGCAAAGAATTCCTTTAATTTTAGCCAGTCTTGACCAAAGCCCCAATAAGCCTCATCGGTTGTACTGAAGTTACAAAACATATGCAAATTAGGTGTTCACTTCTGAGCCGATCACACCCGAGCAACTACCACTAGGCACCGCCCACTCTCCTCCTCATCCAATCAGGGCCAGACCTGGTCACTGTCCTAATCCCATCAACCAATCAGAACAGCCCACAGATTTGCATGCAAGCCACTGAGCACCACCCTCTATATAGTGTACATTGCATCATTACAACTTGTTCACAGGGCACACTTGTCACACTTGTAGTTTGACATCCATCATGTCAGTACTGCAAACAAGCTGTTAAACCATTCTTGCACATCCAGCATCTTCTGGGCAAAAGCCCACATTGTATTTCAAACCAGGAGGAAGAGCCATTGGAGTGCTGTCTTGGAAGGCGGTGAGTTTTTCACAAAATCGGTTAGATTTTTTAAGATTACACAAATTTAGAATTTAAACTGAGTGAAGTGACAGCTTGTATGTGTATAAATAGTTCCTTGCCATTTGATATGCAAGGCGTAGTTCCTTGTTCTAAACAGCACAAAGCTATTAGTCAAGTGGATAATAGACTGTTCAAGCCGTACACATATTTGATTGTTTGGTAATGACCCCCCCAGCGAAAAAAAACTGTGTAATTTCTAATTCTATCCATAAAGCTTACTTGTTATAAAAATGGTTATAAAAACATCCTGTGAAATTATTTTGTCTGAAGTGCCTTCGTTGATTAGAAATCAACAAAAAGTATGGCGAAAAATTTCAATCTCCAAAACTCACCTCAAGGGAGATTCGGATTTCCATGATGTCCATTTGTGAATGCCGCGGCCAGAGATGCGGTTGGTACCCACGTTACTTTGCAAAATGTGGATGGCTTCGACGGTCTTGTTGAAAATACCATGACAGTTTTTTGCTGTTTTCTCGATAATTAGAGACTGTGCTCAGTTGAAACTTTCATAGCTGACTTTTATTGTGTCTTTCTTGATAATTTGGACTATAATTCAGCATTACATCATGTACATTGGCAAAAACCAATCTATGACCTAAGTGCACAATTTTTTTCTTCTTCAAAAGTTACCGCATCGATGTGGTAATCCAAAGTTTTTATTAAATGTCAAAATATTGTTCATCATTGGCCCTCGGAAGAGTAAATTCATTCCCATCCTCCAAGTTTTCATTAAACACACCATTCAAAACATTGAACCTGTGATTATTTCATCAAATTTGGCCTTCATATTGTAGTCAAGGCAACACAACCAGTTTATGGATTCTCACATGGATTTTGTGTATTATAATAATAATAATAATAATAATAATAATAATCGATTCTTATATAGCGCTTTATCACAGCCCGAGGGGCGTATCAAAGCGCTTCTGACATTATTACCCCTGGTCACTGGGCCATATATTTCATTCCTTAAACCATCTCAGCTCCCTGGGGAGTATACACCCGGTACTGCGAGTTTACCGCACTCCAAGCTAATCATTCACATAAACCATCTCTGCCCTCACAGGTACCCATTTTACCCCTGGGTGGAGAGAAGCAATTATGGTTAAGTGTCTTGCTCAAGGACACAAGTGCCACGACCGGGATTCGAACCCACATACCAATAACTTAACCACCAGAACTTGAGTCCGATGCTCTTATCCGCTCGGCCACGACACCCCAGCCTCACTACCACGGTCAGAGCACCTGCTCGATACTTCTCGTCACTATCCCCTCGTTGGGATTTGCTGTAAAACAACGCTGACTTTCGAGCGCATGTAGTAGTCTCACTTTTCAAAGTGTTTTGATGCAATTAAAAAAAAAGAATCATATTTCTTACACGGTTACCCTTAACTGCATACAGTCAGACATGTCACAAGAACAGAGAAGAATGAGAGGGGACCAGTTGCTGTATGACTTGATGCCTCTATTGCTGGCTACCATACCTGAGTGGGTCAGCCACAGGACTAATTAAAATGTGCCATATGCTGGCCAATTTTAATTAAGCAATACAAGGGCTTACCAGTGAGCAGCGCATGCTGGGAGAAAAATGGGGCGGCGAGATTCGATCAACCCAGGGAATGAGGTTGGTTCATATCAACCTTATTTTGATTGCTGCAATCAAAATAAGCAGTGGCGATTGCGGGGATCGTCAAATGCTATTTGCTTGACTTCGACGGTATTTCAGATGGGAGTATTTCCCTGGAGGATTGATAAGGTTATTACCTGTATAATTTTATAATCAGTGAGCTTTCAGAGTGAAAGTAATTAACTTCTGAATTATATAAATACAAATTGTGTACAGTTTGTGTCTTTATAAAATAGACCTTGTAAATTGTTCAAGAACGTACATGTATGCAGCTCTCTGTCAGTGCAAAATAAAAGTTGACCACATTTTATATCAACTTCTAATCTCCTAAGGAGTCTATTTATATTTAAGATACATTGTAGCAAAGATAGGAAGTTCCAAATATGAGTTTACTGTCTTGCATGATTAGATTAGATTACATTACATTACATTACATTACATTAGATTACATTAGATTACATTAGATTAGATTAGACTTGATTTGATTTGATTTGATTTTGATTTATTGTCCACTTTTTTTTTAACAGAGACTGGCAGATGTTTTGTTTAAGTACCATTTTGTTGTTGTTAATGCATTATAGATAGTTGTTTTGATTTAACCGTGCATAGCGTTTTAAGGCTTATTTTTTTACATACGGTTTAAATAATGTATTGAAAATAATTGGATCATCCAATATCTTTGTTGTAAGCGTGATTTGGAAATATGATAACGATAATTAGGTAAATCACACAATACTTGTAACTTAGCAAAAACTTTTGTGTGATGCGCTACATGCATATCACACAAAAGTCTTTATTTAATTCACTTTTATACAACATTAAATGGCCACACTCATATACTTTCAAAAAGTGCTTCAAAAGTGGGAATTTGGGGAGGTGGGGCGCCATAGGACAATGTCAAAATCAAGCACTGATATGAAGAAAAAAAAAAGTATGTGTTATATCTTAATGTAACAAAATTGCCCTATATTTCAGCTCACAATTCTGTTAACCTTAAAACAAACAGAAAATGCATATGAGAGGAAAAACAAAGGGCTCGGGCTGTTTTTACTCTGAGTATTGTGAAGTAAATGTACACAAAATGTACAAACAAAGCCAAAAGAAAATTTTGAAAGACTAACGAGCAGCTGACCATTCAATAAAAAATATATAACAACACAGTCGCAAAAATTAAACCAATTCACTGCTAGTTTTTACCAGAACCTGTCGCATACTTCCATCTAAGTCCAGATGAAAATAATTGTTTTCAATAGTAAATATTATCCTTAGTCATTACACTTAGGCTGATAGTGGCAGAGTGTGTCCCCAAAATCAGTCCCATACTTTGACTCACTTTTTCCCTCTTGAACAGAAAAATCCTCTTAAAGATTCCTGCGACTCCAAGAACACAATGAAGACACAATAGGAGGGGGTACACCATGCCGCATATCGTCACTGTTCAAGGCAATTTTGACCCTGCAGCCAAACTTTCATGTTTGAAGTTAAACTATTTTTGAAATCATTGTTTGTAGACACTGTTTGCCATACAGTTGACATTTTTCCAAGCATGAAAGTTGAGATCCTAAACCATGCAAACATATTGTTTTAAGTAAGTAAGGTTTGCAGTGACACCATGTAAGGAATCTCTTTTGTGAGTAGTGGTGGCTCTGAGAAGAGCCGGTTTATGTTGTTATTTTAATCCCAGTAAGTTTAATTAATGAGTAATTAACTGTTTAACTTTAAGTTTCTCTTCTTGAAATCTGCGGGAATGAGGTCTGTGTGCAGCGCGTCGTGTACAAACCAATGTGTAAACAATGAGTGTCTGTTCGTGAAAACTAATATTTATCTAGGTCACACAAATTGCCTGTTCGTGAAAACTCAAAACGCAGAATAGTCATTTTTTTTGGCAGTGTGCCAGCGCTATGAACTTCAATGTCAAAAATGACAAATCTAAATGTGGCTGTTCTTCGAAAATGCAAAAGTGGGAGTTTGGTAAAATGGTCCTTGTGCTAATTAGTGTAATTAGAAAAATATAACGATTTAGCACTTGAAACTTGGAGAAAATGTTGATGTCACTAATAGCATCCAAAATGTGTAAAAACACAGATTTGCCAAAATGTGTCTGTTTTTTTTTATGAATTGCCTCTTTGTGTAAACAGTGACGATATGGAGCACCAAATGTACATTGTGAGATATTACTGCCCAAAAAGCACTGCTCATCTACCCAGAACTCCAATATCACAATAATCAGTCAAGAGTGACAAACTCTCACATTTTAATTTAGAAAAAGCCACAAGGACAATGATTAAAATATTCTCTCCCTTAATAGGCGGAAAGACGGCGAGTAGTGAATGAAAGCGAAACCATTGAAATTTACGAAGTGACAGCTCAATGAGACAATTGATTACACCATGGATTGGAATTTGTTCTGGGATCGGTTCATGACATAAGAGGTGTTGAAAAGAGATCTGCATGTTTGTGTTTTGTTTGTTTTTGTTTTTTTGTGGGTTTTTTTTTTCAGCTCTTGTTTTGAACCTTTTCATGATTTGGGATCCAACAAGTCCCTAGATCCACCAGGAAAATTATTTTGACAAATTGCAAACTGTCGGTGAAGAGGGAGAGATTAACACTTCAGAACGTGTTGGCTGTTGACGAGGGCTGCCCCTCACTGAGAATGACGTCGTGTATTCGCATGCTGCGGGAAAAGAAATCTTGGAAGCACACTTAATTATTCACTTTTTTTATGAGAAAGGATGTTTCCAAGTTTGTTCAGAACTTTACATTCCCAAAAATTGTTTACATTTGAATCTAGTGTCTGTATTTTGTGAACTAGGGCAAGTACTTTATTGACCTTGTCATTTTAGTGTCCAGTCTTCTTAGACATCTGACCAAGGGAGGCAACTGCCCATCCAAATTCGGGCAAAACAGGGGGGGGGGATTTGGGCACAGCGAGAAGAGTAAAAAATGAACGGTGAAAGCAAAAAGAACTTTTTACCTTGTATTAGAAATTGATACTTGTGTTTTTATGGTTGTAAAATTTTTGGTAAATCAGCCCCTCTACCCCCTTAACCAAACTTTTTTTAATTAGTTGTTAAATATTTATGCTGGGTCCTTTTTTGTCCATGTGTTATTTTTCAACTCGTAGCTGCTTTTAAAAAATGTCTGATTTACAAGCTTTTGCATGAGAGAACCCAAGTGAACAGAAACACTTAAAAGTAAACGGTTTGTAGTACGTTTATGCCAACAACACTTTCTCCTAAGGACTAAGATGCCCACTAGTGGATGCTGTAGTTTCAAATGTTCAAACTTGTGGAAATTAATAATGAGGTAAAAAATGACACATTTCAAAAAACGTCTTCAGTAGCCAGTGTTAGTGTTTAATCAGAGTAATTTTCAATTTTAGTAATTGATATTAATAAATGCCCTGGGTAGTTTACCCATTCTGATTGGTGGTAAAACCAGTCACATGGTGGAATTATATTTATTTGTGATGTTAAGACCAACTTTTTGTGAATAAGTAGGTAAAATAATGGCCCCAGACCCAGCATTGTGTGAAGGTTCTTTCTGCATTGTGCAGATACTGTCAAATTAACTTGTTTCTATGTTTTTGTTTTTTTTTGGGGGGGTGGGGGTTTGGTAAGAGTTTTTGATGCCCCAAACACCACACCACACGCGCAGACATTAATGTATCATTTACGATTTTGTAGTTGGTACCCACAAACAAATCAAGCCAACATAAAGCAAAGCATGCAGCCGAACAACAGCCAAAGTGTTGTAATTTGTCTTCCTTGTTCTTGGTGCATTTCTTATTTAATTGTGGTAAAGAGATTAGGTGCCATTCAGAAACTAAGCAGCCTAATGATAAAACCCTTGAACATGAATACAAAAATGTTGAAAATTCTGATTGTTTTTCTTTAACTTATTAATTCATTAACTAACGGGAATAACGATATGAGTACCTGGTCTTCACTGCGTGGTAATAACCTTTGTTGGGGTTTGGCCGTTGTTAATGGACGGGAATAACGATATGAGTACCTGGTCTTCACTGCGTGGTAATAACCTTTGTTGATGGTTGGCCGCTGTTAATAGACCTCGCCTTTTGCTCCATCAATTAACAGCAGCCAGCCCCAAACCCGCTCATCAAGTACGCAATGAAGTCCTCATACTGTTACTCCATGACGAGAAAAAAGAAAAAGAAAAAATACGCACATGAAGTAATTCTCTTTAAAGGCAATTTATACCTTGGATTGTTTTAATCTTGCATTAATGGACCGTTACAAACAATAAAACTAACCTGTGAAAAATTCATTTCGAAAGGTGATAAAATTTTTGAGTTATTGCCAAAAATCTGGAGCGGTTATGTCCGATGAGTAATAATAAACCGTAATGGAACACACAATCTGAGAAATGTTTCTCAGATTGAAATGTTTTTGGATCCCTTTCTCGAAAACCACATTCCTTTGAAGGGAATCTTTCCTTAAAACGGTATACGTTATGAACAGCTTGCAGTGCTTCTTACCAAGTAAGTTTTTATGTTGCTTCATTAATTTTTGGAGTCATTACCAAAGGTTTACCCTCCCTTGCAGTTTTCGTTTTGACATACACGAGCAATCAGGAAATTGTACTTTTCAAATTTAATAAACGAAGGTCACTTGCATTTATCTTTGAAGATCAATTTCACAGTGATATACTCACCAGCAAAGCTTTACAGTCCTCAAGTTACATGCACAACAACACCTAACATTATCATTACCCGCACAAAATAATGTGCTTTTAAGGCTTTTGACATTTCTACATGATGGCCCCGAAACTTGTCTTCAGAAATGATTAACCAAACGATGTAGTCAGAGCTGAAGTACACATCACACATTCTCTCAAGTTATCACGGGGCGGTTGTTTTTTTGCCTGCAGAAACGCTGTCACCAAATGGAGTACGAATGAAGCAATATTCTTACAAGGTTATTTAGTTGATTGTTTTGACTTGACGCAGCGGCCGTTAAGAGTAGGTAGACATGGGGGAAGGGGGACTTGTATAAAAGGTTGAAGCTTTTAAGTTATCAATAGTAATAAATTCTTCTCGTCTGTCATCATTAGCTTTTGCCGCTAGCTGATGTTGTAATGTTAACACTACCATATTTTGTCTGCAGAACCTGTACACAACGTTTCAGCGTGTTTATACCATCGTAAAAGGGTACATGTACGTAGGTGTCAAATTAGAAGCCTTTTTATAGTACTTGTAGGAGTGAGTTATGTTACTAAAAGTACCATAAAACCTGATATGTTTGAGTGGTCGATGCAAAGTTTGTTTGTAAATGTCAACTGTATGTGTATGATTCCATCATTTTTTCACTCTCTAGAGATTTGACCCATATGCACAGTGTACACTGTACTTCAATCCAAAGGGTTTTAAAGCAAATATCTTGTTCTGAATTGATATTTTTCAGATGTTCCCCATGTTAACAAACCTGTACTGCATATAATTTCTAAAACAAAACCACATTTCTGTTTCGGTTTTTGGGGGGTTTTTTTCCAGACATTTTTCAGACATTTTTTTATGGAAAAATTGTGGCCAACAATGTTAGCCATATCTGGGCATTCTGTGATGATTTAAATACAGAAATGAACAATCTCTAAGGGGTTAAAAGGTGACATGGAAGCACTGCACTGTTGCAAAGGTTTTACAAAGGTTGCATACCACCAGAAATTTGTTGCAAATTCCATGTAGGAGCACGAAGATTCTGTGTTATTGTCTACATTGTGTGTTACCAAAAGGATGGAGTGGTTCTTCTTGCTTCTTGCACAATATAACATTCCTGAGAGACGCCATCTTTAGTAGCAACTTGGGTTTCGGCTTTGGGCTGTCAAGCATTCTATCTTTCCTACACAGCCAAGTGGTTCATGACCAATCATGCAACGTGCCACTTGCAGTAAAATGCATTAATGCCTAGTTATGCGTTCAAAAAATTATTGGTTTGCCCATAAAGATGGCCTACTTTAGGCTGTGGGACGTCAAGTGGGAACTATCTATATGTTGTCACAATACTGACAACAGAGAATGGTGACAGCAAGAGTTGCCTGTTAAATTTGTACAGGAGGCAATCAGGTTGACTATCAGTAGTTTCTTTCCCGGCCTTTCACCTCTGTGGACCCCGTTTCAAATCCCACCTCAGATAGGAGCCTTTGCATGTGGATTGGGTTTAATTCAGCCCCTCCCTGATTATGTGGGTTTTCCCCATGTAAAGGTTTTCCTTCCACATCTAAAACTGACATTTCTTCATCATAGTCCTGAAGATATCTGTATAGCTTCAAGCCTACAGGGTCACAGTGCTTTTTCACTTTTGAGGGTTATTTGGTTGCATAGCCAAAAAGATATATAATAATGGACAGCAATGTCAATTTAAGCTCGCATGTAATGTCAATAAAAAAAGTTGACACTGCGTGAGTTTAGCACAAAAGCTAGAATGATTTTAACACAGGAAACTGCTCCTTTGAAAATAATAATTAAGACGAACATGTACCTTGCTGACATAAGAAACGTGCAGGATATCATCTGTTGTCATTGTCGTCTCTTTTGTGTGAAGAAAGGTTCATCTAACTTCATATGATATATCCAGATTAATTTGGAGTGCTGAACAAAGACTGGCATCAATCCTTAATTAATTGCTTCTTTTTTTTTCTCTTTTTTTTTTCTCCATAGACCAACAAGCTATGCAAAGTGCCTTCTCACTATACTTCCCAATAAGACTCATTTACCAGTGACATTGCCATGACGGCCGCAGCCTCCCTCCTTCCTCTGGTGCTCTTTCTCTTCCAGCTCATCACCAACCTGGAAGCAGGATGGCGAGAGAAGGACAAAAGGTCCTGGCAGTACTGCATCGTCGGGGCAGGCCCAGCTGGCCTGCAGATGGGGTTCTATCTGGACCGGGCTGAGAGGGACTACGTGATCTTGGAGAAGGCCAACACCAGCGGCGTCTTCTTCAAGACGTACCCCCGACACCGTAAATTGATCAGCATCAACAAGAGGCACACTGGGAAGACCAACAAGGAGTTCAACTTGAGACATGATTGGAACTCCCTGATCAGCGACGATGAAACCTTACAAATGAAGTGAGTCATATTTGATTGTAGTCCCTGAAGTTCTGAATAAGGGTTCAAAGCCCTCAGACAAAAGCTCGACATAAGGGTTTCAATTCCAATATCTACCAATGCGTTCTTGTATTCCAATCCCGTCCACCATTTTTCTTTTTTCTTCTCATGTCTACATCCCTCTCAATGGCCGTTGTTGAAACCTCAGCCTGGGATTGGGCTTAGGCTTGTATCAGGCCCCTGTCTGTTATTTAGAAAACAAGTGCTTTCCTTACAGGGCTTCAAACAGGTGGACGGAGCCCAAAGCCCTAGCCAAGGTTTTGAAAAACAGCCTTTGTTCAACGCAATCAGGATGATGTCATTAGATTTCAGTGCCGTCAGCACAGAGTAAAAGAAACATTTTACACTGGCCCAGCTGTGCGTTCTTCTGTTCCATCCTGTTCCATCCACCAGGGGCTCCTTTAAAACAGAAACAGTGAAAAACTATCCCGACCGAAATCTTCTCTTTCAAGTCTTTCCAAATTAAATGTCTACAAAGCTAGATACGTGTGGATTCCTCGACTCCTTGATTGAGCTGCATACAGTGGAGGTGTTCAAGGAGGTAATCCACGCCAATTAATACAAAGAAGGTTTTACTTGCACCAAATTAATCGGCGCTTGCATATACATGTTATGATAGCACAACGAGAGCACACTTAAGTGTTCACTGTTAAAAGCATCCCACACCAGTCCCTCATCTAGATGCTGTAACAGGCTTTGACGAGAACCTTCCTAGAACTAGAAGTACAGTTCCAGATAGATTGATCCGAGGCGTCGTCTCAACATATATTAAAAAAACATCTTAACGTGTTTATTTTCATGTCTCTTCCCCAGATACTACTCCAAGGAGTTCTTTCCCCCAGCCGACACCTATGTGCAATACCTTAACGACTATGCAAGAAAACTTAAACTAAACATTCGCTACGACACAAACGTCCAGAACATTAGCCGGCCGACTGATGGGGAATCGTTCACATTTGTAGACCAGCATGGCTACGACTACACATGCAGGTAATCTTTCATGTTTTGTCCTCATCTGGGGTTGTTGAGGGTTTTTTCTCTCTCTCTCTTTCTGCATCTATGTTGATCCTTTATTTTTATTCTCTCTCTTTTTTTTTCTTTATTTTTTAAGACATGGTATCTGCAAGGTATTTTAGGCAGGGTATAGAAGTCGGATGACTAAATATGATGATGGGTGCCCAAATTGTTAACTTCAAATCCTTTTACATGTAAATGACAGAATAAGTGGCAAGGCACTTTTTTTGTCTGACGTATATTGTGTCTGGTAAATTCCCTCTTCATTACGTTGAGATAACACGAAGAGACTTTTGATTAACATGCTTATGACATGCTCATGCACGCCCTAGTGGTAATTGGGAAAACATACCGGTGGTAACCATGGTACCGTCGTCCTTCAACCTTTATTTAACATGTTGTCGTCCTATTTCTGTGAAATCCTCGCCGTATGTCAAGACTTGGCTGATTTTACTTGCTCTCTAATATGTGAAATATCCACCTAATTTCGGGTTGGACAATGACAAAATTGTTGACGCTTTTACTCCCACCATTTTCTCTGCTTCCTTTCTCTATCAACCGAAAACATAGACAGACTTTACAATTAAGTGACAAATAGGACACTCTCTCACAGCTGGTAACCTTATTCTGGTATGCTTGGTGAAGCAGCCATATAAGATTGGTACCTATGCCCACTTTCATAGCTCTGCTGACTGGGGAATTACAGCAATTACAGTCACCATTCTCCACTCATGAAGTTTGCGTTGAATCGCTGCGCAAGCTGTGCAAGGGGAAAGAATGCCACTTAAAGCAAAAATTCCTTGGTCAACCTGAGGAATACACTGACGTAAAGCGCATCATTTTTCTTCTACTGCAAGTTCTGAATGTTCCCCTTTTGTTAGCAGTGCTATCCAGTTTGGCCCCGACCTAAGTTTGGCAGTGCCTGAACTTGTGGCTGCAGCTCGGGCATGACTATCATGTATACAATCACTATTTTTATTTATTTATTTTTGGAATCATATTTAACGAGGGCGTCCCATCGAGCACAGCTGATCATTTGGGGCCCTCCATTATATACGAATATATACATCAAATAAAAAAGATAAAATACAAACAAAGACAAGACTAGCATAGCAGGGCTCGAATTTGACACTGGACCGCAGGCCCGAGGCCAGTGATTTTAGCCCTGGGCCAGTAAAGTCATGACGGGACAAGTCCGGCGGTCTTGTGTATTTCAATTGAACAATAATACCTCACTGTATGTATAACATATACATGTAATGATGTTCAAATCTTTCAATTCTGATTGGGTATCAAAATATACTAACCCGTAAGACAAATGAGATACATCTTCTCTTAGTGCTTGTTCAAATGCAAACAGTTTACATGTTAGACTTTGTAGAAAGTTCGTTCTCAGTCGTTGAGGTTCTGGTCTTGTAAAATAAATTTTGGGCCGGTGAACATTTCGAGCTACAGGCCCTGTGGTCTTGTGGAATTTTACCCCCAAATTCAAGCCGTGCATAGGATGCCCATAGCAACAGCCTTAGCAACAGCCATAGCCACAGTTGCCAATTAAGCGGCGGATACAGGGGGGGCGTGGGGGACGCACGCCCCCCCCCCCCCTTTTGCTTGAAAAAAAAAAAAAAAAAAAAAAAAACAGGAAAAAAAAACTCGAGGGGAAAAATAAGGGAGAGACAAAATTAAAGACATAGGCCTTACCTGGTTTTTTTTTAAGCTACTAATATTCCATACCTCGTACACTTTTTTTGCACCATTTTGTTGCTTGGTAAATTTTCACGCCCCCCCCCCCCCCCCCCCCGTTTGGAAAATCCTGGATCCGCCCCTGCAATTGGGACTTGGCCTTTAAAAGAGAGATAGCTATTTTACTGACCATAATGTGACTCTCTCAAGCATTCAGCTTATCTCTTTTCATCCCAGAGGTGTTGGATATTTCATTGGGATGCTTTTTTTTTTTTTTTTTTCTCTCTGACCGAATTCAGAAATTCTTGAGGCTCATTTTCAAAATGCCATCTTTATTCTATATTAGGTCAGTGTGATTCTTGTAGGAATGGTTGTTGGTTATTACTTATCATTATCAATGCAGACACGAGCCACCTCCCTGATGGCGACAGCCACGGCACTATCACGCAGTTGATAAATGTCGGGAGGATCGCTGTCAATCTAAAACTGAACCTCTCTTTTCTTTGGGGGGGATTTCTCTCGCTTGATCTAATCAATTTACAATTGGGTTTGATATCTAAAAGTAGTAGTACATGTATAGTGTATACGAGAATTCGATGTCATTTTTATTTTATTATTTTCAGTCACTTGAAGTTTCAATCAGCACATTTTTTTTCTTTTTGGAAATGTAAAGAAATGTCTGTGTAGATGTGAGTGGATGGTACATGTTGTCGGTTGCGCCATGAAACTGACGTGTGGGTTAGGAATCACACAATTTGGCAAATCTGATTTAGTACGAAATTATTGGTATATTCATTACTTTTAACATTTAACAAGTTTCAGGACAGAACACATAAAAGTTTCATAATTACACTAATTAGAACGAGCAATGCGTGGCATGGCCAAGCAGTCTAGTGCACCATACCCAAGCTCTGGTGCTGTCAGCAGCAGAGTGTGGATTCGAATCCCGGTCATGACACTTCCGCCCTTGAGCAAGGCACTTAACCATAATTGCTTCTTAAGAAGTTGAGAAGGTAGTGCATTCTGCTCTGCCAACCAGGCTCCTAGTGGATGATTACCTTGCCTACATCCTCAAAGACTGTGAAGGGGGGGGGGGGGGTTACCCTGTTTCAGCCCCAGGCCCCTGCCCTGACAAACCCTGAACGTTGACCCATGTTTCAAAAGTTAGATTTTAGTCTTTGTTGTGAATGGTAACAAAGTTCCCAACAAGAATTCATAGTTTTTCTATTTCGATCAGAATCTACAGAAAATGCTCCATATTGGTCACATGACAATCTTAAATTGGTCCTTGGGGGGTAAATGTTTGACCTTTTCGTGGCTGTGACGCATTGTGGTTAATGCCAAGACGTTTTTGATTTGCTCGAGTAGGTGTCATTTTTAATTCTATAGTTTCTGAAGTCAGTGATCCTTTTTTTTATTTTTCACATACACGTTCTACTCAAGTTTGTTCTGATGAAGGTTAGAATACCTCAATAAGTTGACTGGCCCATCTGCATGTCCCAATGCCCATAAGCGGCTCCCAAAGGATTCTGGGTGAAATCCGAGTCCAAGCAACCCCGGCAACCATCATCATTTTGAAGTTATGTGTTACACAACTACAAAACCTGGTACAGTTTATGTAAACTACAGCATGACATCCATCTTGGCGGCTTGATTTATTCTTTAACTGTAGTCTGTTTCCCAAGATGCATTGCGGTATATTTTTACAATGGCGCTCGAGGATATGGGCTTTTCTCAGTATGTTTGTTGATCACAATCCCCACCCAACCCCCCCCCAAAAAAAAATATATATATATAATATATATAAAAAACTAAACAAACAACAACAAAAACAACAACATAAATTCTACTAAATCCTCATAAATGTATACACGCACCTTTAAGTGTTTACACAAGACTGTCCACTAAAACACTGTTTATTCTTATCATTGTTTGTGTTGAGAGCACACTGTACATTCTGTACAGGATAAATGGTTTTGATTTGAGGCATGAAAATCACGCTTCACTGTTATCACGACGTGTCAAGATTTATTCCCCATCTGTAGACGTGTCCCTAGTCAAAACATCCTCTTCCGTTCATTCATGGTACTTCTTTGGACTACAGCTAGTACTGTCAATTTTCATAATGATGTTGCCATTTTGTTTTTGTCTTATTTCCTGTTCACCCATTGAGAAGGATAATGCTAATTCATAAATCGACGTAAGAGGACAGACTATTATTTCCCTTCCATCCTCTGTAACCATCCCAAATCCTCCAGTTTTTGATCTGCTTGGTAATGTACTCTAATGTCAGCCTTTCTTGGGAACATCCCAAAAAGTCAGAATGGTAGCAACGTTCTGATTGGATTGGTGAAGTAGTCCAGCAGGCCTTAATGGATTGGTGCATTAATTCGACCGTCGGAATGTTCAAAATGCCAACGCATATATTCTCTATATTCTCTTTAGAAATGATCACATAGTTCGGCTCACTGTTGCAGTCCAGTGAACATGCTGGCAGTTCACTGGATCACAGCACATGCCTTGCGCCTGCAATGTACCCAACTTTTGAGATGCTTTGCTTAGCAAGAGGGAAAGTGCGTGTAACCAATCTAATCAGAGTCCAAACATTTGGGGTTTTGAGTCAAAGTGTAGCATTTTGTTGATTAGTTGGATGGGACAGCTCCTTGCAGAATACATAGTAGGGAGCATGGGTTAAAAGGAAAGATGTGATGGTTGAGTCATCAAACTGCAGCGTTCTTCGTTCTCCCCTGGCCAAATGCCAGTTAAAACCCCCGAGGACCAGTCAAAATTCTCTCCAAGCGATCCCACTGGCTAGTGCAAAAGCTGACGGACCAGTGAAGTGAAAAGCTAACCGGTCCTGCTGGCTGGTCACTGAAAAAATAAAGGGCAAAGCCTGAACTGTAGGTTCCAATCCCCGTCAAGACGCTTGTGTCCTTGGGCAGGACACATCACTGTAGTTACTTCTCTTCGCCCAAAAGGAAAGGGTACTACCTGCGAGGGTGGAGATTGTTAAAGTGAACGATTAGCAACCTGTGCGCCCATTAATAGTTGCCTGCGCTTCATACTCCTAAAGGAGTTGAGGTGGTTTAAGGAATGCCTCAAGACCCGGGCCTAATTTCGAAGAGCCGCTTTAAGCAGAAAAATTTTGCTTAAACATTTTCTGCCAAGCAAAACTAAGCAGGAGACGAGTCGGAGGACAGTGTGTGTAAATAGTATTTCGGCTGGTAACCTTATTCTGGCAGCAAAGTTGTTTTGTGCTTAGCAGCTCCATTAAATGGGGCCCAGGCTCAAATTCATGGCCTTGTTAGGTGTTCGGGCATTCAGCCCGGAACACCTCTTATTATTGTTCGGTTTTTTTTTTTTTTTCTTAATACTTCTTCTTCTTCTTCTTCTTCTTCTTCTCAGCGTCCCTTGTCCGCTAACAAAAGCACCCTTTCCAAGCTCATATGAACTTGAAACTTCATATTTAGTTAGATATTTATTAGGAGATGAAACCGCTTCAGTTACGTCATGATGACGTCATCAGGTGTCGAGTTACGTTAAATCAAAGTTTAATATTTGAAAAAATCATAACTCCAAAACTACACAATGGATTTTCACAATCTATACATCATCGGATAGGCCTGGTATGACTCTAAAAACGCTACACTGAACGCGACCTCATTTGACCTTGACTTCCGGTTCAAACCGGAAGTTGAATATTTAAAAAATTCATATCTCAAAAACTACTGATCGTTTCGTCACAATTTTTACATCAGATTGTAGATCTATGATCCTTCCGAAACTTTTGCACAGAAATGATGCCAATATGACCTTAACTTCTGGTCCTAAATGGGTGTTACAGCCAAAATTAGTATTAACCGCAGTTTATGTGTGTGTGGAGAAAAGCGCTGTAACTGACTGCCGCTCCATTATTCATAAGGTTCAAAGTCCACGAAGCCTGTGCATATAGTCCCACACAACGGAAATGTATCATTGCGTTGCTTATTTTTGTACGTTGTAACAACACGTGTCCCGCACATAAAAAACTCAAACTCATTCAAAGTTCAGTGTGAATTTAGTTCCGCTGTGCTCGTCTGATGGCTTAATGGAAAACAAGGAATAAAAGAGGAGGTTTTACTGAGATGTCCACCTGCTTTAGGGATTTGTATGACTTTGACTAAATGACAAAAACTTCAACTGAAAAAGAACGACATTGGTTTGTTTCTCATCAAACACCGAGACCCACGTCACGTTGATCGACGTGACCATGCCTGCCAAAGGCGCTCTAGGCCCTTTGAGTATGCCCTTCAGACACGGTGATTAAAATGGTAAGCTTTATTTCAAAATCACCGTTAAAAAGAGGGGGCATTCCTTTTTTGTCTACAATAATGTTGATATCCATGAACTTGCCTAGTGTTGTTTATTTTGTTTTTTTACTTTCAAAAAACATTATTTTTGTCATGGTTTAATTTTCAACTATCGGATTGAATTGATGCTTATCCCCGCTCAGGTATATTATGTATATGTACTGTGTATGGAAAAAAACATAACTCTTGAACCAAAAAGGGTTTTGACTTTATGCTAACCATGTACTTAGACCTTAGTGTGTCAATGAAACCACATTTTTACAAAAAAACATATCTGGAAAACTATAACTGCTACATACCAGATCTTTGGTCCATGTGAAAGACCATGGAGTGTATTTTTTTTATTTACACAAAGTGCGACCCTATGCAGCTCTGTGACCTTTACTTCTGGTCGAAACTGAAAGATGCTTATTCCATACTTAAAAACTTCATATCCCATTAACCAAAAAAGGGTTGAGACCTAAAACTTTACATACTTAGACCCGAGTGTGTAGATGAAACCGCAGTTATTTTCGGGATGATGACGACTCGATCGATGGCGTCCTTACATTAAATTAACCTTTATCCGGAGAACCAAATTTGTATATACATAACTTGCACCATCCCCAATGATTACACAAACTGTGTCTCCCTGTGAGCTTCAATTCTGGTCAAAACTGAGAGCTTAAGTGAAAATAATCACTCCCGGTCTTCGTTTTGAGGCCTGCAAACAATATGATCTTGAAATCAGATGGTCCCTCTATATCGAATACAGTTTTACCCATAGGACTGTCAATTCCAGCAAAACAATAACTATGAATCTCAATGTTTTGATAATAAAATGAGCTATGAAAACGGAATGATTTAATCAGTTTTTTAATTTATCAAAGTTTTTTATTTCAAATACGAAATCTTCTACCATTCACTTTACGTATCAATTTGTCGTACTAAGTTTTTTCGGTTTTTGCTTTGAAAACACTACCTCTGCTAACTCGAAAATGTCTATACCGAACACCTTGTTTTTGTTATGGAACAAAAAATTATGTCTAGTTTTCTATGATTTTTGCCTTTACGGCCCATAGCATAAAGCGCCTTACAGAGTCCCCTAAGCATATAATTCTGCGGTAAGCAGAGTCATGAAATTGGATCCCGACATAAAGGCTTAGTAATATAGTATCGGGTGCTTTGATACTTGATTTAAAAACCATCCGAAAGTGCTTATAATTACTTTTTATGAAAATAATACAGATAAGTGCAGACGTATACAAGTCTAAAGACCCTTTATGCAGATTAAGTTCGTTTCTGTCATGTTGACTCCAATTCTCATGTCTGGCTCTATTTTTACAAAGGTAAAGATGTGTATCAATCTCGGTTACTAAGGCAAAGTGTGGTGTCACAATACAAATCACCATGGTGATATTGACAACTGATGATCTCAAGATGAAGTTTAGTCTTTTGTGTAATTGAGCCCAGACTTGATACACACTGCGTATAAAAACTGCTTTCTAGTTGTCTTTAAAAACAAAAAGGAAATCAAAACAGCTTACAGGTAGGGTAGTAGATTGGGTTTTTTGTAAACGAAATGCTGTTTTATAGGCAAAAATACAGAGGAGAATAAAAGTCACATTTGAAAATTTCAGCTGGATACAGTGTCTACTTGCTGAGAAAAACTGTCACTGTAGTTTTCACGAACGTCACATCCATCCACTTTTAGCGAGGTGACAGCTGGTACCAACCGCATCTCTGCCTGCAGCATTCGGGAATGGCAACCAACCTCCAGAGATCTGATTAATGACTCATGCACAAATCTTTTTCTCAGATTCAAATGTTTTGGGGTGAAAAATTTTTCCAAACCAAATAACTTAGAAGGGAATACTTTCTCACAATAGTTCATACTATCAACAGCTGCAGTGCTTCTCACCAAGTAAGTTTTGATGGTCATTAATTTTTGGAGTGTTTACCAATCTATGACCCTACCTTTAAATGAGCCCATTTTTTTTTTTTTACTTTAGAAGTTTTGCCCGAAAAACATAGCTCCAGGTTTGTCATGAATAACACATTGTCAATTTTCAATAAATTCATGCTAGAAATGTCAGCACACATTTTGTTTCGTTGTCCCAGTGGAATTCTTTTCAATTCTACTAATCTTTTTATCTCTGCTCCCAGCGGGTCCACGGTTGGGGGAAGAAGAGAAAAAAAATGTCTGGGAAATCAACTGAATATCAAACCCGTTTGTTGCCCTTCCTCTTTCTTATTTCCCTAAAGATTTTGTAAATGCAGTGTTAGCCTAATGATAGATGGAATAGCCACTGGGCAAAAAAATGTATTGGGAACTGCCAGAATTGTCAACATTTTCACTAAAATGCAAATACACCTAATATTGACATCTTTTTTTTATATTACTATTTGTGAAGAGTGGAAATAAATGCTACAACTGATTTGAATCTAGAAAAGTTTATTTGAAGGCAAGTTTTAGCTTTCTTTTGAAATAAATAGAAACAAGTTGGCTGAAAACAGGAACTGACAAGAATTATTCAATCAAACAAACTGCTAATTCATGCAACAACAACAAAGTGTTCCTCTAACAAGTTTTGCACTCAAGTTATTTTTCACGCAGCTTTATCCACCGATCAAGTCCCGTCTTTTTAAAAAATGGCAATTGAATTAAAGTTAAAAAAACAAACTAAAACCTGCACGTATTCCAAGCATGTTAAAGTGCACATTAAGCCAATTATAGCATGCTTGTATGCACTAAACCCAATCGAAGCCCTTTCCAAATTAAATAACATCGAGAATTACTGATTTCTGATAGCTGTGTAAATTGACTTTCTGGCTGACTGCCTGGATTTACTAAAGGCAACAAATGCCTCTCTATACATTCTCCAAAGGGTTCTTTTGTTTTGTATCAGTAGTCTCAAAGCCTCTCTTTCTCTGTTTTGTTGTGTGGGTTGGGGTTTTTTTTGTGGTTTTTTTTTTCACCGCTATCTCACCCTGGACTTGAATTGATCAAATATTCCATTATTTTGTGGCCTTGTGTTAAGCCGGAGAGCTTTCTTATAATTGTGTGCCGAGTTAAGACATCTAACGGGAGCGCTTTACACGATCTGAAGTCCTTCAACTGTGCATTTATCTGTCTCTTCAACTCCACATCAGAGGCAAATGTTCCTACACGTCGCAAGAGGAGCTCAGGCATGCATGCGTTCAGCTCGGCATATTGCATTTCGTAAATCCCCCCTAAAACACAAAAAAATGAAATTGTATAACTCGGGAGTAAGAGAACGTGACATCTGGAGGGCGAGCCTGAGAAACTATGGGTGGGGAAGCCGTGTGGAAAAACAGGGTTAAGTGGAACATATTGCTTCGAAAGTGACTCAACACCCCCCTCCCCCTCCGCCCCGCCCACTTTAAAGGAACTGTTTTGTAAGACAAACCTTAGTCTGGTTCGAATGTTTCTCGGTCACAATAACATTATCTAATTGTTTTTTTCTTAAACGACCTGAGAGGGTTTTTTTTCAGACTCTTTTTGTGTAGGCAGAAATAGGATATTGACGTCATGGCTAAATGTCACTACTTTAAGCTGTCTTAAACTTGATATAGGGAAATGTGCAACCGTGCACGTAGACAGATGTTTTTCTGCCATTGAATTTATTTTGTTTTTGTTTGTTTTCCCGCCCAGAATGAAGCATATGTGTAATAGTTGAGGTTGTTTTTTTTTTTCTTGATTTCTCCCCCGCAACAAACAATTTTCACAAATGCTTAAAGGATGTGCACAACATTGGTAAGATTGAAAATAAAAATATTCAAAAGATAATTGCACTTATCTATACTTGGCACATCATATTCACTCTTTGCATAGATCAGCCATTTGCAAGTAGAGCTTCGACTCTATGCTTCATTTGTATTGTATTAATTCTAGGTTTCTAATTGGATGGAAATGTCATTACATTACTGTGACAATACAGACTCATATCATGCTTCTATATGCACTGCTGTCCCCAATTCGAGGCTCTACACGCAAACGGCGCAAATGGGGCAAATAAAGATGGTCAAGGCAGAAAACTTCCCTTGAATTATTCTTGCCTGAAATTCTTCAGTTGTTGAGAAATGAGTACAAATATTTATTTGATCTAAGTGTGATTCCAAAACCTGGTGTTTGAAAACAAACAAAACATACAAGGTTTTGTTTCCCTCTCTGTTTTCTTGTGACCAATAGAGCTTAATAAACTTTCACAGGTTTGTTATTTCATGGATGTTGTTGGGTTACATAAAGTGCAGATACTGGTCTGTGATTACATTTCTACGTCGATCATATTTTCCAGGATATTAATCATGAGCACGGGCTACAGCCTTCCACATGAGCCCTCCTTCGAAGGCTTCGAACACACCGAGGGTTACCAGACAGTCTCCTTAGACCAAGACGAGTACGAGGGAAAGAGCGTACTCATCCTGGGCAGGGGTAACTCCGCCTTCGAGACGGCCGACCACATCATTGGGTCTACTAACGTCATCCACATGGTCGCTAGGTCACGGTTGCGCATGGCGTGGGAGACACACTATGTGGGAGATCTGAGGTGAGAACTGATTAACAATGCAATTTAGTTGGGGACCAGGTAACAAACACTATACATATGATTGTGCACCATGGCTGGTAACCTGTTTCCGCTTAGCATGCATTTTTTAATGCTTAGCAGTTTGCAAGGATATCCTTTCACAAATAACTGATGTTTACCTCTGTTTAAAACTGCAAAAATAGTTAATGGCCTGACATTTTGACATTTTGACCCTAGCAGAGTCTTTATTGAAGGCTATATGACAACACAACGTAAGCAGGTATACTGGTGAAACACATTTGTTTGCATTTATACCATAGGTCCTTTTGGTTGGTGAGCAGTTTGCTGCTGCAAACTCTATTTTCTGTTTAAAATCGACACCTTTGGAGACATTTGTTCCTTAGGGCCATGTTACACAGGCAACCAGCTCCAGGAAATCTTTAAGAAGAAAAGTCATTCACCTCTGAATGTTCACATATTTTTCCTGGAGATTGCAATACATTGTTTGAAGAATGACTCATGTGCTACCTTAGTGGTCCTGTAGCATGCACTGCAGTTGGTTGCCTCCAAGTTGCCAGTAAAAGTTGCCTCGTGTGACAGGGCCGTTTACTCTCTCCTGATCCTACCCACAGAGCCATCAACAACGGCCTACTGGACACATATCAACTCAAATCCCTAGACGGCATCCTAGAGGGCGACATTACCGACATGGCCATCCTGAAGCGACCCGACGGCCGTCTGGTGCTCGTGGACCAGTACGAGGTGGATCTAGCACGCGAGGAGAACATGACTGATCATAATATGGAGAACCACGTTGTCCACATGATGCCGGATAACTTTGCCCTGAGGGAGCCCTACGATAAGGTCATCCGCTGCTTGGGGTTCAAGTTTGACAATAGCATCTTTAACAAGTAGGTATACAAATAAGCGGTTGATAAAGAGAAAAAAAATTATGGTATGGAGGATTTATCGAATGAGTTCATGCATGTTGGTCAGCGTTCTTCAAAATATTTAAGCATGAGTTCGTTTTGCGTCAAAGTGTTTCAAAGGTGTAATAGTTGCATCAGGATAAAGAATATTCATCGACATTTTTGTTTTTTACCGCTGTAATATTCTTCATGTCCAATGCATCTATTAAACTGTTGTGGTACCCGCTGCTAATTACTGGATTCAAATTTGCCTCTTATCACTGGGCTTTTGAGATTAAAATTTACCAGAGAAAGATGACACTTTTTATTAGCTTTAATGTGATTATTTCAATGTTAAAAAAAAAAATATATAAAAAAAATTCCCATTTACACACAGACAATTTTTTTGTTTTTACACTAACATCAGATTATCTTATTTAGTAAACGGCATAACAAGAGCGGTTAAACAAATATACAAATGGGAACTACGGTTTTGATTGGCCAGAAGTGTCCCCTAAAAACAAAATAAAGTACCCCCGTGTGCCCCCCTAAAGAATTCACCCTAGTTTTGGCGCTGATGGATAGTGTGGGTTTTGTCTAAGTCAATGTTTCCAAGCCAGCTTATCTTGCTAGGTAAGAGGGATAAGTTGGGATCCAAAATGATTTCTTGAAAGATGCTGGCACAGTTTATCAGAACAAGGATGAACTTGAAAGCTTGGACAGATTAACAATATCCGCCCACACTCTGTCATATCTTCTATGTGTATAACCAGACATCAATTGACCGTCCGATGAGGTCAGTGTGGGAAGAATTTCATCTCAAAACTAAAAAGAGGAGCCAAAAGACGGGATGCAAATTGATAAAGACGGACACCGGGCGCCAGAAGGCCATGCAATTAAGTACCATTACGCTCCGCTGCTCCTCATTAATGCATCCATCAGACTGCCTTGTCTACAGCGTGAAGTCGTGTCAGAGGGAGACAGAAGGCGGCAATCTGTTCTACTTACGTTGCAAATTCAGTCAGGCGTGCCCTCACTTGTTTTCCAGAAATCAATATCCGACACTTTCAGTGTCACTTTGATAGGCAAGCTTTTTTCAGGGGAGCCTTCGCTGTTGTTGATTGCGTACTTAGTGTATTTTCGGCTGATTTTTGTATGGATAGTGAGAAAGATGATTCCGATGATATGAACTGCAAAGTGGCATGATATGGTTTTTTTAAGTCATTATTTACCGGTTTTTACTTGTATAAAGAAATTACTTTCTTATTAGAATAGAGTAGAAGAAAACAGGCAGGCATACTGTGTATAATATAAATATTTGTGACAGATTTTTTTTCATTTCTGTTTTCCTTTTTCTCCCAAAATCCTCTGTGTAATACAAAACCATTAATGATAGAGAAAAAAAAACACTTGACAAAACTCATTTGTTTTCTTATTTTTACAAAATGATTTGACAACCCACAGTGATTCTAAGCCGATGATGGGCCCGTCGAGCCTGAGTAAGTTCCCACAGATGGGCGCAAACTACGAGTCCACAGAGGTTCCAGAGCTCTTCTTTGCCGGGGCCATATCCCACGCTGTTGACCACCGCAAATCAGCAGGGGGCTTTATTCATGGGTTCAGATACACCGGTAAGACCACTGACTTCAACTCTCTGAAAATTATCATCAATCTGACAGTGTTTGTAAAAATGCAACGAACCTTGTCCTATTTATGTGGTTTTACTCTTAGACCGATGTGTGTAAAAATACTCAGTACTTTCCCTGAGTCCTGTGAAAAAAACCACAGACATATTGCTCTGGTGGGATTGGAACCAAGGACCTTTGCCATTCTAGAGCAGATGTCTTAACCACTAGACCATGGAGATTGCCTGGTAGCTAGAGGCAGTTCAAATTCTCTCTCTATTTTAGTGGCAGGTACTGCAACAATTTGATAGATGTTAAATTTGACAAGAGCCTTGACTTCTTATTCATAGAAGGAGCGATTTTGAGCGGTTTTTTTTCAGGGCAGTCTCTTTAAGGAAAGATATCATGTTGTTCTGGTGAGAAGTTTTACATTGGGAACCCTAAAATTGCCCACTAAGTTCAAGTATTACTAATACATAAATGGATCTGAATATACATGCATATTCCGCCTGTCTTCATATCAAAGTTTATGAAAATCACACACTTCCCTCCAACTGCATAATTTGATGTTTTCTCCCATTGAGTCGTGTTCACCCTCGGCCAGCCAGAAATCTAGGCTAATGGGTTCCTTTATTAAATGAGATCTTACTATCTCCAAGGTTCCACTTTACATTTTTATGCATTTTGTAAAAAAAAAAATAAAAAATACAGGTATCATTGATTTCTTTTCCATTAATTCTGTACGCTTTCTTTTTTCTATCCCATTTTTGTAGCCCGCAACTTGAGTGGCCTTTTGTGGCTTGTGGTGGATGACTTTCATTTAAAAAATTTTTTAAACTGAACTAATACTTCAAAATCCAATCCCAGATTTTGATTGATTTCAAACTGCCTACCCAAACCAACCATTTAATTTACAAGCTATTAGATCTAATACTTATGAGATATGTTTGCAGTTTCTTGATTGATATTAAAGTTATGTTAAGTACAAATTGGTGCTCTTTGTGTATTAACCTCTCGTCAACAGTTCTCCTGCATACATTGATGATTTGCTTTAATACCTTACAGTCCTCCTCTGTTCAGACAATTCTAAACTCCTCGTTGAGCCAACATTTTATCGTTCATGGGGTGAACAGCCTGTACCTTAAGCCACATCTCAATCCTACATGAATTAATAAACTGCTATCATATTTCAAATCATCGATTTTCTTTTGTCCAATTTAAGAAAAATCTACAAACTTATCTTTTTAGTGAAGCATTTGCTTGATGCTGTTTTTCTGGGTTTTCTGCTGTATCCTTGTATTTTATATTTTAGTCGTCTTGATCTTGTTACGTCAATCGCATGAGCACTTTTGCTGGAATCTGTGCACTTTATAAGTCGTCACCGTTATTTACTTTTAACAGAAACATTTGTACCAGGCATTAATTCCCCACTGGTCTTATTAACCAGGTCCCTAAGCTATCCCACACTATTATTCATGAGGGTTTTCTCTCGCATTGCCGTTTCAGCCCGTGCCTTATTCCGGATGCTGGAAGTGCGTTACCAATCACAGAGGTGGCCTTCGGTCCCGCTTCGAATCACAGAGCTTATCAATCACATCGTTAAGAGAATTAACGAGGCTTCGGGAACCTATCAGATGTTTGGCGTCCTGGCCGATGTAGTCGTGTTCCATGGGTGAGCGTTTTTAACGAGCGAATGGCTAACGATTGTAATTGGGATTCTGGGACTTTAGAAGTGATTTATCTGACAGATAGTTCACTATTTTTAATCACAGAGTCGGCTTCCCTGGTGTCGAAAATGCATTCAAAATAAGCCAATTGCGAGTTAGGTTTGAATAAGGTCTGGTACATTGACTTGCTTAGTAACAAGCTAACACTTGAATTTAAATTCCTCAGACTACAGAGAAAGTTCCATTGCACATGATACTTATGTAAAAAAAAAAGGCAAACACCCATAAACAATTTTGAATGAATGCGTGTGGTATCTGGCTTTGCCCATCAGGAGGACCCCTCTATTGCAACATCACAGCCTGAGTTTTTGCAAACCAAGGTTGGAAAATTATGGGAAGCCATAAATGTAAAGCAAAAACAGATTGGTAACAATGTTACACAAACATTCAAAAATAGTGTTGAATTTGTTGGAAACAAAGCAACCAATCATGGGATGTTTTATTGATTTTTTTATGAAAGTTTGGAGAAGTGTTAAAATGGGTTCTATTATATGTTAACACGATTGAATGTTTTGGTAACATTTTCGGCCGTCCATGCCAACCAGCGCAGTTAGTTTATCAACAGTGGAAAGGTCTATACAAAAGCTTGCCCCGAACCATTTGACATAGTAACTGTCTCTTATAGTCTGAGGAATTCAAATTTAAGCGGTGACCTGTGACTAACCAAGTCCGTGTACCAGACATTATGCGAATCTAACTCGCAAATGGCTTATTGCAATTACTGTACTTAAGCTCGTGTCATGAAATTGTTGATTTGTATGACAACATTTTGGGGTATCATGCTAAGATTTGGCAAAGTGTTGATTTCTAGATCTCTTCCAAAAACCAATTTGTTGTTCCATCCATCCATTCAGTAAGAATTTGTTTGAACAGCATGGTTTACAAAATTAATGTACCTTATGCAAATGGCGTGATTTGAGTAGGGCGCCCTCACGTAGAGGTCAAAAGAAGATCGTTCATTGGTCCATCCTGAGCGCCGTACTAAACAAATCTGTGCGTTTCCATCACTTCATCATCGGTTTACCTCTAAGATGGCGGCTTGATGACGTCAAATGCATAAGGTCTATATTTTATACAAATCGAGAAAAACACAAATGTGTTACAAAAGCAAACAGGTCATGGGTCACAGTTGAATAGTCTTGCCTTCTTTACGTAAAACTGTCTACAATCGTGAATGACTACAGCTATTTGCAATGAAACATTATTCTCTCATGTGACATTTTGATTTTCAGTGATAACATGGAATGTGAGTATGTGGAAGAGTTCCCGCTGAAGCTGTTACCAGAGTTTACTGAACTGACGGGAATCAACGCTAGTCGAATCATCGTGATTTCAATGGAGTATGGAAAAGATTTCTCCGGTAAGAAGACATGATTTGTAATCGGCTTTGTCCTTTGTCCTGTTCATAAGTGTGATGTAGTTCACGCCCACTTCACAGAAGCTGGCTCCAAAACCAAAAGCTCATAGGAAATGCTTTTATTTTGAAGATTTATGTACACACACAAAATTTAGATTTTCCTTTTATTGAACCCTTGTACCAACGTCACACTCTGCCATTTTGGAAGACAAATTGATCAGACAACTTATGGTAGCAGTAAACGTCGCCACACCTAAATTGCGCACTACACCGTATAACATGCGGAGACATTGACTCCCAAAATGGCGCGACCGAGATTATATAGTGATGATGTCGTCAGGTTGAATTGGGGGGATAGATGTTTTGCAGAGACTTGATGCCTCGTCAGAATTATCGGTTTCAATTCAACTTAGTTGTATACATGTATTTTGTTTCCACACACAATTCACAGTACCGTACTGTAGCAGTATTGTACTGTACCGTAGCCAAAACCTTGAGTGTACATCAGATGGGTGCATATGTGACATAATGACCTACCAACGGGTTAAGGAGATGATAACTTGAAACTACACAATCAATATTTAAAATTTTCTCTCAGTAAATAAAATATGAATTGAGTAAGTGCTAACAAAGGAGCAACATTAATAAGGTAACCAGAAACAACTGCATGGAGGTAATGTCCAGGATAAGACGAGGCTTGTAGGAGCTTGTATCAGCTTGGAAACTTCAAACTACACAATCAATTTTTAAATTTTCTGTCTGTCAGTAAATAAATTATTAAGCTTTGTACTGAGTGGACGGTAAGAGAATGGAGTAGTCTGCGGTTAACGACCGTGAAATAATCTTCTTTTCGTGGAGCAAGTTGTAATCCTGAGCTGGGATGAGAGAAATTGTTGACATTTCAAACAGTGAACTCTGCTTATTGCATCTTCTTGGGGGAAAAAAAAGTTTTGATCGGGAAAGTGAAGCTAATTTCTTTCTTTTTGTAAGCAATAGTGTGCTTGTCTTCGATTGTTTGGGCAATATGAACTGTAATGGCAGTGGCTGCTGAGTGTGCAGCAGCACCTTCTAAACCCTGATAAGGTGCTACATAAATCGGTTTCAAATTTCATAAACTTCAAAAACCTGTCTTAAAAAGTGTCTCTCTTTGTTCAAATATTAATAATGATCATTTACACCAAAAAACTTTACAAACTTAAACATTTACAGGATATCTTTTTAAATCTTTCGACTTATTTGCAAGTAAAAGAATTCCTAACTCTGCTGTTGGAGTTTTTTATTTATGGCTGTTTGTTTGCTCGAAATTTGTTGGGTATTTTTGTGGGTTTTTTGTTTGTTTCACATTTCGTCTCTTTTTGCGTCAGGATGACCTTGACTCTTTAACAAATAATCTTTGACAGATTGCACTTTGAATGCGTCACGTGACAGCTATCATAGATCCTTTGCTAACTTAACAAGAAAGGAAAAGCAAACAAATGAGCTGTAAATGTAAAGTGACGTTGCTCACATGGAGCATTGGGGAATGTCAGTTATGCGGCTTGCTGTCCTTCATTTGCAGTGTTCTAGATACAAGTCCGGCATCCAGTATTTATGCTCTAGGTTGGGCAAATGTGCCTCGTTTCCTGTTGCCTTACAATTCCGTAAACAGAAATCTCTCCCAATTGGGACAGTTGTTCAGCGTGTGTCAACATGGATTTAATCTTGATAGGGCTGGAGGATTGGTGGGGAGAGATCTGAAATTGAGTGGGTTTCCCTGGAATCATTCTCTGAGGTTCTCCACCCATATCTAAAACTGAAACATCCCTCCTTGTTTTTTTCGTTCTTGGCTAAAAACCATGAAGATGTTCTTTGTCCACGTCTCGTGATAGTTAAGAGGTATCTGGAATGATCAATGAAGTGATGGTTACCCAACCATTGAAAAAGCAAAAAGAAGAAGAATACGTTTCTTGAAAACCACAAATTTGTATTTAATGAATTTAGGAGAGAAAAGGTGCACCATTCCTTTTAAGGTTGATAAGGAAAAATATTTATACGCAGGCTTTGCATGGAAGACATCCCGACGAATTGCAACGGACTGAAGTAGGTTCGTGTCAGATGCACGAGCGGAAATTGTAGAAATAGTGAGTTAATAAACATTGATCAAGGATTTGTGCCGATCTAATTGTAAACAAACTCATGACACCCAAGGGAAATTACGTGTGGGTTTTGCCTTTTGATGTGTGCAGCATATAAATAAACCATTGGTTTTGATCGCTTATCTGTATGTGGGCTAATTTAAAGTTGTGTAGTTTTAGTTTAAGATGTGGGCTGAATTTGTCGACATTGGGCTGGTGGCTGGGCTGGAATGCGATTGCAAGACATTTGTGCCGATATCAGCTGGATGAGTCAGGATTATTCCCTTGTTTTCGTAATGGTGCACAGGGATTGAGAAATTAAGTTAAACAAAACACATTATGTGGGGGTGGAAATTTAATGATATTGCTTAGATATGGACTGGAAATGTGGACACTTAAACATTGCATGAAAACAAATTTAGAATTGGCTGTTGCAACCTGCTTACCAACCAAACTAACTTATGGTATAAACAAAGACAAAAATGTTACAGGTATTAGCACTGGATTGGCTTGTTTGATTTTAGTCCGATTGTTAACTGATTATGAAATTCATACTGGAACCATTTGTTTTTCTTTGTGAAATGTTTTCCTCTGAAATGAAGTCATATTTGAGAAAACTGTACCTGAAAACCTATTTTAAAAAATGCTGCAGCTGATTTCGGTTTTTACAACTAAAATTAAGTGTTTACATGCTGAAAAATGTTCATGGTTTTTCACTGTTTTCTCCTGAATCACACAACAGATTATAAGCCCAGATTTTCACAGGTTTGTTATTTCATGTATATGGTTGATCACACAAAACATGAACACTGTCTGTGACTATTTTGTCAAGCTCTACCAATCCTGTATATTACCTTTAATGGCGTCACGTTTGAACTCAAAGGACCTCTGAGAAAGTCTCTGCTAGGTTTGAAAGATGAGACCATTTTAAAAATTTGTTTTCACTTTAAAATTACATCATTTAAAAGACTGCGAAATTTTCTCTGAGTCGTGACGAATTTCAATGACTAGCACTTCCTTAAACACACCACTAAAAAACTCCTGGCCACTATTTGCAGAATTTTTTTAAGAGGGAAATACTGCATTTGAAAAAAAACGTTGAGGGATGCGCTCAGTCACTTTTTACCCAGTCAGTTTCCCTTGTGATTCATTAGTTGATATTTGAAATAAAAAGTTGCATCCACTTAAGGTGATCCTTCTGCTGCCGCTTCCAGGTTGTGTCGTAAATTGTGGTGTGATCCCTGGCTATTATACACAGTTACAGGTTGAATGGCTTCTGTTTGACACCCTATTCACAAAGACACTTGCAAAATAGGGAGACCGCCAACAGTTTGGCTAGATAGCTCAGTTGGTAGAGCACTGGCATGTTAATCCGGAGGTCACTGGTTTAAGTCCTGCTCTGGTCAATTTGTCTTTGTTCAACCCAAAATGGTAGGATTTGAACGAAGACAAATATACTTCATGTAGAATGCCACTGAAGAGCTCTGTTTCTCCAGAACTCCAAGTGTAGAGTATCCGTTTTCTTGGGGAGGACCCTTTTACTGAAGTTCTGAGAGAGTGTCCTATTTGTCACTTAATTGTAAAGTCCGTCTATGTTTTCAGTCGATGGAGAAAGGAACGCTTTGCAGAGAAAATGGTGGGAGTAAAAGCTTTGGCTGAGTGCACTTTGTTATGTTTGCGGTTTATAAATGAATTGTGGAATTTAATTTGAATTAACTCAATTTGGAGCAGGACATTTGTAGAAACTGTCTCTCTGCTGGAGATTGATTGGCCTCGTCAGTAAGTGCATCGGGGCAGTAAGTAAATGTAGGGTGGACAACTGGGAAGAACAGCAGCTCCGGCTGATTGTAGCGGGTGATGTTTACACGGCAATCCACATAAATAAATCATGGAATCAAATGGAAGCTGGTATGAAGCTAATCAGCCACTTGTAGGGTGAAGGTGTTCTGATAAGCGTGTCACAGGGTTTTTTTTTTTTTCCCTGTTTGTGGACAGGTATGGATTTTTCAGTCTGTAGTGGTGGGCGCTACGCGTCCTCGCAGACTAATATGGCCAGGTCTGCCTGTAATAGCTAGCTGTAACAGAAACTATGTTGTGATAAAGTGACAAGGTAAGGCACGGAAACACTCTACTTAGGGTGGCCCGAGCGCAGTGTAATGGCTCTGCTTTAGTGTGAGTGAGAAATCTCGACTTGATAGAGTATGGCAGGAAGCTCCGTTGCTAGGGATTTAGGTCTTGTTTGGCGGTGGACTTCTGCATTAGCGCTGTAATTTGAAAAGAGCTTACAGTGTGTCGAATGTCACATCAAGTCAGGCTCTGATGGACAACTAGAACTGCGGCAATGCATTGATGGATTATTTTATGAATTACTATCATTCAGTTAACCTTCAGACTTCTTGTCCAATAGCGTTTGAAGGTAGGGTTATCGTTTGGGTTTTGTCAAAATTGATCAAATATTATGGGCAAATTGATCAAGAAAGATACAATAAAAGTCACCTGTGAAGTATTCAGTTGAATACAATGTCTACTTGTTGAGAAAACAGGAACAAAAACTGTCATGGTATTTTCATCAAGACTGTACAACCCATCCATGTTGAGCGCAGTGACAGTGGGTACCAATTACATCTTAGCATTCACACAAAGGACACCATGGAAATTTGAATCGCCAAAAGCAGCCTTTACGCCATCTTTGGAGATCCAAATTTGTTGACATTGACATCAGATGAATTGGTTGAATTAGAAGTACTCACAGAAAGAAAAGAATGTCAGTGATTTCAGTCTCCCCCAAACAATGATGCATTGTCCCCAGCACTGAAACTAGGATCAAATTTAAGGCGGGGCACCAGGGGATGGACAATTTTTGTCTAGGGGGGCACTTCTGGCCAATTAAAACTGTATTTCCATTTGCGTATATCTCAAACAAGCCTCTTTTCAACGCTCTTGTTATGCCATTTACTATTTTTGATAAGATAATCTGCCATGGAGGTAAAAGCAAATAAACATTGTCTGCCTGTAAACAGAGAAATAGCTGTCACAACTCTGAAGTTATTACACAAAAGCTCATAAAGTGTAACATTTTTGTTCGGGTAATTTTTTAAGAGTCCAGATTTCAAGAGGTGGGGGTGCACCCAGGGGGCACAGACAGCATTTTGGGGGGCACATGTACCCATGCCAACCCTTATCCCCCCCACCCTCAGTTACGCAACTGATTGCCCCTATAACTAAAGTGTCACATATGACATTTGGGTTGTCATATCAACGAGTACCCGCTTGGTTCACCTACCTGTACTTGCACTGTGGCAATCCCTGCATTCATCCACATGGAATTTTAAGCCTCTGACATTTGCAGTGTGTACCCAGCATCAGAGTGTGTTTCCACTCCGCACAGGGGAAGTTGATATCATGGTTAATTTGATCATGCCATCAGGAAACGACAACTACCTTTCCCCCAGGAAAGAACAGAAGAAAGTTCATTAGCCTTCTCAAGGGATTAATAGCGTGGTGACGGGGTCTTAAACGTCTGCTTAAGACCGAGGCATTATTCTTTTTATTCCCATTCGTAAATACCCTTTTCATTAAAAGGCATAATACTGCAGAGGAATCTGTCAAACTTTTTGTGTGTTTTGTGCGTTTTCTACTCCTGTCCTTAAGACTCTGTTTGGCAGGGGGTCAAATTAAACGCGACGCTTAATGGTTGTGCATACTTGCACATACTTATATATTTTATATTCAGTATCTGTGTTGTATCTCTTGATATGCATGGCTATGAGTCGAGCGCAGAACGGGCATTAGCCAACCGATCTTAAACAGCTCCAGCTGCCTTAATCAGTGATTTCAGACCCTTGAAACATTACCACTTTGCCAAGTTTGGACCAATTAGAATGCATTAGCTCTACAAGGTATTTTTGAATACTTAGTCATGTTTTTGGATCAGCTAATTATGCCATCCAAGCACGTCTCCGACCACATGTACAACAATCTTCCTCGCCTTCCACCTCTAGGACCCCGGTTCGAATTACTGGGTTTTCAGTCCCTATAGCTGACTGCGTGAGTTTTCCCTAGAATAACTCTCTGGAGTTTTCCTCCGACATCTAAAACTGAAACTTCCTTCTTTGTTTTCTCGTCATTGGGTTCTTGGCTTGTACAGTGATTAAGGTCACTTTTCTGAGAGTCCTTGGCTTCACAACTAGAATAAATGAAATGAAATGGAATTAAAGACAAACCTTAAAAAAGAACTTTCCCAACAGAGAAAATTCATAACATCATTAATTATGAATATTTTTGGGGTCGCATGAAGAAGTTATCTACATCCTGCAATCCAAAAAGTATCTTCAATCAAAACTTGATGAATACCTTCTTAAGGAAGAATAATATTATCATTTTCAAATATACCTCATTTCCAATGGAGAATTTTTTTATTATTGTTAACATCATCATGTGATCAAAAACATCTTCAAATACAGGTGTACTTTTCCTAGGGAAAGAACTTACATTAAAAAAAATCAAATTTAGTTTACCAAAGACCATGAAACAGCGTCGATGACTAGACAATCTATAACCAATTACAACTAGTGGTATTGAGAAGAATTCAAGCATAATGGGTTTTGCTTAAACGAGATTTGTAATTACCCAACCGAACATTTCTCTTCTTCCATGTTGTTTTCCCAGAGGCAATTTGTCTGCTGTATATTTATTTATTTATTTGTTTTTTTTACTTGAAGCCACACGGTGCACTGTTTGGGAAAGGTAGTTTCAGGCGTAGGTAATCACCAGTGTTGTAATTACCATGCTGATTGAGGTTGTATATTGGGGCATCGTCAGAATGATGGGGGTGTGTGGAGGACACTTGGCTCATTTCCAAAATCCTCAATGGGTTTTTTTTTCCCTCGGAGAATTGAAGGATTTAGAAGTCCAGAGAGAAAAGAAGAAAAAAACGGCAAGGCCGCTTGCCGAGGAACTAAATCTTTGATGATCTCTGTGCTTTGTAGTATTTTCAGTGGGATGATGGAAATGAGAAGTGGGTTTATGTATTTTTATGATCTCTTTATAAAGAGGTCATTATTGTTTTATTAGTTTTACGGTGTAGAGGACTATTATTTGGGCGTACTTTTGAACTTGTGTACGCTGCACTTCTGTCCCCATTGGATAGAGTTTCACAGAATTATGATGGTGACATCAGGCCTGTAAATTGGATTTTCTTCTGTCTTGGCAAGAATTTCTTTTTTGTGTTGTTATAGTCGCAACAGATTACAAAAAATACACACGGTGTTAAAACACAATTTCATCCTAAAGTGTGAATTGCACCGTGAACAAAAAAATCTATGAAAAAATTGATTTCTTTTTTCTTCATGTTCTTTTTTAGATTTATGATCGAAGTCACAATAGTGATGAAGTAAAACAAATATAATTTTTTTTAGTTTAAATTTTTGGTTGGATAAACCAAAAAATCGACCATGCTGGCATGGTCAAAATTTAAAGATTTTGTTGGCGATTTTTGGTTTCAAATGATACTGAACGGACTTTTAATCACCTTTTTTGTGTGCGGACTATAAAAAATCATGTATAATTTGAGATTTATTGAGATTTTATGAGTTTTAATTTCTGGTCCGAAAAACAAACAAAATCGACCATGCCGGCATGGTCAAAATTTCAAGATTTGGGTCAACATTTTTTTGGCCCTTTTATGGTTTCAAATGATACAGAACGGACTTCTGATCACCTTTTATGTATGTGAATATAAAAATTATGTATAATTTAAGATTTATTTAGCTTTTGTGAGTTTTAATTTTTGGTCGGAAAAAAACAAAAAAATCAACCATGCCGGCATGGTCAAAATATAAAGATTTGGGTAAAAAAAATGTTTGACCCTTTTATGGTTTCAAATGATACTGAACGGACTTCTGATCACCTTTTACGTGTGCAAACTGTAAAAATCTTGTATAATTTAAGATTTATTAAGCTTTTGTGAGTTTTAATTTTTGGTTGGAAAAACCCCCAAAAATCAACCATGCCGGCATGGTCAAAATTTCAAGATTTGAGTCCAAATTATTTTGGCAATTTTTTGGTGTGCGGTGTTTACAAATCTTGTATAATTTAAGATTAATTGAGCTTTTGTGAGTTTAAATTTTTTGGTCGGAAAAACCAAAAAAAAACGACCATTTGGGTCAAAATTTTTGGGGCAATTTTATGATTTCAAATGATACAGAACGGACTTCTGATCACCTTTTATGTGTGCAGACTGTAAAAATCATGTATAGTTTGAGATTTTTTGAGACTCTGTTAGTTTTAATTTTTGGTTTGAAAAACCCAAAAAATCGACCATGCCGGCAACATTCCGAGGACCTTGTTTTACTTTCAGCAGGATTCGACCAAATTTTTGGTTCAAAGTGCATCGTTTTGATTCATCAAGTACATTTTCAAGTAATAAACTACAAGGCAAACTTACTGCGTACATGTGAATTAATTTTAGGTTGAACAAAGACAATTTTTTTATAGCAGGACTGGAACCTGTGACCTCTTGATTAACGTGCCGGCGCTCTACCAACTGAGCCATCTAGTCCCGCTCTAGTCAATTTGTCTTTGTTCAACCCAAAATTATTCCAATGCATTTTGTTTAAATTACTCAAGTTACCTTGATTCCAACATTGCACGGTGTCTTAAATGGTTTAACTTTCCACAGCGTGTAGAATAGATAGTGGTAATTTTCTGGTACTAGCTCCCTGTCGTTTATTTTTATTTGTTTTCTTTCTTTTTTTTCTCTGACAGGTCCCGGGAAGGACACCTTTGGTCCACAGAGGGCAACGACAGACCCAGAGCTTGCCCATCTTTCCAACTTCCTACATCCTGTGTTGTATTACTACCGTGCCTTACCCACAGGTAAACAGACACCAAGATTGCTGTACCACCGGGGGTCACCCCTGAGCCACCATTTTTCTGGTCCTTGGATTTTTTGGAATTCGCTAAATTATCAATTTCAAGCTTTAAAAACTCTTCTCTGTATTTGGGGATCAGGTTGGCTCAGTGGTTTCTTGCCCTGCCTTTCACCTCTGTGGACCCCGGTTCGAATCCCACCTTGAACCGAAGGCTTGCATGTGGATTGGGTTTTCAGTCCCTATACCCAATTGCTAGGGTTTCCCCATTGGGGTTTTCCTCTCACTTCTAAAACTTGACAGAAAAAGGGAGACTGCTTTTTGGTAGAGTACTAGCCTGTTAACCTGGATGTCACAGGTTCAAGTCCCACTGTTTTCAATTACCCTTTGATCAACCCCAAATTATTTTCAAATTTACCCTGTCAGCTTCCCCTTGTGGTTTATAACGTGATAGTGTTTGTTTTTCTCTATTGCTCATTTGTTTTGTGTGTCCTGTGTTAGGTAACTACTTTAAGTGTTAGCAGTTTGTGTATTGAGCTCTACCATGGTCACTCGTCCTTCAACGGCCATTTTATTTTTGCCCAAAACCTTTACAAATCCCTCTGATCAGCTCAATGTGCATGCTTGGTCAGGGGCCCACATCCTTACAAGCTGTGCTACATCAACTTTCCATACGTATTCCTATTTCAGCGTTATCAAATAATATGTTTTAACTTGCCATTAACATTCTCTCTGATTTTGATTCCATGGAAATGTACTGAACTAATGAACTAAAGTGCGGCATAATCTGTACCATATAATCTGTGTGCATTTACTCTTCACCCTGTGTTGTATTACCACTAGGTATTAAGCTGCATCCGCTACAAGCGGCTACAGCTACGGCTGGATTCATCTCATCACCATGCGTTCAAGTATAGGGCGTCCTTAGCAACACCCCTTAGCAACAGTCATAGCCGTAGCTGTAGCCGCCAATTTGGATACGGCCTTAGACTAGTCGATATGTCACATGCTGCACTTTCAAGAGTTTTTACTATTTATGGCCCCCCCCCCAAACTGGCTTGTGTGTTCTTGTGTAATTTTACACACACACACAAGTGTGTAAACACCTCCAATCGGGGACCTCCTATTGTCCCTCTTTTGTTTGGACTCTAACTTTTTGGCAACAGCTCCCATTGGTTTTGTACACAATTTCTAACTGGGGACCTTTACCCAACCGGGGACCCTATTGTCCTCTTTTGTTATAGGTCCCCGGTTTGAATGTGAAAACAAACTCACACACACACAAGTGTGTAAACACCTCCAATCGGGGACCTCCTATTGTCCCTCTTTTGTTTGGACTTTAACTTTTTGGCAACAGCTCCCATTGGTTTTGTACACAATTTCTAACTGGGGACCTTTAGCCAACCGGGGACCCTATTGTCCTCTTTTGTTATAGGTCCCCGGTTTGAATGTGAAAACAAACTCATACACACACGAACATCATTGGAAGGCACTTCTTGTGACAGAAACTAATAATTCTGAGAAGACCCGGCCCCAATTTCATGGCTGTGCTTACCGCCGAATTCTGCGCTTGCGATCACTATTCTCCGCTTACTGTGCAAGCACCGAATTTCTGTGCTAGCTGCATAAGCAAAGAATGCCTGGTAACATGGAGTACGCACGCACACAAGCAAAAATTCTCTGCTAATCCGTGAAATACGCTTGGCGTAAGCGCGGAATTCTCTGCTACCGTAAGCGCCGATTCTTTGCTTAGGGTAAGCAGAGCCATGAAATTGGGCCCTGGACTCTTTGCAAAACCTACTGGGAAAAAAAAACCCAATGTTCATACATCAATCCCTAAAGGAAGACTGGCTCATTGTATTTTCTTTTGGTCTCCTGATATTGATCGGAGCCAGTTTGTGTGAAGTGGGCGTGGCTTACAATGGACTTCACGCAACACTCACAAACTGGACAGTCACCCAGTATTTGTATTTGCTCAATTTGTGTATTGCTTAAAACAAATTTGTTCAGCTTTGCTTATGACTGCATACAATGTGTTTCTCCGCTTGATTCTATTATTGCATGTAAATCTCTCTATAAAATATTGTGCTCTTTACTATAACCTTGTGTACTTAATTTTTGTAGTTCTGAGCGTTTTGTATTGTATGTTTTTCTGCTGTTCTTTTTTCTTCTGTTCTTTTTTCTTCTGTTCTTTTTTCTTCTGTTCTTTTTTCTTCTGTTCTTTTTTCTTCTGTTCTTTTTTCTTCTGTTCTTTTTTCTTCTGTTCTTTTTTCTTCTGTTCTTTTTTCTTCTGTTCTTTTTTCTGCTGTTCTTTTTTCTGCTGTTCTTTTTTCTTCTGTTCTTTTTTCTGCTGTTCTTTTTTCTTCTTTCCTGACTCAGAAAATGTTTGTTAATAGATCGACGACACTTTACAATATTTTATTATTATCATTATTGCTATTATAATTAGTATTATTATTATTAAGTTTGCATTTCCTGTTTATTTATTTGTTTATGCTATCTATTTCTTGTTTATCCTCAGGAAACCTTTCAGTGAAACACAGTGTTTTTCAAAGTTGCCCAGCATTTACAAACATTCATTTATATTCAAATAGAAAATTGTAGGAGACAATACATGTACAAAAACATTACAGAGAATATAAAAACTGAGTAAACAGTGAGGCAAGGTTGATAAAATCAATACATAAAAGTAGAAAAAAAAAACCTCTTGTGCTGTAAACCATGCTATAAAAGTGACACCTTTTCCCAAAAACCTTCAGAGCATAATTGACTATATTCATAATACACGAAAACAAAATACATGTCACCCTTCTAAATTGCACCTGCTTATTAACAATGACTTCACTTTGACTGCTCATCGAGCCATTGAACAATTAAATGAATACTTCCTCATTGGATTTTGAAATAGGACATCAATTACAACCCTTTAGTTTTTAAGAAACCTCTTACACACCCACCCAAAAAAAAAATGTTGTTGGTTTTGCATCAGGACCCATTTTCATAGAGCTGCTTAAGTACAACCAAATTATGCTTACTAGACTAAGGTTACCAGCCAAAATACCATGTCACATGTGCAATTTGTGACTGGTATCCTGCTCTTTTTTACTTAGCAGCAAATTGTTACAGCAACATATCTGCTTAAGCAGCTCTTTGAAATTGGCCCCCGATACTTTGTTAGAGGGCAAGGCAGCTTCCCCATATAAAGTGGGGACCTCTTTAAGGGCAATTTCTACTGGTGCTTTTGATGGGGCACCGAGGCAATAGCCAAGGGCATGGAGGCATTTGCCGCCATTGCCTCCAGAAGTATTAGGCCTATGGTTTTACATTTATGCTTTTATAGGCCTATATGTACTGCTCAGTTATGTTTTTGATTTTGGGAAGGTTTTTTTTTCTTCCCGTTTTTTTTTTTGGGGGGGGAGGGGTAGTTGAAAGAAAGGGCCACAAGCACCAAAGGTGTTTGGTTGCTTTCAAATGTGTTTAATGCATAATGTTGAACTTGGGTTGTTACCATAATTTCATCACTTTTACATCTTCTTCTTCTTCACGCTAATCAGCCCAAGACATGATGTCTCTGCATCCCAAGGACATTCTCCCCGTTCCCTACCGCCTCCATCACATCGTGGAAGACTTTCTGACTGATTGGACCGCACCTGTCAGGTATGTTGTAGAGTAAACACCGGGATTCAATTGTCAACACGCTGCCGAGGTGTCCGGTGGGCGTCACTGACGAATCCAAACTCTGATTAACTTTGTCTCCCATGCTGAAGAGGCAATCACAGGCGAACACCTTGGCCCAATCTAGTGATGCTGTTAAAGTGAGACCAAATTTGCTTTTTTTGATATCATTTTATGGTAACTGTGAGTTATTGAAGATGAGATTTACCCCTCTTCATTGTTTGTCTGGTGTGAAGTCGCGATTTTCTTAAAGTTAAAGGTACAATTTGCATGAAGGAGCCAGCCTACTTAGTGGTGTAGACTGTTCCAATCTTGGGTGAATACTAGGATCGGGCCCTGGTTCTCTGCTCAGTTTTGTTCCCTTTGCATATTTTAAAACCCGTATTGAACCCTTGCACCAATGTCACACGTAGTTACTATCTGCCACGCTTGCCTTTGTTGGGAGTCAAAATACACGTCAACATTATGGTAAGCGTGTAAATGCCTTGTCGCCTAAAATGCTCACTACACTTTATAACGGGGGGGGGGGGGGGGGGGGGGGGGGTGGACATTGTCTCAAAAAATAGCACAACCAAGAGTATTTTGATGATGATGTCAAATGAATGGTCAAAACAAGGTTCTGTAAAGCTCCTGGAAGTTAACATCTGCACAAAGCTTACAGTCACAAACAGTCTAAGACAGTAAGAACTTAACAATACAGTAGCACTCTGCACTAATGCTAAAAATAGAACCTGAACATGGTGACGAGGCCGGATCTCAGATAAGGTGTCAAATTTCACTGGCGTACACGCGCGAACATGTCCAGGCCATTGTCGGTGTGTTATGTTTACTCGCATGTACTTTACTGCGGTTTTGCGTGATTGCGTGGGTGGTGGAAAGTTTGTCTGTCATCCGGGTATTTTTAGCAAAAGTGACGTCATTAGTGCATAGTGCTGTTGAAGACTGTGTGATGCAAGGTGGCTGTAGGCTCACCAGTTTTAACACTGTTGCAATAATTGTGAGCATAACGCCAGATAAGATTGTTGACGATTCTTGAAAAAGATATTCAAAATATTTATTTTCCACACAGTCATATCCTTGTCCTGCGCCGATTTCTTGAATCCTGCCTGGGACGTGACTTGCGTTACTTCTTTGACACCACCTGTTTCCAGCTGGCCATGACCCATGACGCACTGCCTCTGTCCTGCCTGGAGTACTACATGGAAGGTCAAGGGTTAGAGGGCAACGACATCTACTGGAGTCACATCACTGAAATGCAGTCCCACTTGATGACAGTCAGACTTCAGGCAGCTGCTGCAGAGACCAGCCATGTCTGGGCTCATAAATAACCTTTAAAACAAAAACAATAAAACTACACTAAAAGTATACACACAGATTTTATAACTGATTGTGAATTTGTAAAATGTTGTGTCAGTACAATGTTGTTGATATCTCCGAAAATAGTGTGTGCATAATTACATGCGAGTTTGCCAGTGTCAAAAGGTTGTATCTTGCTTAAAATATCCCGGATGTACACACAAAACCATAAAGCACCGAGTTACAATGTTTTTGCACCAGAGCAAAACAGTGTGGCTTAATCCAGAAACAACGATGTTGCACTGACGCGACCAAAGGAGATAATTGTGTGAGAAGAACAATATAATTAATGGCAAACAAAGTGTGTACACATCTGTTGATACTTTATTTTCATTCAACAGTTTTTGATCATGTCCATAAACTTGTTCCCATATAATTATCATCAAATCAAGTTTCAGTTAAGCCTGGATACTTGACCGATTACTTGGGTGTTTGTTTGGTTCAATTGTGTGACTTTTCCACTTATGTTTTATCATTTTGAAGTAAACTATAAAAAAGTGTAAGGTGTTTTTTTTTTAAGTGATAAAAAAAAAGTTGATATTTCTGAATGGTAATGAAAGTACCACATATCTATTTTTTTTTTTTTTGGCATCGGGAATAAATAATATAATTTGGTTTTTTAGCCTTACACTGATGTGTATGGAATTCAAACTGCCTCTAGCCACTGGGCTAGCTCGGTGGTCTAGTGGTAAGACATCTGCTTTAGCAAAGCAAGGTTTTGGGTTCATATCCCAACCGAGTGATTTACCTGTTGGTTTTGTTTTTTCCACAGAACTCTGGTAAAGTACTGAGTAAACAGTGCTTAACACACATCGGTGTAAGGGTAAAAAAAAAACAATTTATAAGAGCACCACGGTGTAGAAATTTGTTTTTTCAAGCAAAGGTAAAGCAATAGCAACCCAATCAACATTACAACCACTTTTATACCTGGGCCCAATTTCATAGCGCTGCTTTTGATGTTTGCAAATTTTTGTGCTAACTATAGCAGAAAATTTTGCTTAAGGTTAACAAGAAAATTAGGCAGCCATCTTGCACGTTCACCATGGATTTGCATTGTTACGTCATTCATATTTCATACAGTAAGCACCGGAAGGTTAGCATGCCTTTTCATGTGCTTACGGTGAGCAGTGCTACGAAATGGAAATCGCACAGTAAGCACAAAATCGGCTGTTAAAGCAGCTCTATGAAAGTGGGTCCTGTTAGTTTGGGGGGTTTTTGTGCGTGACAAAAAGCTGTTCTTGGTGTGAAAAAATCATGCACGTGATCTCGGCGTACCAGCAGCGTTGCGCATTATGAAAGTGGTCAATTGACTCTTTGCACCGTCACACGTAGCTATTGTCTGCCACGTTGGCCACTTTGGGAGTCAAATTCCATGCACAAACTATGAAAAGCGTGATGACGTCAGTTGAATTGGGTCAATAGCACGTTATATCTTAATCATGATTCTAGTAATTTGGGGGGGTTGGGGGGTTCTTCTTTTTTTTTACTCGTTTGTTTATAAAATGTTTAAAATGAATATTTATTAATTTTTTGAAGTAATGAAGCCATGTTGTGTTGCTACAACTCAGAAAGTATTTAGTTTGTTTATTTATATATTCCTGTCTAATGTATAAAGCAGTTCTGATTCAATACAACACTTAATTGACTGTTTTGTTTTTGATTGTTTGGGGGCTTTTTTAACATCGTGTGTATGTATGTCTGTCTATTTTTGAAATGCAAATAAATAAGTAATTTTGGTACTAAAGATGGCTCATTTTGAATGTGATTTATTTAATAATACTAGACTCCACCCGCAACCCCGAAAAGCAGTCCCGAAAAGCAGTCTATACTTTAAACTGAAGCCAGAAAAAGCAAACATCGACAGTAATAAAAACAGCACAAGTTGAAGATCAATTTATAACTTATTTATTTATATTCTATTTCCATTACGTTCAAAGTCAAGTTTACCCAACGTAATTTACTGTACTTATCAGCAATTGATATTTACACACAAGCTCCTTCAACAGAATTTACAAATATTATCGGAGCTCTTAACCTAACATTGCATTTCACACATTTTATTAGCCTATTAAGGTCAACGGCCTTTCTGAATATTTTGTGTGTGAATATCATTAAAATTTATATGCAACACTATATGATTGAAACAGCCGATGCCAAAGTGTTTAATATGCAAACACAGACCTTCACAACTCCTACAACCACTTTGTTGTGGGGTTATTTAAATACAAGGTACAGCTCATTAGTAAAGCTTACTCTCTTTGAGTCAAGCTAAGGTACAGCGTGGAAATGTTGGTTAAACTACTGCTACTGGAATGCTTGCTCTCTTCAAAGGCTAATGACAGTTTAATCAAGAGTTGTTTATGAGTTGTCCAACATGCAATGGTTAGAATTCATAGGAGCAACACATTTCAAAATCTGTGAAAACATGTTTCAAAATCGACCCCAAGGCTTTCCCTCCAAAAGTGGGTTAAAAGAACCATACCTTCCCACCATCCGGCATGTTTTGGTACTAATAGGTTGGAGTCCATTTGTATTTCAATTGTGAATATCTGGCACTGAGCCAAAACATCTGATTGAATAATAGTCTTGCAAATCCAGACTCGAACATCTGCATAAATTTACAAATTGAAACATATGGACACTAACATGTTAACCATGAAATTGGGTGCTTTTTCCCCAAGTCTTGGCTTGCGTTCTGGCTCAACTCTGGGTGCGGTCTGGTGTAAAAACACCATGCACTGCACCCAAACTGATGACGAAGCCAGAGCCCAAACCCAAGCCTAGTATGGGAAAAGGCCCCAAGGGACACATATGTCTTTTTCAAAACCACGGCTTGGGCTTGGGCGCCCGTTTGAACTTAGCCCTGCAAGGAAAGCACACACTTTCTTAACTGACGGAGCCTACGCCCAAGCCGTGGCTTTTGAAAACGGCCACAGACTTTAATTAACTGTGTTGATACCATCCTGGTCTTGTTCCCCATATGAAACAGCAATCATGAGCACTAAGTTTCATAAATACCAAAAAGGGGGCCTGATTATATTTTCCTTTCTACTCGTGGGCCTTTTCCAAACCAAGGCTTGAACTCAGGATCTGGCTTGGGCTCTGTCATCAATTTAGGAGCATTCAACATCAGAGCCTGGAGCCTAAGCCGGGATTTGAAAAAGCCCCTACTTTGGTTTCATTTTATTGAATGGGTGAAAAACAAGATGGCTACAACCTGGTAAAGAATAGCTGGAACTTGAAACATAAATTTGTGACAAAAATTAAACAAGCTTACGGGAGACACATCTGAGCACACATTAAAGATCCAACCTTTCCCCATGTTTTAGTCCTGAGTTTTCACTTATTAGTCATTAACTTTATCATAATCCAAAACATATATTCCTACTGCTATTTCCTACAAGTAAAAAATGCGCTGAACGTTAATTTGAACACTAGTTTTTGCAACTAACTATGGTTTGAGCTGTTCAGATCATGTATATTCCAGATCCTGGCTTGAAAACCTGTACACGGCCTGCCAGTTACCATTTGGAGGTCAAATCAAACCAAAGGTCAAGTGTATATTGGTAATTCCAACCATGTGCGTCATTTGGTGCTTGATATGTGGCATGGTGTACCGCCCACCCCCCCCCCAATTGTTTCTTCATTTGTGTTCTGGATTCTCCGGAATTATTTGGAGGCTTTCCAGGGGGAGGGGAGGTACTTCTATACAAGAGCGAAACAGTGTATGAGAAAATGCAAACATAATTGGACGGACTCCCTCTGCCACATATCAGGAATGATTTAATGGATGCTGCTTCAACCTGCTGAAGTTTTTGCAGATGATGCAACGACCCAGCAGTTTTACCGCCCCCCTTACCGCCCCCCTCCCCGCCTCACCCCACACCCTCCTCCCATGGTACAAAAGTAGTTGGTGGACTCATTCTCGGGTGGAGTCATTCTCGGGTGGTGTTACCGTACAACATCAATGAGAATCCTGAAATAAACTTGAAGTTCTGGCATTGTCAGAGTAATGCAGCCTTTACAAAAGGCACATTCAGCATATTAGCACAGTTTGCCAAAACCAAACTATTGGTATTACATTTCAAACTGATAACTCTTAATTAAAAAAACAAAAAACAAATGGAGGTACAGAAGTTTATTTTTAATTTTTAAAAAAATGTGTTAGTTTGATTCTCAATTTCCGACTCGTACAGTTTTTCTACAGAACTCGGCAAGCGCCAGGTAAAAGAGAAAGGGACTAAAATCATAAGTTATTTCATTCTAGTTCCATTTTTGTTAGAATGTACACTTTTGGTGAAGTTTCTGTTTATTGCAGAAGTACAAATGAAGAGAAACCCCCCTCTCTCTTTTCAATGAAATATTTTGATGAATTTTCAGATGACCCAACATTTTCTGTTAAACAATGGTGATGGAAATAACTTTGTCACCAGAAGTCTACATTTAAACATATAATTTATTACAATAAAGAAAAATATTTGTTTTGATATATATAAGTTGAGTCTCTAAATATATTTCACTGGTCATACACACAGAATTCAAATTTCAGTAGCACCCGGACACGTTACAACTGGCATTGTGTCGATCTTTCTTCAGGTCGTGCTTCATGGTGTTGGGAAGGGGTAGGATGTCTATGTCGTTGTCGTTCAGCCCCATGCTCTGCAAGATGGCGGCGTAGCACTTGTCCTGTAAGCGCAGCTTGCGTGAGCTTCGTTCGCCAAGTTCCAGTTCAGTCTCGGCTGCCGTGGAGCAGGCTAAGGGGTAGAGTTCCTCCCCAACTTGGTGTAAATCTGTTCAGTGAAGATTGGAAGAAAAACCAATTTAATTCGTCGTGTTCTAGCATGTCTAGTGCCCTTAAATAGCAATTTAGTCAGGGATGGAAATCGTCAGAATTTTATTCAAACTCAGACTTTTTTATGCCAGCCTTATGGAAAAAGTAGCGGGTTTTTTCTCCATGTATAAAAAAACCTGCTCTTATATCTGCTTAGCTTTTGTGGAGGGGATACTGGGTGAAGATCAGAGAATCATGGCATTATCTTGCCCAACAGTCAGGCCTTGAACTTCGCTCTTGAGGGGGGAGCGGCAATTTTCCTCTGGTAAGGGGCACTCTATGAGGAAAATGCCAATTTGTATTGGAACTTTGCAAAGGGCACCATGGCACAGGGCACCACGGCAATTGCTGTGGGTGCTGTGGGTTTTCAAGGCCTGATTCTTTAAAAGAATGTTCCCCTTAGCTTGTCTTTCCTGCCCCAAAATATTTATCTTATTGATGTGTATTTATGCAATTTGGTCATAATTTGTTTCGTTTAATAGTAAAAAGTAATAAACCATAAGGGAAACTGACTGGAAATGTTAAATAATTTTGAGGTTGAACGAAGAATAAATTACTAGAGCGGGACTTGAACCGTGACCTCCAGATTAACGTGCCGGGCTCAAACCAGTTAATTTACATATGTGCAATACATGTCTACCAGCACCTTTTTCCCCAAGTTCCTCAATATCCGGATTTTATCACAATAAAAAGAAGCAGAGATAAAATACCTGATGTGGACATAGCCAACAATTTGCTGGCCTGGTGAACACAACGGACACTCTCGATCTGTTTACCATAGAGTTATCATGGTCATTCGTTGGCACGCATTTCAAAGAGCGTCCAAACAAAGACAGATTGTCAAGTCAACCCTGACCTACGACACGTATATATTGAAAGTACCACTGCGCCTTTGTGCATTGTGTATGCTGTACCCCTACATCCTACACACAGCTGTACATGTAGCAACTGTTAGACTTGCTGGTGGTACAGGTATCGTCACAATGGGATGATAACTCAGTACTGAAAGTGTGTTTGAAATACGTACAATATGTACACTGCAGTATGAGGTATACATGAAGTGTACAATGGCAAAGACAGTGCAGCACTGAGATTAAATGTATGCCCGCTAGGCACTGCATTCTTGCGCCCACCCACCCCCCCCCCCCCCACTCCAGCGGCTAGTCAACTGTACCATATAAATGCAAAGACAGGCCCTGTTAATTACTTGTGTGATATTTCCAGGTAGGACAATCCGTTTCACATAGGCAGCGTTGCCGATTTTCAACTATTCCCGATGGGCCACCTTAGAAGCAAGTTTGACTAAATTGACAAGCCTGCAAAACTCTTGTTTGCTATTTGTACATGTTGTATGCTGGACCAGTGACTAAGTCAAACCCTTTCATTAACACACTGTTTATAACACAGCAAAAATAGAAACTCTACTTCTGAACAGCTGAAAGTTTGTTGAGATTTGTTGCTGCACCAGCTGTGCATCGTGTCTATTTATTCCCTTCTTTGAAGTTGATTTAAAAATAACCCTGACAATATCTACCAGGTACAAATACTTCAACAAATCGTCTGTTTATTTATGATGCATCGTGAGAGCCTCTTATTTCAAGGTAAAAATTCACAACTGATAAGGCCCCCCCCAAAAAAAAATAATAATAAAATAAATGAATAAAAAATTGTTGATGAACTTTATAACCGAGTTGATGAAGTTTATAACTGAGGCAGTTATCGTCAAAACTAAGCAAATATTATTTTATTAACGTCCTCGTCTCTCTAAGTGTTGACACAGTAGAGACTAAAGTTCAATGTTACTCAATCGTATGACATACAATGGCCATGATGAGCTGGACCCACCTTACTCAATACTTGAGTACTTTAGTTTCATATGCTATTTTATACTATTGTCTCAATTGTTTTTCTTTATAAATTTACGTGGTAAATTTTCTTCGATTTTATCAATTTTTATTCCATGTAAATTTCAATTGTATCAGCCCTCTCAAGCTGCTTTTAGTAAATATGATTTTCAATCAACCATTTTTAGTTCAATTCAATTCAAATTATCACTACACTGCTTACAGTCCCCTGTAAACGGTGTAGTCGTTTTTGATGTGACACAAATTAAGTTCAACTAAACGAACAAATATCGTTAGAACCAAAACGTGACCAACCTTTGAAAGCGACTCCGAGGTTGATACCATTCTTGAAGAAGGTGAGCGTGCCGGCGTACAGGTTAAGTAGAATGCCAATCTTGGTGTTATTCTCATAGAACGGTTCGCAGTATTGCCTACATGCGCCGTTGTGCCAGACGGTTCCCTTGTAGGATAAACCCCAACTCTGGTTGTCCATGCCTGTCATGTGAAGAGATATCAAAAGGAGTTGACATGACAGACGGAATATTCACACATATCAGATAAATGTAGCGTAACCTCCAACTCGAGGGGTGTGTAAGAATCTTTCCAAATCAACCCAAATTCCTTTCGTTACTCAAAACATTAGAACCCGACTAGATTCTGTTAAGTTTGGTATACTTGACCCCAGTGCAAAGTACGGTTGACTAGGAAGTAAATTTTCTGATTTCAAAACAACAACCAAAACCAAGAGCATGTATTATAAAGGACTTGGATTTAAGTTAGGGTTTGTTCCGACTCCATACATGTTAGTTTGGGTGGCTAGTGCGTAAAACGCTGGCCTTTCACCAATGTGGCCCAGCTGTGGATTCCCAGCTGTGGCCATACGTGAGTGGAGTTGTGCGTTGGTTCTCTTAAAAGTTTTATACTACAAGGGTTTTCCTCCAGGCCCTCTGGTTTTCCTATCTCCAGAAAAATAAAACACCTTTCGATCTGTGGCTGTGCTCCGTGGTCATATATTGGTCAATGTGGCTGGCCCTGCCAAAGGCGCCCTCACATGCGTAAGGCTCATCCACATTGTAGCCACGTCCTTTAGCTGCGAGGAAGGAGGATTAGCATCCCAAATTATTATTACTAATTTCTGTTTTGAATCTTACATGACTCCACAACAAATGTTACCTCTTCTGCCATAACTCAGACGTCTGCCGAAGTTGTTTTGAGAAAAAATTTGACTCAGTTTCACCTTGTTTGGACTCTGTAGGGAATGATTGAACGTTGAGCAAAAAGACTATCCACTCACCTAGCATGTCAATGTACTGATAGTTGTTTGTGTGTAGTAGAGCCTTCTGTGTCCCTACTCCGACCATGACCGACGTACCGAATGCAGGCTCAGTAAAGATGACCTCCCAATAATACTCCCCTTCATTGAATCCTTGGGTCCCTCGGACTCCAGCTGTACCCGTACTGTCCTCAACGGGGTCTAGGCAAGAAAAAGGTTCAAATGAAATCGCAGGTAATCTTAGATCATACAGGTTTTATGTTTGAAGTTTTAACTTACATACCCTTATAAAGCCTACAGTGATTTACTGTGATCCTTCCTCACTCTAATAAAAATCCAACACCACAGTAACCCAACAAACCAAACTGTTGGGGGTCTTACAGTCTCTTATGGTGGCATCCCTGACCCCATGTTGAGCATTTCAGTTTACTAGCGCAGTCCTCAAAGTCAGTCCAACAGAATCATTACAAAACAAGGCAGTTTGGATTTTGATGGGCTGGGGTGGTTGAAGATTTACAAAATGAATTTTTCAAAACCTCCTACTCAAAGTTCAACATTTACTTCTAGGTCTTGTGACAAATATTTCTGGTCCAATGAAAGTTCTGAGCAACAAGACCTACATGGTCTTCAGTGTGAAGATAATCTTGACATTTCAGTCTGCTGTCAGTGTGATTATTTTGTTGTTTACCTATATGGAAATACGCAGCTAAATGATTAGAAGATAATTGCACATCGGACGATTTGCTCTGGCCGTCCCAACACCAGTTATCGGGTCTGTATTCTCGGCGCGTCGACACCTGGCCGATCTCCATGGTCGATATCATTGTGTTCTCTGTTAACAAACGGGAAAAAAAAAAAAATGGATTACAGCTGTGAACTTATTATTTTACTTATTATTCTCGGCGCGTCGACACCTGGCCGATCTCCATGGTTGATATCATTGTATTCTCTGTTAACAAATGGGGGAAAGAAAAAAAAATGGTTTACAGCTGTGAACTTGTTATTTTCATGAGAACTAGGGGCCTATTAAAAACTTTCAGGACATGTGCAACAACAAATATGGCATGTAGTGGCCGAGCGGTTAAGAGTCACTGGACTCAAGCTCTGGTATTTCTGATCAGTAGAGTGTGGGTTCAAGTCCCGGTCGTGGTACCTGTGTCCTTGAGCAAGATACTGCCATAATTGCTTTGTCCTTCAGATGGGACATTAAGCCGTAGATCTCATGTACTAGGATTGATAGTGCGCGTATAAAAGACCCCTGAACACTTATCATGGAAGAGTAGGGGTTAACCTCAGTGTTTCTGGTTCACATTGCAAGCGCCCTTGTTTACAGGTTTCCTCAAGCTTGTGCGCTACTTTGATTAAGTTCACTTATGAGGCATCCTTGGTTTCTAGATAATAATAATATCACTTCTGGCAGACCTTGAACTACAGTGTGAACGAGATACAGGGTTTGCCATTCATTTTTTCAGTGACTAGCCAGCAGGACCAGTTAGCTCAGTATTTAACTGGTCCATCAGTTTTCTCACTTGTCCATATTAATGGGAATCATTTCTTCTCCAACACTGAACTAGCCAGCCGGACCACTTCACAAGAGAATTTTGACTGGTCCTTGGGTGTTATAACAAGCATTTAGCCAGTAGACCACCACCGTTAAGGGAGAAAGCTGTCTACTATTAAAAAACTCAACTTGATGATGAATCAATGTTACTCCTTAACCAACAGTCATCCAAAAGATAGTTGGGACAGCCCCAACTGACAGAACCTGACAGTTTGGGTTTTAACTTCTCATCAAAAGTATATACAGTAGTTTGGGTCACGCATTTTTAACTTTTGTTAGTATAGTCAGGGGTATAACAGCAATGTACTATTCTCATCTCTAATCCAACTTTCAGCAATGATTAACTGTTTTTACAGTGAGTCATTTATGTTATTTGGCCAGACAATAAATGTTTTGTCAACAATGAAATTTACATTCTGAACAGTTTAACATCTGTTTTTAATGTACTTCACGTGATGGTAAGGCCTAATAATCATCAAAACAGGATATAAAACTTTGCATTGAAAGCCACTTGGATGCAAAGGTCATTTCCTTTCTGAATACAAAAGGAACAAATGCACTTTGTCAAAGTTTTGCCATCTTTGTTGGGCTCCCTGTATACAAAGTGACAACAACAAATCTGATTTTCATTTTTACTACAAAGAGACCAGACTAATTTTCTTTCTAACCTCAGATTCAATCTCAGATTGGTCTCATGACATGAGGTTAGTTGGAAGAAAACCAAGATGGAGACAGTGAAATCTGCTTTTGAACAAAATCTGAACAATCACAATTCTGTTGCCAAATATTCATTTTAAAATGTCAACCTCAAAACTGGATAGAAATTAGAATCAGAAGAGAAAAACGTAATGTAGGTTTGTGGAAAGAAGTTTGGTTTATTTGGCGTTATAACTGGAGTCAAAAATCCCATGAAGGTGAAGGTGCAAATGGTTAGATTTTATTCTTAATCGTAAAATTGTAGAATGGCAGATTACAGTCATTCCTGTCCTCTAATTGTCGGGAGGATGGAGGGTCATGATCATCACAACTTATCATTACAGTCACATTCCAACACAGTTCATGGTTCATTCATCTTAAATTTCAATTATCACAAATCATGTACCAAGACCAATTGTAAGTTATTACAGTTTAGTAAGGAACTTTGTGTACATACTAATATATGTATTGTTAGTTAAAGAATAGAGAAAGGTCAAAGGCAAACATACAACAAAAACAAAAGAGTTGAAATCCAAACAAACTTGAACAGTTTTGGGAAAAAATAAAAATTTTAACATTCGAAAAAGATCACTTTTTGACAACTCATTCGACATTCATGAATTGATATTACATTTTCAACTTACCGTTTGGCTCAAGTTCTTTGACACCCCAGAAACAGTCATAAACTGAAGAGAAAAACTTCGACCAGCATGTCAAAGCCAGTGCTAATTAATGTCTTAGGGGGGTTAACAAAATTGTCAGTGCATGTTATGTTGAGTATGGCCATGGGTCAACCAAAACTCACTGCTGAACTACAACATAGTAAAACCATGGTAAAACGTCATGATGTCTCCTATTCCTACTGAACTGAGGCCAACTGTCTTCCGAATGCCCCCAAACGGGGCTTTCTCTCACACAGCTATTTCTGACTGTACACTACTAATAACCAGAGTACCATTGACGCTCAATGCCAAAATTATGTCGGCAAAAATGTAACAAAATGATCAATTCTGATGATTTGTGTAACTTCCTGCGCGATGATGAAATATCACCTACGTCGACCGTTGTTGTTTACGTTTTTAAGAAACACATTAATTCATTGAAGCGGTATAACTGCGCTATTCTATTTTATGAGCGCACTCCCGTTGCATTGACCGGGAAGAACGTATTTTTACTCCTTTTTCTGCCTTCAAAATAAATTTAAAACGGTGTACTCTTAAGCTGTCTCAGAATACCGTATGGCAATTATTACTTTTTTCTTTTTTAATTCAATTTCATAATTTTATTTTCAAAATAATTTTCATTCAGTATTGTATTGTAAATAGAGTAACAGTGAATAAAGTACTGGCCCAAAACAATGTCACGTGATCAACCTTAGGAATGGACGGGTGAAAAACACACGTGCGACACGGAGGCCTTTTTTTTTTGCTGACGTAGGTTTGTCAGCAAGGTTGCTTGGCACACGGCCAGAGTAAATAATTACAAAGTGGGTTGTGAGGGGTTTCTCAAGAGGTTAGTTAGGGCGCTTGCCTGTAGGCCTAAAGATAAAAATGTGGTCAAACTACAGATGTTGAACTGTGGTTGACTGTAGACAAGTGTCATGACTACAACAAATTTTTTCTGCTTTTAAATGACAATCTAATCATTGATCCAATGTTATACCCACACTCCTGTGGCCGAATCTCCCACCACCTGCCACCCCACCCATGTACCACCCAGGGGGCGGGGGCAGGGAGCAATTTCCCTGGGAAAAAGTTGGGCACAGCAAGAGAAAAAACTGGACAGAAAAATTTTAAGACTTTAAACCCAGTATTACTAGAAATTAGTACTTGTGTTTGAATCTGTTTGTGTAAAATTTCGGACAAATCAACCCCTCTGCCCCCCCCCCACCCCCCCCCCCCAATTAACCAGAGTCCCCATAGGCCCATCACCCTACCCTTACCTCCTGGCAATGATCCTCTTTCTCCCAATGCAATTTTTAACTCGCAAAAACAAAAACCAAACACACCAAATCCTTGTTGTTATGCAGTTTATTACTATAGTTGAATGAAAAGGTGCAGCAGCTGTAAAAAAAAATATCACTAATTTGTTGACATAAACTCAGTTAAGAACCGTCTGAATCCCTAATTTTTTTTGATAGTCACAAGAGCAGCATGCAGCAGCATCCAAATCAAACAAAATACTTTGATCATCTGCCTTTAAAAACAACTCCCACCAAATTAGTCAAAATTAAGTACAATATGTATTTAAATTAATATCAAAAAGTCATTTTCAAATTACAACACAATTGTAGAAAAATAAATTTATTTCCTTTTGTGGCAGTTTGTTTTTGTTATTTTTTAAATAATGGTGGCTGAAGTGCATTACACTATTATCCACAGAAATTGTTTTAAATAAGTTCTATTGAATACTAATTATACACTTAGTATTGTCTGCTACTTAAGGCAACGATACTTGTGTTTGGACCTATTTTTCTGATCTCCCAAATACCTAAAAAACTTATTGTATTTCCTAATTTACTGTTAATGTTATAAATCAGCATATTTAATCATTCCACAGCATTTTGTTAGTGATTGAAGTCATTGTTGGTGTTACACAGCACTAAGCGAATAAATATCAATATAAAACACACGTTTAGAATGTTAAATTGTTCGAATTTTGTTTGGAAATAATTGATGTGGAACCATAACAAAGTCCATTTAAAACTAGGTCATGAGAGATAACACAATTGATGTCTGAAAGCACTAGTGAATATCTAATGTAAATGCTATAAAAGCAAAAGCCAATCATGGGCAGCATGTGCAGTGCATTATAAAAACCTTCTCTTTTTTTCTGACACAAACATTTTAAAATTTAATAGATGTAAATAACCGCACCGGGATAAAGAACATTAATGTTTGATTTTTACCGAATGAAAAGTTCATTGTTCATACGACTCATCTTTTTGTAATTTGTTATTAGTATTTTTTTTTTTAAACAAAATTTCTGAATCTATTTTCACAAATATCTGTCTATTTTACTGATCTTAACATCACTACTGCCTATGGAAGGGGATCAGCAGCATTAGTTACTCTTACACAATTTATTCTTAACACAAATCCTCTCAATTAAGCAGGTGTCTGTTAGTGGGGGATTAGGGACTGTAGGTCCAAATAACAGTTTGCTTATCACTGAGCCAGGCACGCCAGGCACACCAACCCTTATCCAAGCAAGTCCAAACAATTTGGTGTTTGAGTTACCTTAGAGTAGAGGATAGTAGAGGGATGAGGTTGCCTGTACTTAAGGCATAAGAGTTTTAGTTAGGGCTCAAACACTGCTAAAATTATTCTATTTTTGGATCAGCCATAAATACACTTTGTAATGAAGGGTCAAATCTCCCCCCATTTTTGTTTTCAAATTCGGTGCCGTATCGTCCATTCAACGTTTCACATCACAGAGTTTGGACGGAACTGTCTGCCGCCCTCTGTGTTGGGCGCTGGGTCCAGGGTGCGTTTCAGCTCTCCATACGACCAATGCAGCTGCTTCACCTCCTCCAGGTGGCGCTGTTTGGTCTCATCCAACTCTTGAAGAAGGTGGTCGTTGGTGATGACAAGAGATCTGAAACCAGAAAACCAGTTTGCGATGACAGGAGGATAAATATTAATAGGGTTATTGGATCCGGGTGGGAATTGAACCCACACCTAGATTCTAGAGCAGACGTCTTAACCACTATAAACCAACGAGCATGCCCAGTGACTAGACACCAGTTTGAATCCTGTAACTAGCAGCGGGTATCGCAAACAATTTAGGATGTTTCAATTGCATTGGGGATAAAAAAATATTACTCTAAACAAATGTGTGTTTTGTGTTTTCTGAACCCTGGAAAAATAACAGTAGTAAATTTATTTCTTTAAAGGGGTAGGGTAGAACGAAGAGAGAACACTACCCACTTGTGGCTTTCTTGAAGCATGGTGGCAAGCTCCTGTAGCTGGCTGAAATGTTTGACGTGCAGTTTTAAGCCCTCATTTTCTCGACTAAGCTTCTCAACATCTCTCTCAAGAACACCTACAAAATAAACCAACAAAATTAAGTTCAAGAAATTGAACTAGTTTGACACTTAGTACCAATCACACTTGTATAAGTTTTTTATTCTCAATTGTGCCGCAGTGTGAGTTCACAATGGAAAACAATTCTTAAAAGTAGCCTTTGTCTCCACTGTTGGGGGTGAATTTTAATGGGTTGCCAGCCAAAACACCACGTTTTGAATGATTATGACTGGTTCCCAGCTAACTTCTGCTTACCAATTAAATTCGCTAAGCAATGTTTTCTACTTAAGGAGCTTTATAAGATCACATCCTAGACCGGCTGGAGGACAAAGCCCTCCTGAGAGGAAACATTCATAGAAATAGGTAGTTCGCCAAAACAAAGCCTTTTCTCAAGTCTCCAATACTTCTTGTCTTTGACAAATTAGCGAAGAAAAAAAAATACTGACACCATCCTGAAAATCAGACCCCCCCCCCCAAATAAAGGACAATAGACCCCTTACTTAGGATGTCACAAACCAATAACAGCCCCCTCACTGAGGTAAATGAAGAGCTATCATTGGTCAAGAGTCATACGCAGCTCTACATGCGTGCATGTTTCCTTTGTCATCAAAGATGGCGGCCAAAGCAAAGGGTCTATCTCAAACCTGATGAACGCTGTATCATGACTGTAGACATACCTGAGCGGACCCCCCTGTCAGTCTGCTGACTATCGACTGATCTATCACTAGGTAACCTCTCTGTCTGGCCCGCCTCCAGACTCGCCTGAAGCTGCTCTCTGTCTGCCACTGCAGCATCCAGCTGATTGTGTAGATTCTCCTAAGGAACAAAGTTTTCAAGACAATGTTTTGTTCTTTCAATGTTTCTAGATATTAAGTGGATTCAAATTGTTATCAGTCCCCACTGCTAGTTATAGGTATTGATATGGCATCAAGTCCTCAGAAAGCTCAGTGATTTAGTGGTGTGTCATGGCTAAGCGGTCTACTGCATGATTCAAGTTCTGATGGTTGAATCATCAGAGTGTGGGTTCAATTCCCAGTCATGACACCTGTGTCCTTGAGCAAGGCACTTAACCATCATTGCTTCTCTTAACCCAGGTGTATAAATGGGAACCTGAGAGGGCTCAGACAGTATTTTGTTGGATTGACACGTTAGTGCTAACTTGTCATTTTTAGGGCTAGTTGAATCGGGTATTGAAAACTTGTTTGTTTGAAGCCAGCCTCGTGTTGACCTTTTGCCCTTCACATTAGTGAATGTGTTGTGCTATTTGTATTGTGTGTTATTGATTGGAGAATTAAAATCAATTCAAGTGCAAGAGATCATTTTATGCTTTAGAGACGTCATTGTATGGATTTTGCTGTTGTATTTTAATGAATGTTCATTCTTTTTAATTAGAGGGCCGGCCTCCTTCCCATGCCTCTACAAAAATAATTAAGCAATCCTTTGGTTCCATGTAAATTTTGGCTTACCAAATTGATTTGTTTAACCAATTTATTTTCTGCCAAGCTAGAAGCTTTGTGAAATTGGGCCCAGGCATTGTGATGTCAGTTACATACCACTTGATCTTGACTAGCCTGCAGTGCTTGTCGGAGCTTTGTAATCTCAGCTACGGACTCTCTTGAGACCTCTTGCCTCTGGGGCTGAGATACGCTGACTGTGGCTTCATTCATTAGTGTTGACAGTAACGTATGCGCTTGGGCTGCAAAGGAAATCATTCCATGGTCAAATAAGGGTCATTTAACTTGAAAGCATCTTTGTAAAATCTTTTTTTTACCATGTAGAACTAAGAGAATGAAATTGCCCAGCCCCTATTTTTGTATATTCAGTTTGCGCTAACACCATGTGTACATGGTGTATATAGCTACTTAGCTGTGTAGATTTGTTCTTGAGAATTTGTCTTGCTATTTATTCTACTGCCGCAGAGTAGATTTCGGAATTCGGGAGTTGCTGGTCTCTTTATAAGGGTACAGAGGTTTCAGAGTCAGCACTGCTCTGATTGGTTCTTTTGAAAGGAGAACTGTGGTTGGATGGCTCAGAGTTGTGGTGGGGGCTACGCATTGTGTGTCAGTGGCCTGTGTACTGGTGGGTGTCAGTAGACTATGTTTTTGTTTGGACTAGTCTAATGCAAAGTACGTGCTGCCAAATCGGCCTCGCTTGTAACCGCTAGACGTTAATGATGATAAAATTGGCTTGGTATTTTAGCAGGTTGATTGTGAGAGCGGGGCCATTCTTACACCATCACCATCAGCATATGATGTAATTTTGTAATCAAATTTCTTGCTCTTAAATCCAGTGGGGGCCAAGGTACTTTCCTACTACTAAAAAAACCAAAACAAAACAAAGAAGAACCTTCCACACGGTTTGGAAAAAACAATTGTCTGTGACACTGAAAACAGGGAAAAAACGGCTTATCAGCCACTATAGTGCATACCCCATATTATGTCACTTTTTGGTTGTAGTTGGCAAAGTCAGTTATCATTTTTTTCTAATGAAGACGCAAAAACATTTGTACACATTATTCATGTGACCTTTTGCCTTTTCAACTTGACCCTGAATACCTACTTTGGAATTTCCCGTGTCTGTGGAGTGACTTTGTGCCATTCCAATATCTGTCCACCAGAGACAGGAAGTTATCTAGAAATAAGTTCAGGTCCACCTTTTCCTCCGATGAGGGTGCAGCAGACTTGTCCGTAGTAACTGCCGGCGCAGCTGATACCTTGACAAATTATTAATACACTTGTTATTGTTTTGCAAATTTTCTTTTCAATCAATTTTTTTTTCGGGGGGAGGTGAACCTCCTGATCTCGATCTTAGAGAGGTGCTCAGTATAAAAAACTATACAACAAATTTGCAGGGAGCCACTCACAAACCACTGCATATCATATGGTTTTTTAGTTGGTGACCTGTTTGCTCGACAAGTTTACTTCATGTAACCTTGATAAGTTAACTTCATGTAACCTTGACAAGTTTACTTCATGTAACATTGATAAGTTCACTTCATGTAACCTTGACAAGTTTACTTCATGTAACATTGATAAGTTCACTTCATGTAACCTTGACAAGTTTACTTCATGTAACATTGATAAGTTCACTTCATGTAACCTTGACAAGTTCACTTCATGTAACATTGATAAGTTCACTTCATGTAACCTTGACAAGTTTACTTCATGTAACATTGATAAGTTCACTTCATGTAACCTTGACAAGTTTACTTCATGTAACATTGATAAGTTCACTTCATGTAACCTTGACAAGTTTACTTCATGTAACATTGATAAGTTCAATTCATGTTACCTTGACAAGTTTACTTCATGTAACATTGATAAGTTCACTTCATGTAACCTTGACAAGTTTACTTCATGTAACATTGATAAGTTCACTTCATGTAACCTTGACAAGTTTACTTCATGTAACATTGATAAGTTCACTTCATGTAACCTTGACAAGTTTACTTCATGTAACATTGATAAGTTCACTTCATGTAACCTTGACAAGTTTACTTCATGTAACATTGATAAGTTCACTTCATGTAACCTTGACAAGTTTACTTCATGTAACATTGATAAGTTCACTTCATGTAACCTTGACAAGTTTACTTCATGTAACATTGATAAGTTCACTTCATGTAACCTTGACAAGTTTACTTCATGTAACATTGATAAGTTCACTTCATGTAATTTTGACAAGTATACTTCATGTAACGTTGACACAATCTTCATACCCATAACATAAGGCTTAAAGGGAGAGAAAAAATACAGAAAATGCTTATAAAGATTGGAATTGTCTTACTCTCTGTATTTGTGGTTCTGTTGCCCTGTTGTTATGGAGATTGGTGTCTTGACATGCTTGATCGAGATGTCTACCTCTGATTGATGTCTGTTCCTCTCCATTGTGATTTGTGTCTGAAATTTTTCAAAAAACGACCAACAAATATTATCTGATTCTCTCCTCACCAATGTGCACTTAATTCAAAGAAGTTACAAAGTAATTTCCGAAATGCCTAAGAACTTCTGGAACTTTCTAAGAAGTGTTCTGGGAGTTTTCTCTTCAAAATAAAAGTAACAAATCCTGGGACTCCATTTTTGCAGAGGAATTACCTTTTTCCTTGGGAAAGGTCACCTTCGTTAATCAGTGTTCAATTGGCGGGATTATTTCACCCCTAACCACCCCAAACCCATTAAAATCAAACTGCATGTTTTATCTGATTCTGTTTGATTGTGGATAAACTAGCAAACTGGGCCCAACTTGACAATTTTCTTCTAAGCAAAAGAAAAGAGGATACCAGTCACAGATGGTCCATGATATGGTATTTTAGCTCATAACCTTATTCTGGTTAGCATGATTGTGTTGTACTTAGCTACCTTTTTTGCTTAAAGCAGCTCTATGATCATGGTTTAAATGGGATCAAGCATACTGCCGTAATTACAGTCTAATAGTTTGGGTGTTGAGTGTACTCTATGATGTTAGATGGGTGAGGAAGGATCCCAGTACATAACCCTTTGGGGTACAGTTAGAGTACCACCAAGGTAGACACATGAGCAATGAAGGATTCGGTCTGTACATAACTTCAGGTCTGCCTTAATCTTGGAACTGCATGACCTGGTCCACATGATACTGCAGTGAGAATAGAGCCGTCTTTATTTATTGAAAAGCGCTGTGCTACTTTCTCTGGTTAGTTACAGTGCTATATAAATGCTTTGTATTATTAAAACAAGTTATTAAATTTAACAAAATAAACTGCAATTTGTCCCCAAAAAAGAGGAAACTTCCAGGCACAAGACTTTGTACTTTTTTGTACCTTTTTTATTTTTGTCAATGGCATAGCTGAAAAACCCAAAACAATGAAACCAGCTGAACAGCTGAAAATTCAGTGCCTTAATGAAATGTACCGGTTTCCTTTGACCTTTCGTTTCCATTGTAATTTTCCATGTATGTATTTGTAAGAACTATATGGCGGCCACAGAGGCCCCGACCTCTGTTGCCAGGGTGTTGGACTTAGTGCCCCTGCAAAAGTTTCCCACAGACTTTCTGGTTTTCCAGGGAGGTAGCCTTTGCAGAATGAAAATGGCCTTGCTCTCTCAAAGATGAAATTTCAGGCCGGTATTTTGTATTGCATTCTTGTAAGGTGCCTTGGGCACTGCAAGGGTGGGTATGTGAGCGTTTTAAGTTTTGTTTGTTAGTAATACCTGGACGGGCTGTAAAATGCCCCTTGGATGTATATGTTGTATACGCCTGACTCTCATCAATGTACTTCATGTTAGAGTCTCTGTCCTCTTGCGCCGTTGACGATGGGCCGAGGGCCTCATCGCTGAACTGCACCCTCGCTCTCTCCTTGTGGGTCAACGGCTGGCTCCCTGCAGGTTGGGTCGGGGAACCTTTGGGTTCAGGTGTCGGTTTGATTATAGCACACACTCGTTTGGAATCAGAGTTAGGTTTTAAATCTGGGAGTACAGAGCGTTGGTTATTCAGTGACACGCGTACATGCGGTGCCAGTGGGAAGGGGAGACTCTTGAGGTCGGGTGGGGGGTCGTCTCGGTCGGGGGATGAGATGAGAAATGAGACGGATTTGGAGTTGAGTTTGTGAGATGGGTGGTCAGGGGTCGTCTTGATGATGCTGGTAGGATGCAGGGGGTTAGCTTGTGCAGGTAGAGTTGGGGATACTAGTTTTAAAGGTAATGTGATGAGGTGTTGGCTTGTGATGTCTTTTTGTGGACTCTTCATGAAACTTGATGACAGAGATTTGATATTGCTCTCATGAACTATCTTGGTATTTGTCTTGAGGGAGTTATCAAGCGGGATGCCGTAATCCCACAAGTAAGATCCCGAGTCAGACAAAGAGGAATCCGGCCAAAGATCTGTACCTCTAAGAGAGTTCCTACCAAGACTGGACCCACTGTTCCCACATGTCTGAGGCAAACCTAGACTCTGAGAGTGTTTCTGGTTTAAACCATCGTTAGAGTAACCGGGAGGATGCCAGTTAAAGTGAGAAGTTCTCCCGATAGATGTGGTATGCGATGCTCTTGGCGGTGTCGAAGTTCGACCAGGACTGCTTTTTGTCAAGTCCGAGTTCGGGCTGACTACAGCAGCAGTCGCCTCAGGCAGGCTGCTGTGATTAAGCGGCCTGCTAGATAGAGTCCTAGAGGTAGCATCGCTTCTCCCTCTAGCCTGTATTTCTGAATTTGTTTTCCTCCGCAGACTAAGCGGTCTTTGAGGAGTGGTAAGCGTACCGGGACTGCATTCAGCTGTCACAGGAGTCGGCTGGGTTGTTTGCGCATTCAGATGGAATGTGTTAGCATTATGGTCATCAAGATACGACTGAATGACGGTGCTTTTCAGAGCAGACATGTTATGGTACAGATGGATAACGGGGCTCATTCCAATCTCTGGGCTACTGTTAGGTGTGAGTACCCCAGGGAGAAGCTGTGGGAAGTTGTTATCAGGGGTAGGGGGCGTGGGCGGGCTGCATGTGGTGTTGGGGTAATCTTTAGGGTTAGGTATGGATGAATAGAAAGTAGGCGTCAAAGTTCTGTTATCTGTTAACGAGGCAAGATTAGGTTCATGTTATTTTAAGCAACGGGAGAGAAACAGACACAACAAAGTCACAGCAAGGCATCTTAGAAGCGAAATACTTTGTAGTCTCACTTTGTAGCCAATTTGGTTAAACTAAATGTCTACTCCAGTTAAACAATTTGATAATTCCCATGATTTCTTATTAGCATTTATGATTGTGAATTTCAAGTTACAAAATATCTTTTTTCATGTCTTTATTTAAAACAAAAAAGCAAACCAAAACAAATTCAGAAAATTTTGCATCGGGTCAAAAACGTTGCATCTTGATTTTGTAATAATTGCTTTATTTCTCATAACGTGTTGACACCACAGACATTTTAACAAAAGGAATCCCCTTGTTTTGACAGAGCGAGGACACTTTGCTTTTGTGTACAAAACCAAGTCCAAACAATGGTAGAAAAAAAGAGAAGTCCTAAAATTACGGGGTTGACAAACATGACTTTTGGGACTGTGTGTGCATCCTACAAGCATTTTTAGTGAGGAATGACACTGTTGCGGTGTTGACAAAAGTGACGTGTAGTGGCTTTTTGGGGTAACAAAATATTCTCACATAAAAGAATGTTTATATTCACATAATATTTTGTGCTGTTATCAGAGCTGCCAACATTTGCATCTTGTATTCAAGGAGATTTTATACAACAATCCAGCAGAATCCAGCATTCTCCTGAAGACGATCAGAGCATATTGATCGAAGCGTGGAGTCGTTAACCACCGGTTCTTTTCAGAACCTACACTACTCAAAAGAGATTTTCACATGGTGTTACCGCAAACCGCACTTAGTTATACTTCCACCATGCAAAGTTTCAAATCCTACTTAGTTATATCAGAACATGGAAAGATTGGTTTATTGTCAGGGAACTTTCTGCGGAATCAGAGAGAGTTGGCAGCTCTGTATTATGATTAATCACTACACGGGGCACTCGAGGAGTATGCATGGCATGAAAGATGGCGTTGTGAACTCACCCGATTCCACTGTACCCTGCACCCTGTCCCCTCTCTGGGTAGACCCCTCCTCTGCCGTCCAGGTATCGCCCCTCCATGGCCTGCTGTCTGCCTGGGGTGGCGATGGGGGGTACTTGGTGCTTGCAGGCGCCATAGTATCCAGTGAGGTTTGTCTTTGCTCATCTGGAAGCAGAGAATCAGTGTCAAGTCCTTTTTACACTACAGGGCCAATTCCAAGGGAAGGAAACCCCAGGAAATTCCTGGGAAATTTCAACCACATCTTCACCCCTTTGTTCGATTCACACTTGCCGTAATTTCACTGAGAAAAATGAACACTCAAGCATGTTAACCCCAGGGTTATCTTGCTTGACCCTAATCCCAAGCAAGGGTGATTTTTAATCCTGGGAAATAGCTATAGAATGAGATCAGAATGAGATCAGAAGTAGCAGCATCAATTTTGCAAAGGTACTGCTGGGTATGGCCAGTACCTGATCTCAGGCAGCTCAGGTTGGTCCATGACTTCTAGGGACGTTCACTTCCCAGTGGCCTGCTTGACAGGGTGTCCATGTAGGACTCCAGCTGTGTGGCTGTTTGATAATCACTGGTAGTGATATGAAAGAAAGGCTTACCTTGACGAGAGTGAGCAGTAACCTTGGACGCAGTTGCTGTGGAGCCTGTTATTTCTCTCCGTCTCCCGAGGTCACCTCCTGATCTTGCAATCAAGTCTAAGACGTCATAGTCATCTTGGTCAAGAACTTCATCGAATCAAACACAAGATACATGTTACAGTTACATTGTGATTTTTGTTTTTAATAACAGACCTTTATCATGGCATCGAGGTCTTCTTTCTTCTACTATGCCACCCCAATTTCCAAACTCATGGTCTCTTTTGAAACTACACTTTTGCTCTGGCTTGGGCACTATCGAACACGTGCACCTTCAGTACGAGGTAAAAAATGTTTAGTTAGCAACCATTGTGGTGCCAGAAACTTCAAACTAACCTGTTGGGTTCCGGGGTAAGTTTGACACCATCTCTACTCTGGGGTTTGTCACCCTGTCTGACTCTGCATGTCCCTTCATGGGCAGGTGCTCTGTGAGGTCGGATGCCTGCGTAGGACAATGTCAAGGGTTTAAGTAAGGCGTGGTCGGAGGAATGTCTTGAACATTTCAAAGCTGTTTGACATTTCGTGTGAGGACTAAAGACTTTTGGAGTTAATCGAGTTGCTCACCTGATCGGAGTTGAAGTGCATCAGGGCCGCCTTCCTCTCGCTCTCACGAACTGAGCGATCATCTGCAATAAAGAAAACAGCATTGAAACTTGAGTCCAGTGCACCAGACCGCTCGGCCTTGACATGCTACAGCAGATACACTGGTATCATCTGCTGCGAAGTGCGGCCGATATACACACACACACAAAATATATTTATATAATATAATTTTATTTTATTTTCTACTTATTTTATTTTTTATTTATTTATTTTTTTTTTTTTTGGGGGGGGGACATCAGGTCAAACAAACAAAAACATAAAAATAAAACCCATTTAGAATGCCCCAAATTGCACATTAGGGCTTTTAAAACCACAGTTTGTTAACACCAAGTAAACAAAATTCTGAGGCCCTTGTTTTAATTAAGCATACTTAGGCCAAGCCTCCCAAATATGGGTCCAGAATTACCCGGAGTTTTGAAAAAAAAATTCCTCGGGCGAAGTTAGAACCCTGACTTATGTCAACACTTACCCAGCTTGCGCAAACTGGGCAGCATGTGGACCATGAACAGTCGGTAATCGGGTTCGTTCTTAGTGACTGGATTCAGGCGGAGGTCCACCTCTTGTAGGTTGGTGTTATGACGCAGCTGGTACAGGTCCTTCAGCGTGGCTATGTTGTTGTAGTAACTGATAAAAAGGTGCGATTAAGGAATCTGAAAAACCGATGGGGGTAGGAGATCACTTCTATCCACTGAAAGTTTAAGAAATATTTCACTTTCCGAGAAGTAACAAATACTCAAATGTGCATAATTTACACAGTGAGGCATTTTAATATGCATCACCCAATTTTTCTCCCAACGTATCGTTAAATTGATTTTAAATATATAGACAGCTTTTTTTACTTTCGAATATTAAAGTTATAAACTTTCGTATGAGCCAAGTTCCAGAACAAAACAAACTATAAAAATTAAACCAGCAGTCCTGTACAAACAATTTCCATGTTAAATTTCAGGGCAACGCCATTTTCATTTTGCAAAGGGCACTTTCATTGGAGAAACTTTTGAAGAGGCACCAAGGCCAGGAACCAAGGCACCTACGCCTTCGTGTAATTCCAGTTCTGGTTATGCTGGCTTTACGCCTATATTGAATAGGGCGCCTTCATCTACAGGGCAAAAGGAGGTTGTTCATTGGCCAATCATGGGCGCCATGCGTACAAATCCACCTGTTTCCATTGTTTTTGTCATCAGTTTACCCCATGTCACACAGGGCAATTTACAGGCAAGAAGAAAAGTCACGCACATTTCTGTTTTCCAATTATTTTCCTGGGGATAGTGAGTTACAGCTAGACGAATGTCTTTCGTGCTGCCAAAGTGTGCTTTGTGTATGTGGTGCTGTTGGTTGCCTCCAAGTTGCCTGTAAAAAAATGCCCACAGGGCAATTTACGCCTGCAACCACTTTCTCCAAGAAGACAAAACATTCATATGTTGCCAATTTCCACATAAGTGTCTAGGGGACAGTAAGATACGGAAAAAAAATGTCTCTCACGATACCCAAGTGCTCTTTTTGCATGCAGTGCAGTTTGGTTGCCTCCAAGTTGCCTGTAAAAATTACCCTGTGTTACAAGGCCTTAAGATGGTGGCTTGATGACGTCAATGCATAGGTCTACTGGTCGTGACTGAACAGGATTCTACTTTATAGAAAGGATACATGTTGAGTTTCTCCAGGACAACCAGATGTTGAAGACCGTCTAGGCTCTGTAGGGCATTCCTTGAGAGGTCCAAGTGCTTTAGACGAGAGAAATTCTGCAAGGAGCTGCCCAGATGCGTGATCTTCTCATGGTAAGTTCCCGGTAAGGCCAGAGATCGAACTTCATCTAAGGACGACAGAAACATTTGATCAATCACTACATCATAAATTATTGATTGATTGATCAACCATAGATAGAGCAAGTCCTAGCTCTGTATGGGGGGATGGATTAATCAATCAATCATGGGTGAAAACGAAATGATTTCAGAATGAAGCAATTAATTACATACATAGGGATGCAACTGCAGCAGAGTATAAAATTACCCCAAAATTGTGGCGAGGTAAACATAAGTTTACCTTGCCACAGTTATAAAAATTGAATAAGTATATGCCATAATATAAGTAAGTGGAAGACTGGATATTGCGGGCAAAATTTAGCCATAAATAGAGTTTATATTCAAAATTTTGAAAAAATTCCCAGGGCCAGATGTTAAATAACTTTTGCCACACACTGGGGATTGTTACATCAGCATAAAAAAATGCATCATGCGTTAAAATGAAGAATGTATTGTATTTATTTTTTGTAGGAATACTAGTACTACTATACAAATTAGAAATTATTTCCTTAACAACACCCTCTAGCTCTACACTAGCCCCACTTGTGTAGCCAAGGGACAGGAAACCTGGATTCAGGTTTCCTGTCCCTTGGCCACACAAGTGGGACTAGCTCTTGTAGTACATGTAGTACGGGGCTCTACCCTCTACCTAGCAATGTCTAGTCTCTAGCTAGCAACAGACTTAGTTAGTTTATTAAATACGTAGCCGTAAATGAGAATTTGGAAACGGATTTAGTTAGACTATTTAAGACTGGGAGTGGAGATTGAGCAAAGTGATTGACAATAATGATTGACTTACTCGATCGAATTGATCGAGTGTACTGTGTGTGTTGACTTTGACAGTTTGTTGACGCCCCGCCCGCCGCCCGGTAATTCCCCCGCATACCCAAACACTTTTGATCAAATGTGCGGCGTACATGTCTATCTACATTCCAATCGAATAAAAAATAATCACGCACATTAATGATAAATTATTGATCTATCACAAATTGTAAATCCTTACCGAGGTTTTCGGGGTTTAAATGCACTCTTTCTCGTATCCATTTTTCGTTTATGGTGAGCGCCATTTTTCAAACGAAGAAAATGAATCAATCTTAGAATAGGAACGCATTTTGTTGTCAATAGAGGGCGCCCTATATAAACAAGTTTGCGCTACATTATCCTGTTGGTGGTCAATTAAGAAACAAAAAAATCCGCACAAAAGCAATTTTGTACGATATTATTGTAACTTATGAGTATGTTTTTTTTTACAGAATGCGATGAGATATATATTTAAATGTTAAACATCATTTTGCTGGCAGTTTCTCTGACCATAGAGCAAAGAACTCTATGCTAAAAAGATCCTTATCTGGGTATTTTCGAAACGGCTAGAATTACCAGGCTTTTAGGTTTTTTCCCAAAGCCTGAACAGGGAAAACCTGCGTTTCGAAAATACCCTAAAGTGGGTATTTTCGAAACGGCGGACTGGAATTACCAGGCTTTAACAAATATTTTTCAAAGCCTGAATAGGGAAAGCCTGCGTTTCGAAAATACCCTAAAGTAGATATTTTTTCGAAACGGCGGACTGGAATAACCAGGCTTTCACAAAAAATTCAAAGCCTGAACAGGGAAAGCCTGCGTTTCGAAAAGACCCTTTGTACTGACGCACTGGAATTAACATGCTAAACCGGGCTGAATAGGGGAAAGACGGTGTGTTTCGAAAGATCATTTTCTGGGTACGGCCATGGAGCTATACATAGCTGGACCATGGGCTGGACTTACCAGCTATAGCTTCATGGTACGGCCATGGTGCGGCCATGGTACGGCTATGGTACGGCCATGGTACGGTCATGGTACGGCGCACTTACCAGGCTCCTGACCCTGTAAATTTAAGATATCCAGGGCCAAATTTCATGGCTCTGCTTACGTGATGTTGTGTTTTATGGCCCATCGAATTTTGCACGTTGTCATTAGTGATTTCATGTATTTTCGATGGCTAACTTTTCAAATTAAAAAATAAGTAGTTCCTCATTTAACCACCCCCCCCATGGTACATGGTTTAACTTACACCCCCTTGCAGTAAATTCGCAAACGGGCTATAACTATGCATTTGTTTACTTAGTTGGGCTGAGCTACTCAGTGAACCAATTTAATCGGGACGTCTACGGATTATGATTTGGGATGTAAGGAAGACATCTGTGAAGAAAAAGATTAAGATTTCACGATTTTACAACAAAAACATTGCAACTGAAAACAAGGCAATTACACGAGAATTTAGAATTCCGTTTGCACTGTCAATGACGGTCGTTGACAAGGTTTACTTAGTTGGGCTGAGCTACTTAGTGAACAAATTTAATCGGGACGCCTATGTATTATGATCTGGGAGTAAGGAAGACATCTGTGAAGAAAAAGATTAAGATTTCACGATTTTACAACGACAACATTACAACTGAAAACAAGGCAATTATACGAGAATTCAGGATTCCGTTTGCACTGTCAATGACCGTCGTTGACAAGGTTTACTTAGTTGGGCTGAGCTGCTTAGTGAACAAATTTAATTGGGACGCCTATGTATTATGATTTGGGATGTAAGGAAGACATCTGTGAAGAAAAAGATTAAGATTTCACGATTTTACAACGACAACATCACAACTGAAAACAAGACAATTATACGAGAATTCAGGATTCCGTTTGCACTGTCAATGACGGTCGTTGACAGGGTTTACTTAGTTGGGCTGAGCTGCTTAGTGAACAAATTTAATCGGGACGCCTATGTGTTATGATTTGGGATGTAAGGAAGACATCTGTGAAGAAAAAGATTAAGATATCACGATTTTACAACGACAACATTGAAACTGAAAATAAGACAATTACACGAGAATTCGGGATTCCGTTCGCTCTGTCAATGACGGTCGTTAACAAGGTTTTTTGAAAATTTGTGCTTTTCTCGCCAGCACCAAATTTGGTGCTGACTTCAGTCTGGTCCCAGACTAAATTTAGTGCCATTACCAAATTCTGTGCTAGCACCAAATTTCAACGACCGCTAATACTCGCAGGGCGAACGGATCCCGGGGATTAACTGTTTTCAATTGCAATGTTTACATTGTAAACTTAACGAGAAATCTCAACTTTTTTCTTCACAGGTGTCTTTCGTATAATCCCAACCATAATTCATATAAATTTGGCCGATAAATTTGGCTCGCTAATTAGCTCAGACCAACTAATTAATATCTTGTATAAAATATAGGCCCGTGTGCAAATTTTCTATACAACTACCTAATTTTCAATTGAAAAGTAATCATCGAAAAATAAATTGTGAAAAATAAAGGTTTTTGTTTGGAGATGTCTTCCTTATACCCAAAACCGTAATTCATAGGTGCCCCGATTAAATTAATTCACTAATTAGCTCAGCCTAACTAATTAAATTATTGCACAATACAGGCTCGTGTTACTATCTACTACTTTTTATTGAAAAGAAGTCATTAAAATCAATGAAATCTTACATTTTTCTTCATAGATGTCTTCGTTATATCCCAAACCATAGCCGCCACAACTAAATTGGTTCACTTAGTAGCTCAGCCCATTAATTAACATATTGCACAAATAGGCCCATGTGCGAGTTTACTAACAACGTGACCTAGCTAATTTCATTTGAAAAGTAGTCATTGAAAAAACATGAAATTTTACGTTTCTTGTTCATAGATGTCTTTAATAACCAAAACCATAATTTACATAGGCGCCCCGATTAAATTGCTTCTGTAATCAGCTCAGCCCAGCCCAACTAATTAAACTATTGCACAATAGACTCCTGGGCGATCGGAATTTACTGTAGGCCCACCCACGCAACTACCTAATTTTTATTTGAAAGTATCTAGCTGTGTCCAAAAATTGCTGCAAATCCTTTCTTTTCCTCTTTTAATATTTTGTTTATTTGGACAAAGTTGCCGTGGTTTGAAAACGGATGACCACCATGCCATACATCTACCAAACAAATGTCAGCACAAAGTACTAAAAGGCACAGAAAACATTATTACATTACTTTCATAAGTTCGCAAACAACAAGGAAGAGAAAATCCCGCGCATGTGTTGCCGCACAGAGCAATGACGATGAAAGATAATCCGGGGTACAACAACCACATTTACAACGGGAACACTCGTCCTTGTTCTTAGCATAGAGCAAGGAATTATGTTTCTTTTTGTCTCGCTTCCGATAGTTAAAACACATTTTTCCGCCTAATTCCACAAGCTTATTAAAAAAACTAAATTATATGACTTCACCAATCAGTTAATACTTTATAGGGCAGAGCGTCCCTTTTAGTTTCCTACTACGAAATAGAAATCTGAGAACGAGGCAATTTCCATGACGTCATTCAGCCAAGATATCCACCGCGTTGCTGCGTTGGGTTTTTTGTTGAGGTTTTTGTCTATACATTTTGCGACCGTTTGTCGCAACCAAACCGAAAATGTCTGCCCAGGAGCAGATGCGTAAAATGCTCGACGAGCTGATGGGTACAACCAGGAATGGTAAGTTTATTGAGAAAGGAACGCATTTTATAAACATTTTTTGTCATAATAGGTTATTGAAGTCGAACCATACAACCACAGCGTTTTCCATTTTGTTCTTTTTGCCATGTATGCCCGTATGCGAATCTAAGACCAAAATGGTGTTAAACAACATAACGTATCCACATGTGTGATTGTGTGTGATAACTATGAAAACTTAATCAATAATATTTGTGCACAACGAAAACAAAGCGAAGTTTTATGTGGTACTTGTGGTTACTAAAAATAAGTATTAAAGAATAAAAAAAGATATTGTAAACAAACGGGTCCTTAAATGGGTCTAACAACGTCATTCAGTTCATCCTGTCTCTAAAGTCTAAAATTAAAAGCAAAAAAAATGTAGGCCTACACCCAATCCATGTAGGATGGAATACCTTATTGCCTACTTTTTACAAGTCTTCTTTAGGGGATGGGTGTTAAGGGGTACAACAATGCGGAGAGGGGTTGATTTTAAATACATGTTATTGTAATATTTACTAGGGCGAAACGTCTCTTTTTGCTTTCTCTGTCCAATTTTGTTTTTGTTCTGCCAGTGCCAATATATTTCCCACTGTTTTTTTCTGATTTTGGGAGGGCAGTTGCTCCTGCCCCCTGGGTCGTACGCCTATAAAGAGGCGGTTAGTTAATACATCGTGGGAATTAGATTCTTTTCAAGAAAAGGTTTTAATTTGTTGATTGTGAAATGTAATGCACATTGTCAAATAACATAACAAAACAAGGTAGGCTAAAAAAGTAACATACTAAGTGTACTGACACTGGCTAATATTTTTTGCAAGCACATTGCCATCCAAAAGTCCCTCCAACATCATTTGATAAATGTATGAAAAAAAACCAAAAAATAAACAATAAAAATCCTAAAACACAAACAAATAAAAATAGTCTGAACCTTTCATTTGTTCAAAAATGTAAAATGGTGACAGATTTTTTTTTCTTTTTTCTTTTTTGCTTAAACCCAACAGAGGTATGTAGCTTACCATCAATACAAATATTTAGGTTTTTCGTATTTTCTTTGTTTATCTTTATTTTTGTTCACCACTTTTGCTGACTTTGCACCTGATCATGTGGGTGCATGATAATGTAGTTCAAAAGACCGAGGTCTTGTGCTGTCTTGTCCTGGCCTTGCACTGTTTTCAAAATTCAGATAATGTGCTCTTTCTTTGTTCAGAGTTCTTTTAAGATTGAAACTTTCTCAGAGTCTCAAATTACTTTTCTATTCTAACTGTTTTGATCAAGATTAGGATGTGTGTGTGTGAACGTTATTGTACTTTAACAAATATACAGTCTGCTAAGCAACAACAACAAAAAATTTATCTGTACGAAATATTTAGGGCAGCATGTTTCAGGTTTTTATTAGTATTGTTTTCATTGCAAGTATTTAAATAATATTTAGGTAAAAAATTCCTGGAATCATTTGTGAAAGCAAGCATATTTTAGAGACAGGATCACTGTTTTTTTAAAAATAGTAACCACAAACCATAAGATGGTAGTTCTTTTTTTCCTTTTCAATTTGCTACAGTGCCAAAACTAAACACGATAATTTCCTCTCTTTTTTTTAATTTTTTTTTTTTTTTTAAATTGCATCCATGGTAGCACAGAAATCCCAGCAAAATGCCCCTGTGAATTAATAAAGTGAACCCGTCTTAGTCAAACACATGCATGAATTACAGCAGTTGCTGCTTTTGGATTAAAGATTACAATGAGAACTTTATTACCTAGGGTAGCTAAAGAAAGACCCTCAACCCCTAATATTTACAGCTTTCTTTGGCCCGTCTGTTGTAGGAACACAAATGTTTGACAGCATCAAAAGAGTCTTCCATTTACGACAAGCAGTTGCCGTGAGTTGTTTGTTCTTAAATGTGTTCTTGTTTTTGTTTTTTATGCGTTGACCCAATTACCGAGGTAGTTGTACTGATTTTGGCTGGATGGTGCGTAAACCAACAAAGTTAATTTTATGATTACTCACTGCGACTTGTCAACAGGGCTATGTAATTAAAAGGATTCTTGTTGATACAAACAGATTCAATTTAAAATGTTTACTTTGTTCGCAATACCCGAGTAGTCTGGAATTTGGTAAGTTGATATTTCTTTCCAATTTACGTGTTGTCACAAATATACTAATTTATACTAGTTGATCAAGTAGAATAACATCCCAAACTAGCTTAGGCAGCTCTCTTAACCATCTTGTAAGATGGCATTGGGCCAGACGTAGGAACCCATATGTTTCACTTACCTTAATTACAGTGCCTTTAGATAAGACTCCTGTCTCATCTGTGGTCCTGGGACCTAAAACTTGAGTATTGTTTTCATCATGAAGGCTAAATCTTGGATGCGGATACTGTACACGTAGGCAAGTTGAGTATGAAGCAATCTGTAAAGGAAGTTAAAGTTATGGAATACTTAAGAATAAAATCATTACAGTCCATTCTCTAAAAAAACAAGATTTCTTGGGTGGAAAGAATGTTCCAATTACTTAGAGTTAAAAGGTTTAATATTTGAATAGTCTCATGTCGATTTGATTATAATTAAATGAACCTAACAATGTAAGAAGCCTCTGGGTAGGCACCTAGGTGTTATGGGCCAAGATGATTTGCACCAAGTCTGAGAATGATTTAGTCAGTTGTGTTTTCAATTGCATTCTCTTAATTTATGGTTTATATGTTGAAACTTTATCTTTTAACTTTTCAATGTTACACAACGGAAAGCAGAGTTGAGAAACTATACCATATTTAGTTTTATGGATAACCAAATATAATTCTTTGAGTGAATTTAGTTACAGATTTACTTACAGTCAGGTTACTTCCAAGAAACCTTTAAGTACTTAAGTGTCAAATAGAGCTTTTTTAAACTTGGACATAAATTGGCCTATAATTTCTTGTACATAAGTGTTAAACAGTAATAGGAAATGTATGAAATGGGAAGCTTTTAACGATCACATGCATGAAGTAGTCTGATTAATTTATGATATGACTAGAAAGTCGTTAAATTATGATGATAAGTATTAAAAAGGACTTGGTTCTCAAAATGTAATTTGTTTTGAGGATTAGGTTTCACTCTCAGGCAGTAACTAATTAAGGAAGTTAAACAGGTAGTTGAAACAGTCATTGGCTGTCCCTGTAGTACCCTTCACACCGTAAGAGTGGAATAAGTGAGAGGGTAAGCTCACTGTGACTTTAAGTCATTCCGCAGTTTCGCTTTAACCTTGTGACTTTGTTATGCCAGGTACACGCTGTTGTCGTCTCTCATGGGGGATCAGGTCTGTCAAACGGAGAAGCCAAAGTCGATTCGTTTCGTTCCAGAGATAATCCAGAATAACTGCATTTCCGTGTGTATTCAATAAATAATTGTTTTTTTCCTTGTGCCTACATGTACATGTACATGATTCCAGCATGTACTGTTTCATGGATGTAACTGTACTTAACTTTAAATAGCTTACCCACCGAAATAACTTTTTTTCACTTCCATAAAGATGATGAAATAAAAGTTATAACATTTTTCATGAAGTTTTGTGGAGCTTATGAACTTCACCGTTCAATCTGATATTCAGGCATGAGAATCTTCCGGAGATTTCCGGATTTTTCACTTCAAAATATGTGGTCTCCGAGTTCAATGTGAATTTGATATAAAAATCGGGGGGTGAGTTGTTGGGGTATACATTTGGATCTCGCTAATCCCTCTTCTTGTAGAGTTTACTCATTTACCTTTACACGCTTCTTCGTAACAAATTGCCGCCCGGCAGCGGCCGGCCCAATATGCGTTGATTTGTTTCTTCCATGTGCAGCGCGTTCAGTTGATATGTGTAGACTTCTTTCAGTCTTTCCCTGCTTCATTCATGGTACGGTTTGACCGTACATGTTATGCAATTGTTTACTGTTGCAGCAAATGAACATGTGTGGAGACATTAAAAAGTCTACTGACAACAACTCGCAGTGTTTTGGATGCGCGCGCATCGTTAGACTTTTTTCACCAGTCGTCAGTACGCACCTTCATAGGCTTAAGTGCCGTTTCTTCGATACGTTTAATGTGTTTTACGGCTGGAGATATTTTTATGCGTTGAACTATGACCTGGAAGAAACTTCGAGACAAAATGGGTGCGAGTGTGCGACACACGTGCATGACGTGTGGAGATTCGTTCTCGTTGACGTTTGACGTCTCACATTATTTTTCCAAAATGCTATGGTTTTTAAACTGTCGGGATCTTGGAGATACTAAAAGGTGTTTGAAGAACAAGTTTCAATGGCCAAAGGGGGAGAACACTTAACACAATTATTCACTATCACAGGTAAAAAGACCCCAAAATTTGTATAACAAAACTTTTGTCAAAACTATGACTGCTCCGTTCGTAATCATTTATTTTCGTGAAGTAAGTTCCGAATATCATTTTATTTTGAGCCTTTTAAGACAAAGTACGCCTAGCATTGTTATGATTTCATCGTTTTTAAAAGTATTTTCCTCCTATTAATATATCCTCGATCCTACACATGGTCCCTAATGCAGAGGGGCTCACTGAGTGCGACGCTGACGCCTGGGTAAAGTTGCCCAAATTCCGGACACGCAAAAATTCCGCATTTGCCCAAAATCCGGACATGCAATTTGTAGCGTTAAAATTTTCCGGATTTTTTATCATCGTATATTCTCATGCCTGGATATTAATGAATGGTTGATTGTTCTTTATTCAATCTTCAATTTTGTGTATCCTCAGTTTTATGCATAACAGAGAAGTAGATAAAAAAAATATTAAGTACTTAAGTAGTAAAAAAAAATAGCAATCTAGTTGGATTTACCCAAATTGCTATACTGACTGTCGTCCTGATTATAATGCCATCTAACAGATGAAACACCAAGTGTCCTCTTGGCTTTTTAAAAAAAAAATTATTTTAGTTTTTTCATGTGCACATTCACAAACCATACATGTTTGTTAATACTAGTTCATTCAAGTTCATAGAACTGGAAAATTATCCTGTGAATGTTTTTCTTTTGTATTATAGGAGAGGAGGAAGCCACCAACCATGTGAGATTTGATAGCCCTCGGGTTTGCCGTGCATTCCTACTCAATGCCTGCCCACATACCATTCTGGAAGGAACCGTAAGTACGACCATTAAATTAGAATTGAGAGGTTTTAAAGCTACAAGTTATTGCGTCACGTGTACGGCAACGTGTTCGCGTTGTCCTTTGAAGTTTCACATTGCAGTTCCCTTGCAAGCTCAAATCAGTCAGCTATGTGTTGTGTGTTAACCCACATTGGGATAGGGGCGCAAATGTCAATTAATAATGCCATTTGTCAGGGCAGATCAGTTGAAGCCAAGAAACAAACCAAGAAAAACATGCTCTCAAAAATTGTTTAAAAGTTGCAACTTTATAACATTGCTTTCTTGACAGTTCCAGAAAACAACTAGAATATCAACTTGATGCCAGAAACATGTAGCTAGGCGTAATACGCATGTAGCCACACGCATTCTCATGGCGATATAACCACATATCCATGATGTAACATGGGTGTTACATGTCACTTTTTGAGAAAACATGCAGCTTCACCTCTCCATTCTCTTTAATCTTGCTATCATTTTCAACGAGTTAACCTTTGAAATCAATCAATACGGGTGATTCGCAATGTAGCACGCCTAACGTCTGTCGATGTCAGTTTTTTTCCAATAACCGATATATCGGAAATTCAATATCATATACTCGATATATCGATTATTTCCTGTGCGCAAGATGAAGCCTAAAAACAGCGCTTAACATACTGAAGATAGACAGTTTAATAGGGTTGCATATATACCGGTTTTCGGCTTGATCCGCCGCACGTGTTGTTAGACCAAACAGTAATTGCGCCAGCCTGCATGTTTTTGGTTTTACAACGAAGATAAGACATGAAAACCGTTGCCGCCTCTGCTTGCTAGGCGAATAGCATTGTGCAGAGAACACTCCCCGCAATTACCGTCTCGTGATTGGCCACACAAAATAATGACACAGAGCCTTTGTGAGTCGCTGACGTAAGGAGTCAGTTGCCGACGTAAGAATTTTTTTTTTTTAAAGGGTTCAACAATGGACGGTCATGATTCAATGCGTTCTGGTGCAGAAGTGTCAATCAAGTTGTAGGGCGGCTTTGAGTCTTTGAGATTTGTGTTTTGTAGTTATAAATGCAAACCTCAGTCAGGGCTCAACTCTACCGTCTGGAGGGTGGAGCATCGTGCACTTGGCACTTCAAAAAATTTCAACACTGAACGGATTCCAAAGACAGAGTCCAGCCCCCGATTTCACGAAACTCATCGCAAGAAGCGATGCATCGTATGGTTTGCGATGTATCGCACACCTAAGACACGTCGCGGCTGCGTCGAGTTCTACATTCCGTTTAACCAGGCTGGTTTAACCATACACGTCGTAAGCGCGACGAGTCGCAACTCAAAACCATTTTCACTCTTAATAAAAACAACCCTTTGGAAGAGGATGAACTGCTAAAGTTTTGTTGCTGTTTTGTGTTGTATACAACTTGGTCATGAAACAGTCGTGTATACATGACTTGTAGTTCATTCAAGATGGCAGAATTCGCCGCTTGCACTAGTCTTTTTCGTGCTAGTTAGTGGTTGCGCTGTGTGTGTATTTTACTATCCAGGCGGCAGCTGCCCGGCTAAGATCGCTGTGGGTTGTTTAACCATGGTTTAACTATCAGTCAACCACGTAAAAAGTGGTTACATTTAATGGGAAAGGTTAATCCACAAGAGGGCGGCATTGTAGCAATAGACGTAAAATCACGATCTTTTGTCAATCAGGAAACAGTTAATCTGTTGCAATCCCCCCCCCCCCAACCATCACCCAAACATTAATTTGTTTAGGTCTAATGAAAATGTTACCCAATAAAATAATAGGGGCCAGCAATGAATATTTGTAACGTTTACCCTTTTGACACGTTCAATGTCTCCATAAACCCTCTTGATGATGTGATAAATACCTTGTCTGGTAAATCTATACCAACGAAATATTTCATCATCAGTTAGACTGTCGAGAGGGTTAGTTCGGTCACGAAACAGTCTCTCTCTACGCAACGCTCTTCCGGCCTCTCGATTAGCAAGCAGCATCAACACCATTTTGCAAGCATTGCGCGTTATCAAATGAAACATCGCTTTCTTAAGATGACCCTTTGGGTAGTCGTAACTTACGATGTGTTCTTCCTCGTAGTCAAGGAACTTGCGACGTATCCGACGCATCGTAACTTTGATGAAATCGTTTTTATACGCATCGCAACTTAAGACGTGTAACCGGTCGTATCTTGCGTTTACGACGCGTCGCAGCGCTTCGTGAAATTGGGGGCAGGCCAGGGTTTGAAAAAGTATACGGGCCTATTTAAAACCAAATTTATGAACAAATTAAACGCGAAATCTTTTTAAATGTAGTTAGAGAGACCATACAAACCGATAGATTTCCAAAATCCGTTGTTTAATTTGAATAGCCCGTCATGTAGGATAAACTGTTAACCACAATACAACATGGTATGGTAATAAATAAAGGAAAGTCACATAACATTAAAGTAACATTAAAACAGCCTCAATGCCTTTAAAAAACAGCTCTCTTTTCTTCTGTAAGTTACAAACGGGGATGTGGGATAACTTGCCACGCACTGCCCACTTCAAACTAAAAACAAATTTCCAATGTCTGTGGACAACTTGAACAAACATCTTTAAGTTAAGGAAAAACGTTGTATGGACTATCCGACTTTATTTGAAACAATTTCCCGATCCTTTGTTGTTGTGTTTATATCATGTGTGCAAATTCAAATATTTACTCACACGGTTTGTTCACAAGCCATCACCCAACCTTAAGTTATAAACAATCAAAACACCGGGAGATAACCAGGAGACTACTTGACAAGAAGAGAGAACGGAAATTAAACAACCATCGCTCAAGATTTAATTTTAGCCAATCAGATCAATGGAGGGTTACGTCCCAAACAACCGATAGGCTGGGGCAGCAAGGCCGGTTTCTTTTGAGATTATACCACGCAAGCGGACGTTAGCTATAGTGGCGGGCCGCGGGTGAACACAAAGAACAACTCCACAAGCGCAGTTGGTCATCAAACGCATTTTATTTAATAGACCTACTCAATGTTGTAAACTACAAATAAAGACGGCAGCTTTTCTAAAACTAAAACCCTGAGATTGTCTGGATAATCTGACACTCTTTTGGTGTTTTCGATATCACTTAGGAACATCGACATTTTTGATACATCAAAAATGTTGATTTATCGAAATTTTCGATATTTCGATACGATTAAAAATGTGACATCGGCGATATCGATGGCAAAATAGTATCGAGTATTTGAGTAATATCGATATATCAACGGATGTAAGTACGCCCTCTACAGTTTAACCTGGAGAGGTCATTTTCCCCAAAAATCACATTGGCAACTCCTTGGTGCACAGACAGTTGTAGGACCTTGAAAAAGCTTGTATAAAGTGTTAAAAAACATTCACCAGCCTCACCCAAAAAAATCCATCTTGTGCCTTGGAACACAGTGAAATATGACCTTGCTGTTTTGCAAACCGGGAACAAATTTGGGGAATTGGGTCATGAAGCGGGCACTGCACGAGGACCAGTTACTTGAGTAAATACATACAATCTTGCTCTCAAATTTTACCGTAGGACAATCTATTACAAAATCTGAAATGCAGTTAATGGGCTCGCCAAAGTTACAATGATTTCACATTCATATAAAGAATATTTGGGGGTGGGGGGATGGCAACCACAGATGAATTTCAAAGGTGTGTAGAATATTGACATGTGAATAATGTGCATCAATTTTTAAAGAAATACTTTGATAAATACTACTTTTGGGGGAGGGAGGGGGGTCCTCACTCTCGGTACAACCTGAAACATTTTGTAAACTTTAAATGCTTGGAGGAGTTGGTTACTCACCTTGAAACTCCTATTTTACCGCATGTTTGTAATCAAAATGAAGTGAAAATATCAGTTTTGAAAAAGGGACTTCTTAAGCTTTGAGCTTGAAATGTTCTTCATAATTCATATCAATAATTATTTTATTTTATTAATCTTTTGGCGGGGGAGGGGGGATAATAACTAAGACTGGGAACCATCAAATTTCTGTCGGAGCCTTTCAGCATGTTTTATTTCAACACCAACATCTTTGGATGTTGACTCATTGCTGCTATGAATTACTCTTTGCCTAATGACACAGACAAACAATGAGTTTTAATGAAATGAGAATGCCTTCAGGGAATTGGTGGAACAACCAAATTGTATTCTTCACAATGTCTTCTGGGTTTTTTTTGGCAGAGAATGGACTTGGGAGCTTGTAATAAGATACATGACCCAGCCTTACGTGCTGACTACGAAAATGCAGCACAAGCCAGAGAATTTGGCTACGACGTTGACGTAAGTATTAATAGTGTAGCTTTTTGTATGATTTCAATTATTTGTATAAATCTCTTGAAGGAAGAAATGACTCCGGAAAAGAGCCAGTTGGTTTGCTCTCAACGTTTTGACTACGGTGCTGTGTTGTAAGTTGATGACCACTAGATGTTTTCAAATGTGTCAAAATGAAATTAAGCTCAGAAAATGTTATAAGTTCCTGTATAAATTGCTGGGGGTTTTTTGAAAAGTTTATTGAGGTTGCCTTTCTGCCTGGTAAAGGTTGAGGTAGTACCATGTAAGTATCTCTCTTATAGACCTTTGGGTCATTCCGTGTCAAATCAACCAATATTCTGAAAATTTTTACACGTCACCTCTCAGATTTGGCTGAAATTCATTTCTAATGTTCATCTATGTGTATAATGAGCATGGTTAGGCAACATTTTGAAATTGGGGTATTTTGCCCATTTTCGGTTGCCCAGCAATGCATCAGGATATGCATGTACATCATGTACACATTGCATACGCATACGTGTACACTATTGATCCCAAAGTGTTGTAAAAATGACAATTAAACCACTATTGTTATAAAACAATGATTTAATCTGACATTATTGTGTAGCCCATCTTTAAGACACAATTTTGTAAGATCAGATTACATCATTATTTTGTAACAAACGTGGTTAAATTGTCAATCATATTACAAGACTTTTAGATCAACAGAGACAGTACACGTGTATTACACAATGTGTACATGATGTACATGCATATCCTTATGCATTGCTGTGGCAACCGAAAATGGGCAAAATACCCTAAATTTCAAAATGTTGCCAAACCATGAAGGAGATGAGTTTTCAAAACGGAATTTGGTCCAGATATAGATTGGACTTGTATCTACAAATGGTCTAAGTTTAATACTGGTGGGTAACTGTTCTCAAGGTCAAAGGTCACTAAGAATGTCGGTGTTTTTTTGATATTTTTGGTCAAGAACCAACTTTGGAGCCTTGCAAACATTTTATTAAATGAATAAGGGCTCTATCCTTGTTTGGGGATAACCACATGTGCCTAGATATAATACAAATAGCAATATCAAGCTTTTCAAACTATCAATTGTGAGTATGAGGGGGGTCTGAATATGGAAGTTAATTTTTTTCGGCAGATTAAATTAGTGTTTTCAGTAGCCTGTAGAGAGAAAAGGGGATGAGATACTCTTGTTTTGAGGCCAGATTTGAGCTATTTGGGTGACAGTCACCCTAGGTACCAATTTATAGCTTTGTATCTTTTTTTAAAGGCGCGTTTAAGCGCATTACAAAACGCAAAATATTCATTGTCGCAAATCGCGTTCACTGAAAGGGGGGTTGCCACGCCCACTTTAAGGGGCCTTAATTTTGAAACGACTTGGAGTTGGAATTTTCTTTTTTGCATCTGCTCATTATACACATAGATGAACATTAGAAATGAATTTCAGCCAAATCTGAGAGGTGACCTGCAACCCCATTTGTTGATTTGACACGGAAACGTGCATGGCTGCTCACAACTCTCATCCAATGATAGGTCTTCATTGGCCTCGTTGAGGGCGCTGTTTTGGGCTTGTGGCGTCAGATATGCAAAGGGTCTATGAGTTGTGTTCCAGGGTTGTGAAACCACCTGTTATTTTCAGAACCACCATAATTCATTTGAAAGATAGTTATATGGTGCTTCAGCAAACTTAAGGTTCTGAAATGTTTGCCCCACCATACAAAGTTTCAACTCCTGTATGTTGATTGTTTGGCTTTGTTTCATCTTGCAGGCCATGCAACAGTTAAGCGCTTTCATAGCAGACTGTGATCATCGTACAGAGATTGCCAAGAAGCGTCTTGCCGAGACCCAGGAGTCACTCAGCCAGGAAGTCAACTCCAAGGTAGAGTTTGCTTTTTATTTGTGGTGTTAATAACCCTCAGCAAGATCCTCCCCAAGCCAATGCAGATATTGTTAAATATTGCAAAAAAAAATCAGACATTATGTCTCAAAAGGTACTGTAGAACTTGCAAACGATTCTATAAATGTGTACCAGTTAAGTTGGAAAAGCTACTGCAGCTGTTGTTCCAGACATTGTGTAGAGCAAATTACACAAATGTTAATTTAACAAGGTGCAGGCACCATCGGTAGGTGCCAAGTGGTTTCTGTTGTGAACTAACGGTTAAATTTATTGGATAAAATGTTGTAAATAAATCCAGCAAATTTTGTCATCAGTTTTTTGTCTAACGTGCACACTGCCTGTAAGTAACAAAACTTTTACAAATTCAAATTTACTTGACCTAATTGCTCTTCTCACTCCCCCATTCTAAGAAAGACATTTTCCCCTAAATCTAAACCTACAGTAATCATCTGTAGCATCAACAAAGTATTTTTGTATCGAGACCCATTAGAACATGGAGCTTGCTGCTTTGCATTTAACAGCAAATCACACCATGCATCAGTACCTTCCAAGTTAACTGTGGAAGTTAACAATATAGAATTCCAAACCTTGCAGCAGAAACATTTAACTAATATCTGCATCCCTCTATTGTAAGGATTTCTACCAAATCACTGTGAGCAAAGTTTCCTTGTGAATCGGCTGCATTGAATATAGATTTTCAGTTAGCCCTCCTACTGTCTTGCCATCCAATATCCACATGGTTTTGAAGGATAGACGCACTATGTCAGGCTGCAGTCAAGTGGCGAGTGCATCTACACAGAACCTGGATAGTTCTGTTCATAGTTGTTCCCCCATACACGTTTTCGAATGGTTGGTCAACTCACTTGAAACTACAAGAAACAGTAGGAGAGTTAATAGATATTCAGTGCAGTTTAGAAACAAGTTGGACATCCAAGTAGCACATTTCTGTTCAGGTACCAGCTTTGAAAATAACTGCACCAGGAATAACATCAGGCGTTTAACCTGTGCTCCCCCAGCCTGGCAGCATTTAAGCAGCGCTGTTTACCTAACCTTTAAATATCTTTACCTCCCCCCCCACCCCCTTCTTTGACTCGTCAACTGCACCCAGAACGTCATCTCAATATTCCACTCATTCTTTCCTTGGACAGATGCAACCAATGCCAACAGGCCTCTTGCTAAGCTGCCGTTGGGTTAAATTGGAGGGATATATAAGAGGAGTTTGTAAGTCAAAAACAAAAGAATAACAACAAATACCTCTTACATGAATGTTCTTTGCCCTCTTGTTTTTATCTTTTATTGTGTGCTTTTGATGTCTTGAGGACAAATCTAGAGACCTGTCTGATAGTGGTCATTAGTGTAAAACTGAGGGGAAAAAACTCACAGATGTCATAGACAGTCATCCATTAGACACCTTGCAGAAATGTGGCAAAATGATATCCGATATTTTGAGAGCCGATTAACAAGAGTATTTTCAGCGGTTGCAAGTTGCACTGTGGTGCCTTTTGCTACTGATCTGGGGCTCTGTATTAAAATTAGAGATCATTTCAATTTTTTCCCATCTAGTTTCCTCGAAGATTTCTCCCTGATCGCATTTCTGAAAATTTGGGTTGTCCATATAAAATTCTAATTCAATTACGTTGTGGATTTTGAAGAATTTCTTTTGCTGTCCGACAAAGATCAATTGACTCTCAAAATGTTGAGACCGAGATTTATTGGTGGACAACCACACTGTCCTGTGTCTGTTGGATGATACAAAATCCAAAGTCCTGATTCTAAATGAAGTAAAATGGGGCAAACATACAGATGCTAGTTGGGTTGAACTTGGGACATGTAGACAAAGTTGTGTCAAGCTAGCAAGTTACTGTGTGTGTGAGATTAAGTGTGAATTGGACCAGGTGTCATTGGTGATGACTTACAGCATTAACAATCTTGACTTGCTTGGTATTCAGGGGTTTTCCCCAGCATTGGTCAAATTCAGCCCTGCAGTTGAGTTGCAGGCTTTGGGCATCATCTGACCAGCAAATCAGCCATTGAAGTTGAGCCTATGAGCGTTTTACTTTGAAAGTTAATAATGAATTTTGGTTGTGAGAATTACAGTACTTTAAGTTGAGGTAAAATTAAGCAGTGTTTATTTCACAGTTTTTTGTTTTTTTTCATCTAGACACTTCTGGTCAGTTTTTCTCACAGAAGTTAGTCCTACAAAAATTATATGACAATAGCTGTGAGTGTCTTATTTATTTGAAAGGAAAACAAATCTAAAATTGAATTGTTTTTGAAAGTGTGCCATTTGGTGCTGTATGTACCCACCAATGTCACCTGGTCAACACCTCAATCGCCCTCTCTAATGCCCATCTGTGTTTCTTTATTCCCAACGTCTTGGTACACTCTTTTAGGCTGATCGTGTTCACCAGATCGGGGAGGAGATCGGCAAAAAGCTTGCAGAGGCAGAGGCCCTTGGAGAGAAGGGCGACGTTGAGGAATCCATGAAGATCATGGCTGAGGTGGAAGAGATCAAGAAGAAGAAGTTTGAAGCTGAGGTGAGTTAGACCCACCCAGGTTTATTAGTCGAATGTCCTTTCATGCCCCAAATCTGTCATGTTTTTTGTGAAGGCTTGAAGTGTCTGGAAAAGTTAGAAACTGAGAGAAGAAAGTGGCAGCCCTGTTTTGTCCAAACTTCTAGTTCTCCATTCGTGGTGATGAAGAAAGTCTGCACCTCTTGGAAGATCAGTTATCCTCACCTTTAGACCGAGAAGAGCTGTTCCCCTGTTTCAGGATTTTGCATAATTATACAATTGCCCAGTCTTTATCAATTCAAAAACTTATTCACAACTTTTGTTCTGTGCTTTGGCCAAGCCCTACAGTCTATGGGCGATCTATCAATGGAGGCAAACTGTCTTAGTTACATGGCTATTAAATTCCTACATAGCATGGAGCATATTTTCCCATTGGCCGTTTTTGCTTTTTGCTGCCTCGAACCATGGAGGAAACTTGTATGTTCGTTAGGCGGTAGTGCTGGTGGTCGCACAGCGAATTGTCTGTTGCTTTATAATGTAGGGGGAAAAATAAATGAAAAAGACTGTGAAAAATCGTCATATTGCCTGGGTCAAGAATAAATGTTGCAAAAAATGTATCGCACATTGTATCTCAAAACTTGGGATCCACTTTTTAAAATTATATCGCAAGTCATTTAAATTGCATTGCAAGATGCGATACTATACATGTAGAATCAATCCCTGGTATGGGAATTATTGTTAATTTATTATATTGTTTGTAACTTATTTGTAACCAAGGTAATCTCTCTAAACCTAGTTAATCCTTATAAACCTAGATCATCTTTCTAAACCTAAATCATCCATCTAATCCTAGATCATCCTTGCCTCTGATTTTTTTCCTGACAGGAAGAGTACAAGAACTCAATGCCAGCGTCAACCTATCAGCAGCAGAAGCTTCGTGTTTGTGAAGTCTGCTCTGCATACCTTGGCCTGCAGGACAATGACCGCAGACTTGCTGACCACTTTGGGGGCAAGCTCCACCTTGGCTTCATTGAGATCAGGGAAAAGTTACAGGATTTGAAGGTAGGTGAAAACGACAATTTGCTGTTCAAAATTGATGATGAATAACACAAAGACAAAGTAAAGGATTGCCAATTATTGAAATGAAAACTAATTAGTTGACTAATTAAGTTCATTCCAGTAGCAATCCTCCAGGGAGATATTTCTGACTTAAATCTTGCCAAATCACCGCTGATTATTTTGACTGCCATAATTTGTCATCATAACCGTCTGTTTTCTCTTCTTTTGTCACTAAAACAGGTTTCCTTTAATTCACTTTTCACAGGATGTTAGAATTTTGTGTTTGATTTGATATCTTAATGGTTTTATACCTTATACCCCTGCCAAATACAACAAAAAGCTCCAAATGGCAAAAGTTGTCGTCTTTTCACAATTAGCAGTCAGCACAAATCCCATACTCTGCTGCACTGTGCTGCATTGAGCAGGGTTCTACATAGCCTTGAAATGTCCCTGTGCAATCCAAGTCCCCAGCAAACTTCAATGCATATTGGTGCACTTATTAGAGTTACTGCCCACTGCCAAGGCCGTGCGTAAACCAGTTCACTTCACAATGCAACAAAATTCTCTGTTGCATTTTGCTGCATTGAGAAGGGTTTTCATTTCAACTGCATTGCATTTTGATGCGTATCTTTGGTAACGGGAAAAGGTTTCTTAACCCCCAAGTGAACTTACGGAGCTCCCTGATTCGGTGCCATACCATTTGTCTTGGTAACAACATATTTAACTCGCCAAATCAACTGAAAATTAACAAAACAAAAAAGTTGACTTTATCTGACCAAGAAGACTTATGGAAACTAAAACTTGGTTTGATACTTTATCTTGCCAAGATGACTTTCTGAAACAAAGATAAATGATTAATTATAAAATGTAAATTATCAGTCCACTTCTTAGTTTCAGGAAGAAATCTCGGTGAGATAATATACCCTCACAAGTCGACTTTTTTGTTTTAATAAGTCGACTTGGCGAGATAAATTATGTCGTTATCTAGATAAGTGGTGTGGCATGCGTTGAGCTCCGTATGAACTCGTTTGGGGAAAGTCGTTTTGGAAAATTAACTTGAGATGGGAGTTATTCTGAAGTTTATAGTTTTGAAAGCTTTATATGTTTACCTTCAAATGCCCATCAAAAGCTTGTTATATTGGTTGTATATCAGCATAAAATTGTATTTATCAAATTTAGCATAGGCCTAAACGCTGTTGATGAATTTTTGCAGTAAAAAGAGTGCTTTTTAAGTTGTTGGGGTTTTTTTTATTCATAATTATTTTTTCTTCTCCATTTCAGACAAAAGTGGCTGAAAAGAAAGAAGCATATGAGGCAGAGAGAGCGGAACGTAGGAAGCAGCAAGACCAGGAACGTCTGGAGCGAGAAAAGGAGCGTGAAAAAGAGCGAAAGGAACGCAGGTCAGTTTTGCATTAGAAAACGGCGTCGGTGTTTAGCATTTGTCATGAAGCGTACTGCTTAGTTTCATCCATGTTGTGATCGTTTTTCTTGAATTATAAATCATTTGTATAAATCAGGTGTCAAGAAGTTGTCTGTTTTTACTATTGTTTAATTTTTTAATCAATGTGTCTTGACGAAACAATATTGGATATAATGCTTTTGCGTCTGTCCTCAGACAGGCTATATATTCTCCGGAATATATGAGCGCTGGTGTGAAAACAAATTTATCTTCTAGCAATTTTGAAGCGTATCTTAAAATAGCGTGTTATAGAACAGGGTTTGATATATGCCGTTTAATGTAGGTTTTTATGACACTCTTGTTGCTAGGGATCGTCCAATCAGAATCAAGGATTCAAGTTTGCCTGAAGATTATCTATTAATCTGTATTGTTTTGATGTTTTTCCCCCTTTGTATGATGTCTTATGTTAGATTCAGACCAAAGTTATTCATATTAATGTTACCATCATTGTAATTGTACCTTTTATTTTATTTTATTTGCTATTTCTTAAATCAGTTTTTCTTAAATTGTTGTGTATTTCTGTAACAGGTTTTTTTTTCTTTTCTCTTTTTTAAACATCTGTTAAGTGCCTTGGGACCTGTTTTATTTTCTTAAATATTTCTTAAATCAGTTTGCCTTAAATTATTAAGTATTTCTGATATTGTTCCTTTTTTCTTCTTTTTTTTTATCCTGTAAAACGCCTTTGGGTAAAGGGTGCTATATAAAAGCCATTTATTATTGTTATCTGTCAACTCTTTTTTTTTTTTTGGGGGGGGGGGTCTTTGACATTTTCACAATTCAGAATAAAGTTCTATTCTATGGCAATAATATGGTATTATCTTATTAAATTGTTGCCCTTTGTAGGAGGAGATCACGATCTCGATCTGGTTCCAGATCACGTCGCCGGCGCCACTCTCGTTCTAGATCACGCTCCAGGGATCGCCGTCGAAGGTGAGTTGTCAATTCTTATTGCCAAGAGAATGAGACCAAAAGCCATGCTTTGGAACTTTCAAATGTTCCCATAAGCAGCCAGATTAATCAATCATAAAGTACATGTGATTACAAGAGAAATGGTGTGAATATCAAGTTATCAGCTTGGTTTAAGAACACGCTTTAATTTGCTTTCTGTGGATTTTTTAAGCCGCCCTCGGGTTAGCCTGCATTTTTCATTCAAGCAGAAAATTAATGCTTAGGTCACTATAACTGAGAATTGGTGTGAGTGACATGGAACAAGCATCACCATCAGTGATGATTCTGTTGCGTAGACACATTTCCAGTCATGTGACTTTTTCAATAATGCGGCATACTTTTTGACAGAAGGGTTTGAGATAAAGTGTGTAGGTAACTGATATTTTTGATGTTGAAAAGTTGTAAACTGATATGTACTGTTTGTAATGTGATCATTTAATGAGATTTTTCAGAAATTTTAATTTAAACGTGGAAATAGAGGTTAGATAACTTAGATCAGTTTAAAGTTAATCAAGTATTTTGGTAACTATTTCAAAAGCTTGTTGACAGGCAAAGATTAAAAATTGAGTATTTCACGCTGACATTGTTGTGGTTAACTTTGCAGGTCTAGATCACGCTCAAGGGAGAAACGCCGACGTTCACGATCCAGAGAACGAGACCGTCGCCGCCGATCACGCTCTCGAGATCGGCGTCGTCGCTCCCGCTCTCGGGAACACAGAAGCTCTCGCTCTCGTCGGTCCAGGTCACGTGACCGGAGACGATCCCGAGACAGAGACTCCGAGAGGAGGAGGCGGTCTCGCTCCGATTCCCGCGAGAAAAGACGACGCTCCAGATCTGAATCCAAGGAGGAGTCTCCTGGACGAATTAAGGTGCAGGACCCTGACCGAGAGAGGGCAGTAGAAGGTTCTCCTTTGAGGAAGGAAAGCAGCCCCAAGTCATCTCCTTCAAGAGGTGATGGCGAGAGCCCAAAAGTGGCACATAATGGGGTAGATGCAATGGTAGAGAGAGACACCATGGAAGAAGGCGAGACTGGAGATAGTCCTTGACTCATTGAACCATAAAATGATATGTCAGTCATATGCCTTGATAGGGTGTTTGGGGATTTAGGTCACCTGATACCTGCTTGGTGGTTAGTCATTTTATTCAAAGTCATTTCATGTGCAAAATTCAAGACAAAAAACATTTCTTTATTTACAACTTAAGGAAAGGGATCAGGGCTATAAAAGAAAGTGCTCAATCACATCAAATTTTCTGAATTTCTGATACAGACCTGTCAGTTATTTTCAAAAGCATACTTTGTAAGATAGGTACATAGTTTGGAAACCCAAACACACGTAGAGGCTTAAATAAATTGTACTCATTGGGATCTGTTTCAATGTAGGCCATTATTGCCTGAGGAAATTGGTTATATAAACAAACTAATGTGAAGTTATGTCTTTACGAACTTTGAATTGTTTGAAGGGTTTTGAAGTTGATGAAAGTCAGTCACATGAACATTTAGCTTTTAACCTTTGCTTATAAAGATAAAGAATTACAATAGCTGACAAAAATTTCATCTGTAAATAGTAATTAAACGTTGCTTTTCAACAAACATTTTTTTTTTCACTTTTCAACATGAATTTAGCTGGTCTGTGTTTGATTTCACGTTGGCCACAGAGTGTATTTACCATTTGCCCGTGGGCCCAATTTCATAGAGCTGCTAAAGCACAACAAGTAGCTAAGCACGACAAAATTATGCTTGCCTGAATGAGGTTATACCATCATGTCACATGCACTGAGGTAACTGGCATCCTGCGAAATACATGTATCAAGAAATTTCTGCTTGAGCAGTAGTGTGAAATTGGACCCAGATCCTGGGCTGGTGTCCCCTTCAAAAAGGTCATCTTTTGTTAGGAAAGGCATTTTCTCTTTAAAACTAGCCTTAAGACTACAACAAGAAATCAAAGGCATGGTGTTTGCCGGTGTCCAAGGTGATTCTGTCCCCCATATCAGAAATTAACATGAGCTGAAGGAGGTTGATTCAAAAGAGGGCGCTATCAGAGGAAGTTGTAATACTTGCTTTATTTGTAATACTTGCTTATTTTAGTCAATTCTCCTCACTCATGTGATTTGCATCTCCATTATTTTTACACTTAGTTCTTTGTTTTGTTTGAGGAGAAGGGATGTTTTTAATCAATGTTTGGAAGAACAATACTTTGCTACCTCAGCCTCCCAGTTGAAGTCAACGAATATGCCCTCATAGTCCACTTACAACAACTAACTGGCTGAAAGAGAACATTGGGGGGGGGTGTTAAAGTCGAAATAGACGGTCACCGCTCAGGCCCTTTCTTAAAAGTGTTATAGTTGTATGTGCTGTTTTAAGTGATCAACAATAAGATCGGTGGTCTCATAACTACATGAAGATGTTTAAAAAAAATGCTTGATAGCCTAGGTACTCTGTACTTTTACTTCAGGTGCATATGTTAAAGGGAAAGTGCATCATAGTTTTGATGAAGAAAGTCAATTGATTTCCATCCTCTACTTTAACACGCGCAGCTCGGTGTCACATACACTCTGTGGCCATTCCTTTGTTCTGTGCACTTAAGAAAAACAACAACATTTTCTTCAACACCAGTGAAACACATTCTATTTTTGCATCCTTGTGGAGACATCTTGTGTTCATTCCTGTATCCATATACTTGGCATCCTCCCTTGTACTTTGTACACAAAATTCCTTGTGGAGCACCCCAGTCTTTAGAATTTCCCTATGGGGACCTTTTGTTTTCCCATTTCTGCTTTGACCTCGGTCTCCAAAGGTAACAACTATGTGTGGATGTGTTCAAGTCCAGATAGTGTTTCAAGTCCCTACCTTGTGTGCATCTCTTTTGTTCTCAGATCCGTACGTAACGCTTGAACACAATAAAAACCGTTTCGATTTTGCAAGTCCACATTCTCGGGCTTGATTCGATTGCATTAAACATAGAGTGGTTTTACAGCGGTCTTCAAAATGCTATTTTTTTCTCAAGTTAAAACGTATTTTGGACGGAAATAGTTGTTTGTATACGGAGGGATTTTTTTTATTCTGCTGATTACAAATCCCGGTACTTTTCGAACTCGGTTATTAATTATTATCATTGTACATTATGATGTATCACAACTGCTGTAAAATATTGCCAAGTTCCTTGTTCGTTTAATACACAGTTCGGGGACACAACGTCCTTTGCGACTAATTCAATGTCAAAAAAAACCCGTGTTGAATAAAATAACCTTTTTCTATTTGTAATTTAAAAGAAAGGTCTGTTTCGTGATCATTTTTGTTTTCTCTGGTCTCTGTCATCTCCATCTGTTGGCACTAGTGGCTGACAGTGTAGTCTTCACAGAACAAAATACCGGACAAATTCTTCTCCAGCATACGGAAATAATTTTGCACGGATGAAGGCACGCCGTTAGTGACGTACTGGCCTGAAATTTTCATTGGGACTGGGCGGGGCAGGTTGGGGAAAGGAAATAACTTTGGTAGAGTGGCTTCATACTCTATCAATTAATTACAATATTTGATGCACTGAACGGCATATTTTCGCATAATGGGGTTGATGGAGCATGCTCTGCCCTAACCACAGCACTCACAAACAGGAAATTCCAATCGTGGGAGCCTTCTTTTATTATGATTGAGTTGTCAAGTTCAAAGACTGATTTGAACAAAAGTTTTATTTTTTTGTCATAGGATTTTATCCCAGTGCTGTTATTTAAATCGATGTGAATAGGAGTGGGGCGTTGCCCCCCCCCCCCCCCATAGAGCAAGGGACATTTTTGCCCCTCGCTGCACACCATATAGCTCGAGCGAGATATGCTTGTTGCAGAAGTGTAGAAGTGTACAAAATAAAGCTTAGTTGTTATAAAATACATTGCCCAGTTTCGTAAAGCTTGTAAGAAATAAAACAATTGCACACTACAGAGAAATCCCACCTATAAGACGGGTAACCTGCCCAAATGCCGTGTAGTGGCTGGTGCATGCCCACCAAATGTTTGCTCGTCGTCCAAATTTCTCAAGCAATATTCTCTGCATTACAGCTTTAATTGGGCACAGTTCCGAACCGAATTTACGTCAAGCTGATAGATTGTATTTGTGTACGGCCCTAGAAATTTCGAGGTGAGCTTGTTGGGGGTCTGTGTAAATGTTGTATGGTTACTGTCGTCACGAAAGTAAACTACGGTTTACCGCATTTACTATAAAAGAAATACCAGTCCTCAGCGTGACGGAAAACCGCAACAATTATTTCGAAATGTGGACTGTTGACAGTTTCAATTCATTTGGATTTGACATAATAACGTACCGTAGGCATGTGATAAGTCAAGATTTATCCCGATTTCAGGATTTCTCACTGACCTCCACTGTGCCTTCAGATTTTCTTGAAAGAGGCAAACTTGCCTTCACACGGAGATGAAAAGCCTTGGTCTCTGTTATTACCGTCAGGGCCCAATTTCATGGAGCTGTTTAAGCACACAAAGTACTAGCTTAGCACAACAAAGTAATGCTAACCAGAATAAGGTAACCGGCCAAACTACCATGTCATTATGTATGTACAATGTGACTGGTATCCTGCTCGTTTTAACTGCATTTTTCTTCTTCATTATACTAACACTTTAAGCAGCTCTATGAATACACGACCTTCAGATACATGTATATTGTTTCAAATTGTTTAGAGAGTCTGCAAACATCTAACCAGCAACATTCTGTACACACACCAAGAGGGAAAATCTTATCAAATTTTGAGGGTTTTTTTTTCATACCATGTCATCCCATGGTAGGTGAAATGATGCATCTGTTTCGAATCTTCACGGGATAGTTTATTTGGAATTGTTTATTCATAGTATAACAAATACAGGTATGATTAGACTCAACGATATTAAACATGTACTTAATATGATTAATTTCGGTTAACACTGTTGTTCCATTACAATTTCGAACATATTTTTTTCCTACGCGAACTACCACCGTGCAAAATAATATCATAATAATAAAAAGATAACAATACAATCTTTTTAAAAATCAAAATACCAAAAATAATAGTAATAATAACTGGAAAACACCCATGTATGTAAAAGACCTTCATCATGGTGGTGTGGCCATCTTGATTGTTCTCCAATCTGAACCAATGTAACGAAACCGAGGCTGGAAGGGAAAACTAGTCTGGTTCCCTTTGCAGTGCAATGAATACTAGCATTCATTACTGTTATTTGATACAGGGAACATGACCAAGATGGTGGCAGCGTGATAAAACTCTATGTAGTGAGAATGGGGTTATTACGGAAGCAACCCTTTCCCCCGATTGGTTTGAGAACTACCTGTTCTTTTGTGGGGGGTTTTCTTGAAATTCTATTTATTTTGTACACAGTTTTGCAAATCTTAATTACATGTATATAATCTCCTCGCTCTAAATCACATGAAAAGTTTACGCATCAATCTTAATATTTACAAGCATCATTTTCAAGAAAGAAAAACAGAAGGTATTCAAATTTAACAACCACACCATTAAACATTGGCAGCAATAAGTGCCTTCACCCAATAATAACAAGTACCCCTCAAGTGTGTAAATCAACTTTAAACACAATCTTCCTAACGAACCTAACATAATATTGTTCATAATGGTTGCGCATAGCCTATGGTTGCATTTAATGGGCAAGACAGCCCCCCCCCCCCGCCTGTTATTCGGGGAAAGACGACGGTTTCATTTTGACGTCAATCTTGAAAGCCACAAGCCTTTAATGACACCAACATGCTTTCCGATGCCCCCCCCCCCCCCCACCACCACCACTGAAATTCCAAATATCTATTCAAAAAATGATTCATAAAAATAGGTGAGTCGGTGCATTTCTGTGAATGCCTTTTTGGCCAATGGAAAATGTTGCTTTTTCTGCACCTAGAGTTTTCCCAAATGAACACATTTACAAATGGTTGTTTTCTTAACTTATTTCCACCGATAATCTGTTTTATACTTTGTTTGACAGGCAAAATCTAGAATAGAATATTTACCCCTTTATTAATATAAAAGTGTGTATCATTTTACAATAAAACTATGGCAGCAACCGTCGGCTCAGCTATATAGTGTGACGTAATTCCTCTGTAAGCCACGCCCACTGGCCCCACTGATTACTTTTACCAGAAGCCCATCGGAGTTGCATTGAGATGTTTTTTCTTTGATTGTTAATAATATGCAAGACAAAACAATAATAATTGGACCTTTTACATATACGTTCTTCAAAGACAAGGTCTTCTTTAAAAAGTTTCTGTCATAAGAAATGCTGTTGAGCGATGAAATGGGTGATCTTTGGTAAAATTACACAATGTATGCTAACTTTTGGAGCTGGAAGTAGTGGAAACGTTGGGCGTGCGTCAGAGGCACGCGCGTGCGCGTGCCGTAATGACTTACCAAGGATCCCGATGGGCCGAATAAGCAGACATCTTTTGCAAATGGAGTGGCCATGAGCAGAATGTCTATTAATCACAAACACTGCTAACCGTTACAAAGCAAAATGCACGTTAACTATAGCAGACGAGTTACCCAACAATGCAAAACCATTGTGAGTGCACACGGGCTGTGAAATCTTATTGATCGTTTATGAAGTACACTTTTGCTTACCCATATTCTGCTACATGTATATAGTAAGCACAAAACTATGCTTACATGTTAAGAGCTTTATGAAATACGTGGGCCCTTTTGGTAAGTCATTGCATCACACGCATTCATACGGACACTATCGGTTGGCAAACGCCATAGAGTTGTGCCCAAAGGCTGACGCACAGACGCGTATGCGTCACGCCACCACCATGCCCCATACAAAAAGGCGAGATGTTCCCACATTTTTGTCAACCAGTAGTGTTAGTGCAGGTTACATACTTCATGGGAAGGGTCCATTAATCAGTGGGACCAGTTTGCATGAATTGCGTGGAATTACGTCACACTTTCGAAAATGATACCGCCTTTTCAATGACGTCACATTTCTACAGCAACGCAGGAGGTGTGCCATACTGGAGTACTATTTAAGCACATGAACAATACGAACGCATTGTGCCATCCAGCGTTGCGTTACAAAGCACAACGTTCGTGTAGTTTCTGGTAACGTGTGTGCGTGACGTGAGCGTCTATAGTACTACTCCAGCATGACGAGCAATAAAATAATGACGTCATCTGCGAAGGATCTATACGCGTGCTAATTATTTAATACAATGTTTGTTTGTACACCTCTAAAAACTAACATAAACTTGATATAATATTTTAATTAGTACAAATTTACTACTTTAATACTATATACAATAAACTATGTAAAAGTTTGGAATATCCTTTTAACAATAGACACAAGAAACGTCAACATAGACCACATGCATAGACGTCATGCCACCGCCATCTTACTACGCGCGACGCACGGGACTGGCCAATGAGCAACCTACTTTTTTTACTCCAAGAGGGCGCCCCAGTCAGGTGGAATTACATAAGGTCCATAGGTTGAAATGGCTAGTTTTATTGAAGCTGAAAACAAAGGTTAACCAAACTAGGTCAAACCCAAGAAATGTTTTTAAAAACCTCCAGACTTTAAGTGTGCCACTTCTGAAGGGGGGGGGGGGACAAATCTTTTTTTTTCTCTTTCATTCTTGTTTTACTCCTTCTTCTTTTGTTATTTTGATTGTTTACAGACAAACCTGATTCTGCGTCTGTGTACTATACTCAACCTTTGCAACATGAATTTCTGCATACAGAAAAAACAACCTAATAAACCTTCTTCCATGGGATAGATGTAACAATAACGGGTAAAGAACGGCAAATGTTTCGAATATTCTGTTAAATTTTCAAAAAATAACAGATGGATTTTTCAGATTCTGCAAACTTCACCTTTTCCCCTTTGCCTTTGGGTATAGAATATTGTCCATTTAATATTTATTAAAATGCAGCCATTTTGCTTTCCTCCCATTAGTTGATGCAACCAAAGCGACGCACAGCGGCAGCAATGTATGGCTCCTAGTCTCTATCAATGACAATCAGTATTGATGATTGTTATTACAGACAGGGAACATGGCTATAATGTCCACGTCATAGACATCGATGTGGTCATAATGACAAAGCGGCGTTCTTGGCGCCTTGGTTCAAAATACTCCTGTTCAAGATGGCGGCACCAAGATATTGGAGCGCCTTAAACCCAGCCTACATCCTTGTCTGATGCCCTGTGTACAGGTTGACAACATGAGCACTAATACCCATTGCATTAAATGGGACCATACTGGTTGTTCAGCCTCCCTTCCATTACAGCGTGAGTTTGTTTTAAGATCAAGATGGCGGCACCAAGATAATGGTCATGTTAGAAAAGATGAGGTAAAACAGCGCAGCTTGCATTGGTTTCACCCGGGCACACACAGCACACTGATCTAGCCAAAACAAGAGATGTTGATAATTGATGCAAAATTCACACTAAATTAAAAATTGACTAAGTTAAAGCAGCGGATTGTATAACTAGTGTACCGAGTAGTAACATCATACCAATCGAAGCCAAACTTGGGAATCCACTTTTACTTTTCACTTTAAACGCGAGGTACCGTACAGCTTTGGTAAAATTGGCAAAATCCACAGCTAGTGGCATACATAGTACAACATTCTCCGTTTGAATTTAATTCAAGTACAATGGCATAATATACTATTCATGATATGACATTTTGACAAGGACAAGAGCTGGGTAACGAGGGTGCTGTAAAACCCCGGGAGCCTGAGCCACACTCCCTGCCGAGGTGATACCCCCCCCCCACCCACCCCCTCCGCCCCAGTTCTTATCCCCTCCTTGAGAGAGTAACACATGTACTTTGTTATACAACCCAAGATTCACCGGTTACAGAACAAGAAAAGAACTTAAAACAAGAAGAAAACGCACATCAGTCACAACGTATATAGCCCCCTCCTCGGGCTGGAGTCCCGCGTTCATCAAGATGACCATTGCTGTACCGTACCCAAACACTCTAAAACACACTGGGGTCAGAGTTGACCCGGTTTCGGGTCCCAAGCGGGTCCCAAGTCAGTGTGACCCAGAATCGTAGTCCAAATGACCCCCAGAAATGGGTCAAACTGACATAAAAATCTGAGCTGAAATCCCTTTTTTTTCTTCAAACCAGTTTTCTGGTTAGTCTGACCCAGATATTGGTTAGGCCCCCGGAATCCGGAATCCAGGTAAACTCTCACCCGGAAGGTTTTTACAGTGTAGTGAAAAGCAGCTCATTTTTACAACACTATCTCAAGTTTTTTGTTGGGAATCGCTATTATACACAAAACATTTTATAGCATAGGTCTATATAAACTAGCATTTTGCCAAAAATATAGCGTCACTGTCTGTTTATAAACACCAACTAATTGTCCAAATCACACAGATAGACCCTAATATTATTTAATGTGTAATAAAAATGGCAGGATACATTCTGCATTTCCTTTTACAAAACAACATTGTGTAATCTACACTGACTCCATTAATAGTTTGGTATAAAACTCCGTAACCATGGCGACGTGCCGTTATTATAACGAATCCTCCATTACTGTGACACCGAGTTTAATCATTAATTTTTACAATATTAAAACAATTGTTAAAAGATCACATCTTTTTCTTTACCTCCTTAAATCGGCCGTTATATTTATGGCATCTATTGATTCATATTTTCACTGCATATAACACCTCCGGAATCAAAATGCAAATCATCAACCTCGTACACATGGTTCGTACCCAGCACATACTTCTCTTATTACTCCCATGTTGGCACCAATCCCTGGAGATCTTAAGACATTGCTATCATAATAATAATCAAAACTCGAGCTCACAACGGGATGTGAGAACATTGAGGTGATAAACCATGGGCTCGAGGTTGTTTCAACATTCCTCACAATGTTTGGCCGTATATCTTTGGCTGTGGCTATTAGCTTGTAAACAACCAACCATCTTGTTCAAAGAACAGCAGACACCAGTTAGCCGTAGCCAAACCCGTTCCGAAACACCGTTTTATTTTGGTAGTACTATTTTTTATAACTGGAAGAAGAAGTTATCCTGATTTCACTACGCCTGATTGAGTTTATACTTTATGAACAACTGATAATGGACACCACAATACGATCTCGGTAATTAATTAAAAAATAAAGGGACCCGGGATCTCTCTGGCCAGATGTCGGTTTTCTTTGATCGTTTCAAAAACCCAACCACATGGAGCGGTTTATTGGTTTGCGGAAGTATCAGTTTGCGACCTGAATCTAGGCTATACAGATTGAAGCTGGAAACACACTTTTAAAGGTACAGCAATTTTACAAGGATTAAAATGAATCATAATCTTAAATTCAATCATTTATAACTCCTACTGTGTTTAACCAGAGCTGAGTTTAACCCCAATACAACGCCCTCTTGCGGTCGAAAATAATGTCTATTTATAGTGACCTAGATGTACATCACCTGTGAATTAACTGAAAGTACCCCGACTGTGGCAGGATTCAATTACATACAAATGTAACAATGTAGTACAAAATGTAGTAAATTGCAGAAAAGGTGTTCTTATGATAATTGGCTTATCTTTTGCTCGTGCAAAAACACTGTATGATAATCATTTGGCCCGTCCTATATATCATTTTGGACAACATGGTAACAAAAAAAACCACCCAAAACCACCATGGGATCACGATCGCATGCAATCTATTTCGTCGGAAATACACGCAAGAGAGGTGTCACTGGCCCTTTACAATGCTACACGGATGCTCCGTGTTGTCTCACCTTACGTAACGGTATGATATTGTACAGAATTCAAAAATACCGCGTGACAGTTTACCTGTCCAATGCGTTGGGTTGAATGAAGTGTGTATTTTGGACTATTATTTAGTCTACCATTATGCCAACTCGACCTACCAGCTGAGGTTTCGGCCCGTGCTGTGTTTGCAATCATAGAAAGCTTCAAAATGGATTGAGGCAAGTCATTTCCGGGTTGTTGGGGTTTTTTTTAAGGACGACCTTCATTGTATTTTAGCACAAAATCTTGCAGTATGGTTGATTAAGGAGGCGATGACAACGTGCCCATCTGCTTTCAAATTACAGTTCTAAATAATCTCTGAGGTTTTCCAAACCTTCAAAAGTCTCATGCAATTTCGCGTAGCTGTTGATTTGGTCTGGAAAGTAAACGGAACTGCTCGACTTAAAGGTATAGGTTCGTTCATTAATGGCCTAGAAAAAAGAAAATATGTAATTTTTATCCGAAAGCCTACCGCATTTGTCATCATGATAGTAAGCATCCTGTGAAATACTGAAGGCACCCCCGTTGACTAGAAATCAATAAAGTTTATGTCGAAGAATTCTAATCTCCAAAGATTGCCTCAATAAAAGGCGACTTTTGGAGATTCAAATTTTCGTGGTGTCCGATTGCGAAAGCTAAGTGTGGATAAATTCGACGGTCTTTATGAAAATACAGTGACATTTTTTCCCGTTTTCCCACCAACTGGAAACTTTTACAGGTGACTTTTATTGATCTATCTTGATAATTTTGCCTATAAATCAGTATAACGTTAAAAAAACCGACGAAGACACTACCTTAAAGAAAGTGTGTTTTTTGCATTATATTTTATGATATTTTATTAATTATGGTACAACGACTACAGCTCGGTCGCAAGGACGTAGCTCAAAGCAAACAGTACACATTAACGGGCATCATTTCACCAACTCCTTTTTGAAACTTCTCATAATTGTTTTCTCTCAACTCACTCCATATTAGGGATAATGTACTGTTGTTTAGTGACTGAGTGACCATTTGTATTTGTAAAGTAACTTAGCTCTAACTTAGGTAATTTACCCTTGTCTTGACGACTTTAGTCTGCTTTTAAATTAATACCACTGCCCCATAAAGACTGACGCCTTCTAAGGCATGCAAACGGTTTCCTTTTGTTGTAAACAGATATTAGGGAGATATTATTTTCATATATAGGAAACTGGAACTTGGGAAAATCATTGGGGCTCTTGCACTTCGTCCATTCCGCTGAGAATAACTTTACACATGAACCCGTAGGCGACGCTCCACGCATCCCTAGCCTTGGGCGTGAACTTGTCGCCCAGTAGTTCGTCCATCGTATTCACGAATATGCCTCCTAACTCCTGCAGAAAGAAATGGGGGAGAAACAGTAGTCAGTTAAAAAATATATTAAATATTATCGACTCGTGAGGGTTTGAACATCAAATGAAAGACATGAAATATTATTTCATGCCTTTTTTTGCCAACAGAAACGTAATCGCGCATTAATAATTATTAATGGAAGTTTCCTGTTCAATGTACTTGCATTATCACAAACAGTCCGGTCCGGTATTTCCATTTTTTCCGCTCTGTTTCCGATGAAAATCATTGCACTTCTGGCACGGAGTAGGCCTACTCATACAAAACCGCTGTTCAATATCCAAGGTGTGGAATAATGTTCCCAACAGTAATGTGTTTTTTCATTTTCCATTGTCGACATCCCGATCGCATTGTTTTTCCGTTGTTGCATCGCTGGGCATATCACGTTCACTCTAAAACCGCTTTTCAATTCGTTTTGGGGGAAAATCATCCTATAGTTAATTTGTGCCTTTTTCCATGGCGGAAAACGTACTCTTTATCCTGAATCTGACGTAAATATACCCCCCCCCCCCACTATGGGCCACGGTCTCGCTATTAAGGGAAACTTTTAAGGGCAATATCGGCAGAAATCAATTCCCCTTTTCCATGTCCATGTCACTCATCATTGTGCTCCATAGGATTTGAGGCAGTATACAATCAAACGAAAAAAACAAATGTTTTGTGCCTGTATTTATAATGTCTTCTTTCGGTACCAACTAATAAAAAGCTGTGTTTGTGTTTTGTTGTTGCACGTTTTCGAGTAGGCCTAATGGGGGTGATTCCGTGCAATGCGCTGTTAATTCAAAAAGACGGTCTGAAGTCATCTTTCTATAGATTAAAGTGCATGCAGTTACCGGGTTCCATAAGGCAAAGCTGTTAAAGGCCGTTACAAATTCTGGTCATTCATGGCGGCACGTTTGTCGACTAATAAACCGCCAAAAGTCCAAGTCGAGGTCACATTTTAATATTTCAGTCAAAACAGAAATCACTAGTAAATCAAAAATAGTTTTCCCCCTAATTGTTTAATGGATTAACTTCGACCTACAAAACGGAGTCGAGACGAGTTTGACTTTTGAACGACATGCGACAAATCACCCGCTGAATGAAATCCTGTGTCCACAAAGACCTACTTCTGTGATAATCATTTGAATAATATTTTGTCAAACGAAATGCTTCGAACGATATATTATACACACATGAGACTGTGCATACTGATACAAATTTTGGGTCAGTCTTGCGTTGTGAGTATTTTGTTCTGCTCCTCTGTGTTTAACTGAACCCTTGGCATTTATTGGCCTATCTAGTAACATTCCATGCATCAAAATCCCAAAGCCTCTGCAGAATTGAATGTTGAATATTACTAAATGGCTGGCTTTTGTCCAATAGTCAATCCATCGAAATCAGACTGATCGATTTGGATGCCTTGGCTTTCATTCACACACAATATATTAATCTCTCAATCGTAGAAAACTGCTTTTTATTCTCTCTCTTTTTTACCGTAGCCTAACTTGTAACTTGCTCGCCGGCGCGGGTTTAAAATGAGGCCATTACTATACAAGTCCCCGGCAGCCTCGATTTCATTACACGCCGTTGTATGGTAAACATACATTAGTCAATTGAGTGTATCTCAAACAGGTGTCGTTTTTCGTATACAGGTAACCTTGGTGACTGTTTATGTCAGTAATGTGTCGCAATGTCCACACTTGCCAAGCGCAATTGGTTATTTTTTCTAGTGCTAGCCACGAAGAGCAGCTTATCGCACAGCTTGAACACCCAGCGAACCTCCGAGAAGAAATGTTGTCCCGTACGGCTTAAAATAACCCATGTTATTAATTCAAGGCCGAAGAAAGCCGTGGGAAACTATTAGACTTCTCCCCAAGAACAAACAAAAAAAGATTCACAAATAATGCACGGGAATCTTTTTTATTTTTAAAACAAAATCATGGCCTAGTTATGAGGGACTTCACGTTTGGGCTGAACAGTTTAACATTCACCTAATGTGTGGCATTGTCTGACGTAGCAAGTCATTGGGTGGGAATTTATTGGATTTGTCACGGTATTGGTGGGGGATTGTAATTGGCACACCCGGTAAATATTTTGGCGTAACTTGCTGAAATTGGCACCCCGATGGTACCACATGCACTCCGGCGGTTTATACAGGGAAACTTCGGCTTATTGACGGCATCAAACTGTCAGTAGATCACGGTATGGAAATTGACGATTTTATTTGATTGGTTTACGTGTTTTTTTTTCCCCTGGACTTTTTTATACAACCACCTGACAGATTTGCATTAAAGTGTGACAATTCAGACATAGCTTGCATTTAAAGCTATCTGTAAATCACAACATTATTTTAGTGAGAGTAACTTCATTTCCGTCCTATAATTGCCAATAAACACTGCACCTTTAAACCAACAAGGGCACCATTTTATAAAGCCTGTACGGCAAAAACAAAACAAAAAACAAAACAAAAAACTTGCTAGCACAGAAACCCCTTGCTGAGAAGAAGCAGGTTTGAGCCATATTAAACTTGCATTGTTGTGACTGGTACCCCACTCAGTTTTTGCTAAGCAACGAGATTTGTCGAGCAGTATTTTCTACTTTACAGCTTTATAAAAGTGGGCTCCGTGATTGTTCCGTTTTAGTGAGCGCAGTGAAAAATGGTGGCTGCACGTTTAGAGTCAAGGATTATGTGCACGTTCGTCAATTCCGGGTTAGGCTGACCCGGACAGTGGTATTAAAAAATTTGGGGTTTTAACCCGGATTTGGGGTCATTTTGAGTGAATTTGACTAAGATCTGGATCATTTTGAGACAGATTCCAGGTCAAACTGACCCAGTAATGTATCAGGCCCCACGTGACCCGGATTTGGGTCAATTTGACCAGGAAGGTTTTAGACTTTGGTGGTCTCCAAACCCTTTTCTCTCTCTCTTAAAGATGCCAGGTCAGATTTTGGCCGATTTGACCCGCAAATTTAGCTTTTTTAATAATAGATTCGAGAAGGCTATAAGCTTTCATTTTAGGTGTTGCAAAAATATCCTCCATTGATAAGTGGTAGTTAATTAATGAGTCACAGATGATACATTGTCTGGACCCCGACATTATCTCACGTCCATCAGACATGTAAAAATGGTGAATTGTATTGGGCTATTATGCACAAGTTTTTGTATGATTTCCGTTTTGAAACGGCGACATCTGTCAAAATGCTTTCAGTGAAAAGAAGAACAAAAGAGATAGTATGGGCAGATAGTGTCTGAAATTAGGTCCCATTCTTCAACGTTGTTAGCAGCCTACGGCCATAGCCGTTGACGAAGTCGTTTGGTTCAGACACGGGTCAATGCTAAAACCATTTGAAATCTATGAAATGAATTCTAAAACCACTTGAAATCTATGATATGAATTCTAAAACCATTTGAAATCTATGATATGAATTCTAAAACCATTTGAAATCTATGATATGAATTCTAAAACCATTTGAAATCTATGATATGAATTCTAAAACCATTTGAAATCTATGATATGAATTCTAAAACCATTTGAAATCTATGATATGAATTCTAAAACCATTTGAAATCTATGATATGAATTCTAAAACCATTTGAAATCTATGATATGAATTCTAAAACCATTTGAAATCTATGATATGAATTCTAAAACCATTTGAAATCTATGATATGATAACTTGAGGGTCATTATACTATTTTGGATTGAGTATAGGCCTACCCGCGTGCATTCAGCTAAATTACATTAGGCCTACCTGTGATAAAAAGCAAAGTATAGCAGTAAAAGAAATCAACTATATAAATGCCACATTCACTAGATTTGTGAATGTCATTTAAAAAAAAGCTGTAAACCAAAGAGGCACATGCCTCTTTTAGAAATTCCACACACAAAACCCACAACTTTTTGCTTTCTCCGACAGTATATTCTCGTTAAAAAATATCTTTTTAAGACAACAAAAACTCTTTTATGTTGTATCATAAACACTTCGTTATGGGAAATGTATAACTGAGATACGCGCTGATTAAATTTAACATTTTGATTGTTATCGCTTTATACCTCAGTCGTACCTTTGGTAAAACATTCTCGTGCTTTTCGTCGTTAATGCTCAGGCTGCATTAAGGAGGGACCCAGTTTCTTTATTAGCTACACAATTGGTTCGAGCCGCACGCAAAAAAACCCATTAAAATCCCAAACAAAATTTTCAACTTAAAAAAAGACAGAAAAAAAGTCCGACCATGATGAAGTCAAAATTGGTTTTACAGGATATATCTGACATGGTTTTGCTGCCCTCGCCAGAAGCAGTTTCACCTAGTTTTAACAAAGAATATTAGTCACTCCACTTTCGCGGCGTGATTCAAGAGAAGAAAAAAAGAGTCCACTGATGCAGAAGGACTTAATTCGATTTCGACAGCGGCGGATAAATCGCGGGAAATTGTCTTTTTACAGGGTTCTTGAACATCTAGGTGATCGCTTCGACCATGAGCCGTTGTCCATTTGTTGAAAAAATAATGTTGGAGGGAAGCTTTGACAAAAGCGGGGCTTGACGTTTGTTTTCAGAAGATCGGGATTGCAAAATACCAGACTGTCCATTTGTACGGTGAACTGTACTGATATACAATGCCCGAACCCTTGGAATGTAATATGCACAATAAATAATAATTTTATTTTTCGTTCCCGTTAACGGTAGGGGGCCTATATAGGCCTAATTATTTCAATAATCTTTTAAAAGCACAATGTATTATTATTATTTTTTTTTAAAGAATGAATTATCCATTTAACGTTGAAAGTTACTCTAAACGACTTGTGTTTAGAGCAAGTGTTTGAGTTTGTTTCTCTTAGTTGTAAAGTCGGCGGTCACAGTGACTTTTCAAATTTGAAATTCTAAAGAGTATTTTGCATTTTATTTAATGAAAATCGAACTTGTTTTTATTACAGTTCAATATCGATTTCAGCAGTCCCAAATCCTTCTATATCCAATTGCCAAAGTATAGGATTCAGAAAGACCGGGGCTGGTAGGTCCTGAACAGGGTCAGGTATCACAATCTATAAGTCCAAACAATTTGGTTTGGAGTGACATATAGATGGATTGCACATGACGTCAGTGGCCGCCATCTTTGATGACAAACAATGGAAAAGTGCAGGCGTGTACGCGCTGCACGCGACTCTCAGCCAATAATAGCCTTTCACGCGTGCACGTTTCATCAACGATGGCGGCCAATGCAAGGGGTCTATAGGAGAAGAGGATATTGGAGGAATTAGGCAACACGCTAGCCACACTGCCGGGGGGTACCTATACGTACAAACATCCATGTACTGGTTCCGGGTTCTAGGTGCCTGACCAATTTCTTGGTTAGTGTGACCCGGAATCTGCGTCAGAATGACCCAGAAGTGGGTCAATCTGACGCAGAATTCGAGTTTAAATCTCACTTTTAAAACCAGTTTTGGGGTCAGTCTGACCTAGGAGTGGGTCAGTTCACCCCCCCCCCTTCCTGTGACCCGGGATCCGAGTCAACTATGACCCAGTGTTTAAAAGTGTGATTCCGTCTGGTGCCTTACTGACCACATACAACGTAGGCTATCAATACGCTATTACAGAGGTGAAGAATGTTTTAATACACGGACGTATAGGCCTATAGCCTATTGTTGAAAAGTTGGGTGAAGTGGAGTTCGAGGATCGTTAAACTTGTGTGCCGGTAATCACTGAACCTGAAAGTTTTTTTAACCGCATGGAAGAGGGGTGTGTTTGTATGGCCATGGGTCCCCGCCGGTCCAAAGAGTGTTGGGAAAACAGGCCCATTACTTTCGTAACTGGTACTGAAAAGTAACTTCACATCGATGAATTTATAAATGTAAATTGCACTAAGTCCACTGGAAAGGAGATTCTATGTTTACAAAAAGTGTTCAAATCTAAGTATACTTAAAGCCGAATTTACCTTTGGTTTTGGAACCATTCGATTGTTTTATTCCTATATAAATGTAGATACAATAATACAGTAAAACTATATAACATGTGTGAACATTTCATTTCAAAAGGTGGTCGCGTTTTTGAGATATCGCCGAAAATTCGGAGCGAATATGTCCAGGGAGGAAGACTAAGGAATACACTATCTGATGAGAGTCGTATCTGACAGTAACGTTTCTCTAGATTCAAATTTAGGGGTACAACATCTTTTTACATAACCACATTACTTCGAAGTTAAATGTTTCTCAAAATGCTTTTTACTATCGAAAGCTGCTGTCTTTCCAACCAACACTTTTTTTGTATTACCATTAACTTTAACAGTGATCAGCAAATGTGTACCTTCCCTTTAAACGAATGGGTTTTGAACTTGCCCCCACAACTCTGCACGTCAAAAACATGACACACAAACCAAATATCCTTCCGATGATACGAATAGGAATTGAAGGACCGCATTTCTGCGTGCTATTTTCAAAAATACTAGTTGTTGTTCTTTTTCGGTTTTACAGTGTGTGTGGTTTTTTTTTTTTTGGGGGGGGGGGTAGGCCTATATCCTACATGGATAGTCCCCAGCAACACAACACAAATCGAACAACCATGTCTACCGTACTTGCTCCAATTCTTCATGACAAATCCATGTGACATAATTGTACGTCCCTGCCCGGGTTTACCGAACTGGTTTTCAGTTCTTGTGTAATCTTCCAAAAATGAAATATTTTTCTTTCAGCTGGGGGGGGGGGGTGTCCCTCAGTGATGCTCCCCCAACCCAAAATGAAAATGGTTGAACTATTTCTAGAGGGTATCGTTTACTCATCCAACCAAAAAGAAAACAGACTTCTGGGATAAATGCCTGATGGGTGTCGTTGAGCATAACTCGTTGCTTGCTGCCAGATGTCCAGCGATTTCGTGTTTTTACTAGTAAACGACTGTTCTATGATGAAAAGGGGAACCTGACATTTACTTTTTGCGTCTTTAAATGATTGTTTCTTTGCCGGTAAGGGTAAGTTCTCTGCGATCCCCAAGTATTTTAATGAGTGTCACTGACATCGGATACAACTTTCACCGTTGCTCAAGTATTTTAACGAGAGTTTCAAGCAACGAATAAAAGTTGCACCTTTGCAAGAACAAAAAACAACGACGACAACAACTCGTAATTAATACGTGAACTATATATAGTCATGTTAAAAGGTGTGTAAATAGACAAATTCCTTGTACTCAGTTGTTGTTTTATCTGAGAAAAATCAAATTTCACTCTAAACACACGCAGACAAACTGAATTAAAGACTTTCTTTTCATTAAAAACCAGTATTACAACTAAAAACATATTCTACAGTTTCGAAATCAGAAACAAAAAATCAAGTTCCATCAAAAACACATGGATTTCACTTTGCATGCAAGCCTCGCATTCATTTGACAAATAGACAGGCAAACACACACCCCCACGAAGAGGGTCGAGTAAGCCCCTGTCAGACGCCCACTCCCCCCTCAACCCAAGTTTCTTGTGTCTTAAAACATTGTGTATATATCACTTAAAAACAGGAGGGCTGTAACGATTGGTGTATTCGTTTCCCAAAATAACCACACTCTAACATAAAAGGGGGCAGGGGTGGTAACAAGCACAAAACACTCGTCAGATACAAGTTGCTTACACACGCACTATTTGCCAACGTCAGGGGGTACGTGTACTTTAGCGTATTGGGGCGTGGAAGGTATCGCAGTCCTCCCAATGGACTGGCAGTTTACTCTCTGACCAGCTGGTTTTGTTGGGTTTTCTGAGGTCGGGGTGTAGTTCCGTGCTTTCTGATATAAAGCTTCATAAAGCCTACATCTTTTCATCCGACATTGTTATTGTTTTGGTTAAAGGGAAGGTCATACTTGGGAGTAATGACCCTGATTTTTTTTTTTTTTTTCTACCCGAAAGCCTTGTTAATAAAGATGTTAATAGTGGCAATCATTTTGCGGAATTATTTTTGTCTGAATTTCACCCCCCCCCCGTGTTTTTCGACTCGGTCTTTTCGCCTTTGCTTTCAAAACAAATACAACTTCTACCGTAGTGTTTTTTTTTTTTTTTTTTTTTTTTTTTTTTGAGCGGCCAAGGAAATAATAAATCTCTTGGCTGTGATGCATGCACAATGGAGTGCCGCCGTTGGCCTCTATGCATATCAAACTCTGTGTGTTTTGTATGTGCGTAGGCATCTATAGGTGTTTGGCTAGACTGGGGGTGTTGGTGATGAAATTGATTTCAAAAATAAGGGAAAAACTGCATGGAATATTATTAAGGGGGTGTTCACCTTGTAAACTCATCCATAACTTTATTAGAATCAAAGGAAATGAAACAAAAGGTATAAGCTCATGATGTAAGTTCGTATTCTCGAGTCAGCCATTTTATGTCTTATTCCCTGCATTCAAATGTTTTTAAGCATTCAGTGTTTTATAAGGTAAATAGACTTATTTGTGGCTATTTTAATTGCAGAGACAATGCTTTGTTGAATTAAATGACAGAGCCGCAGCAATTGTTTGTTTTTATTTGAATAGGGTGTTATCACATAAAGATACCCAAGACAGAATCAAAATTAACGCCATAGAGTGTTAAAATAATACCACGTAACTGTGTCGGTAGAAATTTGTGCTATTTTACCACCCTATGATGTAAATTTTAGTTCTTTTTTTTAATATAAAAAAACAAAATATGTGGCCAACCTTAACCCAAGTGTTTGCAGTGAACGGTGAGTTTTACGGCGAATTGCACCGTTCTTTTGCGAAAAGTTTGAAATCTGGCTTTTGTTATTGTTTTGGGGTTGTTTTTTCTTCTTACGGTATTGTTGTTTTTCTCCATTTGTGTGATGTCAAATTTGCACCGGAGATGTAACGGTTCAAATCCTTTAAACATATAGAATCCTACAGTGTCCACTGGTTCTGATAGACTGGTTCTTCAACTCGCCACACGCGTACAGCTGCGGTGAGAGGGCGGGGATCACGTTCATTAAGTTCATTAAACCCCTTACCTCCAACCTAACCCCACCCCGCCATTCTCTCTCCCACACTTTGACCGAAACCAAACGATAAATCCCAAAGTTACCTGGGTTTATAAACCAAACCCTCTGCAAACCTCGGAATATTCAAGTACCAAATGGTAACTTTGTTCAACTCCCATCTGACAAGTCTACCAGAGTCATCGATACTACTATATGGTTACAGATAATACGATTATTCGATTAGGCAGTTTTAATGAGGAAAGAGTTCGTGCACCGCCCCGGGCCATTCAAGGAAGGCCGTGGTGTTTATGGCCACTTGTTGCTAAATTAAGCGCAACAGGCTAGCATGGTTTGGACCGTGCAGAGACACTTGCTGCGTATAGTGGGGTACAATGACTGAAGACGACGGCTTGCTGAAATGCAACGGTCCCCCCCCCCCCCTATTTCCAACGGGACTTCTGCGCGATTTCTTTCCCTCTATAATATCCCCCTTAATTTCTGGATATTCGGTTCGGTTATCTCGCTGGAGGCATCGATACTACGCTGAGATCGGAAAACCTGTGCGAGGTTTGATCTCCCAGTATTAGCCAGCGGGGTATTCGACGAGCGGTGTATTCGGTTCGGTTAATATTTCGCCCGGGGTTGTGCGTCGGTGCCCATGTATAGAGTGATGAGATCGAAACTCTTGTGCCGTTTTGATTGCCCCCCGCCCGCGGCTCCACCGGTATACACCCCGTTCCGGGGGAAGACCTTAGCGGTTTGAATCTCCATGTAGCATCGCGTGGTCCATGCCAAACTGGTCCGGGAATCAAGTCCTTCACCCCTACACGATAACGCTTTTATTTGCCGGTTGATTCAATTTGCAATGTTTGGGTGACTGAAAGTATATACGAGGGGTTTTAGTTTAAAGGTGTCCCATAGTGCAAATTTCAAAACAGGTATAAAAGCTCCGGGTTAACCTCATTAGGCAAATATTCCATCGGTTAATACCCAACATACATTTTGGACGGTGTAGGGCCAACATTTTCCTAAAGTCAAAATAACCCCAAATCCAAAGGTTAATTCATCACTTGAAACTAATTGTGCATGGGACAAGGTACTTCTCCTTTCACACACAATAAAAAACCAGCTGTCTCTGGAAACTTGTCACATGTTGACTGAGGCCAAGACCAATAAAACGAAGGCCATGGCTGAAGGCCTCCGTATAAAACGGTAAAATGGGGATTGCGGATTGGCCGGATCAAACCCTTCCGGAATCCAGACTACTAAGGCCTAATATCAGAATAACTGTACAAATCGGTTCTTAAGTTTCTGCGTACTAACCTTGACAGAGGATGACCGAAACGGTGATCAGCATAAGATAGTGTGTCTTTGTCAAGTACACTGTCAGAATGAGTTATGGTTACCAGGTTTGTTTCATGTCAGAGTGTCCGTCGTTGTCAGATTGTCTGTCGGCGGTCTAGGCCAAAGGCAGACTCAAGGATCTTTGGTTTTGGGGCTCAATATTCAATATTGTAAGGGGAATTTACTTTGTTTTTTAAATGGCTGTAGCAAATGAAACTTTTGGCAAAGTCCGATGACCAGCCAAAATATAACGCAGTGTACACCGTGTGATTGGTACCCCGCGGTCTTTACAGGCAATCAATATAGTGTTTAGCATTGTCGTCTTCTTTATGGACGACACGTGAAACTTAACCTTTGCCGTGTTTATGTTTATCAGAAATTGGGTTTGAACCCCATCCAGTACAACAAACGAGACTCGTCGTAACCATGATTGCTTCTCTCCACCCAGGAATATATATTATGAGATGTAACCCTTTTGGGGGGTATACTTTGCGTTAATCATTACCTGTGCTCTGTCATACCGGACATACTTCACAGAACGATGAGATCTAGAATTAGAATAAACATGATCGATCAAGACATGTGCCTTTTTACGTCAGAGCATTAAAGAGTAAAGACATGTCGGGTCTTTGGAACAATTCAAATTTCAAAATGTTCAAACATTTACTAATCAAAAACTGACTTAATTCGTATCTGGTATAACGAGCTACCATCATTCGAGAAATGTAATTGATAGGCCTAAAATGCAATTATCTTCGAGAAAATGAGGAGTCGATATTGCTTTTGTAAAATCGAAGTTTCTGTCTGTTGAAGGCATCTCTTTTGATAAGCATCGGCTGTGAAAGAGTATGTAAGCAGAGCAACCTCGTGACCCACGTTGTTTTCTCGATCCCAGAGGACTGTGGACATTATGCACTCTTTCCCAATATTTTGAATGCGGTAATTTTCACATGCTAGCCGTTGTAATAAGGTGCATACACTGATGGAATCCAATCGATTTCAAACGAAACTGCCGAAGACTGTAATCTTATCCCAGACGTAGCCCATAAGATCGGTCACACAACCCATCCATGGGTACCTCTTCATGTGGTCCGTTGCTGTGGTAATAATGACGTCATCGTGTGGTACAGGTATTCGCCCTGTCAGTGCCTGTCACATTCTCCGATGACATGGGTCCTTTTGACATGCAATCACACCTGTGTGCCCAAATCTTAAAGAGACGAATCGCCAAGTCCATTCAGTTGAGCCTAAAAATAGCTGAGCATCAAAACTGCAACGCCATTGTTCCCCCACAGTTTGCAAGTTTTTGCCAATTCAAACTCAGACCACGTGATCAACGCATAATGCACGCATCGGGATGGGGTTCTATAGGCATACCTTATGTTACCCATCAGAGACCAAAAGATGCCAGATTTCCCTCGAGTCTCGTTATGGTTGTATTGACTTCAATAGAAGAGAAAAACAAGATGGCGGCCACCAATATAACATCCCATAGCGGTCCTTTGCAGTTACTTATTCAGCATGTATACAATTTTCAAGGGCTCTTGTGCTCACAATCTGTAAATCCATCATTTCGAACATTCAACCAACTTCATCTGCAAAACGATCCTTAGACTGGAGGATCTTTCCAGTGTTTTGTAATACACCTTACCGCTTTGACAGCGTAAATATCATACATAGGTGTTTTTTTAATAGCGATGTTTCTACATAATGATTAAGACAAGGCCCAATTTCATTACATACTATTAGAAGATGGTGCTTAAGAAATAATTGGTTGGCAGGGGACCAGTCAAGGGAGATTTTACTTTGTAAAATATTTTGGCTGGCAAGCTCATTTTTACCTAAGCAATTTCAAATTAGCTTCGTGTGTTAGACAGCTTCTTTGCATGCGTCAAACGCCTTGGTGAGAGAAACTTGTACACGTAAAGGCCTACCAAGCTTTGATATCCTTTTTCTCAAACAAAACAAAAAAGTTTCCCAAACAGTTACTCTAGAAGTAATTTATAACAAACAGATTTATCTGGGACGATTGACATTTTGATATTATACGAACCTCAAAGTAGAGATGTGGTATTGGCATAGCTCGCTGGCCGTGTGAGTATCCAGTGTTCTTCAGGAGCTCGATGAAAACATCCGGGGTGTCGAGGTTTTCGACGAGGGAGCAGAACGCCGATACCACCCGGAAGCCGTGGGCTTTCATCTTGGGGCTTTTCCTTAAGACATCCATGTCAGTCATGTCTTTTAATTGAACGAAATGCTGCTGAGCACTGGGGAATTTCGTGAACAAACTGCGTGGAAAGAATAAGGAATTGATAAATAAAAAAACGTAGGCGGGGGGAGGGAAATGGAGTAACCAATAAATCTGTAGGCCTATTAACGGAAAAACTACTTTATCAATAAACGATAAATTCATGACAACGGGATCGGTACCAGCTCCCACGTGTTTTGTTGTTGTTGTTGTTGTTGTTGTTGTTGTTGTTGTTGTTGTTGTTGTTGTTGTTGTTGTTGTTGTTGTTGTTGTTGTTGTTGTTGTTGTTGTTGTTGTTGTTGTTGTTGTTGTTGTTGTTGTTGTTGTTGTTGTTTTGGGTTTTTTTTCTCGTTTCATTAATTGTTTTGTCCAATTCAAAATATTCAAATGTAAATTGTACAACTAAAAATCAAATACCAGGTCCCATTGGACCAGACCCGTCTGCAGTCAGATTGACCCAGAATCTGTGTCAAATCGATCCAGAAATGGGGAAAAACTGATCGAGAACCCAAGTCAACGGGTCAGCCTGAGCTCAAAATGGAACCGTTCTGAGTGTCAATTCTGACCCGCTAGTTTTTAGTGTGTGAAAAACGCCTTCTCTCAAAAAATAACATGTTGTTTGTGTAGTAAGTGAAGCCACATTTCGGGGTAAAAGCGTCCACCTTTCTTTACCCAACTTGAAAAGAGACTACATCGATCAAATAAGAAGAAATCTGTCCAATGTGTGGATATTTAACCTCTGGAAAAGAATGAGGTTGTGGGTTGTTTTTATTTTTTGTATTCTTTTCTTTACCGAAACCTCCGTGGAATTGTGAAGGAGAACCCAAACGAAAAGACCGGGAAATGATGATGGAATTTCAACATGTTAAAGGAGGGAACAACTTGGCCTGCTGTCAGTAACACTTTGCTCGGTATGCTGACCCCAGGCCAAACTATAGATTGGCAATTATATCAACAAAAATGTTTGCGGTCCCGGAGGGAGTTCATGACAAAGGTGTCCCCTTTTGGGGGGAAAAGGGGGACCCAAATGAAATATAGAAACCAAACTATAGGTGTAGCCTGTACTCTTCAACTTCCTCCGTCAAGTGAATTCACCAGACAGTTTTGATCAAAACAACTGCAGCTCAGTCGAGTTGTTGCGCTGAGGTGTCGACGCTTTGGTGTTTGGAGAGACTAACACAATAATTGTGTTGAATCTGTCAAGTGCTTGGTTAATGTTATTATTATTATTATTTTTTTTTTTTGGGGGGGGGTATTTATTTATTTATATATATTTTTTTAACTAATGTGTAATTTTCTATTCAGAGTATATCTACAATATTAGTAATAGTTTTGCATATCCATGCATATACAATACTTTAACTTTAAGAGAGGAGGCCTAAGCCTCCCATTAGATGTTGTACCTTCTTTTGATTCAAAGAGAGTAAGCATACCACTTGTAAAAGGTTTGCCACGTCTGTTATTCCTTAGATGATAAGTCTACCATAAACCTATAATAGCAACAATATACTTTTTACACGACGAAGCTTCGTGTTTCAACCTTACTGCTGAAAATTTTCCTTGATTTCCGTTGTTAAAAAAAAAACCTAAATCGTTGATCGTCAAAAGATCAACCCTGTTTCACTGGAAAAGTGAGAGCAGGAAGCGGTAATTGGAAAACTTAATGCAGGTTTTAAATCGTGTTTGCAGAAAGTGCACCGAATAACACTGCCTTCCAGAAACCGTTCAGATGATGTGGACAAAAATCATTCAAGGATTTTCCTAGCTATAAACAAGGGAAGTCACTTTGCGTCCCTGGACAGCATTTCACAGAAGATAATCCAGGGTTCCTTCATCTCTCTTTGTGCTGGAGATGTTACAAGAAGCAATACGACAGTTAGTCACGCCAATTAGCCGCAGCAGCGACACCCTGGGGTCGAGATCGACAGACGGTACGGTACCGATTTGATTGACAGGAGGGACGATGACCGCAACTCTCCGTTGTATCGGAAATAAGTGGATAACTACACACAAAACGAAGAATTGGGCGGTCCCGCCTTGCCGTGGTGCAATTTGGGCTTCCGTTTTCTGTGGAAATTCTGTAATTTTTTGTTACCTATCTCTAAAAATAACAATGTAACAACTGGAATTCCGGATGGTCAGACAGTGACGCGCTGAGCGTATCGATTTGTAATGGGCCGCGCGATATGGGACTTCCTTATTTCTTTATAGCTGACCGTCGAATTTTAAAGACCCATGTTTTTTGGTGGGTTTTTTTTTGGTGTATAATTGCGAGTGATGGATGGCAGTTGGCTACGATTGCTTTCAGTTCTTTGGTGTGTTTACTTAGCAACTGTATACCATGGAACAGTTCTGGGCAATGGGAAAATAGATAGTTTTGATGTCGTAAAAGGAACTCTTACTGTGGGGATGCGGGGGGTTATGGTCTGGGTCAGGTACCTGACTGAGACGACACTGGGCTGGTCAATAGGCAGAATGCCAACTCCTGCTAATAACAACAAACTAACCGCTGAGTTATACAGACCACGCACTATTAAAGCAAAATTCTAGTGCATTTACGTTGACAGTCTTGTTAACATTTACGGGTACCAGTACTGTTCTACGAATATCATTACATAAACGGTATCTGATATTTATTCTATATTTTATTACACGTTACACTGGCAAAACAATAACTAGTTATTGTATTTTTTAAATGTGGTGCGTATGTTTTCTTTATTAGGGGTTTATTGCAGCGTAACGTTTACGTTTTCGTTGCGGTACACATGGCAAATTTTGCGGTAATGTTACGGTGCTGTGTGACGTCATTTGACGAGAAGTAAATGGACGCAAACCAACGGAATAAAGAGGTTTTTTCTTGTGCGGGTGTGTACTATGAATAAAGAACAGTCCATTTCCGTTCAGTATTCATCTTTCGATGCTTGTCAAAGAAAACATGACGTCACAGCAGTTATATGACGTCATTTAAAGAAGATAAGTTTGAAAAATGGCACTGCGAGTGACATTTTTTTAAAAACTGCTACTTCTTTGTGGTGTCTCTTTGAATCATTATAAAGATACAGCATTGGATATGTTTCAACTTACTTTACAAACAGTGCGACTCCAAACTTGGTCTTCATAGTGCACACGATTCCCCATGCTTTTCTTATGTGGTCCTTCTGATCTTTCGTCAGGCCCGTAACCTCGTCTGGCACTTCATTGTCACCTGAGGGCCAATTCGAAGAAGAAGAATTAAATAGATCAAGTTATTTTACCCCCAAAATATTAAAATGAAAATAAAATTCTTCAATAATTTCAAATGAAAAATTAATAGCCACGACAAGCCTTGACGCAACCTCTTTCTCGTGGGTGTACGGTCGTACCGCGTTGCCCAATCTCGTATAATTGTTTTTTAGTGTCGGGTTCGATTTTACCGGGATAGAGTCTATCCACGGCTAGGGCTTGGGCTCCGGCAGTTATTAAGAAAGCGTGTGCTGTCCTTTGGGGATTCAAGCAGGCGGACGGAGCTCAAGCTCAAGCCATGCTTTTGAAAACGGCCCATATCCAATTGTAGCCTCTAATTGGTTGCATTGACTTGACGAAGAAGAAGCCCAAAATGCGGCTACACTTCTCGTTACACAGATACAACTCTTTAGTTTATCAAAGTCTTAAACTCATTTTGGTCCTCTGTTTGTTGTTTCACTTGCCTATCTGTTGGCATCTCATCGGTCAATGTGAGTAAGACAAACACAGGTCTTACTAAGTTGACCTTCGACATGTCAACGCCAATGTCAATGTTCATGGATCACTTCTAAGTGTTCCTCCGGGAGATTTCGGGATGGTTTTGAGCCAAAAATAATTCGAATCAATGGGTTTACTCAACTGCCGCATTTACGACACATATCCCTTCAGGCGGTGTATATATCAGTTTAAGATATGATGTCACTGCACTGTAAAATACTCCCCACTTGTGACGGTTCAATCAGGTATTGTGGACGGGTTGAACCCAATCCCAAGGCGGTTCTGTGCAGAAAACTGTTTCTTATTATTGAGTTGACTAATCCAATTTCATTCGCTATTTTGATTCCTCTCGACTTTGAACTTTTAACAAAATGCATTCTTCTTTTATAGTCAGATGTGTTTTGGCCTGATTTGATAGTCAACAGTGTTCCAGTTAGCGAAATTGCTATTACATTCTCACTCCACACACGATGCAATGATGTGGCGCAGTTAACAGCTTCTAGGACCCCAAAAAGTGCAAGAAGTAACTACGGAACCAACAATAGAGCCTGAAATGGGTTTTTTTGTTTTAAAGCTGGCCAGGACACGGACCATTAAAACCTGAGTGTTCCCTTTTGGCGTGTCTCTGTAGACACATAACGATACTCAGCGGGGACCTCGTAAAGCTGCAGGTTCATTCGGGGTTTGGGGATCATTTTACATGCATCTATATAACTTGTTCGAAGTTTAAATGCTGAGTATTTGGGACGAACATCTTGAGTGGGGATACGGTTAAAAGGTCTGGAAGTCTCACTTGTGTATAAAGTTAGAACAACTACACTAAAAAAACGACGGCCATTTTTTGTTCTAAACCTTACCAATAAGGCCAAGACCAACCTCGTTTTCATATGGGCAGCGCGCCGTATCATCCCTTGCCATGATTGCACCAGGCATCTTGATGGGGGAAATGACGTCGGGAGACCGTACACCATTGGGAATGAGGTTTCACATGGGGCCTTTTCCAAACTTCTGCTCGGGCTCTGGTTTCCAACTTGGGCTCAGTCATCCATTTTTGATCAGTGTGTATTTTGCACAATGTTTCAAGGCTCAAACGGAACCCGGCTGAGCCGAAGACGTAGCCGGGGTTTGAGAAAAAAGGCCCAAAATGCGAGAAAATATTTTAGGATGGTGCCTTTGACGTAACTAAACATGTATACACTGCATCTCGGTTGTCGTCTTGGAACATGCCGCGGAATGCAACAGTACAATGGTATCTCCTTTTATTAATATGTTTTTTTTTAGAAACACCTCCACGTTATTGCGTATGATGTTTGCATTTGCGGTCAACGTTATGGACAAATTAAAACGTCTTGTCCTTAGGTTTATAGTTGTACACTTCATCGAGCAAGCAAGAACCGTGCGCACAATGATCAGATTTCCCCATTATTAGTACTTTGGCGAGGTGCTGTACAGTTAGTTCAAACCCAATATCAATCCAAGGTATACTCGCTGGCGTAATTTCACAGTCAACTTACCCCGTGGGTTAATTAAATGTATCTCATATACCCAGGGTCGGTCACCGAAGCTAAACGTGCCGGCCAATTGTGAGAAATCGCGGTTCTTGACTCCAGTAACACCAAATTGAAACCCAGGCACTGACGGCGACGTGAGATGGGGGGGGGGGGGGTATAGGTTGACGAAGATATACGCGGTCTTCGAAGCGTTTTTGGTTTATATACACTTCAAAGTGAAACGGTTATATACGGGGATTGCGTTTTATGGTGTACGAGTGACGCTTAAGGCAATATCCGTTTGCACGACGCGGGTCTATTGACTGGATACGGAGCGATGTTTAATGATAACAGACGCAGTGTGATTCCAGGCTGCCCTGGGTTTTTTCTTTTTTTACCCAGGCCAGCGGTAAATCAAATCGAATAGCTTATAAGCAGTCCACGAGTTCTCAGACTGTCTTTGAAAGCTCTCGTTGCTAATACTATACATGTTATAGCATTTCTCGTAAAACACCTTCATTCCGGTGCAAACATCCAAAATTATAACCAAAGAGAGGCTGAAAGGTAGGCCTATACATAGTCTGAACTCCTGTTGGTGTGCTGCAAAACCAGCATTCTTAATAGCTTTTGTACTACAGGGGATCTTACTAACACGGTGGCAGCAGGTGTGTACCAAAAGTTGTACCCACATATTGCACCAGAATTGTGTGTACAAAGTGGTGGGATTCTTGTGAACTTTATGATACTTTGTCCATCTCAAGGTACGGTTTGAAACAGGAAAAAGTCGCCGATTCACTCGAAAGTTATCCGCTTTCTATACGCTGCCTAAACTGATGATGCAAAGTACAACATCAAGTCATACTTAAACACTGATTCGTTTAACAACTTCAGGTACCAGCATATAGCGATAGTTGACATTGAACTGGGAACCAGTGTTTACTTGATCACAGGTAAACACTGAACCGTGAACTGTTTACTTATTCACGTGTACTCGTGTAAGAATAAGCGTGAATTTGGAACTGGCCTAACTGTTATGGTTTGATCATATTAATATAGAGCAAGGTCTTTGCACAATCTCAGCGACGGTTAACACGCGGGGTCATTTCCTACCTTTTGGCAAAACAAACTGTAAAAATACCCCAAGCAGCGTCATGTCTTGAACTGCGATAGTTCACCGCATCGCCATTTATACTACAACGTCTCTCCAAGCAGCTACCGCATACATCACAAACATTATGACATTTCATAGAATGTTACCAAGTTTCACAGCTGCGCTTATAATGAAGTTAATTGAAGACAATTTGCGCGGGTTAGATTTCATCAATGTAGACCTGAGAAAAATTGATGTGACATTACTGTGGTGAGAACAGTTTTCCCCCTGGCGATACCCGAGTGTGCTATTTGCATATACCGGTACCCCAACACGTTGGGACCATTGATCGGTTGCATGTGGGGGGGGGGGGGGGGTTCTGTAGTCTGAAGATTGTTGTATTTTTTATTCTCTTGAACCAAAACAAAAACGCGAGTTAGGCATAGCCTACCGTTACATTACCAACTCTATGGGTGCCTTAAGAAATTTGTAATGAGTATAATATGGTTCTGAAAGGTATGGTGTGGAGTTCATTGACGCTGTGATACTTGAAATATTTCTCTGTGATGAGACCAACGCACTTGTAGTATTAAAAAAAACTGAACCTAGCCTTACGTAAATTGTACATGAAGTTAAATTAAGGCTATAACATCAATTTGTACATGAGACTAACGAACATTTTCTGGCAGGTGTGAAATCCATGATCACTATTACGACGTGGCACGAAGCAACATTGACGCTGTAATATTTGAAATGTTTCTGTGTCAGACCAGCGAACTTGTATAATATAGTATTTTGAAGGAAAGAAATGAGTACATCAATGCTGTCATTATAACTTAATATTACACCAGTTACCATTACATAACCAGAGTTAACAATACCGTATGCGTAACGCAAAGTAAGGTTATATAGTTATATAGTAGGCCTATTTGAAACGTGAGAAATCGAACTCATAGTGTTATCGGGTATGTCATGGGCAAGGCGTTACGTTAAGTTTACATGAATTTATCTTAATGCTGTACTATTTGAAATAAATTATAATGTGTAACCAACGAGGTTGGAATATGGTGTTTTTTCTTGCCAAGGACACTACAGACATGACAACGTGAAATAAGTACAATATTTGAAATGTTTCTCTGTGAGACCAACGAACTTATAGAGTTTTGAAAAACCATGTGCACGCGACGTTGTCTTCGTTATAAATTGTTGACATTTTTTTGCGCAAGACTACGAACTTTCGTTATCAATCAAACTGTGACCCTTCCACATAAAATAAGAAAGTTGTAAAGAAAAGAGCTTGTGTTTTGGACAATCTGTAGCGCTCCGGGATTCTTGAGTGGTTGAGTAAATAATAAAGGTTTGTTACTCAAGCTGGAACGTCGCAAATGAAGTGTATTGCAGTCTTGATCGATGGGATTTACCGAGTGCTTCTTTTGCATTGATGTCAGTGCTGTTCGCTTAAGTTCGTTCTTCATCGGCAAATGTGTTTATTTTGGTCTGGTTTTATTTATTGCATTCAATTTGGGTTCCTTTCGATTACCTGGTTTGGTTTGAGTCGGTTAAGCTTAGGTTCACATTGGCTTGTTTTAAGGGTTAGGCTTGGTTCGGCTGGTTTAGTTTGATGCTCGGTCAAGTGAACGTCGATGTTATGTTTGATGTAGGCCAGATGCGTGGCTCGCATTATGTACACTGGTTTGATCTAGGGTGCGTTGCCATCTGTTGAAATTGCATGCGAAAAGATTTTATGGCTGAAAACCGTTCATCTATACAAGCTACATGTTTTTTTATCAAACTGTGACTTGTATTTGAACTTCGTGACGGGCTTTGCGAAAGTCAATGAGGGATATCTACTGTAAATAAATACAATGATCCCCAACCCTTAGGATATACCTCAGCCCCAAGTAAACACATCCCTTTGTCCTGGTGCCAATTTCAAGAAGAATATCAGAACAAAAACAATACTAAAGAGAGAAAGTAAACATGCTTAGCAGCAATGGGTTAGCAGCCAAAATGTTATTAAGCAATTAAAATGCTGCGACCGGCATCCCACTCATTTGTTTACTTAGCATGAGACATTTTTCTAAGCAGTGAATCAGCTTTACGAAACTGTGCCCATGATTCGGAGAACGCATTATTATAAAGGAACTGCCCTGGACGCACATTTGCTTATCCGTTCTTGCACTACCTCTGAGCTCTGATGTTATCGTTTGTGGCTTTAGAATGAGTTGCTCTTTTTTTCACGAGGGTAAAGGAGTCGTCTTGACGAACCGGAGCCTTAAAATCCCCTCATTCCAGAAAACTGATTGATGCTTAAATCTGAATCCTTCACAGAATGGTTGGCTGTGCGGACCGAGATGCTTTGATTGGTCTGGCTGTAGTAGAAGGTTAAATAAAAATCCCTTTGTCTACAGTTATCAAGAACATTGTTTTCGTCAACTCGGAAACATACGAGGGATACAAAGCCCACATGCGGAGATTTTCCTCTTCACAGCCAGTTCCTTGATTGGTCTGGCTACCGACCCCTCTTTTAATCTGGCTCTCTAGTGTTGATGTGAAGGGGGTAGTCTAAAATTACCACGGTCGTTCATGAGAGAGAGAAGGACTGGATAAGCATTCCACGGGTGAAATAATGTACAGGCACGCTGCATCGAATGACTTGGGGGAAAAGGGGGGAAGAGGGGGGTAAGAGAGAGAACCTTGCCGGGGATGACAGTTCTGGGTGAACGGACAGAGTTAGGGGATTTGGGGACGGTGGATATGGATCGTTTTGAGTATTTCCAGTCGATACGAAGCTCCCTCATGATGTGTTCTTGTTCTGGGTTTTTTCCCCTACTCTGATTGTGAATGGTTTTGAAAGTTATGAAGATAAATTCCGACCGAGGTTCTTGTTAGTCGCTCAAGATTACTCCGTGGTCTGTGTGTTTCTGAGGAGCTGGATGTTGCTCTCCGGAGACATTAAGAAAACAAATGCACGACATCGAAATCGTCACCCTTATAGCCGGGTCTTGTTCTCGCCTTCACGAGTGGTTTTTATTTCCTGTTTCACTTCTTCTTCTTTTGTACGCGTGAATTTGAAAAAAATATGAATCATTGCAAAAACATTCGAAAAACCAAATTGTTTTATTAAAAAAATTTCATGCATTTAAAGGTAAAGCTTTCCAATGCCATGTCTGGAGATTATGAGGACAGTCTTGAACATAATTATTGGACTTTACATAGAGAACCTTTGCGTTCTGATACAGCATGAACTTCCATCGTTTCACGTTTTATTTCCTAACGCAACCAAAGGGTCGTGAGACCTTGACAAAAATAACGAGATTACCCCCACGTACCTGAAAGGGGGGGGGGCTTCCCCGCCCATACCCTTCGCTTCCAGCTGTATATGTATGCTCTCCGCATAAATCCAGATGAAAGCACTTTTTCATGAGGTTGAAAAAGTGGCTTGGCTTTATTTTCAATAAATAAAGTGCATATCAATTTGAAACAATTTCCTTTTAAAGGGGGTGTGAATTCTGAAGGACGCAGCCTTGGGCAGATATTACCAATCGTAATGACACCCATCAAAATGTAAAAAAAACCAAAAAAAACGAGACCCAGAATGGAGCAAATTGGTCCTAAGTGCGACCGACCCTCGGGTCAGGTTGAGGTCATTTTAAAGGTAGGGTCATAGATTGGTAGCTTTACTCCAAAAATGAATTATTATTGGTGAAAAGCACTGCAGCTGTTAGATAGTATCAAGGATTTTGGGAAAGGATTCCCTTCGAAGAAATATGGTTTACATAATTTTTTTACCCCAAAACATTTGAATCTCAGGAACGATTCATGCATGAAGCGTTTCTCCGATTTCTGAGGGTTGGTGTCCGTTCGCAAATGCTGCGGCCAGAGATGCGGTTGGTACCCGCTGTCAGCTCGCTAAACGTGGATACTCGACTTTCTTGTAAAAAATACCGTGACAGCTTTTTGCTGTTCGGCAAATAGACACTGTATATTCAGCTGAAACTTTCACATGTGACTTTTATTGCATCTTTCTTTATAATTGTGCCTTTAAATCAGTATTACAATGACCCAGAGTTAAGCAGATTTTTGATCAAAGGGAAATTCCATTCAGTTGTAAATGGGCGGGCTTATGTAGTGATAGCTTAAATAAAAAAACCTCAATACTCGGTATGAATATTTGCAGCTCGCTGAGCCAATTTTTTTTGACAGATAGTTCCATATTTATTACCTAAGAAACATTATTGATAGGAGTTTCACGATGTCTTGTTTTCACAATTGAAATTTAAACTTGGATCATTAAGGTGATGACATGACACACTGGAAAAAACTGAGGTGTTAAAATTGACACCATGGGTGTTGTCACATACCGAACAGAAAATCAAAATTAACATAAGAGGGTGTTAAAATAACACCAATTGTTTTTGCAGAAATAAGTGTTATTTTAACACCCTACGATGGAAAATTGTGATTTTTGTTTTTGTTTTTTGTATCTATTATGTGAAAACACCTATGGTGTCAATATAACACCTCGGTTTTTGCAGGAGTGCACTAAGATGTAACATGTCACACCCTTCAGAAATACAATTTTCAAAATGATGTTGAATGTTTTGCTCCAGTGACACAAGAAAGTGTAAACGCAGCTCCCTTTAACAGTGGTTTCCCCCATGCCTAAGGTCAGAGTTCAACATTTTCCCCACGAAGAGTTCCCAACTAGGGAGCGCAATTGGTGGATTTAAACCCCGCGAGCCCTGCTCCAAGAACCGTAATCATCAGCACAGGATAAATTCGTAGAAGAAACCAAGCCCGAGGAGTTTTCTCAGTTTTTTTCCCCTTTTTCTTCTTCTTCTTCTCATCTTCCCCATCTTTCTCCTCTTCAGTGTCCCCCTTCTTAAATGCTCTCCACAGTCGGCCCTTAATTGCTTGGGAGAGAAGAGATGAAGAATCTTGGGTGACTGCAATTATTTGTTTTAGGGATGTGCTCTTGGCACAGATGCCCCCCCCCCGACATTACAGAGACAATATGAACTATGATACGAAATACACAAATTGAAACCGCGTCCACGCAAAACTAAAAAAAAATAATAATAGTAATACAACAGATGATTTGCGAAACTGATCGTTTCACGGTAATAAAAACGTGCACTGTCCGACCTTCTGAGAAAGTACTTCTGTATTAGAAGAGCAGAGAGGAATTTCTGATGGCAGGATAAACTCTGATAGTTGTCTCTAGATGCAGAAGTTTTCTGCATATATGTGTATGAGGCCAAACAATTAAATTACTTATTTTTATCGCCACTACATCGTGCTTGAATCGAAAACCAAAGATCCAGGGATAAACTAAACTAATTTAGTTTATCCAGACGGTCTGAAATGTCTTGTGTCCAGACTTCATTCCTGAAGGAATACAGTAGTTGTATACACTGGTGTCCTATTTCTGTTCAGTATTTATGATTGTCAACTCTTTAAAACAGACCCTTTTCAAACCCCAGTTCGGCTTAAGTTCCAGCTTATAGGCTCCCTGAGTAATTTTGAAAACGTACGCGCAGTTTGGTACGGGACTTCAAGCATACAGACGGTCCCGAAGCCGGAGCCGAAACATAACAAGCCGTGGTTTTGAAAATGCTCATAGAGTCCTGGATTTGATCTGGAGTCCAGGCGATATAATAGACACCACCTTGAAATGGTCGTTGTAAATCAAGAACTGTTTGAAAATGCGCAAATGTATCAACCGATCCAGCATAATATGTGACTCAGAGTCTCAGCTTAAGATAGTAAGGGTTTCAAGTTCCAAATGCAAACAGCTGAACTTTGGAAAATAACGGTGCAAATCGGAAGGAAAACCCAGCCTTAAAGGGGTTGTGGGGGAAGATGTGGATGGAACTTTGAAATGCGCAAATTTATAAACCGATCCACCATGTCGCACACAGTTTCAACTGAAGGTAGTTAAGGGTTTCAACAATTTCCCAAAGCAAACGGCCGACCTTTGGAAAATAACGGATTTTGGTGCAAATCGGAAGGAAAACCCAACCGTAAATGGGTTGTTGCGGGAAAAAGAGAAGAAGATGGAACTTTTAAGTGTTGCGAAGACAGATTATATTTGTTCTTGGGTTGGAATGGGGAAACAATATCCGCAAAGTGGTTTGCGTCGCGTAGGAGTGTAATGCACAGCCCGTCCGCGTGTATTTCCTGCAGACAACACTACTCCAGAAAAATTACAAGAAAGAGCCACTTGAGGTGTGATCATGGGAGGTGAATGGGACCATCTTCGGATCGATTTCTTTTGTGTGTCAGAAAAATTACTGTGGGAATGGGGGGAATACATTTTGAGTGTCAACAGCTGTCGGTCTTCGGTACCGAATCGCGCAGTGATCATAATGGATTGTCGATTTGGCAGTTGATATTGTGCAGTGCTGGAGAGGGTAAATCATAATAAAGTGGGTCGCCGATCGAGCAAACTGACGTCATTCCGTGGTCAGAGGAGAACCCCCCCCCCGGGCCCCACCCAGTTCCTAATAAGTTCAGAAAGTGTTTGATTGAATTAAACTGGACGGTCAATTATTGTTCATATGCCTTGCACTGTAATCGGTGAGCCTGTGGAAAGGTTGAAGGGCATGGCGGGCATTATCCTTAGACCTTTAAAATACCCTGATCAATCTGATACGCGTAAATGTATAATTGGAAGAGAGGAACGAACTTTCTTCAAATCATCGTCGAATTTAACACCAAACTTGAAGATCATAAACAGTCCCTGAATGGAAGGCTTCCATGTATCCTCCGTCTTTGCCATGGATTACGCGTATATTTACCTTCTCTCTCTATGTGTCTCTTATCTCTTATTAAACACCAGGCAAATTCTGAATTCCTTGGGGACGAGGTTGGGGAACTTGGGGGTAATTTGGTTTAGTGTGAAAGTTATGGCAGTGGGCCCCTCATACGAACGTTTATATATCTTTTAAAGAATCACTTGTCATTATAAACAGTGTAAGTACCTGTTGTGATCACGACACGCGTCTTTGAACCATTATTTACAATAGCATGAAGGACTCGAAACATAAAGGATGTGCCTTGAAAATGATCATTGTAAACGATACTTCAAACTATTCTCCTCTTGTGAATTGGTTCTTTTTTTCATAATCAAGATGTTTTTTGGAGTTCCTATGATATTCAATATCAATCACCAGACGACAGCCAATCAAAGATCCCTAACGACGGATTGGGTTTCCGGTTGGTCACTGATGAGTTTCCACTCTCGTTACCATGGAAGTGCGAGGGCAGGCTGTAGAAAAAAATCCCCAGGTCAGCCGTAGTATATTTGCATCCGTCATGGTGTTCGTGACGTATGCAATACGTCATAATTGGCACCTTTTTTAAATGTAGTCTAAAACCCTCCAAAATCAGATAAGTTTGTGAACAGGATTTGTGAGGATTTGGGAGGGTTGTGGTTCGTTGTGGTAAACCAATCCAAAAATGTAAACAGGACCAATAACAATTGCTTATCACGGGTCTGGTACCAAGCTTACCTATATAAGGCCGTTTTCGAAACCACAGCTTGGGCTTGGTCTGTTTGAAGCCCCGTATACCAAAAACGCACGTTTTTAAAATAACTCACCGGTCCTAAAGCCAGAGCCCAAACCCAAGCCGGGATTTCGAAAAGGGCCTATAAGTCCAACCATTGTGTTGAGTTACCATAGAGTGAACGACGATACAGGGCAATCTCTAGCCAAATACACAGCAGGGGTAAGGGATATATAAACTAAGTGGAACAAAAAACTTGGGGGAGGACCTGTTAATGTAAGTTGCATCTTATCATCAAACTAATGTCTTCCGATGCAAAACTATGTACTACAAGTGCAGCCACCTTGATTCTCTCCTATTAAAATCGATGAAACCAAACCGAGACTTAAAGGGTAAATAGCCTGACGACTTCGTCCTGTAAGTATAACCAGTACTCACTGTTGCTACCTCACAATGGGAACGTCACACAGGCGGGTCATGGGTCACAGTCAGGGTCAAGGTCAACATCTCCGATTTATCACATTAAAAGCAATCCGAGAACGTCTGAGCTTGTTTCAAAAATAAAAACCTCTTGACGAAATTAAAGATCGAAATGCGTTATTAAGATCAGGAATTATGTTTTAGAGCAAATGTTATCTTTCCTAGAAATCTGAACAATGCTTTAAATGTGATTTTTAATCAACTTTGCACCCCTTTGGCTATTGATAAAAAACTGATATTGATTATGATTTTAATGTGTTTTATTTGATATTAAACATCGGCCTGTAGGATGATAAAATAACACTTTACAGACGTGAACAATCTTGGAATAGTACACTTTTCTTGTCTTTAACATATTTGTTTGCAGGAAACATACCGAAACATAATCTCGGTATAATTAAAGAAGAATGTTACGCCCACAAAAGAAAACGGTCGTCGCTGCGTGCGGCGAACATTTCTCAGTGATGCCCTGCAACCACACTTCAACCATATCACTGAAGAGTGCTTCGGAGTGTCGGTGACTAAACGTAAAAATTCTGCCTAGTCGCGTTCCTGGACTCAAATGTCCGTTTAAAGGGAATTCTTCATGAGAAATGTTTCGCTACTTTCGGCTCCTAAGCTGGCTTACGATTGTGTGTAACTTTATCAAAAAAAATCACCAATTTCATCGTCCAAAAGCATTTCTAATGACATAAACGTATAATTCTGAGAGGACCTCAAGTCTTTGAAGAATGTATGTGAAGGCCAAGTGCAATTATTAAACTGTTCTTACACAAATCATCAAAGAACATTGCTCAATGCAACTCCTATGGGCTTCTGGTAGTGGAGTCAGTTTGTGTAAAGTGGGCGTGGCTTACAATGGAAACACGTCACACTTGCGAACAGGAGATTGGTCACAAGGTTTGATTTCAAACATGGTAATGTTAGGTTGCAGACGTGTAATCGGTCGTATCTTTTATGCATAAAATTTTTCGTCACAGTTGCTAAAATCTTGAACTGTTTTTCTCCTTTAAGGAACCGAGGCAAAGCACAGGGTTTCCGAGTCCTGTTTAATTAAACGGGTCACTTTAATTGCACTGTAGTATACACTGTGTGAGTTTTGACAGTTGGTTTCGATAGTTTGACATTGGTTCCAGATTTGTACAAAAATGGCTTAGTGAAACACTCCCGCTTAGCAATTCGGTCGAGATTTCGCCCTCCGATGGCGGAACTGCAAGTCACCTTTCATTAGAAATAGACTGTGTCATGTTTTTTTTTTTTTTTTTTTTTTTTTTTTGGCGGGCGATGCAAGCGCTGCATGACCGTGAACCCCGCGCTATGCGGCAACCACAGCGCACCCCAGCCGAGATTGAAAAAGTCAAACAGATCGTTTTCGGTGGAGAATACGATCTGAAATGTTACCTGTGGTCGCTCCCTCGTGTGTCGCCAGTGCGGTGAATAAATACACTGGGGGTTGTTGCTATCGTGTATTTATAGCTCGATTGATATTTGTGGAGGGGCGAGTTTCACATTAGAGGTAGCCCAACAGCTCCTATGTTTTTTTTCAAGGCAAAGAGTGCATGCAGATAGGTGGGATGAAGTCGAGGCTGTTCTGAAAATAGACTGGCCCTTTTGGACCTATTAGTGCTATGATCGTGCGGGCACACGGGGAACCCAAGCACGATGGCCCCAGCGTGATAAAAACGTCCTACCGTGCGTGGTTAGAATGTTTACAAGTTGAGTTATGCAGACAAAAAAAGCAATGCATGTATGTAGGCCTATATAAATACAACTGTTTGTTTTCACTGTCTGTCCTTAAGATGTTTACAACATATTCTTACTGCCATACTCTCCGACACATAATACTCGCGTGCGTTTGCTTCAATATATAAAGCCATTGTTTTAAAGATAGCAGAGATCATAACAAAACAAAACTGGGTTATTTTAAATGTCAACAATCATTATTAATAGGCCCCTTTAAATAGTTTTTCCTCGCACATGGTGACCGCAGAACTAACTGGAATTTCAAAAAAGTAAACTGGTATGGGATGTTGATATTTTAAGAAAGTACTGGGAAACAGCTTAGAGGAAAGAGATACTATACTGGCAATTATTATAGAGGAGGTATTGATGCAGAAAGGTCATGCTGCTTGATCGCAAGTTGTATATGACAGCTTGTCATTTTCATTTATTGCAAACTTTTGTATACTTTTATATAAAAAAAATACACAAAAAACAGTCGTGAAATTTCGGGCAAACTGCATCCTTATCTCGACTATGAAGAGGGACGATTGTCATGTCAAAAATTGACTGAGTCAGATCTGACCTTGTGTTCGAATCCCACGAGGGTCTGACAACGAGTACCTGATCCATATTTGGGCCATTCTGACCCGGGTTCGGTGTCAGAATAGCCTGGAATCCAAGTGGCAAAGATCTTTACTGACTATAGTTCCGGATTGTAGTCAAACTTCGGGAATGGCTCCTTGGTTCTTTTTGAATCCGGAACAAAATCCTGTCTGTACAGCAATCTTTAGTTTTGATACGTGGCTTAGTTATGGTGATTTTTGGAAAGGTGAATTTAACGTAAAACATTGTCATGTATGTTTTCACCCAAAATTGAGTTTGTCTTTCTAGGCAAACTCTGAAAATTCCCAGGTTAGTTATGATCTAGGTTCCGGGTCTCAGGGGACCCTGACCAATTTCTGGGTCAGTCTGACCCGATATATATTTTTTTAAATATTTTTTTTAATGGAAACTAAACTCAGATTCTGCACCAGTTTGAGTCATTTCTGGATCATTTTCGACACAGATTACGCGTCAGACTGACCCATAATCATGACCCAGGTCATGCCTCACGGGACTTAATATCCGGGTCAATTCTGTCCGGGGAGGTTTTAGTGTGTAATACCCGGATACCGGTAAAGCAAGTATGCTTTGAGATCACCACGTGTGTGCCCCTTTAAAAAGTGTGCGACCCATTCGCCGAGGTTTGGATGAAGTTGTGACATCGAAACGTTTGCTTGCATGAATGACATTAAAGGTGCAATGCCATACAGAAAGGACACATTCCAAAAACAAACCTGTGATCGATTCAGCATACACATTTTGTGAAGGGAAGGTTTTGTCAATCAGTAAATATTTGTCATACGACACATCCCTTATAGCCTCTCGTCATCAGAAATCATGATTAATGGAAACATATTTATAAGTAGATGATTGATAAACAATAAGTGCGTTTCCGGACGCTATACGTCAGCCAACACGACGTTGCCAAATGTTGCACATTCTCTGAAACCGTTTAAAAAAACAGAAAACTCGATCGCGTGGTTTATTTTGAATCCACGCATCGCCACGTGGCGTTACCGCAAATACAACCTTCCTGGAAATGCATACCCAGTAGGTCCAGATTTAATATAGCTTCAAAAAGTACAGTCACACTATTATTACCAAAACATTTATTTTTGTACAAGGTTAACAACAAAATACGATCTGGAAGCTATGGACGGCCTGCGTAGAGCATAGCACACTTGTGCCATTGTAATTTAGTGTAATTCGGCTCTGGTTTTCGATTTGTTTGTTGCTGCAGACAAGCTTATCTTCTTATAATACAGTAACAACATTATCCCATTATTGGGCTAGCTGATACGATATCATCAATTGGAACCGGAGAAATGATTTGTGTCTGGAGGACTTTATCTCTGAGAAATGCAGAACGCGTGTAGCTAAATTTTCAAAACACGTCCTTTTATTATGAAAGGCAGCTTTATATCGCCACTTGCCTAATCAAACAAAACACGTAACTCTTGTACGCTACTCGCTAAGAAAAATTGTACGCTACTCTCTGAAAAATTAAGTATGAGTTTTTATTTTGAAGTTTGAATCTGCTCCTTGAATTTGTCAACCTGATTCAATTTCTGAATCTTTATATTTATGTTTTTTACAATGCAAAAAAATACATACAAAATGATACTGTAATAAAAACAGTTTCATCATATTATGATCACAGAAAAAAACAGCTTTTCGAAAATTACTTAGATTTGGGGGGTTTTCCAGGTGACAAAAATCTACAAATAGGTTGCTGCAATTAAGGACTTTCAATTTCTGAATCTTTGTATTTATGTTTTTTTACAGTGCAAAATAATACTTACAAACGATACTGTAACCAAAAACAGTTTCAGCATAAATAATCATAGAATAAAAACAACTTTTCGAAAAAACAATTAGACTTGGGTTTTTTTCAGGTAAAACAGCTCTACAAATAGGTTGCTGCAATTAAGGACTTGACAAAACTAACTGCTAAACGTCAAAAAAATATGTATCACCTATTCACAATTAATGTGATATTAGTATTACCCATTTTAATTATGAACACATCATATTAAATATATATTAAAAACATTTTACCCAAAATAGTCCGAATACATTTATGATTCCAGTCACCCATCCCTTTAAATTTGGACAGTCAAACATTAGCGGATCTGATTTCGCGTATCATCGACACATTATTGAGAATAAACCATCGCCTCATTCGCCATACCAGGTTCTTATCACATTTCGTGTGCTCTCTCGAAAAGACAAAAAATAAATAATTACAATGAAGTCACCTGTCTCACTGTCTGTCGTTAGTTTTCTTAATAAAAAAAAAAAAAACCCGCACCATTGTCTCCGGGGCAAGCCCCAAGCTTTTGGTGCTTAATACTAAAACAATTCAAACGCACAGCTACGGTACCAATTATAAATTGGAAGAAAGGTGGATCACAGCTCTGGGCCAGGTTAAAATTACTCGAGCTATGTCCAATGCAAAGTACGCACGAGTGGAAAGTGTTCACTTAAACAAAATGATAAAGTGCCGTTGACTACAAAATGCGCGTTACTTTTTTTTCAGTGTGCTGGTGATTCAATATTGAAGTCTGTATTTCAAGTAATTTGGTTGCAGGTTGCAATAAATCTATACTGAAATATTAATGTCTACTTCACAATGAAAAATAAATACACGTATCATAGCTAATAGGTGTTGGCTGAATACATAACATGTGTCAGTCAAACACGATATTAAAATGAAGAGGTGATAAAATTCATAGCTAACAATAAAATTCCTTTATAGAAACCATCGATTTTTCTTGTCGATGCTATAGAGAACAAAGAATTTGTAACTCACACAGGTGTTCGCACGATTTCTCAGCCAAACTCAAGCCGTCAATTATGAGTATTTCCCCGTTGGAACTCGGTCCGAGACCACGCTGTAAGTCCATGGTGTGCGCGCAGGGGACGACCGATCCTCTGAAATTCACCCACGCCGTGAAGCGACCGTTCGTGTTTGCTTTAGAATCTCCGAATGCAAAAAAAAGACGATTGTTGAAGTCACTGGGCCGAGCAGAGAGGCCTACCCCTACACATGTACATGCACACACTCACAATGTACAGTCTATAATATAAAAACCAACTTGACTATACAGGAGATGTCGTGACGACCGCAATTTATATATTTGACGAGCATGGATTGATCGAGAAAACAACGGGCCGTGATTGGTCGGTGCGGATATTCTAGATATCACTTTCAACGCGTGAATTTTTTCAAGGTGGAATTCCAGATTTCGCTGGTAATTTTCTTGTTATGACGACAAGGCAGATGGCGAAGAGCATTTTAAAATTCGATACGTGCGATCGCCGAGACATACAAAAAAGAGATGGCAATTGTTTGGTTCGATTATAATAAGTTCCGGTCCCCGATGGCGTTAGCTTGGTTTGGGCCAGGGGTGACCAGGTTCCCCTGAAGGCGGTTCTGCCCGTATAACAAGTCCAATTTCCATCCTAACAAAGTCCGGGACCCCACCGACACCAAAAGTAAGACATGCGATACCTTTGAGATTTGTACTTTAAAAAAATGGAAATAAACAATCTGTTTGTTGAAAGGGCAGCTGTAATATGTCACATTTTTGTGGAACAATTTGTTTGTCTCCCCTTTGAGGATGGGGCTTGGGGATATTTTTTAAAATCCCATGCGGTGTTTCTATAGCTGTAAGACGAAATAAGCGTCTGACAGCAACCATTTAGGTTTTTACGGGTTTTTTCTTCTTCTTTTTTTTCTTTTCAAGAGAATCTAAAACGAGTTGCTGATGGATGTCCACTTCATCGGGGTCATGTTGCTCAAAGCGAGGGGGCGCGCCCTCTTGTGTAAGTGGTCCTTGTATGACGCCCCTGGGATGGAACACACTCAATGGCTCAGAGCTTGAAAACACCAAGGGATCCGGCGAAATATTTCCAGAAATAAAAACCACATTTATTATGTTTTTTTTAAGAGTGTTCGTACCCTCTTTATAATTTGTTATTATTACCGAGTCGATCGTTAGCCCACTGTTGACGGACGAGCTGTCATGACGTCACAGCGCTCTGCAACCGGTCGAAAAATCATTGGCTGCGCGGGATTCGTCGAATCTTGCTTATTTGCATATCAATTGGACGCCATTTAGCCAATCAGAAAGATTCTAGACTCCAAGGTTTATCTGGTCACTGGTATAGTAAGAAAGAGCGTCTCTATGTACTGAGCTTATAAAAACATTCTACTGTTGCTAAAATTTTGTCTTGTTCCCTTTCAGCTACAGCAGCTATGATTACTGATGGAAATAGACATGCATTACAAAAGGACCAGACTATTTTTTACCAGTCGGCTTTGGCATAGGATTTTTTCGAAATCACGGCTTGGGTTCCGGCCTCGGTCCTGTCAGTTATTTTAGAAACATGCGCCCTCGGCACGGGGCTTCGACAAGGCGGCCGGAGCCTAGCAAGTCGGAGTCGTGTCAAAGCAGTAGTTTCGAAAAGGGACTTAGTTGCCGTTTTTACAACAACAAAAATATGTGCACCTGTTTTCAGTAGTAAAACAATATTTTTGAAATCGGTGAATTTAAACAAGAATGTATGTATGAAAACAACTCCTTCGAGGGAAATCTTGACGATTGTGGAGTTTTAAAAAAAAACGCATTGCGTGCTTGTACAAATTTTGACCAAATGTCAATTGAATCGAGGTATTTGGTTACCAATGCCAGAGTCTGACCGGACCACCCAGGGGATATTAGTGCGTTAATAGACTCGGTCCATTGTTGCACTTGAGATGCTTGAACAGAAAGGGGGTAGCCTAGCTCGCTCCACGCCATTATTATTTGAACCATTGCAAGCATCAGCTGGCCCAGATTTCATCAAACTGTCAAGCAGACAGTACTGCTAAGCAACATGTTTTTGCCAAGCAAGTAATGCAAGTTAGAAGCGGGTACCAGCCATTGAAAAGCTTTCTCGCTGGTAACCTGATTCTAATAAATAAAAAAAATCATACTTTACAGTTACTGGTCCAAAGGCATATCACTGTTTGCTTAGGCGTAGCAATCAGATACGGAAACGTAATCAACGGAAAGGGCATATTTTGTGATTACGGAACCAGAAAATGCCGTGCTTAACATTATTTGAGTAATAAACGTAAATGTCAGTGTCCCGCCTTTGAGTAACGCCAAAAAAAAACCCGGATCCAGGCTGTCAAATCCTAACCTCGTAACTAAAACAAGGTTTATTCCCTTAGGATGTGAAATTGGATGCTGGTCTTTGCTCCTCATAATATGATCAAAGTTGGCAAACAATGATTCTCAACAAGTTTAACCACACTGCATATTAATAAACCATAATAAGCGTCTTGGCAGCCATTGTAGTCCATGTGGCATAAAGGTATCCGCTAACGTTGGAAGCCAAAACCTTGATTGTAATGAGTGTTTTATGTGTATATTTTTGATTTTTTTTTTTTTTTTTTTTTTTTTGGGGGGGGGGGAATTGTTCGATTATTTTAATCCTATACAATACAGATAACCTGTGAAAGTTTTATTTCAAAAGGTGGTCGTTGAGATATCGCCGAAAATCCGGAGCGAATATTTCCACGCAGGAAGAATAATCCCTAAAAGGAATACACAATCTGAGAAACGTTTCTGACAGAAACGTTTCTCAGATTCAAATTTTGGGGGATAAAAACTGATATCTTTTTCCATAACCACATTGTTTCGAATTGAAATGTTTCTCAAAGCTGCTGTACTTCTAACCAAGTAAGTTTTTATTGCCATTAATTGTTGTTGAGTGATTACCAAACGTATACCTTCCCTTGAAAAAAATAAAATGAAGAAAGTGGGAAAAAAACATCAACCATAAAGCGCACATTTTCTTTAAAAATTGAAAATGTATGCTTGCGTATATGATGCAAGCTGTCTTGATTTGCGATAGAGTCGCCGAATTCCGATGTGTAACAGGTGTCAAGATATTGTTTCAATACGCCTATGGTAGCAGCGTACCATCGTTCACCCAAACACTGCGAACCCAGTCATGGGATATGTTCATGGGTCATTTCTAAGATCTATTAAGCCGACCACTTTAACCGATAAGGCTTTTTTGTTTAAATACTTATGGGACTCGGCTCCAATTAGTGACCTATAAAGATAGTTCAGCAATTCTATAAGCTCCAGAGAACTGGAGGGCATATCCTTGGTCAAGCCACTTTACAACCTCGCTAAAATAAACCGCCTCTCTTACCAACAAAACAAGGCACATACCGCGTGTGTTCCATTTTTTCACTAGCCCACCCTCCAGACCCCTTAATACACACCTGTTGTTTCGAGAGGTTGGAAAGAATGTGGAATTTACCTGGCGAGATCGTCTTCCCCCACCGCGGAAAGCAAGGCGTGCACCTTCCCATGTCTATATGATCCACCAAAGGAGTTCCGTCACGTCCGTTGATTTGGCTACTCACCCCGGGCGAGTTTCTAAGTTAAACGCCCCTGGCTCCGGAGTTTTCAATGGTCCTTTGAAGAGTGGTTGTAAAAAATGTTCTTCCCGTCTTTACTTTCAATACGTCATCGCTTCAAGAACACCGTGGCTATACACCGTCTCAGATTCCAGGGAGCACAGCGGTACGCTCGGCAAGTTTAGCAAGTTCGGCATACATTTATATCCCGCCCCAAACTCATGGGGTCATATCATATTATAAACATAGACTTCCACAATAAACCATAAAAAGACGAGACCCCCAAAAAGGGGGTATAAACGGTTTAGCTTGAGAATGCGGAGGATTTTCAGCAGAGCACCCCCACAGGGTTCAGAGTCACTTCGGTGAGACTCTTGTCTGTCACCAAACCCAAGACTGATTACTATTTGGTTGTCGTAATACGAGGTGATCTCCTTTTGAACAAGCCGGGGCAGACATAAAGAAGTTACGGTGGGAAGACGAAAAAAAGACGGCAGAGACAACAAGGACGACCAGAGGGGACGTATTACGTGGGAACATTGTTTACATCTTTCGGCTGGTTTTGTTTGTTTGTCTGTTTGTTTGTTGGTTATTTGGTTGTTTTTTTTAAGGTTTTTTGCTTGCGTTTCAACAACCCCTTTAAGTACTCGCCTAATGGACACACAAGGGTCTACGTGCACCCTGAAAAATTGTCCTTCACTTTCTGACAGCAAATATTTTTATTTATTTATTTATTTTTTTTTATAGCCTAAACCCTTTAAAGTTTTGCATTGAGTTGTAGACCTCTCAAAAAGTAAGGGCAGTTCATGGCAATGCAAGCACCTGTATAACTTTTGACATAAGTTTGTCAGATTTGATAAGCCTGTGGTATTAAGTTGTAAAACGGAGTATGTCCTATGTGTGGGGTGAAATTTCACATCATGGATTGACCTCTATGGAAAAAGGTTTACATTTTCCTCAATTTAAGTCAGGGTCGTGACAGAATTTAATTTCCATTTGTAAAACAGTGTTTCGGCTTCCATTGAGTTTCTTCAGCATTATACATCCGCCTCAGAAGATGAATGGGGGGGGGGGGGGGTAAATCGAACTTTCTCCAAACAACTCCACCTCGCTTGCACTTTTTTCCCCCGGCACACACAAAATAATTCTGCGGTGCATAGTTGTCAACCACACAAGCCAATAGTTCTCCGTGACCATGACCAAGGCTGGCCCCAAACAAATTTGTTCACCAAGAAACGATTGAACGATGAAAGATGAAATTAAGGGTTGTTTTGGGATTGGAAAAGTTTGAGACTTTGAGAGATGGATGTCTAACTGCAGGTTACAGAGATTGCACTCTGGCAGTACACCCAAGAGAGTGACTGTAGCTGCTGTAGAGAGTGACTGTAGACTTCCATGGAACGCTGATTATCAAAATGTGTGGACCTTGTGTAAAATAACCCCCTTTTCTTGTCAAGCGGGCAAGTATTTTTCCTTATGTGGATAGATCAAAAATGTTCTGGTTGCAACCATCTGAAAGGCTTCAACCCAAGTGATCATTCGCACTGCAGAGGCTGACTGTATATACGCTACGTGCACATGCTTCGATGGCGCCCTGTCACTGCAAAAAAAAATCCCCATTAAAGATTAGTTTCTTACGGAAGCGTATTGCCGCCAAATGAATATAAAAAAAATCTCCCTTATCTTGTACGTACACGATAACTTTGTGTACGTACACGATAAGTTTGGACTTATCGTGTACGTACACGATAAGTTTGGACTTATCGTGTACGTACACGATAAGTTATCGTGTACGTACACGATAAGTTTGGATTCATCATGTACGTACACGATAAGTTATCGTGTACGTACAAGATAAGAGAGATTTTTTTTTTATTCATGTGGCGGCAATACGCTTCCGTGGTTTCTGTTCTCTTGGGGGGTTCTTTTGCAAACGGTGCAAAATATATCAGCTTATGTAATGTCCGGATTAAATTTGTTTTCTTTTAAAAGATAACATCAAACAGAATCATTGTGGTACTCACTTGAAAATGGCAGAATACTCGTGAAACTTGCCCAAGCTTGCTTGAAGAAATTCTCCTCTTGGGGCGCCTGACTGAAAGACAGTGGCAAGAAAAAGGAGAACAAATTATCCGCGTGTGCTTCGTGATAAAAATAACATAGCCCTACACTTAAATATCAAAGGAAATATACAGGAGTTGTAGAGCTGACAAAATAGTTGCATACAGTGATCATGCTATGGTGATCAACCATAGTCTGGAAATAAAATTGTAAACATTTGCTGAATCCGTTGCATAATTTTCAGCACGTACACATATTTTCCTTAATTTTAGGTCTAACAATTGAAATAAACTGATGCATTTTGTTGAGGTTTAAGGCACGTGCCCCGCCCCCACCCAATAAATTTCCAGTGCCCCCCCCCCCACCCCAGGTACCCTAACGAAAAAAATCGCGATAATGCTCACAAAAAAAGGAAAAGGACGAAATGAATGCGTGTTCGTATAATCTAAGGAAGTGAACGATCGCGATTGGGATCGCTACCGTAGCCACAAATTGCCAAGAACATAACACGATGGGGCCCCATGCAGCGTCCCCCTTCAAAAATGACTCCCACCACTGACAAACCCATTCCCCATTTCCCCTGCCCCCCCCCCCACTTAAAAGCAGTGCCCCTCCTGTGCCCCCCCCCCGGTTCCAGGTACAGTTTTCTTGAAGATGACTTCATTTCAGAAGGAAATATCTCAAAGAAAAATTGTTCCAGTATGAGCTTCATAATCAGTAAGCTTTTAAATTAAAGCAAATTAGTAAGCTAAAATTAAACAATGATGTTGGTTTACCTTTAAACCTTTAAACAATTGTATCTAAAACGGTTCATTTTGGTCGATCACAGGTTAACTATGGTATTTGAACTTTTCTATTTCTAGTTTTTCATATCGAGTGATTCCAGACGGTTTTCCCCCTTCAGTCAAATTGGGTTCACAGTACCACTACCACGCATCATAGCCAAAAGCTGAACCGTACATGATTTTCTATTTCAACAAAAAAACATTCTACAAACTTAATGATTAGCAGGAGGGTGTGACAAGCAATATAAGGAAAATTACGGAACGACAAAGTATACACAAATAATACAAGTACATGAAAATGTTGCAACATAGTCAAGGACAATTTGGTACCAAAAATACAGTCAGATGCAGTTATTGTTGAAAAGATGGACTACTTTCTTTGGTATTGAAGCACACAATGTCTTTCTGGCCAACAAAATGTCAAAATAAACGGACTGCAAATAACTGTGTATAGGGGAATAGTCGTTGTGACACGTTAGGTCACGTGGGACATCCACGGAAGTTTTTGGCAGTGAAAATTTACGAGGAATGTGCAAAGTAAGTTATATTTGCGAAGTCTCGCGAGACGCGGTGTTTTTGTCAACGAAACTGCAGTTTATAATAGCAAGCTCGACACAGTTGTGACTTCGCCTGATCTTTAGTCCTGGCTTCTTCCGGAATCGCATACCCGTCAGTTTGAAGAATGTTGAAACTATTAACTTAAATCAACTTGAAAAATGGGAAAATACATTTTGTAATTAGTTGTAGCAGTTACGTTCGGGATAGGCCTGTCCATTGGAAGGAAAATTACAGATACTTCACAAACTATTTTTGTTTTCCAGGGTTTTTTTTTTTAGCATATGTAGTTTGACATATAATTTGGTGGACACCATATAGGAGTACACTGTTTGGTTTGGGTGTACATGACTTAGTAAACATACAAATTTACCCCAAACCCTTAGTGTCACAGTAAATGTGTCCACCTACGAAAGAAACCAGAGCCATGTGGTGCCCCCCCCTTTTACCCCCGCCCCTATGAAAAAAATCCTGTCCACGCCACTGGGTACTGGTGAACTTTACAGTCTAATTTGAACTTTCATATTGAGAATCGTTTGCTGATAATACCTTAAATTGTCTACCATACTTTAAAACTTGTGATAACAAGTTACGGTGATTGCATTGTAATTGTGCTACATAATCTGAGAAACTCAGATTCAAATTTTGGGGCATAAAAACTGATATCTTGTTTCCATAACCACATTACTTCGAAGTGAGATTTAAAAAACGTATTCCTTCCCTTTAAGGTACACACAGGAACATTTTTGCCCTTGTCGAAACCACGGGTCCAGCTGAGGAACCGGCTTCCGGCTTCCGTGAACCAAAAGTTCACGGGCCCGTCCTGTTCGTAAGTCATTGCGTCACGAGCGTATCTGCTGCACGCCCAAAGTTTACACTATAGCTTCTTACTCTAAAGCTGACATGTGTTACTTTGTAGTGTACCCATTTTCATCGTTCAAAAGCATTTCTTATGACAGAAACTTTTTGAGAAGATATTGACCTTTAAGGACATGTAAAAGCAAAGTTCAATTATTAAACTTATCTTGCACACAAAAACATAAACGAAAAACTAGCTCTGATTGCAACTCCTGTATGCTGGGCTTCTGGTAAATCACTGGAACCAGTTTATGTGAAGTGGGCGTGGCTTATAGTAGAATGACGTCATACTTTACGAACTGGATAAACCAAAGTCAGAGCCGCAGCCATATGCAGACATAGCTGCCTGATACTCATTGGGAGTCAAAGTCACATACACAACATCTAAAAGCGGAGTGGAGGGGGGGAGGAGGTTGAGTGGGGGCGGTGTGTGCGCGGGTTGGAGGGGCAAGACTTGTGTCACCTATCATGAACAATTGCCCCTCACGCTCTTTCTAAACGGTAGTTTGTTAGCGAGGAAAGTATATGAATCGATTTTGATTTTTGGAAAGGAGAGTATTTTGGACAGAAACAAACTGAGCAAGTTCAGTATGTCTGTCAGCTCCAACCACCGGGCCCCACTTCTGGCACTTGCACGCATAACATTCCAACGCCCGTTGAATGTTCCCCATGCGTGCAAACCCTCGCGGCGGGCTTCTGGTAGTGCATCCCCGTGCCCTGCGGCCCTTGGTCTGCAGAAAGGACAACTGGCGGACCCGACGTTACAAGCTCATGGTTTTAAACTTCAGGCTAACACCCACGAAGTTTGCAAATGGATGTAAAACCATTTGTAGAGCCGTGTCCTCGTTTTGTGGATGGGTCACACTTGTTGCTGCTGGTGTAAACGAAAGAAAACCACACAGCTCTTTCCATGATTGTTGTCACGGCTCTTTCAGTTTTTCAAACTTACGGAGGGTGTGTTTGAACAATGATTTACCACCGTCATTTAAACATTCCAAATAAAGTTTTATTTCATGAAATGTGCACCGGTACTTTGGTCAAATTATGTTGATAATTCCAGTGACTGTTTTGAATTTACCGTAAAAGAAAAAAAAATGCATACCTCATAAGTCATAACTTAGAAGGAAAAAAATAGCCACCCAACACCAAAAGAATAAGGGTAACCTTGTGTTGGTGTTTCAATATTTGATTGTTACTTTCATTCTCCTGAAATTGAGTTAAAATATTTCAGGCAGATTGCGCTTCAGACAGATTTATCACTCAACCGGTTTCGGTTTGTATATTATTGAATAGATCTGACTTTGAAAAGCTCAACAACACGGAGAAAAGCAGCAAATCACGGGGTTAGTATTGACATTGGAACAAGTTGGCGTGTGTTTGTGTAAAAGAAAAACAATGAGTGTAATTGATTGGGCTGAAATTGTTTGGGGGTACTAAAGGTTGAACAGACGAGGTTCGGGGCCGGGTTTATAATAGAGGGGCTCACAGACGGGTCAGGTGTGGTGATGGCTGGCTGGCACTTCCCTGCCTTTTCAGGCAACAGACCACGTCTTGTGTTTGTCAGGTTCCATTATGTAATAAGTAATACTTGTATACCGACAAGAGGTTAGACCATTTTACCATCCTAGCCTCGGTTTCGATAGGCCGTGTCCGAGTTGGCGGTCACGGCTACGGCTGGATCGCTGCGTATCATGCATTGAAGTATACGATGTCCTTAGTAATGTTCTTAGCAACAGTCATTGTAGCCGTAGCCGATTTGAGTACGAACAAAAACAAAATGGCCGCAACATAATAAAGATATATGGTCCGACGCCTGACATGGATTGGGGTTTGATTTGACTATTTATGTACGGCTCTTCTATTACTTTATTAATGTGGCTTCTTCTGGTTATCCTTGCATATCTGAAACATAATCATGACTAAACTTCCTCTCGTAAAATGATTCTTTGGGTCAGTGTGCTTGATTGGTTTGGCACCTCGGGTGGGCTTCTATATAGTTTTATCACCATTGATACCGGTAATTGTATTCCCGGTAGACGCCATCTTTGAGGGCAGCTTTGGTTTTGGCTTTGAGCTGTGTCAAGCATTCAAGTGTTCTAACTTTTCTACTCATCTAGCAAGTGGTTCACCGACCAATGATGCAACGAGTTTGATAAAACTTCAGCCATTCATCCGCGGTATTTATGCATAAAAAACGCGCAGGTTGTGCGATCTGCCCGTAAAGATGGACGACTTTTCACTTTGAGAACCCAAATCGGGGAACTATAAACGTATGTTGTTTGTAGCTTTACACGTTTGTTGTGATAAGCGCTGTCCCAGAGCTTTTAGAGTCATGTGGGGGAACCAACGAAACCAAGCTAGGTCGTAACCACTAGATTGCCGAACTCTGGAGTTCGTTCAATAGTTCGAATTCATCTGAGGTGACAGAAGACTTTCCGCAGGACATGGAAGGCCATTACATCGATGTACATACTAAGGCAAATCCAATTCATATGGTTCTTTGTACACCACAATCCCATCATTTAAAATGGCAGAACCAAACTCCAAAACTAAAAGAATTGGAAAGCTTTGTGAAAAGCTGATATATACAGTTAGTCTTGTGTATTTGCAGCTGTGACCGCCCTAGATAATTTCAAGTGATCGGTTTTGTTGGCAAACGTTTTCACAGTTGGTGACATACCGAAAGAAATATATTGTTCTGTAAAAGGGGTTGACCAATTGGCAACATTCCTTGTTTAAAAGTGGGAAAGATCACCGACATAGTTCGCGATATGCTTCAAGCTATTCTGTCAGAAATGGGGTAACAAATTAGTCTACCCCCTCAGAATACAGCCAAACAATCATCTGTTGTTTGTATTTCATGCATAGGGGCACGTGCCTACCCCCAGCTTTTGAACCCGTACATGATAGTGTTGTATTTGGGGTTTTGTTGCTAATAGGGGCCTAGTGATTTTGACAACCCATGTCCGTCATACGTTTTACTCGTTGGGTGCCTGGCAAGCCACAAATTGATTTTATTTGGAGATTGGCGCCCTCTCCGTCGAATTGAACACCACCGATTCTTTCCAAAACCTCAGCAACTCATTTCAGAGATAAATACATTGGGCAACTGCTCTAATAGGTCAGGTGACTGGATGATAATGAGTGGTTACAATTTTTTTAGACCATGTAGACCAGCCTCGCTACCATGGGGAGCGCACCGTATCGATACCTCGAGCAAGGCATTCTGGGAAAAGAGCAAGGCATTCTGGGGAAAATGGTGCGGCGAGATCGTACACCACTGGGAACGAGGTTGCATGTAGGTCTCTAAACCAAAGTGGCCATCTTTGTCCGGTTACCTGTATATTTAATGACAATTGTTGGACTTACTTCCCCTTATAAGAGGGACCAGACCATTTTATTAACCTTTTTCTGTAACGTCACAGCCGCGAGTTTTGCCAGCCACCAATTGGCAAAAGTTAGAGCTGCTTTCACGGCAAGAAATACAATAGTTTATCATTAATACAATAATGGTATCATTAATTACCATCACTGCATGATCACACCATTAGCATGATATGCCAAAAAAAAAAGTGCATGTGTTCTTCATTTTATAAAATGTTTTTTTAAATGGGTTTTCGTTTTAAAAAGGGCAGATTTGTGTAAGGCCCAGTTTTTTAGTTTTTAATTTTTTTTTTTTTTTACGGTTTGTGTTGCCCGAGGCTGCCCACGCAAATTGTTGGTCAATGTTTGTAAACAATAAGAAAGGTCTGCAAACCTCGATTACGTCCCACTATCAAATTAGAAGATTGCCATGATGGCCGAAACATGATATTGGTGATATTGGCCATAAATAAAGGAACCTAGTCCTACGTTTAGTTCATACAACCATTTGAATTATTAGAAACTCCCCGTTAGGCCATGTCTAAATTAGAAACTGCGTATTATTGTTACACCAACATGTAGGTAGGGGTGTAACCGGTAATTTGTTGTCCTCGAAACAAAAACTGCACAGCCGTAAGGCATTGTGTGCTTTTCCATAATATTTTGACTAAAAACGCACAATCATCACCTCGTTCAGATCACAATCAACAAAAAGAGGTGTATTTTTATGGTTATGTAAACCAGTGATGGGCTGAGAATTGGAGTAGCTTTTGTATGAATAGCATTGAAACCAGTGCAAACATAGCTTGAATTGTTGTCGGATACATTCTTACTTGAAATAAACATCCCTGAATTTAACTTTGTAACATTCTTGAAAGAACATCAGCGTGTGAGAAAAATAGTATTTTGTTCAACAAGCCCAGGGTGGTGGTATTATTATGACAAGTTCGGCCCTGAAGCTACGTTAGCAACAACTTCACAAAAGAGCACACCTCCAGACAATGGTATCATTTTCTGTCGCCTGGTGTTTTGTCAACAAACACTGTTGTTCAATACCAGTTTGTTGCATTTTCTCACGAAAGAGCCCCAATAAAAAAATGACACTACTGCGAGGCCACATGTTGTTGTCACGGCATTGGAGGCCGTGTGTGTACATACATGACATCCTATCATAACAGCGCCATGGTTGTTAAAGAGGAAGGAAAATGGTCAGTAATTTGTGTGTGTGATGTACTCATTTTCCAATATACTGGAAAATGAGTACATAGTCATTTCCCTTCCTCTTTAAAAATAAGGTGACGTTCCATTCATAGACTCATTGAGTCAAAACGCCAATTTTATGCAAACTGTGCGGGCGTCAAACAACCAGAGGTATTATTAGCTCAAACATATTGTTTTGAAGCTGTTAGATTGAGACCTAAATTTCCATTTTGACATGTGTTTTAGGGGGAAAGTTTTTCCCTTGTTTAGCAGAATTTTTGTTCTTTAGACAAACCAATCCAAATCTCCATTCAGCCATCGCGCTGAAACGAACTATTACGCGGTTGAAGAGATTGAGCTTAGACCTTGTCATGCCTTGTGTACATTATTCACAATCAAGGCAATCCCCCATCTTTCAGATTTATATGCATAGACGAATCTTATAAGCCGTTTCGAAGGATGTTTCTTGTAACCTAAGACAGAATGTAATACCCAAAAGCCCCACAACGTGTGAACCAGTGAAAATGATATCTTATAGGGCGCCCTCGTTTGATATATTCCTATGCGACGTTTATAGCCTTGCAACAATCTAAAGGAGCCCGTGAAATTAATATCCACTTTTGAGCCATGGGGAGATTTTGCTTGAAGTTCAAAACGCAAGGTCGTTTATTACTACAATAGTTGGTTTGAATCTAAACCTCATGATTATTATGGAACTATTCCTTTCATTGTGACAGCCATTTTTTTCGTAAAACTGCTTATTCAAAAATAATTATAATACAGAAAATATTCATGGGAAGTGCCGTGCCAAATTTCAAACTATTCCTGCTGTACAATATGCGATGTATTAACCTGCGTACATTGTTTCGTCGTATCAGTTATTTCGATGTGGTTGTTTGATGGCATCAAGAACTTTATAAGGAATCGCCACGAGGGAACAAAAAAGAGGCTGAAAAAGTGTCAAAGTTTGTGATCTTCTTCTTCTTAGACTTGGCTTTGACAACATTTGAGATTATTTCTTCCCTTCGACCTTGTCCCAAAAATCCTCAAAAAGGAGATCAAAATTCCAATGTCACGGATCTGGGTCAACCTAAACAGCAGTTGCCCCAAAAACTGTATTTTTTGAGGGGATAAAACTTTTTTTTACTCACAAGCCCACTTTGGCTGCGGATTTTTTTTAAGGGCTTAGGGTGCGTGTTATGGTTGTATTGTACGTGTCCTACGTGCAAGAATTCATGAAAGGCCTTCTGAATGTGCAAGATAATAAGTTATCACCACAACAATAGACAATGGACGTTTGGATGTCAAAAGATGAGTGATGTGTTTCGATCAAGTACGTGGGATTCTTTTTTTGTGTTAAATTTCTTTTGTACGATTGTTATTGAAGTATTTTGGAGGGGGCATTTTTACTCCGCGATTGTATTTTTCTAACAAGCGCGTTGAAGCATCCGTGCGCAGTGACCTTTCTCATCTGATCACTTGTGTTCTTAAAAAGAGTATTTGTGTATTTTTGCAAACATTTCAAAACATCGCAAATACAATAAAGTCGAAAGCTGTGTATCATGGGTATGTGAGATACGGTGCAGATTTTGCAACTTTACAAAACGCCAGCATCGGGAGTTAAATTTTTTAGAGCCGCTTGCACAAACAGAAGCTAAGTACAACCGAATTATGCTCACCAGAGTATTAGGTTGCCGGCCAAAATACCATGTCACATGTACAATTTGTGACTGGGGTCCTGCTCATTTCTGCTAAGCAGAATATTGTTAAGCAATTATGTTTTGCTTGGTACCTGGACCTTGCGCGTACGAGAGGATAACAGCCAGACCAGCGTCACAGCAATGGCGAATAACCCAGGTACATAAAACATGCAAAGTCGAACTAATGGATTCGACACTTTACATTATTAATTTACATTATCCTAAAACGATTCTGTCCAGTTGAAGTGAGAACTAGAGAAAACGGAAAGGAAATAGAAAACAACTTCCCAGAACATGATACCATGACAGAAAAATGTTTACCATGCAGCAATCAACTTGTTACCAAGTAGGCCTAAGTTTAGATAAAACAATCACCCCAAAACTATGACACACTTCTCCTATTGTTATTTCACTTAATTTGGTTTCTGATATGAGCGATACAGGAACTAAAACCACTTCCCAAAATTCCAATGTCACGGATCTCGGTCAACATAAACAGCAGTTGCCCTCAAAACTGTATTTTTTGAGGGGATAAAACTTTTTTTTACTCACAAGCCCCCTTTGGCTGCGGTTTTTTTTAAGGGCTTAGGGCGCGTGTTATGGTTGTATTGTACGTGCCCTACGTGCAAGAATTCATGAAAGGCCTTCTGAATGTGCAAGATAATAAGTTATCACCACAACAATAGACAACTGACGTTTGGATGACAAAAGATGAGCAATGTGTTTCAATCAAGCGCGTGGGATTATTTCTTTGTTAAATTTCTTTTGTACGATTGTTATAGAAGTATTTTGGTAGGGGCGTTTTTACTCCGCGATTGTATTTTTCTACCAAGCGCGTTGAAGCATCCGTGCGCAGTGACCTTTCTCATCTGGTCAGTTTACTATTATAGTGTTCTTAAAAAGATTTTGTGTATTTTTGCAAACATTTCAAAACATCGCAAATACAATAAAGTCAAACGCTGTGTATCATATGTATGAATTACGGTGCAGATTTTGTGTTACGTCTACCCGTGATGTTGTCGCAACTATAAAACAAAAACGCCAGCATCGGGAGTTAAAGCCAGCGCCCAATTTCTTAGAGCCGCTTGCACAAACAGAAGCTAAGCACAACCGAATTATGCTCACCAGAGTATTAGGTTGCCGGCCAAAATACCATGTCACGTGTACAATTTGTGACTGGTGTCCTGCTCATTTCTGCTAAGCAGAATATTGTTATTGTTTTTGTTTGGTCCCTGGACCTTGCGCGTACGAGAGGATAACAGCCAGACCAGCGTCACAGCAATGGCGAATAACCCAGGTACATAAAACATGCAAAGTCGAACTAATGGATTCGACACTTTACATGATCTTTGACTTAGTTTAAGTATCAGCAATGCTAATTCAAAACCTCACCCTTTAATTCCCTGGGTTTATCCACGGTCAAGTTCACGCAATTACTTTGCCAGATGGACACAGACTTGCACCCACAAAATTTTGTTGACGCCTTGTCCGAGACTCATTTTCCCCATTGAGGTGTTGTCACCGCCGGGGATGACGCCGAGGCCACACGCGCAGAGGACGGCACAAGACAGGCTCTCGGGCACGCTGCCGCCGGTGACTGAACCGGGGTTTTGCCAACTTAATTGAGTTTTGGAGAAAAAAAAAACACATTTGAATGTTTCATAAAAGGGCACATCACGTGCAATAAATGAATATAAATTTAAATGGACATCTTTTGAAGTAGCTGGAGGAATTTTGTTGTTGGAAATGTTTGATTGAATTAGCTGAATTTAAGGTTTAAGAAAATATTTCGTGCTTAACCAGTCATACCCGTGGGTCATAAATTGTTTTTAAAAGTACGTGTGGCCCTCGTTTGTCGATGTGCCCCTCCCCATTATGGCAATGCAACCCACGAACGAAAAACATTATACAAGTCATGTTCAGAAGTGAATACTATGTTTAGGCATCGATCAAATCGATCAATCAATCAATCAATCAATCAATTATCAAACTCGTAGCGTCGAAGTCGCTGATATCACCCTGGCTTGTATTTGCATTTGTGTTTAGAATATTAGCTGGCCCGATCTCTTCAAATCAATATAAAAGCCTCCAATATTTTCCACAGTTTCAGCCATAGACCATGTAACTCTTGTTTACATAAAGAGTGACCTTGTACAATCCGAGGCCTTTCTGGCAGGCAATCAACTATACTGGTCATATTATGTGAAACTTGTTGTATCATAATTTCAATTGAAGTCACGAGTTATAACAGCTTTTGAGATATAGGCCTATACCTTCTATCTTCATATAACAAAGATTGATAAAAATCGTACCGTGCAACTCATGAATGTGATATTTCATGGGATTTCCATTTAGTGTGTACAAATTGTGCCTGCAGGCAGTCCAGCTCTGTGGCTCTCCTGTAAACATGTGATGTCACAGGTCACATGGTCTGTTTTTAGGTATAAGACAAATTAATTCAAGGTTTTCTACACACACAAAGGGTATACGCCAATCTTTCTAAAACTCAATGGAAAATTACTGCACTTTTTACAGTTTTACAAAACTAATGTGTACACATCCCTATTTCTTTGTTCTTGATTTCTTTTTCTTTTCTCTTTTTGTCTTGCTTGGTTGTTTGGATGTTAGGGTATTTATACAAAATATGTGTTGTGTATTTTGTTTTAGGAGGGACTAATTTGTAAAAAAAAAAAATCATTTCAAAGCTAAGTTTATTAGTGGTGATAAATGTTGCAAAATCGAATGTACAAAAATGTGCGTGGCCTCAAATTTTTGTTTGCGATATGAATGAGACTTGTCTACAATTTTTGCAAGCTACATTTCTATCACCCGGGCATCGCTGTATATTGTGGACAGGCACGTACTCTAATATTTGTTCATGGTAGTCGTTATCAGCAAACGGTTTGCAGAGTCAAAGAAAAAAACGGACAAAGGATCGTCCTTGCACGTACCAAAAACTTGTTTGGATCTTTTTTTAGTGCGATACATTTTGTTTACCGATCCAGGCGTTCACAACCTCCAACCACCTGTGAGATGAATGGCCGTCGAAATCGCTTAATCATAACCGTTTATCCGCCGTGCCTGCTGCCTTTGCTCAGCGATTATAGGTTGGTTTTGCCAACTGTTAGAATGAAACTTCGGGCATTATTATTTAACCTTCATAAGATTCTTGGGCCACGAAGCAGCCCCTGACGCATTAGGAACTGTCAAGAGAGTAAAGCTGTGTAGATAGACCTTGGGTTTTTACCATTTTTGTTTGGAGATGATCCGTTCTGGAACAACATGGGGATTCGTGGTGATTGAATCACTAACTGATACATGCGTATACTGGATCTTAATCCATAATATGCAGCCATTTAAAAAAAGAAAAATTTCCATTCAAAAATAATGTAATTACATCTTAGGAGGGAAAGTAGTCTGGTACCCCTTTCGTGAATATGAATCACTGTTCTTGAGTCCTGGTGCACGCAGGAAACATGACAAGGATTCATGGTCGTGTCAGAATTAACGACTTCGGCAGTGGCTTATAGGACCGTATCGCTGAAATTGCCTATTCCTTAACGATGACGATGTAGCAAACGGTCATGGCCGTTTATAAACGACGTCGCTTGATTATGATGATCACCTTTTGGATTCATTTTTGATTCCATTTTTTTCTCTCTCTCCCGTATGATTATAAATCAGCCTCAAGCTTTACGATAGTAATATTTGAGGTAATAATGTTCAGACCCTCCCATAAAATATTTACTGCCGTTGCTGTAGGGCCGTGGGTTTCATAACAAAATATCCAAATATGACGGCAGGGGGAAAAATGTTTTGATAGTATCTGAAGGTGTGGGAAATTCCATGTTCCTTGGAGTTCATATTGCCGTATCGTGGGTAATCTTAAATTGTACAAGCTTGGTTGAATGGAAATGCACCAGTCAAGCGTGAAGTAATCCATCCACAGTAGTTTTTTTACTCGGTGAATATAAACACGTATAACCCCCAAGGTCAAAACGAATCTACCGAAGGATCAAATCTTTTTTTGAAATGAATGTGAATGACTTTTTCCCTCTCCCTCTCTCCCTCTCTCTTTCTCTCTCTCTCTCACTCTCTGGTCTTCTCTGTACAACGCACGGGTCCGATTTATTAACAATCAGATATACTTCTCGATGTTTTGTTTTTTTTAAGTTTCTGGCTGGTGTAATATTAATTTTTGTTTGGTGTGCTCGTGACCGGTGAAATCATCATGTGATTTTTATGGCATCAATGCTTTCTGCAGAAGGATTTTTATACGTATGGGTTATCGTGTCCAAGTCGAATAGATAATAATCTGAATAGGTAGTTTTGAGGCTACATTTAAATTATCTTTTCTATTGTTCATGTTGATAACTTAAAACCCGAAATGCGAAATGTTTTAACCGAATGTAGAAGATTTATTGGCTTCAAATGAAAAACCAAAATATTATTTCTTTCTACGGTGAATTTATTTCTTGGAAAAAGAAAACTCAAATTGAAACTAGCCAAACAGTTACCAACTTATTTATCGGTTTCATCATATCTTGCCTTACAAATCGACCTTTAACTGTAGAATAGCCTTGTCATAAAAAAACCTTCTTTATTATAAAGTCAATTGACGGAACACCCATTGTCTATGAGCACATCGGATCCTTAACAATGTTAAAATTAGTTAAAAAGCAAATTCTGTTTTCTCCAAAACACCGACGAAGGTTTCCCCCAACAATTTTCAAGAAGTACACGAGCCGAAAGAGTCAGGCTAACACAGTCCCTCTCCATCCCCATTTGAAGCCCCCCCCCCCCCCCACACACACACACACACATTCATATCTGCTCCAAATTTTTCACAATCCCCATGTTTTCTTTGGAATGGTTTATTTTATTAATATACCACATGGGAAATGTTTTATCAACATTATTAATCCACGGAGAAACCAACAGGGCCCAAATGCGGCTAAAAGTCAACATAGTAATTTACAGGCGGGAAAGCCCTTTACTGTATTCGCTTTTGCATCAGTTGATTCTGCTTTACCTTTTGAGAGGGAAAAGGTTAAAGGTCGGGAGAAACATGGTGAACCATCCGATCATAAAATTACAGATTTGTGTTCGGAAACCACACCTGAAGCGACATTTGTTAAGATGTAATCATCCAGAAAGAAACTATTCCATTTGAAGTGTTTTCTAACACACACACGAATTTATATATAAAGGTAGAGTATTAGAGATTGGTTTCTGTCAACGTAATGCTGATTTATAGGCCGAATTAAGAAAGATACAGTAAAAATTCAACATGTGAAAGTTTCAGCTGAATGCATTGTCTGTAGGCCTAGCCTACTTGTTAAAAAAGCAGCAAAAACTGTCACGGTATTTTCATCAAAGAAACCAAAGAAATTCGAATCTTCAAAAGTCGCCTCAAGGTTATCCTGGGAGATTCAAATTGTCGACATACATGTACATTTCTTGATTTCTAATTGACGGAGGCACTTCAGACCAAACAATTTCGCAAAATGCTTACTACCATTATAATTTTACAACAAATATAGGCCTTTGGACGAAAATTACACAGTATTTTGATTTCAAGGTCATCTTCAAGGTAAAACCATACCTTTCAGAAACGTCGCCATCGACAACGAGGTCACAATTTAATTTCATTTCATCGTAAATCCCGTCTCATTTGATTTTGATTTCAAAGATGAAAATTGCTCCGCAAGGAAAGTGAACATCACAAAATGGTGTACTTTCTTTCTTCTGTATAATGCCATGGCAACATACTTGCACGGCAGTTTGCATGATGTACAAAGATGAAAAATTGCTTTGCAAGGAAAGTGAACCTTACAAAATGTTCTTTCAATCTTCCTTACAAAAATACAGATCTTTGCGCAAAGTCAAACTTTAAGTAATATTAAGGGTTGATATTGAATCTCAATAACTATTTTGTTTTAGTTTAACTTCTGACTGAAAAATAAGGATTTGCAAGGGACAATCCAGACAGTTTGCAATTGTCACACTTTAAAGAAGTCATACATTTTAATACCAAAACATCAATTGGCTGGTGTTAATCAGTTACAAAACCAAATAAATAAACTGAATGTAATGCATATGGAAAATCAAATAACTTCCGCATAACGCGTTTCTGTATACCGCTGAGAGAAAATCTGTCCTATAAATGAATTATGGCAAATAAAAATGACAAATACTGTCTGGCAGCCGCTGCCGCCAATAAAACAGTACACAAACTATACACTGGAAACAAATTAAGTTACGACGCTCCAACTTTTCCCTTTTCAGTTTTATGATATTGAAAACCAAACATGATCTATGGCAACTTGTATGCATTTTTCTGAATGAAAGATTTAACCTTCCCGTAAAAACACAAGTTGTTGCATTCACAATATATGCTTTGCTCACCTCGTCTCGCTCGTCATGGTGATTTCGACTTGATGGAAGACTGCTGTAGAAAAACGGGCACTCGGTGACTGACTGATATAAAACTTCCTGTCGACCGTATATCGCGCTCTAGTATCCCCGGGAATAAGTAAGCAATCACAGGGCTTCTCTTTTGCAATCAAGGCTTGGTTATGACTTCATCACCTCCGGGGAAGGAGAAAAATCTATAATCGTGAGATCTCCGTCTAACCTCCAGTGGAGTACTTGTTGGCAATGCGCAATAACACTTAATTTCTGTATCACTAGGTGGAGCTGTGTTTTTCCTTGCGCATTTGAGTGCATGTAGATAACCTCTGGTGCGTGAAAATATTAATCCGTATAACTGTTGAAGGGAATGTTACATCTTTTTTTCTCTCTCTCAATTATGTGTGTACATCGGCACAATATTGGTCTCAAAGTTCATTGGGGTGTGTTGATAATAATTGCGGCACTGTGGGCATGCTGCGCGTGCTACGTGGACTATCGCCATCAACAAGGTGTTGTTGTTTGGGGGGGGTGAGGTTTTTTTTAGGGGTGGTGTTGTTGCGCTGGAATTTATATTTACACATGATCACCAATGGTGATAAAGAAGGGTAAACAAAGAGGTTGAGCCTTCGCACAATGTTTGTCAAAAGAGGGAGGTGCGCCCTGGCTTCAGCAGACTTCATTACATTGCAAGAATGTCCGATTCAAAAGAATTCCAATTAAAAATTACTTGGCAGTGGTAGGCAGTGGTAGGTTTTTTTTTCCTCTCGAGTTAACACTCAGACGTACTTGATAACGATTTGTCACTTTTCTTGAGTGATGGACATTATTTGGTCTGTCACTAACTTGTCAACAACTTGTTCTGTCACTCGCAGTGGATATTGTTTAGAGTGTAAATAATTTGACTAGGGGGTCTGAAAACCTTTACAAAGTGGCTTTTTTTTTCCTTCTGTGTGACCTCGAAGGTAATTGGGTGCGAATGTGGACTGTGATCTTTCTATTTCAATCGTTCGCTGCTCTTTCCGATAACGAATACTTGTTCCATGGGCGCTCATCTACTGGTTGTTGCTTCTTAACACCCTGCCGTCCCTAACGACAAAAAAAATAATTGTTTCTTTTATCTTTTTGTATTCATTCTGTTTAATATGCTTCTATTAGTGTTGCCCTGTTTGAGACAGTAGCCTACTGTAGGCCTATTATACGACAGATTCATAAGACCCTTATCTTAAGAACGCCGAAACCATTTTTTGATTTTCATTTTCTATTAGAACTTTGTATTTTATGTTTGTATGCACCATTATACACCGACCGGTAGGAAGTTTGTACATTTTAATCATAGGCCCCCAATTCAGTCACAAACTTCATAAATGTGTTTCTGATAATATAAAAAGGAACTGCACCATACAAATCATAGGTAATAATAGGAAAAACCAAAACTTTTCATCGTTTTTTTCACACAATTTCATTATATTTGTAATGCAACCCTTCTTTTTAAACTTTGGCACACGCCCATTTTCTTCCATTAAGCTTATTATATAGCGCCCTCTTTTGTAACAATCAAAACAAAGCAAAAAAGATGGCCGCCCACATCAGTTGACGAGAAATAGCAGAGGCTAGAGCTGATTTTTGTTTTTCGTCCCTGCCTTACTCTATAGTAAACTGTTATAGGTGAGTCTTCATTTATCCGATTTATGTGTAGGTGTATAAACATGGACGTAGAAATAAAGGTAATGTGCAAAAAGCCGAAGGCACTTCCAAGTTTTACAAGAAGATCGGAATGAGATCAACCAAGTCCAGAAGTCAGATGTACATTTTTCGTAAAGAATAAATTGTTTATTGTTGACACGTAAGAACCCCATGTGGACCCACGTTCAATACCTGGACCCCGGTTCATTTGGGTTTTCCTCCCACGTCTTAAACTGAAATTTCTTCATTGCCTTCTTTACAAAAGTTGGTGTTGATTTTTCCGTATCATTTTAAATTATTTAGCAAATGTTAGGAATTTAGGATGCCTTGCCGACTTTATAAATTCAGATTTGGACAGCCTTCTGCCTTGACTGGGCATGCACAATGCTAACTTTATTATTATTACTATTAGGGCTTTCCATTTGTCATGGTCATCTTTTGTTTAAGTCCGACTATGGAGGGAGGAAAAGGCTGACCATGGTCATGGAGGTAATTAGGAAAAAAATGCTAGGCCTATCCGAACTTTTCCTAATCTTGTCCTAGAACTATGAGATTTGTTTCGCTATTGTGGAGACAGTAGCGGGAACCTCATATAGCTTTATGAGTTTATTCCACCTACACTTTTTAAAGGGATTTTTCAAGGTTTTTTGCATACAAATTGATCATCCATTGGATATTTGACTTATTTCCCTTTTCCTTTCTTTCTTAACAAGGTTTTAGTAGTAATGCGATAATCGTAACCCTCCATCCATCCTCCCCTGGTGGTATAACCCTCCATCCTCCTGATGGTCGACTGTTGGGAGAATGGAGGGTTATGATTATTGCATCTACTCTGCTGAACTCGAGTAGTTAGTTGCTATAATCGGTAATTATTGACCTTTGCCCACCTTGCTGGACAGTTATGGCTCTCATAACATCGATCTTACCATAGTCAACTATGATAAGACCAATGTTAAAAGAGAGCCATAACAGCCCAACAAGTTCAGCTTTGTTGACCTGTACCTTAGGCCTAAACTTCAAGCGAACAGTTCATCAGAAACATGCGGCCAGAACTCTCTCCTGCAAACATGCCCGAATAAACCAAAATGGCGTTTAGCAAGTTGAAGTACAAGTATCACTGTCAAGACCAGTATTATATGTTTTCATGATTTCATCGCTTTGTCTTTGTTCAAAGTGCCTGCTCATCTCTGTATACATTCTGTAAATTTTTCTATGTTGCTGGTAACAATCAAGTAAAATCCAAAAATCCCTTTAGAAAGTGTGGGTCAGATAGGTCTAGATCCATTGCGACACTGCCACTGGATTTCCTCCATATCTTTGGCCCTTGTACTCAGATTCTTGGGTTCCAAAATCACTTTGAATTGGATAGTCATTACCTGCCTGACAGAGATTGATAATTGAGGATTGATCATTTATATAGTGAAAATATCAAATAGTTATTGTGATTATTTTCGTACATAAGTCACTTGTAAAAATTGCCGTAATCGACCTCCACTTTTTAAAGGTCGTTTGTATAATTCACTTCTTTGTGATTGTTTTACTTTATGTTTATTTTATTGTAAAAACCCTCATGAGCAACTGGTAGCAAAAAGGCTAGTTATTGGCCACTAACAAACAAATAAGGTCTGAATATTTATTTATCTGTCTTTCTATCTGTCTATCTATTTTTTTTATGGAAATAGTGGAAATTGGATACGGCAAGTTTGCCCAAGTAATTTACATGGCTCAGTTGGATGTTGTCATAATATTCCTCTTTGACTGTAGGCCTACCCCAGCATCCACCACTGCAGTTGTAAGTTTTTCTTTTGTATCGCATGGGACCCATCCGGTTCATTGTCACAAAAGGAAATGGAAATATTAATACGTGCGATGTGTTTTTGTTTATTTTCCCTCAGATCTAGACACCATTGGAAGTCAGACATTTGGAGGCCTCACCAAACTGATCACATGGTCATCTAATTATCATCAACAGCGCCCCCAACGCTGAGCGTCATGTCTGTATACCACGAGCGACAGAAGTGGGAGCTGTGCGCTTTACACGCCCTCAACAACGTGTTCCAGGATGGCCAAGCATTCAGTAAACAACTATTGGATGAGCTCTGTCAAAAGTAGGCACCACTTCAAACAGCAAGGGAATTGCAGTCAAATGCAGTTTTGTGATGGACTCATTTTCCCAATAGATTGAGTCCTCATGTGAGTGGGGAAAAAGTTGCAAGTCCCTAACCTTACAATAATATGATGTAAATAGCCATCGCATACGATACCCTGCCAGTGCAAACTTTGTCAACATCCCCAAAAAACATCCGATGACATCATTCTGAGAAAATTGGGTCTGCACGTTTTGGTTCATTCCTGACATTCAATGATATTCAATCAAAACAGCCTTGGATTTGACATTTTGTCTGACAAAATGTTCCTTCTTGGAATGTAAAGACCCAATAGTTGTCGAAAATCCAATGACATCATGTTTCAAATTGTGCTCTGAAAAAAGTCAGGAATGAACCAAAATATTCCCGTACAAAAATGTACAGACCCGTTTTTCTCAGAATGATGTCATCGGATGTTTTGGATGCTGACAAATTTTGCCCTGTAAGGGTATTGAATACAATGGCAATTTACACCATTTTAAGAGACTAGTAATTTTTTCCCCACTCACATGAGGACTCTATCTGTAGGAAAATGAGTACATCACAAAACTGAATTTGACATTCCTATTAAATAACTGCTTTCTACTTAATTCTTCCGAGTAGGCCTACATGTATATCTTACTTGTGGTGTTCTGTAGCTTTGAATAAGGCTTAAAGGTATTAGTAGAGGTATGGTAACAATACAAATTTCCTTGTTTAATTTGAGTCTGTGAAAGCTTACTGATTATGAAGGCCATACTAAAATCATTTTCTCTACGAACTATCTTTCCTCACAATAGAGAAAACTGTAGGGGGCCTATCTGAAAACCTGAAGAAGAAAAAAACGCAATCAGCTGATTTCGGTTGTAGGGACAACATGTTTGCATGCTGAAAAATACATTGTGCATGTTTTTTACTACTTTCTCCTGGCTCACTCAATGAATTAAGCCCAAATTTTCACAGGTTTAATATATATTTCTTGTATATGGTTGTTCACACAAAACATGAACACTGTTTGGGACTATTTTGTCAGCTCCACCAATCCTGTATAAAACCTTCAAGTTTATTGCAAGAGTCCACAGCCAAAGCTGAGTTTTTAGAAAATATCAGGAGTGTTGAATTACAGTGAAAACCAAACCTCTGTTCATGGAAGTCTGTTTCTCTGTATAATACATGTAGGCTGTATTCGAATCAAGTTACTTTGGCTACGGCTGTGGCTGCAGCGACATGATTTTATAATGGGCTTTTCAGTCTAGCCGGCCGAAGCCATCAATGTGGACACAGCCATAAAAACACTATTGAAAGTTATATCACAATTACTTGTAATGTCTCCATATTTCCACCCCCAACTATTTCACACCATTTTCTGATGGACCTCAATTGAATCAAGCGCACAGTACTCTCTGAATATGGGTTTGATAACCAGCACATGGGTGGTTTCAAACATAGTTGGGTCGCGGGTTGGCTCTTCAAATTTGAAGGCTCACTAAAGAACCAAGGATGATTGTTCTATTACGTGTAGATGGCAAAAGTTGAGTGGAAAATGTGTGTAACAAGGTTGACTGTGAGAATGTTGTCATTATCTGCCCAACAAGGTTTATGGTGAAACTGAAGGGGACCTACCAAGGGGCCAGTTTCATAGAGCTGCTTATAAGCAGAAAATATTATTGAAAAGTTTCCTGCTCAGCAAAACTGAGCAGGACACCAGGCATAAATGATACATATGACATGGTACTTTGGCCGGTAGCCTTATTCTGGTAAGAATAACTTTTGTGTTTCAGGGGGCCTTCTCAGGGTTCTCCCCAGGGTTTTGCAAAGCTGGGGGGGGGGGCATTCTGGACCCAAATTTTGCAAGTTTGGCCGAAGGACGCTGAGTTGAAATGAGGTCATCAGAATTATTTTTACTTGATGTTAATGTTTAGTTTAATAGTAGCCCCACTGTGCAATTTGAAACATTTTAAATGTTTAATTTTTTGTGAATTTGATCTAAAAACTGTAGAAAAAAATATAATTAGTCTAAATATCTTTGTACTTATCCTTTTTTTTGTGGGAGTATCAGTCTGCATTTTGCGCATAACGGCCCTATAGGCTAGCTTTGCTTTGGGAAAAACCCTGTGCCCAGGTCTCTACAAAAACACTTTCTCATTATTATGTGTTAGTTTAGTATTGACATATTTATGTTCAATTGTCTGTTGTCTTACTTTTTTGCTGTTCTTCATTGAACTGAAACAGTTTTTGTGAAAACTTCTGTAAGAGGGTATGGAGACATTAGAATAAAGATCTTTATTTATAGAGTATTTACAGCACAATCGTTCATCCCATGTTCTTCTGGGTGATTTCTGCCACTCTCTCTCTCTCTCTCTCTCTCTCTCTTCATTCCGTTCTGCTTTACTACAAGTATACTAGTTACACTAGTATACCTGTTTATGTGTGTTGTGTTGTCAACACAACACAAGACTGTGTTTGAAAGCCTACGAGAAAGACTGTGCTACTCCTAGGGTTGAAACATCAGGCCATTAACTATTTTGTGCATTTATACATCAGGCCATTAACTATTTTGTGCATTTATACCATCTATAGGCCTTTTGGGTGGAAAGCAGTTTGAAACAGCTAACACTATTTGCAACATTTGTTTTACAATAGAACTTGTTCTTTTGTATTCCAGTCTTTCACCAGGGTCAGTGCTGAATCCCCACAAGAGCATGCTGGGGTTAGGGAACTATGACGTCAATGTCATCATGGCTGCTCTACAACACAAGGAATGTGAAGCTGTGTGGTGGGACAAACGGAGGTGAGAATAATTAACAATAACAGGCCTGGAAGTTCATCTTTGAGAGGGCAAGACCATTTTTTCTTTTGAAGGGGGCACTTTAAAGTCTTAAAGTCTATGGGAAACTTTTGAAGGGGCACCAAGGCGAAGATCAAGGCGCCAGAGGGCCTCCATGGTGCCCCTGTAATTCCAGACATGCCACCCTCCTCAGGGCTCAAAATACCCACTGCACCACTGGCCAGATTTCAGAAATTTTAGCATGTTTCCAGTAACCCTGCAGCCAATCAAGTCTCACGGTTCAGTGTTTATTCAAAGCAGTATACTTTGAAAGACATACTAATGTACTCTTAACCAGTTTGCTGCGGACCTCCCGATAACAAGCGGAGGTCTGACAATCTGGCATTGTGTGGACTCAGAATACCAGAACGTTCACATGCACAGACATTCAATTGTGTAGCATGCACAATGCATGATCTTGCTGTGCAACGCATCATTTACCTGTACAAAGAGGGACAGATGGTACTGGAAATCATACTCAAAATCTCCTTTCTCTGGGGGGGGGGGTTATTGTACAGTCACTGATTCGAGTCCTTTGTCCTTTTGTTAAAAGAAGAGGGTAACAATAGATGGAAAGGCGGCCATAATTGTTTATGATTGTCTTCAGCTCAATGGGAGGTATGTCCGAGTTAACCAAGATTCCAGCCTAGATCCCGTCCATTGGATCGTGGATTTTGGCCGAGGTTTTGCGACTCACGCTGATTGAATCTCATCATGACCGAAGCGGATTGCGTGTACACAGGCAACTGTTTCACGGAGTCCCTGTGGTCAAAAGGCACTGCAAACAACGAAAGGATTAACTCTTTATGCGTAGATTTGTGCCTAATGCCTTTATCAGAGACCTGTTCCTTTCACAATCCTAGCCAAGATTTTGTAAAGATGATTTATATTGCATTGTCATGAGGCCATTCATTTCTCTCCAGGATGCCGTCTGTTCAAACGGGCGTGGGTCGATGATCTTCCGTTACATAACAGCTTTCCAACAGTCTGATTGAGCTTCAGAAACACAACCTAAAAAAATAAAACATGAGCCATTGAAATCTGTATATGCGTCCATATATGAGGAAAACATCTTTATATGGGTGTCCAGACTGACTTTCATGGACGAAACAAGTTGTTAATTCTAAAGCTAGAAAAAAAGTTGCTTTTTGACTGAAAATAATCTTGCAGGGGTAACAGGAAAAGGTTTTTTAATCCAAAAGCAAACTGGCTAACCCTCCTGCTTTGCATACCATTTGCAAGTTAGAGTTGATCAACTCTTTGGAACCATTTGACTGCATGGGTAGTCAGTGGTGGGCAAAAGTATACATGTAAACTTCTACATGCAAATGTCTACATCATTACGCACTCACATCATCATGTTGATTGCTGCAAAGTCTATCTTGATATTCAAATCCATGGAGAAATCTTGAATAGTCATACATTGGGAGGTTTCCCTGATATTTTTAAAGTTATAAACTGTTATTAAAGCTCCTCCTTGTTGTTGTTTTTTGGTTTTTTGGCTAACTTCTAGGTGCCTAGCGGAACTCCGTCTCGACGTCCTACTGGGTTTCATTGTCAACATTCCCTCACCCATGCAGCTGGGCTTCGTCAGCGTACCCATCCGCCGCAAACACTGGATCGCTGTCCGGCAGATCGACGGCACGTACTACAACCTAGACTCCAAACTCAGCAAGCCTGTTACGATTGGGGACGCCAGCAAGCTGCGGGGTTTCTTGGAGACTCAGCTCAAACTGAAAGGGTGTGAGCTGCTGCTGGTGGTGTCCAAGGAGGTGGCAGAGTCAAGAACGTGGCTGAAGTGACCCGAGCTGGTTTAGGGATGCAGACAGCTATGTTGAACTTGTGACATGAACACCCCCCCTCCCCCTCCCCCTAAACAAAATATTGTTAATAACTATTGAAAAATGAGATGTGGGTACTACACATCCAAGTTCTGTGAACTGAAAAAGGATTTGTTCTAAAAGAGACTACAACTCAGGATGAGAAAGTTGAAAGACATTTGGATCTTGAGGAGAACTACTAAAAGGTCAGAAAGGTCGGAGGTCACTGGAAAGGTGAGACTAGATGACGAAGAGTATGCAGCAGCTCTTGCCGTGACAAAGCTTGTCTCAGATTTTGATAGATATGTAGCTCTTTGTTCCATAATGGATTTGTTTTGTCCACAAAGAAAAGAGGATTTTCTACTCAACATTTTGTGGATAGTTTTTTTCTGTAAGTAACCTTTCTTCTTCTGGTAAATTTTCCTTCAAGTTGGACCATGCAACAGTTTAACTGTGCATCGTGTACGGTGGCACAACTGGCAGAGAACTAAACTGTGCACTGTGTTTTATGTGTAGATGCCATAACAGCAGTAAATCATGCTGCAGGCTGACGTAGTTCCTCTATCATTCAAAACCATAGTGGATGATATTGAATGGTCCGACAGTAGGAGGGTTAAACGTGTACTGTGTAGATGCGTTCGCTACTTAATACCATATTGCAGGCTGGCATAGTTTATCTATCATTCAAAACAACAGTGGATGATACTGAGTGGCCAGACAGTGGGAGGGTTGACTGTGGACTGTGTAGATGCAGTCACCACACGATATTGTAATGGCAGGTTGGTATAGTTTATCTATCACTTAATGCCACTGTGGATGATGTTTAACGGTCAGACAGTGAGAGGGTCATTAATAGGAAAATCAAGATATCAGAAGAGGTACTCAAACTGAACAGTCTCTAAGAAAGTCAAGAGAAAATACTCAAATTGTGCCATCAGGAAGCTGAAGAACATATTTTGAAGGGACACAAAGCCCAAGACAAAAAGATGTGGGAAATTTGTGCCCTTTCAATTTGCAAAAGTACCAAAAGAAGACATCATGGGTTCACTTTTTATGACAACTTCACCAACTGAACAGATGAATATTGCTTAACTCTTTGCAGATCTTGTGTTCGATGAAAAACAGGTTGCGTGATAATTGCTTTATAAATATTGTTGAGGTAGCTGTTACATCAGTGGTTATCAAACTGTCATTCATGACATGGATACAAAGAAAATGTGCACCCCGGGTTGTGGCTAGAGCATCAACCCTTTCACAGTTAAATTGAAAATGACTTCAGGTATAAATGAAGTAAGCAGTACTATCAATTACACACTTAAGCAGAAAATATTGAATTTCTTACTTAGCTGAAATGAGCAGGATACCAGTCACAAAATGGTACATGTGACTTGGTATTTTGGCTGGTAGCCATATTCTGGTTAGCATAATTTGGAATTGTGCCCTGACCATTAAAGCACGGGACCAACATTGGTTTTCGTCAACGAGCTCGGGAGAGCACTGAGTATACAGTGCTTAATACACATCGGTGTAACCAAATTCAGTTCTTTATCCCTGATGCAAAAATTACATCTATTAAAGACCAGTATCCACACATGCATGTAAAAAACAAACCTGTGAAATTTGAGACTCAATCTGTCTTTGGAGTCACGAGAAAATACTGAGAAATGAAACCTTAGGTAACCTAGGCACGCTAGGTAAAGTTCTATGTGTGAGGTATATTTATAAACCAAATATAGGATGGCATTTTAATCATATAGCAGAGTATAATCACTCGTTAAAATCTGGACCGTTCCATTTAACTTGGCTTCCCCTCGTGAAATGGAACAGTCCAGCAGATTTCACCGCATAATTATATTCTGCTATATTGTACTGAAAATGCATTCAATATTTGTTTAATATTTAATACCTTATGTTGTACAGTCCCGTGGATGTCATTACTGATTACTGAAAGAAGTTAAAGATTTTTTTATGTGACATTCTTATTTTTTGTGTGTGCAGAAAAAGGCAGTGTACATTTAGTTGAAGATATATTTACTAGTTTGTGGGTAACTCACAGATGAAATTAATTCACAGGAACTAACTTTTGCATCTTTCCACCTATTATAAAAAGAAGTTTGTTGTGCACTGAATATCTGGTGACTTGGTTTATGGTGGACTAGAGGAATGAAAAGCTGACTGGTCCCAGTAGCTAGTCAGTGACAAATTTTAGGGGCAAACCCTGTAACTGATTAGTAAATGGTTTGGGAAAAAGTAACTGAGCAATGGTTTTCAATCTGTTGTTTGCGTGTAACATGGTCGTCCAAAAATGCCCACAACTGTGCAGGTAATAATAGTGGCTTCTTATATAGCACTCAAATCCGTCACTCAGTGACGCTCATGGCTCTCCAACATTAGCACTTTATCATACCTGAAGGCCGTCTCAAAGCGCTCAGTATTTTTCCTGCAAGGTATTTGAAGCTATGTTTTGAAGTATGAGATATTTTTTTCCCTTTACACAGCACCATGTAATGGTTTACAAGGTGCTGTGGTGCAATATGCAGCCAATCAAACCAGGAACACCGGGGCGAACCCCTTCTCTTTTCGATAAGTGCACTGGGTCCTTTTACGTGCATTACACAACACACTGGACCAACGGCTTTACGTCCCATCTGAAGGACGAAGCAAACCTGGTTAAGTGTCTTGCTTAAGGACACAAGTGTCACGACCGGGACTTGAGCCCACTCTCTGCTGATCAGAAACACCAGAGCTTGAATCCGGTGCTTTTCTGCTCAGCCACGACGTGCAGCTTGTGCATATTCAGTGAACACTTCTTTGTGCAAGTTACGATCATGAACAGCAAGATACAGATCTATTTGCTTTATTTTTTTAAATAACTGTTAGCTGAAACTTTTGTATGTTTTGAATTTGAGCAGGAAAAGGGCTTTGATTGTTTTATCTGAATGAAATGAAAATCGTTGCTGTACCCACTGCTGAAATATAGGATTCAAACTACCTCTAGCTACCGGGCAAGCTCGGTGCTCTTGTAGTAAGATATCTGGGTCCAGTTTAATGGCTCTGCTTACCGCGAAATTCTATGCTTACAGAACCCTAAAAACAAGATTTTAGACAGGATTTGGTAAAAGGGTGTCCAAATTTGCAGGAATTTTTAAAACTGGGTGTCAAAATTGTTCACTTACAATACATTTACATTTAAATGACAGATAAAACAGGGTGTCCAACAGACACCCAGACACCCCTCTGGCTAACACTATGCCTGTAAAGCACATCAGTGTACGCGATGTAAGCGCAAAATTCCATGGTAAGTAGAGCCATGAAATTAGGCCCTGCTCTAGAATGGGTTCGAATCCCACCTGCGTAATATGTCTGTGGATGTGGTGGGGTTTTATTTTCACAGGACTCAGGGGAAAGTACTGAGTATACAGTGCTTAACACACATCGGTATTTGGTTAAAACACAATTAACAATCTTTATCCATGATGCAGTTTTAACATCTGTTAAAATGTGTGAATGAAGTTGTGGTAAAAAGTCACAGTATCTTTTATTTGGCATGAAGCCAGGTCACATTATCTCTGCAGTACTTGCTTTTTTAAATACAGTAGTATATATATTTTGTAGAAGTAATTCATGCAAGTTCAAAGTTGAGTAATGGAATCAGTATTGTGAACATTGTATTTTTGTTATTTATTCACCAGAGCTCTCCCAAGATTTTTAAAAGTGGAGTAAAGGGGAGAGGAGTTAGACAGAGGGTTTTTTTTTCTTCTTTTTTTTTTGCAGACTAAAAAATTGTTTTTTTTCTGAAAGGGAATTTGTTGCAGTGTGTGTTTTTTTATTAGATGTTTATACCTTTTCTTGTTGTTCTGTTGTGCAATCTGGTGACACTGTCGCTCGAATCAAAAGTAAATAAAACAAATATTGTTACAATATTTAAATCTGTTAACAGGTTAAAGGTAGGGTCGTAGATTGGTAAAAACTCAAAAATATAATGACCATAAAAACTTACTTGGTGAGAAGCTCTGCAACTGTTCATATTATAAGCTATTTTGAGAAAGGATTCCCTTCGAAAGTGGTATGATTTAGATAATTTTTCACCCCAAAACATTTGAATCTGAGAATCGTTTCTCAGATATCTGAGGGTTGGTGTCTGTTCACAAATGCTGCAGCCAGAGATGTGGTTGGTACCCTGCTGTCACTTTGCTATTACATGGATGGATTTGACTTCTTGTGAAGCTAGTACAAAATACCATGACAGTTTTTTTTTGTTGTATTCTCAGCAAGTAGACACTATATTCAGCTGTAACTTTCACAGGTGACTTTTATTTCACAGGTATCTTTCTTGTAAAGCAGCATTAAATTGACGAAAATCAATCTATGACCCTACCTATAGTGGAGGGGAGGGCCCTGTGAATTCTTAATTGAAGTTGATGTAAATGCTTGATCACCAGTTTTAACACAAACTCCACCTGATCATTCTCATCAAATATTTCTGGGGGTTTTGTAAAAAGAAGAAGTTTAAAATGTTATATTGATCCTATTCTGTTGATGTGGACATTTAAATTGAATCATTTCATTCAGAACCAGGCATGATATTCTTCCTACTTTAAAATTATTTCTGATTTTTAGTTTTTCACCCTCAGAAAAATGTATCCAAAGCTCAGCCCTTGTACTCATTAACATTTCCCTACTTTTTTTTTTTTAAGGGCCAAATATCATGCCTGAAAAACATATAGGAACTTGCAAAAATGTGTTGAACTTTTGAGAAGGAAAATTTATTATTTATTATACCATTCATTTCGTTAACAATTTTAGACAAGTATAGTATCATGAATGTATGTAACCAGGCAGGTGCCTTATTTAGTGCTGGTGATTTTGGTGTAATGCATTATAATGCGCCCTCGTTAATTTTTTATATAATTTTCTCATTGAACTCACATAAGTATAGACCATCGGTCTTTGGTGCATTCCATGGCATTTCGTGGCAGGCAAGACATTACATTGTTGATGTAGGATTTCTTTTCATATGTGTGTCGTAATTTTGTTTTAAATTCAAGTGTTGCAAAAAATGACAACTAAACAAGTTTTGAGATGTGCTGCTTCTTGTCATATCAAAAGATGATAACAATCATCTAAAGAAGAACTGTCCGATCAGATTGTGCAAACTTCATCAAATTAAGTGATCCAATTTTTAGGGACTTGGTGCCATTTCTATCTTGCTTATTTTAATTGGGGCGCCAAAGTTACAGACAGTTGTTTTAAAATTAAGTTCTTTAAAATTCCTGAAACAAATTTTAATCAATCTTTCTCCATCTCTTTACTTTAGTGGTAAGATAAGATTTATTTCACAAAAGGGATAAAAAAAGAATTGAAAACCAATTCGCTAAAATAACAAAATTAAAAAGACCATTAAGTAATATGCTCTCTTTAGAATACTTTTATCTGAAATGCTTGAAATAAATTTCAAAATTTTTCCCCACTGAAAATAATTATGATAACCACCATTTTTATTACTAAGAATAATTTTCACACAACCCAGAACGAATTTGAATAATTTTTTATTTGAATGTTAATTATGTAATAATTAATTGTAATGTTCTTTTAGACACCAATAATTAATTCATATGTATTCTGATGAAGAGGAACAAGACTATTGAAATTATGTGCATTCTTGTGTTTTCTTGTTTGTTTTCTTGTTCACTCAGTTATCTTCATGTTCTCGATTTGGAAGAAAAAAAAAACAAGTAGACATTTATTGCATTACATCTTTTTCACCTTTCCAAGTGGAATTATTCTGTCAGTTCGTTTATAGATGGCACTATATATACACATTGTAAAAATTATAAAATATAAGGAAAAATTAAAGTATGTATTTCATATTATGACAGAATTGTGTGTTTTTTGTTTTCGTGTCTTAATTTAGTAATTTATCCCTGCTTTGTGAATCAGCACTAAAGAAGTGACCAAGAGCATGATTTGTTTGAATTGAAGAAAATAACAGCTAATTTTTCAACAGCCGATATCGTAAACAGTTCTGTATTCAGACGAAGTTCTACAATTCATCACTTCATAAAGGACAAAAAAAAATTAAAATATAGAGTCAAGAAACTGGAAAGCAGGAATGGGAAAACGGTAAATAGTTTGGTCGAGAGTTAGCAGGGCATGGAGTAAAATTCGATACTTGATTATGGTTGCGTTTGGAGACCAATTTAATATTCACTTTCAGCTTCTCAATAAACACAAATCCAATCTACCAGCGAAAAGTTCAACATTAACTAGTGTTTCAGGGATTTTGTGTGCTGATTTTGGCTGCGGCAATCAAAATAAACAACAACTATTTGGAGGGGGGGGGGTGGTCTTCAAACGCTGCAGTTTCTCCAACTGTGAGAGTATTTCAGATGAAAATCATTCTTTGGAGATTTGGCTCATGAACTTAATAATCGGCGTCAGTCAGCTTTCAGATTGAAAACTATTAATATAACATTTGGATAAAAAGATTTGGCACCCACAGGCAGGCGAGGGCACAACATGTAAAAGGCGTTGAAATTCTCAACTACATTATTTGGGGGTTTTCCTTGCCCTGGAAAATCAAATTCTTTTTCCAATACTTTTTCAAGCTCATATAATCTCATTCAAAACGAATATTAATGTATGGCGCCATTCATATTGTCACATTAATTCCATTATTATGTTTGCAAATTAAAATATATTGTGCGATTGTATACCACAAGAGGGCGCGGTAGCTAAAGCGCTTCCCAGCAAAATGAAATTAATGCACGTGCAGTAGGTTTATTAATAACAACAGTAAATGGTGCAAGGATTTGCGTAGTTCAATAGTGTTGTGCCACTGGAAGTAATGCTCTGAGATTGTGCCAACCCGAGGCTAGGTTGTGTAAACATCAGGAAAGTGCATGGGTCAAAAGATCGCCTTTAGCAGTAAATCTCCCTTTTTTCATCGAGTTGACTTGGAACTACTGAGGTGAAAATGTGAACAGACCTGAAAGCCGTTCGTCTTGTGTATGCCAGGTCCGTGACTTCACTCTGAATGCATCTGCCTGCAGTAAACAGTTTGTGAAGTGCTGGTGAACAGTCACTGACATCAATTTGTTGTGAGTTGTTGTCAGTTGTCAATCTTACAATGCCGCTCGCATGACTTGGTCTAAACACGAGTGACATGACAGTGAATTTGTGTTTCTTCAATTATTATCAACATTAATCAATCATCAACACATTTTGTCCACCACAACTGAGTTTGTTGGAGAGTCAGCTGAAGATGTCTGCCATGCTGAAGGTTATTTCATATGGAACCAGACTTGATGCTGTGACAGGACCATTAACTCGACTAGCAAGATGCTCTCGAGGTGAATTTACATTAAAATTTCTCTCAATAAAAAGTTATGGACATTTCGTCACCAACACCACGAACTGACACACACGTAGATAACTTGTAAAAAGTAGCAATCGGAGAAAACAGCATTTAAAGTTGAACGTTTTTTTAAATCAAGCTTTCCTACAAAATCCTGGGGTGTTCTCAACTATAGTTTTTTTTACAGTGGGGACTTGATGCTTTGAACTTCATATACATGGTGCTTTTTACTGCTTTTCGTCCTAAATTAATGAGCAATAAAGTAAGAAAGGTTTGTGTCAGATCGTGGCAACTAAAATTTACGCAACCAGGCATTTTCCGTCAACATGACACCATCCAATTAGTACAATGCGTGTGTGTCAGTTCTTGAAAATGAAGGTCTGTTCACGTGGAAATGTTTTTTTGTGCACACAATGCACGTAATAGCATTACATTGTATTTAAAATAGACAAGGCTGTAAATTTGGGGTGATCAGACTTTTTCTTTTAAATGTCCCTGTCTTTCTAGTGGTACCATTTTTTTTACATCATATTCGAGAAGATGACCGACCCAATTTATTTAACTTGAGTCGTACCCAAATTCAGGAGAAGTGCCCATTCAAATGAGCACAACACGCAAACAGCAACCTACTTTTTAATTGCATGGCCTCGTTCGAGTCAGTGTAGCCTTTGGGGTGACGTCATTCTCTAAGCCAGTGTATTGGAAAATATTTTCCAAGGACCATTATTAATTTAAAAACTTATACCCATTCACTGCGGCGGTTACTTTGTGACATGCCAGGACACAAACCATTCAATGTATAACATATTAATTTTGGTTTTACCCTACACCGATGTGTGTTAGCACTGTATACTCAGTACTTTCCCGAATTCTGTGAAAAATAAATCACAGGCATATTACTCGGGTGGGATTCGAACCCACGACCTTTGCAATTCTAGAGCAGTGTCTTACCAACTAGACCACCGAATCCTAAGTACTTTATATACAGTGCTAACACACATACAGTGCTAACACACATCGGTGTAAGGGTAAAACCAAAATTAATATTCTTTATCCCCGATGCAAAATTAACATCTATTAAATGTATAACACGGTTGGAGTGAGTCCAAGTACCATTCTGTTGTTCGTTGCACGCACGCCGATCAAGTGTGGTTCTGATTGATGATGGTGAGTCAAATTCAGTACATTTAATGTCATAATTGTTTAAAAAAAAACATAAACCAGTGTAAGAAAATTCTCATGGGAAACACCAGGTATCATTTGTGACATTTTGTCGAGTGCAGGTGTGATTTTTTAGTTCACATTAAGTTGATTTAACAACAGTGGACGTTTTCTTGAGGAGGCACACTTTACTTGCTTTGAGCCAAAGTTTGGACAAATCCATTTGGCTGAAGGGTTGGTAATTGCGTGTTCTTAACTGCATGCATTTGATTGAAATCCTTACTCTCAAACTATATTTCGCTATTGCCAAATTCTTATCAAAAATGTGACGGGCAAAGGAGTGGTAGTTGTCGGGAAACCCTACAATTCACTGAGTGTTAGTGATGAGACAATGATTTCTGGTTGAATAAATTGCAGGCTTAATAAATTGCTGGCGTTGTTGTTTTTGATATGCACAAGATTCAAGAGCTTAGAAGGCAGAATACAAATATTAAAACATAAAGATTCACTATTTGAAAGTATTTATAAAGTCTATATTTTGTTGATACAGACTCACGGAAGAATGTACAATAACTAAGGGGAAACGCAAGGCCATTGACTACAAGAAGCTTACAGAGGGGACCAAGACAACAGTCATCTCAAAAGTGGTCAAACAAGAAACTTTATTCGCTGGAAGTTATTGGTGCAAAAGAGAATGAAAACGGTGTAGTTACTGTTCTTGTACGATACGTTGGTCCAGTAAATATGATGACTGGCGTCCAGCCAGTGACATCATCGACATTCCATAATCTACTTTTTAAGAGTTGGAGACCAATTTGATTTGATACCTTCCAGGCACAAGACAATGTGGCCAAAGTAACATCCACAACCAAATTACAAAAATCTGAGAATCTGAAGCGGTTTCACACATTTGTCAGAGATGAAGTGAACAATATCAAACTGGAAGTTGTATGTAAAAGATTACAACCTAAAATACAGTTCATTCAGAGGACAAGAACACAGTAGATTGTTTTTAAAAAAAGAAGATCTAGCCATTCGAGCTCCATCCCATCCAAAGCTGGATCACCCGAAAAACTACGGAGTGTGGCTTTCCAGAACTTATGCCAGAAATGTGGAAAACATTTTATGAAATCGATGCTTTTGTAAAAAAAAAAAGCATGTGCATAGGTGTCAATCTTCTATGAGACGTTCTGTACTGTACTGACATCACTCCATACATGCATGTTTTAGCCTTTCACATCCCTGAACGTATAAAATTACACGGCAACATATCTCATTTATGTCGGCAAAGTTTGGAAAAGATTAATGATCATGATACAAAGTGGTACCAAAGATCTACAAACTTTGGCCCCCAAATCCCTGTATTTGTTTTTTCATTTGATTTCAATCCATGCTGTATAACGGGATAGGGCTATTTTCCTATTTTAATTTTTTTGGGATAGGGACGGTTTTTAGATGTATATATATATTTATATTTTATCTGTTTTGCTAAATTTCTGTATTTTTTATGTATTGTGATATGCCTGAATAAAGTATTATCATTATTATCAGATAATGGCAAAAGCAGCACAGATTGCACTTGCTTCATGATAAACATAAACATAAAGCCAGGTGGAGTATCGGGTGTAGTAATTGCCAAAAATCGGGCCCAACAAAAGACCATGTGGTTCTGTCATTGAAATTAGTTACGAAGAGTAGAATTGAAACCATCATCCACATTCCCCTGTTTTCTATGAAGTACTGCTTTCAGTTGTTGTTTGTTTTTGTTGTTGTTGGGTTTTTGGTGGTTTTTTTTGGGGGGGGTATTAATGTTTGAAATGTCAGAATGATAGAACAAGCTTTCAAAGGATGCCATGCATTATTCTATATAACTTGAAAAAAAATCTGCTAAATGGCTAGGGTCTAGATGTTTGGTTATAAATTAATTCACTTATTTCCAGGGAATGTAATTATTCTGTCTACTTTTTATTTATACTTTTTATAAAATGCTGGGGCAAAAACTTCAGAGAAGATACCTGTTTCGGCTGTTAATTTTTTTGACACATTGTAACAAAAAATAGTAATTTATTTACTTGGCCCAAATAAAACAATTATGTAAAACATTCCCCATCCTACAGCCACTTTGTCATTAATTAAGCCACTTAATCATTCATGGCAACCAAAAATAGTTATCTTTAATATTCACCAAGATATGATAATGCAGGCGTTGTACTTCACTGAGGCAACGGAAGCAAAAGGGCAAAATGGAGGTAAAATGAAGACAATTCCTCCATGCCCCTAGTCATTGCCTTAATTGGTGCCCCTTGACTATGTTCCAGTAATAAATTTCACTTCCCTCATAGAGATAGAGGTGCCCTTGACAGAGGAAAAAACTGCAATGCCCTTAAAAGAGCAAAGTACCAGGCCTGATTATGTGCTTTAAAGGTGCATGGCCGTCAGATTTGGCATCTTTTCAATGTTTTTGTTTGGAAACATACAGTCTTTAATAAACTAAGTAAAAAAGGGAAACTGGCTCGACTTCAAAGAACAAATTGGCAAGATCTGAATTTGAACCTGTTGACCTAGCTCCGGATTAATGTGATAGCACTCTACCAACGTAGCTATCTAGCCCAAATGTTTGCAGTCTCTTTAATAAACCCTTGCTCTTTATGCCAACTTGACCATAGGCAACCTCAATTCTGCACTATCCTCCACTCAATGGTAACTCAACAACAAAATGTTTGGACTTAGAATGCCTGACCTTGTGATGAGCAATTGTTATTTGGGCCTACAGTCCTCAATCCATTTCCTGGAGAGGATTTTGAGGATTTTGAAGGGTTAGGGCTAGTTACATTTTTTTGTCCGAATCAAATGTTAAATTTCAACTGTGAAGATCTCATCAAAAAACATGCTGATGTTGCGTTCATTAAGCCTATCATATTAAAACATGATTATGTTACTTTTGTTGCTATGTGCAATGGAAAAATAGTAGTAGATAACAATATTCCAGAAAGAAATATTTCTCAAACCCTTGATATGAACTTCATAGTAAGTACCAATGTGACCAGAGACTGTCAAAGTTCTCAAAAAAGAAAGAAAACAGATTACAGTCAATCTACATATTTTGTTGTTTTGTTTGTGCTAGGAATTCATTTGAGCTCGACAGATGCTGCCGTCAGGAAGCTTATTCCGAATGAATATGATGAGCCACTCATCCAGACGTCCATCCCAGGTCCAAAATCAAAGGTAACCAGGCCATACTGCCAGAGCCAGTGGATTTGGGGGGTCCTTTATAAAAAAAAAAACAACTTTCCTCTAGATTTGGACCTTGTTAAAGCCTCTGAAACCATGCTATTTTCCCATTCCGTGTTTGGTAAGAGGCAAGTGTCATTGGCTGCTGAATAGGTGCAAAGCTTCTTTATAATTACTGTGATCTTGGGCAAGTGTTGAGATTTGGTCTCATTTGAAGCATGCCTTCCCTATCTAGAAGCTGGTGATTGACATATCGTCACTGTTTTCACGAAGAGGCAATTCTTAAAAAAATCACACATTTTGGCAAATCGGTGTTTTTACATATTTTGGATGTTATCTTAAAGTGACATCATCATTTTCCCCAAGTTTCATGTGCTAAATCGTTATATTTTTCTAATTACGCTAATTAGCACAAGGACCATTTTACCATACTCCCACTTTGCGTTTTCACGAACAGCCAAATTTAGATTTTCCATTTTTTACATTGAACTACATAGCGCTGGCACAATGCCAAAAACAACTACTCTGCGTTTTGAGTTTTCACGAAGAGGCAATTAGTGTGACCTAGATAAATAAAGTTTTCACGAACAGACACTCGTCGTTTACGCATTAGTTTGTTCACGACCCGCTGCACACAGACCTCGTTCGCGCAGTTTTCACAAAGGGAAAATCGTGTTAAACAGTTAATTACTCATTAATTAAACTTACTGAAATGAAAATAACAACATATATGCACGGTTTAGGATCTCCGCTTTTATGCTTGGAAAAATGTCAACTTTTAAATTGCAAACAGTGTCCGAAACAATGATTTCAATTTTTTTTAAACTTCATACGCGATTTTCTCCAAACATGAAAGTTTGGCTGCTGGGGCAAAATTGCCTCTTCGTGAAAACGGTGACGATATGTTAGGATTGATGTGTATTGCCGTTGCCTTTCCCATATGAAAGGGATTGGTATAGCATGCCTTGGGTGACAAGAGCAAGAGGCCAGTTCAAGTCCTGTAATTTAGTTGCAGATACTGCCAATGTGGCAACATAAGATAAAAAGGACAGTTTGTTTTTAAAAATGTATGTCTCTTAAAATAATAACAATTTTTCTCTTTTTTTCAGCAATCAAACATCCTCATTTGTAAAAGTGACAGTTCTTCTGATGAAAACTTCTTCAAAACCTCTGTTAATTGTTCATTTTCTTTGTATGACAGGAGCTGCTGAAGAACTTGGATACTATAACAAAGGTAAACAATTGTTTTTGCTCGACTGACTGAGTGAAGTCTTCTTGCTTCTCTTGTTAGCAGACTGTTTTGACTTAAACATTCGCTGGTGAGCGAATTGTTTTTGAAAACTTAAGCGTGAATCATGTTTTCTTTCACAGCAGCAAGCATTTGTTCAGAGGCAAATTTTAGCAGCTCTATTTTTACCACCCTTAAGCATGTTAAGTCTCCTGATGATGACTAGAGCAAGCTACTTGAAAAAAAAAGAGGTACATCTGCCCTGTTGAGGTCAATAGAACCCATGCAGTAGGATCAGACGTAGAACCCTAATTAGATTACAACAGAGCAATTAGTGGGTCTTCTGTATACATTCATTATTCAAAGCTGTGGATGATTTTATTCTCCAGTACCCTTCAAGGCTGGTGCAGTTTTCTCATTATGCATCAAACGTCTTGGAGGACTTGTGTACAATGTAGGAAGGCGGAGCCATGGTTGAATGCTGCTAGACAGCACTCACAATTATTCAAGTAAAATGCATACATTTACATACATTATCAATGCAGTACAAACTGCAAATAGGCAATTGTATGTAAATATTGTAGAAAGAACTATCTTAATTAAACTAAGGCCCCGTAGCGATGTGTACTTGAAAACTGAGGGGGTGGGGAGAGTGACTGATCAAAGAATATTGAATATATTACAAAGACAATCCAGCCAAATTTCTATGCCAAAACATTTATTCTGAAAAAAAAATTGATGATGATATTCAGGGCTCAAATTTTGGGTAAAATTCCACCAAATACATGTAGCTCAAAATGTTTACTGGACCAGAATTTATTTCACAAGACCAGAATCCTTTTGAGAAAGATCACATTTTCACATGTAAATTGTTTTAATTTGGACAAGCACTCGGAGAAGATTTATCTCATTTTTGTCTCATGGGTTAGCATCAGCAGGAGTTGTATTTACCCTGGAAGACTCAAAGTCAACATTTGAACATCAGTTCTTTCTGAGTGAAAGATATTTCACAGTGAGGCGTTTTGAATCAATTGAAAAACACAAGACTGCTGGAATTGTTTGGGTCATGATTTAACTGGCCCGGTGCTAAAATCACTGGCCTTTGCCTGCTGTCAAATTCGAGCCCTGATATTGGTAAATTATGTTGGGGAATAATCATATTCTTCCTTATTTTTCTTGCACAAAATAAGTACATTTTATACACTTTGATAAATGTACAGAGAGAGGCAGGAAATAGAAATCAAAACCACAGGACTAAAATATTGCTGAAGGAGTTTCTGCCGAGCAAAAATAAGCCGGAAACGTGTCACAGATTGTACATTTGACATGGTATTTTGGCTGGTAACCTTATTTTGGTAAGCAGCTTTTGGTGCTTCAGCAGCTCTATGATGTCGGGCCCTGGTGTGAGCTCATTTAATTTTTGATGGTGGCATTGCATCAGATTTTTTCGGAGGTGAAGCTGGGGGGGGGGGGGGGGGGTTGGTTGGTGATGGCCCAAGGTGATGTATTGTTCTCCCCACAGTGAGTTCCTCAGCTCCATAAGAGTAAGACGATTAACCTTCTCCAATGCTTGAACTAACAATCAATGACTCATGCATTTTCTTGTCTCCGGGCCACTCGGAATATATCGATCCCTTCAAGCTGTGTGACAAAATGAGGGGTACAGGCTTTCGCTGTCGATGTTTTACTCTAGGTGTCTCATCGGGTAGTGAGAATTGCTTCCACCCCCCCTCCTCCCCAGGGGCCTCATTTCTTAGAACAGTTTTGTAGTGCAAAATAGTGATTAACAATTTTATCCGCTAAGCTCAACTCAAATGAGCTGGGAACCTGCCAGAAGCAATGCATATATTATTTTGCTAGTGAGCCTTTTCTGTAAGCAGGTTTTTATGCTTGAGAACTTTATAAACTTGGGCCCAGGGCCTCATTTAATGTTTCTGCTTACTGTAAGCAAAACATCGGTGCTTAACCGTGTTAACCTTACAAAGGCAGGAAAATCCTTTCTTGGCAAAGCAGTTTGCACAGGTGTGTAACCTAGCCCAGTGCAAGGATTTTTTGCTTGTGCGCGTTTTTACTTGATGTTTGTACTAGTTTACATTATTAAGCATTCTTGGCTTACACAGCTATCGCAGAAATTCGGCACTTACCCTGTAATGCAGAGAATGGTTGCTGTTGTGAGCTGACCCATAAAATTGGACTGAGACGCACACAAAGCATTTGCTTAGTAGTTGTACTTGGCAAAATGTTATAATTAAATTCATGGAATATTGCCCTGCCAAGTACACTATACCCTGCTTGAGCCTCATTGCCTACTTTAGTTGACCAAGATAACACACAAAAAGCACTCAAGCCTGAGCACAAAGGTCATGTTATACTGTGGTTTTGTCTATGTTCACCCTCCATACCCAAACTACCATCGTTAGAAAGAGAATGGTCGGATCTCTCCAATGATGGTAAAACAAAATAGGTTTGCTATTATGCAATGCCTTCAAATTGGAGAGGAAAAAGATCCAAAATCACAAACACCTACGGAGCTATATGGTTATGTACAAGTGTTTGGGTTTACAGAACACACTGAGGAAACAAGCACCAAGAACTATAACATTTGTTGGCCGATCTCAATGATATTAGCAATTTTATATGAAAGAATAATTAACAAGTAAGACTTTTTTATTACTTATAATTCCCTTTTAAATGAAATCGTCAAGGAGTTTGTAAAATTGACCTTTGAAAACAAGCTTTCCATTGTGAGAGAATGTTTACATCATGCTTGAGTGGTCAAATAGCCAGGGCACCAGTGGTTGTTTATGTCAAAAGAAACATTCATTTTTCTATACAAGAAAACCAACATTAGCACGACACTATATTTCTGTCAAAAATTTAAGCTAGGACATTTGATTTATTTTTTTGTATCCATCTGTTGTCAGAATGTTGGGTCCGTTCAATACTTTGTGAATTTCAAAGAGAGTCTTGGGAACTACATAGTGGATGTGGACGGTAACCGCTTCCTGGATGCCTTCATGCAGATTTCTTCAATACCAGTCGGTGAGGCATCTGTTTCAGAAGTGATTTTTTATTTATATATATGTTTTTTAGAAGCTTTGTATCATTATGAAACATGTATTGTTTGGGTTGTATTTTTTTTTTACCCTTACACTGATGTGTTTTAAGTACTGTATACTCAGTGCTTTTCGAGTCCTTTGGGAGAAAATTCCTGAGGCCAGTAGTTTAAGTGTCGGGCCAGTAAACTTATGGCCAGACAAGTCTGGCAGTCTTGTGGTTTTTTAAATTGGATATTAATGAATAATAATACCTCAGTGTGTAATGTCTTGAACAAAAAACAAATTGTGTTCAAATGTTGACTTTTGAGTCTGATAAAATACCTTCCAATTTTATTGAGTAATGAAGTATACTTAATACCCACAAAGACAAACGAGATAAACCTTTTCTTACACATGTCTCGGTGCTTGTTCAAATAAAAATAAAAAACAGTTGTGGGTTCGAATCCAGCCCAAGAAGTATGCTGTAGTAGTGTGAATTTTTCCCAGATGACTCAGAAAGCAGGGAGTATAGAGTGCATATCACACAGTGAAGAGGGAAAAAACAATAATAATATTCTTTATCCCTGATGCAATTATTACATCTATTCAACTATTATTCCTAATGATTATATGGAAGTTGTCAACTAGTCTGCTGTACTCGCAAGGTGTGTGCTACTTCTTTCTCCAAGGCTGGCGTACAATTGTGTGGAGTTTCACCCCATCATCACTACCAGGAATTTCTTATGACGAAAATTCATATAATTTTGAGAGGACCTTAAGAATTTGCAAAACTTGTGTGAGGGGCAAGAATGTTGTACTTATTTATTTTTGTGTGTGACAACTCTCAACAAATAGTTCAGTGCATTTCAACGCTGACTTTCGATTGCCTTGACTCTGACAGTAATTTAGACAGAACTATTTCTCTTGTTGATTAACCGGTACCTGTGTGAACTCTGTAAGCAGTGAGCTTTTAGATTAAGACAAGCGAACTAATTGTTGATAATTATTTATTAACCCTCTAAAAATTTGTCTGTAAAGTTGCTATGAGTGACTCGAAGGTCTGAGGCAAGAAGTAATCAACACTGAACTGTAGTCTTAAGGCATGGAGTTGTTGGGTTCGTGAAGTGGGCACTCGGCCTTAATTAAAGTGCACTTCAAAAGGAAATTCAAAACGTCCTGTGGAATAGTTGTGTATTTTATGCTAGAAGCATTACTTCAAAGCTTTCAGAAAGGTCAGCGAGAACTTTGTCATCAGTCAACGGCCGGTTTCTGTTCTTAGTATAGCTCCCACCTTGGGTGGCCATTCTCTTGTTCTATTCAGTGACCCTCATGGCAGAATATTTAATAAAATGAAAACAATCATTGCGTGATCGACCTTTGAAATTAGCATTTTATGCATAAGACTCCCGCCTTTCGAATATGTCGACATAATTTCAGACTGGAGCAGGTGGCATGGGGTAATTGGGTTATATGCGTGCGTGATGTATAATTTGTGGGGTTGTGTATCTCTGTTTGTTTTCCTAAATGGTTAAATGGAACTTGTGACTTCCGTTTAAAAATTTAAGTGATTGGAATAGATTTCTACCGGTTGCAATCCAAATTGAGAATCGGAACTATGGTGTACAGGGTACCTGCAATCATCGGTGCCGGTTCTCTATTTTAATGTATTATAAGCCAACCTGTTAGAGGAGCAGATGTCAACGCACTTTGTCAGCATTCAAAATGGAGCACTTAGGCAGTCTTTATAGTCACAAAACCACAGTGTGGCGCATCCCTTGTATTGCCGGTGTAGTGTTTTCCATTTACAAAGCAAAATTTACAAATCTTATGGGACGGAAAATAATGCATTTACAAACTGTGAGGGGATGTGTCAATCATTCTCTCTCTAGGTACTGTCTTGTGCTTGCATTTTAAAGAAAAGAAAGGTCTGTTTTACTGTCACCTTCATTGAAATGTTAGAGAATTTTTTTAATGGATTTAATGCTTTTTTGCTTTTTTTTACGCTGGTGAAGTGTTTTTCATTTTTGTATGGAATTGAAAATAATGCATTTACAAAATGTAGGAGGATGTAAATAACCCTCCCTGGATAGTTTTGGGGGCTAACATTTTAAAGAAAAGGACGGGTCTCTTTTGTTGTTGGGTTTTTTAAACCTTTGTTTAAAGGTAACGGCTAACCGCCCGTTAATTTGATGTGAACATCATAAATGTTTATTTTGTTTACCATGAAGGTTACAACCACCCTGCAGTCATCGATGCATTAAGGGACCCTGAATACCTGGTGAGTGAATTTCTCAACCTCCCTGTGCAATAGACCAATCCATACGTGATGCAGACTGCACGGCCATTGCTGGGACGCTCGCAGCGCAAGGTTCTGACACAACGACATAAAAAAACAGTCACCTTTTAAAAACTTTTTATGTGAAGTGTCTTTCCCAACGATTTACTCAGTTTCTCTAACAGGACAGCATAGCATAATGATGTATAGAACATGAATATTTGCAACTAAACAGAAACTGAATCGTAAAATTGGCGTGGACAATAGGCGAGTTTAAGTATGATAGACCTGGAATTTGCATGGTCGGGCTTTTCGACAGAATTTCCGTATTCACTCTCTGTTTAGTTTTAACTAAATATAGTATATGTTCTATGCTGTCCTGTCTGTCAGGCAAATTGTTTAAATTATTGAGGAGGACACTTAATTCACATAAAAAGTCAAACAAACCACTTGACTTTTTCATGTCTTGTACAAAACCTTGCACTGCCAGCATCCCAGCAATGGCGGCGCGGCCAGCAGCACTTGCGCTTGCAGGCTAAAACAGATCGGTCTATAGCTAGTAACCTGACTGAATTCTACGGAACTCTGGAAGTGCCATCCAACTTGTTGAGATCCTGAGATAACTTACTGCAGGATGATGACATCATAAACGTAAGATGACGACATCCTGGATGGCTTGTCTCGGGATGACGACATCCTAAAGTAAGATGTCGCCTTCCCGATATATTTTTAACTTCGGATGTCGGCATCATGAAAGTAAGATGACGGCATTCTAAGATAAATAATTTCGGGATGACGACATCCTGAGACCCATTTTCTCAGAATGATGTCATCATTTGTTTTGGATGATGATAAATTTTGCACCGGAAGGGTACCTACATGTAATACAATGGAAATTAACACAAGTTAACGTGAGGTTAGGGACTAGTAATTTTTTCCCCACTCACATGAGGACTCTATCTATTGGAAAATGAGTACATCACAAAATTTAGTTTGTCATTTCCCTTCCTCTTTAAAACCCCTGAGCCAAAGGCATGGTCCTTTATCATGTAAAGTTTCAGGTTCGCTAATTGATGCGGAACGCTTCGTGGGAAGCGGGTGGATGCAGGGATTTATGAAGTACGGTAGAATAGAAGACAAATGGAATACAAATATATAACGTTCGCCAAATCCTTTTAATAATTTTATTCCAATCTCCTGGTCTCTCAATCATACGTCTTTCCTCCTCAACAGCAAAATCCCAACTCCTTATTTCTTAATAACTTCTACTTAATTCCAATTAGTAATATTATTTTTGAGTTCTATCGCATGCGCGCATATGCGTTCACGCATGCACGCACGCACGCAGCTTTTCCCAACTATATAATTTCACATCACTACAATCGTATGACAACAACCCTGCAAGGTTTTCAGACCGAGTCACTACTCTTTTATTCCCATTCATAATTGCCCTTTTTGTTCAAAAGGGTAATATTATAGGAAAATCTGTAAAACTTTTTTGCTCTGAAAAATTGTAATTCCTGTCACGTCTTCCAGTCTATGTTTTGCATGCATTTTAAATGGCACAAATGTTGCATGTTGCTATAACCATAACTGATGCACGCACAAGACCTCACAGGCTGAAAAAATTCAATTTTTACAGAGTCAAACAGTCTAGACAAATCAAGATTCAGGTATAATGCTTTTTGCAGTGACGAGATATAATAATGTACTTTACACTATACTTAAACACTGGACTGGGTAGTTAACTGAAGATGTCTAAGCTATGATAACAAGGATCACATTTTATTTGCCATATGGATTAAAAGTTGGCAAATCAGAGGCTGAAGGTTCAAGTTGTTTATTTCGGTCAATCTGACAGCACATCATGGTGAATAGGCCTGCCCTGGGCGTCTACCCTGGAAGTTCTTTCCCCAGTGACCTGGACCATGCTCTCTTATCGGTAAGTAACGCCCTGTGGGAATATGCTGTGCAATGTCAATGTTTATATAATACAATTAATTTGTTAAAATCAACATTAAAACACAGTTACTAACTTGGGACAAGGATGCTTATTTTCTGGAAACCCCATTTGGCAATCACGCCTGAATTAGTGCGACCATTACTTAGGTTTAATGAAAAAATGAACGTGATCAGTTGGGCAAAATTCTTAATTGTTTAAAAGTAACCGGAGAGGGAGGGCAAGTCTTATTCTCAGGTTTTCTTCATTGATTTGTTATTAAGTCTTAAACTTTTTTGACATGTTGTGAAAATACTAGACCTGACTGCGTGAATCATTGCATAAAAAGGTGAATCGGGTTTGCCACTTTGTGAACACATGAAATGACGAATCGAGTGATTTGCCATTTATGCTAATTAGCGTAACTATGAAACTATTATGTGTTAGGTCTTGAAACTTACTGCAAATGTTAGCAGCAATAAATGTTGGAAGAAGTTGTTAAAAAACAGGATTTACTATTTGTTTGTATTTTGGGCGGGTTAGCCACTTTGTGAAAATGCTCAGTGTCAAAGTAAATCAACCGAATTCTGGACCTTCATATTTGTACTGTTTGCTGTTTTTGTGTTTTTGTGTTTTTTTTTTTTTTTTGGGGGGTGTGTTAATCAGTCCTATTAAAGCTTTGCTTTTTTGATAATTTGGTTGGTAGGTCGCTCCTAAGGGTTTGGAACATGTGCAGCCTATGATGTGTGGTGCCTGCTCCAACGAGAATGCAGTCAAGCAGGCATTGCTATGGTACAGGGTAAGTAGTAGAGACAGACAGAGACACAGACAAATAGACAAACTGACCCACCATTATGTGTAGAACCTGCTTTAATGAGAACACTTACAAACCGATGTTGATGTGGTACAGGGTGAGTACTGGGAGTAACATAGCCTGGATAAACAGACAGAAAAACAAACAGACAGACCCATGATGTTTACAACCTGCACCAAGAAGAACATGATCAAGCAGGTGGTTTTATGGTAAAGGACGAGTATTAGAGGCAAAGACACAGACAAATAGACAAAAAAAAGACAGACAGACAGACCATGATGTGGAACTGGCTCCAATGAAAAAACTATCAAGCAGACATTGATTTGATTCAGGGTGAGCACCATAGAGACACAGAAATGGACAGAGAGACAAAAAGACAAACAGACCATTTTTATGTTGGATTGCACCACCCTGGCCACCTCTTCACCCCACCACCCCCAGCCCTTCCATGTTTAATTGTCTTAGATACAAACCAGTTTCAATGAAGATGTCACATCCAGATTTTTTGTTGGTTCGTATGCAGAGGAAGAAAAGGGGCGGTCCAGCGACCCAAGAAGAGTTGGAGACATGTTTGCACGGTCAGGTAAGCAATTTAATATCAAAAAGTAATTTATCAGATATGCCAATAAAAAACTCTGTGGGGTGGCATGGAGTTTACACTCTGTGGGTTGCTGGGATGATTATTATAGATTTCTAGATGTGGTAGTTCAGTCAATAAAATGAAATGTCCTTAGTGCTTTATTTTCAGGTTTTTGTTACCAGTTTTTTGTTTAGAGATGACTACTAACCTTTATTTTCATAAGACAAATCGTCTGCTCAGAACTATGAGGTCATTAATGGAAATCTCATATGATCAAAAGTTCATTAAATGAAAAATGCGTATAAATAAAAAATAAAAAATAAAAAATCAACCAAATGAATGTTTTACCTAGAAAAAGAATGTTTCTTTTTGCCAAACTAATGCTTTGAAGACCACTCTTGATCAGTAAACTGCATTTACCTGGAGCTCCAAAATATGCAAAAGCAATTTTATGAAACCATTACAAATTGCACTAATGACCTTGTAGTTCTGAGAAGATGAAATTTGATTCCTAATTGACATGGTTGGTGGTAAATTTTTATAAAAAGGTAGAACCTTTTAAATCAGAGTAATTAATGACACGAAAAGAGCAGAGACATCTTTTAAAGAACAAGTTCTGTAGAAAGGTTTTTAAAATTGGATATCACTTTGGATAACCCTCCTACTGTGAGACCATTCAATATCACCCACAGTGGTTTTGAATTATCAGAAAACTGTATGCCAACCTGCAGTGTGGTGAAGGAATCTGCAAAGTACACAGTCAACCCTCCTACTGTCAGTGGCTATGAAACGATTGTTCCAAGGAACGCTCCCTCAAGCAGAAAAGATCTGCTTATACATGTTTTATGAACTTGGCCATTGTCTAATATTTCTATTGTTTTCTTCTCCAGGAGCCAGGCTGTCCTCCATACACAGTTCTGTCATTTGATGGTTCGTTTCATGGACGGACAATCGGTGAGTCCGAAAACTAAGTTTGTTCTCCTTACTGTAGCGTAGACTTAGCACAGTTTTCAAGGAGTCTGACGAGAGCTTGTATTGACACAATGCAACTCCAAACTTTAAATAATCAAGCATGACTAGGAGAAACATCCCTGGCAACCGGTTACCCAATCGCCCAGCAAGGAAGGCCAGGGGAAGCTCCACTGAGGAGCTGTGCTGGCGCCCCCTACTGGCCGATTGGCTTTGCCTCTACATTTCCTTTGAATTGAAGGCATGTTTCCCTCCATCCTACAATCTAGACTGTTTTAAGAGGAATATAAATTCTAAGCTACCCCAAGTTATTTTAATCTGAGATATTTTCTTCTTGTAGCCCCAATACCAAGAGTGGCTTTTAGCCTTGTTTGGGGGCGAACTTGCATAAAAACAGTAATTAAAAAAACATTTTGAATTCATGCTGACTTGAGTGTTGTTGTTTTTTATTGCAAAGGTTGCCTCTCCATGACACATTCCAAGCCAGTTTTCCGTCTTGACATCCCCTCCATGGATTGGCCCTGTGCCCCCTTCCCAAGGCTAAAGTATCCCCTGGAGGACTTTGAAGCTGAGAATAGGGCCGAGGAAGACAGATGTCTTAAGGAGGTAAAACTCAAATTGGTTAAGCAACTTAAACTCTGTAGTGTCCGGTGATAATTAGAGGGGACTCGTAGCCACGAGCTATTAAACAGGATGTCTAGGGTTCGATACCTACCCTAGTTAGAATTATCTTATTTACTTTATTTCTTAAACTGTGTGTTGTCCTGTGATGGCTGAGAGGGGACTCAAACCCACAAGCTAATGAAAAGCATGTCTAGGGTTCGAATCCCACCCTAAGTCAATTATCACATTTACTTTACCTTTTTCAACTCTGTTACTGTCCAGTGATGAATGAGACAAAATTCAAATCCGCAAACTATTAGCGGGATGTCATGGGTTCGATTCCTACCCTAGTCAAATATCACATTTGCTTTATCTTCTGTCCAGTGATGGCTGAGTGTGGAGTCAAATCCACAGGCTATTAAACGGGATGTCTGGGGTACAATTCCTACCCTAGTCAGTTATCACATTTACTTCACTTTCTTTAACTCTGTTCTGTCCACTTTTGGCTAAGAGGGGGCTTAAATCCACAAGCTATTGAAAATGATGGCTAGGGTTCGATTCCACCCCAAGTTGATTATCACATTTACTTTATGTTCCTTAACTCTGTACTGTCCATTGGCTGAGGGAACTTGTATTCACAAACTATTAAATGATGTCTTGGGTTCAATTCCTCCCCAAGACAAAAACACCACATTTTCTCTAGTTTTTGTATTCAGGAAAGATTGAAACAGTTATGAGGCCTGTGGTTTCTAGGATTTTTTCCTGAAGTCAAGTTTTTTTATAGAATCTATTTGTTTCCATTTTTTTGGGGGAAAAAAAGTAAACTTGCCATCAAGAAGAAATACAAAGTCATGTTGTGCTCAGTGCCTAATTTCATAGAGCTGCTTAAGCACAAAAAGTAGCTAGGCAAAACAAAAATCATGCTTGCCAGAATTAGGTTACCAGCCAAAATACCATGTTACATGCACCACCTTTGTCTCACCTCACCTCGTCTCTTTGTGCCTCCTGGCACATAAGGCCTCACCTTTGACTGGTATCCTGCTACGTTTTGCTCAGCACACTAACAAATCATCTGCTTAAGCAGCTCTATAAAATTGGACCCCTATCTCTAGTTTTTTTGATATAAGGATCTTGGCCAAATCACGGCGCTGCTTACTGCAGATCTCTGCATTTTCGGCGCCCTTTAAACCGTGTAAGTTGATAGCGCAGAGTTCTGTGGTAAGCAGAGCCATGAAACTGGGCTCCGGAGACTCAGAATACCCTCTGAAATGTAACATCCTGAAAGTTCAGTGGGTGCATCTCTAGAAGACAATCCATGTACAGGAGTGTTTAATTATGTACCATCGGTCACACCCCTCTGGTATTCAGTGAGCTTTTGTCCTCTCTCATTGGTGTTTTCCTTTTATGATACTTGAAGGTTGTAAGGCAGATTGAGGAGAGTCGAGTCAAGTCGAGGGATGTTGCAGCACTTATCATTGAGCCCATCCAGGGGGAAGGTGGAGATAATCACGCTAGCGCTTACTTCTTCAATCAACTCCAGAAAATATGCAAAGAGGTAAAACTTTGTGGTGGTGGACTTTAGCAAGTTTTAGATTTATTTTTTGCGAATTTTCCCCTCCCCTCCCTGAAAAAAAAAGGTACATTTAAAATTATTCCATGGACCAAATCGTCCATTTGTATTGTTCAATCAGGAAGGTAACATTTTGTCTGATTGGTATAACCAAACTTATATAAATTAGTGGGGTGTCATGTGGCCGAGTGGTTTAAACATCGAATTCAAGTTTTGATGGTTAAGTCATCAGGGTGTGGGTTCGAATCCCGGTCATGACACTTGTGTCCTTGAGCAAGATACTTTGCTATAATTGCTTCTCTTCACCCAGGGGTATAAATGGGTACCTGCGAGGGTAGAGGTTGATATTGTGTTTGAAAAAGCCTTCGGAGCGCCACGGCAGCCCGGGCTGTATACTCCCCAGGGAGCTTAGAAAGATTACAGGAAGGTTATTGGCCCAATGACCAGGGCATTAATGTAAAGCGCATTGAGACATAATTGTGAAATGCGCTATATAAGAACTAGGTATTATTATTATTAAATTAGGGAGCCTTCCCACACATGCAGGGCTAGATTGCTCAGTTGGTAGAGTGCCAGCACGTTAATCCCAAAGTCACAGGTTCAAGTCCCATTCTAGTCAATTTGTCTTTGATCAATCCAAAATTATTTTACAATTTACCCACTCCATTCTGCAAATATTTGTTTCTTCCTGGAGTATCATGAAGTAAGGAATACCTGTGCTTAAAAGTATTATACAGGATTGTTAAGGATCACAAATTTAATTTGTTTAATTTCATTCTGAAAGCTTACTTATTATTAAGTTCAAAAACGAGAACCATTATTTATGTGAAATATTTTCCTCTGAAATGAAGTTATATTCAAGAAAACTGGATCTGAAAACTTTTCAAAAATGCAACAGCTGTCCTTGCCTGCTCCCATGATGCTGTGACAAACTTTTCCAGCCATCTTTGTAGCTACTTCTGCACAGGCGTAATGATTCACTCCTACAGAGCTGTCCTTAATGGATTGTATGAAAGAATAAACTGATTTCATGCGCAAACAAGTATATTTATAAACTGTGCATGTAACCTCCATAGGCAGGTTCACCCGCGTGTCTGCATATCTGTGTTTGGCCTTAAGACAAGAGCACTCAAAAACTTTGGGACTCCATTTTGCCACATTTATTGCATTGTCGTAAAAAAACAAATTTATTCAAGTAATTTCTCAAATCTCAAGTTACTTTTTGAGCAAGTCAAGTCAAATCTCAAGTCATTTTTCCCCAAGTCAAGTCAAGTCAGAAGTCAATGAAATTGGCGTCTCGAGTGTGACTCGAGTCCAAGTCAGCGACTTGAGTCAACAACACTGCTGTTTTGTCATCTCCGCAAATCCTGTATATTACCTTTAAAAAAATGTTCTTTATTACCATTATTTATTATCATTACTGAGACAAACGAATTCCCATCTTAAAGCTAAATGCTGTTCACCTCGTCTTTTACACGTATCTAGCATGAGGTTGCGTTCATCGTTGATGAGGTTCAAACAGGCTGCTGTACTACGGGTCACTTCTGGGCTCATGAAGCCTGGAATCTTCCAGAACCTCCAGACTTTGTTGTCTTCAGTAAGAAGATGCTGACCGGAGGGTACTACTTCAAAGATGAGTTTGCCGTTGACGGGGTGAGTTCGGAAAAGTGTAAGATGCACACACACACAAAACAGATTTGGGTGAACAAAGAAAAAACCCCAGATCAGATATATAAATAGGTATTACAAATTAAAAGAGGTTGTTAAAGAGGAAGGGAACTATCAAATTCAATTTTGTGATGTTCTCATTTTCCAATAGATGGAAGTCGTCATGTGAGTGGGGAAAAATTACAAGTCTCTAACCTCATGTTAAAATCGTGTAAATTGCCATTGCATTCTATACCCTTCCAGTGTAAAATTGTTCAAATTTGTTATTCAGCATTAAGTATAACTTATAAAGTACTGATAAAGTCACTTGTTGTGTGCCCGCAAGAAGGACGTAACTATAGCAGTTACCTGTGAAAGGGCTTAAACAGTTAGTGTGCAAAATTGTGTTTCAAGACAACTGAGTGTGAAAGTTTGATCGGTTTTCTGCCATTCGTAAGTCATTTATATGAAGGGTAAATTTTTGCATGTCTTTGGAGTAACTCTAGCAACAATGTAACAGCAATGCATTTTTTTTTGTCATGAGTCATTTTATTGCTTACGGCCATCTGCCATTGGAAAATAGGGTACTTTGTGTGGTTGTAAGAAGGTCATAGAGCCTTACGCCCTTCTTCCGAGTATCTGGCGAATTGCAGTTAATGGCAATGATGTCTTTATACATTTAACACCTTGCAAATCTTCTTTTGTATGATCTCTGGATCAAGGTGAATATTGTAATTAGAGGTGCAGTTTAATCTCTTCAAGTCATTTGATGATGACTTTTGCTGTCGAGGTCTGTGAATCCCTGCTTGCCTTTTTGTTGTCTGAGGTCAGGGCAATTACAAATGATGTTGATAGTTTGTGGTCTGCCAGACTGACATATGTTTGAGCTGTAAACATATTTCCACCCTCTGGAATAGATTTGTGGAAAGAAGAAGGTGGTGGATTAAATGCCCATAAAATCTCTTGGCTCTTTTTTCTTTTAAGTGTAAAACATGGAAAGAGTGTTTCATAACTAAACCAGAATGGTTTGATATTAGGACTGTCCTGTTGTCTGACCATAACTCAATATCCTTCAATGAGGTTTTGATTTGGAATGTTATTTGCACTATGCTTGTTAGCCGGCTGCAGATGATATCGTGACTGCAGGGATTGCCCTTAACTGTTTCAGTGACTAGCCAGCAGGACCAACGAGCTTTGCTGTTTCACTAGTCCATATTTCATATTAAGGTATACTTTTCCACACTGAACTAGACAGCTGGACCAGTTGGAGAAAGTTTCAGCTGGTCTTCGGGTGTTTTATAACTAGCGCATTTGGCCAGCAGACCACTGTTAAAGGAGAACACTGAGTGACTGCATCTACATAGTACACGGGCAGTTCTGTGCACACAGTTGTGCCAACCTAAATAACCTGGTCCCAATTTCATAAAGCTGTTAAGCAGAAAATTCTGCTTAGCAAATTTCTATACTTAGCAAGAAATGAGCCGGGTACCAGTGGCAACAATGTGAACTTTATGGAATGTTGGCTGGTAACCTGTTTCTGCTAAGCAAGATTTTTCTGTGCTTAGCACATTTTAGTGCTTACAGGGTTTATGAAATTGGGCCCCCGTGCAGTTCGAATGGTTTCAAAAGATTGGTCAACTCGCTGGAAAACATTAGGCTTACCCACTCTGTATGTTTCATTTCAGCCCAGTAGAGTATTCAACACCTGGATGGGAGATCCTCCTAAGTTATTGATGCTAGCTGCTGTAGTTGATGTCATCAAGAAGGAAGGGCTGTTGGACTTGGCAAGGGAATCTGGCCAACGCCTTATGGACGGACTTAAGGATTTACAGGTGAAATATAACTTCTTCGGTTGGCAAAATTGTGATTGAACTCAATTTGTTGTCTTGTGTCTGGTCAGGCAATAGAAATGAGCAATCAAATTTGTAACCATTATACAAAACTATTTCAATTAATTTTTTCACCAGGAAGTTTTGTGTGACTAGAGGAATAAGCACTCCAACTTTAACTCTTTCAGCCCCAATGGCGACTGTGCACTTTACCCTGATTAAGCCCCAATGGCAAATTTAGAGGTCGTTCAGACACAGTACTGAGGTCGGTTTTAAGGCAGTTTTAACTCATTCGGGTTTAACTTTGTGTGTCCGAACGCTCTTAAAACTAAACCGAATCGGGTTGAACCTAAATGGAGTTAAATCGGTCGGCTAGGGTGGCTTAATGCTAAACCACTTTGGGTTTATCTTTTAGCATGGTGTGTGGACAGAATCAAGTTAACCACATCCAGTTTAAGTCCTCACAGGTGATCACTGACCCAGGATGTATTGCGTAACACGCCATAAATTGTGAAAGCGCGCGTCTTTTGAACACACTTGATTGTATGGTTTGTCAGGTTTATTTAAATGTAGCGGATGTTGGTGTGTTGGCTCACGGTGCTGTTTAAAACCAAAGATAAACCGTATCGGGTTTAACTTAGAGCTGTCTGAACGCAAGGTAGTTTTATTTTTATGACCGCCCGAGCCCCCGCTGCTCATGAAGTTAAACCGGTTCGGTCCTACCTTAAGACGCTGTCTGAACATAGCCTATGTTGATCAAGATAATACACACAAAAAACACTCAAGCATGAGCTTAAAGGCATTTGTCCAAAAAGCTGTAGGTTTGCCCATGTTTATGCTCGCTAACCAAGCTTACTATTATTGGAAAGAGAAAGATCGGATCTTTCTAATGATGTGAAACAAAAGTAAGGTTGCTAAACACCTACGGAGCACCGTATGGTTGTGTACAAAAAAGTGTTTGGTTTCACAGAAAATACTGAGGAAACAAAGACTAAGAACTTGAAGATTTCGGCTGATATCAATGATTTTGTAATTAAATGAAAGGTGAATTCAATAAGTAAGACAAAACGGTTGTACCATGATAAAGGTATACTAATAAAATAAGTTGATACAATATTTTTTTTACTTTTACTGCATCTGTAGGCAAAATACCCCCAGCATTTGTCCAGAGCACGTGGTATGGGAACCCATGCAGCTATTGATAGCATCGATGGAGACACCTCAGCCAAGATAGTACGCATGGCTAGGGACAAAGGTGAGGGTCTAAATCGTAGAGCTCTTGGCTCTCACAACTTGTGGCATGGCATGTTCTGATAGCTGAATCGTCAGTGTATGGGTTCGATTCCTGCTCGTGACACTTATGTCTTTGAGCGAGGCACTTGACCTGAGAAGGCTTAGATAGTATTGTGTTGGATTAACCCTTTACCACTAATATCTAGCTGCCAGTGTGTTAGCAGGAGATTCTGTCCCCCCATATGGCAAACTGTGTACAAAGTTCTTCTGATAGCGCCCTCTTTTGAATCATCCTCATCCGGCCAATTTTGGACAGATTTCTTTATGACACCGGATTAACATATCTGCGCTCTACCAAATGAGCTATCTAGCCCTAATGTTGGCGGTCTCCTTATTTTGTCAATATCTTTGTTTGGGGGAGCCAGTCAGAAGCCGAACAACCTGTAACTGCTGTAAACCAGGGATCACACCCAAGTTGGCTTCAGACTGGCACCTCAACCAAAGATGTTGACAAAATAGGGAGATTGTCAACATTAGTGCTAGGTTGCTCAACTGGTGGATCGCTAGTAAATTTGTCTTTGTTCAACCCAAAATTATTCACCCTGTCAGTTTCCCTTGTGGTGTATTGCTTGATATATAAAAAGTTATTTGCTGAACTTTCTCGATGAGTTCTGGAATTGAAAAGCTTAAGTATACATGAGTAAATCTTCAAAAGTATGTGTTTGGAAAACACTAGACTGCAGGACTTAGTTGGTTGAGTGGGGTTTCTAGCCAAGTGCTAGAATTACTGGACTCTGGCCTGTGGTCCAGTGGGTTTTTCGACTGTTCCTGTTTCCCTTTCTTTTCTTTTCTTATTCTACCTATCAATCTTTATTTTCTAACTGTAAACAACTTATTCTTTAGGCCTAACATTGGTTTTATTGATTTTATGTCATGAAAACTTTGAATTGACACTGAATTTTTTTCCCATCTCGCTTTCTTTTCCTGCAGGCGTTATCATGGGAGCTTGTGGCAAACAATCCATCAGATTCCGGCCATCTCTAGTCTTTCAGCCTCACCATGTTGATATCGCCCTAGATACCTTCAATGATGTCTTAAAGCAACTGTGATTATAGGCGATGAGTGTCTCAAGACCAGTTTTAACTTTAAGAGATTTTAGCGGCCGCAAGTGGCTTCTACCAAAATACCCATAATGGCCGTAAGTGGCTTGTACTATGCCCATAATGGCTGGGGATCAGCGCAGAAATTCCTATAATGGTTTCAACTACCTTGTACCAAAATGCTCATAATGGCCACAAGCAGGACCCAAATGTTGAGAAAAAAATCCACAAGACTCCATGGCAGGGCTTGTTGTTTACAATATTTACTGAACCAGCGTTTATTTTACAAGACCAGAATGTAATGAGAAAGAACTGCTTACACGGTTCAAAATGTACATGTAAACAGTGTTTATTTGAACAACCACAAAGAAAATATCGAATTAATTTTGTCTTATGGTATTAAGTATGCTTTCATACTCAACAATTGAAAGATATTTACCAATTCATGCAAAGATATTTTAGATATTATTACACTGTGAGGTACTGTTAGTCAATTGAAAAATAAAAGACCACCGAACTTGTTCGGTCTTGAGTTTACTGGCCTGAGGCTAAAATCACTGGCCTTGATGGGCCTGCGGTCCAGTGTTAAATTCGGGCCCTGACAAGGGCCGTGTGCCAAAATGTCTACAAAGGCCACAAGAGTTGACTGACTTCCGTTCAGACAAGATGGGTCATAGTAAAGAGTATGTCATGAAATGAATATTTCCTACATTCCTGAAACAAAAGAAAATTTATATTTTGTTTCATTTTTCTAAACCTTTTTTTCTGAAAGAGAATAATATAAATATTACAAAAATATCAACAATGTTGCCCATGTCTGAGTACATAGTAATGATTATTCAAGGATTTGGGCAGGATTTTCCCAGCTTGTTTTTCCCAAGTCACTTGTTCCACCTTGCAGCACAAATCAGAAATTGATGTGTACAATGGAGGCCTGAAATGTCACGGAATATTTAGTATAGACTTCGTAGACATTGCAAGAATTTTTTTTAAAGGCACAATGCATGCTGCCATTAAACCCATCAAACAGTACACAAAAGTTAATATTGCGTAGTGCTACAGTTTATACTCTCTTTGAATCAAATACCAAAGATTGATACCAATACTAAAAATATTGTTTTGTGAAATTCACACATACTCCTTGATCACCCTATATTTCTTATAAGGATTGAATATAATGAGTATAATGATTTTTAAAGTAGTTGTATACTTTATAAAAGTGTAAATGACTAATATTATGTGAAGACTTAGTTAGAAATTGGGGTTGTGTGATTTTAACTGGTGGTTTATCTATGAAGTAATTTGTAATAATTTAAGGAATAGTTTTATTATTGGTTAACTTTTTAACTCCCTAAAACAGTACATTGTCCTACCTTAGTACATGAAGAACAAAGTTCGGACTGAATCATAAATTAGGAAAAAATTGTCACAGTAGTCATTACGCCATCCCTAGGTCACCGAACCCCTATGATATCACTTGGTTCACACCGACGTGTGCGATGAACCAAGGCTGTGATCTCAACATACGGCATAATGCTATACTTACCATTTTTCCAGGGAACCCATGTTTTGTAGTAATAATAATAATCATAATAACTAGTTCTTAGCGCATTTTACAATAATGTATCAGTGTGCTTTACATTAGAGGGCCAATAACATTCCTTTAATCTTTCTCAGCTCCCTGGGGAGTATACAGCCCTGGGCTGCCGTGGCGCTCCGAAGGCTTTTTCAAACACAATAATTATCAACCTCTACCCTCGCAGGTACCCATTTATTCCTCTGGGTGAAGAGAAGCAATTACAGTAAAGCATCTTGCTCAAGGACACAAGTGTCATGACCGGGATTCGAACCCACACCCTGATGACTTAACCACCAGAGCTTGAATTCGATGCTCTAAACCGCTTGGCCATGACACTCTGTAAGCTGCAACTTTCTCCTTCAGGAACTGAAAATAATTCTGCTTATGACTTTCACTAGTGTAGTTACAACCTGCTGCAGAGCAGTTCACCAATGTTGTACAGTTATTTTGTGCAGGATTTTTGATACTATCCCGAAGTTGAAAAGTCCAAGTCTGTGTTGAGTGCGCAATCAAATGGGTTGTTATGAAAGTCAGCGTGACCTTGGCAGGAAATGCTGTCTGACAAATATGTTTAGATGGAATTGACTGTACATTACAATCAGGGAAAACAAAGCAAAGGCATTTTATATTACAAGAATTAATTACAAGAAAACAGTCACAAAAAGGTTTCATTGCACAGCATTATGTTATTCATTTTCAACTGCTTGTAAAGTAATTTGCCTGCATAATGCCAAAAAATGCCCTGGAATGTACGAGGTCACTCTTTTTGTAAACAGGATGATATGAATCTGTAGTTTATGAAAAATATGAATAAATTGAATTGAAATATAGTACTTTAAACTTAAATTGTAAAGAATGTACCAATTCGCGTTATATTGCTATAACGTTTTTGCTTTCTTCCATTTAATTTCTGAAAGATTTAAAGGGTCAGTATTGAGAAAGACTGAGAAACTTAGAGTCATACTCATGACTTCTATCTCATAATAATATTATCACTTAGTACAAGTCACAATTATGACATATCTCATAATTATGACTCAGTGCTAGGCATAATTATAATAATAATCGCTGATAATTATGACTGACTGCACTGACTTACATATCTTATAAATACGACTTAATTGGTACAAGTCATAATTATAACGGTGCTAAACTATAATTATGAGATGCAAGTCATAATTTTGAGTTTAAGTTTCTTTCTCCAAATTATGACTTATAGAAATACACAAGTATGAGATCCAAGTTATAACTATCAGGCACATAGTAAGATTATGTGAGTGTTCAGTTGTCAGGAAACAATTATAGGGCAAGGGCATTAATAGGAGACTTAATTGCAATGTGAGGTCTTTACACAGAGTAATAAAAAAAACCGAATTGTCCCCGTGTTACACGGTATACAGTTCATTATTGTGAAAAATCACTTGGAGGATGTCGTGATGCCTGCTTTAAAATTTCCATTTTCGTTGTGAAGTTTAGATTGAAATGAACATACTGCATTACCATCCCTCAAAGCGAAATTTTTATGAAAGTTTGTAAAAATATTTGTTGTTGTTATTTTTTTTAAGTAGGGCCTGCCCTCCTTCCCCCCCCCCAAAAAAAGCATACTATCAGTGCGGGCCAGCCCAGCGCCCCTGGTTCCTACATGCCTGATTTTTATTTGAACCAAGTCATAATATTATGAGATATCATGGCTTTTAAAAAAAAATGTACTTCGCTTCTGTCAACATTTTTTTATCAGTGCTGTAAAATTTATAGACAGGAAGGGGATTAGTCTGGCCAATTTCTGACAGAATGCAAATCAATATCGTTATTGATGTTATAAACAGGGAACTTGACAAAGAGGGTACAGCACCATAGTAAAGGTATTTTAAAGGTATTGATTATGAACATTTTTTTCTGTGAAATATTCCTTATGAAATGAAGTCATATTTGAGAAAACTGTACCTGAAAACTGAAATAACGCAATAGCTGATTTTAGTTGTCAAACGATATTAAGGACAATGCGTTTACATGCTGAAAATGGTGCATGGTTTTTCACTATTTTCTCCTTAACTCCAACAATGGATTAAGCTCAAATTTGCACAGGTTGTTATTTTATGTCTATGATTGACCACACAAAACATGAACACCATGTGCGATTTTTTCCCAGCTCTACCAATCCTGTATAGTACCTTTAAAATAATGAAAAAGCTAAGAGAAGTATGAAATACTGGAATTTTGAAAAGATGAACCTACTTGCCTTGCAATTTTTATGGAGCCATATCAAAGATGCATTAGATGTGAAACATGAATGGATTGGTTTACAGTTAAAATTTCTTCAGCATTTATTAAAAAATATGTATTTAGGATTTGTTCCTAAATGCTGAATTCATAACTCTTCCCAACTTTAGTGTAAATTAACACTGAAATATATCTTTTTTTGTTTGTGTAAAATGTACTTTTTCGGCCTACACTAAAATAACAACTAGTATTAGTAAAATTGCCAAGTAATATTTTAGGATTTTAACTTCTTGCTAGATAAGAAAATGTGCAGGTTGGGGAATAGCTAAGTAAACTCATTGCTCAATGAAGAATAAAAATTAATATGATATATTTGTCTTCAAGTCTTAAGTTCTTCCCCCACTCAAAAAACAATATGTAAAAAGAGAAATATAACAACTCTTCCCAACTTCTGTAAATTTACACTGAAATGTAGACTGAGTCTTTGTTTGTGTAAAATGTGTTTGTTACACCAATAATAACGACTAGTAAGAAATAGCTCTTCAGCCTCTTTCATGTAATCTTGTAGGATTGTAACTTATTGTCAAGAAAAAATAGAAGAAAAACCTTGCAGGTTTTGGAATAACGTTGAAACTCATTTTCTCAATAAAAAAGAGAACTACATACAATACATCTGTTTTAAGGTCATTATCCTTCCCCCACTAAAAAAAAAATGAAATGAAACAAACAAATACTTACATAAACAAACTAACAAACAAACAAACTAACAAACAAATAAATAAATAAATAAATACAAATATCAATCAAGCAATCAATCATTCAATACATTAATGAATAAATATATTAATCAATAGTTAATTGATTAAATACATAACTTATTTGCTCATTAAAGAAGAGAAATAAGCAGAGTATCTTGGTTTTAAAGTCTTTATCCTTCCCCACTGCAAAAATTAAATATATAAGTCAATCAATCAAATAAATCAATCAATTAATCAATCAGTCAATCAATCAATCAATCAATCAATCAATCAATCAAGAATTAAATTACATTACTTTATTAATCATATGTTTTATATAATATACTATGTACTATATGAGTATGCAATAATATAATAATTAATACAATTACCCAAGTCAATAATTAAATAATTAAAAAAACATATAACTGAATAGTAACATACAAATGGTCATATACAAACTGACCGAATAGCCCTACATCATGCATCAACCTGATGAGGAGATTGATGTAGTGTAATGAAGATTGGCAGCAACTTGTGTTTACTTTTTGGATACGTACCTGGGCTGGTGGGTTATGCGGTTGACCTTAGGTAACGTTTGTGAGCATCCACCCGTGTCGGTGACCAGACTGTTTTTAGTGTTCGTGGAGCAATAAAACTAGCTCCATGGTGTTGTTACATAGCCTGCAGCTAGCTAGCACAGCAGTGACCGTATTCAGCTGTGTGAAGTAGGCAGATCATCAACAATCATGGCTGGCGTAATGCAGTGGTTCGCGGTTGCTTCTCGTCGGAGTCGGACACTTGTGTTGTCAAGATCCGCTGAGTGGAATGCAAGTGGGTCGTGGAAGACTGTACCGTTACTTACCCGAGGTAATTAAGGCATTTGTTGGCCCAATCAATACACATGAACGGTTTGTTTATGGTTTCATCAGTGAGGGATATAAACGTTGACTTGCAAAGTATTGCATATGTGATGTGGTGGACACAGCAGAACGATCCTTCACCTAAGATTCATAGCTCGATACAGCGGTGTAACTAAGGTATTTTGTTAGGGGGCACCATTTTTTCTAAGGGGGCACTGCTGGCAAATCAATTATAGATTCCATTTGCACTTAAAAAAAAAGGATCTTGATCTACGTAATCTGGTAATGGCGGGTTCCAAATGGGGGGGGGGGGGCACTGACATGCCCCTGTGCCCCCCCCCCAGTTCGCCACTGGCCACTGGCTCGATAGTTTGAGAATGGAGGTAGAAATAGAATTTCAAACGAGAGACCATAATTAAAATGGTTAGAACTTGTGGCTGTGCTGATGTTCATCATGGAGCAATAATTCATTGCTCCATATGGGTACACGTACTGTAAATAACCTCCATATAGTAACCATGTTCTGTTGGTCAGACCATGGCTCAGGTAAAAATAGAGTGGCCAGACAATTGTTGTTGCCATCAGCTGTTGTTGTTGGCAGCAAATTGAAGGTCATTTGTTTTGTTTGTGCACTGGGTCTTTGGTCATGTATTCACCGTCAACACACATCCGCCTATTACTAAGGGAATAAAAGAGTGGCGACGAGTTCTTAAACGGCCGTTGAAAACCGGCAGGGTCGTGGCCGTGGGCGTGCGATAAAGGCCCGAGCCGAAGGCGAGGGCCTTTATCGCCTGACCACGACCCTGCAAAGTTTTAAACGGCCGTTTAAGAACGAGTCACTACTCTTTTATTCCCATTCATAAATGCCGTTTAAGAACGAGTCACTACTCTTTTATTCCCATTCATAAATGCCCAAAAAGCGAAAAAATGTTGTAGACAATCTGTGACAATCTGCTTCGTAGCGAATTTTCGAAGTTTGTACATTTTCAAAAACTTTTTAAAAGTTATGTTTGGTGCACGTTGGGTTGTGTGTACGTGCGTGTAAAAATAGATTACGCGCTGGTACTAATAGCTATATTGCGTTCCGCGTAATTAAATTGGCGTACATGAGCTTGCGCGCCCAATCTGCTTCGTAGTGAATTTTCAAAGTTTGTACATTTTCAAAAACGTTTTAAAAATTCTGTTTGGTGCACGTTGGGTTGTGGGTTCACGCGTGTAAAAATAGATTATGCGCTGGTACTAATAGCTATAAATGTATATTGCGTTCCGCGTAATTAAATTGGCCTACATGAGCTTGTGCGCCCAACACGCGAAGCCAGCCGGTTTTAAACAGCTCCAGCTACATGTATGTCTTTATCAGCCGTTTAAACACGTGACATGCTCTCCACCAATAGGAATAGCGAAATTGCTGGGGTATTTATGAATATTTATTAAAATAAAGTAAAGATTCGTGCTCAGTTGTATGACTTTTAAAAGTAACATTGACAAACGGGAAATTATGAGGTACAATTGGAGGGATATATAATTCATTTTATCAATTTTATGATCAAATGCTTTATACTCAGCATACCATATCACATTTCCTAGTCTGTGCAGTCCATGCTTGGATCGGCAGTTGCCGTGCATACGTGATGGTTTGGTTTCTCGTTTGACGTTCGAATGTTGAACATCTAACGTCTAAAGCCGGGCTCATACACTGTACTTCCTGCAAATTTTGGTGATGCAATAATCGGTACGCGTTGTTTTTCCAATTGTGACGCAAGAAAATTTGCTTCGCAAGAAAATTTGCTTCGCTCGAACCATTCACAAGAAGTATGAAGTATGAACCGAGCTTAACTGGTACTTGTTTGACATTCAAATGTCGAACGTCTAACATGTAACCAATTCACACCGGTCATTTTTATTAACTGCAAACAGCTGGCATACAAACAAGTAATGAGTGTAGTGGAATATTATAGACAAGATATTGCACACATCCTGAAATATTTTTTTATTTTTGTATTGATTCAGGTTCGATTATCACACTTTTGTCTGGTTATTTTATGATTTAGAATTAATTTATTATTACTTGTAAACGTGCAAATGTTTATTATCTTCCTAACTAGGTGCCCATGTTGAGACTTCCAGTGCAAGAATTGAAAAACTGGTTCCAAATGAGTACGATGGACCCCTGGTTAAAACTGAAGTGCCTGGCCCCAAAACTAAGGTGAATACTGTCTTTTTGCTCATTTCTGATCGTCTGTTTGGCTGAAATATAGTTGAAAAAGGATACTAATCCTGAGACTGAACCAAAAGTAGCGTGTTTAGTGGCCGAGTGGTCCAGTGCACAGAATTCAAGTTCTGGTGGCCGAGTCATCACAATGTGGGTTTCAATCTTGGCATTCCTGACTTGTAGACTCTGCCGAGTAACAAAAAAGTAGAGCTCACAAAATTTCAAAATGCTCAGCAGATGTAATTTGTTTGTGTGGGGTTATTTTCAGGGGGTGGGAGGAACCTACATTGTACCCTTCCTCGACCCCTTGCCTTCATGGTAGTGCGGAAATCCTGTGTTCATCATTTCTAATGATTAAGTATTCTACAGGAATGGTAGAGCTGACGATATAGAGTCGCAGACCGTGTTCATGTTTTGTGTTATCAACCATATAACAAACGTGGGAAAATTTTGGCTTTTCCATTGTTGTGTGAGTCAGGAGAAAGTATTGAAATACCATGCACAAATTTCAGCATGTAAATGCATTGTCATTAATGTTGGTGAGGAACAACCTAAATCAGCTGCTGCATTGTTTTAGGTTTTTCAGAGTTTTCTTGAGTATGACTTCATTTCATAGGGAAATATTTCACAGAAAAAATGGTTATCGTATGAATTTCTAAATCAGTAAGCCTTTTTTTTTATCCTTGCTGATAAACCTTTAAATGTTTTTCAGTTGTTCCCATTGATTAGTAACTTTGGATTTCAATTTCATGAAAAGTGAAATTATAGTTTCAGGCTGAAGTGTTTTCAATTCGGTTTTAATAAAGATTTTTCCACCTCAGTTAAACACATTTTTTTCAAAATGCCATAAATTTCAACATCGTCAGCAGTCTGGGTGTGCGTGCACAAGTGTTAAAACTGGGGACCTATTTAACAAAAGAGGACAATAGGGTTCCCGGTAGGGTGTGTCAAAAACCAAAATGTGAGCTGTTGCGAAAAAGTGCATTTTACAGAAGAGGGACACACTGTTGGAAAGTGGTTACCGTTACACACTTTAGTGTGTGACTGGACCCATTGTTGGAAAGTACAACGGACTGAGGACTGTACTAGTTAACTAAAGCTGATTGATTTTAAACCAAAAGCAAAATTGATTGAAATTGTCAGTCTACCCCAACCACCTCAACTTTCACAATCCTACTACATTGTACATGTTTTTTTTATCCTGTTTGATTCTCCTTCATTATGGGGTTTGGCACCCACTGGGAAACTGGTAGTGCTAAAAAGTGAGATCACTCAAGCATACCACCATAATCAGAGCTCAACAGTTTATTTTTTTTTATTGAGTTGCCGTAATATTAAAGGTATTATACGGGAGTGGAAAGGATAAAAAACATTGTTTAATTATAGTCTGAAAGCTTACTGATTATGAAGTTCTTACTAGAAACCCTTTTTTCCCCCTTTAATGGAGAGCTAACAAAAATGCAACAGCTGTTTGAACCAAAATTAAGGACAATACATATATGTGTAAATGTATGCTGGAAATTGTGCATGGTTTTTCACTGTTTACTCCTGACTCATGCAATGGATTAAGCCCAAATTTCCACAGGTTTGTTATCTCTTTTATGTGGTTGATCACACAAAACATGAACACTGTCTTACTCTTAAATTCTTATTCTTTTTGGCCATTAAATACACACAGAAACAGTCAGTAAGTAACAAAATGAATGAATAAATAAATAAATAAATCAGTATTTAAGTAAATACAAGCATTAAGTAAATATTAGCAAAAACAACCAAATTAAAAGCACATGAAGTTTACAAAACAACCTTAATGTGATGGCCAGGATCAACAAAAGTATACTTTAACACTGTAGCTCGAAAGCCTGTTGACCCAGTCACATGTAAGGAGACAATACACTAATAATTATTATCTATACTCAAGGGATATATATTCAATTATTATAAAATATGTAAACATTCTGGGACTAATTGGGCAGCTCTACCAATTCTGTATACTATCTTTAAATAGGGTCATCAAGGTCAAATTCACTTAAGTGATGCACTCATTTTTCAATAGATAGAGACTCAAGAAATTGGGGGAAATTTTGAAGTTAAAATGGTGTAAAAGGTCACTTTCAGAGCGATATTTGAAACATGAAATCATTGGACATCAACAACAATTGGGTCTGTACATCCCAAAGAGAAATTTATGCGCCAGTCCAAAAATCTAATAGACCTTATGCATTGACGTCATACAGCCGCCATCTTAGAGGTAAATCGATGATGAAACAATGTAAAACGCACAGATTTGTACGCACGGCGCACATGACTGGCCAACGAACAACGTCCTTTTGACCTCTAGGTGAGGGCGCCTTACTGAAATGACGTCATATGCATAAGGTCTATTGAATGCCATTTTTTACAAAAATGTACAGACCATATATTTGAAATGCGTCATCATCGAATGTTTTTGAAATTTGAAGGAAAAAAAATCCACTGGGAACAAACACAGTGGCATTTTACTCCATTTCAACCTTAAGTTAGAGACTTGTAAAGGTGTTTCCCACTTTCATGTTGACTCTATCTACTGGAAAATGAGTGGATCACAAAACTGAATTTGACCTCTGAGCCCCTCTAAATGATATAATTCAAGGCAGTGAGGGTTTTAAACAATTTATGTGTTCATGCATTCATGCAATCAAATAAACGGCAGTGTTGCTTTAATAATTGACATCACATTTTGACAGGGTTGTCTTTCTTTTTTCACTGGTTCTTAAGATATGATGGTGATTAAATTAAACAAATTTTTGTTATGTTTTTTTTCCAGGAGCTAATGAAAGAGTTGGATGCCATAAACAAGGTACGTGAACTGATCGTTGAAGGGTATGAATTTATGGCAGAGGAAAAACAAATGTAGAGTATTAAATATAAAGATGAAATCTTCTGCTCAGGACTGTAAGCTCTTTAGTGCATTTCAAAATTGGTTTTGCATATTTTGAAGCTCCCCATAAATTGAGTTTATTGATCAAGAGTGGTTTCCGAACTAATTGTTTGGCTGAAAAAAACCCCCAACATTTTCCAAGAAAAACATTGATTGACTGCTAGATTAATTTTTTCCCCTCGAAATTTATACACATTTTTCACTCATTGCCTTTTTAATAATTTGCGGATATGAAATTGCAAGACCTTCCAGAAACTAAGCCGACGAAGTATACAAAATAATAATAATGATTTTAATACAATGTACAGAAAAACAGGGTATAATGTACATTGTACCTAAAATGGGTGTCAATTTACTGTTTGATTTAATGCTGTTTTTGAAAGAAATTCCTTTAAAAAGACATACTTCTACTTGTTTATGTATCCACCCTGTCGGTGTGAGAGTGAATTATAGCATATGTGGCGTGTCGTGGCCGAGCGATCTAGTTTACCGGACCCAAGCTCTGGTGTTGTCAGCAGCAGAGTGTGGGTTGGAATCCTGGTCATGACATTTGTGCCCTTGAGCAAGGCACTTAACCATAATTGCTACATATGTAAAAAGTTGGGAAGGTAGTGCATTCTGCTCTACCAGCCAGACTCCTAGTGGATGATACCCATGCCTACATCCTTACGGACTGTGAAGGGGGTAACCCTGTTTCAGCCCCAGGAGTAGGTGGCAATAATCCCCTGGTGGCAGTTGATTTGGGTTGATAGCACAATTCAGTTTAGTGTAGCCCTCACCTTGGAGTGGCTCTCCATGGCTTTGTGATGTTAGGCAATCTCTCTTTAAAAAAAGCCAACTTAATAATTAAAACAGCACTCTGATGGATGCATAACATTGGCATAAAAATGAGTGTGGGGTGAGGTTGCAGCCCCCACCCCACCCCCCTCTCAAAAACCATGCCCTTCTAATGATCTTGAAAAAAAAAAATGCACAAATGAATGGTCTGATAAATTGATGAATGGTCTGATACAATGGTCTGACTAGTGGATGCAGTTTTATATGCAGTTTACAGCATCATGCATGTTGACAGTTCATTTTAAATTCGATGTAATCTTAATTACAAAGGTCACTGGATTACTGTACATATTGCACAATGAGACACAGCCTGCCGTGTTGTTGTTGGTTTTTTTTCAAAACCCATACATGTTTTGGTGCTTTATTAGCTTTTTAAAGTGCAAACTGACTCAGGACTAACAGTTCAGCAAATTAAAAGAGAACTTAGAAATTATTTAGTCTTGTAAACATGTTTCTGGTCTTAAATCAAATGTCTGAGCTTCAAGCCTGTAGTTTACCTACATGTATTGGGGACCATTCATGTCGGTATTCATCACCATGTGCTCAGACATTGCAAATCTTGTTGATGTGTTGGGTTTTTTACAGGAAAAATGTCAGCAAAGTTATCAAGAAACAGAAATTGCATAGTCTTGCTTTATAGTTGTAGATGTTAATATGGGAAACAATAGAAGATATCAATTCAACCCAATGTGGTTTTTTTAAACCCTCTTGTTTTAGTGGAAGTAGGTCAAATCTTGCAGCCCTGCTGCCGGCAAGGGCAGTTTATGTACGAGCCACTTATGGTGCTATGGGCCCCGGAAGGGTTTGAATAGATATTTTTTATTGAAATCCAATCCCTGCATGGTGGATGGATGTACAGTCTGGCTACAGGAACTGTTTTTATACATTACGACTGAATGACCTCTGACCAAAAAAGAAATACTTGGCTAGAGTCTGGGTATGTTATTAGTAGTATTCCATCCAGGAAGCAAGCGTACAGTACAAAGTAGTTGTCTCAGTAAAACCACTAATTAGTGCAGAACTCGTTCCCCACTCGTTCCCCATCATTTACCCCATCCTTCCAGAGAGTGCTATTCCATAGCATTTGACATCAGCTGAAGAGATCGTACAGTTGAAAACACTAACTCCAAGTTTTCTTTTTAAAGGAACATGTTTGTTTTCACTTTAGCTTCTGTATCCAGTATTTAGGACCTTGGCTTAATTTGTTGGTCAATCGCAATGGCAAACAACCTTCAGCGCTGTATTTGTGGTGTTCTGTTTTGTCTCATCATTGACTCTAACAAATATTCATAATGTGATCAGTTACTATCTTGTGTATGGGCTCGTAAATTTATATTGAAATAATAGCCAAATGAATGTATTATTTCAATATATAACATTACAGAGAAATACATGCAAGCTTACTCTTGTTCCAGTATGAGCAACTTTAAAAAAATAATTATACACAAGTTAGTGAAGTCTCTACCTAGGCTTGCAATTTGTTTGACATCATTCTACAATGTTTATCAGTGTTTAGGTCTGTAAATTTCATTTAATCGAATATTGATAATTCAAACAATTGCAAGCCTAGGTATCAACTTCACTAATTTGTGTACGAAAATGAATTATGTAACAATGCAAAATCATGGTGAACTCGCAAGCTAGCCCTCTATTTTGCTTGCTAACCTGTGAAATATGCTTATGCTTAAGCAAATAATCTGCTACAGTTAGCACAAACGTTTGCTTTACACCGTTAAGCAACGCTGTGAAATTGGCCCCAGTACTGCAACTACATGTACTAGTTTTTTATAACGTTAGATTTACAGTTGTGTAACATAATCTCAACAGTTATCTTTGAGCCAGAATTTGTAATTTTTTAGGACTTTAATTTAGGAGCATGGTATACCAACTACCTTGTACTTACACTGGTACATGTGTACAACACTAAATTGTTTAAATATCAACATTTAAATCAAGATTTTGTTATTATTGTATTGTTATTTATATTTTTGATTTATTTATTATTATACAAAATAGGAAAACTGTACAGTCAACTGCTCAGTTAAATCTGAAAACATCATAGATTCCATTGTATTACACTTTTACAGATGTTAAAAATAATATGAAAAAACTTTAGAAATGACATCAAACAACAAGAATAAAATGTAAGAAGGAAGTTTTCAATAGACATCCAGGCAACCAGTCTGTATAGCCATGACTATAGGTAGCAACAGAATACTCCCAGAACTATATGTATTAGGTTCGTTCCGCTATCGTCTCCATGAACGACATAGTTCTAGGAATAGCAACAGAGAATCCGCTGTAGGTTTCAAATGCATGCATTTCCACGTTATACCGTATTGCGTAGCAGCTTGAACAGCACAGACAATCAATACACACGGATCCTTGAGATCGTCTTATTTTCAGCCATAATGGGCTGCCAATGCGATAATTTAGTTACGCTACGGCTTCTTACACATATGTGGGCTAGATACTGCCTAATGCACGTCCTGCTGCTGTGGTTATTTGATTAGTGCTCAATAGCGTCAGACAGATGTTTCTTGGCAAGTGCCGTAGTGTTTGCGTACCATTTTGCTGCTTTGCAATCTGATTTTGTATTTATTTATTTATTTATTTTTGTCATGAACAAAATGCATTTGGAAAACATGTTTAAGGTAGGGTCAGGGGTTGATTGTTGTTAATGTAATGCTGATTATTACACAAAATTATAAAGAAAGATACACACCAGTGAAAATAACATGTGAAAGTTTCAGCTGAATACAGTGTCTGCTTGATGAGAAAACAGCAAAAAACTGACACAATATTTTCACAAGGTCGTCACAATCCATCCACATTTAGCGAGGTGACAGCGGGTACCAACCACATCTCTGGCTGCAGCATTCGCGAAGAAACACCAACCCTTAGAAATCTGAGAAACGATTCTTGCATGAATCGGTTTTCAGATTCAAATGAAAAAGGGAATCCTTTCTCACTTTTTCGGGGGCTGTTTACCAATCTATGGCCCTATTTGTACCTTTAAAGCATGAAGTTTTTTGGAGAACCAAATGAGCAGCCACAGATTTGTATTTGTAAATCCCGTTGAGATGGGATGTGAGGGAGGAAGATGGGCTGGGGAATACAGCCAATCAAAATATTGATTCAAATTATTGACTGTGGACACAGCTGGGGTGGCAAAATAATCTTCTGGTGTTTTTCCATTTTGGGGTTTTTTTTTTTCTTAAGGGGGGTTCATACGTGTACTCTCTCTAATTATTGGTTATTTTTGTTTCTTTTGACGGTATGTCAGTAAATGTGCAGTCCTTGTGGATTATTGATTGTGGTGGGAGGAAGAAGGTTAGAACGTTATTCTGTGTTTACTGTGGATGTTTTTAATTTTTTTTTTTTTTTTTCAGTTCATGCAAGTACCGCCCCCCCCCACTGTATTTTAAACCACTTGTATTTGTTTCGTTTTTCAGAATGCTGCAACTGTGCAGTCCTTTGTTGATTACGATAAATGCCTTGGGAACTACCTCGTCGACGTGGATGGCAACCGATTATTGGACACATTTGCCCAGATTTCATCCATCCCAATCGGTAAACTCTCACAGACCAGGTTCTTATACCAGGTTCTTAAACCATGAGAACGTATCAAATCTAGTTGCTTTTGTTACCCTGTGCTGACCCTCAGGGCAAAGAGCAAGCCAGGGTTAGTTATTTGGACAGAAAAGTATTTGCCATCAAACAGAACACTGGTTCTCATTTGTACCTTTACTGAGGTATACAACTCTTCTTTTTTAGCATTGTTTAGTTTTTTTTACACTTGAGGCAAAGCATATGTGGGTCCTCTCATACAAAACATTATTTCAAAGGACTGTGAAATAATTTGAATATTTTTTTTTTCATACAATGTTGATTTCTTTTTGACTGAGTGACGTTTGGACTCTTCTTATACCACCATTATGTTCTGTATGTTTGAAAGGGTGTTAAAAGGAATCGCTGTGGGGACGTTGCTCAAAAGAGCTCAGTCCAAATAATGGGAGAACAAAGAGAAATCCTTGATTTACTGGGTCAACAAACATATGGGTGTGTATTTTTGTGTTTTGTGGACTTAGGGAAGGTTGACTGCCCTATGCTCTGACAGTTTTATGTTCCGGCAACCCTATGTTCAGATAATCTAGTCTTGGGTTAGGGTTAGGGTTAGGGTTAGGGTTAGGGTTAGGGTGAGGGTGAGGGTGAGGATGAGGATGAGGAAAATACCTTGGGGGTGTTGGAACATAAGGGTGTCAGAACATACGGGTATCAGAAGATAGGGGTGCCTGAACATAGGGGTTTTAGAACATAGGGGTGTAACCTTTGGGAAGATTCAATGATACAACCCACTACAGTGCTATGCACATTTTCCCCAAAACTTATTTTGATAATTGTTTGTCATTATTTAGGTTACAATCATCCAGCTATTATTGATGTTATGAAAGATCCTGCAAATCTGGTGAGACATTTAAAACCATGTTTTCCTGCCCAGCTGGCCCTTCCCACAATGATTCCACAGCAGACTGTGGAGACTAATCCACAAGCCGGCGGGGTTCCTTGATATTAAAAAAAAACCCGAGCTGTACAAACAGAAGAAACCCTTGCAACCAATGCTAGCCTGAAGCGTATGGTAGTGGCAGTCTGTGGTCCTTTCTCTATGGTCTGTGTTACCAGCATACAGGAGGTGGTTTTTGTTAATACTAATGGACAAAAACCAGTGGCTTGACAGTCCAAGGTCAGAGGGTTGAGCTTAAGAATTTGAGGGCAAGGGTTATGGATTGGAGCGCCCATGGTACCTGGAGATTTGTTTACATTTGTATATGCAGAATTGGTAGATCTGACAAAATAGTCGCAGACAATTTTCATGTTTTGTGTGATCATCCATGTACATGAAATAGAAAGCCTGTGGAAACTTGGGCTTAATCCGTTGTGTGAGTCGGGAGGAAATAGTGAAAATCCATGCCCAATCTTCAGCATTTAAACACACTGTCCTTAATTTTGGTTGTAACAACCCAAATCAGCTATTGGTTTTTACGGTTTTCAAATAGGTTTTCTTGAATATGATTTCATTTCAGAAGGAAATATTTCACAGAAAGACTGTTTCTGTGGATGAACTTCATAATCAGTAAGCTTTCAGAATAAAACTAAACAATGATATTTTTCATCCTTACCTAATCCTGTATAATACAAAAGTAAAAGAACCCCAGTAAAAACAAAGAAAATTGTCCCTGTGGACAGCTACTGCTGGTCTTAGAGGTTTCTCAAGTCTACATGTACAGATAAGGATGTGGATACGTCAACACTGTGTGTGCTAACGTGATGCATAACTGCGACGTCCATGCTTTGCATGGACATTTACAACAGATACAGGGGTCCATACACGTCTGTTAAAAAATGGAAACCATTTTCCAGATTTTTAGTTGTATTTTTTTTTACCCTAGATTAGAAACCTTTCCCACGGAAATATATGCTTTTAATGGTGTCATCCTTGATATTATGTGTATGTTATTTGCAAACAAGAAAAAATGAAAATAAAGTGATATCAATGTTTGTATTTGTATTCAGAGTCTGTTGGTGAATCGACCAGCACTTGGTGTCTTCCCGAGCAGTTCATTTCCAAGCACTCTTGCAAACGTCTTACTGTCTGTGAGTATGGACACCAAACTCTGGCAGCTACTGCTAAATTGTCGAGTTGAGGAATACCAGTTCAGAATTAACATTTGAAAAGGGTTTTACCGTAGTATTATTACTACTACTACTCATATTGACCTAGCTCACCTTACGTCCCCATCAAAATAATCTTGGTTGTGCCATTTGTATTGGCACATGATTGGGAGACAGTGTCCCTGTGTGTTATGTACAGTGTACATGTTAGGCAATGCAGCGTTTACTTGCCTACCTGTTGACTTTCATACTAATAATAATTTTGGAGGCTAATCATCTTTACTGGCAGCTGAGGAGCTGAGTTGTGAAGGACGCGGCTACAGCGTGGTCGAGCAGCAGGCATGCAAGGGCACATTTGGCAGTGGGCCACATCGACCCTTTTATGACCACAGAGCACAGCCTGAGGGCGAAAATGTTTGATTTTTCCCAAAGGGAGGAAAACCGGAGGGCCCGGAGAAAAATACTTGTGGCATAGGACAGAACCAACTCTACGCACATATGGCCTTTGCCGGTAATTGAACCAGGACCACAGTGGTGAGAGGCGAGTGCTTCACGCACAAGCCACCCATGTCACCAAAATGATGAGAGTGGCACAGTCACTGCTATGACGTGCCAGCTATTGGCCATTACACATACAATGCGCACTTCTTTGGACGACCATTAAAGGCGGACAGAGGATTGATCAGTAGCAGCCATTAACACTTTGTCTGCTATTCCCAAGAATTCTCGGGATAGACTTACCCCATAGAAGATGCTATGCCTGAAATTTCTCATGCCGATAGTACATTGTTGTGCTGCCCTCTGTAGGTCAAGAACTGAAATACTTTTCTCGTATAAAATGTAGTGACGTGCACTAGGGGACAAAATGGAGTTGTTTTCGATGGTTTCAGCTATTGGGGCCTGGGCACTAGTGGTGGTAAAAATTGCAGCAGTCAAAGTGTTGACAAACCTATGGTTGAAAAATAGTAATGGCTGTTGCAAACTTAAAGGACCTATGGTATAAATGCAAAAAAAAAAGTTAGTGGCCTGATGTTTCGGTCCTAGCAGAGTCTTTCCCAAAGGGCTAAATGACAACATTAGCCTTCGAGAAAGACTCCACTAGGGTCGATACGTCAAGCCTAGGGTTCTAAGAACAATTTTCTCCTGTCTCTCCCAGTGATGGCCACTACACGGTATGGTTCTCGTTCTTTTCAAGCTTCTGCAGTGAAGCTCTTGAACGACTCACCTACACATATTAAACCGGCTGAACCTACGGACCAAAACTCAAAATACTGACCAATTCAAAATACTGCTCAAAACACATTCGTGTAACTGTTGTTTTCATTTCATAAGAGTTGTCTTGTTATTGTTATTATTGTTAATATGATACTGTTTGTAAAAGGAATGCAGAATTTAGTATGTTAGGCGCGCGGTCCATTTAGGGCGCCGGTTCGGCAACCGTCAAACGGTTGCCAAAACCATTCATTTACAGAGCGCCAACTGTTTTAGTTTCGGCAAGCAATCGTTTCTCTGGGATTAAAGACAGTCTTTTGAGGCTTAACCTCTGGTGACAGACAAAAGGAGTGCTGCTTGACTGGGGTTTACACCTAACAAAGGAGTTGTCTCATGCCAGGCTATCACTGACACTTCCGCCACTAATCCTAACTAATCCTACACAGTTGGGAATGCTGGTAACAATGGTTGTGTTTTGGGTAGGTGCTATTTCTTTCCATTCATGAATGAATGGAGTTTTTTGGCCAAAACGGCTTTGAATATACTGCTGTGCAATTTAAAGTTCGGGATTCGATATCAATGCCACGTCATTATTTGAATTATTGGTGAAACAATAATAAACATTGAATCTCGGTTTTGCCCTATTGGAACGGACTTTTTGTCGTAGAAAACTAAAACGGGTGCTTTCCAAATTAACTTATAGTTTTCTTGGAAAAACAAAACGTGATAAAAACACGGCTGTCCGATCATAACCTTAAAAGTATAGGGGACTTCATCTTTAACGATGTCCACTAAAACGTAATAACGGGAAGGGTATATATAAATGTTCTGTTCATAAATTGAGATGATCTATTTCAGTTATAAATTTAAAGAAAAAATCTTGCATATAAATCATTTTTATTGCAGTCTTTTAATAAATGCAATTTCATTTGCTTTACAATTCCAATAGTGTGTCTTAACAATAATTCTAAATTAAACCTTTAGACGAGGATGTATTGATTGAAACCCCATTTGCAAATCACACCCAAATTCGTACAACCTATTCATATATTCCATAATAACATACACATCAGTTGGGAAACATTCTTAGTTGTTCACAATCAACCGAAAACTGAGATCGTTTTGGTTCTGAACGTTCAAATACATGTACACACCCGACGGGCACTTGGCATTGCCAATGCCTTGCAAAGCCAACCAGCAAATACATGACGTAAACAGGTAGCTACGATCTCAGGTTTTACTTTATCGTTTTTTATGATTAAAAGTAATATGTGTGGTAACTTTTGGCTAGCATTTTAGAAATAGCAAAAACAGAGCGCAGTTATGAAGCTTTAGGCATTTTAGTTTTGAAATTCATATTTACTGTCAGAGCTTCAACAACTGCAGCTATAATCCCAACACAATGAACAGTAATATGATTATATTCCCTTTTGTTCGGACTCTGGAGGACCAGATAAGCTTAGCGCACTGAAGCATTGAATAAACTATCCCCAAACCGTTTCACAAATGCCGCTGAACCGTTTCTAACTTCAACCGTTTGTCAACCGTTTGACGGTTGCCGAACCGGCCCTAAATGGACCGCGCGCCTTATCGGAAAGAATTTTTTTGTAATGACCTCGCTGAAAAAGGGTAATGTGTATTGCTTTGTCAAGTAATTTGTTGAAGAAAATCCATTCTAAAAACACTTAGTTTAAAATGAATGCTCTTTGCAAACTTTTCTGTCATGATATAAACCTCATCTGTATTATTTAAAGTATTGATGGGGTATGTTCCTTTAGGAATACAACTAGAATCAATCAATTGCTAATAATATTATTAAATTTGCTTTTGGTAATTCAATTATTTTAGTTTAAAAAAGTGAGACTTCTCCGTATCTAATTGATTTTTGTTCCTGGTTCCAGAACCACATAGATCTGGGATTCAGAGTAGGTTATTTGGTGGCAATGGGTTCCTTGTGATCATGTGGTGCTCATCTTTGAATCTTGAAATCACTTCTCGAGACAGGAAGCCAATGTTGTCGCTCAAGCATAAGTGAAATGCGGTTGTATTTCCCAGTTCCAAAGAAAAAAAGAGACGGTTTTTGTGAACATCTTGTAGACACAATAATAAGTTAGCTGGAGGCCCAACCAATAAGGCATTGCAGCACTTCAGTCAGACGTGAATAAATTATGCATTCTTAACAGTTTGTTTGAGAAACAGTTGAATTTTTACCTCGTATGGTAATCAAATTTTTATGGATTTTCCCGTTTTCAACCTACCAGGTGGCACCTAAGGGGTTGAGTCGTGTTCAGACCATGATGTGTGGAACCTGCTCAAACGAGAATGCAATCAAGCAAGCGTTGATGTGGTACAGGGTGAGTACTAGGAGTAACACACAAATAAACAGACAAATAGACAGACAGACTGTGATGTTTAGAGCCTACTCCAACGAGACTACGATCAAGCAGGCGTTGATGTGGTAGAGGATAAGTATTAGGGGTAACACAGATAGACAGACAACAGACAGACAGACCATGATGCGTAGAACTTGCTTCAACAAAAAAGCACTCAGCCATGTGTTGCATACACTCTGTGGACAATACTTTGGTTTGTGCACTTAAGAAAACATATTCTTCAACACAACACTATGTGGAAGCGTGTAAGTCCACATAGGTTTCAAGTCCCAACGATATGTGGACCTCTTTTGTTCTCAGGTACACACTTTGTATGTAGCACTAAAACAATCAAACAGGTGTTATTATGGTACAGTGAATAGATGAGGCGGAAAAACTAAACGAATCATTGAGGTGGTACAGAGTGAGTAGATGAGGCGGAAAAACTAAACGAATCATTGAGGTGGTACAGAGTGAGTACTTGAGAAAATAAAAACATATTAATGCATAATGAGATAAAAATACAATACGACAAGCCATGATGTGTGGAACGTACTCTAGCTTTAAGCTTTGACCGTTGTCTTTCCTGTTAGGGTAAAAAAAGAGGAGGTCCACCTACTCAAGAAGAATTGGAATCTTGCGTCATTGGTAAGGTAAGTCATCATCAAAACTTTGAATGTCATCTTTAAGATTCTTACAGTCATCCTCAAGATTCATGAAGTCATCCTTTTTTAGAGTCATCCACAAGATTCTTAGAACCATCCACAAGATTCTTAGAGTCATCCAAAAGATTGACAGCAGTTCACCAAATGGTTTGTAGTCTCATCCTCAAGAATCTATAGAGACATCGACAAGATTCTTAATCCTTCACCACCAGATTTTTAGAGACACCCTAAAATTTTTTAGAGTCATCCTGAAGAATCTTAGAGTCAACTTCAAGATTCTTAGAGTCAACCTCAAGATTCTTAAATTCATCCACAAGATTCTTAGTCGTTCACCACCAGATGCTTAGAGTCGTCCTCAAGATTCTTGAGAGTCTCCTCAAGATTCTTAGAGTCAACCTCAAGATTCTTAGAGTCATCCTGAAGAATCTTAGAGTCATCATGAAGAATCTTAGAGTCATCTTCAAGATTCTTAGTCCTTCACCACCAGACTCGTAGAGTCATCCTCAAGATTCTTGAGAGTCTCCTCAAGATTCTTAGAGTCAACCTCAAGGTTCTTAGAGTCAACCTCAAGGTTCTTAAATTCATCCACAAGATTTATTAGTCCTTCACCACCAGATTCAAAGAGTAATTCTCAAGATTCTTGATAGTCTCTCCAAGATTCTTAGAGTCACCCTCGGTTATAAGAATCATCCTGAATATTCCTAGAGTCATCTTAAACTTTTTTTGAGTCTTCCCCAAGATTCTTAAAGTCATCCTCAAGATTCTTTAGAAAATAAAGTAATGAATTTCCTGTTTGTTCATTTCTACAAAATTTTTAGATCGACTTGATTGTAAAAATAATTTGTTTACATTTCTGTCTGTTTCTTTTTCTAGGAGCCTGGATGTCCTCCTTACACTGTATTGTCTTTTAAGGGATCTTTTCATGGAAGGACTCTAGGTAAGTCTACTTTGTGAAGACATAACATCTTAAAATTTAGTTAATTTTAAATTATTCCTGATGTAATTTTGTTGCTGCAATAAAGTACTTTTTCCGTCAAGCTTTTAGTAATTCATCAAAGGCCCCAAGTTCATAAATCTGGTAAGCTCAACAATTTGCTAAGCAGAACAATCTTGCTTTTAGGAAACTGATAACTAATGCTACTGGTACCCTACTTATTCATTGCTCAGCAGAGCAACTTGCTTAGCCATTTTTGTTCTGGCTAACAGCTTTATAAAATTAGGCTCCGGTGGTGTACTGCCCAGAAACATGTCAGGGGTGAGATTTTTCCAGATTTTCAGATTAAAAAAAAACTTGTCTTCCGGATTTTTTAGCCTATCCGTTTTTATGAAAGTTTTAATAATACAGACGAAGTCAGGCAAGGGATTAATAAAATGCGTGCAGTTGTGTGATGTTACTCGCCAGGAAACACATCAATTTATACATAAAAGTGTCAGTTTTGTTATTAATATTAATTTCTTTCTTTCCACAAGTTCAATAAAATTACACACATAAGAGATACAAATAGATATGGGGAAGGCTAGACTACTGAGGAAGAAATTGTAAATTTTCCTATAACCTAAAGGTTGAGCCTGCGGGCAAAACAATTTCTAGAAGGTACAGACATGCAATATGCACAGAGGATTAAAAAAAAGGATACAAAATGACGAAGATATAAACAATTAAAAAGATTGAGTTGCATGGGTTGAATCAAAGAGAAAGCTGTTGACTGCTGCTTTAAATATAGAGATAGATGTCAAACAACGGATATCGATGGGCAGTGAGTTCCATAAGGCAGGCACACTATGAAAAAAAGAATACTTTGAACTAGAAGAAGGAATTTGGAAATTAAGAAAATCTCAATTTTGGTGTTTTTGAAAAAAAGAGTTGTCAGTGCTGGTTTGATTATAAAATATTTGATAACAGAAACATAAGCTCGACAACTCTCTCCTTGATTCAAGCGATGTGAGTTGACAGTATACTGAACAAACAACTTTTGCGTGGCTAACGGCATGACGCATAAAATACAGCCTGGTTCTTACACGGCACGTCTGTATGGATGAAGTTGCTGCATTGTTAACCTCTTGGACTAGTGGTCAGAACGCACTTTCTCTGAAAACAAAAACATTTTCCAGATACAATTAATGTATAAAATGGTTGCAAATATATCTAGGCATTGTTGACTTTTGCATCTACCACACGCTAAGCCCCTGTTTATGCCAATGCCTCGAACAATTCGCCACCAATGTCTATACCCCCCCCCCCCCTTATCACCTTGCCCGAATTTCAGACAATGAAATGTTACACAAAATCTGGGGGTTTTCAATATTTTTTGTGTGACTCCGTTGACCCATTGAGCACCTTTTTTACAGGTTTGTTATTTCCTGTATATGTAAGGTCACACAAAGTTTGAATACTTGTCTTTTACAATTATGAATCTTGTCCGTCTTATGTGAGCATTTTCACTCTCTTGAAAATTACTAGAAATTCCATTACCTACGCACTTTGATACTTTAATTCTACCCCCACTAGGCTGTCTGACGCTGACCCACTCCAAACCCATCTTCCGTCTTGACATCCCCTCCATGGATTGGCCCTGTGCCCCCTTCCCAAGGATGAAGTATCCCCTGGAGGACTTTGAAGCTGAGAATAGGGCAGAGGAAGACAGATGTCTTAAGGAGGTAAAGCACTTTCTCAAGTCATGGTGGGTTCTACTCTGGCTTTGAGTCTGCTGACTCTGGAACCACTTTAAGAATGTGTTCTATTCTGACATCCCCACTAATGTACTTCCCTCTCAGGGGCAGAGGAAGCCAAGTTTCTTAAACTTAGACGTGCATGCGGCCGTCTTGTTTGAGATTTATGAACAGAAAGTACTTGCTAGTGTAACATCTTGATGTTTTAATCATCTTCAGGGAAATTTATTTGATCAGAGCCTGCTGATAGAAACTTGAACTGTTACACCACTGGTTCTTTCCAGAATCACCATAGTTCATTAGAAAAAAAAATTTCTCTGATTTTCCCACCATGCAGAGTTTCAAAGTGTACTTGAAGCTACATTTAAGAAACTGATTTGTTCGGGGATGCCAGTCAGAAACCATTGAACCTGTTTTTTAATGATACAACCTGGGAAGCGGGTAGACTTGGGTTTGATCCCTGGCTGTACAGGTTGAATAGCTTCTGACTGGCACCCTCGACAAAGATATTGACAAAACAGGGAGATGGCCAACATAGGGCTTGATAGCTCAGCTGGTAGATCGCCGGAACATTAATCGGAGGTGGCAGTTTCAAGTTCTGCTCTACTCGATTTTTCTTTGTTCAACCCTAAATTATTATTTTAAAATTGACCCAGTTTTATTCCCTTGTGGTATATTACTTGATATTTTTAATAACAAGTCGCATCCCCTCAAAGTGATCCCTCTGCTGCCGCCTCCTAGGTTGTATTGTAAACTTGGGTGTGATCCCTGGCTGCACGATAGTTATAGGGGAAATGGCTTCTGACTAGCACCCCCGAAAACAAAGATATTGGCAAAATAGGGAGACTGCCAACATAGGGCTAGACATAGCTCAGTTAGTTGAGTGCTGGCACGTTAATCGGGAGGTCACAGGTTCAAGTCCTGCTCTAGTCAATTTTTCTTTGTTCAGCTCGAAGATATTGAAGCAGTTTGATATTGTTGCAATTGCACTGCATGTAGGATCTTGCAGAGAGGTCAATTGTGTTTATAATTTTGTTTGCCTCGTTGTCAGGTGGTAGAACAGATGGAGAAGGGACTAGCCACTGGCCGGGATGTAGCTGCCATGATCATCGAGCCTATCCAGGCTGAAGGAGGTGACAATCACGCAAGCCCCTATTTCTTCCATCAGCTACAGAAGATATGCAAAGAGGTACATCTCATGGCATTAAGGTTTTGATGTAAGGTGGGATGTAGAAGAGAAATGAGGTACCCCAAGGAAATGTGCTCATGGTATTGAGGTTTGGATGTAAGGAGGGATGTAGAAAGAAGATGGGGTACTTTGAGGAAATGTACACAGAGATATACCTCATGATATGATATAAGGATTGATGTAAAAGAGAGATGAGGTACCCTGAGCAAATATGTGACCCACCACCCCAAAACCAGGCTGAAGTCCAAATCAATTTAAAATGATATTTTTACACCATTGGAAAGCCACATTTGTACTCTTTACAATGAGCTATACTGCACTCTTGTATGTGGTATAGTTTTAAAGTTACGGCTTTTAAAGTTGGAGTGTCTCAATGTGATCAATTTGAGAAAATGAGCGTTAAAGTCAGATGAGAAGTTACTCATTACCTCACATGATGGATCTCAACATTTACCGTAGCAACCACCTACTTGTAAGTCATGTAGACATTTTGTTTTTGCACAATTTGGTCAAGAAGCCCATGTCAACATTTAAAACACTGAATTTAATCAATTCAATTGACAACTCTTTCACTCAAATAGTTGAAATAATCACCAATAACTTCTGTCAACCCCGCCATACCACCCGATTCATTAAGCCCAAAAGATGCAGCCCTCGCGATCCTGCCCTCACGATCTGACTCAGAATTCATGATTGAAAACCTTACCACGTCATGAAGTGGACTGTATGTATCAGTCACCTTCGAAATCTCTGAGATTTAACACCAATTTCAGAAAAGAAGAAAAGTTGGGACAGAAAACCACTCTTGATTTTGTTCACTACGAAACATATGGCTTGCATGTATCGATAACATTACAGAGACAAGTCGACTCAGTGTTTTGTTATACATACGATGCAGCAGCGTGCCCCCAAAGCATGGGTAACAACAGGGGCCGAGTTGACCGAAAGGCGAGAAGGGTGACGTAGCCATCAATACCAACCAATGAGCGAGCTCTATTTTAGTCACGGGATCGATGGTGCTATCGTGGCTTAGGTTTGTTTACAGGTATGTCATCGACAAAAAACGAGGTCTGATTGGCTAACCTGAATTACCCGCCTTCTGAAAATACCATACTTGGAATAAGGAAGCTTTCCGCTTTCCAACCATGTCTGCTATTTACCAGTCGGGTTATGGAATCCGACGTTACATTGCTTGAAAATTCAGGAAATTATTACAGTTTTGAGGAACGAAAGTAATTGATTCACCATGATTGCTTGACAACATATATTTTACAAAAGTGTCCAGAAAACCACTTTTCGGTATTCATTGTCATCTTGAAATATCACAAGTTGAAGAGTAGGTGTTCGGGAACTATTTTTTCATTAAGCCCCGTTTTCAACCGAGGGACCGATTTCCATTGCTTTTTGCTCGTATCTCGAGAAGTCACTTGCCCACTTCCGCCTGGTTTTGGGGCGGCGGGTCACATATACACAGAGATGTTCCTCATGGTATTGAGGATTTGATGTAAGGAGTGATGTTTAAGAGAGATGAGATACCGCAAGGAAATATAGGCAGAGGTGTACCTTATAGTGTTGAAGATTTGATTGAGGAGTGATGTAAAAGAGAGATGAGGTACCCTGAACAAATATACACAGAGATGTACCTCATGGTATTGAGGTTTTGATGTAAGGAGTGATGTAAAAGAGAGATGAGATACCGTGAGCAAATATAGACAGAGGTGTACCTTATAGTGTTGAAGATTTGATGTAAGGAGTGATGTAAAAGAGAGATGAGGTAACCTGAACAAATATACACAGAGATATACCTCATGGTATTGAGGATTTGATGTAAGGAGTGATGTAAAAGAGAGATGAGGTACCCTGAGGAAATAAAGGCAGAGATGTACGTTGTGGTATTGAGGATTTGATTTCCTTGGTATGACCACAGCTGGACAGATTACTGTTTAATGAGGGGAAGTCAACCTGATAGATGGTTTCTGGTCAGCCTTGTGGTTTCACCTTGTTTCAGGTCAGCAGTGTACTGTTCAGCACACTGTGGATATAGACCAATGTTTACATTTGGAGTAGAGCTTGATAATCTTGCTAATAACCCCAAGGACCATGGAGTGGGGGGAAGTGGGAAATTACATCCCAGTTAAAGAGGTCTGGGCTTAGATGAAGAGCATTCCCTGAAATGAGGTTGAAATTCACAGAGGCTAGTCAATGCTGGAGATTCTTTTTTTTCAAGGTGGTTTAAGGGAAGTGCAACTCCCTTCAAGCATGGTGAAAGAGAAATAATTCCTTGAATTTCAGCCAAAACACTGATATTTCACGGTGGTTTCACAGCAGAGATTTTCATAGTGAAATTACATAGAGAAGAATCTTCTCTTTACATATACCTCACAGCATTGGAGGTTTGGTAGGAAGAGGGTTGTGTGAGAGTTGAGTTGAGGGTATTATGTTTCGAATAGGTTCTATGTCACTACAAGTATCTTACTTCGGACCTAGCTACTCTAGGTTTTTTTTTTTATTCTGAACAATTTATATCGATTTTGTTTTCAGTTTGGATCTGTCTTCATCGTTGACGAGGTACAGACGGGGTGCTGCACTACCGGACATTTCTGGGCATATGAATCGTGGAATCTCCCTGAGGCACCCGACATGGTGGTATTCAGTAAGAAGATGCAGGCTGGAGGGTATTACTTCAAGGATGAGTTTGCTGTGGACGGGGTAAGATGAGGTGGACATTATATGGAGCAAGTTTGATCAAGGACCAATGGTTAACTAGTGGCTAGTTTGTGACATACGTAGCGCATGCCCACTGAAATTGAAGTGCGAACGACTCTAGTCATGTTGTCATGTGTCAACGTGACCTTGAGAAAAAGGCGGTGACCAGTTTGTTTACTTTTTTAGAAGAGTTCATAGATAAAAAACAACACAGACGATATTTGCTCTCTCTCAAGTGGTAAAATGTGCCTCAGATGGTTGTTGACAAACAGTAGCCAAAGTCTGTGGCAAGCTCTTTATTAAAATACAGTAATTAATTGAGTAACGTTGCAAAGTCAGATCAATGCTATCATTTGTCTGATAACTGGTCCTCCCAGCACTGTGCTATTGAAAAAGGCTGTTGGTAACCAGCATTGGACTCAATTGCTTGGTCATGAATCATCGATGAGACTAGTTCAATCATCATCGACTAGCGTGTTAGTTGAACTATGGTTAACCATAGTTAATTAAGTTAGTTAACTATGTTAACATAGTTAACCGTGGTTAACTAAGGTCCTTGATTGAACTTGCTCATTGTTACATCAGTACATCAAAATCTGAACTTAATTTGGTTTCAAAAGTTGTATCTTTACACTTAAAAACAAACAAAGGACTTGGTGCAGTTAGGTCATATCTTATTCCGTTATTTTCGGCATCTCAGAGTTTATCTGAGAGTAACAAGTTCAAAACTCATGAAAGATACTTGTCATGCTTGTTGCACGAATGTGACAAAAATTAAATAATTTAAGAAAAGTAGTAAAAAGATTTGTTGAAATATATTGATTTTATGATAATAATAATACTTGGTCTTTCTACTGACCCCTTGTACCTACGTCATGCATGTCTGTCACGCTCGCCTTGCGCGTAAAAGTTATGGTAAACGTGTAAACGCCACGTCACCTAAGAAGTGCACGACATTTACTCCCAAAATGGCATTACCAAGATTATTGTGATGATGACATCGGGCGACTTTGCTCAACAGAGCACATATTGTAGTAGCTAGATCAATGCGCTTTGCTATCCCTGTTCATCAGACATACTCAGACCATTCCTCAAACTTGTTCAACTCCCTGGGGAGCTTACAACCCAAAGCTGCCTAAATTAGTGCTAAAAGGTTTTCCAACACAACACTGTCTCAGCCCTCTCAGTTTCCCCTTTATACACCTGGGTTAAGAGAAGCAATTATGGTTAAGTGCCTTGCTCAAAGACACTCGTGTCATGATCAGGACTCAAACCCACACTCCAAAGATTCAACCATCAGAACTTGAGTCCGATGCACTAGACCGCTCGCCTTAATCACACCTACTCAAAACACTTGTTGCTTGAAATATTGTGAAGAGTTCTTCATCATTCTTTCGCCAACTCTATCCGCAGCCCAGCCGAGTGTTCAATACCTGGATGGGAGATCCACCCAAATTGATGTTGCTAGGAGCAGTCCTTGACATCATCAAGCGAGATAATTTGATCACAGTGGCCAGAGAGTCTGGACAGGTCCTTCTAGATGGACTCAAGAGTCTTGAGGTATGTATGTTGGTGATTTTGTTTCACCCTTCTTTATCTTCTTTATTATAATATCTCAGACGTTTTCTCTGTAACATTTCAAGGTTTTAATGGCTTATATATTTTGTTCACTGTCCTGTTTCTGAAGCACAATCAGACCATTGGCATGCCAGGGTTGGAGCAGAGGTTGGATTTAGACCAGTGTAAACAGATACTTAATTCTGGTCCGAGGTTGGATTCGAACCAGTGTATACAGATGGTCATTTCTGGTCTGAGGTTTGAGTTCAACCAGTGTTTGTTCCAGATGCTTGTTTCTGGTCCAAGGTTGGATGTGAACCAGTGTGAAAGGCAGTGTAAGATTCCACTCAACTAATCTACTCCCAGTCATTTGGAAAAGCACATGAGGTTGATGTTTGAATCTTGTGTAACAAATTTTTTTAAAATCACTGACAGTTAGCAGAAAACATTTTGTCTGATAATTTCCTTACTCATATTTGCTGGACTGAATCCTTCCTTGGCTTAAAATATATATCACCATTTAGACGATCACCTCATCGGAGAGCTCTGACCTTGTCAAAATACTGCAATGATTTTTTGACATCGCATTCGTTTGATATCCGAGCATTCTTACTATTGTTTCCAACAGGCCAAGTATCCAGATCTGTTATCCAGGGCGCGGGGAATGGGAACATTTGCTGCCATCGACTGCAAGGACCCTGACACCATGGGAAAGATCTCTCGTATCGTGAAAAACAAAGGTGAGTTAACATTGACTTGTGTCGTAAGGAAAGTAAGGCCGTGTTGAATTTGGCGGCTACAGCTCTGGCTATGGCTGAATCGATGGATCATTATGCATTGAAGTATAGGACGTTCTTTGCACTCAGTCGTAGCCGTAGCTGTAGCCGCCTATTCGGATACAGCCAGAAATGGTTTAAGGGTTTCATATTTGGAGGCAATTGTGGTGACGCACAAAAACATAGCGCCATCAAGAGTTCGCCACAGAGAGCCAATTTCTCTTAGTTCACTGTTTAACTCAGATTTCTCCTTGCATTGTGGTTACAGAATGTTGTGACTGCTGTCCTTAAAAAGTGACCTCTCTTTGACAAATTCTTAGTGGGGCATTATGAGTCTCAAAAGTTGTTAGTGTTTTTTAAAGTATTGATTTCTTTGTCAGCTGAGGTCAACAAGTAGTGTTTTTTAAAGTATGGATTTCTTTGTCAGCTGAGGTCAACGAGATCTGTTCATTTTGTTGTGTAGGTGGATATTGAGGAAGGTAGAAGGGTTCAAATGCACAGACCTTACAGGGATACCCTCTGGAGCCAGGAGAAAGTCTTGAGCTGGGAGAACATTGGTCTAAAATACCTGCTTCAATTGAGGCGTTAGTTTGTTTATGTAAGATTGGAAATTGTATAAATGTTCACATTAATTTGTCTCTCAATATTTAGAAATCATAATTTCGCATGGGTGGTTGGGTAAACCAAATTAAAAAACAGACTGAAATTGTTAAACATTGGTTACTCTGAATTACTCTGCATGGCTATGTTATGTTGATGCGCTGTTGTTTGTGCGCTTTCAGTCATCGTACCCTGCCAATAATGCAACTGTCTGTTCTTGTAGGTGTTTTTATGGGAACATGCGGCACACAGTCTCTTCGCTTCCGACCATCGTTGGTGTTTCAGCCTCATCATGTGGACATCGCGTTGGACACACTGGACAGCACATTGGCTGAGATTTGAGTATGCATCGTCTCTTAAAAAACGGGCTGCCGTTTTAAAGTTGTTTCGTGGGGTTTATCTTATTCGTTTCAATAGAGGATGAACACACTATGTCACGATTTGTCGTCCAAATTGAAGGAACATAATTCTAAAATATTCTATTTAATTATTCAGGGATTAAGTAGAACTATAAAATTCTTCATTGGCATTCATACATTTTACAGTAAACTCTTTCATTGTTAACCATTACTCTGTTGCAACACGCACTAATAATTTAGACACAAATATGTTGTTGTTTTTTGACTACTTACGAAATGGCTGCCACTTCCCCTTGTCGGGCCGCGTAACTAGGCTAGTGCGCCCTCTAGTTCCTATATATAACTCTATGCATTGGACACACTTGACAGCACAGTTTTTCCGCCTTACAAGTGTCGACATTGACTCTAAGGAGAACATTTGACACCCCCTATTTGGCGATCATGTCCGAAGACATTCCTGAAACCGGTGTGTAAACTCCTTAGGAGAATGCAGCCCCGGCAGCCTAACTGACATGTAGTATGTCAGTAACAGTTTCTACCCTTGCATGTATCTATACACTCCTGGGTGAGGAGAAGCAATTAAAGTGTCTTGCCATGAATCAGACCCTCAGTCTGATAACACTGCAACGGACTTGATGCTGGTGCTCTAGACCATGCTACCCAGCCAATGACATTCTACAACCTATCCATTAGACAGTGTTCAAAAATTGACATCATCTATGGTTAAAACTACGACTCCCGTAGTGATCGCCGGAGCGTTCGATTTTCCTAAGGGAGTAAAAGCGGCAGTGTTAGTTTTGTAACACCCAATACATTCATGGGTCTTTGTTTGGAACCATGCAGGGTGACACCAACGGCAGGGATAAACACTAGTTCAAAAATCAAAGAAGAGGGTGGTTTTTCTGAACAAAAGTTGAACAAAATTACAGGGAGAAAAACTTTTGATCAGATAATGACCAAACACAAAATAAACCAGGAAAAATATAGCCAAATAAGTTTGGGCGATTTCGCTCAAGTTGATCTTTTATTAACATTAAAAATCAACTTGAGCGAAATCGCCAAATTTTAAATTACTGAAGAAATTATTACTAGTATTTTACATGTAAAATATAGCTGTAGACACATAAGCAAGTATTTTTGGTATTATCTGAAGGATAAATTAACTATATTATTATTATAGTATAGCTTTTATTAAGATTACATCAAATTAGCAAAACAATTTAATTGAAATCTTTTTTGTTTTTTGTATAGTATGTATTTTTTTATTCAAATTTACCTATCACTTTATAAACAAACTAACAAATTTAGGATCTTGCTGAACTTGATTTATTTTTCTCTTTATCTCCAAGTCAGTTTTATTTTGAGATTTCTAGGGATTTTTATTCACTTTTTAGAGTAGTTATTGCACATCGCACACAACAAAATATTTTGGAAATTTATTGTGACACTTAACATTGCTTTTTGCCACGGCATATTTACCAACTGAGGGTACTATTTACCTCTTGGGTTTTAACTCAAGATGTGATCGGTTGTGTTTGGTGTAGCTGATAACTTGTGGTTGTTACTTTCTTCCATGACCATCATCATCATGGTTGTTATCTTTCAACTATTGGAAAAAACGCGCTCAAGATTTCTATCCTGTTGACAAGTCAATGCGTTTTTGCCACTTCCAGCCCCAAAGCCGGCATATGTTTGTGTGTAATTTTACCCAAAGTCACCCATTTTCATCAGAGAAAAATGAGCTCAAAGTTTGCCAGTTGGAAGGGCTTACAGTAGAATTATGCCAAACTTAGGAACAGGGCACTATTTTATATAACTTGCTGTTCATATGATAATCTAGTGAAATTACCCAAACAGCTGCAATAGCTGTAGACTTTCATCATGCCGCAGCCATCTTGTATTTCTCCCATTTATATCAGAGTAACCAAAGTGAGGCTTGAAGGACAAATAGTCTGGTACCTTTCTGGTATAGATTTTAATCAGTATGCATTATTAATAGTATACACAGGGAACTTGAGAAACATGTTGTTAGCATGATAAAGTCTGTTTTAACGTCGTTTTTAACACCTTTTACCTATTGATTTATGATTTATGTATTTGTACTTTTTTTCTTAACAGCTTGCAACGCCATATCGAATTTCAATGTATGTTTTATATACAGATACCAATAAAGAATTCTATCATCTAAAGGTATATTGGAAAAGGCTAGGTATCCCATGTTGTCCGTCTATGCTGAACATCATAGCATGTATGTGATCCATTGTTTGTTTCAGTCGCTCAATAGAGTGAAGTAGTTTTTCATGACAAAGCACTTCAGACACATGAATATGCTCAGTGCCTGGCAGATAAACAAATGGATGTCCAGCCTTAAGCCAGCAAGGATACATTAATATCAATGATCAAACGCAAGTGCCTAAAAAATTTAAAATTAAATTTGCTTGATCAAAATATGTTTCAAAACTCTGAAGGTTCTATTTTCTTGCTGTGTTGTCTTCATCATTAATTTTCCTCCAAAATAATATTCTCCCCCAAATATATAGATAATATCCCCGGTCAAATTAGATAAAAAGGCAACAGTAGTACCCACACATCTTTGTAGATCATAAAGTCACATTTTAATATTTGGCCAAAGTTTGATAGAAATGCTGGACTCGCACCTTTTGATTTTTCTTCAATATTTTGGGGCCATTGCTAAAATATCAGTATTTCCCAAAATATAACATACATTCTGGGTCAAGTTACATGAAAAGGCATCAGTAGAGCCTACTGCATCGTTTTAGAGCCTAAAATCGCAACTCAAAAATGTACTCAAGTTTGGTAAAAATGCTGGAGGTACCCCCCCGATGATTTTTTCTCCCCCCCCCCCCTAGTTTTCAAGTTTAAATTACCCAAAATATAGCTTATCCTGAGTCAAGTAACATCGGTAGACCTACAGACTACTGCATCTTTAAAAATTGCAACTTCAAATTTGTCAAAATTTGATAAAAAGTGCTTGACCTACACCCCTTGTGATTTTTCAATTCTTACCCGGTAAAAACCACAAACGATTTGGGAAGGTTACATTTCTCAGAGAGGGGGGAAGGAAACGATTGTATTTTCCCCTTCCTACCTTGAAAGTACAAATTGTTACTAAAACCAAGTGCACTTCATTGGTTTAATAAGAACCTTCCAAAACAGCAAGTTTTCCCCTGTAATTTAGGTGCGTTGTATTTAATTTAATTTTAAATAGACTGAAACTCGTCAATGTTTCACCCTATGTTTGCAATGGACTAGGCCTAATCTTTTTAGTTTTGAAAAAGAGGAACGTCCTCGCAGGACCTTTTGTAATTTCAGATAGGAACTTTGAATACTTATTATTAAATAGTTTTCAAACATCACTTTTGAAAAGACAACCTTCGGGCTACAACCTGTAATTTCACAATTATACAAATTTCCTTACTCTATGAAAAAAGATTTCCGCCCCGAACTAGGCTTCGTCCTCACATCCGGGAACCCCTTCCCCCACCCCCCCCCCCCCACCCCCAGTAGCTGAAAGGGATTGTGATATAAACAATCAAAACAGGCAGTAATTTACGACCAGATAATGCAAAATGTTTAAAATCAAAACAAAATGAATGATAATTATTTTTAAAATTTACACAGGAAAATCGAGGAATTACTTGATAAGCGGCGTATGTATCTACGTTACGACTGCCTGCGGTGAAATGCGGTCAATTAATATGGCGCCCATACTTGAATGCACATGAGGAAACCTCTCTAGTTTCAGACGACTGGAAACTGCTCAAAAATTATTTTTTTTAACAACATGGACACGTTAACTTATTCTGCAAGAGCTAAAGATCATTTCGGTAAGCTTACTGAGTTTAACTTTTAGTAATATTCATGAAGAAATGAGAATTATTTTTCTGGGAAACAATGTTGAAACCACGTAAACCTCTTACACGGACCATGCCTCCATGCACGGACGTAACACGGGGCGACATTTTGGTGTCGAGTCACTTCGTACCTTGATCAATTCGTTCTTGATCAAGACATCCTTAATCAAGAAGCGGTAATTTAATTTGAAATAGGCCTATACTATTATTTATATTAAAACTCGACATGCCCATTTTTATACAAATTTGCAACTTTGTTGAAATAATCATTAAACTTGTTAAAGTTTGGGTCACAATGAATTGAATTCTTGATAACTCTGAATTGAATGCCTAAAATGATTCTTTAATTCATCCATGGTAATCCTACATGTCATCATTCTATTGAAATAAAACCTACACATTGTCTACTTGTTAGTAAACAATCTTAAAGATAGCGGTGACGAATAGTCTGTCGTCGTTAAGTCGTTTACAAGTGTTGGGTTCTTTAGAAAGTGCCCACTGGTGTTTAGTGGTTCTTATCTGTATTATTGCATTCAAAGTAGCAAGATCGAATTCCTCCATGCAAAGACTACCAGCCCATTCATAACGATGTGTGTTAATATCGGTATGCTCCAGTGAGTTGTCATACGTTGTTGTGTTGTGAAAAATAGTATTAGCTGTTGCAAACTGCTTACCAACCAAAAGGACCTATGATATAAATGCCAAACAATAGTTAGTGGCCTGACGTTTCGACCCTAGCAGAGTCTTTCGTTGTTGTGTTGTGTTACATTGTGAAATTCATATAACAAAAAAACCCAAAAAAATTTAAATGCTATTTTCTCGATCACTGACACATATTCGATATCATTTGTCAATAACAAAATTGTTGGTATTGAAAAAGTGGTATTGGCAAAATTGTATTGAGTATTTCAGTAATATAACGGCGGTCCTGAGGCTTTTGCAACTGTAGAACTTGGACTTAACTTGGACTTAACCACCCATCATTGCCATCATGCCAAGGCTAAATACAATGTTGGCAGCCTAGCGATCTCTTGTAATTCTCATTTGTCAAACATTAGGACCAAAGCCTGAAATAGGGGATAACACAGTAGCCCTGGAGTAGAGTAGATTCTAGTACCCATTGTCCAGGCATGTTTACAAGTCTGCTGCAGGCATTCTTGAACATTTATTTGAAGATGTCTATCAGACTTCAGAAGCTTTGATTTAGATTGTCTTCCGCAATAATTATGGTTAATCTTGTCCTGCCTTCCCTTCCAACAGATGAAACCATCAGTGACAACATAAGAGCCCAAGATGTCCGCACTCCATATGAATTTAGGTCATCCTTGGTCTGAGACACCTCCATGAAATTGGTATCGACCTCACTGCAGCTTCCAATTACACCTTCATGGCATCGTAGCAACGTCATCCTGTCATTCTTTGGTGAAATGTGATCACTGTCTGCTTGAGAAACACACAGTTGATGTCAACCTTGCTGCAGCTTCCCATTACATGACCATTGTGTTTACTTTCAAACAGAAACACCTTGATGACATCCTAGTGGTAGAGAACTATTGATGTCACTATACAGACCTGATGAGCAGAACACCAGGAACGACGAGGACCTATGGTGCAACTCAAGCGAGGTACTTGTGCTAAGCCCTTTAAATATTTGCAGTTTTTTATTTTAGTTCAGCCAATAAATCATTCATGTTTCATTCATGGTTTTGTTTTAATTCTTCAAAAGTAAAAGAAATTACATGAGTGTTCCACTTGATCCCAGCAAGGATTTTTAGAGTTACCCATTGCATATGTAACCTGTCCTCCAAATACAAGACCGTACTTCTCCGACAGCCGTAGCTGTCGTTGGTCTGCACTAAAGGACAAGAATGTACAAAAACTGCTCTGTTCAAAATGTTGCTTGGCAGACGGACGTACACAATATTGAACTCCTACAGAGGAGGATTTGTTCAAAATCTTTAGGAAAGGAAGGACGTGATTGGGTTCTAAAGTCAAGTCATTAAAATTTAATGTTTAATCTGATGCAAAGTGTTAGTAAAAGTGATTGTGGCCTAACAGACACTGAGTTATTGCATTAATGTCACATGTCGTAAGCCTTCAGGTATTTAATTTTGTCCTGCATTTCCCTTTCCAACAGATGAAATCATCAGTAACTACACGAGATCCCAAGATGGTCACCCTTCATGCGCAGTTAACTCATGAAACTTGGTCAGCTTCTGCTTGTGAGACACCTCCATGTAGTTGATGTCAACCTAACTGCAGCTTCCAACTAAATGAACATACTGAAGCATCTTGATGGCATTTAAGGAAACTCATAGAACTATTCCACTCTGGTAGAGAACCATTGAAGTCACTGCAGACCTGATGAACAGAGAACACCTGGAATAGTGAGGACTGATGGTGTGCTATCATGGTAGGTTACAGGCACTAATGATTCTGTGAAATATCTGCATGTTTTCCCTTTTAATTAAGCCAAGAAATGGGAAAGTCATTCACGTCAAAGGCATTACAGGAACGTTTATTTTTAACACAACAGTGCCTTGAAAAGTTGTTGTCAGAGCTTCCAACTTTCCCTGATTCTGTAGAAAGTTCCCTGAAAAACAAACAAATCTTCCCATGTTCTGAAGAACAAATTAATGTCCACGATTTTTCCCCACTATGTTGACTGTAATTATAAATATCTCTCTGATTGTTGTACAAAATCTTCCTGATTGCAAGCTTCCAGTGTTGGCAGCTTTGTCGCGTGTAAACCAGGTCTCAAAGTAAAAGACAACACTGTTGGCAAACTGCTATCAGTGTCCTGTGCCATTTTCGTGCCTTTAAAAAAAAAAATGCTCATATCCTATGGTGTCCAAACCTAGTCAGTTGTAGGTTTCTATTTGTGGCGATGTGGCAAATCTGTAAACCCTTTGAAATGTAGCACCTTGAAAGCCATCTCGAGATCAGGAGTAGTTTTTGTGCGACCTCCCACATGATGTCATGATCTGTGTTTGTTCATATAAAAAAAACACCTAGTGTGAATTTACTGGTCTGTTATTTATTTCATAATTGACATTAAAGGCAGTGGGCATTGTAAATCCAATATGTTTTGGCAGCATGCAGACAATCTCTTCAACGTATTTGTGTAGAGGTCAAGAAATACATTGTACAAGAAAAACAAAACAAAAACCATGTGCAAGGTTTGGCCCGTATCATACTACTCAACAACTTCACAAATATAATTGAGGAGTGTTTGTTCTGCATTGGTTCTTTATGGGTAATAAATTTCCAGCTATTAAAGGAAGGCTATATAAAGTGTTCTAGTTAGAGGAACTTACAACTGTTTTTCTAACATAATAAATCTATAACAGGCCTGGAATTTCATCTTTGAAGAGACACGCACATCTGAAAGTGTTAAATTGTACTGAAATTGTTGTGAAGGCCCTTCAAGGCCAAGCTTAAGGCCAGGTGCAGCAGAGGACATGGTCCTGTGGGCTCCGTATAATTAAAGTCCTGTACATTCTATAAACCTTCATGTAATTAGCTGTTCTGACTTACTGTTGGAACAGGTTTTGTTTTTGTCAAGATTTTTATTAGCTGTTCCGACTAACTGTCAGAATAGGTTTTGTTTTCGTCAAGATTTTTATTATTGGGGGTTTCGGCCATCAGCTGAAACCACCTTTAATTTCGTCGAGATTTTAAAAATTTTTATTGGGGGTTTCGGCCATCAGCCGAAACCACCTTTGTTTTCGTCGAAGATTTTAATTTTTTTCTTCTCTATTATTATTCTTCTTTCCGAAAAAGTCTCATAGCATTTACACATGAAATTTGTTAGCGTTCGATCTCAGGAACTACAGTCTTAAAAGACACAAACAATACATCAAATGAAAGCCTGTACTCTAACATACGGCCATACCCACACAGAGCCCATTGTCCACATGCGTGGCATCGTTCGACCTTTGTACCTATTTTGGTTCACTACTTCGCTTCTACAGTTAATGGTGAACCTGTGTAGCGCCCTCTTGGTTGTGGAGAGTCCTCGAACTATTAAATACGGAAGCGTTTGGGGATATTAGTAGCGGTTTGTTCTCACCAATTTCAATGCATTCTCCCACCGCAATTTATTTCAAGGTCTGTGCGGTATAGCTTATTAATAACTTTTGCATTGGCATGGTAGTTTATTGTTTACAATTATTTATTATTTAAAACTTTATATCGTCTGAACCACAACGTAAAAGAGTTATAATTTTTGTACCGTCTCATAGCTTATTGTACCGTCTTGTAGCTTATAACAACGTTCTTATGAAAAACGTGTTTTCATCATCTTGATGTCATCAGGTGTCAAATTAATTATTACATTAATTCAACATTGACAACAAAGCCGAAACCCCAGTGTTTGTTCGTTACAAACTCATTTCTAGTTATTATTATTATTATTATTATTATTATTATTATTATTCTTTCCGAAAATTCTCATAACATTTACACATACAAATTTGTGAGCGTTCGTTCTCAGGAACTAGTCTTAAAAGACACAAACAATACATCAAATGAAAGCCTGTGCTCTAACTTAGATCAAGCAGCAGTTCGATCGAGGGTTTTTAATCCTCTGTTGACGATATTAACGATTTAAAAACATGTATCGTCAACAAAGCATGATCGTCGTGTGTGTGTACATTGCACGTAAATCACGCTGTACATCGCATACGGTCTCCACACCACACAGCCATTGCTTCCCACGCTAGGCATCGTAACACGCTGCATACGGCCAGACCCACACATAGCCCATAGTCCACACGCATGGCATCGTTCGACCTTTGTACTGTTCATTTTGTTTCGCTGCTTCGCTTCTACAGTTAACGGTGAACCTGTATAGCGCCCTCTTGCTTGTGGAGAGTCCTCGAACTATTAAATACGGAAGCGTTTTGGGATAATAGTACAGGTTTATTCTCAAGCAATTTCATTTAATTCTCCCACCACAATTTATTTCAAGGTCTGTGTGGTATAGCTTATTAATAGATTTAGCCTTGCCTTGGTAGTTTATTATTTACAATTTATTATTTAAAACTTTATATCGTCTGAACCATACGTAAAAGAGTTATAATTTTTTGTACCATCTCGTAACTTACGGCACATTAAACATGTTATTTCCCCCACACGTACAAAAGTTAATGCATTTCACAGTTAACTATTATGTCAACATGGCATCAGAATAAATCACATGTTACTTTGTAATCTTTAAGCTTTTTTGGAACTTAAAACACATGTAACATTATAGTTTGTAATGTGACCGCACATCAACTTTTCCTTTTGATTCAAACAGGACTCTGTGTTTAAAAAAAACCTTCAAATATTGTGCGGCACTTTGTGCTATTTTTGCATTAATTTTAACTTTCTTTTCTATGTTAATTTTGGAATCTCTGCAAGACCCAAGCTTACAACTTTCAATTACTAATTATGACGTCCCACATGTTACAGCGCCCTCTATGAATGTGTATACAACACACGTTGACCTTTCCTTCCGTACAAACAGGAAGTTCAAATTTAAAAAATCATATCTCCTGAACCGCATGTCATAGAGTTATAGTTCTTGTGCTGTTTTATAGCTTAATACAACACATGTAACATTTTATTTAGAGGCTAGACCCACTTTGACCTTTACTTCCGTTACATACAGGTAGCTCTAAAACAGGTAGCTCCTGAATCAAATGTCATAAAGTCACAATGTTTGTGCCATCTTGTAAGTCTTGACACAAGTGCATCTTTTTAAAAAAACGATCAACTTTGACCTTTCCTTTCAATCCAAATAAGAAGTTCAAAGGGCTTATGTCCAAACTTACTTTTTTATTTATATGACACGTGATTTTGTCCAGGAAGTGATGATATTTTCTCTTTTTGTTCCACCAACGGCCGAAACCCCCGTGTGTTCGTTTTACGAACACTTAATGTCTAGTTTTTATTATTATTGTTAGCTGTTCCGAATAACTGTCGGAACAGGTTTTGTTTTCGTCAAGATTTTTATTATTAGCTGTTCCAACTTACTGTCGGAACAGGTATTGTTTTCTTCCAGATTGTTATTATTTTTATTATTAGCTGTTCCGACTTACTGTCGGAACAGGTATTGTTTTCGTCAAGATTTTTATTATTTTTATTATTAGCTGTTCCGACTTACTGTCGGAACAGGTTTTGTTTTCGTTGAGATTTTTATTATTTTTATTATTATAAGCTGTTCCGACTTACTGTCGGAACAGGTATTGTTTTCGTCAAGATTTTTATTATTAGCTGTTCTGACTTACTGTCGGAACAGGTATTGTTTGTCGAGATTGTTATTATTTTGAGGGGTTTCGGGCATCAGCTGAAACCACCTTTGTTTTCGTCAAAATTTTTATTTTATTTCACTATTATTATTATACTTCTTTCCGAAAAAGTCTCATAGCATTTACACGTGAAATTTGTTAGCGTTCGATCTCAGGAACTACAGTCGTAAAAGACACAAACAATACATCAAATGAAAGCCTGTGCTCTAACTTAGATCAAGCAGCAGTTCGATCGAGGGTTTTTAATCCTCTGTTGACGATATTAACGATTTAAAAACACGTATCGTCAACCCAGCAAGATCGCAGTGTGTGTACATTGCACGTAATTCACGCTGTACATCGCATACGGTCTGTGCTCCACACAGCCATTACTTCCCACGCTAGGCATCGTAACACGCTGCATACGGCCATACCCACACACTGCCAATTGTCCACTTGCATGGCATCGTTCGACCTTTGTACCGTTCATTTTGGTTCACTACTTCGTTAATGGTGAACCTGTATAGCGCCCTCTTGCTTGTGGCGAGTCCTCGAACTATTAAATATGGAAGCATTTTGGATATTAGTAGCGGTTTTTGCTCACGCAATTTCATTGCATTCTCCCACCACAATTTATTTCACGGTCTGTGCGGTATAGCTTATTAATAATTTTAGCATTGGCATGGTAGTTTATTATTTACAATTTATTATTTAAAACTTTATATCGTCTGAACCATAACAGTAAAGAGTTATAATGTTTGTACCATCTTGTAACTTTTAACAAAGTTCCTACGAAAAACGTGTTTCCATCATCGTGATGTCATCAAGTGTCAAATTAATTATTACATTAATTCAACATTGACAATAAAGCCGAAACCCCTGTGTTTGTTCGTTACAAACTCATTTCTAGTTATTATTATTATTATTATTATTATTATTATTATTATTATTATTATTATTATTATTATTAGCTGTTCCGACTTACTGTCGGAACAGGTTTTGTTTTCGTCGAGATTTTTATTATTTTTATTATTATTATTATTATTATTCTTTGTTTCCACCTAAAATCCCATAGCTTTTGTACACGTTTTATGTATACACCCAATATCCTAATGTTTAAATATGAAGGAGTTAGGTCCTATATCAAATTGAAGCTTAGTACATAAACTTAACATTTATTGTGATAGTTGTTAAAATTCTTAATTAATTAGCCACTTTAGAGCGAGGTGAATATTTAATTAGCCAGCCTTGTAAGCACCATATCTCAAAAAGTATACCGCCGATCGTCAAACTTTTTTTAGTTTTAGACTTATGAGATACTGTAGATGTGCTTTCCGGCCTAAAACAACGAACGACGTCATTTATTGCGCATTTTCGCCCGTGCACAAAACACATGGAGATAGTGGAATCAAATCCGACTTCTAGAAACATATTTTTTCAATTAAGCTCAAATTTAACGTCCTAGATTACACAAATGTTTCTTAAAACAAGAAAGATTTTATTGAACTTTAGTTTAAAAGCATCAAAACTTACCAAAACATTGTCAGTAAAAAAAACCCCCAAATTCTCAGGCAAATTTAACGCCACGGGTACTTTGCTTAGAATCTGTGAGTTTATAAATAAAAAAGGAGTCAAGCTCCCAAAAAATTTAACAATTGAGGGCGCTATACGAGTTTAACGGTGCTCTTGCTTGCTTTTTTTAAAACTTGCTCAAGTCCTACCCATTTGTGACCCGTATTTTTGCGTTGTTTGTATGTAGAGTGTATTATAAAGAGTCATTCCTGCGCCGACTAACACAAGTCTACTTTCAATCACAAGAATCGAGAAGAATTTGTCTTGCTCTGATCAGCGCAGAGCGTCGTGTGTCCGCTCAGATCTTATCGTTACTCAGGTATCAGCAGCGTGAACGTAGAAAAATAGAACGCCGTGTGTAGGACGATGTTGCCCGCGTGGCAGACTTGTCCGCGCTTGCGTCCCGTTCACTGGAAAACGATCTTTTAGGTTTCTTATGCAAACGCATTACTTGAAGCTCAATCGTGAAGGAAACAAGGCTACGTTTTTAAGGTTCTTGTGTGAATGCATTACTTCGGGAAATCACTCTATGTAGCAAACAACAAACCTGTTGGGGGTTGCAATGAGGCTCGAATTGTAGCTGAATGGGGAAAGTTGTAGACAAGAAAAAATACATTTTTCATGGGTGTGCATGAAGAGCCAAAATTAACAATAAAGTCATATCCAATATTTACTATTTTAGCCCAACAAAAACATTCAGTATTAAAAAGACACAACAAATGTTAGTACAATAGCATAGACAAAAATTTAAATCGTCTACCAAAAATTATTATGTGCTACTAAAGCCCTGTTTTGGCATGCACTGAGATGTTATCAGTGGAAAGCAGGCGTAGTAACAGATTTATAATTCGTTTCGAATTCATAATTCGTTTCGAATTCATAATTCCTTGATAAGAGTGGTAGTTCGTGTGATGTACTAACTTATTAACTTATACCGCATTTAATTTTTTATCGTAACAACAATTACATACACGATATTAAAAATATATTTTTTTACAATTACAATTTTAATACAACAGCATAGACCAATCTTTACTTACTGACTTGTGAGACCACTGATTTGTCGCTTTACGTACTAAATTGTGAGACCTGTGGTGTGATTGCTTTACGTAACCAGAGCCATGTAATTGGGCTCATTTGTTTAAATGAGGGATAGTTCACTTTATACGCTAAGTTGTGAGACCCAGGCCCAAATACATGGCTCTGCTTACCAAAAGCAAAGAATCAACGCTTACGGCAGCAGAGACTTCCGTGCTTACGTTAAGCGTATTTCAGGGGTTAGCAGAGAATTTTGGCTTGTGGGCGTGTGTACTTCATGTAACTAGGCAATTATTATAGTCAATATTTCGCGGCACTTTTTGATTGAATTGTTTTACGCTTATCCGAACCGTAAAAACGTAAACGTTTAACTGGTTGATCGGTTGGTTAACCATGTAACCGTCACAGGCTTAGTATGCATAGTAACTTGTGAGACATGTTCCTCAATAACAAAATTTCGAGTAAAAAAACCGTTAGCACAACTGCGTTTGTGATCAAAAACATTGGCTCTTCAGTGCAACATTTGCTCTGCACAATCACCCTGCAAAATAAATGAGCATGTGCAATCGAATTGTTGTGGAACGCCCTCTAGCATTCAATGTTTCTTGCATTTATTACCTCCAGCACAGTTTTCATATAACAAAGACTACGAGCCTGATTGGAAACGTTAATTATGTGCATTTCAAGTTCGTTTCAGTTATAGACTCATTGAGCATTGAAGATTGAACTTGGGTTACCGTGACCCCATGTTAACCTTTACTTCTGGGTCAACCAGAAGTGGGACCATTATCTCAAGAACTACACAACCCATGTTCAATTTCTTTTCAGTTATTAGATCCTTTGAACATTGAAGATTGAACTTGGGTTACCGTGACCCCATGTTGACCTTTACTTCCGGGTCAACCAGAAGTGGGACCATATCTCAAGAACTACACAACCCTTGTTCCATTTCTTTTCAGTGATTAGATCCTTTGAACATTGAAGATTGAACTTGGGTTACCGTGACCCAATGTTGACCTTTACTTCTGGGTCAACCGGAAGTGGGACCATATCTCAAGAACTACACAACCGATTTACATTTTTTTTTCAGTTTTAGACCCCTTTGTGCATTGAAGATTGAACTTGAGTTTAATCAAAGCACAACTTAACGGAACAGCTTTGTGTTTGTTCACAAACACCTAATGTCTAGTTATTATTATTATTATTCTTTGTTCCACATAAATCCCATAGCATTTGTACAAGTTTTATGTAAACACCCAACATCATAATGTTTAAATATGAAAGAGTTAGATCCTACATGTATATCAAACTGAAGCTTACTCAGTTAGTACATAAACTTAACATTCATTGTGATAATTGTTAAAATTCTTAATTAGTTAGCCAACCTTGTTGAGACCATATCTCAAAAAGTATACCGCTGATCGTAAAACTTTTTTTAGTTTTAGACTTATGAGATGCTGTAGATGTGCTTACCGGCCTAAAACGTCCTAGATTACACAAACGTTTCTTAAAACAAGAAAGATTTTATTGAGGGTCATTTTCAAAGCACAAAAACTTTTTAAAACATTGTCAGCAGAAAAAAAAAATTCTCAGGCAAACTTAACGACATGGGTACTCTGCCAACAATTTGATGTGTTTATAAATAAAAAAGAGGTCAAATTCTAAATTGTTTTAATGATTGAGGGAGCTATACGAGTTAAACGGTGCTCTTGCTTGCTTTTTTGCAACTCGATCAAGTCCTAAACCCACTTATGACCCGTGTTGTTGCGTTTTTTGTATGTAGAGTATATTATAAAGAGTCATTCCTGTGCCGACTGACACAAGTCTGCGTTCATTTACAAGAATCGGGAAGAATTTTTCTTGCTCTCAACGCAGAGCCTCGTGTCCGCTCAGATCTTATCGTTATTCAGCGTGAACGTAGAAAATAGAACGCCGTGTTTTGGGACGATGTTGCCCGCGTCGCAGACTTGTCTGCGCTTGGGTCCCGTTCACCGGAAAACGATGTTTTAGGTTTCTTATGCAAACGCATTACTTGAAGCTGAATCGTGAAGGAAACAAGGTTACCCATTCGCCTGAAACAACATTTTTAAGGTTCTTGTGCGAATGCATTACTTTCGGAAATCACCGTCTAGCAGACAAAACACTTGGTGAAGATGCAACAGGGCAAGAATTAGAGCCCAGTGGGGAAATAAGGCATAAAAAAGTGAAGTTACTTTATCCATGGGTATAGGGTCAGTGTTTGATTTGGGGTCAAAAGCCAAAATTAACAATAACTCATATCCCATAAATTATTTACTATTCAAGCCATACAAAAATAACATACTCAATCGGTATTAAAGGGCGCACAAAATTTTACAATTACGATTTTGATACAACAGCATTTAGCTTTGAATTAAGCCTGTGCATAAAATTTACATAAAAACAACCGTGCACGGATGAATACACCTGCCCGAGATTTGGAAGTTTACATGGCATACACATTTTATAAATGAACATCGAAATGGTACTATCATTCATGCGTCTTGTGGTGAATCATTGAATGACGTAGTGTTAAGTGTACAGAAACTTCACAATCTTTGTCAACAAGCATAATGCTTACGACTTAGCGAAATCGTTACGGTTAAGCAAAATGGTTATGAACAAGCATAATGATTCTGAATAAGCAAATTGATTTTGAATGAGCGAAATTATTCCGAGTAAGCGAATTCATTCTGAATAAGCGTTTTGATTCTGAATAAGCGAATTGATCCCGAATAAGTGAACTGATACCAAATAAGCAAATTCATTTCGACTAAGCGAATTGATTACGAATAAGTGATTTGATTTTGAATAAGCAAATTCATTCCGAATAAGCCATTTTGTAAAAGCAACCGTGCACAGATGAATACACCTGCCCGAAGTTTACACAGCATACACATGAATGAACATCAAAATGTTACTACCATTCATGCGTCTTGTGGTGAATCATTGAATGATGTAGTGCTAAGTGTATTTAAAGAAACTTCACAATCTTTATCAACAAGCATAATGCTTACGACTTAGCGAAATCGTTACAAATAAGCAAAATGGTTATGAATGAGCATAATGATTCTGAATAAGCAAATTGGTTTCGAATGAGTGAAGTTATTCCGAGTAAGCGAATTGATTCTGAATAAGCGTTTTGATTCTGAATAAGCGATTTGATTCTGAATAAGTGAATTGATACCAAATAAGCGAATTGATTTTGAAAAAGCAAATTGATTCCGAAAAAGCGATTTGATTTTGAATAAATTAGAAGAATGAATCATTACGAACAAGCCATTCCGTAAAAGCAACCGTGCAGGGATGAATGCACCTGCCCGAGATTTGGAAGTTTACACGGCATACACATGAATGAACATCAAAATGGTACTATCATGTATACGTCTTGTGGTGAATCACTGAATGATGTAGTGTAATTAAAGAAACTTCACAATCTTTATCAACAAGCGAAATCCTTACGAATAATTAAACGAAATGGTTACGAATGAGCAAAATGATTCTGAATAAGCAAATTGATTTCGAATGAGCGAAATGATTCTGAATAAGCGTATTGATACTCGATTGGTATTAAAGGGCACAGAAAGTTTTACAATTACGATTTTGATACAACAGCATTTAACTTTAAATTAAGCCTGTGCATTTACTACTATTTTTTGTAAAGGTGTAACCGTTTCTGAAACGATCGGACACAAGTGCAACCGTCCCCATCATGAACAAAATTTTGAGTAAAATAAAAACGTTAACACAACTGCGCATGAGATCAAAAACATTGCGTCTTCAGTGCAACATTTTTTGCCTCTGCGCAATCACCCTGCAAAAAAAACCAAGCATGCGCAATCAAATTGTTGTAGAACGCCCTCTAGCGTTCAATGTCTCTTGCATTACCTCATGCACAGTTTTGAAATAAAGACTACGAGCCTGATTGGAAACGATATGTGTGTAAGTCGCATCTGATCGTGTGCTGTGTAAATCGTGATTGCAATTATTATAGTCAGTGTTTCGCGGCACTTTTTGATTGAATTGTTTTACGCTTATCCAAACCGTAAAAATGTAAAGGTTTAATCGGTTGGTCGGTTGGTTGGTGTAACCGTCACAGGATTGGTATACATGCTAATTTGTGGGATTTTTGCAAAGTTAGGCTAAAATTGGGGGTCTGTGTTAAGTTTAAAGTTATTGTCCAATTGCCTCAATTTCAGGGTCTGGATCATACAGTCATATCATAAAACTGGAACAGCTTTGTGTTCACAAACACCTAATGTCTAGTTATTATTATTATTCTTTGTTTCCACCTAAAATCCCCTAGCATTTGTACACCAAATATCCTAATGTTTAAACATGAAAGAGTTAGATCCTATGTTAAATTGAAGCTTAGTATACCACCGATCGCAAACTTTTTTTAGTTTTAGACTTATAGGATGCTGTAGATGTGCTTTCCGGCTTAAAATAACGAACGACGTCACAATGACATCATTTATTGCGCATTTTCGCCCATGTACAAAACACATAGAGATAGTGAAATCAAATCCGACTTCTAGAAACAAATTTTTTCAATTAAGCTCAATTTTAATGCCCTAAATTACACAAACGTTTCTTAAAACAAGAAAGATTTTATTGACCTTTAGTTTAAAGGCATCACAACTTATTAAAACATTGTCAGTAGAAAAACCCCCAAAATTCTCAGGCAAACTTAAAGCCATGGGTACTCTGCCTACAATTTGATGTGTTTATAAATAAAAAGGAGTCAAATTCTAACTTTTTAAATGCTTGAGGGCGCTATATGAGTTAAACTGTGCTCTTGCTTGCTTTTTTTGCAACTCGATCAAGTCTTAAACCCATTTATGACCCGTGTTGTTGCGCTTTTTGAATGTAGAGTATACTATAAAGAGTCATTCCTGTGCCGACTGACACAAGTCTACGTTCATTCACAAGAATCGAGAAGAATTTTTCTTGCTCTCAGCCCAGAGCGTCGTGTCCGCTCAGATCTTATCTTATTCAGCGTGAACGTAGAAAATAGAACGCCATGTTTTGGGACGATGTTGCCCGCGTGGCAGACTAGTCTGCGCTTGGGTCCCGTTAACTGAAAAACGATCTTTTAGGTTTCTTATGCAAACGCATTACTTGAAGCTGAATCGTGAAAGAAACAAGGCTACCCATTTGCCTGAAACTACATTTTTAAGGTTCTTGTGCGAATGCATTACTTCGGGAAATCACTATGTAGCAAACAACAAACCTGTTGGGGGTTGCAATGAGGCTCGAATTGTAGCTGAATGGGGAAAGGTGTAGAAAAGAAAAAATACATTTTTCATGGGTGTGCATGAAGAGCCAAAATTAACAATAAAGTCATATCCAATTTTTACTATTTTAGCCCAACAAAAACATTCAGTATTAAAAAGACACAACAAATGTTAGTACAATAGCATAGACCAAAATTTAAATCGTCTACCCCAAATTATTATGTGCTACTAAAGCCCTGTTGTGGCATGCACTGAGATGTTATCAGCGGAAAGCAGGCATAGTAACAGATTAATAATTCATTTTGAATTAATAATTCATTTCAAATTCATAATTCCTTGATAAGAGTGGTAGTTCGTGTTACGTACTAACTTATTAACTTATACCGCATTTAATATTTTATCGCAACAAAAATTGCATACACGATATTAAAAAGATTTTTTTTTTTTACAATTACAATTTTAATACAACAGCATTCAGATTCAGTTCGCTTACTCTAAATTAATTTGCTTATTCTGAATCATTTTGCTGATTCGTAACCATTTCGCTTATTCATAACGATTTCGCTCATTCGTAACTATTGCGCTTGTTGATGTAAATTGTGAAACACTTAACACTACATTATTCAATGATTCACCTCAAGAGCACGAATGATAGTACCATTTCGATGTTCATTCATAAAATGTGAATGAATCAATACGCTTATTCAGAATCACTTCGCTGATTTGGAATGAATTTGCTTATTCGGAATCAATTCGCTTATTCAGAATCAATACGCTCATTCGGAATTCGCTTATTCGAAATTAATTCGCTTATTCTGATTTTGCTGATTCGTAACCATTTTGCTTATTCGTAACGATTTCGCTCATTCATAACCACTACGCTTGTTGATGTAGATTGTAAAGTTAAATACAATATACACTTAACACTACATCATTCAATGATTCACCACAAGACAGGGATGATAGTACCATTTCAATGTTCATTCATAAAATGTGAATGAATCATTACGCTTATTCAGAATCAATTCACGTATTCGGAATTAATTTGCTTATTCTGAATCATTGTGCTCATTCAGAACAATTTCGCTTATTTGTAACGATTTCGCTCATTCGTAACCATTACGCTTGTTGATAAAGATTGTGAAGTTTCTTTAATTACACTTAACACTACATCATCATGATTCACCACAAGACGCATACATTGATAGTACCATTTCGATGTTCATTCATAAAAATGTGTATGCCGTGTAAACTTCCAATTCTTCGGCAGGTGTATTCGTCCGTGCACGGTCCGCTTTTACAAACACGGAGTATTAGGATGCCTAGATAGGGCCAAATAAATAAGTAAAGAAACAAGTTTTTATGTTCCACACAGGTTTGTCTTCTCTGATGGTAAGTTTCAGAAAGAAAATGCTGGCACTCTGTGGTGATTGACAACACACGTAAAGCGAAAAACTGCAAAAATAGCGCTACTCAAAGAAGTTTTTGTCGCCTGTGTCTGCCTAACCTGGTGCTTCGTAGAACAGTGTTTTACCATCCATACCACTAAATAATTCTCGTTTTATTTTCCGGGAAGACGAAGTTCTGGGGAGCCAAAAATTAGATAAAGAATATGTGGTACTGTTCGTTTTAATGTAGGTGCAAGTTTTTTGTTGTTAAAAAAAGTAAAATGTATGCATTAATAATATTGAAATCGTCGGGATCCCCGAGGGCCCGAACCGCGGCTTGGGAAGTTAACGCGGTAAACCACGGTGCCATTAGACCAGCATGACAATTTAGATGATTTCATACCTTATAGTATTACTGTATACATTGAATAGACTTGTACAAAGAATACGATAGCATCGGTTGCACACGGCCTCAGGACTTAGTACGAGTTTACACTGTTCTTCATTACTTTGTACACGGATACGAAACACGCTATAAATGATGTCACGATGACGTGACATATAATATTACTTCATGGTGCACAACTTCAATACCCAGAGAGTCAAGAACTGAAGAAAATTTGAAAATCGGACGTTTAATTTTGTGAGATATGGTGGTAAGAAGATTGCCTAATTAAATATTCATGTCATTATAACTCAGCTAATTGATTAAGAAATTGAACAGTATAACATTTAGTGATAACTTCATGTACTAAGCTTCAATTCAATACAAGACTCAAGTCTGTCATATCTACTGTTTCTAAGATTACGAATAAAGAAAAATCGTGTGTTAAACCTATGGCGTTTTGGTGGAAACAAAAAAACAACGTTTGTAAAACGTTTTGAAAAATCTTGACGAAAACAATAGCTGTTCCGACTGCTTAGTCGGAACAGCTATAATGGCTATTTATATAGCGCTCATATCCGTCACTCAGTGACGCTCAAGGCGCTTTAACATTAAGTATTTTCCTGCAAGGTATTTTGGGGGTACGTTTGAAATATGAGACCTACTCCTTAACATAGCACCATGTAATGGTTTACAAGGTGCTGTGGTGCAATATGCTGCCAATCAAACCAGGAACACCGGGGCGGACCCCTTCTCTTTTCGATAAGTGCACTGGGTTCTTTTACGTGCGTTACACAACACATGGGACCAACGGCTTTACGTCCCATCCGAAGGATGAAGCAATCATTTATTTTTTCATTCCACCACATCATCAGCAATTAAGCTCAGCACTGAAGAGTTCCTGAAACACTTTCCAGCCAGTGGACCACCCAGCACAGAAGATGTGTGCCCAGTGGGTGTATGGGAGCAAACATGCCCATGGTTCAACAGCATCAAGGCATGTTTGCTCTTCGGATCTGGAATGGGATCAACTCAAGAAGGCAACATTCCAGTAGGCCCAGAAATTCACCAGCTTTCCAAGAATCCTGTAAGTGCAAAGTCTGCCATAGAAAGACCAGCTATTTACAGGGTTTGCATTTATCTTTTTCAATATCAGCAGAACAGGGTTCGAATCCCTGGAATGACACTTGTGCCCTTAGAGCAAGGCACTTAACCATAACTGCTTTGTAAATAGTTGGGAAGGTAGTAGGACTGTGAAGGGGGTGTCGACAGCCCAAAGCAGTTAAGTGTAGACCTCATCTTGAAGCTGCCGTCCAGCCTTGTGATATTAGGCAATTTCTCATAAACCAATTTTTTAATAAATGCATATTGTAATAGTTCATTGTGATTCAATACCTTTTTGCCTCATCATGACGTCATTGATTGTTAGTGTTTTGGTTCATTATTATTCTTGATGAGTTTACAGTATTTTTGTTTCAATTCAAGGGTAAAAACACACCCAAATCTTTCAGCAAAAAAACAGCCATGCAACTTAAACTTGTATAAATTGATGTAAATGATATGACTCCTGATGATGTGACTTTCAGGGCTTGAATTTGGGGGTGAAAATCCACAAGACCACAGGGCTTGAAGCCCAAAATGTTTACTGGACCAGAATTGTTTTTAAAAAGACCAGAAACAAAATAAGGAAAAACTTTCTGACCCAGTTTAACATGCGTTTAAGTTAATTGTTTTATTTAAACAAGCTCTGTGACATGTAGAGGAGATTGATTTCATTTGTCTTTATGGGTGGTAAGTATATTTCATGATGTCATTACTCAATAGAATTGAAAGGTATTTTGTCAGACTCAAAGTCAACATTTGAACACATTATTTTGTGTTCAAGATGTGACACAGTGAGGTATTATTCTTCAATAAAATTATTAAAAAGCACAAGTCCGCCAGACTTGTCTAGTCAAATGTTTACTAGCCTGACACCAAAACTACTGGCCTCGGGCCTGTGGTCCAGTGTAAATTCTAGCCCTGACTTTGGATAACATGCATGCTCACATGTGAATACCTAGTCATTCTGACCTGAGCAAATATGATATCCCTGGATAAGTTTCAGCATAAAGAATGTGAAAGAAACCCAGAAGGTGTTCAGCACCCAAAACACCCAAAACGAAAAATTAAATTGAGGATTTAAACTTCTATACTAAAACTTTGAAATCTTTTTAAAAACAGATTTCAGGAAGGCAGAGAAAACTCTGCACAAGTTCAGTCGGACAGTGGAACCAAACTCAAGGACAAAGCCAAACTTCAGATCAGTTTAGAGTAAGTTTTTTCTTCAGATAAATTGTTAAATTTGAAGTTTCAAAAAATGTCAAGGCTGTAATGATGCCAGGCTCATGTCATCTTTGGCCCATTTGAAACCATGGCTTGGGCTCTGGCTCAGGCCCCGTCAGTTATTTTTTTACATGGGCACTTTCAGTACGGGGCTTCAAACAGGCTGATTAAGCCGAAAGCCCAAATCATGTTCGACAAAAAGGGAGTTTATGAATACCGGTAGTGATGTAGAGATCACTTCAAATACTGAGTCATCAACAACATCGCTGAATCAGTTTGCAAAGTAAAGGTATTATACAGGATTGGTTTTAACTTAATTCAGAAAGCTTACTGGTTATGAAGTTTATACTAGAACCTTTTAAAGTTATATTCGAAAAAATTTATTTGGAAACCACCCCCCCAAAAAAACAAACGAACCAAAAACCCCAAAACACCAACAACAAACAAAACAGATAAATAGGTTAACAAATAGAAATAAAACATTTTGGTAAATGCAACAGCTGATTTCAGTTGTTCAACCAAAGTTAAGGAAATGGTTTGACATGCTGAAAAAAGGCATAGTTTTTCACTATTTTGTCTTGACTCACACAACGGATTAAGCCCAAATTTTCACAGGTTTGTTATTTAATGTTTGTATATGGTTGTATAAGGTTCATCACACCAAACATGAACACTCTACGACTATTTTGACAGCTCTACCAATCTTGTTTAATACATTTAACGAAAGCAGTCTACATCTCTGAACTGAGTAAACATTTGACGGATAGATCTGGATGTTTATGACATGCACACTCCCACTCTTGATCTCTATTCTTTTTATTCCATTGCCTCACAGTATGTATGAATCAAGTCTTGAGTCCACCAACTAACCGTTGGTGGCGGGCTTTCCCGGAGTCATTCATATTCTGGACGAAGAGGGAGAAACACCATATTATATTTTTGCCCATCTTGTTGTATTTTCAGGTAACCAATTTCTCATTTAATAATTCATAATTTTACCTCATTTATTCAAAGATGCAAACCCTTTTCTATTACTTAGACTATTTTATTTATTTTTAAAAAATAGTTAGTGATCTGACGTCCGTCCAAAATTATAAGAGATAAAAACAAAAACAAAGACTCCGCAGGTCACACAAGACCACTTTTGTGAATCATGCACCAGGCATACAATTGGCTAGCGTCTTACCAGCAGATTTTCATTGCAAATTAAATTAGCCTTTCCTCTGAAATTATGCTAGTAACATTCACACATGCCTACATACACTATTGGTTGGCAAACGCTGTGCACTATATGTGTCACGCCACATCCCCATAAAAAAGACGTGATGTTCCCTCATTTTGCCAACCAGTAGTGTGTTAGTGCGTAAGTACATATTTCATGGGACTAAGGTCTATTCTAAAACTAATCTTACAGGCATAAATAAAAAGGTTGATTGTAAAGTATGTGTATCGTAGCTTTGATCTACTACCATCAAATCCAAAAGATATTAAAATACTTTTTTTGGCGAAAACCTCTCCTGGTAAGCTGTTGTAAGTAGGGTGCCCTTGGTTAGAGGTCAACAGAAGGTAGCTCATTGGCTGATCCTGTGTGCCGTGCAGACAAAGCTGCGCATTTTCACTTGTTTCCTCATAGTTTTACCTCTAAGATGGTGTCTTGATGACATCAATGCATAAGGTCTTATTTATTGTGAAGACTCATCTTTTTAAAACTGCTTTTAACTAATGACATTATACCTCTTTTGTTATTTTGTAAATGTATTATATGTAAATTGTTACGGGTTTTTGTTTTCTATAACATCTAGCATTTTATTTTGTATGTGTGGGAAAATGAAAAACGTTACTTGGAAACTGATGAACAGTAACAAAGCAACTAAAAGTATAAATCATCAGAAGTATTTATCTACCTTTTCCTGGTTTCCATGGTACAGGTTGCTCATAAATGAGTTGAAATTAACATCGAGACGGTTTTTTACTCAATATGGCAACAATTTGTAACAATTTCTATTTTCTTCACCCTCCTACCTACTCTTGTTTCTGGGTGCCAGTCAGTAACTGCCGTGTAACCAAGAATCACAACCAAACTTAGGATGCAACCTGGGAAGTGGCAGGAGAGGGATTACCTTAAGGGAATGCAACTATTTTTTTGTTTTTTATTGCAAATGCAGTGGTAAATGTTCCCAGGTAGTGGTAGATTGAGCTGTATGATTTTAGGCTCAAGGCAATACCAATGTATCAGGCACATGTGTGTGCAAAATATGTTTATTTATCAGAGAAGTTTATTTATCAGAGAAGTCGTTTAAAAACAGGGTTTTTTGCCATGTACTACTTTTAGTAGAAGTCTTTACGCAAAATTTTGAAGGTCTAAATATATTTTTTCCTAGGAAGTGAATTTAAATGATATTTATATATATTTCATTTTGTACTTTTACTAATGTTGTTTTCTTTTATCGTAAACAGTGGTTATTTTAATTTAACCTTCACCTGTGACATCATGCTAGTGTTCCATCGCTGCATTATTTCGCACAAATGGCGCTTTTCCCAAAAAGGAGAACAATTTTCAGGGGGGAAAAAAGTGCAAAAATGGACAAATTTGCTTGAATTGGGCCTTCATTTTCAAAGATTTTTCAACTCCCCCTGCCTTTTCTGTCATTCATAATTGCCGCCGCCCCCCATGGGTAATGCTTATTTATAGGTAAAATTATATAGAAATATATATTTACAGTCACAGGTAAAAGTTTCTGCTAAATACAGTGTCTAGCTGGAACAAAAAATCTCTGTATTTTCACACAAATTCATCCACTTTTAGCGAGGTTACAGCGGGTACCAACCGCAGCATTCGTGAATAGACACCAACCTTCAGAAATCTGAGAAGTGATTCATGCATGAACCGCTTCTCAGATTAAAATGTTTGTTATTGATTTCTAATCAATGGGGCATTTCAGATGATATTATGCACAGGATGATTACTACCGTTTCAATCTTTATAACAAGTATGTTTTTGGATAGAAATTGACATTTTTTTCTTTTGGGATGATTACCAAACAATGACCCTACATTTAAATCGAAGGAAATGGTTTGCAATAATTATATGTTTATGCTGGAAATTATTGTATTAAACTAGTGGTAAATAACTGAATGTACATAATGAGAGTACTTTCAATTAATAACATTAAATGGAAAATAATTGTTTAAATGTTGTTGAGAGCGTTTTTGTATTTGCTATTATTTTATGTTTGTAAAAAAATGTATAAAAAAATCAAGTTCTTACAAGTAAGTTTTTATTTTACGGATTTGATTTCAGTTTTGCAGTTTTTCAATAAAAAATACAACACACACAAAAATCCCCACAAAATATGTGTAACAAGAAATAAATACCTGCAGTAATTTCAGTGATTTGGTTCTACATGCACTCTGTATTACAGAAACGATAATTTCCTGTCAAAGAAACGCCATTAGTCTAATTCTATACTACATCAACCTCGTCCCCATGGTTTACTTTATTTCCAACCATGTTTGTAAATAGTAAACCCTAGGAAGGAAACTCCTCACTTGAACCCTGATCGGACAACAACATTGCATAAGCACATGTACATGTTTCCAATACATACAAGCTACTAAATCTGGTACCGGACCACGAGACTATGGCGAAGATGTGAATTTCGATATGCAGCCAGACTATTCTAATTTGCATACGTATCCAAATTTTTTGGATATGCAAATGTTCTAATACCAGGGTGAGAGAGCAGTCAACCTCGTACTGCTCGACACACCCTGGGGAAGAGATTGACACTACATGTATTCGTGTAAATTGTACAAAAGTTGGGGTTGACCAAAGAAAGATTTACTAGAGCGGGATTTGGTTCCTACGAATTTACGTGCTGGCGCTCTTACCAACTGAGCTATTTAACCCTATGTTGGCAGTCTGCCTATTTTTAGGTGTTCGGGCAATCCGCCCGGAACACCTCTTGTTTTTGTTCCGGTTTTTTTTATTTTTTAATACTTCTTCTTGTTCTTCTTCTTCTTATCCCCCGCGATTGTCCGCCAACAAAGACGCACTTTCCAAGCTCACACAACCTTTAAACTTGACACATAGTTAGATATGTATGAGTAGAAGACACCGCCTTAGTGATGTCATGATGACGTCATCTGGTGTCGAGTTACATTAAATCAAAGTTTAATACTTGAAAAAATCGTACCTCGAAAACTACATAATGGATTTTCACAATCTATACATCATCGGATAGGCCTGGTATAACTCTAAGAGCGCTACACTAAACGCGACCTCATTTGACCTTGACTTCCGGTTCAAACCGGAAGTTGAATATTAAAAAAATTCATATCTCAAAAACTACTGATCATTTTATCACAATTTTTACATCAGATTGTAGTTCTGTGATCCTTCCGAAACTTTTGCACAGAAATGATGCCAATATGACCTTAACTTCTGGGTGTTACAGCCAACGTTAGTATTAACGCGCATTTAATCTTTGTACATAGAAAAGCGCTGTAGACGACTGTTCAGCACCATGAATCATAAGGTTCAAAGTCCACGAAGCCTGTGTGTGCAACACGAAGCCTGTGTGTACAGTCCCACGTAATGGAAACTCATAAGGTTCAAAGTCCACGAAGCCTGTGTGTACAGTCCCACGTAACGGAAACATTCCACAAGCGGGGGGTGGCGCTATACCAAACAACTGTTCATGCTTTTATCCCGCTCTGGTATTTTATTATTTGCTCGCTCTGTGACAGATGCTGCCTCGGAAATCTACGTCATTTAAATGTTAAATCTTTGAAATATCCCATCAATTCGAGGATAAGAGACCCTGGGTTGCTTTTTGCGGGATTATACAAAGGTAATATAGGTCTTCGATTTTAATTGTTTGCATGAAATTACGTGTCCTCTACTTCCAGTTAAAACCGAAAGTGCATTGTAATTAAAAGTGGCAATTTTTTTGGAGTTGATTTTAACGATGTTGCAGTCTGACAAGGGTCTGGTTAAAAAAAAATAAGAGCGCCATCTGGCGGCAGGTTAAAAACAGTTCAAAATACAGTTTTATTAGAAGCCTTTGGCAGAGTTTTTATAATTGTTTCAACATGGGCTCCACATACTTCACAAAAATGAAAATGTTGGTGACCTTGTCTTGACATTTTAACAAACATCTGTTCATGCTTTTATCCCGCTCTGAAATTTTATCTGTCGTACTAAGTTATGTTTTTTCGGTTTTCTCTTTGAAAACACTACCTCTGCTAACTCGAAAATGTCTACACCGAACACCTTGTTTTTGTTATGCAACAAAAATTTAAGTCTAGTTTTATCATAGTATTTTTCAACTATCGGATTGAATTGATGCTAATCCCCGTTCAGGTTGAATATGAGTATGTACTGTGTATGAAAAAAATCATATCTCGTGAACCAAAAAGGGTTTTGACTTTAAGCTAATCATGTACTTAAACCTTATTGTGTCAATGAAACCACTTAGGTTTTTGTCATGATGACGTCATCAATGACGTCATAACATTAAATCAATGTTTAAATTTTACAAAAAAACATCTGAAAAAAACATAACTGCTACATACCAGTTCTTTGGACCATGTGAACGACCCTGGAGTGTATTTTTAAAATTATTTTACACCTCCAAAGTTGACTCTCAGTGACCTTTACTGAAAGATGAGTATTCCATACTTAAAAACCTCATAACCCATTAACCAAAAAAGGGTTGAGACCTAAAACTTTACATGTACTTAGACCTGAGTGTGTAAATGAAACCGCAGTTATTTTCGGGATGACGACGACTGATGGCGTCCTTACATAAAATTAACCTATAATATGTAAACAATTTATATACGGAGAACCAAAATTGTTACATGCATAACTTGCACCATCCCCAATGATAACACAAATTGTATCTCCCTGTGAACTTCAATTCTGGTCAAAACTGAAAGCTTAAGTTAAAATAATCACCCCGGTCCTCATTTTGAGGCCTGCAAACAATATGATCTTAAAATCAGATGGTCCCTCTATATGAAAAACGTTTTACCTATAGGTCTTTCAATTCAAGCAAAACAATAACTTAAAACCTGTTACAATTTCAAAAACTTAGCAGATGCTTATGAATCTCAATGTCTTGATAAAAAATGAGCTATGAAAATGGAATGATTTCATAAGTTTTTAAATTTATCCAAGTGTTTTATTTTTTAATTTCGAAATCTTTTAACATTCACTTTACGCATCAATTTGTCGTCCTAAGCTATGTTTATTCGTTTTTTCTTTGAAAACACTACCTCTGCTAACTCGAAAATGTCTACACCGAACACCTTGTTTTTGTTATGCAACAAAAACTTATGTCTAGTTGTCAATATCTTTGCTCGGGGTGCCAGTCAGAAGCCATACAATCTTTAATTGCCACGTAGCCAGGATCACATTATGTTCTTAACATAATTTTATTCTGTATTTTGTGAAAACCAACTTGATTGTAAATAATGATTTACAATTTACAAATTTATAATGATAATATAAACTCAAGATAAATTGTTGCAACTCACATTTATATACAAATTTGATTTTTTTTTATAGTAAAAAATTAATAAAAACGCTGGACCAAATATTATTAGACCCTTATGGTTTTGTTTTGTTCTTTCAATTTTAAAATGTTTTCTATCAATAAGAAAATTAAATTCACATGAGAGATAGACAAATTTTAATTATAAAACAAATCCCAATCTTTTTAAATACCCTTTTCTGATGCTTTTGAGAAAGATTCGCGAAAAGTCCTGTTACGTCATCACTTGAATTTTACGTCACGTGGGAGCTCCGTTTTGTGTAACTGAGTTTTCATGCTCCTTCGCTGCGCTCAAACAGTTTCACTTTAGAGACTGACTGGGGAAATGAGGGAGCGAAAAGAAACATAATAATTTTGAATTCATGATTAAACATTTATTTAATTTACAGCATGGTAGACGCTGATGGAATTACGCCAAAGTATATTGGGTGATAGGAAATCAGAGGTATTTTTTTTGGGGGGGGGGAATGAGCTAAGTCAACTTATATAAATAATTATGTACATGTACCTCGAAAAAGCAGACGATCAGCGGGACTAGCTGGTGATTTGAACATGCCATCTTGGAGACCGAACGTCTGCAACGTCTTTCGTTTTTCTATTTCTTTGGGAGCGTCTTCTTCTGAAGATTTAACCTTCTTCTGCTGCTTGGAAGACTAGATGCTCAGAAGAACTCTTCTCGAGGTGGGAAACAGTGACGCATCCAGCCTACTGTTGTCGGCGACGCTAATTTTCTTTTTTCTTTCCGCGATGAGCTCCTCTGCCTCTTGAATTCCTTCTATTGCTATACCAGTGTTGTTCTTCTTCAGTAATGCGACCTTGATTTTGTCCAACTTTTCCCAATTTGTTGAACTCTTCCGACTCGAGTTTGTTTATAAGTTCCTTCAACTTCCATCCTTCGTTGGATATTGGTGGAAAAAACTTTTCGTCGAAATAATCCTTGAATTGCTGAAAATGTCAGTCGGATCGAGATTGTCTTCTTCTTGTTGCGACATAGAAAAATGTTTAAAAATATTTGTGTGTGTGTGCAATTAGCAGGCAGTTGGGAAATGCGTTCACTAAGCGTGTGCCGAGACCTGAAGTGACATACTTAGATGCACCCTTAAATACTAGCTAATAAAACAATGGACCGAGAATGTCATGTGACATGAAGGGGCGGGAATGCATTGAAAAGTGGTTTGGAATGTGGATGGAATGCAAGAACACCCCCCCCCCAGTCAACCAAGCAAACCTAAAATGGTGTAACATGGACGTATAACAAAGGAATATCCCACAAATGAAGTCATAGTATTGTCATTTTGACGCACGCCGTCAACGGCAGAAGTGCATACGTAGCTTGTTTTTCGCAAAACACTTGGGCCCTATTTTTTTCTTCAGTATTTACGAACAATTCAGAAGTGTAAAAATATAGCAATTATACAGTAAAATGATAAAGAAACACATTATAAACAAATAGCATTCCCGTCATCAAGTTTTCGTTCAAGTAGGCCTATCTGTTTAACATGAAGCAGGCATCACTGATGTTATTTCGTTTGGTTTGACCATGCAGAAAGGGTTGATCCTAGTTTTTCGGTCAAAATTGAAATACATTTACCCTGAACCGCATCGTTTACCTTAGATGGCGCCTCCGGATAATAACTAAAAATGTGTATGTTTGACCCTACTTACATGTACATGAAGCCTCAGGTAAGATAGTAGATTCACATGGATGGGCTCTACGAAAATGAGTCGCTTGTTACACAGTCCGCTTTCAAATACAGAACTATTGAGTGTCGCCGGAGGGTGAACAAAATTGTTGTATTTTCTTATTTCTCGAATAGAAACTTCTTTTTTATCGATAAAGATGGACAAATTCTTGGACCCTTTTGTTTTATTTGTGTACTTTGTTTCCTTTACAATAGTTGATGTCTTTTATTAAACTGGCTGTTTCTCCATTACAGGTCATCTTCAGATTATGACATAATTTAATTTTCAAAAGGTCATAACTTTAGAACCAAACATGACACAATTGTGTGAGATATGTCAAAATGAAGCTCGTTTTATGTTCTTTTTAGCCATTTATAAAACTCAAAAAGTAAATTTTTCCCCATGTGACTCATTTTCACAGAGCCCGTCTTTTTGTGTGTGTACTTGGCGTTTCAGTTTACTGAGCTAGCCTCATGTATTAGAAGATGGTGGACTATAGAACATTTGAAGCCTCATATACTTGTAGATTCATAGTGACTTGAAATGTGTACTTGTGACCGTACATACATTTGAAGCCTCTTGACTGTATACTTATAGATTCACAGTCCTCATGATCATCTTGTAGATTCACAGTGACATAAAATGTCTTTGCTTCACAAGTTGATATGAAGCTCCATGGTTGTAGATTCAGAGTGATTATGGAAGCAGCAAATGTTTTTAAAAATATTTTAATGAAACTACAGCCTACAAGGCTTTAAGTGAATCCACCTCTAGTACACGCGATTTTCGTGAATCAGCCCCTCCTGAACTAGATGGTGCTGTCAGAGCGTTTACCAATACAACCAATTGTAACATTTTTGGCTATCCCCCGGCATTCACTTGTTTGACTCCGGCCAGGCAGTGGAATTCCAATTCCATAGGAAACAATGCCAGACGTGTGGAGCGTGAGGTGTGCCCAACAGGAAAGGACAGCCACGGCCAGCAGGGGGAGACGACGATTTTGATATAATTATAACCCTTAACGTTGTGTGACAACCTTTAACTGCGTATTGGCACAAACTTGTTTCAGATCCAAACATATTGTCGGTTACGAAAACTCGAAAACCCTGTGGGGAAAACGCGTTCGAGAACGTAGTTTGGCCCCAATGCCCCCAACCTGATGTTTGGATCTTCTCATAATTGTATGTAGGGCAAATATTCATGTTGAGGCAAGATTCCACATGCAACCAGAATGGGCTTCATATGTATGTCGGGTCAAGCTTGTTAAGCCATATAGTGCAATTTCGTAACCTTAACATCGAGACCAATTTAGTCTTCATATTTTCTTCTCATAGTTTGATTTACAACATCATGAATATATTTGAAAATCAAATCGGTTGTTGTTTCTAGTGTAAATAGTTATTATTTCTTGCTACAATTATTTTCTCTTCCAAAAAGTAACACGCATAGCCCCTTTAATGATTTTGGATTGTTTATGAAGTGCGCCCTCTCTAGGTCATATTAATACAGTTTACATGGAGGGAGTTTCGATTTCAATTTCGTTTCCCTAATTTCTACCTAGAAATGTCTCTTTTGACACAAACTATGACGCTGTATGGATTGTCTGGCTGTTCATCAAAGGCACGAGACTCACTGGATATTATAAAGGTACGTTTTAGATTGACATATAGGCAGATGTGTCGGTTTCTATTTGTGTACCATGCCAGTAGAGGTTAACGTTAGATTATCAATCGTGTCATGCAATGCATGTCAATGTAAACATACCGTTGATCCGCGGCCGTAGGCCGTGTTTGGTCTTACTAACAAATTAGTGTTTGGTCTTACTACTGACAGTACTGTTTATCAAAAGCAGGAGACTCACTGGATATTTTAAAGGTATGTTTCAAATTGATAGGCAGATTTGTCGGGTTTTCGTTAGGTTCAGAGGTTAACGTCAGCAGACAATGGAGGCAGGTTCAAATTAACTCGACTCAATCATGTCATGATAAGTCAATGTAAACATACCGCTGACTTGATCCATATAGGCCCTAGATCTGTTTTGTTTGACGTGTTTGGTCTTAGTAGCCACCGGTGAGAAGTTGGTTTCTCGTTTGACGTTCGATATTCGACATTCGAATGTCAATCAAGTACCAGTTACTGTTTTGATATTTATTTAACGTTTATTTGTGCATAAACCATAGAACTATATTGAAGCATTTTTCACATGCCAAGACCCTAGAGTTATACCCCAGACCCTTTGTAAAAGATGTTGTTGAATTGTTGTTGTCGTTGATGTTGTTGTTGTTGTTGTTGTTGTTGTTGTTGTTGTTGTTGTTGTTGTTGTTGTTGTCGTCGTTGTCGTCGTCGTCGTCGTTGTTGTTGTTGTTGTTGTTGTTGTTGTTGTTGTTGTTGTTGTTGTTGTTTTGTTGTTGTTTTGTTTTGGGTTTCTGTTATGTACGAACATTCTACTGTACATTGTATGCACTTTAAAATCAATGCGTTATATCCAAATTTTGAACGGTCAGTCTGACCCATGGGTGGGGCACCGCTACATACAGAAATACAGTGAAGGGTCGAAGGAACACACCCGTGGTCATCTTGACCCAACCTACTCCTAGAAGTAGAACTACAATATGACCCATATTCATACCCCTGCCAAATACCCGTCAAAGGTGTGACTAATCTATCCATATAATGTCACACATATGCACCTAGTTTATAATCAAATGTAATATAAAAGCAATCGGACATTTCACTTAGGCACTAAGGGGTCTCAAAAATGACGAAAAGTCATTGAGAATGCTAAAAATTTAAAGACCTATACCTTGATAGACAAAAAAAGCCTGTGCTACTTTTGACAGTAGATTCTAGTTGATGGGATACCAGACACCCTGTATCTTAATTTGTAGCTATACATCTTATCTCCATTTGTAGATACAGACCCCTAAAAATGTCAAAAACAGACAAAGGTCAATTTGAAGGGGCGGGGCTTAATTTTTTAGGGGGTCATATCTCAGAAATGTTAAGGAGTAGGATTCTAAAATTGTTTTTTTCTTGGCACCCATAGGGTATTGTTAAACAAAAAAACTAGCACAATCTGAGACTGTGCCTGCCGAAATTTTTAGAATTTTGGGTGATTTGGCACGGAATGCATGACTCATTTACAATTAGAGAGGAGTCATTAAATAAGTGTATTAATAGTACAAAAATGACACAGATTGAGCATGAACAATGGGACATTGAAACCAAAACCTTAATTCCAGTTAATTACCTTATTAATTGAACACAGGGTGTTGTTTCTAGCATAGACAAAAAAATATCACTGCTCATTCTTTCCTTTTCTAAAGTGAGAAAGTGCTGGAACAGCAAATTAATATCGATATCGAGGGATTTTTGTAGCTTAGAAAAACTTTTTTGCACCTGATGTATGATGTTCCAAATCTGCCGAAGCATCTTGACTATTAAAACACAATGCACCGGTTTTAGGTCATATCCAATAATTCTATTTGGGTCACTTAGATGAAAGAATTGTTACCAGAGTGTAATTTCCTATAAGGTATTCTACAAAGACCCAGGCATTTATTGTGTAAATATAATTGAACAGGTGTTGGTGGTGAGTTCAACTTTAAGATAAATTGTACAAATTTGGTATCACAGATGACACTGATCCTCGACACTGCAAGGTTATGGGTCGAAGCTAAACGTCAATAAAACCAAAGGCCTCTGGCTAGGGAAAAGGAAACATAGACAAGACAAACCTTGTAATTTTATTTGGTGCGATGATAAATTGAAAAAGCTGGGTATTATCTTTGGTAATCGTGTTACACCAGAGGACAACTTGGGGCCGAGAGTAAACAAAATTCATTGTGTCCTTGACAAATGGTCCAAACGCCACCTTAATCTAATGAAACGATTGAACATCTTTTTATAGAGTGTGATTTTATAATGCTTTTTTATTTGTCGAAAATTTTATTAAAATGTACTTAGGCAATCCACATTTCTATCTCTTCGATTGTGCTAAATTTCTCGGTATTTACATAACTGACGATGCAGTTAGAACAAAAATTTGCTTACCGTTAAGCAGCGCTAAGAAATTGGGCCCTGTGCCCTTTTTCATAAAGCTGTTAAGCAGAAAATACTGCTAGGTAATTTTCTGTGCTAAGCAGCAAATTAGTGGGGCACATTTTTGGAATTTTGGCTGGTAACCAGTTTCTGCTAAGCAATTTTTCTGTGCTTAGCAAGTTTGTGTGCTTAAAATTCTGATTAGCAGATTTCTTTACTTAGCAAGACATGAGCAGGCTACCAGTGGCAACATTGGAACTTTGTTGGCTGGTAACCTGTTTCTGCTAAGCAAGATTTTTCTGTGCTTACTAAATTTTTGTGCGGAAATTGGGCCCAGGACAGGCTATAAACCGCTACCTAAGTAAATGATACTAGCGCCAACAAAGGTACGGACATTAACAGTTTTGCCCATTAAGTAGGGAGAATTCTATGTTTTAATGTGAACCACAAATCTTTTTCATCGGCTTCCATAAGGGGACACCGACCATTTCCCCAAGTATTAACATCGGATGTATGTAGTCATATGAAAATAATTAGTAATTATTAATTAATAACCCAGTCTTGCAAAACCGCAGGAGAAATGAATTGATTATTAAAAACACCTGTAAACATCTTTAATGTTATTGTAAAAAAGTCTACTATTTTTGCCGGTCTGTTTATCTTCAATGGTAACATTATTCAAAAAGTGGTTAGGTGGACCCTGCCTGTTTTCAGTGACGTAGCTGAGGGGGAGTTCATGAGTTTCGTCAACACAGGAGAACACTTTGCTATAGTTAAGTTCAGATTTCTGTAATGAATTAATTCTTTATAATAATCCTGAGTACCACAAACGATGGCTCTAGGGTTATCTAAAATGTATCAGCCAAGTTCAATCTTCCCGCTAGCTTTGCATAAAAGATTTCTCCATTTCCCAGATTTCAGTGTGATACTTTTAAGCATTTGGTTTTAAAGCTTGCAGCTTGAGCCGAAGATCAACTACTCTAGTGCCTCCCATAGTAACGGGGCCGGTAATAGTCTTTTAAAAAAATTATTATCCAGTTTGCCATTCCAAAAGAAAAATCACTTAATGTGCTCCATTTGCTTAACACAATCCTCGGGACAAAAGATGATTGATCCCTGGTAGGATAGACTGGCACCCATGAAACTAATGACAACAGCCTTCCCTCTCATAGTTAAATTTATCACGCTAACGTTCTGGTGCTTACTGTATGAAAATGAATAACGTAACAATGAAAATCCACGGAAATCCACGGTGGACGCGCATGGTGGCTGTCTGTGCTTGCTTACCTGTGAAATACGCTTACGCTTAAGCAATTTTTTTTTGCTAGCTAGCTCGAAAATTTGCTTACCGTATAGCAGCGCAAGCCGTTAAGCAGACAATTCTGATTAGCAAATTTCTTTACTTTGCAAGAAATTAGCGGGGTACCGGTGGTAACAATATGAACTTTATCGAATGCTGGCTGGTAACCTGTTTCTGCTAAGCAAGATTTCTCTGGGCCCAATTTCATAAAGCAGTTGAGCAGAAAATTCTGCTCAGCAAATTTCTTTACTTAGCAAGAAATGGGCGAGGCACCAGTCACAACAATGTATTTTTTGTAGATTTTGGTTGGTAACCATGCAGTTTCTGCTAAGCAATTGTTTTCTGTGATCAGCAAATTTTTGTGCTACAGGTTTTATGAAATTGGGCCCTGTAAAGTCTGCTTAGCAAATTTCTTTACTTAGCAAAAAAAAAGCGGGGTACCAGTGGCAACAGTGTGCACTTTATCGAATGTTGGCTGTTAACCTGTTTCTGCTAAGCAAGATTTTTCTGGGCCCAATTTCATAAAGCCGTCAAGCAAAAAATTCTGCTTAGCAAATTTCTTTACTTAGCAAGAAATAAGCGAGGCACCAGTCACAACAATGTAATTTTGGCTGGTAACCAGTTTCTGCGAAGCAATTGTTTTCTGTGCTTAGCAAGTTTTTGTGCCTACAGGTTTTTTGAAATTGGGCCTGTGCCCAATTTCATAAAGCCGTTTAGCGGTAAAGTCTGCTTAGCAAATTTCTTTACTTAGCAAGAAATGAGCGAGGCACCAGTCACAGCAATGTATTTTTTTGTAGATTTGGGTTGGTTACCAGATTCTACTAAGCAATTGTTTTCTGTGATCAGCAAACTTTTGTGCTTACAGGTTTTATAAAGTTAGGCCCTGGGCCAAATTTCATACAGCCGTTAAGCAGAAAATTCTGCTAAGCAAATTTCTTTACTAAAGAAATGAGCGGGGTACAAGTGGAAACAGTGTGAACTTTATTGAATGTTGGCTGGTAACCTGTTTCTGCTAAGCATGATTTGTCTGTGCTTACTACGCTTTTGTGCTGAAATTGGGCCCAGTACAGGCTAAGGCGCTAAGGTTGCAATAGAAAGGTCTATTGGCCTACTTTGGGGGAAAATGCAAAGTGTATGCACGTGTTATTATCTTCTAAATGATAAATTTATATTTTCAAAGTGAAACTTTAATAAATAAGAAGAGTGCCCTCAAATTTACTTGGAGCAAAAAATCTCAAACCCTTTTCTCGACAGACGGACGATAGGCGGGGCGCCGCACCGTGAATAAATAATGTCGGATGATGGGGGAACACTCACGGTTTAACGCGATGCATTTGATATTAATAGCTCGTTTAATTACAGTGTTTGTACATGTCCCTTGCTCGGTTGCTATTGTATGAACCATTGTAGGTCTACACTTTGAAACATGTGAATTAAGCTTGCGACGTCCAAAAACCTGCGTTACAGCGAAAACCGACCCACTTCTACCTTTGCATGCATTTACGGTAATATTTGTACAGTCAAAATATTAATTTGTTTTAAGTCTAAAAAACAAAACAAATACTAAGACCACATGGGCCAGATTATGATGACCGTGCATGGGTGTGTTTCCTGCACCATCCTCTTTAATTCTGTATGAAGTGGGTGCCCGGCCCATGGGGTCTGGACATGTGAAACTGACCATTAAATATTTGGAATGCAATGTAAAACCTTCGTTCAGCAGGCGCTGCCATGCGAATTTCAAACCAGGTCATGTAGTGCACGGTACGGCTTTTGTATTATTTTTTTTCAAAAATCTAATCAAAATTTGTTCTTGTTTAAAAACACGATGACCATGGCTGTGTTCATTGGACCCTCCTCTTTAGTTCTGTATGTAGTGGTGCCCAACCCATGGGGACTGGACATGTGAAACTGACCGTTGAAAATTGGGAGTAAACGCATTGATTAAGTGGATAAAAATCATGTACGGAATTTTCTTAGAACTATATTAAAATAAAAATCATACTTAAACACCATGGGCCGGGTCAAGATGACTATAGGTATGTTTCTTGGACACCCCTCTTCAATTCTGTGTGTAATGGTGCCCGGCCCAATGGGTCTGGACATGTAAAACTGACCGTTGAAAATTAGGAGTAAATGCATTGATTAACTGCATAAAGATCATGTACATGTACAGCAGGATATGCGTCAAAATATTAATGTTTTTAAAACCTGTAAGAGAAATACTAAAACCCCATGGGCTTGGTCAAGATGACCATGTGTGTGTTTCTTTGACCATCCTTTTTCATTCTGTATGTAGTGGTGCCAGGGAGTCTGGGCATGTGAAAAATGTTTAAATACAGTTCTAATGTCCATGTACTAACACAAAGGGCCTATTACAGGCCTCATACAGCCTGCCAGCATGGCCATTCTTGCTGCTTACCAACATTGACAGTTTAGATCAATGATCAGACTACGTCTTTTCTCAGTGATCTGTCCAAAGAAAGTCATTAAAAACGGGATACATACAAAAAACTGACTACTACATTTTCACTTTCGGATAAACAAGATTTTATTTTAGTTATAATGAGTGAAAAATGGGGGGGGGGGCAGACTTGGCATTTTCCCTTATCTAAGATGACTTTCTTTGGAGTAATCGTTGAGTGAATACTGATCTGATCGCTTTTAAAAGCTTTTAAATACTTGATCTTGGCTTGTGCTTTTATTATTTTTGTTCATGACTTTTCAATTTTTTTTTTAACAATCATCAGCAGCTGTTTTTGTGTGATCGAGCAATTCCAGTCTGTCCCAACATCTGAGAAAGCTAACTCTACTGTCGAGGGTCTCAGAGTAAAGTTGATGGAAAAACAGAGTCAGATTACTTTGAGGAGCTCACTTGTTAGTGATGAAGCTGTGAGATGAGTCAGAAGTTGATCAAGAGTGGAGACACCTCAGAAAAGAACCAGTTAACGGAGAGACATCCCCAGCGGTGGATGACGGCAAGGTGTGCGCCATGTTTTACAGGTAAAAATCAATACCTACTTTTGTCTCTTTTGAGAACCATATATTATTTTCTATTTTTAATACTTTTGGTCAAAAGTGAACATGCTTTAACTTCTTTTAAAAAAATCATTAACATGTTTTTTTTAAATATCGTCAACAGTTTTCTTAATAAACTCAGTATTTCAAGTTTAATTTTATTAAGAATTAATTAAGATACAGTTTTACTTCCTTGACGATAAATAAGAAGCGAACAAGTTCCTAGTTTTGTTTTTGTTTTGTTGTTGTTGTTGTTGTTGTTGTTGTTGTTGTTGTTGTTGTTGTTGTTGTTGTTTTGTTTTTTTTTGGGGGGGGGGTGTTTGTTTGTTTGTTTGTTGTTGTTGGTGGTGGGGTTTTTGTTTTGTATTGTTTTTTCTTCTTTTTTTGAGGGGGGGGGGAGGGGCGTGGACAGCGGCGTAGCCATGACCTTTTCAGTGTGTGTGGGGAGCGCATTACTTGTGGGGGCCCAAGGGGGATAGGCTTGTCAGTGGTGGGTCATGCTTTTATATTGGAAGGGGACGCCAGGGGGCCACCATCCTCTTATGTTCGTGGCATTTTGTGGCTGTGGTAGCGATACCGATAACGACCGTTCACTAAATTTTAATTTGATTATACAAACAGGCATCCCCCTTTTCTATTTCCTATTAATTTTTGTGAGCACTGTTCCGATTTTTTTTGTGGGGGGGGGCACCTTGGGGTGAGGCCATTGCAAATAGGGGGGGGGGGTACCAGCCCGAGCCCCCTGGTTAGGGGGTGAGGTTACAAAATGACAACCCATTATCCATTATAATGATATTTGTCAAGACAATAATCAATTTGCTGTTCCATTTTCACAATCATTACTTGATAATGAACTAACTAATGAATATTATTTATTCTTGTCTGTACAGGAGAAGTCCAGATTTGGCTCACGGGGAGCTTTTGGAATCTACAAGAAAGGAATGCCGCTCTGCAGCCATCTGTAAAATGCAACAAGCCTAGCATAACTGATTTGAATGCTCTTGAAAAGCAAGTCCTCTGCAGAATAGATACCATGAACAATGTAGCAGTCATGTTGATGATAACCCAGATGGAAGATGGAACACCTGATGACATTATAGATGGAACACCTGACATTCTGCATCAGACTCTGCCGAGGATACATACTTGTGCTCTGTAGAACTTTGGGTGCTTGGGATTACAACTCTTAGAGCGTAACACCATGAAGGATTTTTATATCAAGACAATAAGTCTGGCTTCCGTTTGATATTGGAAATGCGGATATAAAGGATTCAAAATGTGAGGATTATGTAATAAGATGTTATTATTTAATAATAAATAAATGAATTAACTAGTAAGTTGGTTGTTGGTAAATTATAAAATTAGGTAAGTAATTAAATTATTTATTTATTATTCATTTGATTAATTGTTTGTTTGCTTGTTTGTTTTTGTTGGTTTGTTTGTTTGTTGATATTCTATTTATTTATATATTTATTTGTTTAAATTTTATTTATTAATATTTTATCTATCTACTTATTGATTTTTGTTATTTTTATTTTTATATTTATTTGTTTATTTTTTACTGTTTTTATTTATATATTTATTTATTTGTAAATTTATTTGTTTAATTTTAATTTTTTTACATTTATTTTTTAATTATTGATTCTATTTATTTATTTATTTATATATTAACATAGTTATTTGTTTATTATTTATTTATTTAATTGTTTGTTTGCTCATTGGGGTGTTGGGGTGTTTGTTTGCTTGTTTGTTTATATATATATATTTTTATTTATTTATTACTTATTGATTGATTTTTGTTATTTTTATTTCTAATTTCTTTGTTTATTTTTTTACTCTTTTATTTGTATATTTACTTATTTATTGTTATTTTTTTTAAAAATAATTTTTAATTATTTATATTTATATTTTTGTTATTCATATTAATTTTTTATTTATTAATTGTATTTATTTTTATAATTATTTATATACATTTTTTACTTGAATTGAAAAAGAAAACACCTTAAAAACACTGAAATTAATTACAAAATTTTATGTTAATTTTCTAGCAGATATTTGCAAATAAAACTTCTGATTTATTCGGAAACATCTATTGAAAAATATTTAAACCAATATTATTTTGAATCTTTGATATTTCAATTGTAGAAGAATACAATACAAATGCTTTGAAATAAATAACTTAAAATGTTATTTTGATTATTTTTATGAACGATGTTTTAAATAAAGAGATACATTTTCAACATCTAAACTTTCCAGATTTGTTCGTGTTAATTTATTATCTGTCAAACTTGGAAATATATTTAGTCAAAAACTTCAAATAGCTAGACACGACAAAATTTAAAATATTAACTTTTTCTTAGTGGAAATTAATCTCCATATTATACGGGGAAAACTGTTTTTCAGTGGTGGTAGTTTTTAAATAACTAATTTTTGTTGCAAGAGGGCGCCCTTTACAGACAACAGAGGGCGCCCTTAATAGTCAACAGAGGGCGCCGTTTACACTATATATTTTTACATGTATTTACGTGTGTTTGTATATACAACACGTGGTTCTAATATTCATCTTGGTTAAAAATTATAAGTTTGTCGTGGATCCGCCGATGGCCTAGCGGACAAGGTCACGCACGGGGAGAGCAAGATCGGAAGACATGCATGGGTTCGAATCCCGGCAAGTCGCAAGGTAAGTGGAATTATATATAATGTAAACTAACATGCACTGACTAACACGCACTAACACGCACCACGCACGATGCACAAGGAGGGACAGGCCAGGACGGAGGAACGAGAGGGGAGGTGGACAGAGAGAGAGACAGAGAAGAGGCGTGGACAATTTTTTTTATATTTTCGATGGGGGAAAAAAAAAAAAAAATATGAAAAACCGAAAATTAACGGTCTTTCATTTTTTTTAAATCGGCTGAAACGCACGCTCGTTAATTATTTTTGATTTCCAAAAAAAAAAAAAAATGAAATATGAAAAATTGAAAAATTTACGGTCTTTCAATTTTTTAAAATGGGCTAAAACGCACGCTCGTTAATTATTGTGCATTTTCAAAATAAAAAAAACAATTTTTGGTGCAAAATTACCATGAACTTTTAATTTTTGGGAAATATAAAAGGTTTCAGCCACCCTTTCATGCTTAAAACGATGCTTAAATTACTCTACTACATAAATTACGCATTCTGGTCACACAAAACTTTTTAAATTGTTTCACAATATTAATCTGCATTTTTAAGGCTTTAACATTTCTTTAAACGCCTTATAAAGATGCTTAACTTTATGTCCATACTTTCCCACCATTGATTGCACACAGACTTTAAATTCCTTCTGGTTTAAGGGCCTAAGACGTTCTACATTACATTTACAAAAACAGCATTTTAGTTTCAACTAAAAAAAGTAACATTCACGATGTCTAAAGGCACATTTAAATTTGCAAATAATTGATCCCATAATTTACAGAAAAATACAACTTAGTTCTGGAAAGGAAAAACTTTAAGCGATAGCTTTGACTGTATGGTAACACACTAACACTTCAAAATATCTGATCTTTAACTCTATGGAGTTTTAGTTCACGAGGCAATAATAGTCTGTTATTATGTTCATGTGTCACTGTGAGACTGTGTTATTCATTGGAGACAGGGCACTAGACAAAAATGGCTACTGACTGATTTATTAAAGTTTTAAGAGCATGAGGAAAACGTCCGTTTTTAAAGTGTAGAATTTGCATAGTGAGCAAACTTGTTTCTTTACCTTACCCATCATACCACTAAGCAAACGTGTGCCTACAAGTAAAACAAAACTGTACGGCTAGGTCAACGCTAACAACTATACATCTAACGAGCAAGGACATCATACATGTAGCTGATCTAGTTGAGTCTAGATGTTGCAGGTTGTTGTTTCAGTGATCAGTTTCAAAGAGACGTTAATGATTACAGATGATACACGGTCCTATTAGATATGATACATTTGCATAATGGAAAACAAATTTGTTTCTTACTTTATCTTACACTTCATAGCACTCTAAAACCTCATCAAACTTGCATCTACAAGTACCAAAAAATTAATCTAATGAACGAGGACATTATATAGCTGATCTAATTGAGTTTGTTTTGACAACAATAATGTTGTAGCAGCTTGTTGTTTCAAGAAATTAAGGACCGTAATCAGTTACGATTATACAGATGATACACAGTCCCTTTAGATATGACGCACTTTTAATGTTCGTTTTGTTTGCATTTTGGTCGAATCTAGTTGAAAGTACATAAATGCAATAAAACAGCAGCAGTAATAACAACGTATACACTAAAGGTCTGTTTACATTATACAAGACATTGTCAGAATACTTTTTCCCACTTTTGTACTGGTTAAAAATCTTCTTGGCATACATATACTGTATGCTTAATTACAGTCGTTGGTACATGTGGTTTTAAAGAATCACATGAGGACTAGTAGTGAGGAAGATGATGTCCTGTAAATGTTGTGTAAACAGGCCATTTTACAATGTGTATTATTAACGTAACAAGCATACCTCAATATTCCAGAATTCTTAAGTTACAGATTTGAGGTTGCTTGATGCAGAGAGACTATGACGTAGTTGACTAATTCATGGTAAAAACAAGAGCCAAGTGTTCTCTTTAGCTGAGCTTGTTGTGTATCTCTCGTTAGAACTGAGGTGTTTAATTGTCAGATCATCTTGAATGCACTGCAATAAAAACCCAAAGAAGATGTATGCATAAACTTACTACAGCCATGGATCAACAACTTTTTATAGAATTCTTTTGTTTTCAGAAAGGGAGACAGGGTAGGGGTGCTGATGAGGAAGAAGACAGATATATACTGGTAGGATCCAGAGGGAAAAGACAATATGTTAAGGTACGTGAGACACAGTTTGGATGAATGAGGGAGATGTGTACTGGTGTACAAGGTACTATGGTTGCGTTCGAGTAGCTTACACGTTTAAGTAAAACTTACACGAGAGCGTTCGATTAGCCATCACGTGATACTCGTGTCTGCCCCGGTGTCAGCCACCACAGCCCCAGATCGCGAGCGGGTCTCTGGTGTATGCCCAGGTGTAATGACATAGTTTCTGGCTGTAGGTGTATCATACCAAGATGGCAGGGGACAAGTTGATTGCAACGTGAGTACAAAAACTACAAATTAATACACTGATTTATCGTCTATGAAACAATAATGGCAAATAGAAAGGAAATGCATTTCCTGAAAAACAAACAGTTGGTGAGTGTGTGCAAAGTATGAATGATATAATTAAATGTGTCATCACGGACGTTTTCTAATTGAGCAGACGACGGAAATGACAGAGCTGTCTGTTTTCACCTTTTTAAGCCGCACTGCTACACAACAATCTTTGGCCTTAATTTTCCCAGAGAGCCAAGCGAAAACACAGCGGCGATCAATCAGCCTCGTTTCGGGGCTACCACAAGTGTAAACCCCTGGTACACATGGAGAAGTAATCGAACGCACCATATAAAAGGGGTAACATGTTGGGGGAGTATCCCCATTGACAGCAAATAGGGGTCCATGTTTGGGATTGATACATGATGGGACAGGTGTTTGAGTTTGATACGGTATGGCACTAGAAGGGGCATGACACTTTTAGGGGAGGCTTTAGAGAGACAGCAAAGTGGGATGCAATTGGAATTGAAACAGTAAGGCAATAGAAGGGGTATCATGTTGGGGGAGGATCCAGAGTGACAGCAAAGTGGGATGTATGATTGTGATTGGAACAGTATGGCACTAGAAGGGGTAAGATTTTATGGGAGATCCAGAGTGACAGAAAAGTGGGGTTTAATTCGAAATGATACAGTACAAGGCTAAGGAAGGGTTAACATGTAGGGGGAAGATCCAGAAAGCACAGTAAAAAAGGATGCATGTTTGGGAATAAAACAGTTTGGCAATCCAAAAGGGGTAATATTTTCAGGGAGGGTCCAAAGGGACAGCAAAGTGGGATGCAATTTGAATTGATAAGTAAGGCAATAAAATGGGATAAGTAAGGCAATAAAAGGGGTAACATGTTGGGGGAGGATCAGAGTGACAGAAAAATGGGATGCCATTGGAATTGATCCACATTAAGGCAAAAGAAGGGGTATCATTTTATAGGAGGATCCAGAGTGCCAGAAAAGTGGGGTGCATGTTTTGGATTAAAACAGCATGGCAATCCGGGAGGGGTATAATGTCGGGGGAGGGTCCAGAGGGACAGCAAATTGGAATGCAATTGCAATTGTTACAGTAACGCAAAAGAAGGGGTAAGAAGTTGGGGGAGGATCCAGAGTGACAGAAAAGTGGGATGCATGTTTGGGATGGAAACAGTATGGCACTTGAGGGGTATCATTTTATGGGAGGATCCAGAGTTACAGCAAAGTGGGGTGCATGTTTGGGGTTAAAAAAGGATGTCAATCCGGGAGGTGTAACATGTTGGGGATGGTCCAGAGGGACAGCAAAGTGGGATGCAATTGCAATTTATACAGTAAGGCAATAGAAGGGGTAACATGTTGGGGGAGGATCAGTGTGAATGCACGTTTGGAATTGAAATAATGAAGCCAATAGAAGGGGGATCATGTCGGGGGAGGATCCAGAGTGACAGAAAAGTGGGGAGCAATTGGAATTGGTACAGTCAGGCACTAGAAGGGGTAAAATTTTATGGGAGGATCCAGAGTGACATCAAATTGGGGAGCAATTGGAATTGCTACAGTCAGGCACTAGAAGGGGTAACATTTTATGGGAAGATCTAGAGTGACAGCAAAGTGGGGTGCAGAATTGGTACAGTCAGGCATTAGAAGGGGTAACAATTTATGGGAGGATCCAAAATGACAGAAAAGTGGGGTGCAATTGGAATTGGTACCGTCAGGCAAACTAGAAGGGGTAACATTTTATTGGAGGATCCACAGTGACAGCAAAGTGGGATGCAATTAGAATTGGTACAGTCAGGCACTTGAAGGGGTAACATTTTAAGGGAGGATCCAGAGTGACATCAAAGTGGGGAGCAATTGGAATTGGTACAGTCAGGCACTAGAAGGGGTAACATTTTATGGGAGGATCCACAGTGACAGCAAAGTGGGGTGCAATTGGAATTTGTACAGTCAAGCACTAGAAGGGGTTACATTTTATGGGAGGATCCAGAGTGACATCAAAGTGGGGAGCAATTGGAATTGGTACAGTCAGGCACTAGAAGGGTTAAGATTTTATGGGAGAATCCACAGTGACAGCAAAGTGGGATGCAATTGGAATTGGTACAGTTTCAACATGTTCAAAGGCACTAGAAGGGGTAACATTTTATGGGAGGATCCACAGTGACAGAAAAGTGGGATGCAATTGGAATTGGTACAGTCAGGCACTAGAAGGGTTAAGATTTTATGGGAGGATCCAGAGTGACAGAAAAGTGGGATGCAATTGGAATTGGTACAGTCAGGCACTAGAAGGGGTAACATTTTATGGGAGGATCCACAGTGACAGCAAAGTGGGGTGCAATTGGAATTTGTACAGTCAAGCACTAGAAGGGGTAACATTTTATGGGAGTATCCAGAGTGATTGAAAAGTGGGGTGGAATTGGAATTGATACAGTCAGGCACTAGAAGGGGTAACATTTTATGGGAGGATCCAGAGTGACAGAAAAGTGGGATGCAATTGGAATTGGTACAGTCAGGCACTTGAAGGGGTAACATTTTATGGGAGGATCCAGAGTGATTGAAAAGTGGGGTGGAATTGGAATTGGTACAGTCAGGCACTAGAAGGGGTAACATTTTATGGGAGGATCCAGAGTGATTGAAAAGTGGGGTGGAATTGGAATTGGTACAGTCAGGCACTAGAAGGGGTAACATTTTATGGGAGGATCCAGAGTGATAACAAAGTGGGATGCAATTTGAATTGATACAGTCAGGCACTAGAAGGGGTAAGATTTTATGGGAGGATCCAGAGTGACAGAAAAGTGGGGTGCATGTTTGGCATAAATAAGTATGGCAATCCGAAAGGGGTAACATGTTGGGGGAGGGTCCAGAGGGACAGCAAAATGGGGTGCAATTGGAATTTATACAGTAAGGCAATCCGGCAGGGGTAACATGTTTGGGGAGGGTCCAGAGGGACAGCAAAGTGGGATGCATGTTTGTGATTGAAACAGTATGGCACTAGAAAGGGGACGATTTTATGGGAGGATCCAGATTGACAGAAAAGAGGGGTTCAATTCGAAATGATACAGTACAAGGCTAAAGAAGGGTTAACATGTAGGTGGAGGAGCCAGAGTGACAGTAAAAAAGGATGCATGTTTGGGAATAAAACAGTTTGGCAACCCAAAAGGGGTAATATTTTCGGGGAGGGTCCAAATGGACAGCAAAGTGGGATGCAATTCGAATTGTTACAGCAAGGCAATAGAAGGGGTAACATTTGGGGGAGGATCCAGAGTGACATCAAAGTGGGGTGCATGATTGGGATTGATCCTATAAATTTGGTGTAAACAGGCCCTTTTACAATGTTTATTATTAACATAACAATTTTACCTCAATATTCCAGAATTCTTTAAGATGCAGAATTGAGGTTGCTTGATGCAGAGAGATTCTGATGTAGAACTTTGAAATCATGGTTAAGATGGAAGCCAGGTGATCTCTTCAGCTGAGTTTGTGTATCTCTCATTAGAATGGATGTGATTAATTGTCAGATCATCTTGAATGTACTGCAATAAAAACCCAAAGAAGATGTATGCATACAATTACTCCAGCCAAGGATCAACATTTTTTATAACAGTCTTTCGACTGTGATGTATCTTCAAAACCACAACGAAAGTATTCTGCTTTCAGAAACTGTGTCTACAGTATGGCACTAGAAGGGGTAACATGTTGGAGGAGGATCCAGTGTAACAACAAAGTTGGATTAATGTTTGGGATTCATACAGTATGGCACAAGAAGGGGTTGGGGGAAAACCAAGACTGACAACAAATTGGATGCAAGATGGGCAACAATTTTTAATAACAGTCTTTGGGCTGTGATGAATCTTCACAACCACATCAGGCATGTCCTGCTTTCAGAAATTGTATCTACAGTATGGCACTAGAAGGGGTAACATGTTGGGGGAGGATCCAGAGTGACAGCAAAGTGGGATGCAAAATTGCAAATTATACAGTAAGGCAATAGAAGGGGTAACATGTTGGGGGAGAATCAGTGTGAATGCACGTTTGGAATTGAAATAGTATGGCCAATAGAAGGGGTAACATGTCGGGGGAGGATCCAGAGTGACATCAAAGTGGGGTGCAATTGGAATCGATAAAGTCAGGCACTAGAAGGGGTAACATTTTATGGGAGGATCCAGAGTGACAGAAAAGTGGGGAGCAATTGTAATTGGTACAGTCAGGCACTAAGAAGGGGTAACATTTTATGGGAGGATCCAGAGTGACATCAAAGTTGGGTGCATTTGGAATTGCTACAGTCAGGCACTAGTAGGGGTAACATTTTATGGGAGGATCCAGAGTGACAGCAAAGTGGGGTGCAATTGGAATTGGTACAGCCAGGCACTAGAAGGGGTAAGATTTGATGGGAGTATCTAAAGTGACAGTAAAGTGGGGTGCAATTGGAATTGGTACAGTCAGGCACTAGAAGGGGTAACAATTTATTGGAGGATCCAGAGTGACAGAATAGTGGGATGCAATATGAATTGAAACAGTATGGCACTTGAAGGGGTAGGATTTTATGGGAGGATCCAGAGTGACATCAAAGTGGGATGCAATTGGAATTGATACAGCCAGGCACTAGAGAATGGTAACGTTTTATGGGAGGATCCACAGTGACAGCAAAGTGGGATGCAATTGGAATTTGTAAAGTCAGGCACTAGAAGGGGTAACATTTTCTGGGAGGATCCAGAGTGACAGCAAAGTGGGGTGCAATTGGAATTGAAACAGTATGGCATGAGAAGGGGTAACATTTTATGGGAGGATCCAGAGTGATAGAAAAGTGGGGTGCAATTGGAATTAAAACAGTCAGGCACTAGAAGGGGTAACTTGTTGGGGGAGGGTCCAGAGGGACAGCAAAGTGGGATGCATTTTTGTGATAGAAACAGTATGGCACTAGTAGGGCTAAGATTTTATGGGAGGATCCAGAGTGATAGAAAAGTGGGATGCAATTGGAATTGATACAGTCAGGCACTAGAAGGGGTAACATTTTATGGGAGGATCCAGAGTGACAGAAAAGTGGGGAGCAATTGTAATTGGTACAGTCAGGCACTAAGAAGGGGTAACATTTTATGGGAGGATCCAGAGTGACAGAAAAGTGGGGAGCAATTGTAATTGGTACAGTCAGGCACTAAGAAGGGGTAACATTTTATGGGAGGATCCAGAGTGACATCAAAGTTGGGTGCATTTGGAATTGCTACAGTCAGGCACTAGAAGGGGTAATATTTTATGGGAGGATCCAGAGTGACAGCAAAGTGGGGTGCAATTGGAATTGGTACAGCCAGGCACTAGAAGGGGTAAGATTTGATGGGAGGATCTAAAGTGACAGCAAAGTGGGGTGCAATTGGAATTGGTACAGTCAGGCACTAGAAGGGGTAACAATATATTGGAGGATCCAGAGTGACAGAATAGTGGGATGCAATTGGAATTGATACAGCCAGGCACTAGAAAAGGGTAACGTTTTATGGGAGGATCCACAGTGACAGCAAAGTGGGATGCAATTGGAATTGGTAAAGTCAGGCACTAGAAGGGGTAACATTTTATGGGAGGATCCAGAGTGATTGAAAAGTGGGGTGCAATTGGAATTGGTACAGTCAGGCAAACTAGAAGGGGTAACATTTTATGGGAGGATCCAGAGTGACAGCAAAGTGGGGTGCAATTGGAATTGAAACAGTATGGCACGAGAAGGGGTAACATTTTATGGGAGGATCCAGAGTGATAGAAAAGTGGGGTGCAATTGGAATTTAAACAGTCAGGCACTAGAAGGGGTAATTTGTTGGGGGAGGGTCCAGAGGGACAGCAAAGTGGGATGCATTTTTGTGATAGAAACAGTATGGCACTAGTAGGGCTAAGATTTTATGGGAGGATCCAGAGTGATAGAAAAGTGGGATGCAATTGGAATTGATACAGTCAGGCACTAGAAGGGGTAACATTTTATTGGATGATCCAGAGTGATTGAAAAGTGGGGTGCAATTGGAATTGAAACAGTATGGCACGAGAAGGGGTAACATTTTATGGGAGGATCCAGAGTGATAGAAAAGTGGGGGTGCAATTGGAATTAATACAGTCAGGTACTAGAAGGGGTAACTTGTTGGGGGAGGGTCCAGAGGGACAGCAAAGTGGGATGCATGTTTGTGATTGAAATAGTATGGCACTAGTAGGGGTAAGATTTTATGGGAGGAGCCAGAGTGATGAAAAAGTGGGATGCAATTGGAATTGATACAGTCAGGCACTAGAAGGGGTCAGATTTTATGGGAGGATCTAGAGTTACAGAAAAGTGGGGTGCATGTTTGGGATAAAAAAAAGTATGGCAATCCGAAAGGGGTAACATGTTGGGTGAGGGTCAAGAGGGACAGCAAAATGGGATGCAATTGGAATTTATACAGTAAGGCAATCTGGCAGGGGTAACATGTTGGGGGAGGATCCAGAGTGACAGAAAAGTGGGATGCAATTGGAATTGGTACAGTCAGGCACTAGAAGGGTTAACATTTTATGGGAGGATCCAGAGTGACAGAAAAGTGGGATGCAATTGGAATTGGTACAGTCAGGCACCAGAAGGGTTACCATTTTATGGGAGGATCCAGAGTGATAGAAAAGCATTGGAGTAACTGTGATACCGATGAGGGCCTAACATAATGCGACAAGCCGTTTTTGTACATTTTCAATTCTTCTAGCCAGTTGTTTACTTATTGAAGTATGCCAGACTTGGCTGGCATACTCTAAAATTGGTCTAATGTAGCATGTGAACACCGAGACTAAGTCAGCCAAGGGAGTGTTATATTTTTTAAAAATACACAAGGTAAATAATCTTCTAGAGGCTCTAGAGACAATATCAGCAACAGTTTCAAATGATTAACTTTGTTTAGGGATATGTCATTAAAAGTAAACATCTAGGGCTAGGTGTAACTCGTCGTAAGAAACTGATCTTCATTACTTGACATTTAGCAGGTTTGGGAAGAACATCGTTAGCTTTGGACCATTCAGAGAGATCATCAAGATGGGATTGAAGTTGAGCATTTTCACCATATTTAACTATATCCCTGAGGGTCAGGTCGTCCACGTATTTCCAATGTCTATGGCTTCCAATGGCAGCATCGTTAACCAGGACCAGAAATAATATGGGGCCTAACTTAGTTCCTTGCGGGACGCCACGATCAATGGTTTTGACAGAGGAAGTGTGATTAACGAGTTTGGTATTTTGGGAGCGATTGGAAAGGAAGCTGCAGACAATTGGAATAATTGAGCGTCTAACCCCAAGGTTGATAAGTTTCTTGATAATAATATTATGATTAACAAGATCAAAGGCTTTGGTGAAGTCAATCTCAGCAAGGTAAGCATACTGATTAGGCTTATCTAGTCCCTCATACACATCATTTAACATATCCACCAGGTAATGAGTGGTAGAGCTGCCCTTAATGTTACCGTAATGTTTAGGATCAAGTTTTACAGAAATATCATTAATAATGTATTTGGCAATAAAGGATTCAAAAATACGAGCTAACACTGGTGTCAAGGAGATGGGCCTCAGTTGATCAAAAGACAAAACGTGTTTAGTTTTAGGAACTGGTATGATAGTGGCAGTCTTCCACAATTCAGGAAAATTACCCTCCCTCAAGCAAGAATTGAATACGCAAGTACATGTAAGTGGAAGGGCTAATTCGGGAGCAAATTCTTTAATCAGACTGATAGGTAAGTCCAAAGGATGACCAGCCTTAGAGGATTTCAGTTTTTTAAGTGCTCTCAGAACCTGCCCATGATAAACTACTGGAGGAGGTGTTTCTGCCGGCAGGTATGCAGGAAGACTTTCAAGCTCTAAAGCTGGTAGCTGATTGCATATTTCGGCAAAATGATTGTTAATAGCTTCAACTGTTCCGCTAGGATTTAATATAGCTCCAGGGATAGTAACTGGTTTGGATTTAAAATGACACATCCTCTGTATATGTTTGTGCCATTTAGCTGGCTGACAGTTCTTGAGGTTGTACACAGAGTCCGCGTAGAACTTACTTTTGGCTTGGATTATGAGTTTATTCACTTTGTTGCGCAGCATAGGCCATTCCATCTGATCACCCCGAGTAAAAGCTTTCTGGCGGTTTCTGATAAGTCGTTTAATTTGTAAAGTCATCCATGGCTTGTCCTTGAGTCGCAATACTGAACGGACTTTGGGAAAATGTTCCTCATAGGCGTCATTGATGGTAGATGAAAAATTCCTGAGCATGGCATCAGATGACTGGTTTGAGGTAAAGCTGTCCCAATTACAGCCAGTCACCCATTGCCCGAATGACCGCACTGAAGAGTCTCGGTAGGGGCGCCTGTAGATGGAAGTAGGCTTCACAGATGGATATTCGGTCACTGGATTGATGAGAATACAGCAGTGGTCACTATGTCCAATTGGTGATAGTCGTTTGGGTTCAGTAAAAAACGTGGGGTGGTTGGTAAACATCTTATCCAGTATAGCATTGTGCCGAGTGGGGAAATTGATCAACTGTTCCATATGTAAATTGTTCTCAATGGTGTTAGTTTGGAGATCATTAAAGTCTCCTACTAGAATGATTGTGGCAGTTGTATCAATTGAATAGATATCGTCCACAGTTTGAAAAAATAAAAAAATGTGCTCAAGCATGTCATTGGCATAGGTAGACCCTGGAGGATAGTAAATCACTCCAATGTAGAAATTAGATGTTGACTGATTGTGGTTAAGTTTGAGCCACAAACATTCATACTCACATGAATGGTTGGATAGTGTCTGCACGTTGAAACTTTCCTTGGTATAGACAGCTACACCTCCTCCTCGTCTTCCATCTCGGCATTTGGACGAAAAATGAAATCCAGGGATGTCAGCAGATTGTATGGTAATGTCATTCAACCAGGTTTCTGTAACGGCAGCTATATCGACAGAATTCTCACTGAGAACAAGCTGCAGATCTTCCAGCTTGTTATTCAAAGATCTTGCATTGGTCAGCAGAATTCGAGGTAGCAGAGCTATGTTGGTGTGGATAACGGGACAAGTGTTCGGAACAGGAACAAGGTGACAAGGGGTTCTTTTAGAATGTCTAATAAAAGACTTGTGGTATGTTGTAGCAGATGTCTCCACACAATGTCCTCCTCTTGTATTACTAGTAACAGGGATATGTCTAAAAGCCTGTCGACCTCCTCTACATCCCCTCATCTTCTTCAACAGCTCTAATGTCTTCAGGCTTTCATATGTACATGTAGATGTAGATATGCATTGTTTTCCTCCACCTTTTAATAGTTTCAGTTGATTCTGAGTGTAAGTAATTCTCTGGTAGTCTGTGGAATGGCAAGTAGACCCGGATTTCTGAGCACATCCATAAAAATGGTGATATCGGTGTGGATCGTGACGAGGGATCCAGAGTGATAGAAAAGTGGGGTGCAATTGGAATTAATAGAGTCAGGCACTAGAAGGGGTAACATGTTGGGGGAGGGTCCTGAGGGACAGCAAAGTGGGATGCATGTTTGTGATTGAAACAGTATAGCACTTGAAGGGGTAAGATTTTATGGGAGGATCCAGAGTGATTGAAAAGTGGGGTGCAATTGGAATTGATACAGTCAGGCACTAGAGGGGGTAACATTTTATGGGAGGATCCAGAGTGACAGAAAAGTGGGATGCATGTTTGGGATTGAAACAGTATGGCACTAGAAGGGGTAACATTTTATGGAAGGATCCAGAGTGATAGAAAAGTGGGATGCAATTGGAATTGATACAGTCAGGCACTAGAGGGGGTAACATTTTATGGGAGGATCCAGAGTGACAGAAAAGTGGGATGCATGTTTGGGATTAAAACAGTATGGCACTAGTAGGGGTAAGATTTTATGGGAGGATCCAGAGCGACAGAAAAGTGTGGTGCATGTTTGGGTAAAAAAGTATGGCAATCTGAAAAGGATAACATGTTGGGAGAGGGTCCAGAGGGGCAGCAAAATGGGGTGCAATTGGAATATACAGTAAAGCAATCCGGCAGGGGTAACATGTTGGGGGAGGGTCCAGAGGGACAGCAAAGTGGGATGAATGTTTGTGATTGAAACAGTATGGCTCTAGAAGGGGTCAGATTTTATGGGAGGATCCAGAGTGACAGAAAAGAGGGGTTCAATTCGAAATGATACAGTACAAAGCTAAAGAAGGGCTAACATGTAGGGGGAGGATCCAGAGTGACAGTAAAAAGGGATGCATGTTTGGGAATAAAACAGTTTGGCAATCCAAAATGGGTATAATTTTCGGGGAGGGTCCAGAGGGACAGCAAAGTGGGATGCAATTGGAATTGTTACAGCAAGGCAATAGAAGGGGTAACATGTTGGGAAAGATCCAGAGTGACATCAAAGTGGGGTGCATGATTGGGATTGATCCTAAAAAATTGGTGTAATGTGATTAATTGTCAGATCATCTTGAATGTACTGCAATAAAAACCCAAAGAAGATGTATGCATACAATTACTCCAGCGAAGGATCAACAATTTTTATAACAGTCTTTCGGCTGTGATGTATCCTGCTTTCAGAAACTGTGTCTACAGTATGGCACTAGAAGGGGTAACATGTTGGGGGAGGATCCAGTGTAACAACAAAGTTGGATGAATGTTTGGGATTCATACAGTATGGCACAAGAAGGGGTTGGGGGAAGACCCAGACTGACAACAAAGTTGGATGCAAAACGGGCAACAATTTTTGATAACAGTCTTTGGGCTGTGATGAATCTTCAAACCACATCAGGTATGTCCTGCTTTCTGCAACTTTATCTACAACTTCAACCTAAAAAAACATAAGTGTAAGAACAGGAGACCGGGTAGGGGTGCTGATCAGTAGGAAGACAGATACAATAGATACTGATAGGATCCAGAGGAAAAAGACAACATGTCAAGATGGCAGATTTATGAGATACAGTTTGGATGAATGGGGAAGATGTGTAAAGTGGATTGACAAAGTACATAGTACATGACAATGTAAAAGGAGTAATATGTTAAGGGATGATCCTTAGATACATCAAAGTGAGGTGAATGGTTGGGATTGACACAGAATGGCACAAGAAGGGGTACAATGGTGGGGGAGGATCCAGAGTGGCAGCAAAGTGGGGATGGGTGTTTGGGATCAAGGATGGTAGAAATGGGGGTATATTTAGGGAGCAGATCCCGGTAGATAGAAATAAGGGTATGATGGGGTGGAGAGCAAGGTACATTGAGAGCAAAGAGGGCAGTTTTGATTTTTCAAAAAGTGTTACATGTTGTAGATTAATATTTAGATCTTTTGTTTATCTCACCAGAACTTCAAAAGAATGAGTGAAGTTTAAGCTGATGATCTTCATTTGTGGAATCACTTCGTAGGAACTTCCTACACAAGGACCAAGAATATTCTGTGAAAAAAAGGTTTACAGAAAGAAAAGATTCAAGCAAAATGGAAATCTCAATGCAGGCTATTGCAGAAATTATTAACCATTGAATGCACTGGTGGCCACACACTGGGTTCTTAACCCAATTTTGTACAACCCTTTAATTCAATGAAAATCTTCATACAGTGAGACTTAACACAAAAAATTAAAGTTTCCTTACAATGGTTTATCAACCAGATCTTTAAGAGGCTTGGTCTAATTTCCAACTAATCTGACCCTAAATAGCTATTTTTGTACATTTGAGAAAGTGATGAGCAGTTGTTTAAGGTACTGCACGAACAGAAAAAAACTGCAAATGAAAAGTGGTAGTAAATTAAACCTAACAATTTGTTGTTTGGATGCTGACATTGTCTCATGTCCATCAGCCATGCACAAACACTGTTGGGGGAGGATCCAGAGTGACAGAAAAGTGGGATGCATGTTTAGGATTGAAACAGTATGGCACTTGAGGGGTATCATTTTATGGGAGGATCCTGAGTAACAGAAAAGTGGGGTGCATGTTTGGGATTAAAACAGTACGGCAATCCAGAAGGGGTAACATTTTATGGGAGGATCCAGAGTTACAGCAAAGTGGGGTGCATGTTTGGGGTTAAAACAGCATGGCAATCCGGGAGGTGTAACATGTTGGGAGAGGGTCCAGAGGGAGAGCAAAGTGGGAGGCAATTGGAATTGTTACAGTAAGGCAATATAAGGAGTATCAAGTTGGGGGAAGGACCCAAAGTGACATTAAAGTGGGGTGCAAGATTGGGATTAATTCTATAAATTTGGTGTAAACAGGCCCTTTTACAATGTTTAGTATTAACAAAACAATTTTACCTCAATATTCCAGAATTCTTTAAGATACAGATTTGAGGTTGCTTGATGCAAAGAGATGATGACGTATAACTTTGAATTCATGGTTTAGATGGAAGCCAAGTGATCTTTTCAGCTGAGTTGGTGCATCTCTCATTAGAAAGAATGTGATTAATTGTCAGATCATCTTGAATGTACTGCAATAAAAACCCAAAGAAGACGTGTGCATACAATTACTCCAGTCTAGATTCAACAATCTTTCAAAAAAGTCTTTGGGCTGTGATGAATCTTCAAAACTACATCATGCGTGTCCAGCTTTCAGAAATTGTATCTAAAGTATTGGCACTAGAAGGGGTAACATGTTGGGGGAGGATCCAGAGTGACAGCAAAGTGGGATGCAATTGCAATTTACATGTATACAGTAAGGCAATAGAAGGGGTAACATGTTGGGGGAGGATCAGTGTGAATGCACGTTTGGAATTGAAATAGTATGGCCAATAGAAGGGGTAACATGTCGGGGGAGGATCCAGAGTGGCATCAAAGTGGGGTCGCCCGTACCACGAAGTGACGTAACCCGTACACAGTAAAAAAAAACGTGTTCGGAGAAAATCTCGATTGAAGTTGCACTACTTTTCAACAGCTGTTTCGGAGTCTGCTTACTATTTTTATTTTTTTTTATATGACGAAAATAAAGCTGAATACTTTATTCATACAGAATTATCAATGTGTTTTCATCCCTAAAACTATTTTAATAAGTAATTAATTCCTTAGGTCACTTTGTGAAAATGAAAATTCAAGTTTTGCCCGCAGAGCGCTGTGTACAAACCAATGCGTAATAGAGACCTTAACGAGATAGGTCACTTTGTGAAAATACTACGCTTCCCAGTTAGGTCACTTTGTGGTACGCACATTATCACACGCGCACGAACTGCGCGCGCTGTAGCGCATAGTTTACTATTGGTAAAGTGGCGTATCTAGTTAGGTCACTTTGTGAAAAGACAAAATGGCAAGTCTAGTGATACGTAGTTTTAACTAATTTGTGTAACTACGAAACTATTACGTACAATGTACATGTATTAGGCACTGAAACTTGCTCAGGGCTCGAATTTGGGATTAAATTCCACAAGACTGCAGGGCTTGTAGCTCAAAATGTTTACCGGACCAGAGTTTATTTCACAAGACCAGAATCTTTATGAGAAAGAGCTTTCTGCACAGTTTCACATGTAAATTATAGATTTTGTCTCATTTGTCTTATGGGTTAGTATTATTTTGATACTCAACGGAATTGTATGAATACCAGACTCAAGGTCAACATTTGAACATCTTTTCTTTCTGTTAAAGATATTACACAATGGCTATTGTTCAATTAAAAAAACACAAGACCGCCGGACTTGTTAGGTCATGAGTTTACTGGCCCAAGGCTAAAATCACTGGCCTCGGGCCGGCGGTCCAGTGTCAAATTCGAGCCCTGTTGCTAAAAATATTGACAGAAATGAGTATGTCAATAATTTGGAAAAAAAAATATTTGCAAAAATGTGTAATTTTAGTCAGTTAGGTCAGTTCGTGGTACGAGCGACGAATTGGAATTGGTACAGTGAAGCACATTTTGGGAGGATCCAGAGTGACAGAAAAGTGGGGTGCAATTGGACTTGGTACACTCAGGCACTAGAAGGGGTAACATTTTATGGGAGAATCCAGAGTGACAGAATAGTGGGGTGCAGTTGGAATTGGTACAGTCAGGCACTAGAAGGGGTTAACAATTTGTGGGAGGATCCAGAGTGACAGCAAAGTGGGGGGCAATTGGAATTGGTACAGTCAGGCACTAGAAGGGGTAATAATTTATGGGAGGATCCAGAGTGACAGAAAAGTGGGGTGCAATTGGAATTGATACAGCCAGGCACTAGAAGGAGTAACATTTTATGGGAGGATCCAGAGTGACAGAAAAGTGGGATGCATGTTTGGGATTGAAACAGTATGGCACTAGAAGGGGTAACATTTTATGGGAGGATCCAGAGTTACAGAAAAGTGGGGTGCAATTGGAATTGAAACAGCCAGGCACTAGAAGGGGTAATATTTTTTGGGAGGGTCCAGAGTGACAGCAAAGTGGGATGCAATTGGAATTGGTACAGTCAGGCACTAGAAGGGGTAACATTTTATGGGAGGATCCAAAGTGATAGAAAAATGGGGTGCAATTAGACTTGGTTCCAAGTCTGTGACCGTGGCTAGTGATCGTGACCAGGGATCCAGAGTGATAGAAAAGTGGGGTGCAATTGGAATTAATAGAGTCAGGCACTAGAAGGGGTAACATTTTATGGGAGGATCCAGAGTGACAGAAAAGTGGGATGCATGTTTGGGATTGAAACAGTATAGCACTAGAAGGGGTAACATTTTATGGGAGGATCCAGAGTGACAGCAAAGTGGGGTGCAATTGGAATTGGTACAGTCAGGCACTAGAAGGGGTAACATTTTATGGGAGGATCTAGAGTGATAGAAAATGGGGTGCAATTGGAATTGGTACAGTCTGGCACTAGAAGGGGTGAGATTTTATGGGAGGATCCAGAGTGATAGAAAAGTGGGATGCATGTTTGGGATTAAAACAGTATGGCACTAGTAGGGGTAACATTTTATGGGAGGATCCAGAGTGACAGAGCCATGCACCTTTCAAATTCTTATCAATGGGAATTTTTGAAATACTAGGTGGCTGTAGATGTGCCAGGTAAAATCCACAGTCCTAAATTTGAGTTTAAAGCCACGATTTGCTTTCTTGTTTCAACCTAATTCGTCAGGTCGCTTTTGCTTTGTTTAGTGAAAATAAATGTTTAGAGTTGAATTAAAATTGAAATGGTTTACTAGTTTTGTTTACTGCCAGGTACAATATCAAAAGTTGACAGTGTTTTTTGTAATGTTTAGCCTAGTTGTTAAAGGCCTTGCCATAAATGCATTGTTTCACAGGAACTCACATAGATTAGACTTATCCATCACTCTCACCTGCTGATGGCATAATGGATAGCAACTGTTTAAATTATGTGAATGATGACTGTGTATAGTCAGAATGTCTTGTATTGTGTGCCATTTGGCATTTCATTCCGTAGCGATGGGCTTGTTGTGGTGGTTGAACTTGATGTGGAACTGGTCCAAAACACTGACTGAGTTTGCACAGCCTACAGGGTTGGGACTAAACCAGTCAAGACTAGAGTTACACAATATACACACAATCATCACTGTCACTCTGTTTACCATGTTTATAGCAGTATCACCTCGCTCGATCTATAATCTGGACTGTCTACGATTCGAGGGACTGTGAGTTTGTTTGTGGCACAACAAGCAGCCAGAGACATAGAACTATTTTTCAAAGAAACTTGTGACAATTGTGTGCAGGACTGCAGTAAACACCACAAGCAGCAACGACTACGTACTACCACGTATGTGACATGTCTACCTCCCTTAGAACCTGTCAACGTCAGACGCTCTGTCTGTCTCTCTCTGCTTTGTGTGGAGACGGGAGGGATGGCGGATGTATTGTAAACAAAACACTACTTTGGTTGACTTTACAATTACGTTACTGACTTACAAGTTACAGTCGACGTCGTGAATAGTATTAGTACTAGCGGTACACACTACAGCATGTACAGTCAAAACAAAACTAACTTGCTGCCAAAAGTTTTCCTTTTTAGACATCTTTAACACATAGATGATACACGTCAAATGAGCTATCAACCCTTTCCTTAGATTACCATGTATTAAAAAAACTGAAAATAAAAATCCATACTTACATTTCGATTTGAAGACGCACTACGTCGTACGTCGTATTGCAGACGACAGCTCAATGTTTGTTATTATTTTTTTGGCAATGCGTTCTGGGTACTCACTACGCATGTGCAGCAAATGATGCAAGTGAGGGGGCGCTTGTCTTGAGTTTGCAGTTTTGCTTCACAGAGCGTCTGCAAACCCTCAGCAGCCAGGGTCTTCATATTTTAAGGTTAAACTAGAAGCAGACTTTTTTCTTATCCTTTCCAGTATGTCTAGAAGAAGACGTTTAGAAGATGACGGTGATGGTATGTCTACTTATTTATATTTAGTTTACGAGCGCCCTTCGCCTGTTCGCTCCTTGCTCTAGTGAAAAGCGTCTGCTTTTTGTTGTGTTTACCATTGCTTCGCACAGCATCCTTTTCGGGAAAATGTTTTATTTAAGTTTTTAAAATGTTAGTAGCCCTTACAAGTTATATGAGTGCTACAGTTATGTGAGTTGCGATGATCGTAACCCTCCATCCTCCCGAGCTGCGATGATCGTAACCCTCCATCCTCCCGAGTTGCGATGGAATCGTAACCCTCCATCCTCCCGAGTTGCGATGATCGTAACCCTCTACTCCTAGAACTATTCGGTTCGTTCCGCTATCGTCTCCCCGACCCTCATAGGTCATCATGTACAAAATCCTATTCGAAACTTTTTCCCCTTCACGTTTATGCACCTGGACTTCTCTTTTGAAAACGGAGCTCGCCAAAATTAGGCTCTATCTATTCATTGTTTTCAAAGTGAGCTCGGGGTGGGTCCAGAAAATCCACTCCGCAAAAAAAAGGTGCAAAAAATGATAAATTCCCATCGTTTATTCAGAATCGTCGCCTTCCGATAACAAAAATGGCCGCCGTCGCTTGTATCAATGGTATGCTGCGCGCAACGCTGGTTCACAATAACCAACGGTTTACGTATAAAAGATAAGCCATTGATTATTGTGGACCAGTGTTGCACACAGAATACTATGCGAAGGCATGTCGTGGACCAGCGTTGCACGCAGCATACCAGTGATACAAGCGACGGCGGCCATTTTGTTATCGGAAGGCGACGATTCTGAATAAACGATGGGAATTTATCATTTTTTGCACCTTTTTTTTGCGGAGTGGATTTTCTGGACCCACCCCGAGCTCACTTTGAAAACAATGAATAGATAGAGCCTAATTTTGGCGAGCTCCGTTTTCAAAAGAGAAGTCCAAGTGCATAAACGTGAAGGGGAAAAAGTTTCGAATAGGATTTTGTACATGATGACCTATGAGGGTCGGGGAGACGATAGCGGAACGAACCGAATAGTTCTAGGAGTAGTAACCCTCCATCCTCCCGAGCTGCGATGATCTTAACCTTCCATCCTCCCGACGGTCGGGAGGATGGAGGGTTACAAACACTAGTATACTCTACTCAGCATTCTCCTGAAGATGAGCAGAGTATACTGTTCGAAACGTCGAGACGGAAACAGGTCAACTCGTACGCACGCAAACTCGTACGCACGCAAACCCGTACGCCAATTGGTCAACTCGTGCGCCAACCAACTCGTACACACACAAACTCGTACACCCACAAACTCGTACACACGCAAACTCGTACACACGCAAAGTCGTACACAAACAAACTCGTACGCAGGTGTATTTATTACGGGACACTTGTACATTGGAAACAACGAAAGCACTAATATCGTGCTATGCTTTACATAAAACCGTAAAATTATGATTACAATCCAAGGCAGGATCTATGGGACGCCTACCAAGCCGGGACTCTGAAAACCTCTAGCCTGTTGTCAGCGTGCAGCCACCTCCATGGTCCTGCGATGTGAGCAACTTCAAGCCCCACCAAACCAAACGGTCCTTTCAGGACCCATGAAAACCACCGGCCCTTTTCAGGGCCACACATTTACAAAAGAGATTACAAAAGCTGAACGAGTCTAGAGTATGCAATTACCTGTTTCAACAATATTTTTGAAATTTCCAGCCAAAACTTTCACTATAGCTGAACACAAAATCTGTTTTATTTTCCAAAAGTTATTTACTATAAATTTCAGAAATAATCAATTTCAGAAACAATCATTTCGGAAAGGAACAAAACTCCCAAAGAATCTGTTTTATTTACTAAATTTATTTACTATCAAAATTTAACTGACGGAAATGAACAAAACTCCCCAAGAATATGTTTTATTTTCTAAATTTATTTAATTTCATAATTTAACTGACGGGCTAAACAATCATTTCAGAAAGGAACAAAACTCCCCAAAAATCAGTTTGTTTTTCCAAAACATCTGTTTTATTTTCCAAAAATTGTTTACTATCAAAATTTGAGAAAAATACCAAAACCATCTGTTTTATTTTCCAAAAATTATTTACTATCAAAATTTCAGAAAAATATCAAATTGAAATAAACCCTACCTTTCGGATTTTAGCGAGAATGCCATCCGTCAAATCAAAGTTTAATTACTTGAGGGAAAACAAAAACAAAACTAAAACGCAATTCATTATTATTAGACTTATTAAACCTTTTCCCGAAGTCAACACGTAGTGAATTATTACAATATTATAAGTTATAATAATAACTTTGCATCAAAACGGCGAAACCTTTTCCCTGAGTCAACACGTAGTGAATTATGCTTGCGTACGAGTTGGTGGGTGTACGAGTTAGTTTGCGTACGAGCTGGTGTGCGTACGACTTGGTGTGTGTACGAGTTTGTGCGTGTACGAGTTTGTGTGTGTACGAGTTGGTGCGTACGAGTTTGCGTGCGTACGAGTTGACCAGCATTCGTCGAGACCACACCAAGCCAACACTCCTCCCATTGAGTTCTGGCCTTACAAATAAAAAGACGTTTATTTTTCAAATTACGTTTCATTGCCTCTTTGTCTCTGAGAATTCATGGCGCAATGCCACGCTTTTTGTTAACAACATTCCCAACAGATAACAGGAGTCAAAAGCGTCGGAGGACCACCACTGATCAGAATGAGATAGAAGAAAGGCTTGAATCCCTCATTGCAAGAGTCGGGGAAAAGGTATAGACCTTGTGTAATGCTGTTACGGTGACTTTACGTCTTGTGTAATGCTGTTATGGTGACTTTACGTCTTGTGTAACACTGTTATATTGACTTTAAGTCTTGTGTAACGCTGTTATATTGACCTTACTTCTTGTGTAATGCTGTTAATTATGTTGACTTTAAGTCGTGTGTAACGCTGTTATGTTGACTTTAAGTCTTGTGTAACGCTGTAATGGTGACTTTACGTCTTGTGTAACGCTGTTATGGTGACTTTACGACTTGTTTAATGCTGTTAATTTGTTACGTCTTGTGCAACGCTGTTATGTTGACTTTAAGTCTTGTGTAACGCTGTTATGATGACTTTAAGTCTTGTGTAACGCTGTTATGATGACTTTACGTCTTGTGTAACGCTGTTATGGTGACTTTACGACTTGTTTAATGCTGTTAATTTTTTACGTCTTGTGTAACGCTGTTATGATGACTTAAGTCTTGTGTAACGCTGTTATGATGACTTTAAGTCTTGTGTAAAGCTGTTATGTTGACTTTAAGTCTTGTGTAACGCTGTTATGGTGACTTTACGTCTTGTGTAACGCTGTTATGGTGACTTTACGACTTGTTTAATGCTGTTAATTTGTTACGTCTTGTGCAACGCTGTTATGATGACTTTACGTCTTGTGTAACGCTGTTATGACTTAAGTCTTGTGTAACGCTGTTATGATGACTTTACCTGGGCATGGTTGAATGCTCAGTATTGAACTAGGGATGGGACGTTTAACTGTTTAACCCCCCCCCCTAAAAAAAACCGGGTTAAATCCATTTCCAAATATCTTTAATATTTAACCGAAACGGACAATAAAACAAAACGAGACCTTTCTTTTTCAGCTTGCCTGTAGAGAATTATTCTCCTGCTTTGTTTTATAAAATTAGTAATGATGATAATGTATTGAGCGACCGTGGTGTGCACACTCCCACACAAAATAATTTGTATAAATTTACATTTTACTATGTAGACAGAACAGCACTATACCAGCACACAGAGGATGTGCAGACACGCACTGATTTTGTGACCACCAAATTGATGGAACATTGATGGAACAAGATAACAATTTTCATTACATATTTTCAGTAGTTTTCTTTTCTTTTTTATAGTTATTGATATTTCTTTTTGTTCCTACACAGTTCAACTGAGCTACCAGAAAAGTTGAGTGTGTACACAACCTTGGTCTGTCTCATCAATGCTAAGAACTACGAATGTGGAGGCGATGTGAGTTCTTACATGAATTGTATCCATGTAGTCTTGGTCAAAGACCAGGGATAACAACAATGACTCAACAGAGGGCGCACTATTTGATGGCGCACTTACTTTTGATGCAAAGTGTGGTGTGTAGTAATAAAATCACACAGCACCCTAGATGTCGTGGGTCCTGGCCTGCAGTAGAGGGCATTGAAATGGAGCAATTTTGACACCGTGCTTTAATCTGTCATTTGAACTTAAAAGGAATGGGGAATGGAGCAATTTTGACAAAGTTCTTTGTGAATTTGGACCACTTATTTCATCGTTCAGTTACTGCTAAGTTTAAGTCGACACTTTGGTGGTGTTAGACTCCTTGGCCTTGTTTCCGAACAGTTTATTCTGAATCATGGAAAAATGTGTGCAATGCAAATTGCTGTGATTAATTTTTGTTGTGTCTTGTTCTTTAATAATAGTTCTCGGAGGAGTTATGGAGGCAGTTGAAGGAGCTGATGAAACAGAACGAGTGGGACAGATGTCGCCTACTAGTGCGCTTCATTGCTGACCTCATCAACTGCCGTGTGGTGGACGTGTCCTCCATGGTTCAGCTCTACGAAGCATTTGTTGCCGTGACGCTAGAAGAAGGCATCCCTCAGGTCAGGTCTGACTGGTTTGTGTACACTGTACTCTCCAGTCTGCCATGGGTGAGTGTAGATTTTCTGGATCAATTATCCCCTACTATGGATGCACACTCCAAGATGCCTCAATACCTTCCCCATATGCTATGCACAGAATGGTGACGTAACCCATGCCACACTTTCCTGTCATCGTATTTGTTTGATCAATCAGTGCCACAGATTGCCACGGCAGAAATGGACCAAGGTTGAGAACCTTTATCTCTTCCAGCAGTCGCCCAAATTCCATTGCAATTGAGCGCAGCTGGTGGCTTCTCCAGTTTACCACTCTCATTGAAGAACCTTGGGCAGGCTGTACTCTCTACATCAGCATGTGTGTGTGCCTCATAATGCCACAGTTGTGGCATAGTGTGGTATGGGTTGGTTGTCCTGAGAAACACGCCGACAGTCGGAGGATTGATTCTTATCAACTTCCTTACCAGGAGATGTCCTGGACAGTTCAAAGTCTTCTTTTTTTTGGGGGGGGGGGTGGTGTAAACATTCCGCTATAATTCAAACTATTAGTCTAAGGCCATGTCTGAATCAAGTGACTACAACCACAGCCGTGGCCACAACAGCAACAATGAAGTGTAGGACTTTGTGGCTTTGTGCCGTAACCATTGTCAGAACCAATAACCCTAAGGGGCCATTCAGAATAGTCAATCTTTAAAAAAAAATCCATTTTTTAATATTGAATGGCTTCATAATATAATCTATACACTGAAGAATAAAATAATGCCTCAAATGGACCAGATATTTTAGACATCCAACATCTCCAACATCAGTAGTTTTCAATGGGTTTTTTTCTGGCTTAAACAAAACAACTTAGTAGTTTAGTCAGAAATTAAATTGGCGATCTTGGCCAGCTGGGTACTTTTTCTTCTTCTTTGTCATTTGTTAGCTTATATACTGAATTTCTGTTTTTCAGTTATTTCTTGTGATCCACCCACCCACAATTTCGAAAGAATTTTTTACTTTTCTGAATGGCCTTATCCTCCCAAATCCTTCTAATGACCCCTCACCTGAAGGAGTTGACCCCCCAAAATGGTGGAAATGGTGGACGCACCACCAGAATGGGGTCACTTTCCTCTTTTGGTGTGGAGTGACAAGAGAGGAGGATATTGGAGGTTTGAGGTGAACCTGTATGTAAAAATGCCTAGGGAGTAAGGGTTCACTTGGACGCAGCATAAACAACATTATTTTTTAAAAAGAAAAGTATCTATATTCAATAAGTAATGATTGTTATATATGTGTTTGATAGGTAGGAGCAGAGATTGCAGAGAAGAAGGAAGAAGAACTGGATAAAATAATGAGTGTTTTCGAGAACTACATGCCGTGAGTTTTAAACCCCTTGTATAGGCAGGGATGTGATTTCTCCGTTTTTTCTGGAAATCCGTAAAAAAAATATATATATATAAAAAAAATGAGTAGTATTCTTTTAAATTAAGACCATAAAAAATATGTAGATAAAACCAAATAGAATGCCCCAGAGTGCAGATTAGGGCTTTTAAAACAGAAGATAAATGTATGTACGTAAGTAGGCTTCGAGCTCGCAAGTTTTTGCCCTCGCAAGCTTTCATGCTTTGCGCTCACAGTTCAGTTTTTTTCAACAGCCTATCACATCCCTGATAGGACAACACAAGCTCAAACAGCGTCCTCACTGAACTCAAAGGAAGACCTGTCATTGGCTGAGAATTTAACAAGGTGCGTGCACATGCGCACATTTCCATTTTCCATTGATCTCAAGAAATGGCAGCGTATGCGAGAGGTCTATTCAGTTATTAGTTGACGCATGGGCGTGTCTTGGTCAAGGGGTCTAAGACCCCCGGACCAAAGCTCTGGTGTTTCTGATCAGCAGAGTGTGGGGTCGGGTCCTGGTTCAGGTCCTGATGTTGACGCTTGTGTCACTTAGCCATTGTTGCTTTGTCCTTTGGATGGGACGTAAAGCTGTGTTGTGTAATGCATGTGGAAACACAAATTGCACTTATCCTTAAGAGAGGGGGTTTGCCCAGGTGCTTCAGGTATGGTTTACTGCACCTTGTTTCACCCTTACAAGGTACCCTTATCAACACCCTGTTCCACACCACCTTCACCCCTTCTACACCCCCTTCAACAACCCCTTCAACCCTCTTACACACCCCTTCACCCCTACAACAGATAGATTTGTCCACTTTCCTGATATGCAGATATAGAACTTATCCCTTAAAATATTTTGTGTCTTTGCCAGAAAGAGAAAGAAGGACCATGTTCCGATGTTGAGGGTGTGGCACAGCGACACACCCCACCCCCAGGAAGATGTAAGTTGTTCATCAATGGCCTCAATAGTGTCTCCATTTCTCTCCAAGGAGACAACATGAGAAATGAAGCATAAAATGAACCAAATGCAATACTAGCGTCGGAACACTTCATCATTGAATCAGTGCCGGAACTAGCAATAGACTGTGGCATATTTGAATGGTTTGCCCCGTTTAATTTGTTCAACTGAGTTTCTTTGACATGTTAAAGCATGCATTATCGCATGGACAACATTGGTAATTGTCAAAGACCATCATCGCACTTTGAGTGACCCAGCATGTACTTGAATAAACCAACTTCTGGAAGTTGAAGCTGAATCAGTCATTGTGTTCACTAGAAGATAAGTGAAAAAACCCCTTGTATGTTTTCACTGTTTTCAAGCGTCAGGTTTTGGACTTGTGAGCTCAAAACTAATTGTTTGACTCATTTCTCAAAAACTGAAGCACTTTAAGGAAAAATATGTTGGGAAAAATGTTCCACATTAACCATCTTTATACCATGTTAATTGTGTGCAAACATCTTTGAGCACTTATATTTTACACTGTTATCAATGTTGTGCAACAAAATTTAAAGAAATGTACGTGGGAACCAGAGGTTTCCCCTGAAAATGCTCAAATAACGGCGAGACTTCCGCAATTTATTTAATGTTCAGTGTGTTGTTCACTTCCTCAACAATATTCTGCCGTTCTTACTTTCAAAATAAATGTTCTAAGAATATTAGCCCTCCATCATTTAACGAAAAGAATTGTCTTTGTAGAGGGTGATGAGAAAAGACGAACATTTTTCTAATTTGTCCTTTCTCATGGCATTTATCAGACTATTGACTGCCTGTGGGCCCTGACGACCAAACTCCGTCGGGACAACTGGAACCAGAAGAGCATCCTTCGCTCCTACCTGTCCTTCGATAGCATCCTGTCCAAGGCTCTTCAGCACACCTTGTCGCAGTTCACCGTCCCGCCCCACAATGAGGACTGTGTCTACCCTCTACCCAAGGTCGTCTTCAGGATGTTTGACTACACAGACGCAACCGAGGTTTGATTGGTAATAAGAACTGTGTAGGTTATGTCGGTGCAAAAAACTCTGTATCTCCTAAAATAGCACTGAAATTACGCACCAGTTTGAAATTGTCAAAACCTTGTATCTCGTCAAAATAGCCTGAATGTACGCACAAAACAAGTATGCACCAATATCGATTTGTGCTTGGAGCATTTTTTTGCGAAATACAGTGTTTTTGCACTGATACGACGATGTTTTGAATTCTCTTTGTGAACACTGCTGCTTCCGAGAAGAACCAGGGTTGAGATAAAGTAGAATCTAGACTTTTCAGACAGTGTACTCTGCTCGTCTTCAAGAAAAAAGCATTGCAAATCTTCCAATCTTACTGAAACTCGATTCACACTTCGGGCAAAAGCAAAAGGGACCAATTTTGGTGACACAAACAGTCGGAATGTGCTGTTTTCCACTCGTATACACAATGAAGTATATATCAGGGTTTTTTTTATTGATAATAATACCCATCAAGTATGCTTTCAAGATGTCATCTCCATTGTTAGTTTCTGACGGTATAGTTTTCATCTACACATTATTCAACCGGTATGAAAATGGATAATGTTTTAAGAGAAATGTTGGCCGTTCATCTTTGCAGGGCCCCACCATGCCAGGACATCATTCCATTGAGAGGTACTTAGTTGAAGAGCAACTGGGCTGCATCATTACTGCCTATGTCAAGGATCGCAAGGAGTGGTGAGTTTCCAGACGATATTCTTTTCCTTTTTCTTTGAGGCGTTAGAAGATGAAACATCTCCTTGAAAAAAAACCAACAGTTGATGATTTTATTCCTACTTCTAAAGTTTCAGGTATTTTTTTGATTTGTGTAGATCATGTAACCTGTGACATCACATGTTTACAAAGGAGCCACAGAGCCTGGACTTCCTGCAGGCACAAATTGTACACAACATTAAATCTTATATTTTATGGGGGTTGCACAGTCTGTTTTTTTTTATCAACTTTCAATATAAAGAAAGGGGGCACATCTCAAAATGTGTTCAGCCCGTATTTTTATAACTCTTGAATTTATGTAGAAATTATGACACAATATGTAAACATTTCCAGTATGACCAGTGTAGTATCTCGCCTACCAGAAAGGCTCTGGAATGTACATGGTCACTCTTTTTGTAAACAAAGGTTACATTGTCTTCGCAAAGTAATGTTTGTTGTACCAGAAAAATTTTGCTGAGAAAGTTGAAAACACGTTTTAAGAATGATATCCTCACCTCGTTTCTGCTGTTCCAGCGCTGCCCAGTTAGTGAGTTATCACGGCAAGGCCAGAGTCCCTCTCAACTACATGATTGTAGAGGTGGTGTTCGGTCAGCTCTTCAACTTACCTCATCCCGTCAAGCTGGAAGCAGCCTACGCCAGTCTCCTGCTGGAGCTGTGTAAACTCCAACCAAGTTCTCTCCCTCAAGTTGTATCCTTTAAAATGTTGTACTCTATTGGTAACGTTTTCTAGTGAGGTGATTAACCATTTGAAAGCATTCAACTGCACCAAGACACAACTCTAAACAGAACTAATTGTGGTACAATAAAATACTGCAGGCTGGTATAATGCATCTACTGTTCAAGACCACAGTGGATGAGATTGAACGGTCAGACAGTGCGAGGGTTGACTGCATACCGTGCAGATACATTCACCACATGATATCATACTGCAGGCTGGCATAGTGTAGCCATCATGGGAAACCACTGTAGATGATATTGAATGGTCAGCCAGTAGGAAGGTTAATATTTGTTTCACAAAGAAATGTTATTCAGAGAGCGTATTTAATTCAGAGGATATCATTCTTGCATTGGTGTTGAAAATTGAACATATAATTTAGAACTTCACTGACGTTTGCATTGTACTTATCAAAGGTTTGTCACAGTAACTGTTATCATGTTTGGTTCTGTCAAGAACTTTATTATGAATTTGTATCTAATATCAGTTCCTATAAAAACCCACTTGATCACAATTAATGTTAGTGAGATTACATACATGGTGTGTCGCAAACTGGAATCCATGGACCAGTGAATGACGGAATTATTTAACCAATAACCCCAAATTCCAGAATAACATGATGAAATATATGTATGGCCCAAGGGCCCAGTCTCTCAAAGCAATGAGCACAAAAATGCCTTCGTGCAGGAATATTTTGCCGAGTATGAACAGGCCGTCAGCCAGATAAGTTTTTTACAATAAATTGGCTTGCGGAAACATTGCATGTACTTTGCTGTGTAGATTATTTATGTAGAAAAGAGCTTACCTTGCTGTTATTCTACTACCACGGAGTAGATTTTGGGTATTCCGGCAGACTTCTTAGTTCCAAGAAGAACTGTCCTGCTTATTAAGTACTACTTGGGAAATCTGCCTTCTACTTAGCTGAGTTGATCGAGGGGACTTCTCGTAATTTACTTCACTGTCACGAAGTGAGTCGCCTGCTCTAGTCACTGCCAGTAGATATATTATTTTCTTGGGCCTTGTCCAAATTAGTGTCTGCGGCTATGGCTAATGCTATGGCTGCTGCTATGGCTGCGGCTGTGGTTGCAGCTGTGGCTGTGCCTGCGGTTGTTGCTATGGCTTTTCCTATGGGCCGTCTATGCTTCAATGCATGTCATGTGACTACCAAGCCTCAGCGGCTAATTTGGACATGTACTTGGTATTAATTTCTGCTGTTGGCTGAAGTTATGATATCAGGTCCATGTTGTGATTCTTAATTTAACGTACAGAGCTCCTGTACGAGAGACTGGATAATATGAATCTCAACTGCACTGATCGGTTTGTCAATTGGTTCTCTCATCACCTCAGCAATTGTCAATTCCGCTGGAGCTGGGATGAATGGTGAGTGTTTACTTCAAAGAAGGGCTTCCAGGTCAAATTCAGTTTTGTGCTGCACTCATTCTTCAAAAGATAGAGTCGTCCAGGCATGTGGTTTCGCAGGATTTTGTCCTGATTTCAGGATTTTCTCAAAATCTCCTCGAGCCTTAAATTTTTCTTGGATCAAGTACAGCAGTCCACTCAAGTTATTTGTGTTGGTCATGAGGCTAATTTCAACCTGTTTTTATCAAATATCATTGAAATTCCTGAATGAACTAAAATTTCTCTCTCCAAAAATGTACAAGCCCATGTATTTGAAATGTGCCATTGGATGTTTTTTATGTTAACAAGTTTCACACGGCAAGAGTGGGAAATACAGCTGGCATTTGACACTGTTTTAATGTCAGGCCAGACACTTGCAATATCTTTTTCAAAAGGGCTATAACCATTGACAAATAAGTGCATCACAAAATCAACTATGACCTTAGAGCCCCTCTCCAATATAGAATTCAAATCACAGGTTACCTATACATGTGTACTTTTTTTTAACCCCCCCCCCCAAAAAAAATAATAATAATAAATTGAATTATATATATATATTTTTAAAATTCAGACCGTAAAAAACATGAAGATAAAACCAAACAGAATGCCCCAGAGTGCAGATTAGGGCTTTTAAAACAAAAGATAAATGCATGTAAGTAGGTTTCGAGCTCGCAAGCTTTCACACTTGGCGCTCACAGTTCAGATTTTTTTTTGCAACATCCTATCACATCCCTTAATCTTCCGTAAACCTAGTTTTATAAATGGCACCCAGCAGCCACATGAGCTAAGAAAACTGGTCCTTCCACATTAAAAATCTCCCAATACTTAGCTGTGCTGAAAACAGAGCCATCTATTTCAACTCTCAAATCTGCTTCCAAAAATGTGCGAGAAAAAAACCATCTACATTTAGTGCACATAAAATGATTTCTTTTTCAATTTTAAACTATTGACTTCTTGGTGTTTTTCACAATTTTTTCAATGATGTCTCCCTCATTCAAAGACAAACAAATATTAATCTGTGGCTTTTGCTTTGAATTGATTTCGAACAAGTTCATCGGAATGGACTAATTAAAATGTTATATGAATTTGATATCATATTCTAGAATTCTGTCAGTTGTGTTACTTGATCTGGTTAATTTTTGTAATTTAAACAAATATTTAAGTACACTGGCACATCAATAGGATGTACTTCAAATTACAATAGGCCTACATCATGAAAATAATAATGATTGGGAACACCACAAAATTGTATTGAAATTTAAGTCTCTTTTTGGAAAAGTTATCAAATCACACAAGTAGTTGTTTGGTTGTATCTTTGCATCATCAACTGCAACGGTTTTGGGATAAGCCAAGTTGTAACAGAATGGCTTCATTTGGGGTTTGTACCTTATTTTGTGTTCACTATACAATGTGCCAGTGGAAAAAACTGTGAAATAAAAACTGCTTTCTTGAGGATGTTATCTGTATTGAAATAAAAGAACATAAATTTGTGCCCATTTGTTCTTTCTTGTATTAAAATAAAAGAAGGGAAAACACATTTCTTTGTGTCTTTTTTCTATAGATAAGATCTGCTTTTTTTGTAAATATGTCTGCAGTTCAGACCTTTATCGCACAGCAGCCATCTTGTATTTTCAAAGATATGTGACAAAACTGATATGGAAAGAGAAGTTTAATGCACAGTTTGTGTTAAAGCAAACAAAGTCAATCATATAATGAAACTTAATTAACACTGTCTTCACAAAACACTGAAAATCGAGCAGAAAGTGAATCTATGTGTACTTACAAAGGTAAATTCACAGCAAACAAAATACTGTTTGGACTGAGCAATATACCATTGAGAACATGGTTACATTGTGGTGAAGGTCTGGTCATCAGGAATAAAACAAAGAGAAGGTATTCATTTCGCAGTAAAGCAACATTTCAAACAAAATCAAATAGTTCATCATAGTGTAAAGTGTTTCAATAAAACCAAATCGACCCTATGAAGTAATTATTTTATTTTTCTATAACAATTTTCTGTTGAAAGGTCAATTGCCTACAGATATCTCATGACAAAAAAATTCCATTAATGTGAAGAAAACTACTCCTGAATCAGTGATTGTACCTTCCATTTAGTTTAGCTTGATACACAGGTGCTGAACTCTGTAGCAAGGTAGATGCTCAAAACACTAGGGGAAGGGAGGGGAGTGGGGGTTGACTGTTATGAGGGGGCAGGTGGAGGGTGTGTGTGATGGGAGAAAGGATAGGTCCTTAGTGAGTTATTTTGTTTTGGGGGGTCAAGTCCTGCATTGTTTTTTTCATTTTAAATGTTCTTTTGGGACCTAAACTAACCCCAGCGTATGCCAGTGCCTCCAGTACCTAGGATTGACAGACACCAAGAAGCAAAGTAAGGAGTGCCCTTCAACTACCTGAGACTGTAATCTGTGCAAGCGCCAGTAAACATGTCTGTATGATGCCCTCCTGTGACAGCAGCCATTTTAGTTTAGTACTACTTCAAACATGTTACCAAAACGAGGCCAAATATTTTTGAGAAGACAAGCAAATTCCCTACAAAACTTTTGACCTAAAGTCAAATAAACGGTTTTCATGGAAACAGCTGACCCCTATTTCATTATATGACTAGGAATTTCGATAAGTTCTTTGAAACGTCAACATAGTTTTTTTGGTGACCGGATGCAGCATTAACAAGTTATGGGCAAAAGTAAAGATGTGGAAAATCCAAACAAAGCAGTGATAAATTTATGCTTAAGAATGCACATTCCAGAAACAACTTCCCAAAATAATATTTATACCTCAATGTCTTTCCAAAAACTATGACAGCAATGTGTCTCACTGAGCATAAGTTTGGTTGTCATCAACCGCACAACTTCATCTGTCAATTACAGGATCATCTGCACAAGTTCTCATGTGTACAATTCAGGCCACGCCCCTAAATTTTTACAATGCTGATTTTGTTAATGGGTTCAAGTCGAAAACCAGCCCAGAATCACACTTTTATACAGATTTACTCTGCTGAAAATGAGCTAAACTCTTCAATATTTACTTCCCCTATTTATAAGAAATAACCGTTCGTTACCTGAAATTTGTATCAAAAGCAATTTTATTCCCGAACGTAAACAAAGCCATTTTCATTGATAAAGATTTGTGAAGTCACCTTATTAGTATTCAGAACTCAGTCGATGAGCAGACGATAACTCCATCATTTTTCTACTTATTTTTTTTTAATCGGAAGGTTTCATTCCGACCAGCATAAAAAGAATACGAGTCTATACATTATAAAATAATGTAAATTTAAAATCACAAATGGAGGTTTTTTGTTGCTCATCAACTAGAAATAAATTTATTAAGATACGACCAATCATAATGAAAAACGGAAGACGCCATCTTGTTTTCTAATAATAGACGCGTGCTTGCGGTTTTAACCCGGATGCACACGTGTGTCGGCTCACAACAATCACACGTGTACACAGTGTATGCATCGGAAATAAGGATTATTTAAGTGAAACCTCTGGAAATATATGCTGCAAAAGTCACTCATCTTAAAGAGGGCAGTTTAGAAGGTAAGACTGACGAAAAGAGGGTTTAAATGGTGGTATTTTCGTTGCACAGTATTGGAAATGAACATTTTGGTAACCTTTTTTTTTTTTTTTTTTTTTTTTCTAGCAACCAATACCAGTCTTAGATGGTATGAGATATGGTATTTTAGCTGGCAATGTTATCCTGGTATTAAAGCAGATGTTGTGCTCTGCTACTTGTTTGTGTACACAAGCAGTTTTATTAAATTGGTGCCCGGCTAATTTTACAATGTCCGATATGGAGCAGAGGGTAGACCCCCCCCCCTAACTGCCTAATGTTCCCATACTGAACACACTGTTTTCTTTAAGTTCTTGTACAGTAGTCCCCCCCCCCCCCCCCCCCCCCCCCTCCAAAAAATCCTGTAAAAAATTCCGGAGATTCCAAGCTCACACTGAGGACACAATTGCGAGCCGGGATGGCTACACCACGCCCCATGTCGAACACAAATTGTAGCTAACGGTGTAAGTCCTTACTCTCAGTTGTGAGAAACGATGGACTGATAAACATACCAAATTTTAATATCACAGAACACCATACTTGTCCACTTGGTTCAACGGTTATTGTAGTCTCCCGACAAAGCTCAACTCCTGTGCTTTGTACCAGAGTGTGCACATGAGACTCTTTTTATTTGTGGCGGTGTCTTTCCATGCTCTTATATACCCTGCTTCAGATCCATTATTCTAGAGTCTCTTGAGGGGAATGTTGGTCCCACCTGTTAACCTGTTTTTCTGTGTCAGTGGTTTTTCTTTTTGACATTTTGTTGAACATTTCTCTGTTGCTTCTCTTCACATGATGTGCTGAGGCAATTTAGGTGCAATTTAGACCACACTGTAAGATTCAGTAGACAAAAGAAGCATCAACATTCTCTAAACTAAGTTTGAGAGTCTTGAGAAGAACTTCATCAGATTAGGTTGTCATTCATTTCCAGAAGAATATAACTGTTAAGATTTTTTTCCAGGGAGATGGTGCACATTTCCAATGCAGCCTAAATCAGAAGAAGAAATAGTAGGTTTTTGGAAAGTATGGTTGAACATATCATTTTTGTTCCATTGAAAACTTAAAATACAACTAAGGGCAGTGAAATCTTGCGCCTTTAATTTGACACTGAACTGGCTGGCATACTACTGCAGTTTGTCAACATTTTTCTATTTTTAAGCTAACAGATGAAGCGAAATTCTCTCGATGCCATCGATTCTTGAACTTCGCGTCTCAAAATATTGACGATTTTAAGCACAATGGATGACGTAGTATGAACACATGTTATTAATTATTCCCCAGCAAACTATGGCTAAATGACCCTGTTCACATTCGCCATCACCCGCCAGATGCTATTTTTCTGTTTAGTTTAACCCAAACATAGGTCTTTCTCGGCCAATTAATTATTATTATTTTTTTTATTAAAACGTCTTGCTCATCTAAAACGAATGCTCCATCACATCAACGTTCAACAGTAACAAAGGAGTATTTCAATTTTAAAAGTTTACATTTCACTGGTCAAATAAGATCATTTGAATTCATTAGGTCGCAACGATCTTTCAATGTCGTAGGAGCTAATAGCAAGAGGCTGGCCAACCATTCAATTTGATCAATAAGCACACATTTTTCAACTGTTTCCATATAAATTCGTCTGCATGGTTTGTGCTGGCTGAAATGCAGATATTCTAAGAAGAATTCAGTTTTCTACACTAGTTCTGGTTATATATACCTCCCTCTAGAGCGATAAAGAAGGAAATAGTGTCTGTCAGTGGTCGATACAGACGATCACGTGAATCATTCAGATCAGAGGAGCGGTCAACTCTGCTGCATGGAAAGGTCCAGCTGATTGTCTGACAAAATGGCGTACCGGACAACGCAGTCACAGTGCATGGAATGGTACAACTACAGCCAAACTAAAGCCAGTCAAGGTAAGCAACCAACTTTTGAATATACAGAAACGAACAAACGTAGTATGGAAAACAAAAGACGGAAATAACAGAGATTGGTCAAACTGGCCTTATTTTTGACCCAGATATGAAATGATGTCCAGGGGCAACTTTTAAAACTTTATAACCATCTCGAAATGCCAATCACTTGTTTACCCTCGATTGCAGAAAAGTCCATTTGGGACATAGTAATAAAACCTCACCACTTGATAAATGGTAACGCTTATCTCAAATATTCTGGCCCTATTCCAAAATAAATGTTAAACTAACTGATAACAATCCTACAGTCTTCCAGATGGTCTGGATATTGTATTTAACCATTCAAGGGGCGGATCCACTGGTTCGAAATTTAACTGCACAACTTCTTTTATCAAAGTAAATTTATCGGGTTTTTTTTGCCGTCAAATCGCACTTTAATTTGTTACTCAAAAATTCAAAATAGCCTGTGGCGACAACTCGCGGCGGGAACCTCCCCCGATAGTGCTGGCTCGGATTTTTTTGGTCACAATGATGGCGCCACATTTTGGTAAAAAGCTCATAATTCCCAAGGTTTAAGAATATGGCCATGTCCCCACACAACCTACTCTAAAATTCCCCACATAGAAAAGGTCTTCAGGGAAGTCTAGTCTAGAATGCTGCACCGTCAAATCGCACTTTTATTTTCGACCTCAAAATTCAAAATGGCGACCTGTCAATAATTCCAAAAGTTCGACCCCGGTAACATGCCGATTTTGGGCGATCACTTTTTGCGGACACCTCCGCCGATGGTTCTGGTTCGAATTTGAAGACCGCAACGATTTTATTCCATGAGTTGTTGAGGTTTTTTGGGCAACAAAGATGGCGTCACTTTTTGGTATAAAGCTCCTAATTGCCCAGGTTTTGGGATTTGGCCATGTCCCCACACAGAAAAGGTCTTCAGGGAAGTCTAGTCTAGAATGCTGCACCGTCAAATCGCACTTTTATTTTCGACCCCAAAATTCAAAATGGCGACAGGGTACTACCTGTCAATTATTCCAAAAATTCGACCCCCGGTAACATGCCGATTTTTGGCGATCACTTTTTGCGGACACCTCCGCCGATGGTTCTGGTTCGAATTTGAAGACCGCAACGATTTTATTCCATGAATTATTGAGGTTTTTTGGGCAACAAAGATGGCGTCACTTTTTGGTAGAAAGCTCCTAATTGCCCAGGTTTTGGGATTTGGCCATGTCCCAACACAGAAAAGGTCTTCAGGGAAGTCTAGTCTAGAATGCTGCACCGTCAAATCGCACTTTTATTTTCGACCCCAAATATCAAAATGGCGACAGGGTACTACCTGTCAATTATTCCAAAAATTCGACCCCCGGTAACATGCCGATTTGTGGCGGTCAGTTTTTGCGGACACCTCCGCCGATGGTTCTGGTTCGAATTTGAAGACCGCAACGATTTTATTCCATGAATTATTGAGTTTTTTGGGGCGACAAAGATGGCTTCACTTTTTGGTAGAAAGCTCCTAATTGCCCAGGTTTTGGGATTTGGCCATGTCCCCACACAAAAAAGGTCTTCAGGGAAGTCTAGTCTAGAATGCTGCACCGTCAAATCGCACTTTTATTTTCGACCCCAAAATTCAAAATGGCGACAGGGTACTACCAGTAACCTGTCAATTATTCCAAAAATTCGACCCCCGGTAACATGCCGATTTGTGGCGATCACTTTTTGCGGACACCTCCGCCGATGGTTCTGGTTCGAATTTGAAGACCGCAACGATTTTATTCCATGAATTATTGAGGTTTTTTGGGCAACAAAGATGGCGTCACTTTTTGGTAGAAAGCTCCTAATTGCCCAGGTTTTGGGATTTGGTCATGTCCCCACACAGAAAAGGTCTTGAGGGAAGTCTAGTCTAGAATGCTGCACCGTCAAATCGCACTTTTATTTTCGACCCCAAAATTCAAAATGGCGACAGGGTACTACCTGTCAATTATTCCAAAAATTCGACCCCCGGTAACATGCCGATTTTTGGCGATCACTTTTTGCGGACACCTCCGCCGATGGTATGGTTCGAATTTGAAGACCGCAACGATTTTATTCCATGAATTATTGAGGTTTTTGGGTCAACAAAGATGGCGTCACTTTTTGGTAGAAAGCTCCTAATTGCCCAGGTTTTGGGATTTGGCCATGTCCCCACACAGAAAAGGTCTTCAGGGAGGTCTAGTCTAGAATGCTGCACCGTCAAATCGCACTTTTATTTTCGACCCCAAAATTCAAAATGGAGACAGGGAGACCTGTCAATTATTCCAAAAATTCGACCCCCGGTAACATGCCGATTTTTGGCGATCACTTTTTGCGGATACCTCCGCCGATGGTTCTGGTTCGAATTTGAAGACCGCAACGATTTTATTCCATGAATTATTGAGGTTTTTTTGGGCAACAAAGATGGCGTCACTTTTTGGTAGAAAGCTCCTAATTGCCCAGGTTTTGGGATTTGGCCATGTCCCCCCACAGAAAAGGTCTTCAGGGAAGTCTAGTCTAGAATTCTGCACCGTCAAATCGCACTTTTATTTTCGACCCCAAATATCAAAATGGCGACAGGGTACTACCTGTCAATTATTCAAAAAATTCGACCCCCGGTAACATGCCGATTTGTGGCGGTCAGTTTTTGCGGACACCTCCGCCGATGGTTCTGGTTCGAATTTGAAGACCGCAACGATTTTATTCCATGAATTATTGAGTTTTTTGGGGCAACAAAGATGGCTTCACTTTTTGGTAGAAAGCTCCTAATTGCCCAGGTTTTGGGATTTGGCCATGTCCCCACACAAAAAAGGTCTTCAGGGAAGTCTAGTCTAGAATGCTGCACCGTCAAATCGCACTTTTATTTTCGACCCCAAAATTCAAAATGGCGACAGGGTACTACCAGTAACCTGTCAATTATTCCAAAAATTCGACCCCCGGTAACATGCCGATTTGTGGCGATCACTTTTTGCGGACACCTCCGCCGATGGTTCTGGTTCGAATTTGAAGACCGCAACGATTTTATTCCATGAATTATTGAGGTTTTTTGGGCAACAAAGATGGCGTCACTTTTTGGTAGAAAGCTCCTAATTGCCCAGGTTTTGGGATTTGGTCATGTCCCCACACAGAAAAGGTCTTCAGGGAAGTCTAGTCTAGAATGCTGCACCGTCAAATCGCACTTTTATTTTCGACCCCAAAATTCAAAATGGCGACAGGGTACTACCTGTCAATTATTCCAAAAATTCGACCCCCGGTAACATGCCGATTTTTGGCGATCACTTTTTGCGGACACCTCCGCCGATGGTATGGTTCGAATTTGAAGACCGCAACGATTTTATTCCATGAATTATTGAGGTTTTTGGGTCAACAAAGATGGCGTCACTTTTTGGTAGAAAGCTCCTAATTGCCCAGGTTTTGGGATTTGGCCATGTCCCCACACAGAAAAGGTCTTCAGGGAGGTCTAGTCTAGAATGCTGCACCGTCAAATCGCACTTTTATTTTCGACCCCAAAATTCAAAATGGAGACAGGGAGACCTGTCAATTATTCCAAAAATTCGACCCCCGGTAACATGCCGATTTTTGGCGATCACTTTTTGCGGATACCTCCGCCGATGGTTCTGGTTCGAATTTGAAGACCGCAACGATTTTATTCCATGAATTATTGAGGTTTTTTTGGGCAACAAAGATGGCGTCACTTTTTGGTAGAAAGCTCCTAATTGCCCAGGTTTTGGGATTTGGCCATGTCCCCCCACAGAAAAGGTCTTCAGGGAAGTCTAGTCTAGAATTCTGCACCGTCAAATCGCACTTTTATTTTCGACCCCAAATATCAAAATGGCGACAGGGTACTACCTTTCAATTATTCCAAAAATTCGACCCCCGGTAACATGCCGATTTGTGGCGGTCAGTTTTTGCGGACACCTCCGCCGATGGTTCTGGTTCGAATTTGAAGACCGCAACGATTTTATTCCATGAATTATTGAGTTTTTTGGGGCAACAAAGATGGCTTCACTTTTTGGTAGAAAGCTCCTAATTGCCCAGGTTTTGGGATTTGGCCATGTCCCCACACAAAAAAGGTCTTCAGGGAAGTCTAGTCTAGAATGCTGCACCGTCAAATCGCACTTTTATTTTCGACCCCAAAATTCAAAATGGCGACAGGGTACTACCAGTAACCTGTCAATTATTCCAAAAATTCGACCCCCGGTAACATGCCGATTTGTGGCGATCACTTTTTGCGGACACCTCCGCCGATGGTTCTGGTTCGAATTTGAAGACCGCAACGATTTTATTCCATGAATTATTGAGGTTTTTTGGGCAACAAAGATGGCGTCACTTTTTGGTAGAAAGCTCCTAATTGCCCAGGTTTTGGGAATTGGCCATGTCCCCACACAGAAAAGGTCTTCAGGGAAGTCTAGTCTAGAATGCTGCACCGTCAAATCGCACTTTTAATTTCGACCCCAAAATTCAAAATGGCGACAGGGTACTACCTGTCAATTATTCCAAAAATTCGACCCCCGGTAACATGCCGATTTGTGGCGATCACTTTTTGCGGACACCTCCGCCGATGGTTCTGGTTCGAATTTGAAGACCGCAACGATTTTATTCCATGAATTATTGAGGTTTTTTGGGCAACAAAGATGGCGTCACTTTTTGGTAGAAAGCTCCTAATTGCCCAGGTTTTGGGATTTGGCCATGTCCCCACACAAAAAAGGTCTTCAGGAAAGTCTAGTCTAGAATGCTGCACCGTCAAATCGCCCTTTTAATTTTGACCCCAAAATTCAAAATGGCGACAGGGTACTACCTGTCAATCATTCCAAAAATTCGACCCCCTGTAACATGCCGAGTTGTGGCGATCACTTTTTTCGGACACCTCCGCCGATGGTTCTGGTTCGAATTTGAAGACCGCAACGATTTTATTCCATGAATTATTGAGGTTTTTTGGGCAACAAAGATGGCGTCACTTTTTGCTAGAAAGCTCCTAATTGCCCAGGGTTTGGGAATTGGCCATGTCCCCACACAAAAAAGGTCTTCAGGCAAGTCTAGTCTAGAATGCTGCACCGTCAAATCGCACTTTTATTTTCGACCCCAAAATTCAAAATGGCGACAGGGTCCTACCTGTCAATTATTCCAAAAATTCGACCCCCGGTAACATGCCGATTTGTGGCGATCACTTTTTGCGGACACCTCCGCCGATGGTTCTGGTTCGAATTTGAAGACCGCAACGATTTTATTCCATGAATTATTGAGGTTTTTTGGGCAACAAAGATGGCGTCACTTTTTGGTAGAAAGCTCCTAATTGCCCAGGTTTTGGGATTTGGCCATGTCCCCACACAGAAAAGGTCTTCAGGGAAGTCTAGTCTAGAATGCTGCACCGTCAAATCGCACTTTTATTTTCGACCCCAAAATTCAAAATGGCGACAGGGTACTACCTGTTAATTATTCCAAAAATTCGACCCCCGGTAACATGCCGATTTGTGGCGATCACTTTTTGCGGACACCTCCGCCGATGGTTCTGGTTCGAATTTGAAGACCGCAACGATTTTATTCCATGAATTATTGAGGTTTTTTTGGCAACAAAGATGGCGTCACTTTTTGGTAGAAAGCTCCTAATTGCTCAGGTTTTGGGATTTGGCCATGTCCCCACACAGAAAAGGTCTTCAGGGAAGTCTAGTCTAGAATGCTGCACCGTCAAATCGCACTTTTATTTTCGACCCCAAAATTCAAAATGGCGACAGGGTACTACCTGTCAATTATTCCAAAAATTCGACCCCCGGTAACATGCCGATTTTTGGCGATCACTTTTTGCGGACACCTCCGCCGATGGTTCTGGTTCGAATTTGAAGACCGCAACGATTTTATTCCATGAATTATTGAGGTTTTTGGGTCAACAAAGATGGCGTCACTTTTTGGTAGAAAGCTCCTAATTGCCCAGGTTTTGGGATTTGGCCATGTCCCCACACAAAAAAGGTCTTCAGGGAAGTCTAGTCTAGAATGCTGCACCGTCAAATCGCACTTTTATTTTCGACCCCAAAATTCAAAATGGCGACAGGGTACTACCAGTAACCTGTCAATTATTCCAAAAATTCGACCCCCGGTAACATGCCGATTTGTGGCGATCACTTTTTGCGGACACCTCCGCCGATGGTTCTGGTTCGAATTTGAAGACCGCAACGATTTTATTCCATGAATTATTGAGGTTTTTTGGGCAACAAAGATGGCGTCACTTTTTGGTAGAAAGCTCCTAATTGCCCAGGTTTTGGGAATTGGCCATGTCCCCACACAGAAAAGGTCTTCAGGGAAGTCTAGTCTAGAATGCTGCACCGTCAAATCGCACTTTAATTTCGACCCCAAAATTCAAAATGGCGACAGGGTACTACCTGTCAATTATTCCAAAAATTCGACCCCCGGTAACATGCCGATTTTTGGCGATCACTTTTTGCGGACACCTCCGCCGATGGTATGGTTCGAATTTGAAGACCGCAACGATTTTATTCCATGAATTATTGAGGTTTTTGGGTCAACAAAGATGGCGTCACTTTTTGGTAGAAAGCTCCTAATTGCCCAGGTTTTGGGATTTGGCCATGTCCCCACACAAAAAAGGTCTTCAGGCAAGTCTAGTCTAGAATGCTGCACCGTCAAATCGCACTTTTATTTTCGACCCCAAAATTCAAAATGGCGACAGGGTACTACCTGTCAATTATTCCAAAAATTCGACCCCCGGTAACATGCCGATTTGTGGCGATCACTTTTTGCGGACACCTCCGCCGATGGTTCTGGTTCGAATTTGAAGACCGCAACGATTTTATTCCATGAATTATTGAGGTTTTTTGGGCAACAAAGATGGCGTCACTTTTTGGTAGAAAGCTCCTAATTGCCCAGGTTTTGGGATTTGGCCATGTCCCCACACAGAAAAGGTCTTCAGGGAAGTCTAGTCTAGAATGCTGCACCGTCAAATCGCACTTTTATTTTCGACCCCAAAATTCAAAATGGCGACAGGGTACTACCTGTTAATTATTCCAAAAATTCGACCCCCGGTAACATGCCGATTTGTGGCGATCACTTTTTGCGGACACCTCCGCCGATGGTTCTGGTTCGAATTTGAAGACCGCAACAATTTTATTCCATGAATTATTGAGGTTTTTGGGGCAACAAAGATGGCTTCACTTTTTGGTAGAAAGCTCCTAATTGCCCAGGTTTTGGAATTTGGCCATGTCCCCACACAGAAAAGGTCTTCAGGGAAGTCTAGTCTAGAATGCTGCACCGTCAAATCGCACTTTTATTTTCGACCCCAAAATTCAAAATGGCGATAGAGTACTACCAGTAACCTGTCAATTATTCCAAAAATTCGACCCCCGGTAACATGCCGATTTGTGGCGATCACTTTTTGCGGACACCTCCGCCGATGGTTCTGGTTCGAATTTGAAGACCGCAACGATTTTATTCCATGAATTATTGAGGTTTTTTGGGCAACAAAGATGGCGTCACTTTTTGGTAGAAAGCTCCTAATTGCCCAGGTTTTGGGAATTGGCCATGTCCCCACACAGAAAAGGTCTTCAGGGAAGTCTAGTCTAGAATGCTGCACCGTCAAATCGCACTTTTAATTTCGACCCCAAAATTCAAAATGGCGACAGGGTACTACCTGTCAATTATTCCAAAAATTCGACCCCCGGTAACATGCCGATTTTTGGCGATCACTTTTTGCGGACACCTCCGCCGATGGTATGGTTCGAATTTGAAGACCGCAACGATTTTATTCCATGAATTATTGAGGTTTTTGGGTCAACAAAGATGGCGTCACTTTTTGGTAGAAAGCTCCTAATTGCCCAGGTTTTGGGATTTGGCCATGTCACCACACAGAAAAGGTCTTCAGGGAGGTCTAGTCTAGAATGCTGCACCGTCAAATCGCACTTTTATTTTCGACCCCAAAATTCAAAATGGCGACAGGGTACTTACCTGTCAATTATTCCAAAAATTCGACCCCCGGTAACATGCCGATTTTTGGCGATCACTTTTTGCGGACACCTCCGCCGATGGTTCTGGTTCGAATTTGAAGACCGCAACGATTTTATTCCATGAATTATTGAGGTTTTTTGGGCAACAAAGATGGCTTCACTTTTTGGTAGAAAGCTCCTAATTGCCCAGGTTATGGGATTTGGCCATGTCCCCACACAGAAAAGGTCTTCAGGGAAGTCTAGTCTAGAATGCTGCACCGTCAAATCGCACTTTTATTTTCGACCCCAAAATTCAAAATGGCGACAGGGTACTACCAGTAACCTGTCAATTATTCCAAAAATTCGACCCCCGGTAACATGCCGATTTGTGGCGATCACTTTTTGCGGACACCTCCGCCGATGGTTCTGGTTCGAATTTGAAGACCGCAACGATTTTATTCCATGAATTATTGAGGTTTTTTGGGCAACAAAGATGGCGTCACTTTTTGGTAGAAAGCTCCTAATTGCCCAGGTTTTGGGATTTGGCCATGTCCCCACACAAAAAAGGTCTTCAGGGAAGTCTAGTCTAGAATGCTGCACCGTCAAATCGCACTTTTATTTTCGACCCCAAAATTCAAAATGGCGACAGGGTACTACCTGTCAATTATTCCAAAAATTCGACCCCCGGTAACATGCCGATTTTTGGCGATCAGTTTTTGCGGACACCTCCGCCGATGGTTCTGGTTCGAACTTGGAGACCGCAACGATTTTATTCCATGAATTATTGAGGTTTTTGGGGCAACAAAGATCGCGTCACTTTTTGGTAGAAAGCTCCTAATTGCCCAGGTTTTGGGATTTGGCCATGTCCCCACACAGAAAAGGTCTTCAGGGAAGTCTAGTCTAGAATGCTGCACCGTCAAATCGCACTTTTATTTTCGACCCCAAAATTCAAAATGGCGACAGGGTACTACCTGTTAATTATTCCAAAAATTCGACCCCCGGTAACATGCCAATTTGTGGCGATCACTTTTTGCGGACACCTCCGCCGATGGTTCTGGTTCGAATTTGAAGACCGCAACGATTTTATTCCATGAATTATTGAGGTTTTTGGGGCAACAAAGATGGCTTCACTTTTTGGTAGAAAGCTCCTAATTGCCCAGGTTTTGGGATTTGGCCATGTCCCCACACAGAAAAGGTATTCAGGGAAGTCTAGTCTAGAATGCTGCACCGTCAAATCGCACTTTTATTTTCGACCCCAAAATTCAAAATGGCGATAGGGTACTACCAGTAACCTGTCAATTATTCCAAAAATTCGACCCCCGGTAACATGCCGATTTGTGGCGATCACTTTTTGCGGACACCTCCGCCGATGGTTCTGGTTCGAATTTGAAGACCGCAACGATTTTATTCCATGAATTATTGAGGTTTTTTGGGCAACAAAGATGGCGTCACTTTTTGGTAGAAAGCTCCTAATTGCCCAGGTTTTGGGATTTGGCCATGTCCCCACACAGAAAAGGTCTTCAGGGAAGTCTAGTCTAGAATGCTGCACCGTCAAATCGCACTTTTAATTTTGACCCCAAAATTCAAAATGGCGACAGGGTACTACCTGTCAATTATTCCAAAAATTCGACCCCCGGTAACATGCCGATTTGTGGCGATCACTTTTTTCGGACACCTCCGCCGATGGTTCTGGTTCGAATTTGAAGACCGCAACGATTTTATTCCATGAATTATTGAGGTTTTTGGGGCAACAAAGATGGCGTCACTTTTTGGTAGAAAGCTCCTAATTGCCCAGGTTTTGGGATTTGGCCATGTCCCCACACAGAAAAGGTCTTCAGGGAAGTCTAGTCTAGAATGCTGCATCGTCAAATCGCACTTTTATTTTCGACCCCAAAATTCAAAATGGCGACAGGGTACTACCTGTCAATTATTCCAAAAATTCGACCCCCGGTAACATGCCGATTTTTGGCGATCAGTTTTTTGCCGACACCTCCGCCGATGGTTCTGGTTCGAATTTGAAGACCGCAACGATTTTATTCCATGAATTATTGAGGTTTTTGGGGCAACAAAGATGGCGTCACTTTTTGGTAGAAAGCTCCTAATTGCCCAGGTTTTGGGAATTGGCCATGTCCCCACACAGAAAAGGTCTTCAGGGAAGTCTAGTCTAGAATGCTGCACCGTCAAATCGCACTTTTAATTTCGACCCCAAAATTCAAAATGGCGACAGGGTACTACCTGTCAATTATTCCAAAAATTCGACCCCCGGTAACATGCCGATTTTTGGCGATCACTTTTTGCGGACACCTCCGCCGATGGTATGGTTCGAATTTGAAGACCGCAACGATTTTATTCCATGAATTATTGAGGTTTTTGGGTCAACAAAGATGGCGTCACTTTTTGGTAGAAAGCTCCTAATTGCCCAGGTTTTGGGATTTGGCCATGTCACCACACAGAAAAGGTCTTCAGGGAGGTCTAGTCTAGAATGCTGCACCGTCAAATCGCACTTTTATTTTCGACCCCAAAATTCAAAATGGCGATAGGGTACTTACCTGTCAATTATTCCAAAAATTCGACCCCCGGTAACATGCCGATTTTTGGCGATCACTTTTTGCGGACACCTCCGCCGATGGTTCTGGTTCGAATTTGAAGACCGCAACGATTTTATTCCATGAATTATTGAGGTTTTTGGGGCAACAAAGATGGCTTCACTTTTTGGTAGAAAGCTCCTAATTGCCCAGGTTATGGGATTTGGCCATGTCCCCAAACAGAAAAGGTCTTCAGGGAAGTCTAGTCTAGAATGCTGCACCGTCAAATCGCACTTTTATTTTCGACCCCAAAATTCAAAATGGCGACAGGGTACTACCAGTAACCTGTCAATTATTCCAAAAATTCGACCCCCGGTAACATGCCGATTTGTGGCGATCACTTTTTGCGGACACCTCCGCCGATGGTTCTGGTTCGAATTTGAAGACCGCAACGATTTTATTCCATGAATTATTGAGGTTTTTTGGGCAACAAAGATGGCGTCACTTTTTGGTAGAAAGCTCCTAATTGCCCAGGTTTTGGGATTTGGCCATGTCCCCACACAAAAAAGGTCTTCAGGGAAGTCTAGTCTAGAATGCTGCACCGTCAAATCGCCCTTTTAATTTTGACCCCAAAATTCAAAATGGCGACAGGGTACTACCTGTCAATTATTCCAAAAATTCGACCCCCTGTAACATGCCGAGTTGTGGCGATCACTTTTTTCGGACACCTCCGCCGATGGTTCTGGTTCGAATTTTAAGACCGCAACGATTTTATTCCATGAATTATTGAGGTTTTTTGGGCAACAAAGATGGCGTCACTTTTTGCTAGAAAGCTCCTAATTGCCCAGGTTTTGGGATTTGGCCATGTCCCCACACAAAAAAGGTCTTCAGGCAAGTCTAGTCTAGAATGCTGCACCGTCAAATCGCACTTTTATTTTCGACCCCAAAATTCAAAATGGCGACAGGGTACTACCTGTCAATTATTCCAAAAATTCGACCCCCGGTAACATGCCGATTTGTGGCGATCACTTTTTGCGGACACCTCCGCCGATGGTTCTGGTTCGAATTTGAAGACCGCAACGATTTTATTCCATGAATTATTGAGGTTTTTGGGGCAACAAAGATGGCGTCACTTTTTGGTAGAAAGCTCCTAATTGCCCAGGTTTTGGGATTTGGCCATGTCCCCACACAGAAAAGGTCTTCAGGGAAGTCTAGTCTAGAATGCTGCACCGTCAAATCGCACTTTTATTTTCGACCCCAAAATTCAAAATGGCGACAGGGTACTACCTGTTAATTATTCCAAAAATTCGACCCCCGGTAACATGCCGATTTGTGGCGATCACTTTTTGCGGACACCTCCGCCGATGGTTCTGGTTCGAATTTGAAGACCGCAACGATTTTATTCCATGAATTATTGAGGTTTTTGGGGCAACAAAGATGGCTTCACTTTTTGGTAGAAAGCTCCTAATTGCCCAGGTTTTGGGATTTGGCCATGTCCCCACACAGAAAAGGTCTTCAGGGAAGTCTAGTCTAGAATGCTGCACCGTCAAATCGCACTTTTATTTTCGACCCCAAAATTCAAAATGGCGATAGGGTACTACCAGTAACCTGTCAATTATTCCAAAAATTCGACCCCCGGTAACATGCCGATTTGTGGCGATCACTTTTTGCGGACACCTCCGCCGATGGTTCTGGTTCGAATTTGAAGACCGCAACGATTTTATTCCATGAATTATTGAGGTTTTTTGGGCAACAAAGATGGCGTCACTTTTTGGTAGAAAGCTCCTAATTGCCCAGGTTTTGGGATTTGGCCATGTCCCCACACAGAAAAGGTCTTCAGGGAAGTCTAGTCTAGAATGCTGCACCGTCAAATCGCACTTTTAATTTTGACCCCAAAATTCAAAATGGCGACAGGGTACTACCTGTCAATTATTCCAAAAATTCGACCCCCGGTAACATGCCGATTTGTGGCGATCACTTTTTTCGGACACCTCCGCCGATGGTTCTGGTTCGAATTTGAAGACCGCAACGATTTTATTCCATGAATTATTGAGGTTTTTGGGGCAACAAAGATGGCGTCACTTTTTTGTAGAAAGCTCCTAATTGCCCAGGTTTTGGGATTTGGCCATGTCCCCACACAGAAAAGGTCTTCAGGGAAGTCTAGTCTAGAATGCTGCATCGTCAAATCGCACTTTTATTTTCGACCCCAAAATTCAAAATGGCGACAGGGTACTACCTGTCAATTATTCCAAAAATTCGACCCCCGGTAACATGCCGATTTTTGGCGATCAGTTTTTTGCCGACACCTCCGCCGATGGTTCTGGTTCGAATTTGAAGACCGCAACGATTTTATTCCATGAATTATTGAGGTTTTTGGGGCAACAAAGATGGCGTCACTTCTTGGTAGAAAGCTCCTAATTGCCCAGGTTTTGGGATTTGGCCATGTCCCCACACAAAAAAGGTCTTCAGGGAAGTCTAGTCTAGAATGCTGCACCGTCAAATCGCCCTTTTAATTTTGACCCCGAAATTCAAAATGGCGACAGGGTACTACCTGTCAATTATTCCAAAAATTCGACCCCCTGTAACATGCCGAGTTGTGGCGATCACTTTTTTCGGACACCTCCGCCGATGGTTCTGGTTCGAATTTGAAGACCGCAACGATTTTATTCCATGAATTATTGAGGTTTTTTGGGCAACAAAGATGGCGTCACTTTTTGCTAGAAAGCTCCTAATTGCCCAGGTTTTGGGATTTGGCCATGTCCCCACACAAAAAAGGTCTTCAGGCAAGTCTAGTCTAGAATGCTGCACCGTCAAATCGCACTTTTATTTTCGACCCCAAAATTCAAAATGGCGACAGGGTACTACCTGTCAATTATTCCAAAAATTCGACCCCCGGTAACATGCCGATTTGTGGCGGTCACTTTTTGCGGACACCTCCACCGATGGTTCTGGTTCGAATTTGAAGACCGCAACGATTTTATTCCATGAATTATTGAGGTTTTTTGGGCAACAAAGATGGCGTCACTTTTTGGTAGAAAGCTCCTAATTGCCCAGGTTTTGGGATTTGGCCATGTCCCCACACAGAAAAGGTCTTCAGGGAAGTCTAGTCTAGAATGCTGCACCGTCAAATCGCACTTTTATTTTCGACCCCAAAATTCAAAATGGCGATAGGGTACTTACCTGTCAATTATTCCAAAAATTCGACCCCCGGTAACATGCCGATTTTTGGCGATCACTTTTTGCGGACACCTCCGCCGATGGTTCTGGTTCGAATTTGAAGACCGCAACGATTTTATTCCATGAATTATTGAGGTTTTTGGGGCAACAAAGATGGCTTCACTTTTTGGTAGAAAGCTCCTAATTGCCCAGGTTATGGGATTTGGCCATGTCCCCAAACAGAAAAGGTCTTCAGGGAAGTCTAGTCTAGAATGCTGCACCGTCAAATCGCACTTTTATTTTCGACCCCAAAATTCAAAATGGCGACAGGGTACTACCAGTAACCTGTCAATTATTCCAAAAATTCGACCCCCGGTAACATGCCGATTTGTGGCGATCACTTTTTGCGGACACCTCCGCCGATGGTTCTGGTTCGAATTTGAAGACCGCAACGATTTTATTCCATGAATTATTGAGGTTTTTTGGGCAACAAAGATGGCGTCACTTTTTGGTAGAAAGCTCCTAATTGCCCAGGTTTTGGGATTTGGCCATGTCCCCACACAAAAAAAGGTCTTCAGGGAAGTCTAGTCTAGAATGCTGCACCGTCAAATCGCCCTTTTAATTTTGACCCCAAAATTCAAAATGGCGACAGGGTACTACCTGTCAATTATTCCAAAAATTCGACCCCCTGTAACATGCCGAGTTGTGGCGATCACTTTTTTCGGACACCTCCGCCGATGGTTCTGGTTCGAATTTTAAGACCGCAACGATTTTATTCCATGAATTATTGAGGTTTTTTGGGCAACAAAGATGGCGTCACTTTTTGCTAGAAAGCTCCTAATTGCCCAGGTTTTGGGATTTGGCCATGTCCCCACACAAAAAAGGTCTTCAGGCAAGTCTAGTCTAGAATGCTGCACCGTCAAATCGCACTTTTATTTTCGACCCCCAAAATTCAAAATGGCGACAGGGTACTACCTGTCAATTATTCCAAAAATTCGACCCCCGGTAACATGCCGATTTGTGGCGGTCACTTTTTGCGGACACCTCCACCGATGGTTCTGGTTCGAATTTGAAGACCGCAACGATTTTATTCCATGAATTATTGAGGTTTTTTGGGCAACAAAGATGGCGTCACTTTTTGGTAGAAAGCTCCTAATTGCCCAGGTTTTGGGATTTGGCCATGTCCCCACACAGAAAAGGTCTTCAGGGAAGTCTAGTCTAGAATGCTGCACCGTCAAATCGCACTTTTATTTTCGACCCCAAAATTCAAAATGGCGATAGGGTACTTACCTGTCAATTATTCCAAAAATTCGACCCCCGGTAACATGCCGATTTTTGGCGATCACTTTTTGCGGACACCTCCGCCGATGGTTCTGGTTCGAATTTGAAGACCGCAACGATTTTATTCCATGAATTATTGAGGTTTTTGGGGCAACAAAGATGGCTTCACTTTTTGGTAGAAAGCTCCTAATTGCCCAGGTTATGGGATTTGGCCATGTCCCCAAACAGAAAAGGTCTTCAGGGAAGTCTAGTCTAGAATGCTGCACCGTCAAATCGCACTTTTATTTTCGACCCCAAAATTCAAAATGGCGACAGGGTACTACCAGTAACCTGTCAATTATTCCAAAAATTCGACCCCCGGTAACATGCCGATTTGTGGCGATCACTTTTTGCGGACACCTCCGCCGATGGTTCTGGTTCGAATTTGAAGACCGCAACGATTTTATTCCATGAATTATTGAGGTTTTTTGGGCAACAAAGATGGCGTCACTTTTTGGTAGAAAGCTCCTAATTGCCCAGGTTTTGGGATTTGGCCATGTCCCCACACAAAAAAGGTCTTCAGGGAAGTCTAGTCTAGAATGCTGCACCGTCAAATCGCCCTTTTAATTTTGACCCCAAAATTCAAAATGGCGACAGGGTACTACCTGTCAATTATTCCAAAAATTCGACCCCCTGTAACATGCCGAGTTGTGGCGATCACTTTTTTCGGACACCTCCGCCGATGGTTCTGGTTCGAATTTTAAGACCGCAACGATTTTATTCCATGAATTATTGAGGTTTTTTGGGCAACAAAGATGGCGTCACTTTTTGCTAGAAAGCTCCTAATTGCCCAGGTTTTGGGATTTGGCCATGTCCCCACACAAAAAAGGTCTTCAGGCAAGTCTAGTCTAGAATGCTGCACCGTCAAATCGCACTTTTATTTTCGACCCCAAAATTCAAAATGGCGACAGGGTACTACCTGTCAATTATTCCAAAAATTCGACCCCCGGTAACATGCCGATTTGTGGCGATCACTTTTTGCGGACACCTCCGCCGATGGTTCTGGTTCGAATTTGAAGACCGCAACGATTTTATTCCATGAATTATTGAGGTTTTTTGGGCAACAAAGATGGCGTCACTTTTTGGTAGAAAGCTCCTAATTGCCCAGGTTTTGGGATTTGGCCATGTCCCCACACAGAAAAGGTCTTCAGGGAAGTCTAGTCTAGAATGCTGCACCGTCAAATCGCACTTTTATTTTCGACCCCAAAATTCAAAATGGCGACAGGGTACTACCTGTTAATTATTCCAAAAATTCGACCCCCGGTAACATGCCGATTTGTGGCGATCACTTTTTGCGGACACCTCCGCCGATGGTTCTGGTTCGAATTTGAAGACCGCAACGATTTTATTCCATGAATTATTGAGGTTTTTGGGGCAACAAAGATGGCTTCACTTTTTGGTAGAAAGCTCCTAATTGCCCAGGTTTTGGGATTTGGCCATGTCCCCACACAGAAAAGGTCTTCAGGGAAGTCTAGTCTAGAATGCTGCACCGTCAAATCGCACTTTTATTTTCGACCCCAAAATTCAAAATGGCGATAGGGTACTACCAGTAACCTGTCAATTATTCCAAAAATTCGACCCCCGGTAACATGCCGATTTGTGGCGATCACTTTTTGCGGACACCTCCGCCGATGGTTCTGGTTCGAATTTGAAGACCGCAACGATTTTATTCCATGAATTATTGAGGTTTTTTGGGCAACAAAGATGGCGTCACTTTTTGGTAGAAAGCTCCTAATTGCCCAGGTTTTGGGATTTGGCCATGTCCCCACACAGAAAAGGTCTTCAGGGAAGTCTAGTCTAGAATGCTGCACCGTCAAATCGCACTTTTAATTTTGACCCCAAAATTCAAAATGGCGACAGGGTACTACCTGTCAATTATTCCAAAAATTCGACCCCCGGTAACATGCCGATTTTTGGCGATCACTTTTTTCGGACACCTCCGCCGATGGTTCTGGTTCGAATTTGAAGACCGCAACGATTTTATTCCATGAATTATTGAGGTTTTTTGGGCAACAAAGATGGCGTCACTTTTTGGTAGAAAGCTCCTAATTGCCCAGGTTTTGGGATTTGGCCATGTCCCCACACAGAAAAGGTCTTCAGGGAAGTCTAGTCTAGAATGCTGCATCGTCAAATCGCACTTTTATTTTCGACCCCAAAATTCAAAATGGCGACAGGGTACTACCTGTCAATTATTCCAAAAATTCGACCCCCGGTAACATGCCGATTTTTGGCGATCAGTTTTTTGCCGACACCTCCGCCGATGGTTCTGGTTCGAATTTGAAGACCGCAACGATTTTATTCCATGAATTATTGAAGTTTTTGGGGCAACAAAGATGGCGTCACTTCTTGGTAGAAAGCTCCTAATTGCCCAGGTTTTGGGATTTGGCCATGTCCCCACACAAAAAAGGTCTTCAGGGAAGTCTAGTCTAGAATGCTGCACCGTCAAATCGCCCTTTTAATTTTGACCCCAAAATTCAAAATGGCGACAGGGTACTACCTGTCAATTATTCCAAAAATTCGACCCCCTGTAACATGCCGAGTTGTGGCGATCACTTTTTTCGGACACCTCCACCGATGGTTCTGGTTCGAATTTGAAGACCGCAACGATTTTATTCCATGAATTATTGAGGTTTTTTGGGCAACAAAGATGGCGTCACTTTTTGCTAGAAAGCTCCTAATTGCCCAGGTTTTGGGATTTGGCCATGTCCCCACACAAAAAAGGTCTTCAGGCAAGTCTAGTCTAGAATGCTGCACCGTCAAATCGCACTTTTATTTTCGACCCCAAAATTCAAAATGGCGACAGGGTACTACCTGTCAATTATTCCAAAAATTCGACCCCCGGTAACATGCCGATTTGTGGCGGTCACTTTTTGCGGACACCTCCACCGATGGTTCTGGTTCGAATTTGAAGACCGCAACGATTTTATTCCATGAATTATTGAGGTTTTTTGGGCAACAAAGATGGCGTCACTTTTTGGTAGAAAGCTCCTAATTGCCCAGGTTTTGGGATTTGGCCATGTCCCCACACAGAAAAGGTCTTCAGGGAAGTCTAGTCTAGAATGCTGCACCGTCAAATCGCACTTTTATTTTCGACCCCAAAATTCAAAATGGCGACAGGGTACTACCTGTTAATTATTCCAAAAATTCGACCCCCGGTAACATGCCGATTTGTGGCGATCACTTTTTGCGGACACCTCCGCCGATGGTTCTTGTTCGAATTTGAAGACCGCAACGATTTTATTCCATGAATTATTGAGGTTTTTTGGGCAACAAAGATGGCGTCACTTTTTGGTAGAAAGCTCCTAATTGCACAGGTTTTGGGATTTGGCCATGTCCCCAAACAGAAAAGGTCTTCAGGGAAGTCTAGTCTAGAATGCTCCACCGTCAAATCGCACTTTTCTTTTCGACCCCAAAATTCAAAATGGCGACAGGGTACTACCTGTCAATTATTCCAAAAATTCGACCCCGGTAACATGCCGATTTTTGGCGATCAGTTTTTGCCGACACCTCCGCCGATGGTTCTGGTTCGAATTTGAAGACCGCAACGATTTTATTCCATGAATTATTGAGGTTTTTTGGGCAACAAAGATGGCGTCACTTTTTGGTAGAAAGCTCCTAATTGCCCAGGTTTTGGGATTTGGCCATGTCCCCACACAGAAAAGGTCTTCAGGGAAGTCTAGTCTAGAATGCTGCACCGTCAAATCGCACTTTTATTTTCGACCCCAAAATTCAAAATGGCGACAGGGTACTACCTGTCAATTATTCCAAAAATTCGACCCCCGGTAACATGCCGATTTTTGGCGATCACTTTTTGCCGACACCTCCGCCGATGGTTCTGGTTTGAATTTGAAGACCGCAACGATTTTATTCCATGAATTATTGAGGTTTTTGGGGCAACAAAGATGGCGTCACTTTTTGGTAGAAAGCTCCTAATTGCCCAGGTTTTGGGATTTGGCCATGTCCCCACACAGAAAAGGTCTTCAGGGAAGTCTAGTCTAGAATGCTGCATCGTCAAATCGCACTTTTATTTTCGACCCCAAAATTCAAAATGGCGACAGGGTACTACCTGTCAATTATTCCAAAAATTCGACACCCGGTAACATGCCGATTTTTGGCGATCAGTTTTTGCCGACACCTCCGCCGATGGTTCTGGTTCGAATTTGAAGACCGCAACGATTTTATTCCATGAATTATTGAGGTTTTTGGGGCAACAAAGATGGCGTCACTTTTTGGTAGAAAGCTCCTAATTGCCCAGGTTTTGGGATTTGGCCATGTCCCCACACAGAAAAGGTCTTCAGGGAAGTCTAGTCTAGAATGCTGCACCGTCAAATCGCACTTTTATTTTCGACCCCAAAATTCAAAATGGCGACAGGGTACTACCTGTCAATTATTCCAAAAATTCGACCCCCGGTAACATGCCGATTTTTGGCGATCAGTTTTTGCGGACACCTCCGCCGATGGTTCTGGTTCGAACTTGGAGACCGCAACGATTTTATTCCATGAATTATTGAGGTTTTTGGGGCAACAAAGATCGCGTCACTTTTTGGTAGAAAGCTCCTAATTGCCCAGGTTTTGGGATTTGGCCATGTCCCAACACAGAAAAGGTCTTCAGGGAAGTCTAGTCTAGAATGCTGCACCGTCAAATCGCACTTTTATTTTCGACCCCAAAATTCAAAATGGCGACAGGGTACTACCTGTCAATTATTCCAAAAATTCGACCCCCGGTAACATGCCGATTTTTGGCGATCACTTTTTGCGGACACCTCCGCCGATTGATCTGGTTCGAATTTGGAGACCGCAACGATTTTATTCCATGAATTATTGAGGTTTTTGGGGCAACAAAGATGGCGTCACTTTTTGGTAGAAAGCTCCTAATTGCCCAGGTTTTGGGATTTGGCCATGTCCCCACACAGAAAAGGTCTTCAGGGAAGTCTAGTCTAGAATGCTGCACCGTCAAATCGCACTTTTATTTTCGACCCCAAAATTCAAAATGGCGACAGGGTACTACCTGTCAATTATTCCAAAAATTCGACCCCCGGTAACATGCCGATTTTTGGCGATCAGTTTTTGCCGACACCCCACCTCCGCCGATGGTTCTGGTTCGAATTTGAAGACCGCAACGATTTTATTCCATGAAATATTGAGGTTTTTTGGGCAACAAAGATGGCGTCACTTTTTGGTAGAAAGCTCCTAATTGCCCAGGTTTTGGGATTTGGCCATGTCCCCACACAGAAAAGGTCTTCAGGGAAGTCTAGTCTAGAATGCTGCACCGTCAAATCGCACTTTTATTTTCGACCCCAAAATTCAAAATGGCGACAGGGTACTACCTGTCAATTATTCCAAAAATTCGACCCCTGGTAACATGCCGATTTTTGGCGATCACTTTTTGCGGACACCTCCGCCGATGGTTCTGGTTCGAATTTGAAGACCGCAACGATTTTATTCCATGAATTATTGAGGTTTTTTGGGGCAACAAAGATGGCGTCACTATTTGATAGAAAGCTCCTAATTGCCCAGGTTTTGGGATTTGGCCATGTCCCCACACAGAAAAGGTCTTCAGGGAAGTCTAGTCTAGAATGCTGCACCGTCAAATCGCACTTTTATTTTCGACCCCAAAATTCAAAATGGCGACAGGGTACTACCTGTCAATTATTCCAAAAATTCGACCCCCGGTAACATGCCGATTTTTGGCGATCACTTTTTGCGGACACCTCCGCCGATGGTTCTGGTTCGAATTTGGAGACCGCAATGATTTTATTCCATGAATTATTGAGGTTTTTTGGGCAACAAAGATGGCAACACTTTTTGGTAGAAAGCTCCTAATTGCCCAGGTTTTGGGATTTGGCCATGTCCCCAAACAGAAAAGGTCTTCAGGGAAGTCTAGTCTAGAATGCTGCACCGTCAAATCGCACTTTTATTTTCGACCCCAAAATTCAAAATGGCGACAGGGTACTACATGTCAATTATTCCAAAAAATTCGACCCCCGGTAACATGCCGATTTGTGGCGATCACTTTTTGCGGACACCTCCGCCGATGGTTCTGGTTCGAATTTGAAGACCGCAACGATTTTATTCCATGAATTATTGAGGTTTTTTGGGCAACAAAGATGGCAACACTTTTTGGTAGAAAGCTCCTAATTGCCCAGGTTTTGGGATTTGGCCATGTCCCCACACAGAAAAGGTCTTCAGGGAAGTCTAGTCTAGAATGCTGCACCGTCAAATCGCACTTTTATTTTCGACCCCAAAATTCAAAATGGCGACAGGGTACTACCTGTCAATTATTCCGAAAATTCGACCCCCGGTAACATGCCGATTTTTGGCGATCAGTTTTTGCCGACACCTCCGCCGATGGTTCTGGTTCGAATTTGAAGACCGCAACGATTTTATTCCATGAATTATTGAGGTTTTTGGGGCAACAAAGATTGCGTCACTTTTTGGTAGAAAGCTCCTAATTGCCCAGGTTTTGGGATTTGGCCATGTCCCCACACAGAAAAGGTCTTCAGGGAAGTCTAGTCTAGAATGCTGCACCGTCAAATCGCACTTTTATTTTCGACCCCAAAATTCAAAATGGCGACAGGGTACTACCTGTCAATTATTCCAAAAATTCGACCCCCGGTAACATGCCGATTTTTGGCGATCAGTTTTTGCCGACACCTCCGCCGATGGTTCTGGTTCGAATTTGGAGACCGCAACGATTTTATTCCATGAATTATTGAGTATTTTGGGGGAACAAAGATGGCGTCACTTTTTGGTAGAAAGCTCCTAATTGCCCAGGTTTTGGGATTTGGCCATGTCCCCAAACAGAAAAGGTCTTCAGGGAAGTCTAGTCTAGAATGCTGCACCGTCAAATCGCACTTTTATTTTCGACCCCAAAATTCAAAATGGCGACAGGGTACTACCTGTCAATTATTCCAAAAATTCGGCCCCCGGTAACATGCCGATTTTTGGCGATCTGTTTTTGCGGACACCTCCGCCGATGGATCTGGTTCGAATTTGGAGACCGCAACGATTTTATTCCATGAATTATTGAGGTTTTTGGGGCAACAAAGATGGCGTCACTTTTTGGTAGAAAGCTCCTAATTGCCCAGGTTTTGGGATTTGGCCATGTCCCCACACAGAAAAGGTCTTCAGGGAAGTCTAGTCTAGAATGCTGCACCGTCAAATCGCACTTTTATTTTCGACCCCAAAATTCAAAATGGCGACAGGGTACTACCTGTCAATTATTCCAAAAATTCGACCCCCGGTAACATGCCGATTTTTGGCGATCAGTTTTTGCGGACACCTCCGCCGATGGTTCTGGTTCGAATTTGAAGACCGCAACGATTTTATTCCATGAAATATTGAGGTTTTTGGGCAACAAAGATGGCGTCACTTTTTGGTAGAAAGCTCCTAATTGCCCAGGTTTTGGGATTTGGCCATGTCCCCACACAAAAAAGGTCTTCAGGGAAGTCTAGTCTAGAATGCTGCACCGTCAAATCGCACTTTTATTTTCGACCCCAAAATTCAAAATGGCGACAGGGTACTACCTGTCAATTATTCCAAAAATTCGACCCCCGGTAACATGCCGATTTTTGGCGATCACTTTTTGCGGACACCTCCGCCGATGGTTCTGGTTCGAATTTGAAGACCGCAACGATTTTATTCCATGAATTATTGAGGTTTTTGGGGCAACAAAGATGGCGTCACTATTTGATAGAAAGCTCCTAATTGCCCAGGTTTTGGGATTTGGCCATGTCCCCACACAGAAAAGGTCTTCAGGGAAGTCTAGTCTAGAATGCTGCACCGTCAAATCGCACTTTTATTTTCGACCCCAAAATTCAAAATGGCGACAGGGTACTACCTGTCAATTATTCCAAAAATTCGACCCCCGGTAACATGCCGATTTTTGGCGATCACTTTTTGCGGACACCTCCGCCGATGGTTCTGGTTCGAATTTGGAGACCGCAATGATTTTATTCCATGAATTATTGAGGTTTTTGGGGCAACAAAGATGGCGTCACTTTTTGGTAGAAAGCTCCTAATTGCCCAGGTTTTGGGATTTGTCCATGTGCCCACACAGAAAAGGTCTTCAGGGAAGTCTAGTCTAGAATGCTGCACCGTCAAATCGCACTTTTATTTTCGACCCCAAAATTCAAAATGGCGACAGGGTACTACCTGTCAATTATTCCAAAAATTCGACCCCCGGTAACATGCCGATTTTTGGCGATCACTTTTTGCGGACACCTCCGCCGATGGTTCTGGTTCGAATTTGAAGACCGCAACGATTTTATTCCATGAATTATTGAGGTTTTTTGGGCAACAAAGATGGCGTCACTTTTTGGTAGAAAGCTCCTAATTGCCCAGGTTTTGGGATTTGGCCATGTCCCCACACAGAAAAGGTCTTCAGGGAAGTCTAGTCTAGAATGCTGCACCGTCAAATCGCACTTTTATTTTCGACCCCAAAATTCAAAAAGGCGACAATTATTCCAAAAATTCGACCCCCGGTAACATGCCGATTTGTGGCGATCACTTTTTGCGGACACCTCCGCCGATGGTTCTGGTTCGAATTTGAAGACCGCAACGATTTTATTCCATGAATTATTGAGGTTTTTTGGGCAACAAAGATGGCGTCACTTTTTGGTAGAAAGCTCCTAATTGCCCAGGTTTTGGGATTTGGCCATGTCCCCACACAGAAAAGGTCTTCAGGGAAGTCTAGTCTAGAATGCTGCATCGTCAAATCGCACTTTTATTTTCGACCCCAAAATTCAAAATGGCGACAGGGTACTACCTGTCAATTATTCCAAAAATTCGACCCCCGGTAACATGCCGATTTGTGGCGATCACTTTTTGCGGACACCTCCGCCGATGGTTCTGGTTCGAATTTGAAGACCGCAACGATTTTATTCCATGAATTATTGAGGTTTTTTGGCCAACAAAGATGGCGTCACTTTTTGGTAGAAAGCTCCTAATTGCCCAGGTTTTGGGATTTGTCCATGTGCCCACACAGAAAAGGTCTTCAGGGAAGTCTAGTCTAGAATGCTGCACTGTCAAATCGCACTTTTATTTTCGACCCCAAAATTCAAAATGGCGACAGGGTACTACCTGTCAATTATTCCAAAAATTCGACCCCCGGTAACATGCCGATTTTTGGCGATCACTTTTTGCGGACACCTCCGCCGATGGTTTTGGTTCGAATTTGAAGACCGCAACGATTTTATTCCATGAATTATTGAGGTTTTTTGGGCAACAAAGATGGCGTCACTTTTTGGTAGAAAGCTCCTAATTGCCCAGGTTTTGGGATTTTGCCATGTCCCCACACAGAAAAGGTCTTCAGGGAAGTCTAGTCTAGAATGCTGCACCGTCAAATCGCACTTTTATTTTCGACCCCAAAATTCAAAAAGGCGACAATTATTCCAAAAATTCGACCCCCGGTAACATGCCGATTTGTGGCGATCACTTTTTGCGGACACCTCCGCCGATGGTTCTGGTTCGAATTTGAAGACCGCAACGATTTTATTCCATGAATTATTGAGGTTTTTTGGGCAACAAAGATGGCGTCACTTTTTGGTAGAAAGCTCCTAATTGCCCAGGTTTTGGGATTTGGCCATGTCCCCACACAGAAAAGGTCTTCAGGGAAGTCTAGTCTAGAATGCTGCATCGTCAAATCGCACTTTTATTTTCGACCCCAAAATTCAAAATGGCGACAGGGTACTACCTGTCAATTATTCCAAAAATTCGACCCCCGGTAACATGCCGATTTGTGGCGATCACTTTTTGCGGACACCTCCGCCGATGGTTCTGGTTCGAATTTGAAGACCGCAACGATTTTATTCCATGAATTATTGAGGTTTTTTGGCCAACAAAGATGGCGTCACTTTTTGGTAGAAAGCTCCTAATTGCCCAGGTTTTGGGATTTGTCCATGTGCCCACACAGAAAAGGTCTTCAGGGAAGTCTAGTCTAGAATGCTGCACTGTCAAATCGCACTTTTATTTTCGACCCCAAAATTCAAAATGGCGACAGGGTACTACCTGTCAATTATTCCAAAAATTCGACCCCCGGTAACATGCCGATTTTTGGCGATCACTTTTTGCGGACACCTCCGCCGATGGTTTTGGTTCGAATTTGAAGACCGCAACGATTTTATTCCATGAATTATTGAGGTTTTTTGGGCAACAAAGATGGCGTCACTTTTTGGTAGAAAGCTCCTAATTGCCCAGGTTTTGGGATTTGGCCATGTCCCCACACAGAAAAGGTCTTCAGGGAAGTCTAGTCTAGAATGCTGCACCGTCAAATCGCACTTTTATTTTCGACCCCAAAATTCAAAAAGGCGACAATTATTCCAAAAATTCGACCCCCGGTAACATGCCGATTTGTGGCGATCACTTTTTGCGGACACCTCCGCCGATGGTTCTGGTTCGAATTTGAAGACCGCAACGATTTTATTCCATGAATTATTGAGGTTTTTTGGGCAACAAAGATGGCGTCACTTTTTGGTAGAAAGCTCCTAATTGCCCAGGTTTTGGGATTTGGCCATGTCCCCACACAGAAAAGGTCTTCAGGGAAGTCTAGTCTAGAATGCTGCATCGTCAAATCGCACTTTTATTTTCGACCCCAAAATTCAAAATGGCGACAGGGTACTACCTGTCAATTATTCCAAAAATTCGACCCCCGGTAACATGCCGATTTGTGGCGATCACTTTTTGCGGACACCTCCGCCGATGGTTCTGGTTCGAATTTGAAGACCGCAACGATTTTATTCCATGAATTATTGAGGTTTTTTGGGCAACAAAGATGGCGTCACTTTTTGGTAGAAAGCTCCTAATTGCCCAGGTTTTGGGATTTTGCCATGTCCCCACACAGAAAAGGTCTTCAGGGAAGTCTAGTCTAGAATGCTGCATCGTCAAATCGCACTTTTATTTTCGACCCCAAAATTCAAAATGGCGACAGGGTACTACCTGTCAATTATTCAAAAAATTCGACCCCCGGTAACATTCCGATTTTTGGCGATCACTTTTTGCGGACACCTCCGCCGATGGTTCTGGTTCGAATTTGAAGACTGCAACGATTTTATTCCATGAATTATTGAGGTTTTTTGGGCAACAAAGATGGCGTCACTTTTTGGTAGAAAGCTCCTAATTGCCCAGGTTTTGGGATTTGGCCATGTCCCCACACAGAAAAGGTCTTCAGGGAAGTCTAGTCTAGAATGCTGCACCGTCAAATCGCACTTTTATTTTCTACCCCAAAATTCAAAATGGCGACAGGGTACTACCTGTCAATTATTCCAAAAATTCGACCCCCGGTAACATGCCGATTTGTGGCGATCACTTTTTGCGGACACCTCCGCCGATGGTTCTGGTTCGAATTTGAAGACCGCAACGATTTCATTCCATGAATTATTGAGGTTTTTGGGGCAACAAAGATGGCGTAACTTTTTGGTAGAAAGCTCCTAATTGCCCAGGTTTTGGGATTTGTCCATGTGCCCACACAGAAAAGGTCTTCAGGGAAGTCTAGTCTAGAATGCTGCACCGTCAAATCGCACTTTTATTTTCGACCCCAAAATTCAAAATGGCGACAGGGTACTACCTGTCAATTATTCCAAAAATTCGACCCCCGGTAACATGCCGATTTTTGGCGATCACTTTTTGCGGACACCTCCGCCGATGGTTCTGGTTCGAATTTGAAGACCGCAACGATTTTATTCCATGAATTATTGAGGTTTTTTGGGCAACAAAGATGGCGTCACTTTTTGGTAGAAAGCTCCTAATTGCCCAGGTTTTGGGATTTGGCCATGTCCCCACACAGAAAAGGTCTTCAGGGAAGTCTAGTCTAGAATGCTGCACCGTCAAATCGCACTTTTATTTTCGACCCCAAAATTCAAAAAGGCGACAGGGTACTACCTGTCAATTATTCCAAAAATTCGACCCCCGGTAACATGCCGATTTGTGGCGATCACTTTTTGCGGACACCTCCGCCGATGGTTCTGGTTCGAATTTGAAGACCGCAACGATTTTATTCCATGAATTATTGAGGTTTTTTGGGCAACAAAGATGGCGTCACTTTTTGGTAGAAAGCTCCTAATTGCCCAGGTTTTGGGATTTGGCCATGTCCCCACACAGAAAAGGTCTTCAGGGAAGTCTAGTCTAGAATGCTGCATCGTCAAATCGCACTTTTATTTTCGACCCCAAAATTCAAAATGGCGACAGGGTACTACCTGTCAATTATTCCAAAAATTCGACCCCCGCTAACATGCCGATTTTTGGCGATCCCTTTTTGCGGACACCTCCGCCGATGGTTCTGGTTCGAATTTGAAGACCGCAACGATTTTATTCAATGAATTATTGAGGTTTTTTGGGCAACAAAGATGGCGTCACTTTTTGGTAGAAAGCTCCTAATTGCCCAGGTTTTGGGATTTGGCCATGTCCCCACACAGAAAAGGTCTTCAGGGAAGTCTAGTCTAGAATGCTGCACCGTCAAATCGCACTTTTATTTTCGACCCCAAAATTCAAAATGGCGACAGGGTACTACCTGTCAATTATTCAAAAAATTCGACCCCCGGTAACATTCCGATTTTTGGCGATCACTTTTTGCGGACACCTCCGCCGATGGTTCTGGTTCGAATTTGAAGACTGCAACGATTTTATTCCATGAATTATTGAGGTTTTTTGGGCAACAAAGATGGCGTCACTTTTTGGTAGAAAGCTCCTAATTGCCCAGGTTTTGGGATTTGGCCATGTCCCCACACAGAAAAGGTCTTCAGGGAAGTCTAGTCTAGAATGCTGCACCGTCAAATCGCACTTTTATTTTCGACCCCAAAATTCAAAATGGCGACAGGGTACTACCTGTCAATTATTCAAAAAATTCGACCCCCGGTAACATGCCGATTTGTGGCGATCACTTTTTGCGGACACCTCCGCCGATGGTTCTGGTTCGAATTTGAAGACCGCAACGATTTTATTCCATGAATTATTCAGGTTTTTTGGGCAACAAAGATGGCGTCACTTTTTGGTAGAAAGCTCCTAATTGCCCAGGTTTTGGGATTTGGCCATGTCCCCACACAGAAAAGGTCTTCAGGAAAGTCTAGTCTAGAATGCTGTACCGTCAAATCGCACTTTTATTTTCGACCCCAAAATTCAAAATGGCGACAGGGTACTACCTGTCAATTATTCCAAAAATTCGACCCCCGGTAACATGCCGATTTGTGGCGATCAGTTTTTGCGGACACCTCCGCCGATGGTTCTGGTTCGAATTTGAAGACCGCAACGATTTTATTCCATGAATTATTGAGGTTTTTTGGGCAACAAAGATGGCGTCACTTTTTGGTAGAAAGCTCCTAATTGCCCAGGTTTTGGGATTTGGCCATGTCCCCACACAGAAAAGGTCTTCAGGGAAGTCTAGTCTAGAATGCTGCACCGTCAAATCGCACTTTTATTTTCGACCCCAAAATTCAAAATGGCGACAGGGTACTACCTGTCAATTATTCCAAAAATTCGACCCCCGGTATAATGCCGATTTGTGGCGATCACTTTTTGCGGACACCTCCGCCGATGGTTCTGGTTCGAATTTGAAGACCGCAACGATTTTATTCCATGAATTATTGAGGTGTTTTGGGCAACAAAGATGGCGTCACTTTTTGGTAGAAAGCTCCTAATTGTCCAGGTTTTGGGATTTGGCCATGTCCCCACACAGAAAAGGTCTTCAGGGAAGTCTAGTCTAGAATGCTGCACCGTCAAATCGCCCTTTTATTTTCGACCCCAAAATTCAAAATGGCGACAGGGTACTACCTGTCAATTATTCAAAAAATTCGACCCCCGGTAACATGCCGATTTGTGGCGATCAGTTTTTGCCGACACCTCCGCCGATGGTTCTGGTTCGAATTTGAAGACCGCAACGATTTTATTCCATGAATTATTGAGGTTTTTGGGGCAACAAAGATGGCGTCACTTTTTGGTAGAAAGCTCCTAATTGCCCAGGTTTTGGGATTTGGCCATGTCCCCACACAAAAAAAGGTCTTCAGGGAAGTCTAGTCTAGAATGCTGCACCGTCAAATCGCACTTTTATTTTCGACCCCAAAATTCAAAATGGCGACAGGGTACTACCTGTCAATTATTCCAAAAATTCGACCCCCGGTAACATGCCGATTTGTGGCGATCACTTTTTGCGGACACCTCCGCCGATGGTTCTGGTTCGAATTTGAAGACCGCAACGATTTTATTCCATGAATTATTGAGGTTTTTTGGGCAACAAAGATGGCGTCACTTTTTGGTAGAAAGCTCCTAATTGTCCAGGTTTTGGGATTTGGCCATGTCCCCACACAGAAAAGGTCTTGAGGGAAGTCTAGTCTAGAATGCTGCACCGTCAAATCGCACTTTCATTTTCGACCCCAAAATTCAAAATGGCGACAGGGTACTACCTGTCAATTATTCCAAAAATTCGACCCCCGGTAACATGCCGATTTTTGGCGATCAGTTTTTGCCGACACCTCCGCCGATGGTTCTGGTTGGAATTTGAAGACCGCAACGATTTTATTCCATGAATTATTGAGGTTTTTTGGGCAACAAAGATGGCGTCACTTTTTGGTAGAAAGCTCCTAATTGCCCAGGTTTTGGGATTTGGCCATGTCCCCACACAGAAAAGGTCTATAGGGAAGTCTAGTCTAGAATGCTGCACCGTCAAATCGCACTTTTATTTTCGACCCCAAAATTCAAAATGGCGACAGGGTACTACCTGTCAATTATTCCAAAAATTCGACCCCCGGTAACATGCCGATTTTTGGCGATCACTTTTTGCGGACACCTCCGCCGCTGGTTCTGGTTCGAATTTGAAGACCGCAACGATTTTATTCCATGACTTATTGAGGTTTTTTGGGCAACAAAGATGGCGTCACTTTTTGGTAGGAAGCTCCTAATTGCCCAGGTTTTGGGATTTGGCAATGTCCCCACACAGAAAAAGTCTTCAGGGAAGTCTAGTCTAGAATGCTGCACCGTCAAATCGCACTTTTATTTTCGACCCCAAAATTCAAAATGGCGACAGGGTACTACCTGTCAATTATTCCAAAAATTCGACCCCCGGTAACATGCCGAATTTTGGCGATCAGTTTTTGCGGACACCTCCGCCGATGGTTCTGGTTCGAATTTGAAGACCGCAACGATTTTATTCCATGAATTATTGAGGTCCCCACACAGAAAAGGTCTTGAGGGAAGTCTAGTCTAGAATGCTGCACCGTCAAATCGCACTTTTATTTTCGACCCCAAAATTCAAAATGGCGACAGGGTACTACCTGTCAATTATTCCAAAAATTCGACCCCCGATAACTTGCCGATTTTTGGCGATCAGTTTTTGCGGACACCTCCGCCGATGGTTCTGGTTCGAATTTGAAGACCGCAACGATTTTATTCCATGAATTATTGAGGTTTTTGGGGCAACAAAGATGGCGTCACTTTTTGGTAGAAAGCTCCTAATTGCCCAGGTTTTGGGATTTGGCCATGTCCCCACACAAAAAAAGGTCTTCAGGGAAGTCTAGTCTAGAATGCTGCACCGTCAAATCGCACTTTTATTTTCGACCCCAAAATTCAAAATGGCGACAGGGTACTACCTGTCAATTATTCCAAAAATTCGACCCCCGGTAACATGCCGATTTGTGGCGATCACTTTTTGCGGACACCTCCGCCGATGGTTCTGGTTCGAATTTGAAGACCGCAACGATTTTATTCCATGAATTATTGAGGTTTTTTGGGCAACAAAGATGGCGTCACTTTTTGGTAGAAAGCTCCTAATTGCCCAGGTTTTGGGATTTGGCCATGTCCCCACACAGAAAAAGTCTTCAGGGAAGTCTAGTCTAGAATGCTGCACCGTCAAATCGCACTTTTATTTTCGACCCCAAAATTCAAAATGGCGACAGTGTACTACCTGTCAATTATTCCAAAAATTCGACCCCCGTTAACATGCCGAATTTTGGCGATCAGTTTTTGCGGACACCTCCGCCGATGGTTCTGGTTCGAATTTGAAGACCGGAACGATTTTATTCCATGAATTATTGAGGTTTTTTGGGCAACAAAGATGGCGTCACTTTTTGGTAGAAAGCTCCTAATTGCCCAGGTTTTGGGATTTGGCCATGTCCCCATACAGAAAAGGTCTTGAGGGAAGTCTAGTCTAGAATGCTGCACCGTCAAATCGCACTTTTATTTTCGACCCCAAAATTCAAAATGGCGACAGGGTACTACCTGTCAATTATTCCAAAAATTCGACCCCCGGTAACATGCCGAATTTTGGCGAACAGTTTTTGCCGACACCTCCGCCGATGGTTCTGGTTCGAATTTGAAGACCGCAACGATTTTATTCCATGAATTATTGAGGTCCCCACACAGAAAAGGTCTTGAGGGAAGTCTCGTCTAGAATGCTGCACCGTCAAATCGCACTTTTATTTTCGACCCCAAAATTCAAAATGGCGACAGGGTACTACCTGTCAATTATTCCAAAAATTCGACCCCCGATAACATGCCGATTTTTGGCGATCAGTTTTTGCGGACACCTCCGCCGATGGTTCTGGTTCGAATTTGAAGACCGCAACGATTTTATTCCATGAATTATTGAGGTCCCCACACAGAAAAGGTCTTGAGGGAAGTCTAGTCTAGAATGCTGCACCGTCAAATCGCACTTTTATTTTCGACCCCAAAATTCAAAATGGCGACAGGGTACTACCTGTCAATTATTCCAAAAATTCGAACCCCGGTAACATGCCGATTTTTTGGCGATCAGTTTTTGACGACACCTCCGCCGATGGTTCTGGTTCGAATTTGAAGACCGCAACGATTTTATTCCATGAATTATTGAGGTTTTTTTGGCAACAAAGATGGCGTCACTTTTTGGTAGAAAGCTCCTAATTGCCCAGGTTTTGGGATTTGGCCATGTCCCCACACAGAAAAGGTCTTCAGGGAAGTCTAGTCCAGAATGCTACACCGTCAAATCGCACTTTTATTTTCGACCCCAAAATTCAAAATGGCGACAGGGTACTACCTGTCAATTATTCCAAAAATTCGACCCCGGTAACATGCCGATTTTTGGCGATCAGTTTTTGCCGACACCTCCGCCGATGGTTCTGGTTCGAATTTGAAGACCGCAACGATTTTATTCCATGAATTATTGAGGTTTTTTGGGCAACAAAGATGGCGTCACTTTTTGGTAGAAAGCTCCTAATTGCCCAGGTTTTGGGATTTGGCCATGTCCCCACACAGAAAAGGTCTTCAGGGAAGTCTAGTCTAGAATGCTGCACCGTCAAATCGCACTTTTATTTTCGACCCCAAAATTCAAAATGGCGACAGGGTACTACCTGTCAATTATTCCAAAAATTCGACCCCCGCTAACATGCCGATTTTTGGCGATCAGTTTTTGCCGACACCTCTGCCGATGGTTCTGGTTCGAATTTGATGACCGCAACGATTTTATTCCATGAATTATTGAGGTTTTTGGGGCAACAAAGATGGCGTCACTTTTTGGTAGAAAGCTCCTAATTGCCCAGGTTTTGGGATTTGGCCATGTCCCCACACAGAAAAGGTCTTCAAGGAAGTCTAGTCTAGAATGCTGCACCGTCAAATCGCACTTTTATTTTCGACCCCAAAATTCAAAATTGCGACAGGGTACTACCTGTCAATTATTCCAAAAATTCGACCCCCGGTAACATGCCGATTTTTGGCGATCAGTTTTTGCCGACACCTCCGCCGATGGTTCTGGTTCGAATTTGAAGACCGCAACGATTTTATTCCATGAATTATTGAGGTTTTTTGGGCAACAAAGATGGCGTCACTTTTTGGTAAATAGCTCCTAATTGCCCAGGTTTTGGGATTTGGCCATGTCCCCACACAGAAAAGGTCTTGAGGGAAGTCTAGTCTAGAATGCTGCACCGGCAAATCGCACTTTTATTTTCGACCCCAAAATTCAAAATGGCGACAGTGTACTACCTGTCAATTATTCCAAAAATTCGACCCCCGATAACATGCCGATTTTTGGCGATCAGTTTTTGCGGACACCTCCGCCGATGGTTCTGGTTCGAATTTGAAGACCGCAACGATTTTATTCTATGACTTATTGAGGTTTTTTGGGCAACAAAGATGGCGTCACTTTTTGGTAGAAAGCTCCTAATTGCCCAGGTTTTGGGATTTGGCCATGTCCCCACACAGAAAAAGTCTTCAGGGAAGTCTAGTCTAGAATGCTGCACCGTCAAATCGCACTTTTATTTTCGACCCCAAAATTCAAAATGGCGACAGTGTACTACCTGTCAATTATTCCAAAAATTCGACCCCCGGTAACATGCCGAATTTTGGCGATCAGTTTTTGCCGACACCTCCGCCGATGGTTCTGGTTCGAATTTGAAGACCGCAACGATTTTATTCCATGAATTATTGAGGTCCCCACACAGAAAAGGTCTTGAGGGAAGTCTAGTCTAGAATGCTGCACCGTCAAATCGCACTTTTATTTTCGACCCCAAAATTCAAAATGGCGACAGGGTACTACCTGTCAATTATTCCAAAAATTCGACCCCCGATAACATGCCGATTTTTGGCGATCAGTTTTTGCGGACACCTCCGCCGATGGTTCTGGTTCGAATTTGAAGACCGCAACGATTTTATTCCATGAATTATTGAGGTTTTTTGGGCAACAAAGATGGCGTCACTTTTTGGTAAATAGCTCCTAATTGCCCAGGTTTTGGGATTTGGCCATGTCCCCACACAGAAAAGGTCTTCAGGGAAGTCTAGTCTAGAATGCTGCACCGGCAAATCGCACTTTTATTTTCGACCCCAAAATTCAAAATGGCGACAGTGTACTACCTGTCCATTATTCCAAAAATTCGACCCCCGGTAACATGCCGATTTTTGGCGATCAGTTTTTGCCGACACCTCCACCGATGGTTCTGGTTCGATTTTGAAGACCGCAACGATTTTATTCCATGAATTATTGAGGTTTTTGGGGCAACAAAGATGGCGTCACTTTTTGGTAAATAGCTCCTAATTGCCCAGGTTTTGGGATTTGTCCATGTCCCCACACAGAAAAGGTCTTCAGGGAAGTCTAGTCTAGAATGCTGCACCGGCAAATCGCACTTTTATTTTCGACCCCAAAATTCAAAATGGCGACAGGGTACTACCTGTCCATTATTCCAAAAATTCGACCCCCGGTAACATGCCGATTTTTTGGCGATCAGTTTTTGCCGACACCTCCGCCGATGGTTCTGGTTCGAATTTGAAGACCGCAACGATTTTATTCCATGAATTATTGAGGTTTTTTGGGCAACAAAGATGGCGTCACTTTTTGGTAGAAAGCTCCTAATTGCCCAGGTTTTGGGATTTGGCCATGTCCCCACACAGAAAAGGTCTTCAGGGAAGTCTAGTCCAGAATGCTACACCGTCAAATCGCACTTTTATTTTCGACCCCAAAATTCAAAATGGCGACAGGGTACTACCTGTCAATTATTCCAAAAATTCGACCCCGGTAACATGCCGATTTTTGGCGATCAGTTTTTGCCGACACCTCCGCCGATGGTTCTGGTTCGAATTTGATGACCGCAACGATTTTATTCCATGAATTATTTAGGTTTTTGGGGCAACAAAGATGGCGTCACTTTTTGGTAGAAAGCTCCTAATTGCCCAGGTTTTGGGATTTGGCCATGTCCCCATACAGAAAAGGTCTTCAAGGAAGTCTAGTCTAGAATGCTGCACCGTCAAATCGCACTTTTATTTTCGACCCCAAAATTCAAAATTGCGACAGGGTACTACCTGTCAATTATTCCAAAAATTCGACCCCCGGTAACATGCCGATTTTTGGCGATCAGTTTTTGCCGACACCTCCGCCGATGGTTCTGGTTCGAATTTGAAGACCGCAACGATTTTATTTCATGAATTATTGAGGTTTTTTGGGCAACAAAGATGGCGTCACTTTTTGGTAAATAGCTCCTAATTGCCCAGGTTTTGGGATTTGGCCATGTCCCCACACAGAAAAGGTCTTGAGGGAAGTCTAGTCTAGAATGCTGCACCGGCAAATCGCACTTTTATTTTCGACCCCAAAATTCAAAATGGCGACAGGGTACTACCTGTCCATTATTCCAAAAATTCGACCCCCGGTAACATGCCGATTTTTGGCGATCAGTTTTTGCCGACACCTCCACCGATGGTTCTGGTTCGATTTTGAAGACCGCAACGATTTTATTTCATGAATTATTGAGGTTTTTGGGGCAACAAAGATGGCGTCACTTTTTGGTAAATAGCTCCTAATTGCCCAGGTTTTGGGATTTGGCCATGTCCCCACACAGAAAAGGTCTTCAGGGAAGTCTAGTCTAGAATGCTGCACCGGCAAATCGCACTTTTATTTTCGACCCCAAAATTCAAAATGGCGACAGGGTACTACCTGTCCATTATTCCAAAAATTCGACCCCCGGTAACATGCCGATTTTTTGGCGATCAGTTTTTGCCGACACCTCCGCCGATGGTTCTGGTTCGAATTTGAAGACCGCAACGATTTTATTCCATGAATTATTGAGGTTTTTTGGGCAACAAAGATGGCGTCACTTTTTGGTAGAAAGCTCCTAATTGCCCAGGTTTTGGGATTTGGCCATGTCCCCACACAGAAAAGGTCTTGAGGGAAGTCTAGTCTAGAATGCTGCACCGTCAAATCGCACTTTTATTTTCGACCCCAAAATTCAAAATGGCGACAGGGTACTACCTGTCAATTATTCCAAAAATTCGACCCCCGGTAACATGCCGATTTTTGGCGATCAGTTTTTGCCGACACCTCCGCCGATGGTTCTGGTTCGAATTTGAAGACCGCAACGATTTTATTCCATGAATTATTGAGGTTTTTTGGGCAACAAAGATAGCGTCACTTTTTGGTAGAAAGCTCCTAATTGCCCAGGTTTTGGGATTTGGCCATGTCCCCACACAGAAAAGGTCTTCAGGGAAGGCTAGTCTAGAATGCTGCACCGTCAAATCGCACTTTTATTTTCGACCCCAAAATTCAAAATGGCGACAGGATACTACCTGTCAATTATTCCAAAAATTCGACCCCCGGTAACATGCCGATCTTTGGCGATCAGTTTTTGCCGACACCTCCGCCGATGGTTCTGGTTCGAATTTGAAGACCGCAACGATTTTATTCCATGAATTATTGAGGTTTTTTGGGCAACAAAGATGGCGTCACTTTTTGGTAGAAAGCTCCTAATTGCCCAGGTTTTGGGATTTGGCCATGTCCCCACACAGAAAAGGTCTTCAGGGAAGTCTAGTCTAGAATGCTGCACCGTCAAATCGCACTTTAATTGCCCAGGTTTTGGGATTTGGCCATGTCCCCACACAGAAAAGGTCTTCAGGGAAGGCTAGTCTAGAATGCTGCACCGTCAAATCGCACTTTTATTTTCGACCCCAAAATTCAAAATGGCGACAGGGTACTACCTGTCAATTATTCCAAAAATTCGACCCCCGGTAACATGCCGATTTGTGCGATCACTTTTTGCGGACACCTCCGCCGATGGTTCTGGTTCGAATTTGAAGACCGCAAGGATTTTATTTCATGAATTATTGAGGTTTTTGGGGCAACAAAGATGGCGTCACTTTTTGGTAGAAAGCTCCTAATTGCCCAGGTTTTGGGATTTGGCCATGTCCCCACACAGAAAAGGTCTTCAGGGAAGTCTAGTCTAGAATGCTGCACCGTCAAATCGCACTTTTATTTTCGACCCCAAAATTCCAAATGGCGACAGGGTACTACCTGTCAATTATTCCAAAAATTCGACCCCCGGTAACATGCCGATTTTTGGCGATCACTTTTTGCGGACACCTCCGCCGATGGTTCTGGTTCGAATTTGAAGACCGCAACGATTTTATTCCATGAATTATTGAGGTTTTTTGGGCAACAAAGATGGCGTCACTTTTTGGTAGAAAGCTCCTAATTGCCCAGGTTTTGGGATTTGGCCATGTCCCCACACAGAAAAGGTCTTGAGGGAAGTCTAGTCTAGAATGCTGCACCGTCAAATCGCACTTTTATTTTCGACCCCAAAATTCAAAATGGCGACAGGGTACTACCTGTCAATTAGTCCAAAAATTCGACCCCCGGTAACATGCCGATTTGTGGCGATCACTTTTTGCCGACACCTCCGCCGATGGTTCTGGTTCGAATTTGAAGACCGCAACGATTTTATTCCATGAATTATTGAGGTTTTTGGGGCAACAAAGATGGCGTCACTTTTTGGTAGAAAGCTCCTAATTGCCCAGGTTTTGGGATTTGGCCATGTCCCCACACAGAAAAGGTCTTCAGGGAAGTCTAGTCTAGAATGCTGCACCGGCAAATCGCACTTTTATTTTCGACCCCAAAATTCAAAATTGCGACAGGGTACTACCTGTCCATTATTCCAAAAATTCGACCCCCGGTAACATGCCGATTTTTGGCGATCAGTTTTTGCCGACACCTCCACCGATGGTTCTGGTTCGATTTTGAAGACCGCAACGATTTTATTCCATGAATTATTGAGGTTTTTGGGGCAACAAAGATGGCGTCACTTTTTGGTAAATAGCTCCTAATTGCCCAGGTTTTGGGATTTGGCCATGTCCCCACACAGAAAAGGTCTTCAGGGAAGTCTAGTCTAGAATGCTGCACCGGCAAATCGCACTTTTATTTTCGACCCCAAAATTCAAAATGGCGACAGGGTACTACCTGTCCATTATTCCAAAAATTCGACCCCCGGTAACATGCCGATTTTTTGGCGATCAGTTTTTGCCGACACCTCCGCCGATGGTTCTGGTTCGAATTTGAAGACCGCAACGATTTTATTCCATGAATTATTGAGGTTTTTTGGGCAACAAAGATGGCGTCACTTTTTGGTAGAAAGCTCCTAATTGCCCAGGTTTTGGGATTTGGCCATGTCCCCACACAGAAAAGGTATTGAGGGAAGTCTAGTCTAGAATGCTGCACCGTCAAATCGCACTTTTATTTTCGACCCCAAAATTCAAAATGGCGACAGGGTACTACCTGTCAATTATTCCAAAAATTCGAACCCCGGTAACATGCCGATTTTTTGGCGATCAGTTTTTGACGACACCTCCGCCGATGGTTCTGGTTCGAATTTGAAGACCGCAACGATTTTATTCCATGAATTATTGAGGTTTTTTGGGCAACAAAGATGGCGTCACTTTTTGGTAGAAAGCTCCTAATTGCCCAGGTTTTGGGATTTGGCCATGTCCCCACACAGAAAAGGTCTTCAGGGAAGTCTAGTCCAGAATGCTACACCGTCAAATCGCACTTTTATTTTCGACCCCAAAATTCAAAATGGCGACAGGGTACTACCTGTCAATTATTCCAAAAATTCGACCCCCGGTAACATGCCGATCTTTGGCGATCAGTTTTTGCCGACACCTCCGCCGATGGTTCTGGTTCGAATTTGATGACCGCAACGATTTTATTCCATGAATTATTGAGGTTTTTTGGGCAACAAAGATGGCGTCACTTTTTGGTAGAAAGCTCCTAATTGCCCAGGTTTTGGGATTTGGCCATGTCCCCGCACAGAAAAGGTCTTCAGGGAAGTCTAGTCTAGAATGCTGCACCGTCAAATCGCACTTTTATTTTCGACCCCAAAATTCAAAATGGCGACAGGGTACTACCTGTCAATTATTCCAAAAATTCGACCCCCGGTAACATGCCGATTTTTGGCGATCACTTTTTGCGGACACCTCCGCCGATGGTTCTGGTTCGAATTTGAAGACCGCAAGGATTTTATTTCATGAATTAGTGAGGTTTTTGGGGCAACAAAGATGGCGTCACTTTTTGGTAGAAAGCTCCTAATTGCCCAGGTTTTGGGATTTGGCCATGTCCCCACACAGAAAAGGTCTTCAGGGAAGTCTAGTCTAGAATGCTGCACCGTCAAATCGCACTTTTATTTTCGACCCCAAAATTCCAAATGGCGACAGGGTACTACCTGTCAATTAGTCCAAAAATTCGACCCCCGGTAACATGCCGATTTGTGGCGATCACTTTTTGCCGACACCTCCGCCGATGGTTCTGGTTCGAATTTGAAGACCGCAACGATTTTATTCCATGAATTATTGAGGTTTTTGGGGCAACAAAGATGGCGTCACTTTTTGGTAGAAAGCTCCTAATTGCCCAGGTTTTGGGATTTGGCCATGTCCCCACACAGAAAAGGTCTTCAGGGAAGTCTAGTCTAGAATGATGCACCGTCAAATCGCACTTTTATTTTCGACCCTAAAATTCAAAATGGCGACAGGGTACTACCTGTCAATTATTCCAAAAATTCGACCCCCGGTAACATGCCGATTTGTGGCGATCAGTTTTTGCGGACACCTCCGCCGATGGTTCTGGTTCGAATTTGAAGACCGCAACGATTTTATTCCATGAATTATTGAGGTTTTTTGGGCAACAAAGATGGCGTCACTTTTTGGTAGAAAGCTCCTAATTGCCCAGGTTTTGGGATTTGGCCATGTCCCCACACAGAAAAGGTCTTCAGGAAAGTCTAGTCTAGAATGCTGCACCGTCAAATCGCACTTTTATTTTCGACCCTAAAATTCAAAATGGTGACAGGGTACTACCTGTCAATTATTCCAAAAATTCGACCCCCGGTAACATGCCGATTTTTGGCGATCACTTTTGCGGACACCTCCGCCGATGGTTCTGGTTCGAATTTGAAGACCGCAACGATTTTATTCCATGAATAATTGAGGTTTTTTGGGCAACAAAGATGGCGTCACTTTTTGGTAGAAAGCTTCTAATTGCCCAGGTTTTGGGATTTGGCCATGTCCCCACACAGAAAAGGTCTTCAGGGAAGTCTAGTCTAGAATGCTGCACCGTCAAATCGCACTTTTATTTTCGACCCCAAAATTCAAAATGGCGACAGGGTACTACCTGTCAATTATTCCAAAAATTCGACCCCCGGTAACATGCCGATTTGTGGCGATCACTTTTTGCGGACACCTCCGCCGATGGTTCTGGTTCGAATTTGAAGACCGCAACGATTTTTTTCCATGAATTATTGAGGTTTTTGGGGCAACAAAGATGGCGTCACTTTTTGGTAGAAAGCTCCTAATTGCCCAGGTTTTGGGATTTGGCCATGTCCCCACACAGAAAAGGTCTTCAGGGAAGTCTAGTCTAGAATGCTGCACCGTCAAATCGCACTTTTATTTTCGACCCCAAAATTCAAAATGGCGACAGGGTACTACCTGTCAATTATTCCAAAAATTCGACCCCCGGTAACATGCCGATTTGTGGCGATCACTTTTTGCGGACACCTCCGCCGATGGTTCTGGTTCGAATTTGAAGACCGCAACGATTTTATTCCATGAATTATTGAGGTTTTTTGGGCAACAAAGATGGCGTCACTTTTTGGTAGAAAGCTCCTAATTGCCCAGGTTTTGGGATTTGGCCATGTCCCCACACAGAAAAGGTCTTCAGGGAAGTCTAGTCTAGAATGCTGCACCTTCAAATCGCACTTTTATTTTCGACCGCAAAATTCAAAATGGCGACAGGGTACTACCTGTCAATTATTCCAAAAATTCGACCCCCGGTAACGTGCCGATTTGTGGCGATCACTATTTGCGGACACCTCCGCCGATGGTACTGGTTCGAATTTGAAGACCGCAACGATTTTATTCCATGAATTATTGAGGTTTTTTGGGCAACAAAGATGGCGTCACTTTTTGGTAGAAAGCTCCTAATTGCCCAGGTTTTGGGATTTGGCCATGTCCCCACACAGAAAAGGTCTTCAGGGAAGTCTAGTCTAGAATGCTGCACCGTCAAATCGCACTTTTATTTTCGACCCCAAAATTCAAAATGGCGACAGGGTACTACCTGTCAATTATTCCAAAAATTCGACCCCCGGTAACATGCCGATTTGTGGCGATCTCTTTTTGCGGACACCTCCGCCGATGGTTCTGGTTCGAATTTGAAGACCGCAACGATTTTATTCCATGAATTATTGAGGTTTTTGGGGCAACAAAGATGGCGTCACTTTTTGGTAGAAAGCTCCTAATTGCCCAGGTTTTGGGATTTGGCCATGTCCCCACACCGAAAAGGTCTTCAGGGAAGTCTAGTCTAGAATGCTGCACCGTCAAATCGCACTTTTATTTTCGACCCCAAAATTCAAAATGGCGACAGGGTACTACCTGTCAATTATTCCAAAAATTCGACCCCCGCTAACATGCCGCTTTGTGGCGATCACTTTTTGCGGACACCTCCGCCGATGGTTCTGGTTCGAATTTGAAGACCGCAACGATTTTATTCCATGAATTATTGAGGTTTTTGGGGCAACAAAGATGGCGTCACTTTTTGGTAGAAAGCTCTTAATTGCCCAGGTTTTGGGATTTGGCCAAGTCCCCACACAGAAAAGGTCTTCAGGGAAGTCTAGTCTAGAATGCTGCACCGTCAAATCGCACTTTTATTTTCGACCCAAAATTCAAAATGGCGACAGGGTACTACCTGTCAATTATTCCAAAAATTCGACCCCCGGTAACATGCCGATTTGTGGCGATCTCTTTTTGCGGACACCTCCGCCGATGGTTCTGGTTGGAATTTGAAGACCGCAACGATTTTATTCCATGAATTATTGAGGTTTTTGGGGCAACAAAGATGGCGTCACTTTTTGGTAGAAAGCTCCTAATTGCCCAGGTTTTGGGATTTGGCCATGTCCCCACACAGAAAAGGTCTTCAGGGAAGTCTAGTCTAGAATGCTGCACCGTCAAATCGCACTTTTATTTTCGACCCCAAAATTCAAAATGGCGACAGGGTACTACCTGTCAATTAGTCCAAAAATTCGACCCCCGGTAACATGCCGATTTGTGGCGATCTCTTTTTGCGGACACCTCCGCCGATGGTTCTGGTTCGAATTTGAAGACCGCAACGATTTTATTCCATGAATTATTGAGGTTTTTGGGGCAACAAAGATGGCGTCACTTTTTGGTAGAAAGCTCCTAATTGCCCAGGTTTTGGGATTTGGCCATGTCCCCACACAGAAAAGGTCTTCAGGGAAGTCTAGTCTAGAATGCTGCACCGTCAAATCGCACTTTTATTTTCGACCCCAAAATTCAAAATGGCGACAGGGTACTTACTACCTGTCAATTATTCCAAAAATTCGACCCCCGTTAACATGCCGATTTGTGACGATCTCTTTTTGCGGACACCTCCGCCGATGGTTCTGGTTCGAATTTGAAGACCGCAACAATTTTATTCCATGAATTATTGAGGTTTTTGGGGCGACAAAGATGGCGTCACTTTTTGGTAGAAAGCTCCTAATTGCCCAGGTTTTGGGATTTGGCCATGTCCCCACACAGAAAAGGTCTTCAGGAAAGTCTAGTCTAGAATGCTGCACCGTCAAATCGCACTTTTATTTTCGACCCCAAAATTCAAAATGGCGACAGGGTACTACCTGTCAATTATTCCAAAAATTCGACCCCCGGTAATATGCCGATTTGTGGCGATCTCTTTTTGCGGACACCTCCGCCGATGGTTCTGGTTCGAATTTGAAGACCGCAACGATTTTATTCCATGAATTATTGAGGTTTTTGGGGCAACAAAGATGGCGTCACTTTTTGGTAGAAAGCTCCTAATTGCCCAGGTTTTGGGATTTGGCCATGTCCCCACACAGAAAAGGTTTTCAGGAAAGTCTAGTCTAGAATGCTGCACCGTCAAATCGCACTTTTATTTTCGACCCCAAAATTCAAAATGGCGACAGGGTACTACCTGTCAATTATTCCAAAAATTCGACCCGCGGTAACATGCCGATTTTTGGCGATCACTTTTTGCGGACACCTCCGCCGATGGTTCTGTTTCGAATTTGAAGACCGCAACGATTTTATTCCATGAATTATTGAGGTTTTTGGGGCAACAAAGATGGCGTCACTTTTTGGTAGAAAGCTCCTAATTGCCCAGGTTTTGGGATTTGGCCATGTCCCCACACAGAAAAGGTCTTCAGGGAAGTCTAGTCTAGAATGCTGCACCGTCAAATCGCACTTTTATTTTCGACCCCAAAATTCAAAATGGCGACAGGGTACAAAAATTCGACCCCCGGTAACATGCCGATTTGTGGCGATCACTTTTTGCGGACACCTCCGCCGATGGTTCTGGTTCGAATTTGAAGACCGCAACGATTTTATTCCATGAATTATTGAGGTTTTTGGGGCAACAAAGATGGCGTCACTTTTTGGTAGAAAGCTCCTAATTGCCCAGGTTTTGGGATTTGGCCAAGTCCCCACACAGAAAAGGTCTTCAGGGAAGTCTAGTCTAGAATGCTGCACCGTCAAATCGCACTTTTATTTTCGACCCAAAATTCAAAATGGCGACAGGGTACTACCTGTCAATTATTCCAAAAATTCGACCCCCGGTAACATGTCGATTTGTGGCGATCACTTTTTGCGGACACCTCCGCCGATGGTTCTGGTTCGAATTTGAAGATCGCAACGATTTTATTCCATGAATTATTGAGGTTTTTTGGGCAACAAAGATGGCGTCACTTTTTGGTAGAAAGCTCCTAATTGCCCAGGTTTTGGGATTTGGCCATGTCCCCACACCGAAAAGGTCTTCAGGGAAGTCTAGTCTAGAATGCTGCACCGTCAAATCGCACTTTTATTTTCGACCCCAAAATTCAAAATGGCGACAGGGTACTACCTGTCAATTATTCCAAAAATTCGACCCCCGGTAACATGCCGATTTGTGGCGATCACTTTTGCGGACACCTCCGCCGATGGTTCTGATTCGAATTTAAAGACCGCAACGATTTTATTCCATGAATTATTGAGGTTTTTTGGGCAACAAAGATGGCGTCACTTTTTGGTAGAAAGCTTCTAATTGCCCAGGTTTTGGGATTTGGCCATGTCCCCACACCGAAAAGGTCTTCAGGGAAGTCTAGTCTAGAATGCTGCACCGTCAAATCGCACTTTTATTTTCGACCCCAAAATTCAAAATGGCGACAGGGTACTACCTGTCAATTATTCCAAAAATTCGACCCCCGGTAACATGCCGATTTTTGGCGAACACTTTTTGCGGACACCTCCGCCGATGGTTCTGGTTCGAATTTGAAGACCGCAACGATTTTATTCCATGAATTATTGAGGTTTTTGGGGCAACAAAGATGGCGTCACTTTTTGGTAGAAAGCTCCTAATTGCCCAGGTTTTGGGATTTGGCCATGTCCCCACACAGAAAAGGTCTTCAGGGAAGTCTAGTCTAGAATGCTGCACCGTCAAATCGCACTTTTATTTTCGACCCCAAAATTCAAAATGGCGACAGGGTACTTACTACCTGTCAATTATTCCAAAAATTCGACCCCCGGTAACATGCCGATTTGTGACGATCTCTTTTTGCGGACACCTCCGCCGATGGTTCTGGTTCGAATTTGAAGACCGCAACGATTTTATTCCATGAATTATTGAGGTTTTTGGGGCAACAAAGATGGCGTCACTTTTTGGTAGAAAGCTCCTAATTGCCCAGGTTTTGGGATTTGGCCATGTCCCCACACAGAAAAGGTCTTCAGGGAAGTCTAGTCTAGAATGCTGCACCGTCAAATCGCACTTTTATTTTCGACCCCAAAATTCAAAATGGCGACAGGGTACTACCTGTCAATTATTCCAAAAATTCGACCCCCGGTAACATGCCGATTTGTGGCGATCTCTTTTTGCGGACACCTCCGCCGATGGTTCTGGTTCGAATTTGAAGACCGCAACGATTTTATTCCATAAATTATTGAGGTTTTTTGGGCAACAAAGATGGCGTCACTTTTTGGTAGAAAGCTCCTAATTGCCCAGGTTTTGGGATTTGGCCATGTCCCCACACAGAAAAGGTCTTCAGGGAAGTCTAGTCTAGAATGCTGCACCGTCAAATCGCACTTTTATTTTCGACCCCAAAATTCCAAATGGCGACAGGGTACTACCTGTCAATTAGTCCAAAAATTCGACCCCCGGTAACATGCCGATTTGTGGCGATCTCTTTTTGTGGACACCTCCGCCGATGGTTCTGGTTCGAATTTGAAGACCGCAACGATTTTATTCCATGAATTATTGAGGTTTTTGGGGCAACAAAGATGGCGTCACTTTTTGGTAGAAAGCTCCTAATTGCCCAGGTTTTGGGATTTGGCCATGTCCCCACACAGAAAAGGTCTTCAGGGAAGTCTAGTCTAGAATGCTGCACCGTCAAATCGCACTTTTATTTTCGACCCCAAAATTCAAAATGGCGACAGGGTACTTACTACCTGTCAATTATTCCAAAAATTCGACCCGCGGTAACATGCCGATTTTTGGCGATCACTTTTTGCGGACACCTCCGCCGATGGTTCTGGTTCGAATTTGAAGACCGCAACGATTTTATTCCATGAATTATTGAGGTTTTTTGGGCAACAAAGATGGCGTCACTTTTTGGTAGAAAGCTTCTAATTGCCCAGGTTTTGGGATTTGGCCATGTCCCCACACAGAAAAGGTCTTCAGGGAAGTCTAGTCTAGAATGCTGCACCGTCAAATCGCACTTTTATTTTCGACCCCAAAATTCAAAATGGCGACAGGGTACTACCTGTCAATTATTCCAAAAATTCGACCCCCGGTAACATGCCGATTTGTGACGATCTCTTTTTGCGGACACCTCCGCCGATTGTTCTGGTTCGAATTTGAAGACCGCAACGATTTTATTCCATGAATTATTGAGGTTTTTGGGGCAACAAAGATGGCGTCACTTTTTGGTAGAAAGCTCCTAATTGCCCAGGTTTTGGGATTTGGCCATGTCCCCACACAGAAAAGGTCTTCAGGAAAGTCTAGTCTAGAATGCTGCACCGTCAAATCGCACTTTTATTTTCGACCCCAAAATTCAAAATGGCGACAGGGTACTACCTGTCAATTATTCCAAAAATTCGACCCGCGGTAACATGCCGATTTTTGGCGATCACTTTTTGCGGACACCTCCGCCGATGGTTCTGGTTCGAATTTGAAGACCGCAACGATTTTATTCCATGAAATATTGAGGTTTTTTGGGCAACAAAGATGGCGTCACTTTTTGGTAGAAAGCTCCTAATTGCCCAGGTTTTGGGATTTAGCCATGTCCCCACACAGAAAAGGTCTTCAGGGAAGTCTAGTCTAGAATGCTGCACCGTCAAATCGCACTTTTATTTTCGACCCCAAAATTCAAAATGGCGACAGGGTACTACCTGTCAATTATTCCAAAAATTCGACCCCGGTAACATGCCGATTTGTGGCGATCTCTTTTTGCGGACACCTCCGCCGATGGTTCTGGTTCGAATTTGAAGACCGCAACGATTTTATTCCATGAATTATTGAGGTTTTTTGGGCAACAAAGATGGCGTCACTTTTTGGTAGAAAGCTCCTAATTGCCCAGGTTTTGGGATTTGGCCATGTCCCCACACAGAAAAGGTCTTCAGGGAAGTCTAGTCTAGAATGCTGCACCGTCAAATCGCACTTTTATTTTCGACCCCAAAATTCAAAATGGCGACAGGGTACTACCTGTCAATTATTCCAAAAATTCGACCCCCGGTAACATGCCGATTTGTGACGATCTCTTTTTGCGGACACCTCCGCCGATTGTTCTGGTTCGAATTTGAAGACCGCAACGATTTTATTCCATGAATTATTGAGGTTTTTGGGGCAACAAAGATGGCGTCACTTTTTGGTAGAAAGCTCCTAATTGCCCAGGTTTTGGGATTTGGCCATGTCCCCACACAGAAAAGGTCTTCAGGAAAGTCTAGTCTAGAATGCTGCACCGTCAAATCGCACTTTTATTTTCGACCCCAAAATTCAAAATGGCGACAGGGTACTACCTGTCAATTATTCCAAAAATTCGACCCGCGGTAACATGCCGATTTTTGGCGATCACTTTTTGCGGACACCTCCGCCGATGGTTCTGGTTCGAATTTGAAGACCGCAACGATTTTATTCCATGAAATATTGAGGTTTTTTGGGCAACAAAGATGGCGTCACTTTTTGGTAGAAAGCTCCTAATTGCCCAGGTTTTGGGATTTAGCCATGTCCCCACACAGAAAAGGTCTTCAGGGAAGTCTAGTCTAGAATGCTGCACCGTCAAATCGCACTTTTATTTTCGACCCCAAAATTCAAAATGGCGACAGGGTACTACCTGTCAATTATTCCAAAAATTCGACCCCGGTAACATGCCGATTTGTGGCGATCTCTTTTTGCGGACACCTCCGCCGATGGTTCTGGTTCGAATTTGAAGACCGCAACGATTTTATTCCATGAATTATTGAGGTTTTTTGGGCAACAAAGATGGCGTCACTTTTTGGTAGAAAGCTCCTAATTGCCCAGGTTTTGGGATTTGGCCATGTCCCCACACAGAAAAGGTCTTCAGGGAAGTCTAGTCTAGAATGCTGCACCGTCAAATCGCACTTTTATTTTCGACCCCAAAATTCAAAATGGCGACAGGGTACTACCTGTCAATTATTCCAAAAATTCGACCCCCGGTAACATGCCGATTTAGGGCGATCTCTTTTTGCGGACACCTCCGCTGATGGTTCTGGTTCGAATTTGAAGACCGCAACGATTTTATTCCATGAATTATTGAGGTTTTTTGGGCAACAAAGATGGCGTCACTTTTTGGTAGAAAGCTCCTAATTGCCCAGGTTTTGGGATTTGGCCATGTCCCCACACAGAAAAGGTCTTCAGGGAAGTCTAGTCTAGAATGCTGCACCGTCAAATCGCACTTTTATTTTCGACCCCAAAATTCAAAATGGCGACAGGGTACTACCTGTCAATTATTCCAAAAATTCGACCCCCGGTAACATGCCGATTTATGGCGATCTCTTTTTGCGGACACCTCCGCCGATGGTTCTGGTTCGAATTTGAAGACCGCAACGATTTTATTCCATGAATTATTGAGGTTTTTTGGGCAACAAAGATGGCGTCACTTTTTGGTAGAAAGCTCCTAATTGCCCAGGTTTTGGGATTTGGCCATGTCCCCACACAGAAAAGGTCTTCAGGGAAGGCTAGTCTAGAATGCTGCACCGTCAAATCGCACTTTTATTTTCGACCCCAAAATTCAAAATGGCGACAGGGTACTACCTGTCAATTATTCCAAAAATTCGACCCCCGGTAACATGCCGATTTATGGCGATCTCTTTTTGCGGACACCTCCGCCGATGGTTCTGGTTCGAACTTGAAGACCGCAACGATTTTATTCCATGAATTATTGAGGTTTTTTGGGCAACAAAGATGGCGTCACTTTTTGGTAGAAAACTCCTAATTGCCCAGGTTTTTGGATTTGGCCATGTCCCCACACAGAAAAGGTCTTCAGGGAAGTCTAGTCTAGAATGCTGCACCGTCAAATCGCACTTTTATTTTCGAACCCAAAATTCAAAATGGCGACAGGGTACTACCTGTCAATTAATCCAAAAATTCGACCCCCGGTAACATGCCGATTTGTGGCGATCACTTTTTGCGGACACCTCCGCCGATGGTTCTGGTTCGAATTTGAAGACCGCAACGATTTTATTACATGAATTATTGAGGTTTTTGAAGCAACAAAGATGGCGTCACTTTTTGGTAGAAAGCTCCTAATTGCCCAGGTTTTGGGATTTGGCCATGTCCCCACACAGAAAAGGTCTTCAGGGAAGTCTAGTCTAGAATGCTGCACCGTCAAATCGCACTTTTATTTTCGACCCCAAAATTCAAAATGGCGACAGGGTACTACCTGTCAATTATTCCAAAAATTCGACCCCGGTAACATGCCGATTTGTGGTGATCTCTTTTTGCGGACATCTCCGCCGATGGTTCTGGTTCGAATTTGAAGACCGCAACGATTTTATTCCATGAATTATTGAGGTTTTTTGGGCAACAAAGATGGCGTCACTTTTTGGTAGAAAGCTCCTAATTGCCCAGGTTTTGGGATTTGGCCATGTCCCCAAACAGAAAAGGTCTTCAGGGAAGTCTAGTCTAGAATGCTGCACCGTCAAATTGCACTTTTATTTTCGACCCCAAAATTCAAAATGGCGACAGGGTACTACCTGTCAATTATTCCAAAAATTCGACCCCCGGTAACATGCCGATTTATGGCGATCTCTTTTTGCGGACACCTCCGCCGATGGTTCTGGTTCGAATTTGAAGACCGCAACGATTTTATTCCATGAATTATTGAGGTTTTTTGGGCAACAAAGATGGCGTCACTTTTTGGTAGAAAACTCCTAATTGCCCAGGTTTTGGGATTTGGCCATGTCCCCACACAGAAAAGGTCTTCAGGGAAGTCTAGTTTAGAATGCTGCACCGTCAAATCGCACTTTTATTTTCGAACCCAAAATTCAAAATGGCGACAGGGTACTACCTGTCAATTAATCCAAAAATTCGACCCCCGGTAACATGCCGATTTTTGGCGATCACTTTTTGCGGACACCTCCGCCGATGGTTCTGGTTCGAATTTGAAGACCGCAACGATTTTATTCCATGAATTATTGAGGTTTTTGGGCAACAAAGATGGCGTCACTTTTTGGTAGAAAGCTCCTAATTGCCCAGGTTTTGGGATTTGGCCATGTCCCCACACAGAAAAGGTCTTGAGGGAAGTCTAGTCTAGAATGCTGCACCGTCAAATCGCACTTTTATTTTCGACCCCAAAATTCAAAATGGCGACAGGGTACTACCTGTCAATTATTTCAAAAATTCGACTCCCGGTAACATGCCGATTTGTGGCGATCACTTTTTGCGGACACCTCCGCCGATGGTTCTGGTTCGAATTTGAAGACCGCAACGATTTTATTCCATGAATTATTGAGGTTTTTTGGGCAACAAAGATGGCGTCACTTTTTGGTAGAAAGCACCTAATTGTCCAGGTTTTGGGATTTGGCCATGTCCCCACACAGAAAAGGTCTTCAGGGAAGTCTAGTCTAGAATGCTGCACCGTCAAATCGCACTTTTATTTTCGACCCCAAAATTCAAAATGGCGACAGGGTACTACCTGTCAATTATTCCAAAAATTCGACCCCCGGTAACATGCCGATTTGTGGCGATCACTTTTGCGGACACCTCCGCCGATGGTTCTGGTTCGAATTTGAAGACCGCAACGATTTTATTCCATGAATTATTGAGGTTTTTGGGGCAACAAAGATGGCGTAACTTTTTGATAGAAAGTTCCTAATTGCCCAGGTTTTGGGATTTGGCCATGTCCCCACACAGAAAAGGTCTTCAGGGAAGTCTAGTCTAGAATGCTGCACCGTCAAATCGCACTTTTATTTTCGACCCCAAAATTCAAAATGGCGACAGGGTACTACCTGTCAATTATTCCAAAAATTCGACCCACGGTAACATGCCGATTTGTGGCGATCACTTTTTGCGGACACCTCCGCCGATGGTTCTGGTTGGAATTTGAAGACCGCAACGATTTTATTCCATGAATTATTGAGGTTTTTTGGGCAACAAAGATGGCGTCACTTTTTGGTAGAAAGCTCCTAATTGCCCAGGTTTTGGGATTTGGCCATGTCCCCACACAGAAAAGGTCTTCAGGGAAGTCTAGTCTAGAATGCTGCACCGTCAAACCGCACTTTTATTTTCGACCCCAAAATTCAAAATGGCGACAGGGTACTACCTGTCAATTATTCCAAAAATTCGACCCCCGGTAACATGCCGATTTGTGGCGATCACTTTTTGCGGACACCTCCGCCGATGGTTCTGGTTCGAATTTGAAGACCGCAACGATTTTATTCCATGAATTATTGAGGTTTTTTGGGCAACAAAGATGGCGTCACTTTTTGGTAGAAAGCTCCTAATTACCCAGGTTTTGGGATTTGGCCATGTCCCCACACAGAAAAGGTTTTCAGGGAAGTCTAGTCTAGAATGCTGCACCGTCAAATAGCACTTTTATTTTCGACCCCAAAATTCAAAATGGCGACAGGGTACTACCTGTCAATTATTCCAAAAATTCGACCCCCGGTAACATGCCGATTTGTGGCGATCACTTTTTGCGGACACCTCCGCCGATGGTTCTGGTTGGAATTTGAAGACCGCAACGATTTTATTCCATGAATTATTGAGGTTTTTTGGGCAACAAAGATGGCGTCACTTTTTGGTAGAAAGCTCCTAATTGCCCAGGTTTTGGGATTTGGCCATGTCCCCACACAGAAAAGGTCTTCAGGGAAGTCTAGTCTAGAATGCTGCACCGTCAAATCGCACTTTTATTTTCGACCCCAAAATTCAAAATGGCGACAGGGTACTACCTGTCAATTATTCCAAAAATTCGACCCCCGGTAACATGCCGATTTGTGGCGATCACTTTTTGCGGACACCTCCGCCGATGGTTCTGGTTCGAATTTGAAGACCGCAACGATTTTATTCCATGAATTATAGAGGTTTTTTGGGCAACAAAGATGGCGTCACTTTTTGGTAGAAAGCTCCTAATTGCCCAGGTTTTGGGATTTGGCCATGTCCCCACACAGAAAAGGTCTTCAGGGAAGTCTAGTCTAGAATGCTGCACCGTCAAATCGCACTTTTATTTTCGACCCCAAAATTCAAAATGGCGACAGGGTACTACCTGTCAATTATTCCAAAAATTCGACCCCCGGTAACATGCCGATTTGTGGCGATCACTTTTTGCGGACACCTCCGCCGATGGTTCTGGTTGGAATTTGAAGACCGCAACGATTTTATTCCATGAATTATTGAGGTTTTTTGGGCAACAAAGATGGCGTCACTTTTTGGTAGAAAGCTCCTAATTGCCCAGGTTTTGGGATTTGGCCATGTCCCCACACAGAAAAGGTCTTCAGGGAAGTCTAGTTTAGAATGCTGCACCGTCAAATCGCACTTTTATTTTCGACCCCGAAATTCAAAATGGCGACAGGGTACTACCTGTCAATTATTCCAAAAATTCGACCCCGGTAACATGCCGATTTGTGGCGATCACTTTTTGCGGACACCTCCGCCGATGGTTCTGGTTCGAATTTGAAGACCGCAACGATTTTATTCCATGAATTATTGAGGTTTTTTGGGCAACAAAGATGGCGTCACTTTTTGGTAGAAAGCTCCTAATTGCCCAGGTTTTGGGATTTGGCCATGTCCCCACACAGAAAAGGTCTTCAGGGAAGTCTAGTCTAGAATGCTGCACCGTCAAATCGCACTTTTATTTTCGACCCCAAAATTCAAAATGGCGACAGGGTACTACCTGTCAATTATTCCAAAAATTCGACCCCCGGTAACATGCCGATTTGTGGCGATCACTTTTTGCGGACACCTCCGCCGATGGTTCTGGTTCGAATTTGAAGACCGCAACGATTTTATTCCATGAATTATTGAGGTTTTTTGGGCAACAAAGATGGCGTCACTTTTTGGTAGAAAGCTCCTAATTGCCCAGGTTTTGGGATTTGGCCATGTCCCCACACAGAAAAGGTCTTCAGGGAAGTCTAGTTTAGAATGCTGCACTGTCAAATCGCACTTTTATTTTCGACCCCGAAATTCAAAATGGCGACAGGGTACTACCTGTCAATTATTCCAAAAATTCGACCCCCGGTAACATGCCGATTTGTGGCGATCACTTTTTGCGGACACCTCCGCCGATGGTTCTGGTTCGAATTTGAAGACCGCAACGATTTTATTCCATGAATTATTGAGGTTTTTTGGGCAACAAAGATGGCGTCACTTTTTGGTAGAAAGCTCCTAATTGCCCAGGTTTTGGGATTTGGCCATGTCCCCACACAGAAAAGGTCTTCAGGGAAGTCTAGTCTAGAATGCTGCACCGTCAAATCGCACTTTTATTTTCGACCCCAAAATTCAAAATGGCGACAGGGTACTACCTGTCAATTATTCCAAAAATTCGACCCCCGGTAACATGCCGGTTTGTGGCGATCACTTTTTGCGGACACCTCCGCCGATGGTTCTGGTTCGAATTTGAAGACCGCAACGATTTTATTCCATGAATTATAGAGGTTTTTTGGGCAACAAAGATGGCGTCACTTTTTGGTAGAAAGCTCCTAATTGCCCAGGTTTTGGGATTTGGCCATGTCCCCACACAGAAAAGGTCTTCAGGGAAGTCTAGTCTAGAATGCTGCACCGTCAAATCGCACTTTTATTTTCGACCCCAAAATTCAAAATGGCGACAGGGTACTACCTGTCAATTATTCCAAAAATTCGACCCCCGGTAACATGCCGATTTGTGGCGATCACTTTTTGCGGACACCTCCGCCGATGGTTCTGGTTGGAATTTGAAGACCGCAACGATTTTATTCCATGAATTATTGAGGTTTTTTGGGCAACAAAGATGGCGTCACTTTTTGGTAGAAAGCTCCTAATTGCCCAGGTTTTGGGATTTGGCCATGTCCCCACACAGAAAAGGTCTTCAGGGAAGTCTAGTTTAGAATGCTGCACCGTCAAATCGCACTTTTATTTTCGACCCCGAAATTCAAAATGGCGACAGGGTACTACCTGTCAATTATTCCAAAAATTCGACCCCCGGTAACATGCCGATTTGTGGCGATCACTTTTTGCGGACACCTCCGCCGATGGTTCTGGTTGGAATTTGAAGACCGCAACGATTTTATTCCATGAATTATTGAGGTTTTTGGGGCAACAAAGATGGCGTCACTTTTTGGTAGAAAGCTCCTAATTGCCCAGGTTTTGGGATTTGGCCATGTCCCCACACAGAAAAGGTCTTGAGGGAAGTCTAGTCTAGAATGCTGCACCGTCAAATCGCACTTTTATTTTCGACCCCAAAATTCAAAATGGCGACAGGGTACTATCTGTCAATTATTCTAAAAATTCGACCCCCGGTAACATGCCGATTTGTGGCGATCACTTTTTGCGGACACCTCCGCCGATGGTTCTGGTTCGAATTTGAAGACCGCAACGATTTTATTCCATAAATTATTGAGGTTTTTTGGGCAACAAAGATGGCGTCACTTTTTGGTAGAAAGCTCCTAATTGCCCAGGTTTTGGGATTTGGCCATGTCCCCACACAGAAAAGGTCTTCAGGGAAGTCTAGTCTAGAAAAATGACCCTACATTTTTAAAAAAAGGGCCTTCTTAAGAGTGCTAACATTTTACCCTTAAATCCTTTAAGTTGGAAATCAAAAACCCCAGGGGCTCATTTTATTTCTACTTTTCTACATTTCATTAAAGCCACCACCTTCAAATGGTTGAATTAGAGAAAAAGTTGTGGGTGTACATTTTATTAATAAGGTTCCGCGCATGAATTTGTGTCATTTTAATGTGGAGCAAACAGCACTTTTCAATGACCTTTTAGTGCGCCCTCAATAGACCTTTTGATAATTTGCTAGTTGTTGTTTGGATATTGTTGACGTTTGTTTCACTTCGCACTGAATCTATTTACAATGCAGGACGGTATTTACCATTATGCACAGATTGATAGTATTGTTTATAGTACAGTCACCACACGACAGGTGGGTAGTGATTATCTAGAGTACTAAGTCTGAATTACAGTTCTTTAAAGTGAGAAAACTGTTACTAAACTCTACAATCAACTCTAGCATGTCTAGGGTTTTGTTAACGTAGTTGCTTTATCATGTGCTACTGTATAACCTATTGTAACAAACCTGCACTACAGCTAAAGTTCTTTCCATTAGACTGTTTCTCAGTCATCGAGTGCAATGTTGTTTTTAATTAAAAATCATAAACAGCTACATGTATATGCCCTACTTTTAATTATTGTTACAAAGTAAGTAGTTAATATTCAGTTCAGTAACAAAAACAGACAAAAAAATTGTTTAAGTTGAGTTGAGTTCAGTTTTACATGCAGTGTTGTGTAGGCCTATGTACACATGGGCAAAAAGACCAAACATCATCAAATAACCTAGCCCTGGTAGGACGTCAGTGTCTGTTGGACTCCTCCGTTGCTTACAACCTGGGCTACAAATAACCACACAAACACACTGGGTATACCACCCAGGCATAAACATGAGCACTAAAGCTCCTGGGCCCAGATTAAAACACAGGCTCCAAAAGTCCCAGCTACACTATCTACTACTTGCAATTTCTTGGATCATTCCTTGGGTGTATCTATGACTCATTATTGGATATAATACTAAAAGTAAATCATGATCCATTACCACATTTCAAACACCTTCATAGAACACGTCATAACTTGGAAAAACCCACTTTGAAAACAAATTATGATACAAGTGAAGTCGGCCGGAATAGCACCAAGTGAAAACTGAGAGTGCCTTCGCTATATTTTACAAATGGGTGGTGGGCGACAACACCCATGTGTTGTGGCCGGACGGTCTAGTTTTCCGGACCAAAGCTTTGGTGTTGTCAGCAGCAGAGTAAGGTTCCAATCCCGGTCATGACACTTGTGTCCTTGAGCAAGGCGCTCAAGGGCAGTTAACCTTAATTGCTTTGTACAAAGTTGGGAAGGTATTGCATGCTGCTCTACCAGCCAGGCTCCAGGCTTTAATACTAGCATAAAAAACTTGGCCAATGCTGGCATTGCTGTCCTTCATCTCACAATCACAGTAAAAGAGCAAACATCTTGTTTCCTCCTAGAACTTTCATATGATTACAGATTGAAGCTAACCTCAACTCAGAGAAGGAGGAAAATGTATCAAGAAGATGAAATGACATAACAATTTGACTAAACCAGCTGTTACTTCAAGTAACATCCAAACAAGGCAAGGAAGCCCAGGGCTGTATACTCCCCTGGGAATTGAGAAAGATAACAGGAATGTTATTGGCCCAGTGACTAGGGCACTGACATAAATCCCATTGATATGTTATTGTAAAATCTTCTATAGATGAATAAAGCCTGAGTTACTGTTTCATAACTACAATAACCAAGTGATGTTTGTTTGTTTGTTTGTTTGTTTTTACAGACTTCAGAAAGTAGAGAAAGGAATACAGTTATGAAGATCTGGAAACAATAACACTTTGCATCCAAAGCACATGACCGAAGAGATTGTTGATTGGTGAGTGTAAATATGTTCAAGTAAAATCAACCTGAAATTTCTATAACGTATTACAAACTAAGAAAACAAGAACCATTTCACCCTACTACTCTCAATATACTCTCCTGCCCAACTGGCTCTTGCCACAAAGTTGCACAGGAGACTGATGAGACTAAATCCCTGTAAACAAGCTTTGGGGTTTCCACATATTCCTAGCTGTACAAACAGAAGAAACTCATGCACCAGGTTCTAGCCTGGAAGGTATTAGGCACTTTGTGGAATTGACCCCTTGCATCGGCCGCCATTGTGAGGTCAATCAATGCAAATGTGCAAAATGTCAACTGGATATAAAAATGGATTTGCGTAAACTTTTGTATAAAGTACATGTAACTAGTCATAATATATTATCATTCAAACAGGAAGACATCCCAATCACCTCAGCCTCTTACTTTTCCTGTATCACCATGAAGCAACTACAACCACATCTTCCACTCATCAACAGTCACTGATATCTAATTGTTAGATTAAAGAGTACAGTATCTTCATCAGGCAGGCAAAATGCTACTGGAGAAGGTAGGTCATGTGATTGAAATCACTCGCAAGTTTTGTTCTCAACAACAGATTGAAAGAAACAGCTTTTCTTTTTCTTTCTTTTTCCATGGGAAGCAAAATGTGAGCAAACTTGGTTTAAAAGAAAAATGTCAACTCCCTAATTCAGTGCAGTCTCCTGCCCAACTGGCTCTTTCTATCAGGACAAGTGAAACAATTTCAACTGGTGGAAGCCATTTTGAGAAAAATAAGACCTGTGACAGCTTCCTGACTGTTGATGAGAGCACAACCCACATCATCACATCTCATGAGAAATCTAGCTGCTAACTGAGCTGAGCTGAGCCATCAGATTGCTGTTTCAAACACAGCAGTAATGTCTTAATTCATGTCTTGTGTGTTTCAAAGGGGCATGCTCACATGTGAATACCTAGTCATTCTGACCTGAGCAAATATGATATCCCTGGATAAGTTTCAGCAAAAAGAATGTGAAAGAAACCCAGAAGGTGTTCAGCACCCAAAACACCCAAAACGAAAAATTAAATTGAGGATTTAAACTTCTATACTAAAACTTTGAAATCTTTTTTTAAACAGATTTCAGGAAGGCAGAGAAAACTCTGCAGGAATGAGGAACAAGTTCAGTCGGACAGTGGAACCAAACTCAAGGACAAAGCCAAACTTCAGATCAGTTTAGAGTAAGTTTTTTCTTCAGATAAATTGTTAAATTTGAAGTTTCAAAAAATGTCAAGGCTGTAATGATGCCAGGCTCATGTCATCTTTGGCCCATTTGAAACCATGGCTTGGGCTCTGGCTCAGGCCCCGTCAGTTATTTTTTTACATGGGCACTTTCAGTACGGGGCTTCAAACAGGCTGATTAAGCCGAAAGCCCAAATCATGTTCGACAAAAAGGGAGTTTATGAATACCGGTAGTGAGGTAGAGATCTCTTCAAATACTGAGTCATCAACAACATCGCTGAATCAGTTTGCAAAGTAAATGTATTATACAGGATTGGTTTTAACATAAGTCAGAAAGCTTACTGGTTATGAAGTTTATACTAGAACCTTTTAAAGTTATATTCGAAAAAAAATTATTTGGAAACCACCCCCCCCCCAAAAAAAACAAACAAAAAACAAACAAAACAAAACAAAACAAAACACCAACACCAAACAAAACAGATAAATAGGTTAACAAATAAAATAAAACATTTTGGTAAATGCAACAGTTGATTTCAGTTGTTTAACCAAAATTAAGGAAATGGTTTGACATGCTGAAAATTGTGCATAGTTTTTCACTATTTTGTCACACAACGGATTAAGCCCAAATTTCCACAGGTTTGTTATTTAATGTTTGTATATGGTTGTATAAGGTTGATCACACCAAACATGAACACTCTACGACTATTTTGACAGCTCTACCAATCTTGTTTAATACATTTAACGAAAGCAGTCTACATCTCTGAACTGAGTAAACATTTGACGGATAGATCTGGATGTTTATGACATGCACTGGGATGAGACTACTCCCCCTCTTGATCTCTATTCTTTTTATTCCATTGCCTCACAGTATGTATGAATCAAGTCTTGAGTCCACCAACTAACCGTTGGTGGCGGGCTTTCCCGGAGTCATTCATATTCTGGACGAAGAGGGAGAAACACCATATTATATTTTTGCCCATCTTGTTGTATTTTCAGGTAACCAATTTCTCATTCAATAATTCATAATTTTACCTCATTTATTCAAAGATGCAAACCCTTTTCTATTACTTAGACTATTTTATTTTTTTTTTTAAATAGTGATCTGACGACCATCCAAAATTATAAGAGATAAAAACAAAAACAAAGACTCCGCAGGTCACACAAGACCACTTTTGTGAATCATGCATCAGGCATACAATTGGCTAGCGTCTTACCAGGAGATTTTCATTGCTAATGAAATTAGCCTTTCCTCTGAAATTATGCTAGTAACATTCACACATGCCTACATACACTATTGGTTGGCACTATATGTGTCACGCCACATCCCCATAAAAAAGACGTGATGTTCCCTCATTTTGCCAACCAGTAGTGTGTTAGTGCGTAAGTACATATTTCATGGGACTAAGGTCTATTCTAAAACTAATCTTACAGGCATTAATAAAAAGGTTGATTGTAAAGTATGTGTATCGTAGCTTTGATCTACTACCATCAAATCCAAAAGATATTAAAATACTTTTTTTGGCGAAAACCTCTCCTGGTAAGCTGTTGTAAGTAGGGTGCCCTTGGTTAGAGGTCAACAGAAGGTAGCTCATTGGCTGATCCTGTGTGCCGTGCAGACAAAGCTGCACATTTTCACTTGTTTCCTCATAGTTTTACCTCTAAGATGGTGTCTTGATGACATCAATGCATAAGGTCTTATTTATTGTGAAGACTCATCTTTTTAAAACTGCTTTTAACTAATGACATTATACCTCTTTTGTTATTTTGTAAATGTATTATATGTATATTGTTACAGGTTTTTGTTTTCTATAACATCTAGCATTTTAATTGTTAATAGCTGTATTATTTTATGCAATTTTTTTGTATGTGTGGGAAAATGAAAAACGTTACTTGGAACATGATGAACAGTAACAAAGTAACTAAAAGTATAAATCATCAGAAGTATTTATCTACCTTTTCCTGGTTTCCATGGTACAGGTTGCTCATAAATGAGTTGAAATTAACATCGAGGCGGTTTTTTACTCAATATGGCAACAATTTGTAACAATTTCTATTTTCTTCACCCTCCTACCTACTCTTGTTTCTGGGTACCAGTCAGTAACTGCCGTGTAACCAAGAATCACAACCAAACTTAGGATGCAACCTGGGAAGTGGCAGGAGAGGGATTACCTTAAGGGAATGCGACTATTTTTTTTGTTTTATTGCAAGTGCAGTGGTAAATGTTCCCAGGTAGTGGTAGATTGAGCTGTATGATTTTAGGCTCAAGGCAATACCAATGTATCAGGCACACGTGTGTGCAAAATATGTTTATTTATCAGAGAAGTTTATTTATCAGAGAAGTCGTTTAAAAACAGGGTTTTTTTTGCCATGTACTACTTTTAGTAGAAGTCTTTACGCAAAATTTTGAAGGTCTAAATATATTTTTTCCTAGGAAGTGAATTTAAATGATATTTATATATATTTCATTTTGTACTTTTACTAATGTTGTTTTCTTTTATTGTAAACAGTGGTTATTTTAATTTAACCTTCACCTGTGACATCATGCTAATGTTCCATCGCTGCATTATTTCGCACAAATGGCGCTTTTCCCAAAAAGGAGAACAATTTTCAGGGGGGAAAAAAGTGCAAAAATGGACAAATTTGCTTGAATTGGGCCTTCATTTTTAAAGATTTTTCAACTCCCCCTGCCTTTTCTGTCATTTTGCCCCCCCAATTCATAATTGCCGCCGCCCCCCCCCCCCCCATGGGTAATGCTTATTTATAGGTAAAATTATATAGAAATATATATTTACAGTCACAGGTAAAAGTTTCTGCTAAATACAGTGTCTAGCTGGAACAAAAAATCTCTGTATTTTCACACAAATTCATCCACTTTTAGCGAGGTTACAGCGGGTACCAACCGCAGCATTCGTGAATAGACACCAACCTTCAGAAATCTGAGAAGTGATTCATGCATGAACCGCTTCTCAGATTAAAATGTTTGTTATTGATTTCTAATCAATGGGGCATTTCAGATGATATTATGCACAGGATGATTACTACCGTTTTACTCTTTATAACAAGTAAGTTTTTGGATAGAAATTGACATTTTTTTTCTTTTGGGATGATTACCAAACAATGACCCTACCTTTAAATCGAAGGAAATGGTTTGCAATAATTATATGTTTATGCTGGAAATTATTTTATTAAACTAGTGGTAAATAACTGAATGTACATAATGAGAGTACTTTCAATTAATAACATTAAATGGAAAATAATTGTTTAAATGTTGTTGAGAGCGTTTTTGTATTTGCTATTATTTTATGTTTGTAAAAAAGGTATAAAAAAATCAAGTTCTTACAAGTAAGTTTTTATTTTACGGATTTGATTTCAGTTTTGCAGTTTTTCAATAAAAAATACAACACACACAAAAATCCCCACAAAATATGTGTAACAAGAAATAAATACCTGCAGTAATTTCAGTGATTTGGTTCTACATGCACTCTGTATTACAGAAACGATAATTTCCTGTCAAAGAAACGCCATTAGTCTAATTCTATACTACATCAACCTCGTCCCCATGGTTTACTTTATTTCCAACCATGTTTGTAAATAGTAAACCCTGGGATGGAAACTCCTCACTTGAACCCTGATCGGACAACAACATTGCATAAGCACATGTACATGTTTCCAATACATACAAGCTACTAAATCTGGTACCGGACCACGAGACTATGGCGAAGATGTGAATTTCGATATGCAGCCAGACTATTCTAATTTGCATACGTATCCAAAAATTTTGGATATGCAAATGTTCTAATACCAGGGTGAGAGAGCAGTCAACCTCGTACTGCTCGACACACCCTGGGGAAGAGATTGACACTACATGTATTCGTGTAAATTGTACAAAAGTTGGGGTTGACCAAAGAAAGATTTACTAGAGCGGGATTTGGTTCCTCCGGATTTACGTGCCGGCGCTCTTACCAACTGAGCTATTTAACCCTATGTTGGCAGTCTGCCTATTTTTGTCAATATCTTTGCTCGGGGTGCCAGTCAGAAGCCATACAATCTTTAACTGCCACGTAGCCAGGATCACATTATGTTCTTAACATAATTTTATTCTGTATTTTGTGAAAACCAACTTGATTGTAAATAATGATTTACAATTTACAAATTTATAATGATAATATAAACTCAAGATAAATTGTTGCAACTCACATTTATATACAAATTTGATTTTTTTTTTATAGTAAAAAATTGATAAAAACGCTGGACCAAATATTATTAGACCCTTATGGTTTTGTTTTGTTCTTTCAAATTTAAAATGTTTTCTATCAATAAGAAAATTAAATTCACATGAGAGATAGACAAATTTTAATTATAAAACAAATCCCAATCTTTTTAAATACCCTTTTCTGATGCTTTTGAGAAAGATTCGCGAAAAGTCCTGTTACGTCATCACTTGAATTTTACGTCACGTGGGAGCTCCGTTTTGTGTAACTGAGTTTTCATGCTCCTTCGCTGCGCTCAAACAGTTTCACTTTAGAGACTGACTGGGGAAATGAGGGAGCGAAAAGAAACATAATAATTTTGAATTCATGATTAAACATTTATTTAATTTACAGCATGGTAGACGCTGATGGAATTACGCCAAAGTATATTGGGTGATAGGAAATCAGAGGTATTTGGGGGGGGGGAAATGAGCTAAGTCAACTTATATAAATAATTATGTACATGTACCTCGAAAAAGCAGACGATCAGCGGGACTAGCTGGTGATTTGAACATGCCATCTTGGAGACCGAACGTCTGCAACGTCTTTCGTTTTTTCTATTTCTTTGGGAGCGTCTTCTTCTGAAGATTTAACCTTCTTCTGCTGCTTGGAAGACTAGATGCTCAGAAGAACTCTTCTCAAGATGGGAAACAGTGACGCATCCAGCCTACTGTTGTCGGCGACGCTAATTTTCTTTTTTCTTTCCGCGATGAGCTCCTCTGCCTCTTGAATTCCTTCTATTGCTATACCAGTGTTGTTCTTTTTCAGTAATGCGACCTTGATTTTGTCAAACTTTTCCCAATTTGTTGAACTCTTCCGACTCGAGTTTGTTTATAAGTTCCTTCAACTTCCATCCTTCGTTGGATATTGGTGGAAAAAACTTTTCGTCGAAATAATCCTTGAATTGCTGAAAATGTCAGTCGGATCGAGATTGTCTTCTTCTTGTTGCGACATAGCAAGATTTTAAAAATATTTGTGTGTGTGTGCAATTAGCAGGCAGTTGGGAAATGCGTTCACTAAGCGTGTACCGAGACCTGAAATGACATACTTAGATGCACCCTTAAATACTAGCTAATAAAACAATGGACCGAGAATGTCATGTGACATGAAGGGGCGGGAATGCATTGAAAAGTGATTGGAATGTGGATGGAATGCAAGAACACCCCCCCCCCCAGTCAACCAAGCAAACCTAAAATGGTGTAACATGGACGTATAACAAAGGAATATCCCACAAATGAAGTCATAGTATTGTCATTTTGACGCACGCCGTCAACGGCAGAAGTGCATACGTAGCTAGCCTTGATATCAAGGCTGTGTAGACAAGTACTCTAGCTAAAACCATAGAGCAAGGATACTTAAACCTCAGCCGCCCGAATGCGATACAACCCCAGTCCCCCAACTGACTCTAAAAAAAATAGCACACCGCACTCTCACCATGCACACACACAGCGCCTGTACACAGCCCCACACACACACCGCTATTGTCCACACACCGCTATCGCCCACAATCCTAGCCCGTGAGCCGTCAGACTCACAGCCTTGACGATCTTGTAAACCGAGTGTCTTATGTGTTTCATTGTTTTTCTTCGCAAATCCGTGGAAAATGGGGGGGTGAGTGGATATGCAAAGATTTATTTCATGAATAATACATCATTCCTAATAGCCAATCACACACTGTCGTGTGCGGGCGCTAGAGTAATCTTACATATTCATAATGTTTATTCATAAATACCCCAGACAGTTTCGCTATTCCTATTGGTGGAGAGCATGTCACGTGGGGGTGTTTAAACAGATGATAAAGCACGGCCAAGAGTGTTTATAACCGGCTGGCTTCGCGTGTTGGGCGCGCAAGCTCACGGTACGCCAATTTGATTACGCGGAACGCAATATAGCTATTAGTACCAGCGCGTAATCTATTTTTACACGCGCGTACACACAACCCAAGGCACACCAAACATAACTTTTAAAAAGTTTTTGAAAATGTACAAAATGTACAGATTGTCACAGATTGTCTATAAATTTTTTTTCGCTTTTTAACAAAAGGGCATTTATGAATGGGAATAAAAGAGTAGTGACTCGTTCTTAAACGGCCGTTTAAAACCTTGCAGGGTCGTGGTCGTGCGATAAAGGCCCGAGCCACGACCCTGCCGGTTTTAAACAGCCGTTTAAGAACTCGTCGCCACTTTTTTATTTCCTTATTAAACATGACCACTTCCAATGGCCAATCAAGAGCCTTTTATTACAAGTAGAGCGCACTCATTACCATAACCGCAAGACCCGGAAGTGTACAAGATCGTCAAGGCTGTGAGCCTGACGGCTCACGGGCTAGGATTGTGGGCGATAGAGGTGTGTGGACAATAGGGGTGTGTGTGGGACTGTGGACAAGGGCGTTTGTGTGCTTCCTTGGGTGAGAGCGTGGTGTGCTATTTAAAGACAGTCGGGGGGGGGGGGGGGACCGGAACAGGAGTTGCATTGCATTCGGGCATCGCATTCGTGCGGCTGTGGTTATGCACATTTTTAGCTTTATAGTAAGCAAACTATTGCACACAGCCTTGCAATCAAGGCTAATACGTAGCTTGTTTTTCGCAAAACACTTGGGCCCTATTTTTTTCTTCAGTATTTACGAACAATTCAGAAGTGTAAAAATATAGCAATTATACAGTAAAATGATAAAGAAACACATTATAAACAAATAGCATTCCCATCATCAAGTTTTCGTTCAAGTAGGCCTATCTGTTTAACATGAAGCAGGCATCACTGATGTTATTTCGTTTGGTTTGACCTAGTTTTTCGGTCAAAATTGAAATACATTTACCCTGATCCGCATCGTTTACCTTAGATGGCGCCTCCGGATAATAACTAAAAATTTGTATGTTTGACCCTACTTACATGTACATGAAGCCTCAGGTAAGGTAGTAGATTCACATGGATGGGCTCTACGAAAATGAGTCGCTTGTTACACAGTCCGCTTTCAAATACAGAACTATTGAGTGTTGCCGGAGGGTGAACAAAAAATTGTTGTATTTTCTTATTTCTCGAATAGAAACTTCTTCTTTTTTATCGATAAAGATGGACAAATTCTTGGACCCTTTTGTTTTATTTGTGTACTTTGTTTCCTTTACAATAGTTGATGTCTTTGATTAAACTGGCTGTTTCTCCAGTACAGGTCATCTTCAGATTATGACATAATTTAATTTTCAAAAGGTCATAACTTTAGAAGCAAACATGACACAATTGTGTGAGATATGTCAAAATGAAGCTCGTTTTATGTTCTTTTTAGCCATTTATAAAACTCAAAAAGTTAATTTTTCACCATGTGACTCATTTTCACAGAGCCCGTCTTTTTTTGTGTGTACTTGGCATTTCAGTTTACTGAGCTAGCCTCATGTATTAGAAGATGGGGGACTATAGAACATTTGAAGCCTCATATACTTGTAGATTCATAGTGACTTGAAATGTGTACTTGTGACCGTACATACATTTGAAGCCTCTTGACTGTATACTTATAGATTCACAGTCCTCATGATCATCTTGTAGATTCACAGTGACATAAAATGTCTTTGCTTCACAAATTGATATGAAGCTCCATGGTTGTAGATTCAGAGTGATTATGGAAGCAGCAAATGTTTTTAAAAACATTTTAATGAAACTAAAGCCTACAAGGCTTTAAGTGATTCCACCTCTGGTACACGCGATTTTCGTGAATCAGCCCCTCCTGAACTAGATGGTGCTGTCAGAGCGTTTACCAATACAACCAATTATAACATTTTTGGCTATCCCCCGGCATTCACTTGTTTGACTCCGGCCAGGAAGTGGAATTCCAATTCCATAGGAAACAATGCCAGACGCGTGAAACGTGAGGTGTGCCTAACAAGAAAGGACAGCCACGGCCAGCAGGGGGAGACGTCGATTTTGATATAATTATAACCCTTAACGTTGTGTGACAACCTTTAACTGCGTATTGGCACAAACTTGTTTCAGATCCAAACATATTGTCGGTTACGAAAACTCGAAAACCCTGTGGGGAAAACGCGTTCGAGAACGTAGTTTGGCCCCAATGCCCCCAACCTGATGTTTGGATCTTCTCATAATTGTATGTAGGGCAAATATTCATGTTGAGGCAATATTTCACATGCAACCAGAATGGGCTTCATATGTATGTCGGGTCAAGCTTATTAAGCCATATAGTGCAATTTCGTAACCTTAACATCGAGGCCAATTTAGTCTTCATATTTTCTTCTCATAGTTTGATTTACGACATCATGAATATATTTGAAAATCAAATCGGTTGTTCTTTCTAGTGTAAATAATTATTATTTCTTGCTATAATTATTTTCTCTTCCAAAAAGTAACACGCATAGCCCCTTTAATGATTTTGGATTGTTTATGAAGTGCGCCCTCTCTAGGTCATATTAATACAGTTTACATGGAGGGAGTTTCGATTTCAATTTCGTTTCCCTAATTTCTACCTAGAAATGTCTCTTTTGACACAAACTATGACGCTGTATGGATTATCTGGCTGTTCATCAAAGGCACGAGACTCACTGGATATTATAAAGGTACGTTTTAGATTGACATATAGGCAGATGTGTCGGTTTCTATTTGTGTACCATGCCAGTAGAGGTTAACGTTAGATTATCAATCGTGTCATGCAATGCATGTCAATGTAAACATACCGTTGATCCGCGGCCGTAGGCCGTGTTTGGTCTTACTAACAAATTAGTGTTTGGTCTTACTACTGACAGTACTGTTTATCAAAAGCAGGAGACTCACTGGATATTTTAAAGGTACGTTTCAAATTGATAGGCAGATTTGTCGGGTTTTCGTTAGGTTCAGAGGTTAACGTCAGCAGACAATGGAGGCAGGTTCAGATTAACTCGACTCAATCATGTCATGATAAGTCAATGTAAACATACCGCTGACTTGATCCATATAGGCCCTATATCTGTTTTGTTTGACGTGTTTGGTCTTAGTAGCCACTGGTGAGAAGTTGGTTTCTCGTTTGACGTTCGATATTCGACATTCGAATGTCAATCAAGTACCAGTTACTGTTTTGATATTTATTTAACGTTTATTTGTGCATAAACCATAGAACTATATTGAAGCATTTTTCACATGCCAAGACCCTAGAGTTATACCCCAGACCCTTTGTAAAAGATGTTGTTGAATTGTTGTTGTCGTTGATGTTGTTGTTGTTGTTGTTGTTGTTGTTGTTGTTGTTGTTGTTGTTGTCGTCGTCGTCGTCGTCGTCGTCGTTGTTGTTGTTGTTGTTGTTGTTGTTGTTGTTGTTGTTGTTGTTGTTGTTGTTGTTGTTGTTGTTGTTGTTGTTGTTGTTGTTGTTGTTGTTGTTGTTGTTTTGTTGTTGTTTTGTTTTGGGTTTCTGTTACGTACGAACATTCTACTGTACATTGTATGCACTTTAAAATCAATGCGTTATATCCAAATTTTGAACGGTCAGTCTGACCCATGGGTGGGGCACCGCTACATACAGAAATACAGTGAAGGGTCGAAGGAACACACCCGTGGTCATCTTGACCCAACCTACTCCTAGAAGTAGAACTACAATATGACCCATATTCATACCCCTGCCAAATACCCGTCAAAGGTGTGACTAATCTATCCATATAATGTCACACATATGCACCTAGTTTATAATCAAATGTAATATAAAAGCAATCGGACATTTCACTTAGGCACTAAGGGGTCTCAAAAATGACGAAAAGTCATTGAGAATGCTAAAATTTAAAGACCTATACCTTGATAGACAAAAAAAGCCTGTGCTACTTTTGACAGTAGATTCTAGTTGATGGGATACCAGACACCCTGTATCTTAATTTGTAGCTATACATCTTATCTCCATTTGTAGATACAGACCCCTAAAAATGTCAAAAACAGACAAAGGTCAATTTGAAGGGGCGGGGCTTAATTTTTTAGGGGGTCATATCTCAGAAATGTTAAGGAGTAGGATTCTAAAATTGTTTTTTTCTTGGCACCCATAGGGTATTGTTAAAAAAAAAACTAGCACAATCTGAGACTGCCTGCCGAAATTTTTAGAATTTTGGGTGATTTGGCACGGAATGCATGACTCATTTACAATTAGAGAGGAGTCATTAAATAAGTGTATTAATAGTACAAAAATGACACAGATTGGGCATGAACAATGGGACATTGAAACCAAAACCTTAATTCCAGTTAATTACCTTATTAATTGAACACAGGGTGTTGTTTCTAGCAAAGACAAAAAAATATCACTGCTCATTCTTTCCTTTTCTAAAGTGAGAAAGTGCTGGAACAGCAAATTTATATCGATATCGAGGGATTTTTGTAGCTTAGAAAAACTTTTTTGCACCTGATGTATGATGTTCCAAATCTGCCGAAGCATCTTGACTATTAAAACACAATGCACCGGTTTTAGGTCGTATCCAATAATTCTATTTGGGTCACTTAGATGAAAGAATTGTTACCATGGAGTGTAATTTCCTATAAGGTATTCTACAAAGACCCAGGCATTTATTGTGTAAATATAATTGAACAGGTGTTGGTGGTGAGTTCAACTTTAAGATAAATTGTACAAATTTGGTATCACAGATGACACTGATCCTCGACACTGCAAGGTTATGGGTCGAAGCTGAACGTCAATAAAACCAAAGGCCTCTGGCTAGGGAAAAGGAAACATAGACAAGACAAACCTTGTAATTTTATTTGGTGCGATGATAAATTGAAAAAGCTGGGTATTATCTTTGGTAATCGTGTTACACCAGAGGACAACTTGGGGGCCGAGAGTAAACAAAATTCATTGTGTCCTTGACAAATGGTCCAAACGCCACCTTTATCTAATGAAACGATTGAACATCTTTTTATAGAGTGTGATTTTATAATGCTTTTTTATTTGTCGAAAATTTTATTAAAAAGTACTTAGGCAATCCACATTTCTATCTCTTCGATTGTGCTAAATTTCTCGGTATTTACATAACTGACGATGCAGTTAGAACAAAAATTTGCTTACCGTTAAGCAGCGCTAAGAAATTGGGCCCTGTGCCCTTTTTCATAAAGCTGTTAAGCAGAAAATACTGCTAGGTAATTTTCTATGCTAAGCAGCAAATTAGTGGGGCACATTTTTGGAATTTTGGCTGGTAACCAGTTTCTGCTAAGCAATTTTTCTGTGCTTAGCAAGTTTGTGTGCATAAAATTCTGATTAGCAGATTTCTTTACTTAGCAAGACATGAGCGGGCTACCAGTGGCAACATTGGAACTTTGTTAGCTGGTAACCTGTTTCTGCTAAGCAAGATTTTTCTGTGCTTACTAAATTTTTGTGCGGAAATTGGGCCCAGGACAGGCTATAAACCGCTACCTAAGTAAATGATACTAGCGCCAACAAAGGTACGGACATTTACAGTTTTGCCCATTAAGTAGGGAGAATTCTATGTTTTAATGTGAACCACAAATCTTTTTCATCGGCTTCCATAAGGGGACACCGACCATTTCCCCAAGTATTAACATCGGATGTATGTAGTAATATGAAAATAATTAGTAATTATTAATTAATAACCCAGTCTTGCAAAACCGCAGGAGAAATGAATTGATTATTAATAAAACACCTGTAAACATCTTTAACGTTATTGTAAAAAAAGTCTACTATTTTTGCCGGTCTGTTTATCTTCAATGGTAACATTATTCAAAAAGTGGTTAGGTGGACCCTGCCTGTTTTCAGTGACGTAGCTGAGGGGGAGTTCATGAGTTTCGTCAACACAGGAGAACACTTTGCTATAGTTAAGTTCAGATTTCTGTAATGAATTAATTCTTTATAATAATCCTGAGTACCACAAACGATGGCTCTAGGGTTATCTAAAATGTATCAGCCAAGTTCAATCTTCCCGCTAGCTTTGCATAAAAGATTTCTCCATTTCCAAGATTTCAGTGTGATACTTTTTAAAAGCATTTGGTTTTAAAGCTTGCAGCTTGAGCCGAAGATCAACTACTCTAGTGCCTCCCATAGTAACGGGACCGGTAATAGTCTTTTAAAAAAATTATTATCCAGTTTGCCATTCCAAAAGAAAAATCACTTAATGCGCTCCATTTGCTTAACACAATCCTCGGGACAAAAGATGATTGATCCCTGGTAGGATAGACTGGCACCCATGAAACTAATGACAACAGCCTTCCCTCTCATAGTTAAATTTATCATGCTAACCTTCTGGTGCTTACTGTATGAAAATGAATAACGTAACAATGGAAATCCACGGAAATTCACGGTGGACGCGCATGGTGGCTGCCTGTGCTTGCTTACCTGTGAAATACGCTTACGCTTAAGCAATTTTTTTTTGCTAGGTAGCTCGAAAATTTGCTTACCGTATAGCAGCGCAAGCCGTTAAGCAGACAGTTCTGATTAGCAAATTTCTTTACTTTGCAAAAAATTAGCGGGGTACCGGTGGCAACAATATGAACTTTATGGAATGCTGGCTGGTAACCTGTTTCTGCTAAGCAAGATTTCTCTGGGCCCAATTTCATAAAGCAGTTGAGCAGAACATTCTGCTCAGCAAATTTCTTTACTAAGCAAGAAATGGGCGAGGCACCAGTCACAACAATGTATTTTTTGGTAGATTTTGGTTGGTAACCATGCAGTTTCTGCTAAGCAATTGTTTTCTGTGATCAGCAAATTTTTGTGCTACAGGTTTTATGAAATTGGGCCCTGTAAAGTCTGCTTAGCAAATTTCTTTACTTAGCAAGAAATGAGCGGGGTACCAGTGGCAACAGTGTGCGCTTTATCGAATGTTGGCTGGTAACCTGTTTCTGCTAAGCAAGATTTTTCTGGGCCCAATTTCATAAAGCCGTCAAGCAAAAAATTCTGCTTAGCAAAAAATTCTGCTTAGCAATTTCTGCGAAGCAATTGTTTTCTGTGCTTAGCAAGTTTTTGTGCTTACAGGTTTTATGAAATTGGGCCTGTGCCCAATTTCATAAAGCCGTTTAGCGGTAAAGTCTGCTTAGCAAATTTCTTTACTTAGCAAGAAATAAGCGAGGCACCAGTCACAGCAATGTTTTTTTTGTAGATTTTGGTTGGTAACCAGATTCTACTGAGCAATTGTTTTCTGTGATCAGCAAATTTTTGTGCTTAATACAGGTTTTATAAAATTAGGCCCTGGGCCAAATTTCATACAGCCGTTAAGCAGAAAATTCTGCTAAGCAAATTTCTTTACTTAAGAAATGAGCGGGGTACAAGTGGAAACAGTGTGAACTTTATTGAATGGCTGGTAACCTGTTTCTGCTAAGCATGATTTGTCTGTGCTTACTACGCTTTTGTGCTGAAATTGGGCCCAGTACAGGCTAAGGCGCTATACTGTTAGGCAGCGCTATGAAATTGGGCCCAGGACAGGCTATAAGGCGGTACCTAAGTTATTGATACTAGCGCCATTAAAGGTATTGACAATAACAGTTTTGCCCATAAAAAAGCATGGAGGTAGAATAGAAAAGGTAGCGTTTATTGGCAAAATGATGTGATGTATACCATTATCCACGTCTTCTACTTTTGTCTTTCTTTTTTTCCGGCAGAAGGGTGTATGTCACTCCAATACTTTATTGACAGTATGGGCGTACAACAATGAGATCGTCAAATTAATAAAATTATCACACACACAAAAACAGTCTAATTTTAGATTAATTTTAACATTTAAATGCTTGATCTACATTGATGCATTTGTGTGAAAGCGAATATTTGTGAATCATGTTTCTGCTTGTCGCATTTTTTAAAAGAGAAAGAGAGATTGTCACTATTGATACGGCAAATAATATGACAATCTGGAAATATTTCCGGGAGGTAGCTCAATAAAGTGGGAGGTGAGGTAGTTTTTTTGACGTAAAAGACGTAAATCAGAAATAGCTCGAAACATGGTTTAATACAGCAGTGTTCTATTCTGGCGAAATGGTTCATTGCTACAATCTGTCCAAGTTGCACGTAACTTCTTGGCAAAAGAATGGAAACGATCGCTATTTTTAAAATGTCTTCTGTTTGCACTAATTTTGTTTGGCCATAACGGTATATCGAGACATACATTAGTTTGCTAGCTCAACATTAAAGAAAAGACCTACGTTAACGGTAAGGCAAACATTTAAGTAAAAGTATATCGAGGACATAGCCTACCGTTGTGTCAGACAATTATTATTTAGGTCTATAGACCTTTCCATTGTTGATAATAAACAAACTGCACTGGTTGGCATGGACGGCAGAGTATTAAAAAAAAACCATTCAATCTGCAAACTTTCAATTCAATTACCTCCCACGATTGGTTGCTTTGTTTCCAACAAATTCAACAGTATTTTTGAATATTTGTGTTACAAACTGTGGCTATCTGCTTTTGTTTTGCATTTATGGCTTTCCATAGTTTTCCAACATCGTTGGCAAAAACTCTGGCTTTGACGTTGCAGTAGAAAGGTCTATTGGCCTACTTTGGGAGAAAATGCAAAGTGTATGCACGTGTTATTATCTTCTAAATGATAAATTATTAATATTTTCAAAGTGAAACTTTAATAAATAAGAAGAGTGCCCTCAAGTTTACTTGGAGCAAAAAATCTCAAACCCTTTTCTCGACAGACAGACGATAGGCGGGGCGCCGCACTGTGGATAAATAATGTCGGATGATGGGGGAACACTCACGGTTTAACGCGATGCATTTGATATTAATAGCTCGTTTAATTTAAAATGAAACAAAAACGGAAAACTTTTGTTTCGATTACAGTGTTTGTACATGTCCCTTGCTCGGTTGCTATTGTATGAACCACTGTACGTCTACACTTTGAAACATGTGAATTAAGCTTGCGACGTCCACAAACCTGCGTTGCAGCGAAAACCGACCCACTTCTACCTTTGCATGCATTTACGGTTATATTTGTACAGTCAAAATATTAATTTGTTTTAAGTCTAAAAAAACAAAACAAATACTAAGACCAAATGGGCCAGATTATGATGACCGTGCATGGGTGTGTTTCCCGCACCATCCTCTTTAATTCTGTATGAAGTGGGTGCCCGGCCCATGGGGTCTGGACATGTGAAACTGACCATTAAATATTTGGAATGCAATGTAAAACCTTCGTTCAGCAGGCGCTGCCATGCGAATGTCAAACCAGGTCATGTAGTGCACGGTACGGCTTTTGTATTATTTTTTTAAAAATCTAATCAAAATGTGTTCTTGTTTAAAAACACGATGACCATGGCTGTGTTCATTGGACCCTCCTCTTTAGTTCTGTATGTAGTGGTGCCCAGCCCATGGGGACTGGACATGTGAAACTGACCGTTGAAAATTGGGAGTAAACGCATTGATTAAGTGGATAAAAATCATGTACGGAATTTTCTTAGAACTATATTAAAATAAAAATCATACTTAAACACCATGGGCCGGGTCAAGATGACTATAGGTATGTTTCTTGGACACCCCTCTTCAATTCTGTGTGTAATGGTGCCCGGCCCAATGGGTCTGGACATGTAAAACTGACCGTTGAAAATTAGGAGTAAATGCATTGATTAACTGCATAAAGATCATGTACATGTACAGCAGGATAATGCGTCAAAAAAAGAGAAATACTAAAACCCCATGGGCTTGGTCAAGATGACCATGGGTGTGTTTCTTTGACCATCCTCTTTCATTCTGTATGTAGTGGTGCCAGGGAGTCTGGGCATGTGAAAAATGTTTAAATACAGTTCTAATGTCCATGTAGTAACACAAAGGGCCTATTACAGGCCTCATACAGCCTGCCAGCATGGCCATTCTTGCTGCTTACCAACATTGACAGTTTGGATCAATGATCAGACTACGTCTTTTCTCAGGGATCTGTCCGAAGAAAGTCATTAAAAACGGAATACATACAAAAAACTGACTACTACATTTTCACTTTCGGATAAACAAGATTTTATTTTAGTTATAATGAGTGAAAAATGGGGGGGGGGGCAGACTTGGCATTTTTTTTTAAGATGACTTTCTTTGGAGTAATCGTTGAGTGAATACTGAACTGGTCGCTTTTAAAAGCTTTTAAATACTTGATCTTGGCTTGTGCTTTTATTATTTTTGTTCATGACTTTTCAATCTTCTTTTAACAATCATCAGCAGCTGTTTTTGTGTGATCGAGCAATTCCAGTCTGTCCCAACATCTGAGAAAGCTAACTCTACTATCGAGGGTCTCAGAGTAAAGTTGATGGAAAAACAGAGTCAGATTACTTTGAGGAGCTCACCTGTTAGTGATGAAGCTGTGAGATGAGGCAGAAGTTGATCAAGAGTGGAGAAGAAAAGAACCAGTTAATGGCGAGACATCCCCAGCGGTGGATGACGGCAAGGTGTGCGCCATGTTTTACAGGTAAAAATCAATACCTACTTTTGTCTCTTTTGAGAACCATATATTTTCTATTTTTAATACTTTTTGTCAAAAGTGAACATGCTTTTACTTCTTTTAAAAAAGAGGTTTTTTTAAATACAAATCATTAACATGTTTTTTTAAAATATCGTCAACAGTTTTCTAAATAAACTCAGTATTTCAAGTTTAATTTTATTAAGAATTAATTAAGATACAATTTTACTTCCTTGACGATAAATAAGAAGCGAACAAGTTCCTAGTTTTGTTTTTGTTTTGTTGTTGTTGTTGTTGTTTTTTTTTTTGGGGGGGTGTTTGTTTGTTTGTTTGTTGTTGTTGGTGGTGGGGTTTTTGTTTTGTATTGTTTTTTCTTCTTTTTTTGAGGGGGGGAGGGGCGTGGACAGCGGCGTAGCCTTGACCTTTTCAGTGTGTGTGGGGAGCGCATTACTTGTGGGGGCCCAAGGGGGATAGGCTTGTCAGTGGTGGGTCATGCTTTATATTGGAAGGGGGACGCCAGGGGGCCACCATCCTCTTATGTTCGTGGCATTTTGTGGCTGTGGTAGCGATACCGATAACGACCGTTCACTAAATTTTAATTTGATTATACAAACAGGCATCCCCCTTTTCTATTTCCTATTTATTTTTGTGAGCACTATTCCGATTTTTTTTTGTGGGGGGCACCTTGGGTTAAGGCCACTGCAAATTGGGGGGGGGGGGGGCACCAGCCCGAGCCCCCTGGTTAGAGGGTGAGGTTACAAAATGACAACCCATTATCCATTATAATGATATTTGTCAAGACAATAATCAATTTGCTGTTCCATTTTCACAATCATTACTTGATAATGAACTAACTAATGAATATTATTTATTCTTGTCTGTACAGGAGAAGTCCAGATTTGGCTCACGGGGAGCTTTTGGAATTTACAAGAAAGGAATGCCGCTCTGCAGCCATCTGTAAAATGCAACAAGCCTAGCATAACTGATTTGAATGCTCTTGAAAAGCAAGTCCTCTGCAGAATAGATACCATGAACAATGTAGCAGTCATGTTGATGATAACCCAGATGGAAGATGGAACACCTGATGACATTATAGATGGAACACCTGACATTCTGCATCAGACTCTTCCGAGGATACATACTTGTGCTCTGTAGAACTTTGGGTGCTTGGGATTACAACTCTTAGAGCGTAACACCATGAAGGATTTTTATATCGAGACAATAAGTCTGGCTTCCGTTTGATATTGGAAATGCGGATATAAAGGATTCAAAATGTGAGGATTATGTAATAAGATGTTATTATGTAATAATAAATAAATGAATTAACTAGTAAGTTGGTTGTTGGTAAATTATAAAATTAGGTAAGTAATTAAATTATTTATTTATTATTCATTTGATTAATTGTTTGTTTGCTCGTTTGTTTTTGTTGGTTTGTTTGTTTGTTGATATTCTATTTATTTATATAATTATTTGTTATAATTTCATTTATGAATATTTTATCTATCTACTTATTGATTTTTGTTATTTTTATTTTTATATTTTTTGGTTATTTTTAACTGTTTTTATTTATATATTTATTAATTTGTAAATTTATTTGTTTAAATTTTTATTTTTTTACATTTATTTTTTAATTATTGATTCTATTTATTTGTTTATATATTTACATAGTTATTTGTTTATTATTTATTTATTTAATTGTTTGTTTGCTCATTGGGGTGTTTGTTTGCTTGTTTGTTTATATTTTATTTTTTATTTTTGTATTTATTACTTATTGATTGATTTTTGTTATTTTTATTTCTATTCTTATTTGTTTATATTTTTACTATTTTTATTTGTATATTTATTTATTTATTGTTAAATTTTTAAAAAATTTATTATAGTTTTTAATTATTTACATTTATATTTTTTTTATTTATATTAATTTTTTATTTATTAATTGTATTTATTTATATGATTTTATAATTATTAATATACATTTTTTACTTGAATTGAAAAAGAAAAAGCCTTAAAAACACTGAAATTAATTATAAAATTTTATGTTAACTTTCTAGCAGATTTTTGCAAATAAAACTTCTGATTTTTGGGGGAACATCTGTTGAAAAATATTTATACCAATATTATTTTGAATCTTTGATATTTCAATTGTAGAAGAATACAATACAAATGCTTTGAAACAAATAACTTAAAATTTATTTTGATTATTTTTATGAACGATGTTTTAAATAAAGAGATACATTTTCAACATCTAAACTTTCCAGATTTGTTCGTGTTAATTTATTATCTGTCAAACTTGGAAATGTATATTTTGTTAAAAACTTCAAATACCTAGACACGACAAAATTTAAAATATTAACATTTTCTTAGTGGAAATTAATCTCCATTATACGGGGGAAACTGTTTTTCAGTGGTGGTAGTTTTTAAATAACTAACTTGTGTTGCCAGAGGGCGCCCTTTACAGACAACAGAGGGCGCCCTTTATAGTCAACAGAGGGCGCCATTTACACTATATATTTTTACATGTATTTACGTGTGTTTGTATATACACACGGGGTTCTAATATTCATCTTGGTTAAAAATTATAAGTTTGTCGTGGATCCGCCGATGGCCTAGCGGACAAGGTCACGCACGGGGAGAGCAAGATCGGAAGACATGCATGGGTTCGAATCCCGGCAAGTCGCAAGGTAAGTGGAATTACATATAATGTAAACTAACATGCACTGACTAACACGCACTAACACGCACCACGCACGATGCACAAGGAGGGACAGGCCAGGACGGAGGAATGAGAGGGGAGGTGGACAGAGAGAGAGAGAGAGAGAGAAGAGGGGTGGACAATTTTTTTTAAATTTTCGATGGGGAAAAAAAAAAAAAAAAAAAATATGAAAAACCGAAAATTAACGGTCTTTCATTTTTTTTAAATCGGCTGAAACGCACGCTCGTTAATTATTTTTGATTTCCAAAAAAAAAAAAAATGAAATATGAAAAATTGAAAAATTTACGGTCTTTCAATTTTTTAAAATGGGCTGAAACGCACGCTCGTTAATTATTTTGCATTTTCAAGTTAAAAAACACATTTTTGGTACAAAATTACCATAAACTTGTAATTTTGGGGAAATATAAAAGGTTTCAGCCACCCTTTCATGCTTAAAACGATGCTTAAATTACTCTACTACATAAATTACGCATTCTGGTCACACACAAAACTTTTTAAATTGTTTCACAATATTAATCTGCATTTTTAAGGCTTTAACATTTCTTTAAACGCCTTATAAAGATGCTTAACTTTATGTCCATACTTTCCCACCATTGATTGCACACAGACCTTAAATTCCTTCTGGTTTAAGGGCCTAAGACGTTCTACATTACATTTACAAAAACAGCATATAGTTTCAACTAAAAAAAGTAACATTCACGATGTCTAAAGGCACATTTAAATTTGATAATAATTGATCCCATAATTTACAGAAAAATACAACTTAGTTCTGGAAAGGAAAAACTTTAAGCGATAGCTTTGACTGTATGGTAACCACTAACACTTCAAAATATCTGATCTTTAACTCTATGGAGTTTTAGTTCACGAGGCAATAATAGTCTGTTACTATGTTCATGTGTCACTGTGAGACTGTGTTATTCATTGGAGACAGGGCACTAGACAAAAATGGCTACTGACTGATTTATTAAAGTTTTAAGAGCATGAGGAAAACGTCCGTTTTTAAAGTGTAGAATTTGCATAGTGAGCAAACTTGTTTCTTTACTTTACCCATCATACCACTAAGCAAACGTGTGCCTACAAGTAAAACAAAACTGTACGGCTAGGTCAACGCTAACAAATATACATCTAACGAACAAGGACATCATACATGTAGCTGATCTAGTTGAGTCTAGATGTTGCAGGTTGTTGTTTCAGTGATCAGTTTCGAAGACGTTAATGATTACAGATGATACACGGTCCTATTAGATATGATACATTTGCATAATGGAAAACAAATTTGTTTCTTACTTTATCTTACACTTCATAGCACTCTAAAACCTCATCAAACTTGCATCTACAAGTACCAATAATAATGGCTAGGTCAACACAAAACATCTGCACAAAAAATTAATCTAATGAACGAGGACATTATATAGCTGATCTAATTGAGTTTGTTTTGACAACAATAATGTTGTAGCAGCTTGTTGTTTCAAGAAATTAAGGACCGTAATCAGTTACGATTATACAAATGATACACAGTCCCTTTAGATATGACGTACTTTTAATGTTAGTTTTGTTTGCATTTTGATCGAATCTAGTTGAAAGTACATAAATGCAATAAAACAGCAGCAGTAATAACAACGTACACACTAAAGGTCTGTTTACATTATACAAGACATTGTCAGAATACTTTTTCCCACTTTTGTACTGGTTAAAAATCTTCTTGGCATACATATACTGTATGCTTAATTACAGTCGTTGGTACATGTGGTTTTAAAGAATCACATGAGGACTAGTAGTGATGGAGATGATGTCCTGTAAATGTTGTGTAAACAAGCCATTTTACAATGTGTATTATTAACGTAACAAGCCTACCTCAATATTCCAGAATTCTTAAGTTACAGATTTGAGGTTGCTTGATGCAGAGAGACTATGACGTAGTTGACTAATTCATGGTAAAGACAAGAGCCAAGTGTTCTCTTTAGCTGAGCTTGTTGTGTATCTCTCGTTAGAACTGGGGTGTTTAATTGTCAGATCATCTTGAATGCACTGCAATAAAAACCCAAAGAAGATGTATGCATAAACTTACTACAGCCATGGATCATCAACTTTTTATAGAATTCTTTTGTTTTCAGCAACCTTCAACTCTAAGTGTAAGAAAGGGAGACAGGGTAGGGGTGCTGATGAGGAAGAAGACAGATATATACTGGTAGGATCCAGAGGGAAAAGACAATATGTTAAGGTACGTGAGACACAGTTTGGATGAATGAGGGAGATGTGTACTGGTGTACAAGGTACTATGGTTGCGTTCCAGTAGCTTACACGTTTAAGTAAAACTTACACGAGAGCGTTCGATTAGCCATCACGTGATACTCGTGTCTGCCCTGGTGTCAGCCACCACAGCCCCAGTTCGCGAGCAGGTCTCTGGTGTATGCCCAGGTGTAATGACATAGTTTCTGGCTGTAGGCGTTGATACATACCAAGATGGCAGGGGACAAGTTGATTGCAACGCGAGTACAAAAACTACAAATTAATACACTGATTTATCGTCTATGAAACAATGATGGCAAATAGAAAGGAAATGCATTTCCTGAAAAACAAACAGTTGGTGAGTGTGTGCAAAGTATGAATGACATAATTAATTTGTGTCATCACGGACATTGACGTTTTCCAATTGAGCAGACGACGGAAATGACAGAGCTGTCTGTTTTCACCTTTTTAAGCCGCACTGCTACGCAACAATCTTTGGCCTTAATTTTCCCAGAGAGCCAAGCGAAAACACAGTGGCGATCAATCAGCCTCGTTTTGGGGCTACCACAAGTGTAAACCCCTGGTACACATGGAGAAGTAATCGAACGCACCATATAAAAGGGGTAACATGTTGGGGGAGTATCCCCATTGACAGCAAAGAGGGGTCCATGTTTGGGATTGATACATGATGGGACAGGTGTTTGAGTTTGATACGGTATGGCACTAGAAGGGGCATGACACTTTTAGGGGAGGCTTTAGAGAGACAGCAAAGTGGGATGCAATTGGAATTGATACAGTAAGGCAATAGAAGAGGTATCATGTTGGGGGAGGATCCAGAGTGACAGAAAAGTGGGGTGCAATTGGAATTGGTACAGTCAGGCACTAGAAGGGGTTACATTTTATGGGAGGATCCAGAGTGACAGAAAAGTGGGATGCAATTGGAATTGGTACAGTCAGGCACTAGAAGGGGTAACATTTTATGGGAGGATCAAGAGTGACAGAAAAGTGGGATGCAACTGGAATTGGTACAGTCAGGCACTAGAAGGGGTAACATTTTATGGGAGGATCCAGAGTGACAGAAAAGTGGGATGCAATTGGAATTGGTACAGTCAGGCACTAGAAGGGGTAACATTTTATGGGAGGATCCAGAGTTACAGAAAAGTGGGATGCAATTGGAATTGGTACAGTCAGGCACTAGAAGGGGTAACATTTTATGGGAGGATCCAGAGTGACAAAAAGTGGCGTGGAATTGGAATCGGTACAGTCAGGCACTAGAAGGGGTAACATTTTATGGGAGGATCCAGAGTGATAACAAAGTGGGATGCAATTTGAATTGATACAGTCAGGCACTAGAAGGGGTAAGACTTTATGGGAGGATCCAGAGTGACAGAAAAGTGGGGTGCATGTTTGGCATATAAAGAAGTATGGCAATCCGAAAGGGGTAACATGTTGGGGGAGGGTCCAGAGGGACAGCAAAATGGGGTGCAGTTGGAATATATACAGTAAGGCAATCCGGCAGGGGTAACATGTTTGGGGAGGGTCCAGAGGGACAGCAAAGTGGGATGCATGTTTGTGATTGAAACAGTATGGCACTAGAAAGGGTAAGATTTTATGGGAGGATCCAGATTGACAGAACAGAGGGGTTAAATTCGAAATGATACAGTACAAGGCTAAAGAAGGGTTAACATGTAGGGGGAGGATCCAGAGTGACAGTAAAAAAGGATGCATGTTTGGGAATAAAACAGTTTGGCAATCCAAAAGGGGTAATATTTTCGGGGAGGGTCCAAAGGGACAGCAAAGTGGGATGCAATTCGAATTGTTACAGCAAGGCAATAGAAGGGGTAACATGTTGGGGGAGGATCCAGAGTGACATCAAAGTGGGGTGCATGATTGGGATTGATCCTATAAATTTGGTGTAAACAGGCCCTTTTACAATGTTTATTAACAAAACAATTTTACCTCAATATTCCAGAATTCTTTAAGATGCAGAATTGAGGTCGCTTGATGCAGAGAGATTGTGACGTAGAACTTTGAAATCATAGTTAAGATGGAAGCCAAGTGATCTCTTCAGCTGAGTTTGTGCATCTCTCATTAGAAAGAATGTGATTAATTGTCAGATCATCTTGAATGTACTGCAATAAAAACCCAAAGAAGATGTATGCATACAATTACTCCAGCCAAGGATCAACATTTTTTTAACAGTCTTTTGACTGTGATAAATCTTCAAAACCACAACGAGCGTATCCTGCTTTCAGAAACTTTGTCTACAGTATGGCACTAGAAGGGGTAACATGTTGGAGGAGGATCCAGTGTAACAACAAAGTTGGATTAATGTTTGGGATTCATACAGTATGGCACAAGAAGGGGTTGGGGGAAAACCAAGACTGACAACAAATTGGATGCAAGATGGGCAACAATTTTTTATAACAGTCTTTGGGCTGTGATGAATCTTCACAACCACATCAGGCATGTCCTGCTTTCAGAAATTGTATCTACAGTATGGCACTAGAAGGGGTAACATGTTGGGGGAGGATCCAGCGTGACAGCAAAGTGGGATGCAAAATTGCAAATTATACAGTAAGGCAATAGAAGGGGTAACATGTTGGGGGAGGATCAGTGTGAATGCACGTTTGGAATTGAAATAGTATGGCCAATAGAAGGGGGATCCTGTCAGGGGAGGATCCAGAGTGACAGAAAAGTGGGGAACAATTGGAATTGGTACAGTCAGGCACTAGAAGGGGTAATATTTTATGGGAGGATCCAGAGTGACATCAAAGTGGGGAGCAATTGGAATTGCTACACTCAGGCACTAGAAGGGGTAACATTTTATGGGAGGATCCAGAGTGACATCAAAGTGGGGAGCAATTGGAATTGCTACAGTCAGGCACTAGAAGGGGTAACATTTTATGGGAGGATCCAGAGTGACAGCAAAGTGGGGTGCAATTGGAATTGGTACAGTCAGGCACTAGAAGGGGTAAGATTTTATGGGAGGATCTAGAGTGACAGCAAAGTGGGGTGCAGAATTGGTACAGTCAGGCATTAGAAGGGGTAACGATTTATGGGAGGATCCAGAGTGACAAAAAAGTGGGATGCAATTGGAATTGGTACAGTCATGCACTAAAAGGGGTAAGATTTTATGAGAGGATCCAGAGTGACATCAAAGTGGGGTGCAATTGCAATTGGTACAGTCAGGCACTAGAAGGGTTAAGATTTTATGGAAGGATGCAGAGTGACAGAAAAGTGGGATGCAATTGGAATTGGTACAGTCAGGCACTAGAAGGGGTAACATTTTATGGGAGGATCCACAGTGACAGAAAAGTGGGATGCAATTGGAATTGGTACAGTCAGGCTCTAGAAGGGTTAAGATTTTATGGGAGGATCCAGAGTGACAGAAAAGTGGGATGCAATTGGAATTGGTACAGTCAGGCACAAGAAGGGGTAACATTTTATGGGAGGATCCAGAGTGACAGAAAAGTGGGATGCAATTGGAATTGGTACAGTCAGGCACTAGAAGGGTTAAGATTTTATGGGAGGATCTAAAGTGACAGAAAAGTGGGGTGCAATTGTAATTTGTACAGTCAGGCACTAGAAGGGGTAACATTTTATGGGAGGATCCAGAGTGATTGAAAAGTGGGGTGGAATTGGAATTGGTACAGTCAGGCACTAGAAGGGGTAACATTTTATGGGAGGAACCAGAGTGACAGAAAAGTGGGATGCAATTGGAATTGGTACAGTCAGGCACTAGAAGGGGTAACATTTTATGGGAGGATCCAGAGTGACAGACAAGTGGGATGCAATTGGAATTGGTACAGTCAGGCACTAGAAGGGGTAACATTTTATGGGAGGATCCACAGTGACAGAAAAGTGGGGTGCAATTGTAATTTGTACAGTCAGGCACTAGAAGGGGTTACATTTTATGGGAGGATCCAGAGTGATTGCAAAATGGGGTGGAATTGGAATTGGTACAGTCAGGCACTAGAAGGGGTAACATTTTATGGGAGGATCCAGAGTGATAGAAAAGTGGGATGCAATTGGAATTGGTACAGTCAGGCACTAGAAGGGGTAACATTTTATGGGAGGATCCAGAGTGACAGAAAAGTGGGATGCAATTGGAATTGGTACAGTCAGGCACTAGAAGGGGTAACATTTTATGGGAGGATCCAGAGTGACAGAAAAGTGGGATGCAATTGGAATTGGTACAGTCAGGCACTAGAAGGGGTAACATTTTATGGGAGGATCCAGAATGACAGAAAAGTGGGATGCAATTGGAATTGGTACAGTCAGGCTCTAGAAGGGTTAAGATTTTATGGGAGGATCCAGAGTGACAGAAAAGTGGGATGCAATTGGAATTGGTACAGTCAGGCACTAGAAGGGGTAACATTTTATGGGAGGATCCAGAGTGACAGAAAAGTGGGATGCAATTGGAATTGGTACAGTCAGGCACTAGAAGGGTTAAGATTTTATGGGAGGATCCAGAGTGACAGAAAAGTGGGGTGCAATTGTAATTTGTACAGTCAGGCACTAGAAGGGGTAACATTTTATGGGAGGATCCAGAGTGATTGAAAAGTGGGGTGGAATTGGAATTGGTACAGTCAGGCACTAGAAGGGGTAACATTTTATGGGAGGAACCAGAGTGACAGAAAAGTGGGATGCAATTGGAATTGGTACAGTCAGGCACTAGAAGGGGTAACATTTTATGGGAGGATCCAGAGTGACAGACAAGTGGGATGCAATTGGAATTGGTACAGTCAGGCACTAGAAGGGGTAACATTTTATGGGAGAATCCACAGTGACAGCAAAGTGGGGTGCAATTGTAATTTGTACAGTCAGGCACTAGAAGGGGTTACATTTTATGGGAGGATCCAGAGTGATTGAAAAATGGGGTGGAATTGGAATTGGTACAGTCAGGCACTAGAAGGGGTAACATTTTATGGGAGGATCCAGAGTGATAGAAAAGTGGGATGCAATTGGAATTGGTACACTGAGGCACTAGAAGGGGTAACATTTTATGGGAGGATCCAGAGTGACAGAAAAGTGGGATGCAATTGGAATTGCTACAGTCAGGCACTAGAAGGGGTAACATTTTATGGGAGGATCCAGAGTGACAGAAAAGTGGGGTGGAATTGGAATTGGTACAGTCAGGCACTAGAAGGGGTAACATTTTATGGGAGGATCCAGAGTGACAGAAAAGTGGGATGCAATTGGAATTAGTACGGTCAGGCACTAGAAGGGGTAACATTTTATGGGAGGATCCAGAGTGACAGAAAAGTGGGGTGGAATTGGAATTGGTACAGTCAGGCACTTGAAGGGGTAACATTTTATGGGAGGATCCAGAGTGACAGAAAAGTGGGGTGCAATTGGAATTGGTACAGTCAGGCACTAGAAGGGGTAACATTTTATGGGAGGATCCAGAGTGACATCAAAGTGGGGAGCAATTGGAATTGGTACAGTCAGGCACTAGAAGGGGTAACATTTTTGGGAGGATCCAGAGTGACATCAAAGTGGGGAGCAATTGGAATTGGTACAGTCAGGCACTAGAAGGGGTAACATTTTATGGGAGGATCCAGAGTGACATCAAAGTGGGGAGCAATTGGAATTGCTACAGTCAGGCACTAGAAGGGGTAACATTTTATGGGAGGATCCAGAGTGACAGCAAAGTGAGGTGCAATTGGAATTGCTACAGTCAGGCACTAGAAGGGGTAAGATTTTATGGGAGGATCTAGAGTGACAGCAAAGTGGGGTGCAGAATTGGTACAGTCAGGCATTAGAAGGGGTAACGATTTATGGGAGGATCCAGAGTGACAGAAAAGTGGGGTGTAATTGGAATTGGTACCGTCAGGCAAACTAGAAGGGGTAACATTTCATGGGAGGATCCACAGTGACAGCAAAGTGGGAAGCAATTGGAATTGGTACAGTCATGCACTAAAAGGGGTAAGATTTTATGAGAGGATCCAGAGTGACATCAAAGTTGGGTGCAATTGCAATTGGTACAGTCAGGCACTAGAAGGGTTAAGATTTTATGGGAGGATGCAGAGTGACAGAAAATTGGGATGCAATTGGAATTGGTACAGTCAGGCACTAGAAGGGGTAACATTTTATGGGAGGATCAACAGTGACAGAAAAGTGGGATGCAATTGGAATTGGTACAGTCAGGCTCTAGAAGGGTTAAGATTTTATGGGAGGATCCAGAGTGACAGAAAAGTGGGATGCAATTGGAATTGGTACAGTCAGGCACTAGAAGGGGTAACATTTGATGGGAGGATCCAGAGTGACAGAAAAGTGGGATGCAATTGGAATTGGTACAGTCAGGCACTAGAAGGGTTAAGATTTTATGGGAGGATCCAGAGTGACAGAAAAGTGGGGTGCAATTGTAATTTGTACAGTCAGGCACTAGAAGGGGTAACATTTTATGGGAGGATCCAGAGTGACAGAAAAGTGGGATGCAATTGGAAATTGTACAGTCAGGCACTAGAAGGGGTAACATTTTATGGGAGGATCCAGAGTGATTGAAAAGTGGGGTGGAATTGGAATTGGTACAGTCAGGCACTAGAAGGGGTAACATTTTATGGGAGGATCCAGAGTGACAGAAAAGTGGGGTGCAATTGGAATTGGTACAATCAGGCACTAGAAGGGGTAACATTTTATGGGAGGATCCAGAGTGACATCAAAGTGGGGAGCAATTGGAATTGCTACAGTCAGGCACTAGAAGGGGTAACATTTTTGGGAGGATCCAGAGTGACATCAAAGTGGGGAGCAATTGGAATTGCTACAGTCAGGCACTAGAAGGGGTAAGACTTTATGGGAGGATCCAGAGTGACATCAAAGTGGGGAGCAATTGGAATTGCTACAGTCAGGCACTAGAAGGGGTAACATTTTATGGGAGGATCCAGAGTGACAGCAAAGTGGGGTGCAATTGGAATTGCTACAGTCAGGCACTAGAAGGGGTAAGATTTTATGGGAGGATCTAGAGTGACAGCAAAGTGGGGTGCAGAATTGGTACAGTCAGGCATTAGAAGGGGTAACGATTTATGGGAGGATCCAGAGTGACAGAAAAGTGGGGTGTAATTGGAATTGGTACCGTCAGGCAAACTAGAAGGGGTAACATTTCATGGGAGGATCCACAGTGACAGCAAAGTGGGATGCAATTGGAATTGGTACAGTCATGCACTAGAAGGGTTAAGATTTTATGAGAGGATCCAGAGTGACATCAAAGTGGGGTGCAATTGCAATTGGTACAGTCAGGCACTAGAAGGGGTAACATTTTATGGGAGGATGCAGAGTGACAGAAAATTGGGATGCAATTGGAATTGGTACAGTCAGGCACTAGAAGGGGTAACATTTTATGGGAGGATCAACAGTGACAGAAAAGTGGGATGCAATTGGAATTGGTACAGTCAGGCTCTAGAAGGGTTAAGATTTTATGGGAGGATCCAGAGTGACAGAAAAGTGGGATGCAATTGGAATTGGTACAGTCAGGCACTAGAAGGGGTAACATTTGATGGGAGGATCCAGAGTGACAGAAAAGTGGGATGCAATTGGAATTGGTACAGTCAGGCACTAGAAGGGTTAAGATTTTATGGGAGGATCCAGAGTGACAGAAAAGTGGGGTGCAATTGTAATTTGTACAGTCAGGCACTAGAAGGGGTAACATTTTATGGGAGGATCCACAGTGACAGCAAAGTGGGGTGCAATTGTAATTTGTACAGTCAGGCACTAGAAGGGGTAACATTTTATGGGAGGATCCAGAGTGATTGAAAAGTGGGGTGGAATTGGAATTTGTACAGTCAGGCACTAGAAGGGGTTACATTTTATGGGAGGATCCAGAGTGATTGAAAAGTGGGGTGGAATTGGAATTGGTACAGTCAGGCACTAGAAGGGGTAACATTTTATGGGAGGATCCAGAGTGACAGAAAAGTGGGATGCAATTGGAATTGGTACAGTCAGGCACTAGAAGGGGTAACATTTTATGGGAGGATCCAGAGTGACAGAAAAGTGGGATGCAATTGGAATTGGTACAGTCAGGCACTAGAAGGGGTAACATTTTATGGGAGGATCCAGAGTGACAGAAAAGTGGGGTGGAATTGGAATTGGTACAGTCAGGCACTAGAAGGGGTAACATTTTATGGGAGGATCCAGAGTGACAGAAAAGTGGGATGCAATTGGAATTGGTACGGTCAGGCACTTGAAGGGGTAACATTTTATGGGAGGATCCAGAGTGACAGAAAAGTGGGGTGGAATTGGAATTGGTATAGTCAGGCACTAGAAGGGGTAACATTTTATGGGAGGATCCAGAGTGACAGAAAAGTGGGGTGGAATTGGAATTGGTACAGTCAGGCACTTGAAGGGGTAACATTTTATGGGAGGATCCAGAGTGACAGAAAAGTTGGGTGCAATTGGAATTGGTACAGTCAGGCACTAGAAGGGGTAACATTTTATTGGAGGATCCAGAGTGACAGAAAAGTGGGATGCAATTGGAATTGGTGCAGTCAGGCACTTGAAGGGGTAACATTTTATGGGAGGATCCAGAGTGACAGAAAAGTGGGATGCAATTGGAATTGGTACAGTCAGGCACTAGAAGGGGTAACATTTTATGGGAGGATCCAGAGCTTGATTGAAAAGTGGGGTGGAATTGGAATTGGTACAGTCAGGAACTAGAAGGGGTAACATTTTATGGGAGGATCCAGAGTGACAGAAAAGTGGGATGCAATTGGAATTGGTACAGTCAGGCACTAGAAGGGGTAACATTTTATGGGAGGATCCAGAGTGATAGAAAAATGGGGTGCAATTGGAATTGGTACAGTCTGGCACTAGAAGGGGTAACATTTTATGGGAGGATCTAGAGTGATAGAAAAATGGGGTGCAATTGGAATTGGTACAGTCTGGCACTAGAAGGGGTGAGATTTTATGGGAGGATCCAGAGTGATAGAAAAGTGGGATGCATGTTTGGGATTGAAACAGTATGGCACTAGTAGGGGTAACATTTTATGGGAGGATCCAGAGTGACAGAGCCATGCACCTTTCAAATTCTTATAAATGGGAATTTTTGAAACACTAGGTGGCTTTAGATGTGCTAGGTAAAATCCACTGTCCTAAATTTGAGTTTAAAGCCATGATTTGCTTTCTTGTTTCAACCTAATTCGTCAGGTTGCTTTTGCTTTGTTTAGTGAAAATAAATGTTTAGAGTTGAATTAAAATTGAAATGGTTTACTAGTTTTGTTTACTGCCAGGTACAATATCAAAAGTTGACAGTGTTTTTTGTAATGTTTAGCATAGTTGTTAAAGGCCTTGCCATAAATCCATTGTTTCACAGGAACTCCCATAGATTAGACTTATCCATCACTCTCACCTGCTGATGGCATAATGGATAGCGACTATTTAAATTATGTGAATGATGACTGTGTATAGTCAGAATGTCTTGTATTGTGTGCCATTTGGCATTTCATTCCGTAGCGATGGGCTTGTTGTGGTGGTTGAACTTGATGTGGAACTGGTCCAAAACACTGACTGAGTTTGCACAGCCTACAGGGTTGGGACTAAACCAGTCAAGACAAGAGTTACACAATATACACACAATCATCACTGTCACTCTGTTTATAGCAGTATCACCCCGCTCGATCTATAATCTGGACTGTCTACGATTCGAGGGACTGTTAGTTTGTTTGTGGCACAACAAGCAGCCAGAGATATAGAACTATTTTTCAAAGAAACTTGTGACAATTGTGTGCAGGACTGCAGTAAATACCACAAGCAGCAACGACTACGTACTACCACGTATGTGACATGTCTACCTCCCTTTAGTACCTGTCAACGTCAGACGCTCTGTCTGTCTCTCTCTGTTTTGTGTGGAGACGGGAGGGATGGCGGATGTGTTGTAAACAAAACACTACTTTGGTTGACTTTACAATTACGTAACTGACAGTCGACGTCGTGAATTAGTACTACGGTACGGACTACAGTCGAAACAAAACTAACTTGCTGCCAAAAGTTTTCCTTTTTAGACATCTTTAACACATAGATGATATACGTCAAATGACCTATCAACCCTTTCCTTAGATTACAATGTATTAAAAAAACTGAAAATTAAAATCCATACTTACCAGATCAAGCTTACATTTCAATTTGAAGACGCACAACACGTCGTACGTGAGGCATATAACCAACACGACGTATGAAGCTAAACCACGGATGGTTGTGACTAAAAAGCGCATGCGCAAAACTTTGTTAGTCTCTGGCAGTCCAAGGCAGTCGTAATGTCGTGTCTATTGTTTTGCCAAAGATAGTTATTGTGTTAAGCTAATTAGCTTTCAAAGCAACCGTATTCTGTCACGTGAATACAGTTTATATTACGTAAAACTGTCCACTGACACCTTTTGTAAAGTCGGATCATGCATGGAGGTTTTTCTTACCCTGTGTTTGCATCGTTTCCAAAATAAACAGTTTTATTGAATATTCAGAAGCGGGTTGAAATTACTAATGAATATGCATTTTTGCGAAAGTTGAACGCAGCGTCTCCATTTTTTAACACGAGAGGGGGTGCCAAACAGCTCTGAAATACAGGGCTTCATCGTTATTCTCACGATCACCAATCGTCACTGCAGTATTATAATATAAAAGAAAAGCTGTAACGGAACACGAACAAACACAAACAATAAAAGAGGTCTCCTTTTTAATTTGGAACAAGTTTTTTTTAGAAGACAACAAACAACAGTGGCGTAGCCAGGACTTTTTCGGTAGTGGGGGGGGGGGGTAGAGGGGGCGTTTTTAATGGGTTTGTAAATGGGGTGGCCATACTTTTTTCTGTTTCTATCGCGATTTTTTTTTTCGTGGTGGGGTGGGGGCACCTTGGGGAACCGGACATTTTGGGGGCGTGCCCCCCCCCCCACACCAGGCCCCTCTCCCCTTGGCTACGCCGCTGCGCTCCGGTCGCATCCCTCTAAAGTTAGTTTTGGATCTAAAAATATGTTTTGCTTGAGCGCAAGCAAGTTCAAAATGTGCACACGCTTTTTAAATCGAACAGGCTTTTTAACCCTGGCAGATGTTGGGGCTTCAAAGAGAGACAACAAATGCGCTATCACAGTTAAAAGTTAGTATTAATTATTTACGCATTACCGGTATATTTCATGTTATGATTTACATTAAAAGTTGATTTATTACTTGTGCCAACTAAGTCATATTTATGAGGGATAATAAGTGATATTTATGACTACAATGTAGGTCATAGTTTTAAGATATACCCAAGTTATGACTTGTACTGTATGTAGGTCATAATAATTTATGAAATACACGTCATTATACCTTCAATTAAAAAATTCTCTTTCTCACTGTCCATTTAAGCACATGCATAGAAAACAAACGACAAACAAAGCAAAACAAAACAAAAACACAGTTTTCGCTCAATGCACTAAATAAATGAAACAATGTTTGTAAAGTGTTTATAGGTCTACTAAAGTAATATAAAGTCATGTCCAGGCTATAACTCAAGTGCAACTTTTTTAATACTACACTTATTCATTAGGATCATCTTTGACGATTTGTCTCGTATCTCAAATGATAGTTACCTCTGAAGGAAAAGAGATACTTAATTATTTAAATCAACCTTCAATACCACCACAATGACGAAAACAAATTGGGAAATTTCAAGTTGATGAGCTTCATTGTTGGAAGAGTCTTATAATTATAGTTAGTCTTTTTTACAGGTTATTGCGATGGTCCCGGTGAAAAATTCAAGATTATTATTAAGACGAAAACGAATGCGTGTTGTTTTTGGTTTAAATTGTCAAATATTTGTGTGTGTGTCAAATTGTTGTTCTTCAAAATACAAGCCACAAACAAATTACCAATATATTGTTTTTGTAATTCGGCGGTAGTATGCAATAGGGGAGATATAGAACTATTCGTGGATTCTAGAATTCAATGCATGTTTGTACAACAACAGTTACTGTGGGAAATTTGTGAGCAAAATAATCATGGAGATGTAGTTCATTCTGTAATGGACATAATCATTATCACGTCTCAGTTGTTATAAAAGCCTTGATCAAAACTATTGGAGAACGTTGTGATGCCACGCGTATTATTTTGCGCACATTACTTTTTTGTTTTGTTCATTATTAGTTTTTGGTTCCTTTTACCAGGTTGGGGATGGAAATACAACTTCAGTAATGACAAATCGAGGAAAGCCCAAAACCCCTTCAACCGTGATATAACTAACTTAATATTATTACACTTTTCTGCATTTTGAGACGACTTGGAGTTTAAAAACGTATACAAGTTTTCATCCACACTGTCATGATTAATAAAGCCATGGATCGGTAAGAATGTAAAAACGGACGCGTGTGATTTCAATTAAATTGCTTCCCCAACTGTTGCAAAAAGCTTTCAGTCACGAACACTCAAAACAATGTTGACAGGAACTTTGATTAATTCACCATCATAGGGCCTATACCTATCTATCGTTGGAAATAATTGAAAACTCTATGTACAAGATATAAAAAACGGCTACCACCGGAAGATTCTTGCAATTTGCGTGAAAAAAATAAATAAGTGTGCTGGGCGTTTATGCAAGATCCCTCGCCCTTCCAACAATTAGTTGACTTTATTCGAGCTATATAAAACAACCAAAACATGGGGTTCAATTAGCTGAAAATTTGTATTGGCAATTGTCATTTATAACTTTGTTAAAAGTTATCTACCTCCCTCCACCGTTGACATTTATCTTCGCCCAAGAATCTTAACTCTAGAATGTAAATATGAAATGAAGAAAACACATAAAGCAGTTGACAATAAATCAGAAGAAAATTTTACTGCATTTGGTGCATCTGTTTGCACAATCTTTATTTCTTCAATGATTGGCAAGTACTGTCCTATTCCATTGTTGTATAACAAACAATACATTGAACAAAGGTTTGAATGATGCAAAGCAACAATCCCTCTTCAGACTTGTTGTTGTTGTAACTTTAGTTACTCTTTCTGTAATGTGGGAATTTGATGAGAGTTATAAAACTATACTATATTTAAGATATATCTTCGATGGTGAGTTGTTTTATTTGTTACAAGTAAACTACAAAATTGAATGTGGTACTAATCTCCCTGATGCAATATTTCCATCTAAAGTTTTTTCAAATATTCAAAGTACTTACATCATAAACGTATGGAACTTAACCTAAATTGAGAGGAAATGTGAGCACTTGTACATTCCGTCTTGACAATGATACATAACAATACAACATTGTACATGTCCAAATTGTTGGAAAAATTGCCCTTTGGATTTATGATGGTTCATGTAAATGATACAACAGAGACTGCTTGTATCTTTAAAAACAACATTACTTCTATAATTTGTTTTCAACAAATAGAAACGACAATGCCACCCAAAATTGTCTTGAGCCATATATACATAATGTAAAAGCTAAATTTTGATATGTTGGGGACGAATTCATCTGCTCTGCAACTTGGCTACTTATGGCCTTGTATCTTGAACACCTAGCTGTTTGCATCCATTGGAACAGTCTGATGAAAGAATACAATACAGAAATACACACTTAGTTGAAATCAATCAAATCATCTAGAAAATGTTTATAAGTGGATATGGCAAATTATTATTTAGTTTTAGGGCAATCTAACACAAGTATATCAGAAGAACTACACATTCATTTCCCATAGATTTAATTCACTAAAGACAAAATAACTGTTAGAAAATGATTTTCGGTATTTCAAAGTGAACTTGCTTCAAAGTTGATTGTTGCAATTTTCTTGTTTAGCTGTTTTATGGTACGAATCAACTTGTTCATGAATGTACAGTTGCATGTCTTATTTTTTTCCATCAGATTTTAAATTGAATTTGTATTGGAAACTGAATTAAGGCAAGTACTTACCATGGGTACAATTATCTGAAAATACTCCAGTCAGTCATTCTCCCATAATGTTTACAACCCTTCCTTCAACTGTGCTAATTTTCCTTCTGAAAAAGTTGACAGCCCAAGCATCTCACGAAAGATAGAACACATCATCAAGCCCTTCCTCAGATTCAACCAGGTCAGCTACTAAAGGACATTGTGAACAAAAACAAATGGAACAACAGTTAATACATTAATAACAACTACAACAGGGGTATCATAGGTGTGCTTCATCTAGATATTTGAAGGATCAGACCTGACACTGTCACTGTTGATCAATGTGTTGTTACCACTGAAATAATTAAGACAAGAGAATAAGCAATACTCTTCATTTTCTACACCTTAATCCCATTCTAAAAGCATTGCACTGTCACCCTGTTCTACAAGCATTGTCTATAACATTCTTCTTCTCATTTTCCCTTGTATAAAAAACCCAAACTAGCTTTGCTAGTAAATTTTATTGTGACCTTTCACATCTTTCCCCAGTAGTTATTCGTCACTCCAGTACACTAGCATATTAAATGTGTTGTTTTCTTGTAACCTCTGAGGACTCTGAGAAGCCTTGTGCATGGTTGTAGTTTCTCATAGAGTTGTGTATGGTTGTAGTTTCCTATTGAGTTGTGTACGGTTGTAGTTACCCATTGAGTTGTGCATGGTTGTAGTTTCCCATTGACTTGTGTATGGTTGTAGTTTCCCATTGAGTTGTGCATGGTTGTAGTTTCCCATTGACTTGTGTATGGTTGTAGTTTCCCATTGAGTTGTGCATGGTTGTAGTTTCCCATACAGTTGGTTGTAGTTTCCTATTGAGTTGTGTACGGTTGTAGTTACCCATTGAGTTGTGCATGGTTGTAGTTTCCCATTGACTTGTGTATGGTTGTAGTTTCCCATAGAGTTGTGTATGGTTGTAGTTTCCTATTGAGTTGTGTACGGTTGTAGTTACCCATTGAGTTGTGCATGGTTGTAGTTTCCCATTGACTTGTGTATGGTTGTAGTTTCCCATTGAGTTGTGCATGGTTGTAGTTTCCCATTGACTTGTGTATGGTTGTAGTTTCCCATTGAGTTGTGTACGGTTGTAGTTTCCCATTGAGTTGTGCATGGTTGTAGTTTCCCATACAGTTGGTTGTAGTTTCCTATTGAGTTGTGTACGGTTGTAGTTACCCATTGAGTTGTGCATGGTTGTAGTTTCCCATTGACTTGTGTATGGTTGTAGTTTCCCATTGAGTTGTGCATGGTTGTAGTTTCCCATTGAGTTGTGTATGGTTGTAGTTTCCCATTGAGTTGTGCATGGTTGTAGTTTCCCATTGACTTGTGCACGGTTGTAGTTTCCCATTGAGTTGTGTACGGTTGATCTAAAACTAAAAGTATTTCAGCACCAATATTTAAATTAATTACTATTTCTTTGAAAATAACTACACTAACGTACCTCGGTATATCGCTGACTGAGACCATGAAGGTAGAATTACTAACTACCTCCATGCTGAGACTGAGACCGAGAGTGAAGTTAAACTTGGTGTTTTCTTTTGTCACGGTCGCCTCTCTCTCTAGCCCGGCCATTTTTAAATCCACAGCAGTGTGACGTACGTACCGTATTCACGTCGTCCGCACACACAGGGGGTATGGGGCCGTGACTATTATTTAAATGCATTAATATTCAGTATTCTCGTAATATCATTAATATTCATGAGCTCATCACAACTGAAGAACAAACGACACGGAAAAGAGACTAACCAAACCGCGGCAGCGCGCTGGTACCAACAGCACATATACCGTTTACAAATAAGAAGAGAAGCAGGGAACCAGCGGCAGTTACCGTAGGACGTGCACGGTTGTAGTATGTGGTTTACCTTCATATGTCTGTTTGGTTATATATCTCTCGTACGTCGTACATGCAGACGACAGCTCAATGTTTGTTATTATTTTGCAATGCGTTATGGGTACTCACTACGCATGTGCAGCAAATGATGCAAGTGAGGGGGCGCTCGTCTTGAACTTCGCTCGTCCCCAGCGCCTTGCCTTAAAACCAAAGGCGCTGGGATGGGCAAACGTATCAAGCATGCTCATTGGTTAATGCTCAGTCCCATCATGCATCACATTCACACTGCAAGCACTGCACGCATGACGTACTTCCTGAACAAGAATCTGTGCAAGCTGATTAGCCCATCCCAGCGGTCCTGGGCCGAGCGAAGTCTTGAACTAGCCCGAGCATGGGCCGTGTCCGAAACGGCGACTTCGGCTACAGCTACGGCTAGATCGCGCGCGTCTGCCTATTCTTTACACTGGCAGACGCGCTGATCTAGCTGTAGCTGTAGCCAAAATTGCCGTTTCGGACATCGACACGGCCTTGATCTCCATTAACCAAGCATCTGACGTCACACTTTGTTTTGAGCGTTTGTTGGAGGGATCCTGACAAATGCACCTTTGACCTCCCTCCATTCACACGGACGACAGATCAACATTACATACGCTGCATGTCTGTCCAATAAAAGCACCGGATTAATAGACCGGTGCCTGTCCTTATCCTTGCGGATAAGGCCGGACAGAAACAGTCTAGTGGATGGATCGGTTCGCTCGGCCCCAGCGGCCTATCTTGGAGGCAAGGCGCTGGGGACGAGCGAAAACAAAAACTGCACTAATGTTTGTTCGTCAAAGACCGTCATTCACCTCGGCTGAGATAACTAGTGGTCTAATTATTCTTAATGGAGAGCGCTAAAATAAGTTATGGCTTGGTACACAATGAAACATCCATGAATAAAAAGATATTGAGGATTTCATCAATTTAAGTTGAATTGAAATTAATATTTCAATTAGAAATAAAACAATGCTGCACTCCTGGATTTGCATTTGTTATCCTGGTTATTGACGGTCGTTGACAAAACTGTAACGTTTGTAGCAGCACGGAACTTGGGGCTGGGCCCAAATTGAGTTTGCACTTCTGCACAGAGCGTCTGCAAACCCTCAGCAGCCAGGGTCTTCATATTTTAACATGTTTAAGGTTAAGCTAGAAGAAGCAGACTTTTTTCTTATCCTTTCCAGTATGTCTAGAAGAAGACGCTTAGAAGATGACGGTGATGGTAATGTGTCTACTTATTTATATTTAGTTTACGAGCTGCCCTTCGCCTGTTCGCTCCTTGCTCTAGTGAAAAGCGTCTGCTTTTTGTTGTGTTTACCATTGCTTCGCACAGCATCCTTTTCGGGAAAATTTTTATTTAAGTTTTTAAAATGTTAGTAGCCCTTAAAAGTTATATGAGTGCTACAGTTATGTGAGTTGCAATGATCGTAACCCTCCATCCTCTCGAGTTGCGATGGAATCGTAACCCTCCATCCTCCCGAGTTGCGATGATCTTATCCTAACCCTCCATCCTCCCGAGCTGCGATGATCGTAACCCTCCATCCTCCCGACGGTCGGGAGGATGGAGGGTTACGAACATTAGGGTAGTATACTCTACTCAGCATTCTCCTGAAGATGAGCAGAGTATACTGTTTGAAGCGTCGAGACCACACCAAGCCAACACTCCTCCCATGGAGTTCTGGCCTTACAAATAAAGACGTTTATTTTTCAAATTACGTTTCATTGCCTCTTTGTCTCTGAGAATTCATGGCGCAATGCCACGCTTTTTGTTAACAACATTCTCAACAGATAACAGGAGTCAAAAGCGTCGGAGGACCACCACTGATCAGAATGAGATAGAAGAAAGGCTTGAATCCCTCATTGCATTAGTCGGGGAAAAGGTATAGACCTTGTATTTGTATAATGCTGTTACGGTGACTTTACGTCTTGTGTAATGCTGTTATGGTGACTTTACGTCTTGTGTAACGCTGTTATATTGACTTTACTTCTTGTGTAATGCTGTTAATTATGTTGACTTTAAGTCTTGTGTAACGCTGTTATGGTGACTTTACGTCTTGTGTAAAGCTGTTATGATGACTTTAAGTCTTGTGTAACGCTGTTATGGTGACTTTACGTCTTGTGTAACGCTGTTATGGTGACTTTACGTCTTGTGTAACGCTGTTATGGTGACTTTACGTCTTGTGTAACGCTGTTATGGTGACTTTACGTCTTGTGTAACGCTGTTATGGTGACTTTACGACTTGTTTAATGCTGTTAATTTTTTACGTCTTGTGTAACGCTGTTATGATGACTTTACCTGGGCATGGTTGAATGCTCAGTATTGAACTAGGGATGGGACGTTTAACTGTTTACCCCCCCCCCCCCTAAAAAAAAACGGGTTAAAATGGGTTTAAGTGAAGCAGGCAGTTTACTAATAAGCACAACCTGTGCCATCACATTTATGACCTGCAGTCGTTTCAGCGTAGCAGGGAGTTTACTAATCAGCACAACCTGTGCTGTCCCAACTATGACCTGCAGTGGTTTAGCGCAGCAGGGAGTTTACTAGTCAGCACAACCTGTGCCGTCACATCTATAACCTGCAGTGGTTTAGCACAGCAGGGAGCTAACTAATAGGCACAACCTGTGCCGTCACATCTATGACCTGCAGAAGTTTAAGTGAAGCAGGGAGTTTACTAATCAGCACAACCTGTGCTGTCCCAACTATGACCTGCAGTAGTTTAAACATAGCAGGGAAATTACTGATCAGCACAACCAGTGCCGTCACATCTATGACCTGCAGTAGTTAAAGCGTAGCAGGGAGTTTACTAATCAGCACAACTTGTGCCATCCCAACTATGACCTGTAGTGGTTTAAGTAAAGCAGGGAGTTTACTAATAAGCACAACCTGTGCTGTCCCAACTATGACCTGTAGTGGTTTAAGTGAAGCAGGGAGTTTACTAATCAGCACAACCTGTGCCATCCCAACTATGACCTGTAGTGGTTTAAGTGAAGCAGGGAGTTTACTAATCAGCACAACCTGTGCTGTCACATCTATGACCTGTAGTGGTTTAAGTGAAGCAGGGAGTTTACTAATCAGCACAACCTGTGCCGTCCCAACTATGACCTGTAGTGGTTTAAGTGAAGCAGGGAGTTTACTAATCAGCACAACCTGTGCTGTCCCAACTATGACCTGTAGTGGTTTAAGTGAAGCAGGGAGTTTTACTAATCAGCACAACCTGTGCTGTCCCAACTTTGACCAGCAGTAGTTTAAGCGCAGCAGGGAGTTTACTAGTCAGCACAACCTGTGCCATCACATCTATAACCTGCAGTAGTTTAAGTGAAGCAGGGAGTTTACTAATCAGCACAACCTGTGCCGTCCCAACTATGACCTGTAGTGGTTTAAGTGAAGCAGGGAGTTTACTAATCAGCACATTCTGTGCCGTCCCAACTATGAACTGTAGTGGTTTAAGTGAAGCAGGGAGTTTACTAATCAGCACAACCTGTGCTGTCCCAACTTTGACCTGCAGTAGTTTAAGCGGAGCAGGGAGTTTACTAATCAGCACAACCTGTGCCATCACATCTATAACCTGCAGTAGTTTAAGTGAAGCAGGGAGTTTACTAATCAGCACAACCTGTGCCATCACATCTATGACCTGCAGTAGTTTAAGCGCAGCAGGGAGTTTACTAATCAGCACAACCTGTGCTGTCCCAACTATGACCTGCAGTAGTTCAAGCGTAGCAGGGAGTTTACTAGTCAGCACAACCTGTGCCGTCACATTTATGACCTGCAGTCGATTAAGCGTAGCAGTAAGTTTACTAATCAGCACAACCTGTGCCGTCACATTTATGACCTGCAGTCGATTAAGCGTAGCAGTAAGTTTACTAATCAGCACAACCTGTGCCGTCCCAACTATGACCTGCAGTAGTTGAAGCGCAGCAGGGAGTTTACTAGTCAGCACAACCTGTGCCATCACATCTATGACCTGCAGTAGTTGAAGCGTAGCAGGGAGTTTACTAATCAGCACAACCTGTGCCGTCCCAACTATGACCTGCAGTAGTTGAAGCGCAGCAGGGAGTTTACTAGTCAGCACAACCTGTGCCGTCCCAACTATGACCTGCAGTAGTTGAAGCGTAGCAGGGAGTTTACTAATCAGCACAACCTGTGTCATCAAGTTCAATATTGTGATGTACTTATTTTCCCAATAGATAGGGTCATCATGTGAGTGGGTAAGGTTATGGAATACATTGGCAATTTATACCAAGTTAACGTGAGGTTATAGACTCATTTCAGGATTCTATTTATTGGAAAATGAGTACATCACAAAATTAAATTTGACATTTCCCTTGCTCTTTAATGACCCGTGCCTTTGTAATTACATTTTGAACACAAATAAATGTTACCATCAACTTACACAAAAATAAAGCACCTTATTGTACAGTGTAACTCAATTTGACCACAAATGTGACACACGACCTTGTTGCAGTGACTCGATGAATAGAACAATATCTAAAAACAAAGTCCTTCTTGTTTTTCAAAGATGGCACCCACACAATATTGAGCAGGTAGGGCCTGTTTAATTATGTGATACAGAATAAAGTTTAAGTTCAGTTTAGAAACATTTGCAAGTTTCTTGTCTCCCAAGAGCACAGCCCAATACCCCCATACAAAGTTCAATACTTATCCATTAGGGAAGTATAAACAAACTTATTTGCTGATATTTGGTTATAGTTTTACAGAAAGAAAAGTCAGTTAAAATACCCTGAAGTCAGTACAGTTTCTGGCTTATCACAGATCTATGACTAATGCCTTTGGTGCATATATAGTAAACACAGGTTTTGCTTCTGTTTAATCATTACCACTGTTTTTTATAACCTTGTTCTCTCCAGTTTGCTGCCTTAGTTTTGAAACAGAATCTTGGGTCTCTAGATATTTAGAGTAGGGAGTGTGTTTGCCTGGCAAGACCTCTTACATGTATTCACCCAATTCACCTGGCATCATCATCCCAATAAATCATGATGCACCATGTTGGGAGTCAGTCTCCCTATGTGTTATATAGTGGACTGCACATTCAGGTGATGTAGGCTCAACGTATATATTCCTGCAATCTGACTCTCAAAATGACAGACCATTGGCAGACAGTAAGTAGCCTTGTGTGACATTGGCGTAAGGGGTCAATAATGTTACACCTGGTTCAGACAGGCACTTTAGAGTCGCACCGAACCAAATTATTGAAATAAGTACATGAAAAGTTTGGCGTCTTAAACAGTTAGGAGCAACTGGACGTGCTGCATGTCAAAAGATCAACTGTTGCAATCTATCAGAATGACTCTGGAGCATCTTGGTTTCAGACGTTGGTCTTGTCATGAGCCGAACCTAATGTAAATGTGAAGTTTGCCTGTCTGAAACCAAAATTTATTTGGGTTGATCTAGAGTCGCTCCTATTGGGTTGGCACGACTCTGGAGCACCTGTCTGAACCGGTCGTTAGATTTAAAGCTTTGTATGGTATTGAAAGTGAATAATAAAATAACTTGCTGAAGACAACCATGTAATAATCTCTTCTTGAAAGAAGTGATGGTTCTGAGAAGAACCTGAGATGAGATAAGTCTTGACATTTCAAACACTGTGCTCTTTGGTCTTCAGCACTGGTTCTTAACCTGAGATGAGATAAGTCTTGACATTTCAAACACTGTGCTCTTTGGGTCTTCAGCACTGGTTCTTCTCAGAACCACCAGTTCTTTCCAGATGCACGTTAATTGACAAGACTGAAATATAACAAGTAGTTACCAATAGTTACACATCGATTTACTGAAAATTTAATTACAACATAAAAATATATAAATTTGTACTCCGCAGCAGTAGAATAAATGGCAAGACAAGTCCTCAAAGAAGAAATCTACACAACCAAGTAGATATATACATGTACATATATACACATGGTGGGATTTTATACGTACCTCACCTTGAAATGACTCAAAACACATGTAACATTGTATTTTGAAACGTGACTGCACTTCAACCTTTCCTTTTGATTCAAACAAGTTCATACATCTCTTGGCCCACATGTCATAAACTCAATCTTTCTGCTCTCTCGTAGCTTATCACACATTTCACATGTTAATGAAAACACCCCACTTCCACCTATTTTTACAGTTCATACAGCAAGTTCAATTTGTGAATTTTTTATGTAAGAAATATGATATGTATTTTTTCTTTTTTGTTCCACCAACCAAAACCCCTCTGTGTTCGTTTTTACGAACACTTAGTCTCTAGTTTTATTTGATACTCTATCAGGACAAAATTTGAAACATGTCATCGGACATAAAAAACAAATGGAGATCTGTATACATTCCAAGTAGGAATTTCTCCACCAGCTAAAATTCACAGCTGTTTCGATTGAACATTATCAGAATTCAGGAACGAACTGAAAATTATTTATGGATAAATCGACAGACCAAATATTTGAAATGTGGCATCATAAATCTTTTATTTTATTTTTCACAAACATAGCAACATTTTACACCATTTAAACAAGAGGTTAGAGACGTGTATTTTTTCACTGTTTTCATAAAAAAGTGCTCTCTCTATTGGGAAAATGAGAGGTTCACAAATCTGAGGTTGACCTTGGAGCCCCTCTTTAAGTGTGTTGCTCAAGGACACAAGTGCCAAAGGGCCCTTGAGTAAGGCTTTCCAACAGTGTCTCACTTTTCTTGATCCCACCAAAATCGAAGGAGCTATGGTCATTGATTGTTTTTGTTTTTACTCCCCGACAGCCCTTTGCACAACAATCCCACTGAGCATAATGTTAAAAGAGCATTGATCATTTAGCTTCAGGTAAGCCACGACACTAGCCCTCCTCGTATTTTCTGGGCATGTTCTTTGACAAATCTAAGTTCATCTGGGTTTTTTTTTATGCAGGTGATCAAAAAGGCGCCTACATTTTACAACAAAAAACATTACCAAAGGGTTCAATCCTATATTTATGCACCAACATACCATTGGATGGCATTTTGGGGGGAAAAAACTTTACATCTGATGATGGTTTCAGGACTATGTTAGAACTCTGTGAGGGAAATGAACATTTGCAAACATTTCAAGAGGCACTAAGGCAATGACCAGGGACATTGAGGCAAATTCCTCCGTGAACAGTGACTGACATGATATGCTCATGAGGCAAGCAGGGACAAGGACATAATTTGGGAGGCTTTTGATTCAATGTCCCTGGTCATTGCCTTAGTGCCTCTTGAAATGTTTGCAAATGTTCATTTCCCTCACAGAGGGTTGTGCATTTTTCCCCATCTCATTGGGGAGGAGGAGGTTTTGCTCCTGCCCCTGTTTGTGAATTATCAGACCTGCATGTAACAGTCTGATTAATTGTAGTTTGACAATTCCCCATGCATGTCTATTCTAATAGAAAGGCATACATTTCATTATCAATCATTTTTGTTTTGCAGCATATTTCATACAATAATCTCACAGTTGCCTTTGGATATTTGATGCATCTCCATTTGTCTGGCATGTAGTAAGCCTGAGACCATTGGCAGTTTTTGTTGCCTTCTTTTAATTTGTAAATATCTTCTTTAAACATACCCAACTTTATAGCTAGCTCATCCCATGGTCCAAGATTGTGAGCAAGTTTAGAAAGTTGACCTGTTGTCACAATAGCATTTCCATGTCTCGCTGTTTGTTGCACAATCTTAGCTGAAATGGCTGAATAGGCTTCTGAAAAAATAATTTGAAAGATTTAAACTCTTAAGATCTTTTTCTTTTGTGACACCATCACAGCTTGACTGTGTTTGTATCGTATGTGTTATTACATGATGCAACATAGTTATTGTACAACATGCAAACCGCTTGAAGAATGTCTGCAAAAGTCAACACTCAAGAAAATCTAATGCTGGAGATTGTTTGCAGTCAGGAAACTTTAAACTCAGCCTAAGTTGTTGAAACTAGCTCCTGTAGGACATCAGTCTCCACTTCACTACACCTGATGTCTGGGGTATAAAGGTTCTCTACAATGACAGCAAAATCACAAGAGTGGATTCCCTACATTTTAAATGATGTTGGAAGCTGAAAACCTGTTCATTGTTCCCAAATCATAAACTACTCCTTCAGTATTGTAGTGCCAATTATCGTGTACTATGGAGGCGGTTAGACAACGTACAAAAGATAAACCCCGGTTGACCTCCCATATTAGGAGACTGTTGACTAACCGTCAGAAGGTTTTTGTTGATAGACACATAGATATGAATAAATGGAAAGCATTGCGAAATGAAGTTCAGCATGGATAAAAACAACTCCAGCCAGATTTTACGATAATTCAGTAAAGGATTTAAATAACAGTCAACCAGATAAATGGCAGTAGAACTGGCTTCTCCTCTAACTAGGATATTTAATGCCTGTTTGATTGATGGTATTTTCCATGATCCTTGGAAAACAGCTACAGTAGTGCCTGTTCCGAAAGAAAGGAATATATCCACATACGATCAGTTACGCCCAATTTCTCTCACACCTATTTTGGGGAGGGTTTTTGAGCAATTTGTAGCCAAATGGATAGTACAAGATAATTCGACTAAACTCACAGCGATGGTAATAGTAAGGGATGCTCTACGACACATTATTTGATTAATATGCTGAATTATATTGGTAAAGGATTGGATGAACCCAAACATTATGCTCAGCTTTGCACAGTTGATTTTACCAAAGCTTTCAAACGAGTTAATCATAGAAATGCTATTGAAGTAAATCTCTAGTGCCTATTATTTGTAGCTTTTTAACGGATAGGATATTGAGTACTAAAATCAATGGTTACATCTCTGCATCTCAGCATATTACTTGTGGTGTACCCCAAGGAACACGCCCTGGACCTATCCTTTTTATAGTGCTTGTCAATGGTGCCTCTTTGGATTGTCCTACCAGGTGGAAATATGTTGATGACCTCACACTGGGATAGGTTATAAATTATGGGCAGCATTCCAACTTGCAACAGCACTTAAACAATCTTTATGATTGGTGTAAACGTAATGATGTTTTACCCAAGCCAGCCAAATGCCAAAACATGACTATCACTTTTTTTAAACGGCAGGTTCCCCCTACGTCTTTCTCCATAGATTCTGTTGATTTAATTAGTACCCAGTATATCAAATTACTCAATGATTTAAAATGGAATATCCATGTAGATGACGTTGTTTCCAGAGCATCACATAAATTGTTCTCCTTATCCTTGTTGAAAAAAGCCAAGGTTGACCAAGATGAACTGTTGGCTGTTTATAATGGTTATGTTAGACCAGTACTTGAATATGCCTGTCAAGTGTGGCATGCATCAATTACACCAAAACAATGTGAACAAATTGAGAAGGTCCAAAAACATGCATTCCGCATTATTTTTGGATCTAGGTATACAGGTTATGATAAAACACTCTCTGAATTCAATTTAACTTCTCTCCGAGAAAGAAGAGCAAAATCTATTGCACAGTATGGGGAGAAAATACTCAACTCCAACAAACTTCGTTATTTGCTCCCCCCAATTAGAACTGTACAAGAGTTCTCAGGTCCAATGCACAAGCTTCCTTAATCGTTCCCTTTTGAAATACAGACAGATACAAACATTCCACAATACCCGCTCTAACGAAACTCCTGAATGCCAACGTGGGAACTGGTTGTGGTTTACAACAATGACATTTTGCTCACTCCTCGTTTGTATTTTTTGTATTTAAACCGGCGTCTCGTATCTTTCGAACTTGTATCGTATTAATGAGAGTTGACTGTATAATAGGTCTTTTTGGTTGGTAAACAGTTTGCAAAAGCTAATTATATTTTCTCAAAAATAAAATCGCTTGGAATACTCACAACAATTTCACAGTCTGCTATACAAACATCTCAGAATCACAGAACATCTTGAGTTCATCTTGAACATCTTGAGTTCATCTTGATTTCATTTTAACTCACCGTTGTTTTTCTTGTAGGTCTCAATTTATCACACCCGATGAGGTCTCAAAGCTTTCATTATTTTCTTTAAGAAGCTATCCAGGGCTCTTTTCAAAATATAAGATCCATTTTTATTAACTTCAGCACAATGTAACTGTTTACAAGGTGCCGTGGCACAATCTGCATCGGGGCAAACCTCATCTGTTAACGATAAGTGTACTGGATTCTTTTACGTGTTTTACACAGCATACAGGACTAACGGCTTTACGTCCCATCCAAAGAACAAAGCACCAATGGTCAAATGCCTTGCCCTAAGAACACAAGTGTCATGAGCGGGACTCAAACCCACACTCTACTGATCAGAAAACACCAGAGCTTGAGTCCGGTGCGCTTGACCCCTTAGCCACAAATAACCCAGATGATTCATCGAATGCTATTTCAATGCAGAAATACAATCCATCGGAAACCAGTTCTTACTTATGTAGACACTTTTGTGTAAACATATGAAAAACTATTCGGCCAATATCATTGAATAAGCTCACCTGGATGAATGATAAATCATTGATTATGAGGTTTTTTTTCAAAATCCAAATATATGTAGATGTTATTTAAATATGATTTTAGTTAAGTTGAACTCCTAAGCTAGGAGCTTCTTTAGACTGGTAACCATGTCCAATGTTGTACCCTTTCTTGGTGGTCATAGAAGGTGCTGTAGGCATTATTTTGAACGACACTAAAACATTATGTAAGTAAAATCTACACAGATTTAGAACAGAATAACCTCATTATTCATCAATCAGCCAATGTGCAGAAAAATACTCATGGACTAATATCAGAAGATGTAGATGACATACCTGTTATGCACTGCTTGGACCCACTGAGCTTGGTGGCATAGTAACTGACTCTACAACATATACAAGAGAAGAAATCCTATATATATCAATAGTTTGCACGTAATTTTAATGTTTTTTCAGTAACATCAAGCATTTTAAATGTTAATAGCTATATATTTCTATGCCGATGCTTTTATTGCTCCCATTTAGGCCTCTTTTAAATGTTTCACTAGAAGGGTACTTTTCAGAATGTTTTTGTGGTGTGTAGTTTTAATTAGTGGCTGGTCTAGTTTTAGGTTTAATAATTTCTGCATAAAAATAGTTAGTACACAGACGTTTCAACCCATCAAGAAAGACTCTGCTAGGGTCGAAACATCAGGCAACTAACTATTTTGCATTTAAACCATATGTCCTTTGGTTGGTAAGCAGTTTGCAACAGCTATTACAATTTTTCATATAATAATTTCTGTCGTCTTTTAATGCTCTTTCAGAATTTCATCCTTTTGTTTGGTGCTGTTGAGATCCAATGATGGATGTAAAGCGCTTTATAAGCATAAATTATTATTATTATTACATGAATGATCTAATGATTCACATGTTCATTTGGATAAACACTTCAATGTTGTGTAGGTGACCATCCCCGATGCAAAAAATAACATCTATTAAAATGGTTGCGGTACCCGCTTTGATTCAAACTGCCTCTAGCCATTGGGCAAGCTCGGTGGTCTAGTGGCAAGACATCTGCTCTAGCAATGCAAAGGTCGTGGGTTTGAATCCCACTTGAGTGATTTGCCAGTGGATTTTTTTCACAGAACTTGAGAAAGTATCGAGTATACAGTTGTTGTTGTTGTTTTGTTTTTGTTTTTTTTTTTTGGGGGGGGGGTTGAAAGAAAAATACATATCCTGCTACACTAGACTTCTGTGCCAAGGTTCTTTTGTTTTGAATGTTATTTTGTTCCCTTCAATTGTGCTTGTACAAGTGGGCTTTTTGAGTGAAAATTATTTAACGAGAATGCCATGTAAACTCGTTTATGATATGTTGTTTATCATTTAAATGTAATTTTTGATATTTGTACACTTGTACATTTTTGTAACTGTCAATCAAAAATTAGGCCGCAACATTAAGGTTTTGAAAAACAATAGAAAACACTTCTGGGTCATTCCGTGTCAAATCAACCAATGGGGTTGCAGGTCACCTCTCAGATTTGGCTGAAATTCATTTCTAATGTTCATCTATGTGTATAATGAGCATATTCAAAAAAGAAAATTCCAACTCCAAGTCGTTTCAAAATAAAGGCCCCTTAAAGTGAGCGTGGCAACCCCCCCTTTCAGTGAACGCAATTTGCAACAATATAGCTTTGTATCTTTTTTTAAGGCGCGTTTAAGCGCATTACAAAACGCAACATATTCATTGTCGCAAATCGCGTTCACTGAAAGGGGGGGTTGCCACGCTCACTTTAAGGGGCCTTAATTTTGAAACGACTTGGAGTTGGAATTTTTCTTTTTTGCATATGCTCATTATACACATAGATGAACATTAGAAATGAATTTCAGCCAAATCTGAGAGGTGACGTGTAAAAATTCTTGACACGGAATGACCCTTCTGTTGACGGCCTGCGTCAAAATGGCAATACTTTGACATCCTATGTGGGGTGTTGGTTATACCACCATGCTGCAACAAAGCGGCTATACAAAACGAAGCTTCCACATGACATAATATGAGTGATGACGTAACAGGGCTTTTCGTGAATCTTTCTGAAAAGCACCGGAAAAGGGTATTCAAAATGATTACTTTTTACACAATTTTATACAAATTTTCTTTAATCTCATGTGAACTCAATTTCCTTTTTGATTGAAAACATTTTAAGTAAATTTCAGCAAAGATCTCTTGGTGCCATTTTCTTTCAAGTTGTTTTTTTTAAGGGGTTATGTCTTATATCAGGGGCCTACATCCACATGTTTTCTTTTTGTCAACATTTCACAAATACAAGGAGGTTGGACCATCTTCCACGGCTGGAATTTTTTTTTCAATACCGCTCAGAAGTAGTTGAATGATTTGAAGAGTGTGATCAAGGACACAAGAGAAACATCATGACAATCTCCAAGGAGGTTGGACCATCTTCCACGGCTGGATTGTCCAGGTACATGTTTGTAAATGTATGCTGCAGGGCAACCCAACTAGGTCAAGCGAGACGGTTGCACACGAGTCCAGTGTACACAGTGTAATTAATAGAACTGCGAACAGGACACTGTCAGAGTACACTAACAGCCAAAATGTGGCGTGTCGTGGCCAAGCGGATAAGAGCACCGGACTCAAGCCCTGGTGTTTCTGTTCAGCAGAGTGTGGGTTCAAGTCCCGGTCGTGACACTTGTGTCCTTAAGCAAGACACTTAACCATGATTGCTTCGTCCTTCGGATGGGACGTAAAGCCATTGGTCCCGTGTGTTGTGTAACGCACATAAAAGAACCCAGTGCACTTATCGCAAAGAGAAGGGGTCCACCCCGGTGTTCCTGGTTTGATTGGCAGCATATTGCGCCACAGTACCTCGTAAACCATTACATGGTGCTATAAAGGAATGGGTTTTAACAACGTAGCTCCACATACCTTGCAGGGGAAAAAGATAAATACTGAGCTGGGCACCTCTGAAAAACAGTGTGCTTCACTGAGAGGTTTTCCCAGCGTAAAGAAGAAATAAATAGGATGTCATGTACAATGTGTACCGACTGCTTAGAGAGGGGCTCCAAGGTCAAACTTAGTTTACATGTTTTTATGCTTTCAGAATCTTGCAAGGTAAGTGAAGCAGTGTTGTCTACTAGACCAAACCAGGTTTTATAAGACATTGGCGATGGTTCAGTCATAAAATGGAGACCTGGTTTATAAAACTTGAAAATAAATCCCAATTTACAGTTACTTTAGACAGTTGGCCAACGCTTTACCACTTCCCTGGTGGACATCTACGACGGTAACCCCGAAAATGGATGGATTAGATCCAGGAGCGACTCTCGTAAGAACCTCACCTGGAGCTGATATCAAACATAAAACTTTGATAGAGCAACAAACATAAACGAAATTGTCTTGACTACAAAACTTTTCAATGTATTTCAGTTTTCTATGGCTCTGACATTAAGGAGAAAAAGAGGAAATCAGCTAAAAGGTGGCCCAAATTTGATAAAAATGCTGGACTTGCCCCTTACGGTTTTTCTCAATTTTTAAGCTATTCTTCAAACCAATAGTTCCCAAAATGTAGCTTATATCCTGGGTCAAGTTACATCAAAAAGCATCAGAAGAGCCTACTGCTTCCAAATAAAGCAATAATGCTTTTTTAAACCATTTTGTTTGACTTGAATTAATGTATCTTTCAGAACTTTTGAAATATTAAGGATTTTTCCAAAAAATAATCGTATATTTCCCCCAACAAAAATCAAAATCTACATTCATATGTCTAGCAAGATTGTATTTGGTGTGACATCTTGAGAAAAGAGTGAAGATCCTGACATACTTAAATGGGCAGTTGTTTCAGCCTTTGATTCTTGCAGCTGATGGACACAGCTGATATACCATGTTCAGTACAGATGAAGTTAACTTCTGGATATTTTCTGCCTCAACATCAAGGTTAACCAAAGCATAACATGCAGGGTTTTTTTGGTCTTTCTGTGGATAACCAAACAAGGATATTTTCTAAAGATAGTATTTGGAACATTTCCACTTGGCACAACTCACCTTTCAACATCTGTGCACATGGTTTCCTTCAAATGCATGACCATGGTACGCTTGTCGGAGTAGCCAGAGGAGTAGTTACTGGTCCTTGGCCTGGATTAAGGGAGCACTTTCAACTCATGGCTACTGCAGCTGATTTCTCATGGGACAAATAGAGTTTCATTAAAAAAACAGTCAATATCATAACTAAAGACATGGCCATGACCTTATTCTACAAAGCTCGTACCTACTGCAACTCAAAGGATCTGAAAAGCTATCGATTATCCTCTAAAAACAGGGCAACAGAGCACCAAGACTAGGGCAACTTAGGCCCAAGACCAGGGTTACAGAGTGTACAAAGACTAGGGCACCAAAGGCCCAAAACCAGGACAAGACTGTACAGGACAAGAGTGTACAAGACCAGTGCAACAGAGGCCAAAGACCAGGGCAACAGAGTTCCAGGATCAGGGCAACAAAGGCCAAAGACCAGGGTTACAGAGTGTACAGAGACTAGGGCACCTTAGGCCAAAGACCAGTGCAACAGAGTATCAGGATCAGGGCAACAAAGGCCCAAGATCAGGGCAACAAAGGCCCAAGATCAGGGTAACAGTGTGTACAAAGACTAGGGCAACTAAGGCCCAAGATCAGGGTTACAGAGTGTACAAAGACTAGGGCAACTAAGGCCCAAAACCAGGACAAGAGTGTACAAAGCCTAGGGCAACTTAGGCCAAAGACCAGTGAAACAGAGTACCAGGATCAGGGCAACAGAGTACCAGGATCAGGGCAACAAAGGCCCAAGATCAGGGTTACAGAGTGTACAAAGACTAGGACAACTAAGGCCCAAAACCAGGACAAGGGTGTACAAGACCAGTGCAACAGAGGCCAAAGACCAGGGTAACAGAATCCCAAGACTAAGGTAACAGAGTTCCAAAACAAGGGAAACAGAGGTCCAAGACCACTGCACTAGAGTACCAAGATTAGAGCAACAGAGTCCCAAGACCATGGCAACATAGTACCAAGACCAGGAGCAACAGAGTCTGAAGACCAGACCAACAGAGTCTGAAGACCAGAGCAACAGAGTCTGAAGACCAGAGCAACAGAGTCTGAAGACCAAAGCAACAGAGTCTGAAGACCAGGGCAACAGAGTCCCAGGGTATCATCGTTTTAAAGACTGAAATTGCAACTTTAAAACTGGCCCAAATTTGAAGAAAGAAATGCTGAATTTACCCCAAGAAATAGTTTTTAAATAGCTTTGTTTAACGTCCATTTGTCAATTTACATTCTTGGTTTTGTGTTTGTATTCTTTTATACCCGTTTCCCTGAGTACTTTTCGAATGGTTTAACTTGTAATGTTTTATTCTCTGTAAGCATCCGTAATTCTCCTTTTCGGCCGCCGTGTTTATATTTTTAATAAACCAATAAACCAATAATAATAATTGAGTTTTTTGTCAGTTTTTGGTCTAGTTTTCAAGATTGATTTTTGGGCTTCCAAATTAGGCAAAGCATCCTCTCTGATACTATTTTGTTTGACTTATAAAGGATTTTTAAACAAAATTAGTGGCATATTTCTCCCCCCCCCCCAAGAAAAAAAACAAAAAATCTACATTCATATGTCTAGAAAGGTTTCATTGTTGAGAAAAGAGTGAAGATCCTCTCATACTTATGGGCAAATGCTTCAGCCTCTTTGATTCTTGCAGCTGATAAGCACAGTTTGATGTACCATGTTCTGTCCAGATGATGTTAACTAATTGATGTTTTCTGCCTAAACATAAAAGTTAACCAGAGCATAACATGCAGATTTCTTTTTTCTTTCTTTTTTCTTCTTGAAAACGAGACAAGGATATTTTCTAAAAATAGCATTTGGAATATTTCCACTTGTCACAACTCACCTTGCAACATCTGTGCACATAATTTCCTCCAAATTCATGACCGTGGTACACTTGTCGTTGGACTGCAATTTCCTTAAGTGTTTTATCCAGCTGAGCAGTTGCTGGTCCTTTGCAAGGCTTAAGGGAGCTCTTTCCTCACGGCTTCTGCAGCTGATTTCTGAGGTACAAATAGAGCATAAGGCACTAAATAACCAGTCAATATTTTAAAACAATTCTTACTCAAGTCTTGATTGACAGAAAAGATGTTCAACATGTGCATACTTTTAGCTCCCCTTGGTTTGCGACATCATGTCATTATGCAAACTGCTTCAGGTTTTTTTATTTCACTGAGGCAATGGAGGTGATTGACCTCATACTTTGATGCCATCATGCTGCCATCTTAGAGGTCATACGATGATGAAACAATAGAAAACGCACAACTATGTACCAGCAGCTTACATGATCAGCCAATGAGCTACCTTCTTTTAACATCTAGCTGAGGGCGCCCTACACAAATGACATCATGTGCATAAGGTTATTGCCTTCATGCCACTGTTCATTGCCCTGGTGCCCCTTGAGTTCCAGTAGAAAGTTAACATTGCCTCACAGAGATGCCCTTTACTTAAGTCAAAGTACATTGCCCTTTCAATTATGAAGTATTTACACCTGAAATTTTCTACAGCCCTTGCATTCACACTATCGAAGCCGCAATGCCAATCAGTCGGCAGAGGGCACTGGCATGTCTCGTTAGAGCCTCCACTGGGGACCCCTGCCGGAGGATCAGGCAACCCACTTGCCAAATAAGCACGTCCTAGTGTCTTTTTACTGGGCTAGCTGGTTGATAAATTAATGTGATCTCCCCAGACACCAGAAACACAGAGAAATTGTAAAAAGTGTTTGCTGTAGTGTGTTAGGAGCCCTGTAAAAATAGGTCAAAGCTACACTATCATGTTTTTTCAAGTTGTCTGCAATGGCATCAGCGAGCTTGTACTAGTTGGAGATTGTCACACACCCAAGCATAATTGCAGCGAGCTGATCTGGAGTTGCTGTTACTATAGTCATACAAGCATGTGCGCCAGATATTTCTTCAAAATGTTGTTTTCAAGCTCTTGTTCAAATATGGATCAAAAAAGTATTTTGAGGTCTTATTCATAACCAAGCCTCTTTAATTTAATCAATTGTGGCAAATCATAGTTTGGCCAAAAGATATAAAAAGAGTTGCTGTGTCTAAAGCCCTGACTTGTTATTTATAGTGCTGGTGGACTCGAGACCGGTCTTGGACCCGAGACCTGTCTCAAGTCCATTTTTTGTGGACTCGAACTCAGACTTGGTCTTGGAGCACCGTGACTCAGACTCTGACTCAGTCTCGAACCCTAGGACTCGGCGTGACTCGGCTCGAGACCAGCTTGAGACCGGGAAAAAAGGGGAAAATTATGCAACTTTAGTAACCTTTATTGTGCCCCTGTAAATAGTCAATGATGAAAACAATTTGTTTCTGTCAATGCGTTGCCTGAGGCCTTTGCATGTCAACCACGGACCCTGTTTTGTTTCAATCGCGCATGTCAGGCTTATTCAACTCTGTGAAAATGTTTTTTGTCATCTGCCCTCTTCTTGATCAACCTTCAGAATAGCATTTTGCACGACCATTAATGTTCAATCTCAGACTTGAAAGGGCAGGCTAGATGTAGCTGGCTCGCCGTTTTCCTTTTCGTTGGTTTACGTTGATTGGTCCATGGAGAATTTTTACCTCCATGATTGGTCATATAGGAAACGTCAAAATCAATATTGGCCTTGGCATGTTATTTATTGATTCATTACAAAGTGAAAATCAATCATGTGTGGGGTGTAGGTAAAAGCCAGCATTGCCTGATTTGCTGGCTAGTTCTGGATATGTTTTTTTGCAGAGTTAAGCGGGTAATAATGACAACAACTAATATATTATTATACCATTTCAATTGAGTTCCAACTTGCCTTGCAGCAACATCTTTTTAAAAAAATTATTATTATTTTTTTTTACAGTACGGCAGATCAACAGGCAATTCCGGCTTTTACCAATTTCCTCATGTGTGTCTTCAAAATCAAAGTTTGTGTGTTTTGACTTATTTAAATGGTACAAAGGAGAGGAAATCTGGTCACAAGTCTAGCAGAAATGGATTGGAATGGCCCAAATTGCATGCAAAAATGTTCTATACGACTACGAGTGTCAGCGGGAGGAATGAAGGTTACAATCGCAACCCTGTTCTATGTGTTCGACGTACCACTGTTAAGCCATGTCTACTTTACAGAAAATGGCTCAGCTGATCATCAGAAGCCAAATACAGCAGGCGTAAGCTAGTTTCCTCAGAAATACACAATTCTTTCATAAGAAATGCCTTTGAGCAATGAAATGGGTAACTTTTTGTAAAAATTACACACACACACACACAAAACCAAAAATGTATGCAAGCTTTGGAACCGGGAGTAACATACTGATGTGGGCGTGCAGCAGATGATATGAACGTGTGTGACGCAATGACTTGCCAAGAGGACTAACTTTACATAGACAGGAGGTACTCCTAGAACTACGCGGAACGAACCTCGTAGTTCTAGGAGTAGACATGAGGGACTCGGATTCGGACGCGGACTCGGATTGAAATGGACTCGGACTCGGTGGGGGAAAAATTTCCGTATCCTGCCACCACTTTTTCACTAATTTTTACCCAAAGGAATATCCTATTTGAGTAAATTAGACACTATTTTATTTCATAACGAATGAAAAAGTGGTGGCTGGATACGGAAATTTTTCCCTAAGGCGAAAGGTCAGTTACTAAAGATTAAGAATTGTAGAAATAAAACTGTCATAAAAATTTTGAAAAAAAAAAAAAAATCCACAAAACATTCTGTGCATTTTTCTTCACTACATACATGATAGAGTGAATAGTTTGTAGTTTGTAATACAAATAAAATAGCCCCCCAAAAACCGCCAGCTCACCTTGAATTTTGAAAAAATCGATCCCCTTTTACCAGCCATGGTCATCGGAAAACATCAGCTGAGAGAGAGAGAAAAGGAGCGCCCTCCGTTGACAATCCAAGAATTGGGGAATTCCCTAAAACATCAGGGCACGCTAAATTACATCAGGTTGTACGTCGGGGAGTTTCTTTACAAGAAATTGGTTTGCTAAATAAAATAAAGTAACAACTTCGTAAAGGTAAGCTCTTTCAAGGTTTTCATTTCTGATAAAAGGAACTCCAAGTCTATATGCAATCATGCTTCAGCTTTTTTATTTCTTTGCTTTATTTCATGGGGGTAGCAAGGGAGTGGGGACAAGGGTCATGATCAGGGGGGTGAGGGAAGGGGCTCCCCTTGCTGTCTATTACAGACACACTTAGTTTTTGTGATGGTTAAATTTGCCTTTTTTGGGTCATATGGGGAGGTATTGCATGAACGCCAATGGTGGTCAGAGCTGTGTTGTTGATAATAGAGATTGATTTTTGGAGGGTTGCAAATCAAACTAAATTTGTACGCCAGGGAACTAGACCATCCATGCGTCTTGGTCTTGGTTTCATCAAGGGACACCTTGGCTTGACATGTACATTTAAAACAGGCAAAGGGTTGTGATTCTTGAAGGTATTGTGCAGCCCATTGGATATTTGTGACGTGGACATGTTGCTTGCAACTTGGACAAAAGCTAGTGATTCTATTAAGTTTTAGGATGAATTATTTTAGTTCAATTTTTTATTAAAACACATGTTTTCAAATCTTTCATAATGCTTTTTTCAAAATTATGGACGAGAGCACATAAAAATGTAAAAAACAGTCTCTCTAAATACATGTTCAAGCATGTAATTTTTTGGTAAAGAGATGTTTGCTTTGGTGACTACTTTCTTGCATTTTTTTCCCCCCCTGTCATCTGCTACTCTGCATACCATTCGGTTCTTGCCATGTGAATTTTTTAGCATGCATGACATTTAATTCAAGTGATGCTAATCAGGACAGTCATATATAAAGATTGAACATAACCCCAACCAGATACTCGGGTATATGTCTTTTTTGTCAAATTCTAAGAGGAACATAGTAAGGGTGGGGTTTTTAGGTTAAGTGAAGGGGTGGGGTTGAATATTGGGGTCAGATCCAACTTGCTTTTAAAGGCATTATCCAGGATCGGTAGTGCTGACAAAATAGTAGCAGTATTCATGTTTTGTGTGATCAACTATATATATGAAATAACAAACGTGTGAAAAATGTTTGCTTTACATGTTGCGCAAAGACAAAGAAAATTGTGAAAAACTATGCACAATTTCCAGCATGTAAACACATTGTCCTTAATTTTTGTTGCAACAGCCGAAAACAGCTGTTTTTAAAAAAGGTTTTCAAATACAGTTTTCTTGAACATGACTTCATTTCAGAGAGAAATATTTCACCGGAAAAGAGTGGTTCTAGTATGAACTTCATAATTAGAAAAATTAACAATGTTTTTCATCTCTGCCAATCTTGTATAATACCTTTCATAATTGATCAAATGTGTCCCAGTCTCTTTCCAGAGTCTGCAAGTTTTGTTGACCCCACATCAATTAAAATGAAGATTGAATTAAAAACAGAGTTAAAATCAAAGAAAAGACGCCCCGACTGATTCAGTGTATTGCATTCTTAAGAACAACCACCTTAGGTAATGTACAATTGGCCGATTATAAATTGTCAACAGTTCACTAAAGAGAAAACTACCATTGCACCCTAAGCTTTCAACAAAACAAAATGGGTGAATTTTGCTGGGCAGCTGCTACTTGTAGTACAACGCATAGCTTCAAACTCAAATCAAGGTTTTTCGAGTAGTATTTATAATGCACACAACACAGAAAGGCAGAAACTATTGTCAATAGTTCTTTTCTTTGTAGTCATACCCTCCTTTGAAATCATTAACAAATAAAATAAAAATGAAATAAAGGACAAGGACACAAATAACGACACAGTTTTTGTGGAAACGATGAATATTGTCTCTGAGTTCACGAGGTCCTATTATAAAGCACACACACCAAATGCGCCTGTTATCCACGTACAAATTACATTGTATTGATGTAACTAGACTTGCCTCTTGCTCTCATTATTAATGACTCAAGCCATGGAAAGAAAACAACGTGGTTTCTGGTCGAAATAGACATAAGGACTGACACAAGTCACATTTCATAAAATGGTATAATATTTCTTCTATATTTCTAATTGAAAAAAAAACATGATCCAAGTCTGGCAAATGTTTGCCGTTAAATATAAGTTATTTGCTTAAACATTGAAAACTAGTTGCACATTTTTTTTTTTCCCTTCTGTTCTTGTTGTTAATATGAATGTAACTTTGAATTTAGTAAGTGATTGTTATCATGGGAAGACACTGGTTTTGGTTGTATTTCATATGCCGTCGTCCCTGACACTTAACACTGAATCGTCAGTACACTCCCAAAATGCAGTCAATATTACACCAATGTTGAACGGTATCAATTCGCCCATTAAGATCGACAATACCAACACAATATTAAAATCAGTCTTTGTGAAATATTTATACACCAGAAACGGGCAATTTGATCATTGTTTCGGTAGCTGAGCCACATTAAATGGTCTCAAATTGACACAATATTTGGAAGCACTTTATAATAATCGATAACGACTAACTAATCTCTGAGGCTTTAATCTTAATCCATTCTAATCAAAGGCTTAATCCTAAACCAATCAGATCTAATGGAATTGAAAAAAAAAGCAACCCTCGGCTCAACTTGGTTTGCTCCACATTTCTTTACTCCAGTGGAGTCCCAAAAAGGACAATGTCATTTTCTTGATTCAATTTTTAATCATAAACACTACATTATACGTGCATCGCATCGTGAAACACAAATGCACCTGACATAGTACAATTTTAAATGTTTTTTTTTTTTTTTTTTTTAAGAATAGAACTTATTTATTTAAACCATGTACAATAATACTTGCTTTTTCTGTCAAAAATCGATACTTAACAAGGCTAAAGTCTTCTTTTGTTTTGCACAATCAAATGGAAGTTGTATAACGTTAGTTAATTAGACAATATTTCTTAATAATGTATGACTTCGGTAGGTGTCAAATACGGGCTGATATGAAACGCTCATATCATATCTTAGTGTTATGCAGAAGTATAGAAGTCACAGAGGTAAATATATTTATAATATGTACAATTGTAACGTTGCTTTCTGTAATTCAACCATGATCTGTATCCAGTACTGATTGGTAACCTCAGGGTTTTATTTTATTCATTTATTTGATTTTCTCTAACAAAACACGGCTGACAATAACGGTTATAGCATGACACAAGGTCAAGATCATGGCATACACAGTAGGCACTACATGTTTTGGATTTCCTTCAGTTGTTCTGCTTAACTCCTCATCATTTAAAAAATACAATCATTTGCACACGTTGATAGTTGAAAGGATATAAGAAATGTTTGTGCAATTATGCTTTTAAACTGATAAATATAACGACAAACAAAACTGACTTTAGAATTCACCGTGAAATAATTCACGCAATTAACCCCCACCCTTCGTTCGTTTTGGGAAACCGATTTTGACAAGACAATTGGGTCTTCTAATGTAATTCTACAGGCACAGTTGTACAAAGCTTCAGCGTTTCACTGTTCAAAAAGTTGTTAAATGAGTGACTGATTAATAAATGTAGTATATTTACAAACACTTGTTTTGGCAAGTTAGTAGCAGCAATACACTGTGACATGTGTTTTTTTTATATTTTTAATAATTACCATTATAACAAGTTTTGCTGGTTCTTATTTTTGTCTTCTGACCAAGAGAAAGCACGCACTGAAAAAACAACAGCCTGTCAATAACTGGTGGGTGAACATTAACCTATAGCATACAAACTACGACACAATACTGGCAGAAAAAAATAAACTATGTTAAGTTTTACAACACTGCATCCCAGCTCTAATGCTCCGTTATCAAGAAAATATTATTTAAACAAACAAAAACAAAACAACCAGTCAGAAGAAATCCCATCTTTGTGAAAACAAATCCTGACTACTCCAGAGTCCACACCTCAAGACAAGACTTCCCAAATGCCCGTTTGTGGTACTTCTCATGCACACACGGAACCTGTTGCTGTATTCCAGTTGGAATCGTGGTTGCTGTCATAACAATGTATACCATATTCACCAGAGTTAAATTTCTCTGCCAACACTCCCCTTGCAATAAGTACAACTTGAAATCTTGAAAACAGATACATCCACAAAAAAAGTTTTAATTGTTTATTTATTGTTTTTTTTTAAATGACCACACAGCATATTTCTACGTCACTCAGGAATTAATTATACTTGTTTACACTGCTCTTATAATGAAGGCAAAGAACAATGCACTTGACTTCTCAAATTTTTAACTTTTTTTGCATATTTTACTTTTTATAATTTTTTTGTTTCTTTTTTTTTATTTTATAATTTTTATAGTTTTTTTTTCTTTTAAAAGATTTTTTGGGGGTATTTTTTAAAGTTTTTTTTTTAAAGTTTGATTTTTATTATTTTTTTTTGTTTTTTAAATGTTTTTATACTGTTTGGTTTTTAAGAATACCAGTAATTCTCCCTGTATTAAACCCACATTGGGAATAGACAGGACCCTGCATTGCACAGCGTCAACTACACGTTACAAATTATCAATCCCATCATGCATAGCTGACAAGTAACAAGTGGAAAATTAAAGTTGCACAGTTTACAGCTCTTTAATATTTTAAAAAAATCATCTTTTCACATTTTTTTGTATTTTTTTGTTTTTATATATATATACATTTTTTTTTTTTTTTTTTTTTTAAAATACAAAATGACAACAAAATTCCAGATTGTAACAATAATGTGATTCATGGTCTAAAATATTCAACGATAAATATTATTACTTTTTTCGGTTCATTAGGTTTTTTTAGTTTTTAAACTCCATGCTGGTTATTTGCTTGTAACACACCATACTGAACCAATATCCAGTTGAAAACAAGGTACAAGAAAAAACAGTTTTACAATAAAAGTATAAGGAATTCATCATTTTAGGTTGTTTTCTTGTAAAAAGGCCTATTACTGTATTCTGCTTTGGTTTTATATGTTCATTAATGTTTAATAATCTTACAGCTACTCTCAATGTAGTTTAAAAATAAAAAATAGCACAGCCAGTATTGTTTTTTCTTTAGTTGCAGTGTCCATGCAGTTTGCCAGTTTTGCAGCTGAAAAAATAAAATAAAATAAAATAAAAAACTCCCAAGGGCTGATTAATTTGTAGGACTGATACAAACTTTTGTTGACAACTGGCACGGAAATATCTCAAAACTGAGTCGCTGTGAGTGAAAACATGTCTCTCTTTTGATAGCACCTTTTGAATGTTCCTGTTTCTTTTATTATTAATTTGTTTATTAAAATTTTATTTTTTGTTAAGTTTTATTTTTATTATTTTTAAGTTATGCTGAAATGATAAAAATTCTTCAAAGAAATACAGGCTCTGATTTTAAATCTATGTTTAAACTTGTGTAACGTATTTAGGTTATTATTTTTTTTTCAGAGTGGAATGCATTGTATTAAAAAACACATTAATAACACTCGTTAAATTAACTGGCATTAAACTGACATTAATTTGGTTCAAACGAACAGAATAAGTCATGAATTAAGGCCATTTGATAAATCTTGTTGCAAAACAATTGAACAGCTGCTAAAGGCAGGACAAGGGGCGAGTATCACCGCTCACATCATATTAAAAAAAAACCTAAACCAACAAACAAAAAAATAGGTCCCGACTATCTGACAAGAACAAAGTGGGATTTTAAAGCCATATACACACAATGTAAAGATAATTAATCAAGGGTTTTTGTTTTCTATTGCCTTGCTAAGTAAGTAGTAGTACAGCATTATTACAAATAGTCATCATAACATATCAGTTTAATTACAACGTGACATACATTTACAAATGGGACCAGTGGACACACACTCCCTGGCTATAAAACAGCCCATCCTTCCCACCATCTTCTTCTTCTTTTTTACTTTTTAAATTTTTTTTTTATCATTTTCTTTTTCTGTCAAACAATTTTTTCAAAGAGTAAATAACCTATTAATGCTTATCACAAATGTAAATAAAAAGCTTCCCAACAAGTGAACTCACACACATAATAGTATTCGTAATACTTTTAAGTTTTTTTGTTGTATTTTTTGTATTTTTGTCCTTCATTAAACCATTCTTGGAAGAGAAATCTGAAGTATTAATTACAACCACCCGTACAATGGTGCTTTGTTACATTAATGTACATCAATACAATTAAACAAATAGCTCATAAACGGAACTTGGGCGTGTCCGCAAAAAAAAAATCCAAAAAAAAAAATATCTTAAAAGCCGAAAAATACATCCATAAATATCTCTCAAAACTCAGTGCGATTATATCCAAAAGGAACAAAAACTCTCATTATTTTCAGAATAGAATCAAATATACTATTTATCGTAGAAACAAGAAGTAGATGTAGATGCACACAGGACAGACAATTATTTCAAAAACATACTTCTTTTCTTGGCATTTCAAAAATCAAACCCAAAACTTACAAATCAGGAATTAAACTCTTGTAAGGTTTTTCAACCTTACTTCCTACTTGGCACAATAGTACACTACGGAATGATGAATACTGTCTGCCTTCTTGAACCTACCCTAAAATCCGCCCCTGAAAAAAGCCTCCCCACCCCTGCCCAATCCTCTCTAGGCATCAAACTCTAAAAGCAGGCACAATCTTTAAAAACTTCTCACATCTCACTCTGAAAGTCAAACAATAAACAATGAGCTGTGGCTTAAAAAAAAAAAAATAATAATAATAATCAGAAGTAAAAAGGAACACAAAGAAAGCAACCTTACTGTATTAATTACCAATCTCTAACCACAATAAATACAGTTTTGTTTTAATATAATGTTTTTATATATAGATATATATATATTAGTTACCAAAACATTTCACAGTCATAAATTTGGGAGAAACAAATTATTTGTTGTTTTGCAAACCGTTACATTAATTTTTTTTTGGAATAAATACAAAAGAAAAATCACGTGACAGAGCTCTCTTCAATATGTTTGACTACTCAAATAATTTGGACGTACCGAATGGAATAAAACACTAGTCAATTTGCTAGAGAGCAAGCTATAATCACGACATAAAAAATAAAAGAGTGCTGTAGCAAATGCCTTCTTAAGCATCATGTACAAAACCCTGTGCTTTTAGTTTCATCTGCTACTAAGATTAGTTCAAGATTTCTGATAAATACAATTTCAATTAATTATTCGTTTCTACTCATTAATGTATACAAAGGGATCGCAACTAGACGAGGGGGGCCAGTCAGTATAGAACGTGTAGTTCAAACAGCACAGTGGTTTACAATGATAGTGTTTGTTTGATTTGACATCATATACAAGCTAACTTTTCTCCCTTCTTTTGTTATCATGGCAGTTTATGTGAGAAAGTTTAATTAATTGGCAGCAATGGCATTGTTTGATTGTTTCAGTTGTTACCTCCTACATTTCTCATCTGTCCTTTTTTTTTTTTTTACTATTTGTTTTGTTTTTCGTTTTTTGTAAAAGAGAGTTTAGAACTCAATAACACTGCACAAGTCCATGTACAAGTAGGCTTTACATAAAACCAATAATCACACGGATTATATGATGATGATAATAATAATAAAAAAATGGTTTTCCTTTGACGAACCCTGAGAAAACCAAAACCAAATTCTACTGATAACATAAGGATTACCTTTTTAAAAATATTAACCAATTATACACAAGCATCAGATTAAGGAGAGAAACCGGTCCAAGCACAAAATACCATTTTTGCATATACTTTTAACCCCCAAAAGCTGCAACAACAAAAAACACCCCAAAACAAACCCCAAAAAACAGAACAAAAAATCTGACAAAAAGGGAGTTGCATGATCGTATTAAAAGAGGAATGCGTAAAATTGCGTTTTTCTTTAAAGAAACCTATAGAGTACTGCACTGGTGCCGTAACATATTCATTTAGTTATACATTTTTTATTCTTAAATTTTTTTCTCCTTACTGAAATGGTCCTTATGCTAACAAAAAACAAAAAAGATTATTAGGTTTTCAGTCTCACAGTGAAGTGCAGAATAAAAACTCACCTGCACACACACACTTACACACGCACACAAAAAAGAAAAACACAAAAAACAACAACAACCCAAAACAGACAAACAACTGACAGAAAATTAAGAACTAGATCAAGCATTTGTACAAAGCACGATTATGTTAGTTTTAAAAACAAATTCTGATTTCAGATACTCATTTCCAAGCCAGTAGAAAAATCACGCTACGTCTTATTTTGTTTTTAATGTAAAGTCTATCAAACCATTCTCCCCGGATACGTAGCACAAAAATCTGCCCTTTGGTATTACGAAACTAAATAGGGGCTGTCACTTTACGAAAAAATGGTAAATTGACAATTGGCAGCATACATATATATATTATATATATTTGCATTCACATATCATACAAATTCATTCCTTCAATTAGGATGGAAACGGGGGGAAAAGGCCAGTGATTTCTAAACCCCCTCCCCCTAACCATTATTGGCTGATCTTTTTCATCATTTCAAAACTGTTGAATAATAATATACATGATTTAGAATATCTTTTTAAATTATTTCATTACACTGTTAATATACATTTGAATTAAGCAAAACATGTTTATTTTCTTTAAAAGTTTGAACGCAGTTTGTTTATAAAGTTGTTGTTGTTTTTAAAGTCAATACTAAAGATATAAAAGTTTATTTGCATTGTGACCTTTAACCCCCTTCAAACCCTGTACAAATTGTGCCAGAGTCCAGTTTGCAGAAGTAGTGTGGAAAAACACAAAAAGAGGAAAATGAAGAAATAGTTGTAAGAACCAAGTATGCTCTGGCCACGAAAAAAATAAAATAAAAATTGAACAATCAAACTTCAGACTTGAAGAGGGGAGTCAAGGTCAAATTGAGTTTTGAGATGGTCTCATTTTACAATAGCTAGAGACCTCATTAAAGTGGGGGAAAATTTACAAGTCTCAAGCTTCACGTTAACATGGTGTAAAATATCATTTTATTTGATATCCTTTTGGGTCTGTCGTTTCAAAGTTCTGCACCAGTCATAAGCTTAAATTCAAAGTCGTTTTGCTTGAATATCACAAGAATTCAGGAATGAGCTGAAAATTCTCTGTACAAAAATGTACAGACCATATGCTTGAAATGTGACGTCATCAAACGCTTTTGGATTTTGACAAATGTTGCACTTGAAGGGCATCAAACACACTGGTATTTTACACCATTTTAAAATGAATTTAGATTTTAATTTCTCCACATTTTCATGAGTACTCTGTCTATTGGAAAATGAGTGCATCACCAAACTCAATGTAACCTTGGAGCCCCTCTTTAATCAAAGTAAGGCTCAAATCATGTAGTTCAAACTGTCTGATAAAATACTACAGATCACCACACAGGATTGCTGACCCCCCTTGGAAGAAATGAACATGGCAGCCAAATGTCTCTTGATAAAAGAACAACAAATTTCTCTTTTATAACCGTAAGTACTGAGAGAGACAATATCGACTTGGACATCTTAGATCAGGGTCCAATTTCATAAAGCTGTTAAGCACAAAAACTGCTAAGAACAGAAAAATGTTGCATAGCAGAAACAGGTTACCAGCCAAAATACCATGTAATGTCTAGTGTTGGTGATTGGTTTCCTGCTAGTTTTTGCTTAACAGAAAATTTTGCTAAGCACCATTTTCTGCTGAACAGCTTTATGAAATTGGGGCTCAAGTAGTTCGCATTGCCCATTGGCGTGGTTTCAATTTTGTCTTCTTTTTGTTTATTACCTAAGACAGTTTTGAACTGATGGAGAAAGGATCTGTACCTTTTAAAATCAGACTTAATCATTTCATAAAAATGGCAAAAACAGGGCTTTGCGATAGTATTGCAACAACTCATCCCACTACTTTTGAGGTTAGAAAACAGGTGCCACTGATGCCAATTTAGAATCACTTCAATCTGACTGGCTTTTATCAGAATTCTTTTGTCATAAATCTTCGCAAAGTTTTATCTTGTGACTTTCGTTCAAACCCATTCAGTGAACCTCCCACGCCACACAACCCTCCTGTTTATCTGGATAGAGATTTGCATGCCAGGCCAGCCCGGAATCCCACTCACTTCTTCTGATCTTTACCCCCCCCCCCCCCCGACAGAATATCTTTTTAAATATTGTTTAGAATTATACCTGAAGGTGTTTAAAGAGTGAAGGACAACACAAAAACCGAATACATCTTAAACTGAATATATAACTGAATCAAAAAATGGGAAGGAGGGGGGGGGGGGGCAACATGTAAGTATGAAGTATTACTTTGTAAGAAGATAAATTTAGATACTATGAAGGTGAGTTGAAAAGCTACTCATTTTACATGATTTTATAACAAAAGTTACTGTATTCTTTAAAACCCCGCCCCCTCCCCAATGGAAAGACCGACATTATTTCCCCGAACTGAGAATGAAGTTATTGCAGTTAAAACGGTTTACCAACTTTCACATCTTGTACATAGTATTTGGCCAGTGATGTCTGACAATGATGCCACTGCATAGTGTGGGGAGGTTTTTGTTTATAATGGGGGAACTTTTGGGACACAAGGTGGCAGCAGACTTACCAGGTAAACCCCTTGTTCTTGGAAATGTGAGCAAGCTCAGAACTACGTATACAATGGAATTTTTTCCTGGTGAGTCTGCTGCCACCTAGCATTCCAAAGTCTCCCATTCCACTAGCATTTTCTAACAATATAATCTATAATCTGAAATGTGTTCTTTGTTTTCCCCCGCAAAGAAATTGTACAAAAGACAATTGTCAATGAATGTTGTATATTTTTTTACTTTTTTCGCAATTAAACAAGTCCTGTGAAGCAATTCTGCGAGTGTTTTTGTGACCAATACTAGATATCAAATAGTGGAAAAACATTGACAGGTTACTCTTACATTCTGCACTGGAAATAACCCTTTTCAGATTTGACCATAATTGATGGAAATTGCTGGTGAAATTGTGAAATATCACAAAGAATAGCTTCTTTGATTGTTGAACATCAGTCTTACAATGAACCTACTTTTCTCCATCCACAATATGGGATGCAATTCCATCAGCCATAATAGTGCTGCTAAAAATAGGCAAGTGTACACACACAAAAGGCAGGACAAGTTCACACTTTTGGGTGATTATTTCAAGGTTTGTTGATTTTCTAGTTTGGGCACTTATCCCTGATGTATTATTCATGCTATTCCATTGAGAAGAACATCCCATTTTGCAGTGCAACAACAAGCTTCTAAAGTGTGTATAACGTTGTGTTTTTAACAGCACTAAAAGCCTAGCCGAGCCTTAATCATGGCTCCACCCTCATTGTCTTGTACCCTGTACACCATATACACCATGGATAATGACTTTCAACTTGCAGAAAGAGGGGCCATGTTAGTATTCCCTTCCAGCCTCGGTTTGGTGATATAGATTTGAAATGGGTGAAAGACAAGATGGCTGCTCCATGATAAAGGTACTATGGGAGTAATTTCAATCAGCTATGAAGTGGAGAATTTTTTTTGAAGCAAGTTGTTGTTGGTCAAATGTAAAAAGAACAGCATTTGCTAACTGGGTATCAAAACACACTTCACTTCCCTGGTCTCAGAATCTATTGTTTAATTTGGGCAAAAGTAATTAAACTCTTATAGAAACCAAGCAAACTTTTCATTTCATTTAAATTTTTTTTTTTACTGAAATAGAATCGACACATTGTTTAGAAATGTTGGCATTGTAACACAACGGCAGTTTTTCACAGAAATGTCCAGTTCAGAAGGCCTCCCAAGGTGCATGTGCAACCCAAACTAGTCCAAACTAACTTTGCTTCAACTTTCTCCATTCTTCACAACTTCTTGAAACCTCCCTCTCGCTCTTATAAAATCACTTTTCCTTAATCTGTCTTGATCATCTTTGTTCCCCCAAAAACCCCAAAAACCACATGATAATAATGTGAAATAACTTTAAAATATTTCATGAATCACCCAGAAATCCTTGCTCGCACCAATGAGTATTAAAAAATATCTTCTGAAAAAAATTAAAAGCACTGTATTGAGTTCTGATTTAGGAGATCTAACTCCAATATTTGCACACACAGCAGTTATTCCAACCAAAATATGCAAAAAAATAAAAAATATTTCTCCGACACAAATTGGATCACTCAAAGACCCTGTTAAGTGTCAATGTTCTTTTCATCAAGTTTTTATAGTATTTTTATGATTTTTTTGTATGATTTTTGTATTTATTTATTTTGTATCATTTCACTTTCATTTAATACATTACCTTGCACAAACCCTATCAACTTGCATATTTGCAAAAAACTGGTGGTTATTTTGTAATGTGTTTTTATTTTTGGCTGGATTTTTTTTTTTTTTTTTTTTTTTATATTTACAAAGTTTTAGTAATTAAGTTCTTACTTATTTATACATGTATCATGTGATAAGGTTAGGCACTATGAAATACAATTATTCAGAAAACTTGTGCAGCTTTTACCAATGGTTGCTTCTGTACAAAGAATTGACGGTTTAGAAAAGTTTCTCATCTGCGTTGTCAGCATCAGTTTTAGTTTTCTTGTCACATAACGGAACAACCAAACAAAAACCAACAAATCCGTCTGCTTTAACAGACGGGCATACAATAGTGCAGTATTCAAAATACATAATGTACATTGTCTTTTTGTTTTTCTCTCTTCTCGAAATTTCAATGGTACACACTTAAATTATCTATAAGATGATGAAAGACAGTCATGCCGATTTCAGTAGACCTTCAGCCAAAACGGGGGGCGTCTTGTAAAGGGGGGGGGGGGTGGTAGTTTACACTCTCCGTTTCCTCGGAAACTGATCTTGCCCTCCTCTGCACTCATAAGTGTTTTCGTTCCAGTGTTTAGTCATTTTTTCTGTGGAACACTGATGGTGGGTTCAGTCCCTCAAAACTGTTGTTTTTGTCTTCAATCTCGTCTAGTGCGAATAATCAAAAACACAAGCATGAAAATTGCACTTTGGATGCTACAAATGAACCAGTAAACCAAGTCTTGGTTTTTGTGCGGCACCACTCCAAATCCTGGGGGGGGGGAGGTTTGAGAGCTCACCTCCCAAAGGTTCACATCCTCCCTCTGTGGAATCTTCTTCAGAGAAAAAAAAATAATCGTCTCTTGCAATTGAAGAGCGACACTTATCATTTTGCAATCCTTTCGTTCATTTTGTCGACATTCACTTCAAAGTAATGATGACCATTTGACGCACAATTGTTTATATCCCCCCCTTCCTTCCTCGTCTCTTTGTTTCCGCTTCTCCAGAAGCAAAAATTGTTTAGCCGTAGTTTTCACATGAAGTCCTCGGGCAGCTTGGTGTCACAACATCCAAGTGCGTTCCTGATACAAGTTTCCTTCAGTTGCACTCCACAGCATCGAATAGCACAATTAGTCTTTCTCTTAGACTCCATCTTGAATGAATCCACAGTTCCTTACACACAAAAGACGCCAAAACAAATACTTCTTTTTTTTTTCTTTTTCTTTTTTAAACACAAAACCCGCACGTGGCTGGCGCCCGAGTCAAAAAAAAAAAAAAAATCAAAAATCAAAAATCAAAACCAAAAACAAACAAAAAACAGTTTAGAAAGATATATTTCCATTGCACATTTTCAGGAAACCGTAGAGTACCCATCAGATCATTGTCTATCATCTCAAAGGAGATCTCTTCGATGCTGTCATCTTGAAAAGCAACTTTGGGGGGATTGTTTGGTTTATTTTGACAACGTGGGAGTCCTTTTCTCCATAGAGCCTGGCTGGAGGCCGATTATTTAACAAGTGGATTGTTCCTCCGTGGGATATCCTGGCGAGACACACTCTGTAACAGTGACATCTGGATCCACACAAGCACACACGGCCAATACATCTCCTGTCATATTGCCGAGGGGAGGACAATTTTTTCTCTCTCCTTTTTTCCCCACATTTTTTTTTTACTTTAAATGAGTTTAAAAATACACTGTTGTATGGGGGTGGGGGGGATTGTCACTTCATAGAGCTGGCTTGTTCCCTCACCCCCCTTGCTCGAATCAACGAGACTTATGAAATGTTTTATGATAAACGCATTGTCCATTTGGTCAGTTAAACGATACTTGCACTAGTTCTGATGGACAAACATGGCATATGAAGTTTCTTCAAAAAAACATTCTCACTCGCTCTCCCACTCTATCTCTCCCACTCACTAAACCTCTAAATATATTTGTCTGAAATAAGTCCTTGAGCATTTAATAGCTGGAGTCTTGGCAGAGATGCATACACAAATATTTACAAAAAATTATGAGTAGAAGATTTCAAATCAGTAAAACACAAGTAAAAAGCAGATACATTTGGCATTAATAAACTTATCCTTTTCTTTGTGTACCAAAGCAAAAGGATAACACTGTAAAGTTTTAAGACTACGTTTCATTATAAACATCTCCTTCTGGCATATCCAATAGAACTATCTGATGCAAACAAAAATAACAAACTTCCGACCTTCACTTTCCAGAAAGCCGTTTTTTTTTTCCTGAACGTTTTTGTGTGTGTGTGTGTGTGTGTGTGTTGTTGTATTCCTTTTGCACAAAATGAAAATAAATCTCAGCTTACTAAGAATGTAACCTCTCACATGGTCCCTTCACCGAGCAGATCTCCTGGGAGATAGCTGAGTGAGGATGGCCCAACGGCTCCAGTGGTCTCAGTCTCCCCACCGCTCCATGGCATGGAGGTGGTTGAGGTGCTAGTGGACCACATCTGGTTCCCCGTGAGGCTCGGCAGACTGGTAGCACTGGCTCCATTCCACTGTCCAGTGCCACGGTTCTCCTTCATCCCGAAGCTTGGAATGCCGCTCAGACTGCCGGAGCTGCTCCCGCTGACGCCCCCTCCCCCGGAGGAGTACTTGCTGCCACCAGACTGTGACTGGCTGCGGCTACGGGCGATGTCGGCACTTGTGGCAAAGTCGGCGATGATCGTGGTATTGCTGAGGACGCAGTTGTTGAGGCTGCGCTGGGCCTTGACTGCTTCGTCGCGGGTCTTGTAGGCAATGATGGCAGTGCCCTGTGAGAGGTTCATGTGGAAATGCTCTAGAGGGCCGTGTTGTAGGCACAGCAGGCGCAAGGTGGATCCATCAATCTAGAATCAAACATACAACTTATTTACTTTCACTCAACATGTTGCCATAACCCATCAAAATACACCTCTCTAAGGAAACTCCACACCTGAATGTCATCATGTCAGTATGTCATCATGTCATCATTTGAGTATGTTATCATGTCAGTATGTCATCATGTCACTTTGTCAGTATGTCATCATGTCAGTACGTCATCATGCCAAAATGTTGCATCTACGTATGCAGCGTTAATACGCCTGTTTGAAACTGCACAAATGTTGTATCTCACTAGAACTTCATTACACCAGTATACCTGCTTTTGTTTGTTGTGTTGTCATTTAGCCTTCGAGAAGGGTCAAAACATCAGGCAACTAAACTATTCTTTTCACTAGAACTTCCACACAAGTCCATTGGTACCCAGATACCTTTTACACACAGCCTTCAGTGAGCACATAGACCCCTTTTCAGATGAAGACACTGTTTTATCACTTGCCATGCATATCACGCACACACGTTACTAGAGCTGCAACAAACGTGTGCGACAAAAGGCTACGCTGGATGGCAAAACACACGTACCATTCAAGTACGTAGTAATCCAGCATGGCAGAACTCACTGCTATAGAAATGTGACGTCAGTGAGAGGGCAGAGCTGCCAACAGTTGCATCTTGCAATCAGGGAGATTTGGTTGAACAATGGGGGAGATACTTAGAATTACGTTCACCATAATAGCTAAAACGTTTCCATGATCAGGGAGATTTTCAAAATTGTTCATCAGAACATGGAAAGATTGGTTTATTTTCAGAGAACTTTCTGCAGAATCAGGGAGAGTTGGCAGCTCTGGAGACGGGTCTACTGTACATTATTACAAACCAAGATATGGCACAGAGGTGAAAATGTTTGAACTCTGACTTTTATTGGGACTCACCTGTGGGGTCAGATTTCTTAGCACCAACCAATTACTAGGGCCGTCACTTCCAGACCAAGCTCCTAAAATGGACAACAACAATAAAAACCAACAGTTATTATTGAAAGAATATTCATTCATTTCCTCCACTTCCAAATAAACACACCATACAACAAACCTGTGAAAATGAGTTTAGATTTGAGGGTCAAGTTCTTGAGAAAAACAGACAACACCACTTTCTATTTAGGTAGCCTGGATTTGAACACATTTACACTTGCATAATTGTTTTCATAAATCAAGATATTAAAGATTTTTCAGGTTTTTAAGTTTGGAATATTTGGCTGGACAGTTGGGGCTAGTGTCAAGTTTATAAAAGGGGGCTTTTTTACCGTCTTAACAGCGAATTATTTTTTTCTCATGGCATGGCATTAAAAGTGGAATTGAGATTGACAAACCTGAGGTACTATTGGACCGGTCCCAGGAGCGGCCTGGGGCATTATGGGAAGACGAGGTCGGCCAGTCAGCATTCCGCGGTTGATCAGCTAAGCCTGGTGGAGGACGTGGAGGACGCTGATTAGAAGGCACATTCCAGTTAGGAGCGGAGGTGGGCTGGGAGAAGCCAGTCCCCTGGTCGTGGTAGTTCCAGCTGGACTTCTTGAAGTTGGGGTTGCCGCTGTTGTTGCCGCCGCCGCCCGACCAGTTGGTGTTGGATGGCGGTGGTTTCATGGGCTTGATCAAGATGCCAGAGATGTCGTCGCGGGGGCCGCCGCGATCGTTGCGGTTGATGCGGGTGTTCATGCCCACAGTCAGGCTGGAGCTGTTCAGAAGGTCGTTGTTGACACTTCCTGGGGTGGCATGGGGGTCATTTGCGACATCTTTGGTGCGGGGTTTCCAGGGCACACCTGGTTTGAACTCCAGTAGGTCAATCTCACTATTAGAAACGGGGAAGTTCCAGCCCGAATCAGAGAAGGTGGAGTCAGCGCTGTGGGGCAGGCTATCAGTCTGGGTCGGTGAGTTGCTGCGGGACCATCCATCACTTCGGGACGACACGTCGGAGATGGACGCCATGGAGTCATTGCGTCCTGCATTTGGGAACAGATCGCTGGATGGTTTCCCAACAGCGCTGCCCAATGACTGACGCTGCTGAAAGAACTGCGAGAGACGTGACTGCTGTGGCTCCTTCACCCCAAACTCTCCATTATTGCCGACTCCTTCACTGTTCGGGAACACTTCGGAGTCGCTGTGGATTTTGCTACGAGGGAAGGGGTGACGGGGCATGCCACGCTGATTGGGTCCACCAGACTGGCTGAGTTGCTGCTGCAGAGCAAACAGGCGCTGCACTATATCTGGCTGTTGGTGTATGTTGAGCATCTTACCAGAGACATTCTGCTGCTGCTGGGCTTGGTATAACTGCTGTGTCTGCTGCTGAATGCCCTGTAACAGTACCATGACCTGTAATACAAAATGCAGTCCTTTGTATAAATGTGTTTTCAATTTGACCTCGAACAGAAAACAGACTCCTTTCTACCAAAAGTAGTAAAAACACAAAGGCAAAAATAGTCAAAGTTATCGCCTTGTACAAAACCTGTCCAGTCAAACAACGTTATACATGCCCCAGGAATCTGGGGCTCATTGCAGAGTTGTAACCTCCTGATGGCCGATGTCCGTCCCAACAATGGTGGCACTTCAAAATTTAAAGGGAACAAAAACCACAGCACTCTTTGTAGATAAGAATGGCAGGGTTTTCTGAAAATTTTCTGTTAAACTTATTAGAATCTGGCTACATGTACAACCACGCAATTCATGAACTTGTGCACCGAGCCAGCAGATTTCTTTGGCTTGTGTGACATGCTGTGTGGGCTATTATGACACAGGGCAATTTTTGTTCAGTGAATTGTGTGCTCATGCACACCAAGATATTTTATGTAGTAAATCAGGCTTCAATTACAAATAGGCCACAGATGATATGGCCTCTGTTGCCCCTGGTCTTGGCCTTGGTTGGTTCCCCTTCAAAAGTTCCCCGTAGACTCTCAGATTTTCCAATGGAAGTGCCCTTTGCAAAATAAAAAAATTACCTTGCCCTCTCAAAGACGAGATTCCAGACCTGGTAGAATAATTGTATGTAAACAAAACACAAACTCGGCAATGAAATCATTGGAGTAAAACTTCCCTTCCAAGAGAGAGATTAATGCCTCCACATCCAACAGCAATATCTTACCTGCTGGTGAGTCAAAGGCTGCTGAAGAAGTTTCTGATTGATCAAACCAGCCTGGACAGCCAACTGCAAGAAGTTCTGGGCTTGCTGTTGAGACTGCTGCTGCTGCTGCTGCTGCTGCTGCTGTTGCTGCATCATCTGCGGGGTGAACGGCCCACGGATGGGCTGGTTTGGCGGAGCAAACGGCGGGGCAAAGCCCTGCTGCTGCTGCTGCTGCTGCTGCATGCCACCAAAGCGTTGCTGTTGCTGGTTTGGTGGGAAGCCGCCGCGTCCGATATTGCCAAAGCCTGGCTTGGGAGGCATGGCGTTGTTCATCATACCCGGATTTGACATCGGGGATGGGGGCGGCAAGGGGCCGTCTCCCATCCCGAATGGTTTGGGGCCGTCAGTGTGGTTGTCCACACCCAGCATCATAGATCCCATTTCACGGACGAGATCTCCGGACTTGGCTTCAGACATCTGTCTCAATTCCACTGTAAATTTCATTGGCACAATAAAAAGGAACATAACACATTTGAGTTTCACACATTTAGAGGCACATTCGAGACAGTTCAAAGATGGAAGCATTTACAATTTCAGGGAAAAATTTTCCCACAAAATGAAATCATCTTCCTGCTCCTTGATATGGCATTTTCATTAGTGTCGAATACAGCAAGAGCTTCCCACACACACATCCAAAGTTTGGGTTTGCAAATACCATTTCAATAATTTGGGGAAGAGGGAAGGAACAAAATTACTAAAATAATTTTTTCAAAAACAGAAGAAGCCGCCATCCACATTCTTTATACTTTTAAGTTTTCAGAGGAAATCAGGTGATAAGTTGCACACCTGGACACATGGACACAATCTATTTTCAAAATTAATACAAAAAAAATAACTTTAGAGTGTGGAGATCAAAGTAGTGTCTGTGTACAAGCAATAACTACTTACATAGGGCGCTATCAAAGTTCATGTTGTGCTTGCGAAGCGCCATCTCAGCTTCGTCTTGGCGGTAACCCTGGTCCATCAGCCTCTTCAGTTTACTTATCCAATGGTTGGACTCCTTCTGACCAATGTTGCTCATGCCATTAGTTCCCTGAAACGAGGAAAGGATTAAGGTTTTTAAAGGTTTGTTATAAGTTTGTTTTAAAGTGCGGGAGCAACCCCAAGAATTACAAAAATGCAAAAGGTTCCACTACTAATTACTGGCTGCTCAGTAAACCAAAAAGTTAGATTAGCAGGGGGAGGGGGGGCGTTCGATCGTTAAATCATTACAAAAGAAGTCCTAGCTCCTCAAATCACAAATCCATGAAAATGGTTGATGAAAAAAGTATTATTAAGGGCAGAAATTCGGGGATACAAGGTTGGTGAACTTCACTTCCGTTTAGTTTTTTTACAAATATTGTTAAAAAATGTTAACGCTTCCAAAATTGTGTGCATTATTGTACATGTGGGCTAGTGAAAAAACTTGCGGCGGCCCAAAATTTTTGTTGACTCGTCCGGCCGGTGAGTGAAAACAAAAATTAAGAGAGCCCCTGGCACAGTAAAGCAGAAAATGTAAAATGCTGCAGTAGAAAACTGGCCCTGCCCTTTTGGGACTTTTTGGCCTTGTTGGAAACTAAGTGGAAATCTCTTTACCCTATTAGGAGGTCGTCTTTTCATCCAGCTGCTGCTACTGACGGATGACTCACTGCTCTGGGACTTGGCATCCCAGTCGTCATCTCCCCAGTGACCTATGGATAGAGAAGAGAAACCCCCACTCTCAATCAAATGGCACAAAACGACAAAAACGCACAAAATTAACGAGTCAGTTTTTTTCTTCCAGGCAGTAGGTGATCCGGTACCTGTGACAATCGCTCCAAAGACGTTATTTATCTTTAACCCTTTATGCAAAATGGGACACACAAAAGTGAGCTAAAAGAAAAGGTCATACATTGCTTTTTGTCAACGTAAAGCTGATTCAAAGGCCGAAGGATAAAGAAACACACAATAAAAGTCACCTGTGAAAGTTTTGGATGAATACAGTGTCTACTTGCTGAGAAAACAGCAAAAAACTGTCACAGTATTGTCACAAGAACATTGAATCCATTCACTTAAACATAATTCAAAACAAAATACACAAATCAAGTCTATAAGATTTGGTCAACAAGTTCAGAAAGATATCTTTCAATGATTTTAAGAGTATTTTAATGAGTATAAGAAACACACGTTTTCGGTCATACCTTTGGGTGACCATGACTCGCTTGTGTTTAACATTGCAATATTATTTTGTCAATGTGACCGTGCTTGACGTTTCAAACAAAGAGAAAGAGTAATGGAATGCTAAGTAATAAAGACTTACCGCCACCATTGCCACTGTCATTCCATCCAGATTGCATAGAGTCCTTATCCTGAGTACTGCCACCAGTAGTACTACCACCCCAAGGGGTAGTGGAATCATCCCACTTGCTACCTGCAGGCTTTGATGCTCCATTCCTCCAAGCCCCTGTCCCGCTCTCAGGAGCCTTGGCGCTGCTGTCGCCCCAGCCTGGCGCCGGGGTCTTGGAGTCCTGGGGCTCACCCCAGCCGGTTGTGGTCGTCCCATTGTCAGGTTTGGGCACTGGGTTGGTACTCCCATCTGGTGCATTGGGTGCGACGGGTGATGGAGGCACAGCCGTCCCATCCCCTTCGGCCGGTCCAGGTGGGGGAGTTTGCATAGTACTGTTTGAGTCATGACTGGCTGCTAAACGTGCCAGGTTGCGTCGACCCTGAGCAGCAAGTCTTGCATTGTGCTCGTTTGAGTTTCCCCAGACAAAAGTTCCATCATCTACTGGCATCTTACGGTTTGGTGGAGGAGAGGGGCTGCCCCATCCTGTGGGCACGATGGTTGTTGGAATGTCAGTGATGTCATTCCAGCCGCTAAGTTTCTCAGGCATCCTTGGAGGGGGCTGCTCCTGTGGAGGATTGGCTTGATCATTGGACCAGGTACCCCAGGAGGAGCTTTCAGACTGGCCATGAGGGTTGCCGCCACCATGGGGGGGCATACCACCAGGGGGATTCCTCCAACCAGAGGGATGATTTTGCCCTGTGCTTTCCCGGCGCTCCATCGGACCAGGTGGTTGTCTAGGCCACTGAGATGTAGATCCGGAGCCCATTCCGCTGTTACCTCCCATTCCACCGCTGCTGCTCATTCCAATGTTGCCGCCGAGTCCCATCCCACCGCTGCTACTCATTCCACCACCTCCACTCATTCCACCACCTCCGCCGCTCATTCCACCACCTCCACTCATTCCACCACCTCCGCCACTCATTCCACCACCTGCGCCGCTCATTCCACCTCCGCCGCCCATTCCACCTGCGCCGCTCATTCCACCTCCGCCACTGTTGCCGACCATTCCACTCATACCCATATTACCACCCATGCCAGCTCTCATACCAGCTCCGGGAATACCAGGGTTACCAGGATTACTCGGTGGAGCTCCCCAAGCAGGTTTGCGATCACCTGACCATGCAGACTGAGCAGGTGGATGAGCCACAGGCTGTGGCAGCTCAGTTGGCGTCTTCGGCTTACCCCAGGCAGATGGTGGTGGAGGATTGGATCCCCAACTTTGAGTCGGTGGTGGAGCAGGCTGGTTGGATCCCCATGCTGCAGTACCATTGTCGACGGTCTTAGGCACTGAGTTACCCTTCACTTCCCACTGGGTATCCTGGTTGATTGGTTTCTTTCCCCATCCTTCAACATTCGCCTCTGTTGGGGTCCCCCATCCACCAGACCCATTACCTCGGTTGTCTCCACCACCCCAACCTGATGGGGCACTTTGTCTGTTACCGCGTGATTCTGGTCCATCATTGGGCATGCCAGCAGGATTTGATCCCCATCCCGAAGTAGCAGGGCCTGTGGATGAGCTAGGGCTTGGCAAGGTACCCCATCCAGATGGCCCAGGAGATGTTGGGGTCTGAGAGGGATGCTGTTGGCCGGCCTTCCCCCATTGGCCCCCCGGAGTGGCATTGTCTCTCCAGCCAGGTACAGCTGCACCCTCAGTAGAGTTGGTTGGCTGGCCGGGGTTTGGTTTTCCACCCCAGCCGGAGTTGGATGACTGAGTTGGGGCAGCACCCCATCCTGGCGTCGAAGTAACTGAGCCAGAGGTTCGGGGCATCTCTCCCCATCCAGATGCTGGTGTCTTGGGTTGCATTCCCCAACCGCTGGAGTTAGCAGAAGTAGTGTTGCTGCCACCCCATGAGGCTGTGCTTGATAGACCCAGCTGATCATTTCTGCTGGAAGTACTGGAAGCAGTGGTCCAAGAGGCACCTGAAGAAACAAATTTGTAATGAACACAATAATAATAATAATAATAATAATAATAATAATAATAATAATAATAATAATAATAATAATAATAATAATAATAATAATAATAATAATAATAATAATAATAATAATAATAATAATAATAATAATATTAATAATAATAATAATTAGTTCTTATATAGCGCATTTCACAATAATGTCTCAATGCACTTTACATTAGTGCCCTGGTCATTGGGCCAATAACATTCCTGTAATCTTTCTCAGCTCCCTGGGGAGTAATACAGCCCGGGCTGCCGTGGCGCTCCAAAGGCCTTTTCAAACACAATATCAACCTCTACCCTCGCAGGTACCCATTTATACCCCTGGGTGAAGAGAAGCAATTATAGTAAAGTATCTTGCTCAAGGACACAAGTGTCATGACCGGGGTTCGAACCCACACCCCGATGACTTAATCATCGAAACTTGAATTCGTTGCTCTAAACCACTCGGCCACATGACACCCCAATAATGAAATCTTGTTCTGTTTTTTTTTCAACAAAAAGCCATTTTCTAACACAAAAGAATAGGTTAAATCAAATAAAACAATCCATTGTTTTTTTTGTTTTTGTGGGGGTTTTTTTCAGACAAAAGCTGTATAAAAATTTGTAGTCTATAAAGTTTCTGAATGTATTTCTATATATTTGAAATTTAAATCCTAAAGTACCACTGAGCTGCATTTTCGAAGGAGTCAAACCTCATAATGAATGGTCTTACCATTAGCACTAGAGGCAGTGTTATTAGCACCTGCACTTTGTTCCTTACTGGAAACCCAACTTGATGAGCTGGTAGATACTGTGGTCGTGGGCAGCGGGCTGTCTGTTTGCATGCGTTCACCTTGGCCTTGTGTAGAAGGTGCTGATGGTTGTGTATCCATCCCATTATTGTCTTCATCGTTATTACTCCCGCTGCTGCCTGTCCAGCCAGACCTCGGCTCTTTCCTGTTCTCCCCGTCAGAGTTGGCGCTCGGTGTACCGCTGCTTCCCCAGACGGAGTTTCCGGTGGTGCCTGCGGGGAGGGCACTGCCTCCAGGGCCCGAGAAGAGGCCCTGCTGAAATTGAGACCCCACAACGGAGTCCTTCCCGCTCTGCGACATGGCAGTGGTGGTGATGGAGCCCCAGCCTCCTGCCACCGTGCCGGTACTCCAGATGGAGTTAATCATGCCGCCGCCCCCGCTCTTGGAGCTGGTGCTGGTTGTCATACTGCGACCTTGGTCGTTACTTTGACTGGCAGCCGGCATGTTAGTGGTAGCTGTGGGGGCGCTGGAGGAAGAAGCGGTCTTGAGTTCGTTTTCAGTGGGGGTGGGACGGCTAGGTTCACGTTTGATAGCTGGCCAGCCCTCCATATCGTGTTCATCAACTACAATTCTTTGTTTAGCACTGGTTTGGTCCATGGACTAAGAGTAACATCTGTTATGAAAAAAAAGAAAAAAAAGAAGAAGAAGAACATTAACTGAGTGTAATACAAGAATGAACAAATATACCCTGAAAAAAACAAAAAAACATTTCTGGTGGAATTAAGGCGTTGTCCGAATTGGCAGCTACAGGTCCGGCTATGGCTAGATTCTGTGTTACAGTAAGTCCTTAGCAATACCCCCTTAGTAATAGTCCTAGCCGTAGCTGTAGCCGCCAATTAGTCACTCTTCAAAGGACTGTGCATAATTTACAATAAATTAGTCTGGTGATGATTCTGAAAGCTGGTTCTCAAAAATATAGTGGACACTAGGAACTACGCAGCCATATCTGCAACTGATGCTGCATCAGGGGGGGGGGGGGGGGTGTTGTGAACACACAGGCAGCGGAACTCACCAGTAAAAAATTAGCTTTGTGAATTGCCAATAGTGGAAGCACACTGACACCGTACATTCACTGCGTGAGTTGACCACCAGTGTAGTCTGAATGCCTTGTCCCAGATTGGTGTCCTCTATGGCAGTTGCATGGGCTTTGGCTTGTTAAGAATAATCTGGGAACGATACGAAACAACGCGGCAGGGCTTTAGTCAAGGTTGACTTGGGGAAGGGGATGGTGGACTGGGGGAAGGGGGTCGTTGAATGGGGAAGGGGGTCGTCGAATGGGTAAGGGGTGGCAGGATTTCTGTTTATCAGGAAACAAAAACAGCTGTTGGTTTTTTTTAACCACCAGGCAGGCATAATAGTTCTGAATCCAGATGAAAGTCTGAAATTTCTTATCCCTGAAATTGGCAGAAAACATCTTCAGCTTTGGCTTGTATTGAATACATGTATAACTTATTCGGACAAATTTAAGAGAAATAGCCAGTGTAAGCAGAATTTCTGAATAGCTGGTAGATTTACAGTGGATGCTCAAGATTTGCACTAAATGCATGTGTGTACATTACAGTGGATGCTCAAGATTTGCACTAAATGCATGTGTGTACATTACAGTGGATGCTCAAGATTTGCACTAAATGCATACGTGTACATGTACAAAGCAGGCGACAGAGAAAAAAATACACAGAGCAGAGATGACACGGTCTCCTCTACGACCAATAGGGTATCGGAGATTGGAAGCGTGCCAAGAAAAAGTGACAACAATTCACAGCGTAAGCTTGAGTCATTGATAATAGTGACTGAGACTTGTTACGTGTACAAGTACGTGGCCAATGATATGGTCTTCAACTAGTATATGACTAAAGGGGGGAATTTAGAAGCACCTGTTTTAAATGTCTTTTGAGGTATTAGAATATCAGGAAAACATGATTTTATTGGTAGCGCCCACAGCGGTATTTTAAGAGCTAGAGCCAACTACAACTGGCATCTTGATTTGGTTAACATGTCTTCACATAAATAACCCTTACAAATTGTGTCGTTTTTGTGTAATGACTTGAAACGGTTCACTATTTTGTAGAACAAATTTTGTTCACACAATAGCAGACGTATGTTCACTTGTTGTATTTTCAAGTGTAAAATTTTTATTTTTTTAAAAAGCATTACTCACTAATTACAAAACAATGTAGATTTTTTCTACGCACGATCAACGCTTGAAAAGGATAAGGAGTACTTCCATTCTGAGAGATCTGAAGGCAATGTGCCTCTTCAATCATCATGCATGTAACCAGATGTAGACTAGTTCCCTGTCTTACTAGAGCACTTGTGACTAGTGTTCCGGCTGGACTTGTTCCTTAAACTCCTCCAGAACAGTGAAGTAGATTTCTTTAGTTTGTAGGGCTCTCTTCCAAGCCTCTTCAGGTGTCTCTCTTTAAATTGATTTCCTAAATGTATTTGAGTTCATATGCGCTTATTTTATATAGTTCTTGTATTTCATGTAATACTCAACTTGTAATCTTTCTGCGCATACATGGTATACTACCTAGGAACTTTACTTTTCTACTCTGAACAGCAGTGTACCAGTTGATTGGCCTACCAGATGACCACATTGGTCATTTTCTGATTTGGCTATTATACACAATTGCTCAAAAATACATAAATAAATAAATACAAAAAATCATTTGATGTATTCAATAGAAAGTAAGTTGCTCACCTTTGGTGTTCTTTGTTCTGTGAAAACCTGAAAAACAATTACAAACATAAAGATTACGAAAGTGAAATGGACAGCTAAGATTGTCAAGTTTCTCTTTCATAAATGGTCTGCAGAAAAAAGCTAAAACAAAATACACAACAAAGCGGGGTGTTCGTATTATTTTAAACATATGTACGTGACCTGATAAATAAACAACTAATATAAAATAATAATACAATCGAGAGCATAGGCCTACAGTAGTTGTGGAAGATTTAGTTTTCATCAATAAAAGGTATTACATAAAAACAAAAGTTTGACACATACATGTAAATATAAAGTGATTTATAAAGTTGTCACAAATGTATGTTAGGTACCAACTTCGCACACAAAAATGACGAAATTCCACAAATACAAGTACAAGTATGTTCAAATGGAGACTAGACAGTAAAAGGCAAAAGTTTGACACATAAATACAAAGTGATTTACAAAGTCGTCACAAATGTACAATGTATGTTAGGTACCAACTTCGTACCAAGAACTGACAAAATGTCACAAATACATATACATATACAAGTATTTTTGATAGGAGACTAGAAAAGTGGAAATGGACATCATAGGCAAATATAAGATGAATCCTACCAGTCCTTTTGAATCTCTTTGCCGAAATGAAGGATTAAGAAGGACTAAGTAGCCCAAATAACAACAGCCCATGTATAAACACAAGCACCATCTTTAAAATATGCGGAAACCGAGTACAGTTAAAAAAAAAAATTAATCAAGCTGCCAAGATGGACTCCAAGCTGTAGTTTGCACGAACCAATGCCAGGTTTTTGTACTTGCGTTCTGCATTGCTTCAAAATCAGCGCACCATGGCGGTTGCCGGTGTTGCTTGGACTCGGACTTCACCCAGAATCCTTTACGCGCCGATCATGCACACTGGGACATGCATACAGGTTATTGCTTATATAAATCACTGGGTCAGGCATTTTAATCTTATCCAAAAAAGAAGTCCAAACATGTTGGTGTTGAGTGACATAGGAGAGGATTGTATTGGAGGATTGAGGTCACCTGCAGGCGAAAAGGCCTCAGGAAGTTAAGAAACCTGAAACCTACCTTCACGAATATCAACTTGCTTTCCCTGTCTGTTTAGAGACAGTCTATGTCACAATGAGACCCTCACAGTGGTTCACTGCTTCTGAAATCCCAGCCTCATAAAATAGCACTAAAACAGGAAAACCAAAACAGACACAGTTTTTACAAATTCCATGTAAGTGCTAAAGAATTGAGGGCTGCAGGCATTATATTTCAGACGACAGATGACATACAAACAACATAGGCTTTGATAGACTTTCAGGCTATTTAATAATTTTGCTGATTTTCCTGAGGGCCCAACATTTTGTTGACAGACTTACGACAGAGGTTTTTTTTTTTAACAGCAGGAACAACTTAGGATTTTCCTCCATTTTTTGCCGACATGAGGATAGCTAACGTTTTTATCCACCCAGACTTTCCAGTGTGTACATGTAGCATGTTGAGGCAGGCAACTTCTGTAATACGCTTCCTTTCACCCGTACAAAGAGCGACAACAGGTTCTGGAAATCATACCTTGCAAAATCCCTTTCCGGGGTTAGTGTGTAACCCCCCCCCCCCCCCCCCCCCCCGAAGACCTTTGCCCTGTTGTTGTACAAATGTGGCATACAAGTATGGACAGGCTGGCATCATTGTTCTTCATTATATTCGGCTTAACGGGAGGTACATGTACCATGGCAGAATTTCGGCCGTGGCTCACAGCGGAGGTCATGTGAATCCTGGTGAGTGCTCACTCAATTTTCTCACATGACTTCATCAAATCTCAGAACTAATTAGGAGCATCTTTGATGTCTTTCCTCTGTCAAGTCAGGGTTTCATTGTGGCAGATGGAGATGGAGATGGAATTTTTTTAAAAATCCTGACATGAAGTGGTTAATAGCTTGGTAAATCGCTGAATACTCTGGAATAGGAAAGGAAGTTAAACTCACCATAAAAATCAATTAGTTAAGGCTTTCAGTATGCACCGTGTGCTTCTGAAATATTAACTTGTGACTGTGTGCAGCACTGTTCGTCTTCTGTAGAAAAGAGAGGAGGGGGCGGGATAGGTTTAGAAGAGAAACAAAACAGGAAACTTTGTATGAAATTTGCAAGTCAGGAATTCAACATTAGCCGGTGACATGCGGGTTTCAATTTTGAATGACTCTAGAATCATTTGCATTATGCTGCCACAGCTGGGTTCCAATCAATGAAAAAAGGCCAAGCCAAAGATGTCTGTGTTTGTAAACGTAAAATGTCAACAAGTTCCAGGGTTTTCAATATTCAGACCAGGGCAAAATGATACAGCAAAACAATTGTGCTTTAGAGTAAGGTTACCAGCCAATTTACAAAGTCACATAAACCATCTGTGACTGGTTTCGGGCTTATTTTGTGCTTAGCAAAAATTCGTGTTAGACTACTATCTGAAGCAGCTCTACAAAATTGGGCTTTGATAGCCCTTCAAAATAAACAGATTCTCAAAATTGTAAAATCAATTCAGTCTTGCCACTTTTAACATGAAGATAAAATCTTCACAAACAAATAGCTTGTTACCAATTTTGGTCATTTAAATCCCACATCCGTCCTTGTAAGGACCCACACGTGTCCACACCAAGACGGCACATCATACTTGCTTACCTATAAGACCTCAACAAATCTTGCATATACCTCCTTGTGAACGGAGGGAATGGTTTACATCGCCATCCTGTCCCAACTCACCGGTGCGGCAGCGGTGGGACCTTCGCAGAGGGACAATTGTCTCGCAATCAACTACAAAAAACAAGAAATGATAAAATAAGAATACTGACTACGTTAGCTGTGAATACAAAATAGGAGTCTTTGACTTTGAAATCAGTTGTTTTTTCTTCGTTCACCAAACAACTGATTTAAGTTTATCCAGTCAGTTTCCCTTTACTTGATACACTATAATATGAAATATGAAATAAAAAGTTGCATCCCCTTAAGGTGATCCCTGTACTGCCGCTTCCCAGGTCGTTATCAGAGGCTTGTGCGTGGATCCCTGGCTATACGGCAGTTGCAGGTTGTATTGCTTTCTGACTGTCACCCATGAACAAAGATATTGACAAAATAGGGAGACTGCCAAATTTAGGGCTAGATAGCTTAGTTAATCTAAGAGGTTGCAGTCAATTTTCCTTTGTTCATCCACAACTTGAATTAAATTTATTCGTATGAAGTCAGATTTGTAAAAAACAATTTCTCTCAGAGAAGTTAAAAACAAGAAGATTTTTGTTGTTGAACTCTTCGCAACAGATCCCTTGCATGTGATGCCACAAGCCCAAACATTGCCCTCACAGATATCGTAGACCTATTTGAACTTGCTGAGAGCTGAGCGCAGTGCGTACACATTTCCATTGTTTGACCTCAGCGATTGAGTTTAAAGGAAAGCGTTGTACACGTACATGTATTTCTTTCTACTCTCACAGTATCTAAAGAAAAGCCAACCTTTTTTTTTTTCCTCCAATATTTTTAAAAACGTTTAGTTGTATCATAACTTGGGGGCGATAACATCAAACCCGCTGGGCTTAATTTCATGCAATGCTTGCCTCCAACTTTAGTGCTTACGGAGCAAACAAAAAGTGTAGAACTCCCTGGTAAGCAGAGCCATGGAATCATGGGCTGGGGACTGCCACATCTTTAATCACATATTTCCAAAGAAACTGCTCAAGTTCTTTCATTTTGGGAAACTGTAGTTCTCATGTTTTTGGACAGTGTTTTGACCATTAACAAAATTATTCATACCAATGCATTTATATGATGTAAACAAAAACACAACTTAATTTTTTGAATTTGCTTGCAGTGTGAACTTAATGACAGCTGTCAATTTTCCAGCAGGTTTTATGACACATTTTCTTTTATATATTACTTTTTTTTACTGTGGTTTTGTTTAAACATTATTAACACTACAGACACTTTGACAGGACCCCGGTGGATTATCTCCAGCAGACAACTGTGCATGTTAATTAAGATGTGCCTATCATCATAAAACCCAGCCATGCAAATAAATGAAGCCCAGTATTTCACTATTTATCAATTCACTTTGACTCTGCTGTGACTTAAAGGCACCAGGACTAAATCAGACAATGTAACAAATGGACTGAAACGTAATAAACCACACTAATAATGCTGAATTGTATATTTCCAAGTGGAGTTGCAACTGGAGTAGGAGATCTACAGCGGGCGTGTAGCCAACTAGGGCACAATTTCAGAGAGATGCTTTAGAAGCAGAAAAAAAGCAGGATACCAGTCACAAAATGTCTATTAGTGTAAAAAATGTTTAAACAAAATCGCAGTAAAAAAATATATATACATGTATATATATAAAAATTAAAATGCCAAATGAAACCTGCTGAAAAATTGGCGTGTCCTAACCGAGCAGATAAGACGCCAAACTCAAGCTCTGGTGTTTCTGATCAGCTGGGTGTGGGTTTGAGTCGCGGGCGTGACACTTGTGTCATTAAGCAAGACACTTTACCATTATTGCTGCATCCTTCGGATGGGACGTAAAGCTGAGGTCCCATGTGTTGTGTAATGCACGTAAAGGAACCCAGTGCACTTATCGAAAAAAGGGGGGTTTGCCCCGGTGTTCCTGGTTTGATCGGCAGCATTATTATGCCAAAACACCTTGTAAACCATTACATGGTGTTATAAAAGAATAGGTCTCATACTTCAAAACGTAGCTCCACAAACCTTGCAGGAAAAAATACTGAGCAGTTTGATGTGACAAATTGCTTTATAAGAACTCATTATTATTAATATTACCATTATTATTATTAGATGCCACACGTGAAACAGTATTTGAGCTGGTAACCTTTTTCTTGTCAGGATCATTTTGTTAAATGGTGCTTGTTTTGGTGCTTGGGCAGCTCTATGAAATTAGGCCCTCAGGATGAGAGTTGTTGTACAGTAGCCATTGAGGGTGCATATATAATTTGTATTAATCGTCTGATCTCACATCTCACTGTTACACCAAAATGAGATATCGATTTACTTTTATTGTATGTAAATATCTGATAAATATATGGCCTACATGTATTTACATGGATTTCTGGTGGGGGGGCGGGCGATAGGTAGAGTTAATCAGTTTGGGTTGACAAATATCATTTGGTTACGTGTCGTTTTGCAACGTTCAAGTTCATGTCTGTGTAATTTCTAACATCACGCCATGTGCATGTACATGTATCTAGTCTAGCCCATGAATAAATACATACGTGAGGGAGAAATACATACATTATTAATCTATGTACAAAAGACTTATTCTGTGATGTCAGCCATATATCATGCCAATTTTAGATCTTTAAGGGCAATGCACATGTACTGTATGCATGCCCAGTTATTTCTTCAGTTACTTTCTGAATAAAGAAACAATAAATTCCTCAATAAGTTGACAGACACGTGAATACAAGTTTTAAAAAAAAATCCATTTCAATATGTTTGCAAAGCACAAGGACAACATCACAACAATCTGTAAAAGACCAGTATCCACACCTAATATTGTATGTGACCCAACATATACATGAAATAACAAACCTGTGACTGTTAAAGCCTAGTATGTCATCCAAGTCACTAGAAAATTATGGGGGGAAAAAAACTGTACAAGTTTCACTGACTCAAAATTAAATGTTTCAATCATTTCTCACAAATTATAGCATGTCAAGCAAAACTATTTCAAGGGAAGTTTTCCACCATGACCATTTTTATACCATGTAAGTTATGTGCAAACTTGTGAACATTGATATTTTCAATCTTCGCAATGTTCTGCACACACTTTAAAAGCATCTTTTACAAACAGTGCACAACTAGCATCATTCACCTATACTGTAAATGACATCATGTACTGAACATGCATCCTAGACTTTAGTACTGGAACGAAAGTACTGGAAAAAAGTAGTAGACGAAGTACTGGAAAAAGTACACCTTCTCAAATGAAAACCCCCATGGTTCAAAACAATACTCACCTGAACATCCGACGAGAATACATAATGTGGTCAATTATACAACTAATAAGGTCATAAATATTCAGGCCGTATCCTCGGAAGGAAAATAAGTCGATAAAATTAGCGCATTCAATTTAATCAGCGCTGGAGGAAAATGACCCTCTTCCCGAGCTTAGCCAGCAAGAAATTTCAGAAGTTGCACTTCTAAGTGTGAGTGAGTCAGACGGCATCTCTATCCCAGACACTGACATTCATTTCCTGTCTGGGCCGGAGAGAGAGAGAGAGAGAGAGAGAGGGAGAGAGAGAGCGGAGAAGAAAAAAACCCCAAGCAGGGATAAAAAGATGGAGGGGAAAAAAAGGGGGTCGTGGCACACATAGAGTATGTCAAGCACTGTTGCTTGCCGCAGGCCGTAAAGCCAAACAATGCTTTGTCACCACGATAAAAGAAGGACATTTATTTTTTTCTCTCAGATTGATTTATTTATTTTTTCCATCATTTTCTTTCCCCGTCTCTCTCTCTCTCTCACTCTCATACTGAAGATTCTGCCATGAAATATTCATGGCCGATTTTTGAAAGGTTGGATGAGCACATATCATGCATAGTGTGAACGACTTGGGAGCTGCACATGGCATGAATTTGATTCTGATCAGGCAGTCATGTCTGTTTACAAATTCTCCACACCGCACGGCCATGGAGATTCTGTACTGGTGAATTTGTACCCAATGTTATTTCCAGACTGTTTTTTTTTCTTCTTCTTCTTCTTCTCCTCCTTTTTCTTGCCCCTTTCCCCTCTTCAGATTGAATTTGTATTTTCATTTGTCAGAATTTGTCTGCAATAGGTTGCATGTATCAGCGGAAGCTTTTCTACATAAAGGGAAGTTGTGTTGAGAAAATGTCAATTCTTTTGTTTTTATTGAACCCAATACAACCAACATCATCAAATGATAAACCTTGCACCAGTCTGGGCAGAATATTCCCCATGTGCTACATGTACATTGCAGAGCGCTTTTTAAACAGAATATAGCTTTCCATGTATTTTTGACTCCGCAAATGGCAGACTGTGGCCGCGAAGACGTCAGTGCAACGAGTCAATTCAATATTCTTACAACTTCCATAAAACTACCAAGGCATGTTCAAACACTGACCACCCACGACCTTTTAAAATCCAAGTGCACATTTTATTTGATTGAGGACTGCAGTAACGAACTGATTATATGCTTCACACGCGATCAGGCAAACGGCCAAAATCACAGACCAACAATTTAGGGGGTTGAGTTACCGTATGGTGTTGGATTTTGTTCGATTGAGGAAAGATCTTGGGGTTATTTAGTTAACCGTTATCATGAAATTGTTTAATCTCCATCTTGTTTACGTACCCCATCTGCTATGGTAATACACAAGCACTGACTGTCATTACAGCAAAAAGGGGCCCGACTATTTTTCTTACAGCCTCGATTTGGTTGCATCGATTTAAGTGGGACCAAAACAAGATGGCTGCACAATGATGATCAATAAAAACACACAAATATTGCACAAGCATAAAGCTGAACCAAACAATAGTTGTTTCCAACTACACTGAACACAAATTTGGGGTAGGTTGGTGGGTAAAAACCTCTCTACTTTTTGCTCTTTATGAAAAAATAACACACAATTGTCACAGTATTTTCATCAAGAACATTAAATCCATCCCATTTAATGATGTGAAAGCAGGAACCAACCAGATCTCTGGCCACAGCATTTGTAAACGGACACCACGGAAATTTGAATTTTAGTTCACTCTATGAAATCTGAGAAACTATTTATGCACGAATCATTTATAAGATCAAAATGGTTTGGGGTGTAAAATTATCCAAACCATATTACTTATGCACACCGTATTACAATTGAGTCTGAGAAACGATTCATGCATGAATCGTTTCTCAGATTTCTGAGGGTTGGCGTCTGTTCCCAAATGCTGGGGCCAGAGATGCAGTTGGTACCTCGCTAAACATGGTTGGATGCGGTGCTCGTGTGAAATCACAGTGACAGTCTTTGGCTATTTTTCCATTAAGTTGAGACTGTACTCACCCGAAAATTTCACATGTGACTTTTATGATATCTTTCTTGATAATTTTGCCTATAAATCAGTATTGTGTTGACAAAAACCATTCTAGATCGTACCTTTAATTTGTTGTGCATCTGTAGGTTTACATGAACAAGTACGCGAAAATGCACATTACATGTCGCTTTTAACGTTTGTGTGAAAATGAAAATACAAACCGATTCATCAGACCTGAACAAGTTACATGTACACGCCTACAAAAACATTTCCTGTATGCTAAGAACATCTGCATACTTACTTTTTCTATCAACTGGCTAAACATTCTTGAAATTGCAAAAATACACCTGCAATGAAAGAGAGAGAGAGAGAGAGAGAGAGAGAGAGAGAGAGAGAGAGAAAAATAAGACTCATTTACCGTGCAGGAATTTGTTTTGAAAAATCAAAATTCCCTTTGGATGAAGAAAACCCAAACAAAAAAAACCCCAAGGTGGCAATGTCATTACATGGCAATTGAGCTTCCCACGTCAGACATAATACTTGGCCTTTGGGCAAAAAGTAGGAAGATTTCATTGAGTACAAGGGGTTGACTTACATGTACACATGGTGTAGGCTTTTTATAGAATTTTCTAGGCTATTTAATCACAATTTGTTACTGTTTTTCTTCATCAGGCCTGCCACGTACTGTCTGACGTTACTTATAGCGTGGGATGTGACATACATGTACATGTACAGTGGAATGAAATAAAGTGTACGAAACACTGTTGTTGTTGTTGTTGTTGTTGTTATTGTTGTTGTTGTTGTTGCTGCTGTTGCAACTGTAGCTGCTGTTGCTGCTGCTGTTGTTTTTTTTTAACTTGAGCCAATTTATGCAAATCCTTTATTTTACCAATAAACACAATATTATTTCATTGTCCCACACGACCCTTGCAGCTCCCAGGAAACAGTGCTTATCGCACATTCATGTACTGTAGGGCATAACGCCAAAATGTGATTATTTATCCCCTCCACAAATTATTACATTCGTGTATTAAACACTAAACCAACCTCTGATACTTTCAGAAAATAAGGAATGCTTTTTATCCAAAAAATGACTTTTATAATAAGTACGACCTATAAATCGCATTTTCCAAAGATACAATGCGCTGCTAAAGAATGCTACAAAATGGTCAGGGAAAAAAGTTAATAGGCGAGAAGACAACGGAGGGAATTAACACTTACATAAGTCATTTCAGTAAATCACAGAAGGAAAAAAAACACAACCATCTCAGTGCAGAATCCTTTTCAAGCTTATAGAAAATGTATGAAGTTCTACTTAGTTTTGACGTGTACTCATACATGTATACATTGACTGTACAACATAAACACAAAGATGTCACAATGTTTTCTCATCGTACAATGTATTCCATTCTGGCAAATCCTTCATAAACGCAACCGTAAGAAAATTGTACTTTCCGCTGAATACATAATTGATTGCATAAACAAAACAACATTATCAAAGTACATGTTTCAGAAGTTTCATGCCCATGCACATACAGCCCTTCTATTTCTATGTAAATACCACCTAAGCAATGATATCCTTCAACAGAGAAAGGGTGTCATGTGAGACTGTAACAGCAATGCCTTATTATCACAGAATGTACTTGGCAACTCAGACAGATGTCCTAGCTAAACAAATCAGGTCTTACTGCAAATACGCAAGACTAGGTAAAGTGCTTTGAAATCGAGGATACGTGTACCTCTGTGACAGATAACCGATGCGTAGAGTTGAGTTTTATCTCTTGTCACGGAAGTAACTTCTCATAATTGATATCCCATCAAAGTAAAGATCACAAGAAATCTTTTCTTCTCTTTTGTTTACTTTAACTCCAGATAACCGATCTATAGAGTTTAGTTTCATATCTTGTCCTGACCGCACCTTCTCATAATTCATATCCCAAGAAAATAAAGATCACAAGAAATCTTTTCTTCTCTTTTGTTAACTTTACAGAATCATTATAGTTTAATTTACTCAATCCGTAGAGGGGAGATTCTCTTGTTACAGCCGCAACTTCTCAAAATCGGAATCCCCAAGACAACTAACATTGCGAGAATTATTTTTCTTCTGTTCCGTTTACTTAGTCCATCATCATTATTTATTTTTACTTGATCTGTGTGGAGTCAAGTTTTTCTTGTCATGACCGCAAACTTCTCAACTAATATTACAAGAATTATTATGCTAGTTTCTGACTTGCATACTGTTTATTGTTGCTGCTTACCGTAGAGTTTAGTTTAATCTCTCGTCCAACCAGAACTTAAGAAAAGATTCCCTCTTCTGAAAACAATGATTACAAAACACATTTTCTTCTCTTACTGTGCTGTCAAAAGAACCCTTGCATATACATCAAAAACTTGAACAGCGCCCTCATAGAGGCGTCGAGAGTTGTGCGTCGAGAGAGGAAAAAAAACCCAAAAAACAAAAAACAACCCTACAAAAGCCTCTTGAAATAGACAACAAGTGTGCAGACAAAATTGTAAAAATTCTATAATTTTTTTTTTTTTAAATATATATATTTACAACACATCTGCAGGGAGCAGACCGTGCAGTAATTCCTGCTTGCAATTTTATGTCGTGTAGGTGTGGGACGCTTAATGCACTGGGTGTGTTCAACAAGTCTGAACTTGCATGTGTCGTGGTGACCTGGATGTCCATGTTATGTACATGTATGTCATGAATAATCTCTGTGTGGACACAGACTATCAGTGTAAATAACAACCTAGGACCCTCTCTGTTGATGTGTCACAGACCCTCCCGCCCGGTACCCCGTACCATAGAGAACACATACATTGATGACAGACGGAGAATCCCAACTTTGAAACGAACAACCCTGTTCTTGAAGACCGGTTATTCTCATTTTGTTGCATTTCTCAACAAAGAAAAACAAAACTCTCTCAAATTGGCACAGAAAAATAAAGTCAAAGTGCATCAAGTTAGTCAAACTGCTTCTATTATTTCAAATAACAACAACATTACATAATTCTGAATAAATTCAATGTAATGATCTTTGAATTGTCGGGATCAATTACATTGAACATTTACACATGTACATGCAGCTACATGTAGTTCTGGAAATTAACTCTGTGAAGAATCAACAAATTGACACGTTACCAGCCAAAATACCGTGTCACATGTACCATCTGTGACTGGTACACTGCTTAGCAGAAAATTATCCAGCAACATTCGCTGCTTAAGCAGCTCTAGCATATGAAATTGGGCCCCAGGTTTTCAGCAACTGAATAAACTGGTGAATGATTAAGGGTTGGCTGTTTTTATTAATACATCATATTACCATAGAGCAACAAATGTGCACTGAACCATTTAATGTCGTTCCTAAAACAGAACGCCAGAGACCTTTCTTTTTTTTGCTTGAAATTATACGCAGCCTGAAAATTCATTCCAAACGAGGCCCTGTCTGGTTTCCTGACTTAAAGGGCACTTCCATTTCATCATCACAATGACAAGGCCAGGACCACAACTTTCATTAACATTCCTTGCTCAGTACGTGACGAGTACAACTAATGCACGCAACAGTGATAACAACAAAAAAGGGGGTTGTGGGGGGGGGGGGGGAAGAAACCTAAATCTGTCACCAGTGTTTGAATAAACCATTATCTGCACAACCACATCAAGACCAGCTGAAAAACATTATTACATGTAGCTTTAAGAGTGAGAGGCTGCTTAAGACCCAGTGTCAACACAAACGCTACTCTAGCCTCCACCGCCGCAGCGCCATGGCTGGCCAATGAGCATCACTGTGGCGCAGGGATTAGATTAACCTATATGTGGGTTAAAGGGGAGGTAGATCTTGGTTAACATGATTGAAATATAATATATATAAAAAAAATGGTGAAACGGTCGTGTCTCAATTGAGTGCTTCAGCTGCGGGGGCATGTCTGGATCACTACAAATGGCGAGCTTCTTCACTAGGGACCTCTGAAGCAAATAGCCACAGCTGCAGCGCAGACACGTCCGACATGACCTTAGTCAGACAGTGTTTTAACTTGATGGCTTCAGTTGGCTATGTCTATTCCTCAGTGTTACTTCGCCACCCAATAGCAGTAGCCATAGCCGAAGTGGCATTATTCATAAGGGGAAAAAAACTTCGCTCATTTTGGATCTAAATTACACTGTATAAAGAGGAAGTGGTGGAAATAAACCGTTTGAATTAACTGAATTCAGTATCGAAAGAGTTGGTATAAAAATTAGAAATATTATTAAAAAATCAGTAAGTGGCTGCAACTTGTAAGCCATACATGTGCTGCATTTATAAAAATTTAATTTAAATTGATGCCATTGAATCTGATTAAGTTTGAAATTTATGGTAAATTAAATACATTTTCCACAGCATCTTGTATCCTTTTTAAGATTAGATCAAACATGCAAACAATCAAAACAAACCTGAACGCCCGGTTAAAAAGAAGAAGAAAAAAACCCTTAATGTGTCACTTTCCCTTTAAAAGGCAAGCTAATGCTATCGGACAAAAAAACTGTTTTCAGTCCACCATCACAAAACAAGAAAGTAACAGGATGCTGTGTAAATCCTACAGGGGAAATGTCTTATCAGCTGCAAAGCCGGGTCGTTAAAGGCGCGTTGTGTGACTCACACAGCAGGATCGGAACATGTACAATCCTGCCGTAGCTCTCGCTGCTGGAACCTACGGTGTGAATATACATCCCCAAAGTCAACGGGTGGGTTCTATTTGTATACAGAAAATAGAATCCAACTACAGTGATGTACATGTACCCGTAGGACTCTGCTGATATTCTGTACCATTCAGCCATACGGGGACACGCCCCTGCTATGCTCAGCAGTCACTCATGTTACTCGCCAGAATTACATTGAAAAATTGTACAACCTCAACAAATTTTTAGTCATGTATGAAATTTTGTATGATGTACATGTGCTGACCCCTTGCAGATACTGTCTGCATATATGGCATGTATGGTGTGCCATTTTGGGGGGAGTTACTATGTAGGTAAAGATTTGGGCCCAATACCTTGGCTGTGTTTACCCCAGAATTCTGCGCTTTAATAATACTAAGCCCTCGTAAGCATGTGATGTTATGGACCATGCCTCCAACTGCACCTGAATAACCTACAAAGTGCTTTGGACAGTTAACCCCACAATTAAATCAACGACTAAAATGGCACTTGAGCAAGATTTATCAGATGATGATGACTGGTGAAATGAGTCAATATGTTTATGCGTGTCAAGAATTCAAAAGGGTAGATCAGAACTGTACACACCCATTGGCAAAAAATGCTCATTTCGGCAGCAAGTGTTGAGTTCATTGCATGCTGGGTGCAAGCTCCAGTTAACTCTAGTATTTACAATGGCAAGGGTAAACACTTCCAACAGCACTAAATTATTTCAACTCCAGAAAACCCTCTAAGGAATTAATTTGTATGAAAAATAAATAAATAAATAAAAATTAGAACAGAATATTGTTTACAAAAAGAGTGGGATGTCAAATTGAATTACTCAAAAATCAAAACAACTTTTTTCCCACTTCACTCAATCAAGAGATAAAACTTAATATCAATAGTTTGTGGCTTATTATTTGTCAGTCTCTCCAATAATTATCTCTAATTTGATTGTATTGTTTGTTGTCTGTATTTGATGGGGGTGTTGTCTGTTCATTTTGTCAGTTTGTACGCTAATTGATTGCGAGTACATTTTCAAAAAGTGGCTTGTGGGCCAAATTGCTAACTGTTACAAAACAAGGCTTGAATTTTAATTACCGAAGTCCTTATTGCCCCCTGGTCTCAACCTTATCGCTTCTACAAAAATGCCCCCAGAGACTTTGAGATTTTCCAATGGAATTTCCCTTTGTAAAATGAAAATGGCCCTGCGCTCCTACAGATGAAGTTCCAGGCCAGTGTAGCAGACAATTAGAATGCAAGCTCTCTGGCCTAGGAGAACGTTAAAAATACTAACACAATCTCCCACACTAGGACAATCAATACTCTCCAAAGTCCCGCCAATAATTTCTCTCTTTCATTAAAAACAAAACAAAAATACTGCCACCTAATTTAAAACAAACTTACGCCTTCTTCAGAAGAGACCAAAAAAATCCGAACACAATTTCCCACACTTACACCAATCAATACATGGCAAGTCTAACTGAACAATTTCTCTCCTGACCGAAGCGGGGAAAAAAACAACTAAAAAAACATACTGGCATTTCGCTCAATACTAAAAAAATCTGTCCAGAGCACAGCCACTTTATCAAAACAACTCAACATCACGGGGACCAGATTGACCCCTTTAAGTATTTCCCTTTATCAGTAACTGAAGAGAGAGAGAAAAAGTGGAGCACGCATCAGGGAAAGGGCTGTTGAGTCAATATGGGCCGAACACGATGGCCAAAGACCCAGCCGGCTGCTGACAAAACACACCTAGTGACCCTTTTTATCAATATATCGAATTGGCTTCTTCATAAATGCAAGACTTAACTACGATCCCAGCCAGTCAGGTAACTCTGCAGCAGGCAGCCGTTGTTTTAAAGATAAGTAAGGAGGAGAAAGGAGGGGGGGGGGGGGGTAATCAGCTCTGCGAAATGTCAGAGGCAATGGATGTGAAGAAGATTGGCTGATAAACGAGGACCAGGCGATGACGGGTTTGTTGGAGCGTCCGATATCCTTGGATAATAACACGGGTGAATGGCTGCTTCGGGGCAGTGATGATTTACGATTCCGAACGCCAGGGACGCATGAAGTGTCGCTTTCGACTGTAATGTGTAAATGGGGGGGGGGGGTGGGGGAGGAGAAGGGAGAGAGCAGCAAAACCCGCACATTGTCGGAGGCCTTGATGGGACGTATCTCAAGCAATGTGATACAAATGGGGATTCTGAACATTACTGACACCTGTCAAGAAGTACCATGACAGGCACGTTATTTGTGGGCACATGAACATTCTATTCGGTTGTGACAGCTTGCGTTGGGTGGGGGGGGGGGGGGGTGCCTGGTAATAGTGGCTGTCCTCATTGACAGATATTGAATATCCAGAAGATTGTTATTTTTCAACTTTGATACAGACGGTGGCCTTGACAAGTTCCTCCATAAAAGGTTACCTTTAGGTTAGTTGGGGGAATCTAATCAAACAGGAAGTATCTCATTTTGGAGGTTTAAAAGTGTCCACAACCCAAACACAGACTGAAATCTTCAATTTTATCACGGGCTATTCGAATGTTTAATCTAAGAGTTACTAAATAATTATGGCTTTCATATTTTTTATCCATCTCCTCTCTCCACTTAATCCAACCCCCCCCCCCCCCCAATACTGCCTACCCCCCTACCTTCTTCAAATTGCCATCATCTCTTCCTTTCCCTCATTGTGGTGATTTTTGTTGTTTATTTTCAATGCTTCTATAAATCCTGCTGGGAAGAAAATTCTTGTGTTTTTTAACGTGGTTTAATCAAATTTGAATTGAACGTGTAAACAATTGTAGAAATTAAAGAAAGGAAAGGTTGAAAAAAGAAAAAGAAAACCCCCAAAACAACAGCACCCAATTCAAAGTTTCTTGTAAGTCATCAGTCAGAATCGGAACAAATATTAACCCACCTACATGTGCCACATCAGCATAGAAGTAAACCGGCACGACTTGTATAAAACAGGGGTTGAGTAAAGTCAAGGGGAAGAGTGAATTCAAACATTACGCATTATTCAGCACCAAGCTAAAAGGTTGATAATGTCATTTAGGTTGAAATTAGGAATTCCCGCACACTGGAAGGGAGGGGTACAAGTGGAATGATGTCTAATTGTATCTGAACAGCCTTGAACATCTTGTCTACAATGTAGTTCAGGGTGTTTCAGAGTGAAACCAGGCTTTCTGCTTGTTCTCACCGAGTAAAGAGCCATTCCTGACAGCCTTTTCTTCTCAAGTACTGTACTGCATCTCTTTGGAACTCCTTGCCTAATGCAGGTTTTCTACCATCCTACAATCTAGACTGTTTTAAGAGGAATATCAATTCCTACCTTCAGCTCTCCCCTTCTTGCTGCCCCTTACCTAGTGTGCCTTGTTTGGGGTGAATTTGCATTTTTTATAATGTGTTATTATTTTGTATGATTCATTGTGAATAAAATTCACAGCATTGCATATTGAATCAATCAACAGAGTGGTTTAAATTTTTAGTGTGCGTGAGTTTGTTTTCACATTCAAACCGGGGACCTATAACAAAAGAGGACAATAGGGTCCCCGGTTGGGTAAAGGTCCCCAGTTGGAAATTGTGTACAAAACCAATGGGAGCTGTTGCCAAAAAGTTAGAGTCCAAACAAAAGAGGGACAATAGGAGGTCCCCGATTGGAGGTGTTTACACACTTGTGGGTGTGCGTGTGTGTGTGTGCCCTTACACATGCCAACTTACGGGGTATTTTAAACAATGGAACAATGGACCCCACAAGGTAATTTCAATAGGAACAATTGGGCCCCACAAGGGAATTCTTTAGAAAAGGGAATAATAGAACAACAATAGCAGTACCCCACAAACCGGATCCGTAAGGTTGTGTGTGTTTGTATTGCCAACCCTCCGAGGACATTTTACAATAGGGACAATAGGTCCTCACTAGTCGGTTCTTTGTTTTCAGGTGTCCTCACTAGTCATTTGTGTACAAAACCAATGGGGATTGCTTCAATACAGGAACAACAGAAAGTACAATAGGTGTCCTCTAACGTATAGGAGTGCTGTACCTGTGTGTGCCCTTACACATGCCAACTTACGGGGTACTTTTAACAATGGAACAATGGACCCCACAAGGCAATTTCAATAGGAACAATAGGGCCCCACAAGGGAATTCTTTAGAAAAGGGAACAATAGAACAACAATAGCAGTACCCCACAAACCGGATCCGTAAGGTTGTGTGTGTGTGTATGTGTGGCATACTGACAATGTTTCTAAATTTGAGTAAAGAATGAAAGACATGGAGGGTTCGTCCATCGCAACTAGCATTTCCCATCCCTGGCCATTTTGCACCATCTTCACAATGCTAGATTTACACAGTGCAGTGAAAAGCAGACTTCTGTTGATTTAGGAGGCGTTACTTCTGGCATCCGACTAGGTAAAATATGACTTGTGTTTGTGAGACACAATCCATGGGACACGTCAAGGTTACCCTGTTTCCCCAGCCAATTAACTCAGTCCTGACAATCAAACCATTTACACACCAACAGTTTCAAAACTTTCAGGAGAAGAGGGACTGTTGTCAGAGAAAACTGTTCATTTTTGTTCAAGGTGTTGTGTTTAGGTATCAATCAAAGAGGCAGTCAGAGGGAACAATGTACCAAAGAATAACAGCAGCAACTGAAAGCAAAGCAGCAACCTTCCTTTGGTTTACATTAAAGGGAGGGGTACACCTTTGGTTATTACTCAAAAAAATTAAAATTACTTGGTAAAACGCACTGGAGACGCACTGGAGAGACAATGATACTATAAAACATTGTTACAAACAACACCCTTTGAAGTAATGTAGTTTTAGAGAAAGGGGTGAATTTTTCACCAAAAAATTGTATGCAACAAGTGTGTATTTTCTTTCGTTATTTTCTTGCAACTTCGATGACTGATTGAGCCCAAATTTTCATTAGTGGGTTATTTTATGCATGTTGGGATACACCAAGTGAGGATTACTGGTCTCTGACAATCACCAAAAGTATACTCTGGCTTTAAAGCAGCTTCATCGGTAAAAAAATGCTCACCACCTCTATGACAATCTTATCAGCTCAAATTCATTAAGCTGATTAGCCCAAAATAGCGCTTAGCAAATTATTCTGCTATGCTTAAGTTAGCTGGGAACCAGTCACAAAACAGCATACAGTACATGGTACTCTGGTTGGTAACCGGTTTCTGCTATTAAGCAAGATTCTTACCTTGCTGAGGATTTTGGGGGGGCTAAACAGCTTTATGAAATAGGGTCCACTCCAGGGCCTAATTTCATAATGCTTCCTCAGCATAAAAATCTGCCTACCGCAGACAAATTTTACTAAGTAAATACAGATTATCAGCAAAGATGCCACGTAATGATGTACGCCAGTTGTGACTTATGCATCTATGCACAGCCACAATCATGGGTACACTTTTTGTTACAAAGACACCAAATGAACAACACATAAATATTGAGTAACTCTTTCCAGGTCTGGCATTCGACAAACTCAAGTACTTTCTACTCTTCATTCACACAGCGCTGGTCAATTAATTTACAAACAACATTGAGTTGACTGTTACATCACTGGATTTCAAACAGTTGTTCATAACATGGACACGAAAAAATGTGTACATGTACCAATGATTGTGGCTGTGCATATCTACATGAATATAAAGTCTGGAAGTACACAGCATAATCATAGCCCTGGTGGTGTCCCTTCAAAATGTTCCTGTGTAGACTTCAAGATTTTTAAATTGAAGCAGACGTTGCAAATTAAAGCATGCCCTGCCCCCTCAAAGATGAAAACCCTTACATCAGGTGGGGGTCTTAATGCCGGTGACATTTTATTTGCCAAGGCCTTGTCCGAAGCAATGGCGTGGGCAACAGCTATTGCCTTCAATATTTGTGCAGCCATAGCTGTAGCCAATAACGCTTGTTTCAGATCCAAATCAAAGGTCAGGAAGAGAAAATATTGGGGGCTCTCTAATTATGTATCAAAACAAAGATGACCGCAATACTTTTTTTAAATTTGGTTTAGTTCCTCTAATCTCAAACTTACCTTCTTCTTTTCTTTTTTTGTTTAATAGTAGTAGACCTGCAGCTGTGACTGTAATGTGACTCTCAAGTGGCTCACACTACATGCATGCATTGTGGTTCTGTACAAACACAAACAAGAAACGAAAGAAAAGGTTCAGTAAAATTTACTACAAATCAAAGGAATTCAGGTAACTAGTCATCCACAAAGATCAAAACAATTTTAGTTTTCTTGCAACGACAAGCAAATAAATAAGTAACAAAAAATGTAGTAACCTCCACAAGCTATCATCTTTAACCATCATATCCCTGCACGGCTCTTACTCCTATTATCAAAGCCCCTGCCCCCCAAAAAAGTACACTGTATACAGAGTCCTGTTGACATAAAATATTGATAGACAAACAAAACCTGGGAATTCACTGCTAGTGCTATCTCAGCGGCTCAAATGCCACGCCCCTTTCACCAAATAAATATCCAGAACCTGCACTGTGTTGTTTAATCTGTAAACTGATAGGGAGAGTGAACCATTGAGAAAGAAGGGGGGTGGGGTGAGGGATGAGACTGACATAATTTCCAACAGTTTATGGAATAACTGCACAGTGTTAAAGTTGCTTTACATTTCTCTTGAAAACTTCATTAATTTCAAGTCTGGAATATAACATTTCCTCAACCCTGGTTCATTGTTCTTCTACATTACGGAAGTTCAAATGCACCCTACATGTATCTGTTTCGAAACTGTGTTCAGGTCTTAATACTAGTCAGAAACTGAGCACAATACATGTAAGCTCAAATTTCACAGGTGTCATGGGAACACAATCCATCAGAAATCTTGCCCACAAAACTGTGTCCATGTAGTAGTCAAGCGTGTATTTCTTGTGCGGGCTGACGTCACACCCTTCCAAAATAACTCAACCAGGAAATTTGAGAGGTGACCTTTCCACCTGTAGAGAGTTAATTCTGTGGACTACTTGGCTGTCAATGTTTTTTGATGTCCTACTGGTTACAGCGAGTCCGAGGGGGAAATGGGGTTCATGTCAGTCTTTGATCATGGGAAACTCTGCAAATGTTTCGAGTCAAATTTGAAATGACACTTTATTCTTTGTACCGTATGGTGTCGTAAGGAATCAATTTCATGAAAGTTGTCATTGTTTAAAAACAAATTTAATAAATAAATGCATCCGGAATTGATTTGGAACAGAATTAAATTGTGAGCTTTTTCTAACAGTAACTGAAGCTTCATAAGTAGGGGCAACTTTCCATGGACAAAAATCAAAATAAACTGAAACATATGACACTACAGTAAACTTAAAGGAACTGTGTGAAGAGTACTAAAAAATCAGCAGAACATTCTACAATGTAATAAGAGAAACAAACACATGGAAAAGTGCAGGGCTGGAATTCGGGGGGGGGGGATCCTCAAGACCGCAGGGCTTGTAGCTCAAAATTTGTACTAGACCAGAATTTCTTTTACAAGACCACAATCAAATTGGAAAATACACTATCCACACATATTAACATATAAACTGTTTTTATCTGAACAGGCACCGACACAAGATTTTATCTCATTGGTAAGCATACTTTAATAACAGACTTTTATCAGACTCAAAGTCAACGTTGGAATTATTATCTTTCTCATTCAAGTTATTACTCAGTGCCTCTTCAAAAGAGCCCCAGCGTTGTCTGGTCATGAGTTTACTGGCCTGATGCTAATACAGTCGACTCTCGTTAATACGAGCTCGGAAGATACGAGACGCCGGAAGATACGAGACGCCGGTTAATACGAGGTATTTCACCGGTCCCGAACTGTCCCATGCCTGTTTCTATGTCTTAAAAAACGGAAGATACGAGCACGGTCGTAACGAGAACACAGATATTACGAGGTATTTTTGCGGCCCCGTGATGACAAAATGTATTGTTTTTCATACTTTTATAGCGAGATCGGAAAAATATTGTTGCGTAAATAAAAGCTTACTGTTCAGTCAGCCAAGTTTCTGAAATTACATGCGTTTTGCCAAACTGTTTTTCGGATCGGACCGGCTACACGGTTCCGTCCGATCCGAAAATCAAAACATTACGCTGGTAACTTATGCTTGAACTACTACTTCGCCTACACGTCTAGTGGCTACCAGCGAAAACAACGTTCAGCATAGGCGCTACGCAGTATCGAATCTGTCACATCATGGTCACATGAACAGCAAGTTTGACATGACTTTGCTATGATTTTTATTTTCAGTTATACAAAATATTAAATTTCTATGATCATAGTCAACAAAATTGCATTTATCATTGATATTTTTGTGTACAGGATGCTCGTAAGAACTGTACTAGGAAGCCAACCGCTCCGTTCTAGCCTAGACACGTGTGTAGTGCATGCACTATGACGACGTGTGTATACAGTACATGTACATGTATGTGTAAATAGTGAGCTGCGTTTAAGACGAGGTTCGGATGATACGAGGAAAACGGGCCAGTCCGGCGGACCTCGTATTAACGAGAGTTGACTGTATCACTGGCCTGACGCTAATATCACTGGCCTCTAGCCTGCATTCCAGTGTCTATTTCGAGCCCCAAAGTGGTTTAAGTTCAGCTGCTAACAAAATCATCTTTTCTCAGCCTGATGGATTTTGATGGATTCAGCAGCCAGAGCACTTTTCTGTTGTGGGATTGTTTTGAACACAACAGGGTGCCTCTGACATGACTGTGGTTGGATACTTGTACATGTACTGCACATGTAGCTTGTTGATTCTCAAAAGAAACTACAAGCATAATTGCCGTTTCATTTTGTCATCTTGGTTCAGGCCTGTTGCTTCAACGAGGCAACGAAGGCAATTGCCTCAGGGCCCCTTGAAATGTTCCAATAGTAATTTACAACTTCCTCATCGAGGTGCCCTTTACAAAGGAGAAAACGACTTGGTGCCCTTACCCTTCCAGAACGAAGCATCAGGCCTATTTGTTGATTTAAAATACACATATTCTCATTAAATTGCTGTCCAGTCTGTTAAAAAAAAAAAAAAAAAAAAAAAACCCAAGCCCAGCCAAATGATTATTATCCTACAGTGTTGTTCTCACAGGTCTCCGTTAAAGTTTGTACGTGTTGATTTAACCACAAGCAGTCAAACTTTTCCGATAAGGCCTTGTTGATATTGATCTGGTAATTGCGTTGGTTTTTACAGACTTTGGACTTGATTACAATTTATTGTTGAAATCACATTTGGTGTAATTTAAAGGGAGTTAAACTGGCATCCACTCGGGAAAGATTTTGACCTTTATTTACAAACACAAATTGCAAACTCGCATCTAGTACGTAGTTACCAAGTTATTTTGAGACACAGGCAGAATGAAAGATAAAAAAAAGAAAGAAGACCGCACGAAGCCAAAGAAATCTTCTGACTTCATTTTCAGCTTTACGATATAATACGCATGACTGATTGAACCGCTAAATTCATTTATGCCACTCAAACTAATCCCCAGAGAGATAGATCTTCACTATGAATGTTACTTTAAATGGAGATTTTCCCTAACCATATGGAAGTTTTGGGAGTGGCATTATGCCAAAATAATTCTTGAACTGCATATTTATAATATCAGACATGCAACCTTGCATGCAATATTCAGCTAACTATAGCACTAACGGCGAAAAGAAAGAGGAAATCAGCTGAAAATGTACATGCCTGACATTCAGTTACAAACACTGGAATCAGTCAATAACACCATGCACATCAGAGTAGGATTTGAAACTTCCTTTGCAGGGTGGGAGTACAATCAATGCCAAGCGGAGCCCAATATTTGGCCAATAATTTAACATGGTGGCTTATGTAATGTACAAATGCCCTCAATGATTCAATCCAAGAATGAGGCAACTTTCTTGTCACAAATATTAATGCTCATCTCTGCCAAAAATAAGACTGGAATTAAATTAAGTCTGGCACCTCAACCTCTGCATGTTGTAAGTGAATGTAATTTAGGTACAGGTATTAAGGTAGCAGACCAAGATGGCCGTAGAAAAAGGAGCAGTCAACTGCCCATTGCATTAATCCATAATTTATTGCAAACCGAGGACAACTGTGTAATTTATCTGACATAGATTCAAAGCATCCCTGACTGGAGAAAAACACTTTTACTAACACGAGACGAGTAATTACTCTCCAATATGATGACACACAAAAATAGATCAGGTGTAGGAAAATGAATTTTAATCAAATCATTCCACATGACAAAGCATCGGATATTGAACTTGAGAAGCATAATGAACTGAAGTAGATTGCATTTCTTTCTGTTAGGTTGTAGTTCATGTTGATTTTAACATGTGGAGTAATACACACGGATTACTTAAACCGGCTGTTAGTGAGCCTATATTATGCACAAATTGAATGCATTTGAGTGCATTGCCGCAGAATATGATCACAACATGAACTCTAGATTATTCCATTAAATGAGGCGAAGCTGAGTGAAATGAAAAAGCCAGATTTCACTGAATAATTATGTTCTGCTCGAACAAAATGCGTTCAATATTTATTCTATATTAACTCACACAAAGATCATTGTCATTTGAAAAGTTCTTCCTAAAAAAAACGTAAACATAGACACGGAAACTCTTATTATGACAATCTTTTTATGAAAAGCTTAACAAGGACAGCTCCACATGTAGACACCAATCTTGTCCCCCATGACACAGCGTTGCCTTGTTTTGACAAACGCGCTGGGAACCTTTACTTTGGCAATGACGTTGAGATACAGGATGAAGTGCCCAGGATGCATCCTACATGCAAGTTCTCCTTAATGGATCCAAACTTTGCCAAATGTGAATATTTTCAGGGAGAGGAGATGGAAAACTTGTTTGTACACTAAAGCATGCGATTCTTTTTTTGTGTGTCAAAGCGCCTTTGATCATCTTTTCCATGAATAACAGGGCATCATAAATCAGTTCGATTGCTCTAAAGCGATCGATGTATTCAGAGGGTTTTCTTTTGGGCTACATTTTCAGCGTATACAGTACTTGCTACAATAATAACATGCATTGTACAAGTACAGTACATACAGTACATGACCATCATGTTTCCTAGTCCAATCTTCCTCCATGGTACACTAAGTACAATGTACCAGTACAGTACATGCATGGCAGCGTTCTCCCTTAACAGTAGTCTGCTGGCCGAATGCCAGTTATTTATACATGTATAATAACTTCTGACATGTCTGAGGACCAGACAATATTCCGTCCAAGTGGTCCTGCATGGCTAGTCTTTACCAAAAGCTTTTAAGAGTAAAACCACTGCCTGCTCGGATTGTTCATGGTTTCAATCTCAAAGTCCTTTACAAATGACAGTGTTACAAGAAAACCTTAAAATTAGGACGAGTGAAAAAGCTAGTGGACACTACTGAACTTAAGCTAGCTGGTCCTGCTGGATGACCAGTCACTGAAAAAGTTAAAGGCGAACCCTGTATGTGCAAGTACATGTACATCAAGTTCAAGTACCTGAAAAAGTACAACATGAGCATGTAAACGTATGTTAATATATCATGTACTAATCCACCTACTATTAGTATACATAATGTACATGTAAACCGAACCTTCATTGTCAACTCATCATTCAACCATTTAAGTACACAAACCGTATATTTAGTACAAACAATCACATCAAATTATTTCTCCACCTCCTAAGCAGGTAAAATACTTACAAGAATAGCACAGTGCAGTCACCCGCCCAAACCACAAACCCTCCAAGATGGATCCCTTAAAGAAAAAGGGAAAAAACCACACACCCTTCACAGGCCAGACACTTCACACTAAGCTAGAAACCACAGGCTGAACATCCGGATGAGGCCCTACATGTACACATACCATGGTGCAGTAGACTATGGACCCGTTCCAGTCTCAGTCAGTCAATCCAGCGTTCTATTTGTATGTGTGTGTGTGTACATATGGAAATTGGCGCTCTTGTTTGTTGGGTGCGCACGGTTACTCATATGTAGTCTGCATGTATGTGCGGACATGAACATGTATAATGCCATGCACAAGATTCACTGCTAACCCCTGTCTGATCAATAGCCGTGTTAAATCCACTCGCTTGTCACACACAAACTGCTGACTGAACCACAATAGGGTTGCGTATTGATTTTTCTACTCCAATCCAGGGCTTATCTGGACCACAGAATAGCTGGGGCCAGTTATTCAAATGAACCACCATTTGGAGCTGTGGGGGGGGGGGGGGGGTAGGTCTGGTTATTTTTTAAATCATTCAACTATTCTTCAAATATTTTGCTTCTTTGACTGCACTTATCAATTTTTTGTTTCATACCAAAAAGGAGAAAAGGCAGGTTATAGCTAATCCCTGAATTTTAAAGAGAAACTTACAAATCTGAGAGACCATCTAGGTTAAACAAGTTAAGTGGTAAGCCCAATCAGTGACCTCTGCATGGAGGGTCCACTGCCCAACGAAGTGTTCAACTTCACCCAAGCACATGTAATCCTTCCTGTAGAACATGCATGTCTGATGTCCCCATCCATGGAATTAAACAACGCTGACCGCATCATTGTTGAGGTGTGTAGCTCTCATAAGAAGTAGATTAAAGAGGTTCTCTCACAAGATCTGGGCAGTCCAACGGCAATCTATTTCCAAACTTGAGCCGCAACAACTGACAAGATCATGACGAGCATTCTATACCCAAATACAACCCTGACAGAACGACAAATATATTCATAAGAACACTTGACCTTTCACATTTCCTGCAATAGCAACATGTAATGAAGCTCTTTACTCAGTTGACGTTACACAACCCAACATCACGTCGCGTCAGCCTCCCGACCTAAAAGACTTGTAATGAGACTTTAGCCATCAGACACATTGCCCTGCGGTTAAGGTCGTCGAAACCCAATCGGCCGGAGATTGCCTGCATATAAATGTTATACAGTGGCGAGCAGCGATTGTAACAAACTCGCAATAGGCTCAAGGTTTAGAGCGTTGCGGACGCTCTTTAATTGATGAATATTGATGAGGCGTCTGCGGTTATAAATGCACTTGTCCTTGCAGGAATCGCGACAGCCGCAAGGCCAACCAACGGAAGAAGGGTCAGTACTAATAACGTCTCTTTACACCATTCACAACCAAGCCCTCCAGCGGTGAACAAACTCCCTGTAGACTCAGTCTTAGCGATATTGCTAACCTCAGTAGCCACCTTGTTAAGGCTTTACAGTTTGCAAAGTCATCTGCATAAATTCTTTCAATTTCAACCGAGGTGGTGCAACTGACAATCAGGGCACTTCATACTGCCCTGGAGAGTCTTCGCACATCTGCCATCTTCCTCACCAGCAAACAGGGTGTTTTCAATCATTTGCAGTAAAGTAGGGGGAAAAGGATGTCTAAACTGCTCTACCACGATGATTTCACATGTTAAAATGGAACACAAAGTACCATGGTGTCTAAATTCCAAACAGGGTGTCCAGGAGACAACCCAAACACCACTATGGTTAACACCATGAACATACACAGCACAGATTATCAATACCTAAAATGGGCCAGACTACAGCTCAAGTGTCCTCACTGCCCTAAAAATTACCTGAGGCTTTTTTTCATCATATCCAAAGCACACATTCTGCCCAGACTTGCCCGTGATTAACGTGACTGCAGGGATATTAAGTATGTCAATAGCACATGGTAAGCAATGGTATATACATGGTTGACTTTCAACAAATTAAATATTTACAGCACTCGCCACTGTACTAATAAAGACCAACTCAGTAGTTAAAGGCAGGGTATACAGTGTACTTTTGGTAACTGTCAAAGACAAGTATCCCTACTTGGTGTGCCCTAACATTTATGCACAAAATTAACAAACCTGTAACAATTTGAGCTGAATTGGTCATCGAAGCCGCAAGAAAATAATGAAAGAAAAAAAACACCCTTGTTACATAGAATTGTGTGCTCTCAGATGCCTGTGGAAAGGCTTCATGCCTAAAGCCTTTTTCAGATTCAAATGCCTAAAGATTCAAATTTGGGGCTGAAAAATGACCTCTTTCTCTAAAACTACATTACTTCAATGGGTGTCGTTTCTAACAATGTTTTATAATATCAACAGCTCTCCAGTGCTCTTTACCAAGTAAGTTTTTGTGGTCATTAATTTTTGGAGTAATTACCAAAGATATACTCTCCCTTTAAAGAACACACCTTTTTTCAACAGAAAGTGTCGTAAAAAATTCAATCCCAGTTTAGCTTCTAAAGTTTCAAGAGTTTATTGGATAATAACATGCTCTTTATAAATAATGCAGTGATACATGTAGTAGCTGGAATACCCATCAGCTTTTATCAGGCTAACTACATTTGCAGATAATGAGAATGATGTGAGGGGTTTACATGGTGAAAATACAACAGATTTTGAAAATGTTATTACAATTTTTTTTATTACACATCCAACAGCAGTGCACAATTAGCGCCAATAACAGGTTGAAAAGGAAACAAGAAGGCATCGTCCGTTTTGGATGTTTCAGAAAAACCCCAAATGGGAGAAAACCCACGCAGTCAGGTAGGGACTGAAAACCCAATCCACTTGCAAGACTCCAATCTGAGGTGGGATTCGAACCGGGGTCCACAGAGGTGAAAGGCATGGAAAGACACCACTTGGGGCCGAATTAAGCCTGTGCGTAAACGTTTTGTTTTTTTTAACCGTGTAACCGTTTCCGAAACGGTCGGTTACACGTGTAACTGACCGTTTTGGAAAAAAATGGAGTTCAAAAAAATTGAAAAAAGAGCACGATGTTCACTGCCATCGAACGGATTTTTGTCGGGGATGAATCACATAATGGAAACTAACTTGTAGGTGAAATTGTATCCAGTGAAATATGTAAACAATCTTTGTCATTCAAGTGTCCGTGTTTCTTTATCAATAAAGTGCATTTTTAAGCCGCCGCACTGGCATACTGCACAGGCTTGGCGCAACCGCAACAAGAAAGCTGACATGACGCAACACGTGACCTGACAGGTGACCGACACCAAACCTGATTACTCGACAGTGCTGATTGGATAAGAGTGGTTACAGTACATGAGCAGTGATAGGTCCAGAAGCAGCCAGCGGTGATAGGTCAAGAAGCAGCCAGCGTGCACTCTCCCACGTTTCACCCCGTGTAATATTTCTAAATCCGCTTCCTTTGTGGAAGCCGCCTTTATCTAGCTAAGAAAGTTGGACGCTGTCATTTATCTACTCAAAGAAAGTTCAGTGTCGGCTAGTTTCCTTTGATGGTGAACCCGCTATTGAACGCGCGCACTCTCAATGGGCCAAACCTGTCCAAGATTTTCTTAAGACTTATCTTGCCTCTATTGTCTGCCACTTACCAGGGTCCCCTCTGTGGTTATTTTCGTAGACAAAACATGAAGACGAAGACTATTATTCGCAGCGCACCTCGAAGATCTGACATGTTTACGCTCACGCTCGACGGAAAAAATAAATAAGAACTGACAGGAGAATAGAAGATCGCAACTTGCGGTCTAAAACATTTGCGGATTTACTAATTTCAACAAAGCACCATTTTTAGAACTGGTTTTACGGTTACCCGAACCGAAAAAACGTAAACGAGTAACCGAATAATCGGTCGGTTAACCGTGTAACCGTGTAACTGTCACAGGCTTACACAAATGTTGGCCGAATTGATCCCCTTTCGTGGTGACAACCATGTCATTGTATTCAATCTCTGCAGTGAGTGTGTACATGTAGTTCTGCGACTCCAGTATGCAAGCAGTGATTCCTCTTTTGATACTCATATATAACGGACATCATTTTTTCTGAAAGCGAACCCACCACACAGATGACAATCAATTACAACTCGGCAGTCAAAATGCAGACTGCTTTATTGCAATGTATTTAAGGAAGTCTGCCAGATTTAATCCAACGGGTGCGCTTTGTTGCATGGTACAGTTGGCCGTTATTGATTTGTGAACTACATGTATATTGTGCAGTGCGAATAATGGGGGGGGGGGCACACACGCGACAATCTCTTCACAAAAGGAGCATTATCATATCCCCATAGCAACTGAAGGTGGGAATAGTGGCTTAATAACGTGTTGGCTTATCAAATTGTTGTGGCGTTTACGCACACCTTGTTGAGCGAAAATGGCTCATGCTTAGAATCCATCTTCAACTATACAAAAAAGAAGTAAATGTCGCCCGTGAGCAAATTTGACCGTGCCGTGCAATTTGTTCTTTTTCCACTTGCCGATACAGACACAGATCTTTCTCTTTTGTACAGGGGACGTTATTAATTAAGTAGCGTTTTTTTTTTTTAATTAGGCGATGCAAATTGCGGAGCACGATTTCTGATCCCTTTTGTGAACAATCTACTTCGGGGCAGGACTTAACGATTGCCATGGCAACCGGAATGAGACAGAAAGAGGCCCAAGGTTGCCTCTTTAACTTGTCTTTCTTCTGCAGCATGCATGGCATTAGATCCCGAGTCTTTAATATTTCTGCCTCATTGAATACTAGCCAGTTGTTGAATGCTGCCCCTCCAGGAAAAAAGAAAAGAAAAAGGAAAAAAAGAAAAGGAAAAAAAAAAACCCAAAAACCGCAAGGATTTTATCAAGTAATATTGAAATCCAGCCAACAAATGAGCTTGCAAGACGAAATTGGAAGGACAAAAAGGATGAAATTGAAAGGACAAATATCCAGACACTTCTCTCAAACCATTTTTGCGAGTATTACTTTAAAAAATGTGATTCTTACCCTCTGTCCATTTTATCTTTCCCCACGGAATTGATTTTCCATAAGCGATTTCAAGCATGAAATCGCTGGGTCAATAACAGGTGAGGCATGAAGCAAGTCAAATTGCCCTTACAAACCAGACAAATTGCGACAACAGTGTCTCTAAGAGATTGCCACCTCCATTTGGAACACTGTTTCCTCTGAATTTTTAACTTAGATGACGCCTCAGTGAGATGATTTTGATTTGTGTAAAACAGTTTCAAAAAATGCACAAATGAGTCAAATTTTACACTGAGGTCAGGATTTAGGAGGAAATGTCGTTGAACACATTTACATGTATCAACTTTTAGCAACTCGTATCCTTCTATTATCCTCTTTGCCGAAATGAAGGATTCAGAAGGACTGAGGGTTGTAGGCCTACTGGGTCAGGCATTCCAATCTTATCCCGGTCCAAATATGTTGGTTTAAAGTGACATACATGTAGGAGATGAGAATATTGGAGGATTGAGGTCACCTGTAGGCAAAACAGCCTACGGAGTTAGGGTTGCAAGCACAAAATTAGAAAGAACACAGTCACATGTTGCATCATAGTCTGCCATGTAATGTGTCTCTTTCAAACAAGCTTTTTCTTTCTTCAGTAAGTTTTGTGTTAACCAGCTAAATAATAAATTGGGCCCAGGAGTGCATTGGAGGCAAGTACTTGCAACCATGGCCTCAGTGAAATTCCTGGCCAGTTCACCATAACTGCTTAGCAAGCAGATTCTTGGCTTAGAACAGCTGTGTGGTGCACAGACCCCAGTGGGTGCTTTGCAAGCCCACCACAGCGCCGCCTCGCATTCCATTAATGCATAAATGAAATCAATACCACTGTGATCAATATTTACCATGGAGTTGTATGTCACACTGCTGTTGTGGGGCGCAGTGCTCACCCAGGCTTGCAATACTGCCCATAGTGCAAGTGACATGTAAAATTGGTCATGTACATGTACACACTGCATCATGTGTAACTAAAAGAGTCCCAGAGTGGGATACTGCATCCCATTATGCAAATTGATATTATAATTTATTGCTGTGAGAAAGATTTGACTTAACATACATAATTATGTTAATGCTCATGTGCAGATCTGATCTACATTTTGTACAAGTACACAGGCCTACACAAAAATTCATGCTGGATCCAGCATTTTGCAAAAAAATTGCTAAGCACAGTTACATGTTATATCTGGCTTGGCATAAACGGATTACCAGCCAAAATACACTTAGATGTACAGTGCTCATGACTGGTACACTGCAAATATCTGCTTAGCAAATACAACTGTTAAACAATGCTTTCTGCTTAACAGCTTAATGAAATTGGGCCCTGGCTGTTAATGTACATGTACCCCAACAGTTTGATTGGAATCATGCAGGTCTGATACTCCACGAAGGCGAGGGAGGCAACTGCCTGCATTAAGCTTGGGCGGTTTTTTATTTTAGGGTCCACGGTATACCGTCGCCAAAATACCGCGGTTATCGGTATTACCGGGAACTTTACGGATGGGGAAAAACCCCCAAAGAAGCACAACAAACAAACACCACGCATTGAATTGAGGCCAGACAATCATGGTTATTTAACAGCAGGTTAGCGCTGAGCTTGTCTTTATCTTTTATTAGGACAAATAGATTGACTTGTTTTCAACATAAAACTTATCAAAATAAGCTTACTGTTCGTGCAGCAGCGGTAGGAAATTCTCATGGTTGATAACTTGATGAAAATACCGCGATCTATTTTCTGCGATCTATTTTCGTTTGCATGCTGCACGCGCTGTCGGTATCTTGTTGGTACCCGCACAGCCACTTGTGCATTGCTAATGCATGTACTTGTTTACCAATGCGCCACGATCCTGATCCGAACGTGTAACCAGGAAGTCGCGGAATGTCGGTGTTTATCAGAAGTTTGCCGCTTTTGATGCTCTTTGTCGCAACTTATACAAGCTGTCGGTAGAGGGCGCACTAAAAATGTAGCGCCCTCTTGAGGTGTTCGCTCACCCAAATGGCATTGCAAAACGTCGAACGTGCGTTTGCTTGTGTTGCGATCGCCCGCTTACTTCACTTACAGAGATACGGCCGGGTGCCGCCGGGGGCAGGAAACTGCTAAAAACCGCAAACAATAAACAGTCTGCTCGGGATGGACAATTGGGCTTTGTATTCTCCTCATTTATGGCCTAACAGATAAGTTTTTAAATTTAAAAAAAAAAAAAATTCGGTATTGAAATTGAAAACCGTGCGGGACGGTATTTCGGTATTTCTAAAACAGCTCACGGTATTTTCGGTATTGAACAAATACCGTGACTACTCGGTAATACTGTATAACCGCCCAAGCTTAGCCTGCATGCCCCTGGTCATCGCCTTGGTGCCCTACATAATGTTCCAGTACTTATTTAAATTTCCCTCATGGAGGTGCCATAGGGAAAAAAAACTGCCTTGCCCTTAGAAGAGCAGAGCAATCAGGCTTTGTGTGAAGAGTCCCATTAACAACGTTGGTGTCCCTGATACAGACTGAGGCACAAGGGAAATCAAACTCAACTCAAAATTACTCCTGTACGTTAAGCAAACTCATGAGTGAAGTCCTTGGTGCCGAGAAATGAATCTAAAGTGCATCAGATTGAAACTGGTCTTATAGACAATACCCGCAAAAAACACTAAATGGCTCTGTTACTTCTATGTCTACTGGTGCTATTAAAAATAGAAGTGTACTATATTTAGGTTCATGGTTCTAACATGGTTTTGTAAATGTTAAGTTCAAATGTAACGTAACGCATGTACCGATCTTAGGAACTGCTTGGCCTCCGTTGCCATGGTCTCAGCCTTATTCCTTGAAATTGCTCCCGCATCGATATCCTGGTTTTCTAATGGAAGAGATCTTTAATTTGGAACTAGGTTGTCTTACCCCTTGAAATGAGAGATACATCTATTTTATCCGGTGCTCTTTGAACGTCACACTTGTGTTCAAATAAAAATTTATGACAATTCCCAGGTACCTGTAGACAAGACCAAAACATTGAAGCACGAAGGGAAATATTTCAATCGCTGGATGGAAAAATTCCAATGTTGACTAGAGCATAAAAATCGAGGCTTAAATATCACTTGTACATGTACATGTACATGTACACGTACACGTAAACTGTAGGTACTTTCAGAAATATTCAAAATCATTTACTTGAAATGGTTTTTATTTACGTACAGTTTTTTTTTATGGTAAAATGATTTTTAATTTCATAATTTATATAAATCAAAACTAGTGTTGACTGTATTTTAAACCATTATAATACAATTATTGAGACATGTACACAGATGTTTTACCAAGAAAAAATCCCTAAATACTGCATACTGAGAAATTTGTTTTGAATGTGACGACCGCATAAAATGCAACCAAACTGATACATCTCATTAACTGACAATAATAGTAATAACAAAACTGTGCTTATTTAGTGGCCATCCCAATTCGCTTCACAAACAGAGAGGACAGGCGATCCATCAACTGGCCAAGTTTGAAAAGACTATCGACATGCATTTCTCTCCATCCAATCAATTTTTTTGAAGCCGAATAATCTACCGAGATATGAGAGAATGAAATCTTAAAACTGCTACTCTTCCATTCAAAGCCTTGGAGGCTGCGGCTGAAGAGAGCCAACAGTTCTAAATAGATCAAGGCATTTTCAGCCAGACCCTGGGAGAGACAGCATTGTACCTGTTTACTATTGAGCACGGGCCTCCTGCCCTCACTTAGACTTGCATGGATTAACAATAGCGTTATGTCAACCTCCTCAAGAATCAGACTCAGAAAGCCAGCTCCAACAAAATATTTGGATTAGGGAAAGGAAGTTCTAGCCCCGCCCTCATCAAACTTAAAGAGAAGGTACAGTGAGTAAAAGCCCGTACTTCATACTTCATGTGAATTGCGACAGCAAAGCGAATTGTCATGCAACACTATTGGGAAAACAGTGGGTACTGATCGGTTGCGACACGCAAATTCGTTGCCCATTCACTTGCACGTAATTACATGTTTGAACCAGGCTTGATCCAGGCGATCTACTCCAGTCTTATCCTTCAAGTTTTGGAGGGAAAAAAAAAACAACTTCTAAAAAACTTTGAGAATTTTATCGTAACGAACCTAGTGTCACTAAACAGTTCCATTTCATGTGTTGTGTCATTTCAGTGACGGAAAAGGGAAAAATTGTTTTTTAAGTCTGTGTAGTGGAAATGCAGAAAAAGTGACGCCATATAACTTAAAAGTGAGAACTCTTAGCCTCGTTTCAAGCGAGCGTGCCACCGCGGAATGAAATTCCAAAGGGAGCTGATCTAGAATTGTTTCTCCCCACTCGTCTTCTCTCATTCACTCCACTTCCTAATCCATCTAAAGCTGCATCCTTAATACTGAGATTAAAAAGTCTTCTGAATCAACTCTCAGCTTTTCACTTCAATGTTATTAATGCCTCGGGCAGGGGGCTTAATGGCTGGCTTGGTTCAGTAGGGTTCCTTGCACCTTGCCATCGCCTATAATATTGTTTTTTTAAAGGGGCGTCTCAAATCCAAGACATTTGTGGTAACTCAGAGTCTAACATTCTCATGGGTTTTTCCTTTCCCTTCTCACCAAAATCCTTCGGGATCTTGAAACTAAAATGCACAAATCATAAGAATTTGATACTTGGCCAGTAACTTTTTTGTTTGGGCAGGGGTTGCACTGAATCCAAACTAACACAAGAGGGAAAGTTTTGTTTTCTGACTTGTGGCAGTGTTTTGACGCCATGACACAATTTCACACTACTTGAGCACACCCATCTGAGCCCACTAAGCATATGAAAATGTGGCTAAGCAACAACAAGTTACCAACCCAAGTTTATGTAGGCCTTTATCTTGTACATGTACATCATCTTAGACTGGTCCCGAACAACAGTTAACTTACTGGACAAAATAACTAATACTCGCTCAATGGTTTCTATGACCTCAATCCAAGGTCTACTCTCTGACCCGAAACAAGTTATGCATTCCAAATAAACAATGGAAATTCAACCACAATTTATAACTCAGTCAGTCCTTAACTGCTTATTCAGCAGCTTCATGCAATTGGACTCTAAATAGTCTAATAACATTCGGTCCACAGACACCGCAACTAAATTTACACCACAGTTTGATTGGTTTTCAATGTAAAAGGAAACTAAATGTACTTCCATTCCACAACTAAGATTGATAGTTTGGTTACAACAAGATGTAAAAGCTACACCTCCAGAACCCATTGCACTGGAGAGTCTCGCCCCAGATATTTTTCATATTGCGTGGGCAGCATTGAAAACAAACAACATTCCCTCATTTCCTCCTGCGGTATTTGTGTGCGTCGCATGATCCATTAAGCAAGGCCCCCAAGTTCGGCCAAACAAGTTGACTCAATGGGTTTGACAACGACCGCTAAATGGAGCTGACTATTAAGTGAGACAACATCATTATGTGGGTCGTACACCTAGATGGGCTACACTACAAACTAACAGCCTCAAAAATCATGCAGACTTTATATCTTTTGTTGGTACTTCATGTGTGTACATCTTAAAACATTCCTGTTTAGGAAAGCATTTGGTGATGTGCAGTGAGTTTTTAATCTTTCAGATTTTTTTTGTAGAATTTTACATTTTTTTATAGTGTACTTTTTCAATGCTATTGCATACAGGTACACAATGTATGTGCTTTTCTTTTTTGCTTATTTTTACCGGTGTGTTTTTGCTGAAACTTTTCTTGTTTAATTTTGTTACTGGAATCGTTATTGTTATGCAGCCTCGAACAGGCTGGTCCTGGAGAGAGCGCAATATAAATTCAATAAATTATTATTATTATTATTATTACTATTCTTATTATTACACAGGGCTTGAAATTTACACTGGCCCGCAGGCCCAAGGCCAGTAATTTTAGTATCGGCCCAGTAAAATAAAGACCGAACTACATGTAGTCCAGTGGCCTTTTTTTTCCCTTTTTTTTTAATGATAATACCTTGCACTGAATAATATCTTGACCCCCCCCCCCCCGAAAAAATAAAATTAAATAAATAAATAAATAAAAATTGTGTTCCAATATTAATATTAACTTTGAGTCTGATTAATTACCTTTTAATTCTGAGTAATGAAGTATACCCATAGAGACAATGAGATAAATCTTCTCTGACATGTCTCGGTGTTTGTTCAAATAAAACCAGTTAAATGCATGTGAAACTGTGTCAGGAAGATTTTTTCATGTTGATCTTCTAAAACCAATTCTGGTCCAGTTAACATTTTGAGCTGCAAGCCCCTGAGGTGAACTTCCCCCAATAATTGGAGCGCTGATACATGTACAATGGATTTACGGGAATACCTGGATATAAAAATCCTGAGGCTTGCTTACAGACTGGCTACAATTCTAAGAAAATCTCAACTTCACCACATGTTGTGTACACACATGTACTGTAATAGCTCAGAACTTTCAATGCACAAAAACATTTTTTTTATAAGACCTAAAATTTCTCCTTTTTACATATTTGCTAAACGTTTCAGAATTGAAAAGCTTAACAGAGTGCATTGGGTAAACCTTCAAAAGTGTGTGCTCATAAAAGGACCAAAAAAAAACTAGACTACATGACTTGTGGAGTTACTGACAACGTGCTAAAATAACCGGACTCTGGATATGGTTCAGTGTTATTCAGTAACCCAGTAAAAGCACTTAAAATTTGCCAATGCAGCCTACCTACATGTACAAGTACTTACACATAAACTACATGTGTGTACTCAAAGCAGGTACATGTAACTCCCCTTTCTCCTATATCCAAGGAAATTCGCAGGAAAATATATTTGACCTTTTCACACCTGAATTGCTAACCCTGGCAAACTCCTGTGAAATAGCCTTTTTCCTAGGAAAAGGCTACCCCTGCTTGGGAGTAGCCTAAGGGTTTAAAGTGAGATACATTGTAACCCAGGGGTTAGCATGCTGAGTGTTCTTTTTTCTTACCCAGGGAAATCTCATCAAGTTTGCAACGAACATGGTGTGACGATGAGGTTAAAAGTCCCCAGGAATTTCCTGGGAATCTGCTTGGCGTGGAAAGGGCTTCACTTAAAGCCTATAAAGGTCATTTAGCACTATGGTGCCCTATCCTAATGAAAGACTAAACTTATTCCTCCATGTGACATCATTGATTTATTGTTTCTATTGAGTGCATGGGTAGGCATTATGCTCTTTCAAGCACTTACAAAACAAGCCCCAAAGCACAGAATTTAAGCCCACACGAAACAAATCAATAACAAAAAACTAACGCTTTTTCAAACCAATATGTGAGTTAACATAAAGGGTATATGAAAGTGACTTAGAAGAATGTGACGATCTTTGAATAGCTCTCAGCAATACAGGAAGTTGTCTGACCTGTAAACTTCCACAGACCTACTGTTCCGTCCTGGAGGAAGAGGAGAACATTTTGCAAAAGTAAAATAAAAACATTTTGAAAAAGGCTTTACTTTACTCCAATCCTCTTCATCCTGTCTAAACAAAACTTGTTTATGCACTGTTCCTCTACTACCAACATAGCCAGGGCTCGGATTAGTCACTAGCCTGAGGGGAAAACACTAGTTAAGGAAGCTGAGGGCTATTCAAACTTGGCTCTTTAAGTAGCCTGACTTGCTAGTCAAACTTGGCTCTTAAGTAGCTTGGCTGGCTCCTTAGGTGGCCTGGCTGGCTTGTAAAACCTAGCTCCTTAGGTAGCCTGACAGGCTAGTCAAACCTAGCTCCTTAGGTAGACTGACTTGCTTGTCAAACATAGCTCCTTTGGTAGCCTGGCTGGCTAGTCAAACCTGGCTCCTTAGGTAGACTGACTTGATTGTCAAACATAGCTCCTTAGGTAGCCTGGCTGGCTAGTCAAACCTAGCTCCTTAGGTAGCCTGACTTGCTTGTCAAACCTAGCTCCTTAGGTACAGTATGTAGCCTGGCTGGCTAGTCAAACTTGGCTCCTTAGGTAGACTGACTTGCTTGTCAAACCTAGCTCTTTAGGTAGCCTGGCTGGCTAGTCAAACTTGACTCCTTAGGTAGACTGACTTGCTTGTCAAACCTAGCTCCTTAGGTGGCCTGACTTTGCTTGTCAAACCCAGCTCCTTAGGTAGCCTGACTTGCTTGTCAAACCTAGCTCCTTAGGTAGCCTGGCTGGCTAGTCAAACTTGACTCCTTAGGTAGACTGACTTGCTTGTCAAACCTAGCTCCTTAGGTGGCCTGACTTTGCTTGTCAAACCCAGCTCCTTAGGTAACCTGGCTGGCTAGTCAAACTTGGCTCCTTAGGGAGCCTGGTGGGATCTCCAAACTTGGCTCTTGGCTTGGTGGGCTAGTCATCTGATAGGCTGGTCAAAATTAATCTGGACTAGTCAAATGCGGATCCCACTTAACCTGAGTACTAGTCGAAAGAAAAAGTTGACACAAGATCTAATACTAGTGATCCGAGTCTGACAGCTGAACAAAGATGATCACAACATTTCATAATAAGTAGTCAAGTCAGAGCTCAAATTTCAAGAAAAATTCCACAAGACCCCAGGTATTGAAGCTTAGGCGTAGCTTAGGCAATAACATTTACTGGACCAGAAAAATAAATGTTGCAGACCGAAAATAGTTGTTTCTTTTTTTGCAGTTGCTGAATTTTAAGAAGGTTTGTAATCAAAACTTGTAGTATTTACATCTGTAAAGCTTCAAGTATGTTGTGTGTGTGTTTTTATTTATTATTTTATTGGTGGGCATTTTCAGCTCTGAAAGTGTTGCATAACATGTAAAGTTAGAGCTAAGAGTACAGTCCCATGAACAACACATACTAACATGTCAGATGTTAATATGTACATGGTAGGCACAAATGAAACATGTAGACAACCGTGCTCACAATGTTAACTGGCAGGGCGAAGGAGGTGGTACAGCACTCAATAAAACACAAATCTTTAAAATAAATACACCACACAAATGAGTACGACCTCACTTGGACTAAGAATAGGACTAAACATCTTGAGAAAGCTTCCTGTTCGAAGTGCTCTCATCTTTTAAAAAAACCCACAATAAACCAAGAAGATTTTGAACACTTTTTTACCATGTGAGCATTTAAAACATTATCAAAACACCAAGACATCACTTGCTGTTTTCTATTAGCAACCTGGACGTTCCAATCCGACAACACACCCAAAAAAGGTTTGTTTTTCAAGTGATGGGCGATTTTAGAAAAACTACTGGATTGGTGCAAGGAATGTCAAGAAAAAGATTTTTTGAAAAATGCTTCAAGAACTCTTAATTTGGTACATTTTGAAAAATGCTTATTGATGCAATAAAGGTTACTTAATTCTATCTTTCAGCGCCTATGGTAGGGTCATGCTTTGGTAATGACCCTGAAAAAACACTTGCATAATTTCTAACTGAAAGTTAGCTTACTTATAAATTTGAATCTCCAAAACTCACCAAATTTCTGTGGTGTTCATTTGTGAATGCTGCTGCCACAGATGTGGTTGGTACCCAAGTCACCCCAACATTGGTTGGTTTGACGGTCTTGACGGCTGAAACTTTCACATGCAACTTTTATTGTATCTTTCTTGATAATTTGGGCCTATAAATCAACATTAATACGTTGACAATACTAATCTATAACCTGACCTTTAAAAAGAGAGGACTGTGTCTTTATACGTGAATGTTGTTAATTATTTCAAAACAACATAGATGCACGTACAGCAATGTTACAGCAATACAATCATCACCCATTAAAACAACCCTTTTAGTAATAACACTCTTACACATGTATTTGATAATAAATGTTTAGCAAACCAGCCATAACTTCTCTTCAAAGTTGTGCGGGGCAAGCATTTTTACTTCAGTACAACAAATTGTACACAACGGACGCTGTATCTTCCATGCTAACAACCTATATCCTCTACGCAGGCTGGGTACAGGCACAGTGACCATACATACACATGTATGGTGTCGTACATGTACATGTATGGTGTCGTACATGTACATGTACATGTACATGTACGGTGTGTAATGCAATGCTAACTCAATTAGTATTACACCCAGGATCTAGCCTGTGAGTGTGAACTTATTCAGTTACTTACCAAATACATCCCTCTATGTGATGCCTACATATGGCTACTAAATCTCAGAGACCAACTGACCGATTGGTGTCTTCTGATGGGTCAGGTACAGGGATCCTAGCAATGGCGTATTTCACTTGACAATGTTAACCATTATCCGAGAAATGCTGATCCCTAGCTTGCAAGCCACCCGCGTATATGTGCACTGTACTGTATACATATTACATATATAGCACAGGCACTGACAACACCGCCTGAGAAACACAGCTCTATACACAGTGCCCTGTGTGTGCGTGTTCAGCCAATCAAAATGCACACAGCGTCAAAGGCACTAGCACAGGGGTCGGCCGGCTGGTCATGTCAGACTGCTTTCTCCATGGGGTTTGTAGTGCAATGAATGGGGAGGGCTGTGAGGATGGAAAGGCAGGAGAGACAAACTGCCAACCCACATAAAAAAGCACCAATTTACACCTGTAACCTATGCAGGACACACATCAGCAAATGAATAGATAAACAATGCTTACCTTTAACAACATGTCCACACATTTACAAAGTGGTCTAACCGGACTTGGGTGTACTTAAATTCAGAGAGCGCGGAGCTCTGTTATCTACTGTGTGTACCAATGTACAGTACACTCGTATGTTATGATAATCCCAGTCCTCTCTGTGTACATGTACATACACATGCACAACCCTACCAAGCTGGGCTGATAATTATGCAGAGCAGTAGGGCTGGCTAGGGAGGGCAGCCTTGCATGCACAATGCATATCATTATCTTGTGTATGGCTGGGCTGTGAGATGTGTGTGTGTGTACACATACTACAGTACAATGTTTGTGTGGTGGGCAGACATGCTTGACTGGGCAAAAACCATGAACTGTGACCTTGGTATGCTAATGTGCATATTTTGTGGATGTGGTTATTCCCCTGGGCTGTGTTTATTTATAGAGCTTAATGCCCATAAACAAGTCCATGTACAGTACATGTAAAATGCAAAGTATCCATGTAAATGAACTGATCGATTCAACTGATTACGGTGTACATTACATTTCTGCTATGGTGTTATGTTTGGATGTCCTAATTGTCAAATATTGACAACATTGATTATATTAGTTTTCTTTTGTTAATTTAGAAACCTTCACTTCTACTTTCAGCCAGTAACTGAGTTTATTCCAAGAACAAATGTGAGCCTTTAGATTATAAGTCATCAATTTTACTTGCTGCCAGTGGCAGAACCACCCAGACACTTGTGGTCTTAACTGTCGGGCTAATTTCATGTTACAAGCTGTTTGCCAGTGAGCAAATTTGTGCGTGCACAGCACAAAATTATGCACAAGCTAACAGATCGAGCCAATGGGCGCGAATTGCGTGCAGATATATGCACAATTCGGCCGATACGCAAGGACATTTTTTTATATTATTTTATTTAGGTTTTTTTTCTCAAAAAAATTGAGAGAAAACCATAAAGAATGCTCCCGATTAATTTTGCACAGCAGGGCTTCTATAACCAAGATAAACACCAAGTAGAAAACATTAAGAAGAGGTTTCAATTTAGTGTGATTTGGCCAAACATAACAAATTTGGGTCCAGAATGTCCTACAGTTTTGAAAAAAACCTGGGGAGAACCCTGCTAAGTGCCGTGTTTACGAGCAAGAGTATTTTTTACAAGCAATCAAGAAAATTTGACAGCGTGTGTGCACGTTTACAATAGTTTTACACTGTTGCGCCACTCATCTGCCCGACAAGAACTGCCAGAAAGTTAGGGAGCCTTTCGCAGTGGTTATGTAAAAAGGAACTCTGTAAGCAGAAATTGTCTGCTTACAGGCTTTTATAAAAGTAGCCTCTGGTCATGGCAGAGTTAATCAAGGCAATGAGGAACTTAAAAAGAGTATGGAATAGAAATGAACAGCTCTTCTACTTTAATAATTATCTGTTTTTCTCATAGAACAAATCTTGCAAAAAATGATGGCAGGTTTAACCAATGTCTGCGCTGTAGGCTCAGTACTACAAGGTCGTTGTAAAATTTCCAATTTCATATCTGTCATAATCAAAAGGGTGTTGTTAATTGATAAATTTGGGGGGAAAATAATTCAAAATCCACAAATATATGTTATCTTTTAAAAATTAATGTTTCTTTTTGACAAATAATTATAAACTCAGTTTACATACATACCAGCAGTTCCAAAGTATCAGCAAAAGCAATTTTATGACATCTATACAAACTGCACTAATGACTTTATACTACTGAGCCAGTGATGCAAAGTTTGTATATATTTTTTATGACTACATGTAGTTCCGGCAAATATTTTGCTCTGCATAAAAATAAATGTCCGTGTAGATATGCACCTCCTGCACATCTACACAATCCCTGCATGAAACTGGGACCAACTGGCCCAATTTCATAAAACTGTTAAGCAGCAAGTGTTGCTTAGCAAGTTTAATTGCATAGCAACCTATACCAGGGTACCGATCTCGGACAGTGTACATACTACATGATATGCTGGTTACCTACATGTATTTTTTCAACTACAAGATTATTCTGTTCTTTGCACACACACACACAAATCGAAATTGGGCCCAGATTAGACTGTGTAAAATTCTAGACACAATTCAAACACACTCACAAACCAGCACACATTCAATGCTGGATTTTATGCAGAACCTAGAAACATGTTTCAATGCTAAATCAATTGGAACATGACAGTAATCAATTTTTGAGTCTATGTTACATGCAATCAAAGAAAAACTTTGCATATGCCTTTTTCATCAACTTTAAAGAGATTGTACAGTGCGTACAAAAACGCCCAATCCAAGAGACGGCTACATTTAGCATCAAGTCCTTTATTTCTTATTCTAGTAATAATAAATAATAATCACTTCTTATTAACTCATTGTCTATGGGTGTATCAAAGCCAGTGATGAAATTTAATGACGGTAAGAATTCCTGGAAAATGGTTGGCTGGCCTGGTGTCCCCCCCCCCCCCCCCACCAGAAATACAAAACAACAGGTTTGGACACAATGAGGACTATTTCTTTCTCTCTTGGGCGATTGCTTTACTTCTTTCAAGACAATTTGAAATCAGGAAATATCCTGAGAACTCGGCCCAAATACATAGAGCATAAAAAACAACTACATATGTATGCACAACAAAATCGTGCTAACTACAATAAGGTTGCCAGTCGTAATTTCATTCAACATGTACATTGTATCATCTGTGACTGGTATCCTGCTGAAATTCTCTTAGCTGAAATTTTCAAAGCACCATCTGCTGCTTAAATGGGCCCTGGTGTAAACAATTTGTTTGAAAGTGTATTCACAACACACAGGACCTACATGTAGGACCTTATACTCGCTCTGAAAGACGAAGCAATAATGGTTTAAAAGTGCCTTGCTAAAGGACTAGAACTCAAACTTGTATTCTGCAGATCAGAAACACCAGAGCTTGAGTCTGGTGCGCTCGGCCATGACACGCCATGTTTAATAGAGATGCCTTCTCCATGCTTCCACTGAGGAAAAAGTGCCTTGCCCTAATACAAGAATGAACTACAGTACATCAGGGAGCAAATCGACAAAAACTGTTATGCAGGCAACGGCAAGTACTGCTCAGCTGAAACGGCTCACCAGCCAAAACACTGTCCAATGCACACTGCTCCCGACTGGTTCCCTGCTATTTTTAAGCTCAGCAAATAAAAAAACTATTTTAAGTGTTTTCCATTTGTTCTGCCTGATGACATTGGACCTTGGCCCACTGCCCTGTGCACACCACACTGGGCAATCTCTAACAGGATGAGACCACACTCTGGGGAATTTAATTGCAACATAAACAGTCTCATAATTGATCATTGGATCACCCTCAGCTCAATTAAACACCAATTGAAAGATAGTGTCTAGCTGGGTGTGACAATGGATACTGGGGTGACACATTAACATTCTCCAACAGATGATTATCAATCCAGACAATTATACCAATTTTGTTTTATGGATATTTTATTTGTTTTTTATAACCTTTTGTATCTGGACCATGATACTGATAACAAATTGAACACTTATGTTTGTTTTCTCGACCCTGGACAAGAACATTGTTGGCAATTCTTTAAGACCATTATCACCATTTCATGAAATAACAAACCTGTGAAAATGTTGACTCAATCGGTCATTGGAGTAGCGAGAAAATAGTGAACCCCCCCCCCAAAAAACAAAAAAAAATTAATTAATTTAGTTTTTTAAATTATTATAGAACATCATGTTTTAGTCTTGAGAGATCAAAATTAACTGTTTTACTCATTATTTTTCACAATCCACAGCATTTTCAGGCAAACCAATACTTCAAGGAAAGTTTCCCACCAAGGCTGTCTTCATACCAAGTAAGTTAAAGGCCCTATATAAAGTGCAAATCTGTAAACATTTATTTGTTTCAATCTGATCAGTGTTGTCAGGGCTCGAAATTAACACTGGACCACAGGCCCGAGGCCAGTTATTTCAGCATCGGGCCAGTAAACTCACAACCGGACAAGCCCTGCGGTCTTGGGTTTTTTAAGTAAATAATAATAGGCTACTTCATTTTGTAATACTTTTGTGAAAAAATGTTGACTAAGAATCTGATCAATATCTTGCAAATTTCTTCAGTATCGAAGTACTGTACATTTAAGACAAATGAGATCGATTTTCTCTTGGTGCTTGTGCAACTCATTTTGATTCTGGTCTTGCAAATACATTCTGGTCCAGAAATCATTTTGAGCTACAACTTTTTTACAAGCCCTGCAGTCTTGTGGACATTTCTCCCAAATTCAAGCCCTGGTTGTGCAAACCCTTTCAAGGGAAAATAAGTCATTCTTTTTGGCAGGGTAAATTTATTCCAATCCTCTAGTTTTGAATCAAGCCAACCTGTTGAAAATGTCAACAAACTTGGTTACGTTATAGTAAAAACAATGAAAAACGATTTATGTTTAGTCAAAAGGTTTTGGATTCTTTTGTTCATAACCTTATTTTGATATCTGGAAATTATTGTAGGTATTATAAAGCAACTGTGAACGAGGGGGGGGGGGTCTTCACAAACTATTATTTTGACATTACAGGACTTCAGACAACACTATTTCTCTGGAGGATTGGTACTGGTATGAACCTGATAATCAGTAAGCTTTCAGCTTGAAACTAATCAATAACCCTGTACTCTGTCCTTAAAACGGCAACAAAAACAGAACATACCGTGACAGAGTATTCATAAGTTAGTTTCTCACTAACCATTTTTTCACAACAGTGTTTGAAAAAATATCAAAAGACTTTTACCAAAAGCCAACTCAATACATGTACTTTCCCTTTAACACGAGAGAGAAAAAAAAACTGCAGGGGTCAACAAACCGGAAACATGTCAGAACCCTTCAAGAGCTGAGCATTTATTGGAAGGCCACTCAGCAAGAGAGAAAAAGAACCACAACAGCGCAGGGTAAATCATAAAATGCTTGATAAGTGTTGACATGCAATCACTAACTGGTGGTACAGTATGTACCAGGAGGGTTGCCATTAATGGTACAGGCATAGCATAACATGGTTTTTTTTTTATTAAAGAAAGATTCCCCCCAAAGTGACCTAGACATGAAGCTTCATGTCATCAGGCCGAGGGGGTTTCGGGGTAGGACTGAGAAGCCTTAGGAGGTATGACCGATCCTTCCTCCATGGTATGACTACAGGTACTCATGCAAAACAACCAATTGGACTCCAAGAAACCAAAACAGAATAAGGAAGAACTAAGACAATATAAGGGCATTACACGGCAACAGACAGCACAAGACATGGAAAGTTGGTGAAGAGGCTGTCCACCTGCAGTGGAGTGAAATGGACACCTTGCATATGACATCACAAGCTTGAACAGTGCCCGCACTGAGGTCAAAGGAGAACCTATCATTGGCCACAGAATTGGGCGGTGCGCCAGATACGCTTGCCGTTTCTGTTGTTTGACTTCAGCAACGGCCTAAGCACGGGATTTATAGGCTAGAAAGAAGCTGTCCAATGCAGTGTACGAAGTCCTTAGTCAAAGTCCGACGATTTTGTCTTGCCATCAAAGATATTCACAAATTGACCTCAGCAAGAGTTTCAACGAGAGGGATGGCAACCGTACATTCATGGAAAATTCTCTTGCAGTTGTACAACAACTCGGACCGTGCTTAAAATATGCGCATACTACAACTCCATCTCACTGACCATCTTGATAAAAACCCCATACATTTGTTCCTTGACTCAGAGAAGGTTTTCCAAACCAATGACTTTCCAATGCATCAGACATGTCAGAATCTGCAATTTCTGCATTTCAGTTCACCGGGGCCGTGCCCTAACAATGGATCGTCCATGCAGTGCCAGTGTGATGAAACCAAGTGACCCAATAATATCAATGTCCGAGTCCTATTTTGAAAATAAATAAATGAAATGTATTGTGTGCAAGTTTCACCAACATATACTATATTACACTACACTTTTATAGCTCTTCTTCAGCAGACAATTTTGCCGAATGATTTTCTGCAAAGCAAAACTAACCAGGAAACCAGTCATAGTTGATAGGTTTGAAATGATATTTTGGCTGGTAACCTTCACATTGGTATGTACAGTTGTTCTGTGCTTTTATAGCTACACAGCATGTGCTTAACTGGTCCCTGGACTTGAGGAAAGAACACTACACAGTGGAATGTCCAGGGCAATATTATACATGTACACATCAGCTGTTCAACTGACTGCAAACAAATTTGAAGGTGCTCCAAAGTTGTTCCGGACATTAAAAAACTTTGGCCATTGGCCAGTCCAGAAAAATTAAATAAAACGTCACCCGACCCATAAAGTGGTTAACCATTACATGTAAATACACACAGTCATGCAACTCTTTTAATCAGTTAAATGTGTTTGTTGGTAACAAACATATCAGAAAATAGCCATATTTATAACTAGTCACATCAACAGCCACAGGGGAGAGGGATAGAGGCAAAGTAGAGAAACAGATCAGACTGACCCATGCACCCATTAAGTTACCCAGGAACAGCAAATTAACAGATATCCCTCCCATCAGCAGGAAACGGGGTTTGACTGGAGGGGAAGCCTGTTTCCCTCAAAGCTAGGGCAATATTTCCTCCAAGGAGGAAGGTGTCCAGTGGCTACGCATGAGACATTGTGTTTCATGGCCTCTCTCTCTCTCTCTCTCTCTCTCTCTCTCTCACTCTCTCTCATTTTTAGAAATTCTTCATCATCATCATGAAGGAATGAAAACAAAATACACATCATGTGTTCATTTATGTAAATTACGGGAGAAACTACCTTAAATTATAGTCCATTTCTATTGTAGCAAAATAGCACAAATATATTCAAGTTGCATGCATTCCAATGTTGGAAAGCACTTATCCATTTCATGCTGAAAAGCACTTTTATTCAATTTAAGTTGGAAAGCACTCAGGCTATCTATTTTAATGGTTCTCCCAAATTTGAATGCTTTCGGCAAATGACAGCAGGGTCCAAGTTTCATTGAGCTGTTTTAAAAGCAGAAAGGTTTGCCCCATAATGTTTCGCTGAGCAAAAGTAAGCAGGAAACCAGTGATAGAATTTATGTTTGATGTTATAGTTTGGCTGGTAACCTCATTCTGGTAAGCAAACTTGTTTTGTGCTTAAGCAGCTCCATGAAATTTGGCTCTGGGCCCAATTTCATAAAGCTTTAAAGCAGACAATTCTGCTTAGTAAATGTATTTACTTAGCAAGAAATGAGTGGGGGTACCAGTGGCAACAATGTAAATTTTATGGAGTGTTGGATGGTAACCTGTTTTTACTAAGCAGTATTTTTCTGTGCTTAGCAAGTTTTTGTGCTAACAGGCTTTATGGAATTAGGCCCGGGTTGAACAACTTCTCAACGGTTTGTGCTTTCATTGTCTTTCACTCTATTTCTAGAAAGATCTTTACATGACAACTTACATGATACTACTTCAAAATAAAACCAAAAGTGTATTCCTTCAAAATTCCTTGTGAAAATAATCTTTCTCAAAAAGATGCTTATTTTATCATAAACACCACAGCCAAAAGGAAAACTGAACCGAACATTTGACAGTCTGTAATTTCTTGAAAATATTTCACTCTCTCATATTCAAGAGTTGCCAACATTTGCATCCTTGCAACTAGGGAGATTTTGTACAAGAGTCTGAGAGCTATTTTACATCCTTTCAACATATTACAGGGACAAAGTTTCCATGATCGGAGTTTTTCAAATTAGTTCATCAGAACACAGAAAGATTGGTTTATTTTCAAATTCAGGGAACTTTCTGAAGAAAATGGAAGACTCCGCAGCTCTTCATAATCTTATTTGGCACGCATCGTTCCTGTACAGCCGCCACTCATGACCCTGGAACAATGTTCTAAGTGTACATGTACAATCTAAAAGCCCTAGTGCTGGATATATAAACACAACAAGTGCAAGCCTTGTTTATGCCTGAATGCAGTCTGTGTACATGTATCTAAGTGACCTTGATTTGCCTGTAACTTGTTTACAATGCGGTAACCAAAACAAAACAGCTCAGCTCCCTCTTTACTTGGGCGCCTTGGGCAAACAAGAGAGAGGTCAGAGTTCAGCATTGGCTCTTCAGACACTTCAGCCTTGGCCTGTTCCTCCCTGAAACTAAGATGTGGGATTAAGTTCTGTCTAGACCGTGGACTTTTACTCATTAGACCAAAAGCAGTTAAGCAGCATGCGACATACATAGTTTTACACATGAATTAAACATGTAAATTGAAAGAAAAAAAAACCTCTTCCACATGATCTAGAATCTTCCCTTTTTGGGGAACTAAAAATGGAGGCCACTTTGTGGGAAATCAGGGACACACAAAATAGTTTAACAATAGTTTAGCCGTTCCTGTACAAATACAACCACGGAACCATTCACGTGGAAAAAAGTCCACATACATTCTACAATATCAACAAAATACAGGCATGTATAAACTGAGTGTTTAGCGATGAACTTTACCCGTAGGCCCTATACAATACTGTGCACGCTTTTGCAAACCACAGAAAAACCGTCCTTAGCGCAAACACGTGATCAAATTCTCCATGTAATGAACACCAAACCCCTGCTGGGCTCAATTTCATAAAGCTATTTTAGCAGAAGATACTGCTAGGCCAATTTCCCTGGCTGCAAGCGCAAAAATAGCAGGGCACCTGCTTCTCGAAGTGTGAACTCTAATGGCAGTTTGGCTGGTCACCTGTTTCTGCTGAGCAACGTTTACTCTTTTGCTTAGCAGCTCGTTGAAATTGGGCCACGCTCTTCACTAGCCAAATCAATCTGTTCAGGGAATATTTGCTGGTTTAACAGCATCAGGAGAACTTGCCCAGAGTATCGCATTTCACGATAGAGGTTGAAAGAGATTGCCACATAAAGCTGTGCTTGTGGTTGCACTTCGTGACAATGTAATATAAATGGCTAGATGTGAAATCCTATAACACATCTGACATCTGATGCTAGGCTCTGCTGACATTTCCTACAATCCTCGCTCCTGACTGTGTGACAGGTGTTAAGGCCCTGTAAAAAAAAAAATTGCTTAGCATCCCCGCCCAACTGGCAAAAACGCCCCCAACCTGTTCCCATTTTTCTCACAAAAAATATATAAACAACTTTTAAAAAACACCACACAAACATGTTGTAGACACGTAAATTGACTGTTTACTTGTCAATAGTGTCGCGCCGGCAGTTGTTTTGATGATTGATTGCCAAACAGAACCTGACCAATAATACCGACAGAGCCATGACTACATGTAGCAAGTAGCATGGTTCTCATTGCACTGGACTACCATTTACTCTCTGTTGTGTTAAGTTTGGGTGTCGGCCTGTTTTCGCTGGTGCTAAACATGCATGGTGAGTAGTTTCTGTCCTCCCTCCCCCCCCAAAAAAAAAAAACCAAACCACTCTGTGCCCCATGTGGCGAATTGTGTACAAAGTTCTCCTGACAGCGTCCACTTTTGAAATAACTTCCGTTAGCTCATTAGCTCATTAGTTTGCCAGATTGGGGAAAACACAAGGGGGGGGCAAACAAAATCCCCTATGACAGGCAATGCGGTTGACAGTGTACTATAAGTGTATAGTATCTGACTGATTGGAGAAGGGGGGAAACAAGTTTTTTTAAACTCCCTCCCAACCTGCAGAAATTGAAAAGGAAGGATGCTTAACAAACATTTTTTCTTTTTTTCATGGCCTAACATTGGGTGATGGTCTAAATATGGGAGAGTCCGATTCATTCCAGAAAGAGGGTGTGCCGGTGATAAACCAAGATTATGCTGAGGGGTCAAAACATGGAGGCCTCCATGATTCAAAGGGACGATTGTTTGATGTATGAAAGAAGAACTGAGCTCATCATTTCACAAAGAACACAAATATGCATTGTGTACATTGTATATTTGACTGCATTACAGCAATATAAACTCAATACAAAATGTTTGAGAATTAGTTAAATTGAGACTGAGGAATGATAAAATTCAAAGTTTGTCAACATGCATGACTTGAAATGTTTTTTAATCAAAAAGGCAATTTGAATCTATTTTTCGCATACACGTGAACAAAGTTTTCTGCCACAAAACCTAGATATTACCTTTGAAAATATTCCAAACTCTCTCAAAAAGAATTACTACATTATAGCACCATCATTGTCATCCAGAAGTGGGTCAATGAAATTGTTGTTTACATGCATAATGTGATCAACCTGATTCTTGGGGAGAACAATCTTTATAAAAAAAAAAGCTTGATCAACAAGACTTTGAACATTCAAGGGCGGAATCATCTTCAAATGGCACAATCTGACAGTTGTATCCGCAGGCGACAACTGAAGCTCTGCTAATACTTCTGACCGTGACTATTTGACAAGTGTGAACAATGGATAATTATCCACATCACACTCGGGGAGAGTCAATTTAGCTCAAAAGGTGATAAATGTCTGCTGCGACCGAAAATGTTCCCCAATCGAGAGAGACATCGATTAAACTACCTCAGGGTAACACTACAGATAGTTGGCGTGCAAACCCTGACGACAACACACCAGAGTTTGAATTCATGGTGGAATTGTTCAGAAATCCACTGCACTGCTGCAAATTAACACCCCTGAGATTCTGACAATAGGGAATCCCCGAAATATGGAAGAGCCAACTTCAAACGGGGGAAACGATGACAAGTGATTTATTTATTTACTCATTTTTTTTTTTTACTGAACGACTGACGGCATGACGTTTACCCACTTAACCGTATCCCATCACTGGTTATGAACATAACCAAGGGCAGTCATGGTACAAGGAACCCACTGGGGACAGGGACACACGTTTTTAAAAATCACCACTTGAATTCCATTTGTATTAAAATATAAAAGAAGCTTGGGGTTAGGGGTACCCCTTGAATTTGCCACTATTCTTTGCCATATATATGTATTACCAATTGCATACAGCACCAGAAAAGTTATTTGCATTCAAAGAGAACTGTGTGGTAATAAAAAATTACAAAGAACGAAATTCAAATCCAAAAGCAAACCTTGGCGAAAGTTTACAATTTGTCGTACTGAAAACAAGCGAGGCTGTCAGTGGAAACGGGGAGGTGTACACCACTTCAGGTTGGAATGCGCAGACGGTGAGATGGTAACTCTTTATTTTAACTATCAATAAGTTAACTATCAAGTACAAGACCACAAGGGAAACTGACTGGGTAAATAAAACAAATTCAAAACTGGGGTTGAATAAAGAAAAATTGGCTACATGTAGAATGAGACTTGAACCTGTGACCTCCAGATTTCTGTGCCGGCACTCTACCAACTGAGCTATCAAGCCCGATGTTGGTGGTCTCCCTATTTTGCCAATATCTTTGTTCAGGGGTGCCAGTCAGAGGCCAAACTTCTTTATTTTATCTTTAACATAAAGAAAATGTACTATGCAGATTATCACAATATGAAGTTTGGAATAGTCTGTGGAACGACTCCATAATGACACTGAGAAATACTACAATCTGCACCAGGCAACGCTAGAAATACACTCAATGTCTTCAGGGAGTGCTCGCTCCAAGGCACCCAAGAAGCCCTGATCACGCTCATGTCCAGTCATCTCCCTGTCTTGGCCCTGTTTAGCTTCTCCATTACACGCCATTTTAAAGACGGGTCTATGCGTTGTTGATTGCGAGGGACAGAGCAATTTGTCCACACTTCAAGGTTAATGCTTTTTTTTCACTGTGTGTAAAAATAAGCACTGGTTGTGAAGGTGCTATCAAGGATACGATATTTAACAAGCCATTCAGAGAGTCTGATGTTTAAAATTGTTGAGACCCACCCATCCACAATTCCTTGATAGGCTATTGAACCCTATTACCAACATCACACACGACTAATTTCTGCTGCGCTCAACATTAGGGAGTCAAACTGCACATTCAATACATGTGTGTGGTTAGTGTGTTATGCCTTAAATGTGCACTACACTGAATACCACACAACGACATTCACTTACAAAATGGCGCGACCAAGATTACTGCGATGATGACATCAGGGCCCAATTTCATGGCTCTGCTTACCGTAAGCAAAGAATCGGCGCTTGCAGTTAGAATTCAGTGGTAAGCAGAGCCATGAAATTGGGCCCAGGTGAACTGGATCAATACACTGAAGAATACAGTAACGCCTCAAATGAAGCAGCTATTTTAGATCAATGCTCTCCCAGCTCAGGAGTTTTCAATGGCTTTTCCTGGCTTCCAGCTTGCAACTTTGTATTTTGAAGAGGAAATGAATGCCAATCTCTACCATCAGGAGCGAAGGTCACCTATCTAAACAAGGTTTACCTATAATAATGCACAGTACAGACATGACAGACGATCTTGATGATCCGGGTACTTCTTCTTCCTTCAAATTTCTATTCTGAAATTTTAATTGAAATCTGAAATGCAACAAATATTCCGAATGGCACCTAACTTATGGTTCACTACTGCTAAAGGGGTGGTACATGTACATGTAGGCCTGCATTATACCAGCCATGCCAGCCAGTAAGTAACATCCAAAGATCACCAGTATCAAATGAAAGATGAAGTCACTACATTCATTCCAGGCTAATTCATTCTATCGTGTCACAAAAGTGCACTAAAAATTGACAGTTAAAACTTAAATTTTTCAAAAAGTGATAAAATCTCTTCAAACAATACAAAAAGGAGGTTACAAATTCCAACTATAAACATGATAAAACTCTTTTATGGGCGAGAGTCATCCCTTACTAAAAGATCTGAAACCAAACTCCAAATTTTAGAAGATACACACACATTTTCACCTTTTTGATAATCCCAGGAGTTATAGATTTCAACAAGCTTCTTGAAACATTATCCCCTTCGCAAAAGAAGCAGATACATGTAGAAGAGCAGGGTTTTGTATTTTTATATACATCCATTGTACACGAGGCAGAGATGCAAAGTCTGATCTCCGATAAGTAAACACCTGAAATTTCTCATCCCAAATTGGAGATTGAAGCATACAAAATGAATGCAGCACTCGCATAAATGTGTGACGATTCCATTTACACATCCAAGTTGTAATTTCTTGATATACAGTGTACATACAAAAAACTTATGGGTCAGAGAAAAATCTAATTTTGCAATCAGGAGACATTGCAGACCTCAGGGATGTGATGTTGAAAAAAAGAAAGAACTGTGAGTGCAAGGCGGGAAAGCTTGCAAACCTAAAGCCTACATACATGTATACATTTATCGTTGGTTTCAAAAGCCCTATTCTGCAATCTGGGGCATTCTATATGGTTTCATCTTCATGTTGTTATGAATTTGATCTTAATTTAACAATTACCTGTATTTATGGGGGGGGGGGGTTTTGGGGGATGCCAAAAATCCTGGATTTCCAAGGAAAAAACAGAGAAATTACATCCCTGAAGCGTTCACAGGGAAAAGGTGATATTGTCCAAAAATGAGCACGGTGGTCAAAAGGTGGGTCACCCCAACTTGGAATGGGCTGGGGAAACACACACGCACATTTTTACATTGTATAAAATGTAATCTCCTGACGTACAAACATGACAAATCAGAAACAAAATAACAAATGCAATGCAGCACCTTTCAAAAGGTAATGCACTCCTCACACGTAATCATGTTTTTTTACAATTGTATCAATCAATTCACAACTGACATCTGAACAAAAAAGCCACCTGACAAATACAGATGCCTCTTCCTGTTCCAGGATTCATACATGTACATCGAAAGTTACAGCCAGTGTCCTTGACAAAATAAACTTCACCAAGCTGGCTCAGTATTGGTCTCGGGTGGCCACATTACAAAGGACTTTTGAGTTAAACGGAACCATTTCTGACAGAAAAAAATGAGCAATCTTGGGGAGTCATGTGCCCATGTATACCAGATTTTATAAATATAATGCAAGTTCACTTTAAGTATGTCAGTGTTTGGTGCACAACATGAGTAATGAGTCAACAATCAGTTTTTAACTCCCAAGACCAAAATTTGACATTTGAAAACAGTGACAACATAAATAAGATTTCTGTTCACTGTTTTCTTGTGACTCTGATGACCTGTGGAGTTCCGTCTTTCATAGGTTTGTTATTTCATGTGCACATGTATACAATGGTTCATATAAATTGTGGATATTGCACATGACGCATATGACGTCACACTCTCAAAAAACGCCATCCCTGAGGCCAAAAGGAGGCAGATCATCGTACGTTAGCTGTTCTTTGTGCGGTAAAAATGGCGCGTGACCTCAGCGTACCTGTAGCGTTTTGCATTATGCACTGGGGGGTCTATGGATTTCTATAGACCCCTTGCACAACGTGGAATGCACCTCTGAACAATGCGCGTCATTTTGGGAGTCAAATCTTCTGTGCTTGTTTTTGCACAATTTTGACTCCCAAAATGTCAGACAGGATAGGCGCGTTTGCGTGCGCTGCGCATTATGCAAGGGATCCATACTTGTCTTAGACAATAACCAATGTTGTCTGCAGGTTTTAACCAATACATGTACATGTAGCTCTGCAAACGAACTAGTCAAATTTGCTTCTTTAGGTAGCCACTTAGCCTGGCAGCAATATTTTTTGCACGTTGTTGCCGCATTTTCCTTAAAAAGATTTTGACTGTGTAAATAAAAAAAATTGTAATGCCTTTCCCTTTTTCTGTTGTTCCCTCTTTCACAGGAAATGCCAGAAGGATGTGCAACACAAACAAAACAGAGTTGTGCATACCTTTATTTTCCATAATGTTTAAACAGAACTTGTGAATTCCCCCATTTAACAGTCTCTACACATTCCAATCCAAGCTATGAGCCCATTGGTAAAGGGAGCAGATGTCAACACACTTTCAGGGATTAAAAATAGAACACTAGAGTGTAACCCAGTCTTTTCACAAAACCACAAACCACAGAGGGCAGTGTACAAAACAAAAATGTGTGTGCAAAATTGTAGGGGATAGAAAATAATGTTGTTGGGCAATGTTGGGGAATAAGATAAACATTCCACCAACATAAGAGATATTTAGAAAAGGAAGGTCTCATTTTTGTTAGCTGTCCGCTCCATTTAATCATTAATAAATTTGGAAATTGAATGTTTATTTACAGTTAAATGGTTAACCGGTTAAATGTCCAAACCCTAAAACAAGCGTTGTTAAAAAACATTCACAGCGTTTCGCAACATGTCTGCTTACTCACAACGAAAATGTGTGCAGGCTGCTAAGCTAGAGTTGACTAGATGAGGGTTGTATAGCCCTGGTCAGGAGAGAATTACTGCAAGGCTTGCACGAATGCAAATTTCTGAACAATATATGCTGTCCTTGAGAAAACGGTGTATCAATTTATGGTTTAATGTGTGTCTCTGTGGCCTCACATTGATCTTTTTTAATTTGCAATTTTTTCTCTTCATAATTTCTTTCCACAATGGGAGTGATTCCAGTGGAAACATTTCTCATGATGATGAGTTTCATTGTGAACTTCTGAAATTTATTTGACATTTAAAAAAAAAAAATCTGTAAGGAAGGTTCAATTGGAGCTCTTCAATATGCTTTAATTAGTAGCCTTATTACAAAAACAAATTTACGTCTAGTATACTGAAGTTGGTCCATATACAAGTACACAGGAATTACAAGTGGAGATCTTTCTAGGGTTCTCTTTCAAATGATTGATAAGCTTGAACCATTTCATGTTGGTACTTTAAAAAATCTCTACCGTGTCTCTGTTCAGTATTATTTTTAAGTAAATTTGTTGTTGAGAATATCGTTGTCATAATAAACCTTTACTAAATAAAGTAAAAAGACAACCATGACAACAGACATTCTCATAAAATGCACTGATTTGTCATTCTTTCGAGAAATAATATGTATGGACAATGTCTTAGGGTGAATAGGCGAGAACCTTGGCCGAAATCCACGGCCGATAATCTGTGGCATTTATACTAATTATTCCTCTGTACATGTATGTACAATGTACCTGTCCAATGCTGAGAACTGCCCATCAGTCTGGCCCTGAGCCCTAATGGACTCCAATAAGAGCAAAGATGTGCATTGTACCATCAATGTCATTGCTGACTATTGGCTCAATGCAAGTTAACAATTAGTAAATTAAGAATAATACCTAACTACAGACACTATTTATTGGTGGTCACCGTATACAGGGTAAACTGTAACAAATGTGCGAAGCAAGCACACCTCAGGTAAGGATATACATGTAAGTGTGAAATGTACAACTAGTTTCATTAGTAAAACTTTCACCTGAGCTTAAGTTCATTGCGCTCTTCAAAACTACAACAAAAAATATTCACTTTTCAACTATATATTACTTGTAGTACAAGCTAGCAGTATATGCTTGCCGCACATGCTTGCAGTACATGCTTGCAGTACATGCTTGCCGTACATGCTTGCCGTACATGCTTGCCGTACATGTTTGCCGTACATACTTGCAGTACATGCTTGCTGTACATGCTTGCCGTACTATGCTTGCCGTACATGCTTGCCGTACATGCTTGCCGTACATGCTTGCCGTACATGCTTGCCGTACATGCTTGCCGTACATGCTTGCAGTACATGCTTGCCGTACATGCTTTCAGTACATGCTTGCAGTACATGTACATGCTTGCCGTACATGCTTGCCGTACAAGCTTGCAGTACACATTAATGTGACCAGTCCGCTGTAGCCACTAGTTACTCATTGGTGACTACTTGCGTGGCAACTAGGCCTGGCGACTAGTGTGATAGTTGTGACTATTGATTGCTATGTGTTTTTCAACTATGCCGTTAACAGTGAAGTCACAACTAATTAAAGCGCGACTGTTGCTACTCGCCAAGGCCAAATTGTCATTGTCTGCTCTGGTATATTGTTGCATCAATAGAGTTGCTTACAGCAATGGCTTCCATTGCAATGCATACTTCACATTTCAGCCTGAATTTTACCATCTTGCGCCTGCAGCAATCCACAATCTTGGTTTTGAAAAAAATTTGCAACTATAGTCGAAGTCGCGATTAATTGAAGTGCGACTAGTCGAACAGCGAATTTCTTGAGTTGCCCAGGCCTAATGAAAACCACTGGGAGTCCACTACAGCCAATACCCACTGCATGCCAGATTTACAGGTTTGACCATGGTTTGACTGACACTGCTCTCAGGCCAATAACCCTAAGCTACCAATTTCGTGTACCTGTAACCAGTAACTGTAGTATAACTTCAGATCATTTACCACACTCAGTTACCATGCACAAATTACTAATGGCACATCTCCGACAGAATTACGCGATACAGCTTCACAAATCCCAGCATTAAAATTCTCTCTCTACAGCGAGTATTGTTCCTTTTTTGCTACTTATCGTTTCACGCAATGATTTTAATTTATTTATTTATTATTTTCAGAAATCTAGGTTTAACAGACAGGTAATCAGAAACACATACTGTATGGGAATGCAGGAATGTCCATCGAGGATGTGTTTTAATTGTACACCACCATTATTGCACTCCGCTGTGTCAGTGTCAATTTCACTACACAGTGCAGCGAAGGATTTATGTGCTGTTACATGTAGATACATAATGGAACACTGTACCATATACACATTAAGAAATTAAAGGCACAATAAATGTGTAAAGTTCGATAAAGGCAAAGTTTCAAGGTGTTATTTTGTTTTAAAGGGTGTCATAATTTGCTGCAAACTCAAAAATACAGTGTTCAAATTGCTACATTATGTACAGGTAGGTGAAAGATAAGAGTGCCCAAATTCAAGATTGTCCCCCCTGCTCCAAAGACACACATACTCCTGTCTGGCATGCACCATAAGGATACTCCGAATTCTCTCCATGCACAAGCTAGGGTATCAAGGCTGATATGCACGAATTGCAGGCCAATACGCACAAATAGCAGCAATTAAGCAAGAAGAGTCTTTTTAAAAAACTTTTTACGATTTGGGCTAGCCAAAACTATGCGAATTGTTTTGTTTCTTAACCAATTTATCAAAATAAATTTGATTTGTGTTATCCATATATTCTTTTTCTTTCTATATTGTAAATTGTCATGCAACGTGACCTTTGGATCACTACATGGTAGTGTTAATAAAAAAATTCAGAGATATACCAGGAAAAAATACATAGCACTGGTTCAAAACATTATTTAAAAGTTTTGTTCAAATAATTGTTGTAACTTCTTCAAATTTGTAAACATTTGGCCTATCGTAGCTTCTGATTGAAATCACAACTTCCAGTCCAGTACAGAGCACTTTCAAATAAGGACAGCAAATAAGACACTAAAAATGAATTTCAGAGGAACGAGCACATGACCAGTAATTGGACATTGTCGCAGAGTTGAAACCCCAAAACAATCTCAGCAATTAATTACAGGATGGAGTATTGACAGTCATGTCAATGGCCATTTCCTAGATCCATCTTTACAACGCAGTGCGACATACCACTGACAATGCTACTAATCAAGCATGCATTTGCCTCCCCATACTGCAAACTTGTAACATCGACGAGAGAGAGAGAGAGAGAGAGAGAGAGAGAGAGAAAAAAAGAGGGAAAAAAACACTAGCAGCTTGACTGAGCACCAATGAAATTGCAGACAACATGTCCCTAACCAGAGCAACCCATTTCTACTGGTTGATTGGTTGACTATTTATAGCTCTGTAACCCAGTTTGGTCTCGATGATGCTGGGGGGGGGGGGCGGTAGAGGGTGCGCATGCTCCACAACGCGGACACATCACATTGGTTTTCATGATGTGAGGGCCCCCTCAGTAATCCTTGTATATGATATTATAATAACGCTAGCGTATGAAGGGGCCAGGGATAGGTATTGATAAGGTTCCAGTCTGCAGCAATTTTTTATTTACATTCAAGACCCCAGGCTCGAATAAACACAATGTGCACTACAGACATCATGGACATAGCCACAGACAGGCAATATTTACATTGGAATAATTGAGTCAATGTCACTCGGGGGGTAATTTCAACAGGTTTGATGTACGTGTGCACATAAATAGACCTGCATCAAAACAAATATTTAGATGTACCATGTAGATGTAAATGTAACCAGCAAGAAGTTCACCTGCTTATTTTTTATATCAATCAAAAGTACATGGACCAGAAATGCAAGCATTATGGAGTTGTGCACAGTGGACTACCACATGTGCAAGTTCATTTTCATGTTCTTGTAGGGTACATACATGTACAACCTCAGAGTTTCATGTACTATGCACATGACAACGACATTACATGTAATGTTTCATTTTTGCTGCAGTTTTACATCAACTATGTAAATGTGACTAAAAATGTGTTGTAGGATACATTAAAATTACACATGGTACATGTCATGTGTAAATGTATCTTTAAAACAGTTTTGTTTTAGATGACCTTCCCGTCAAGGGTACTGGCAAACTCCCACACTAAGGGGATATAATGTAAACACATCAACCTGGCAACAGCAAAATCTCTCATACAAACATTGGTTTAACATCTATGATTATGAACTGCATAAATCAATAAATTGTGTTTCAGTAACTAGACGGCAATACTTATTCCAGTCATTTAACTGTGTGCCATTAATTTAATGTGTAGTATGTCGCTCACCACACTGTACCCTTTCTCGCAGTCTACACATGACTTTAATATGTTATACTGGTACGCACATTACATGCATGTATTCTAAACATAATACACACTTAGCACTTCCCAAACCTAAGTATTGGTTCCAAGATGACCCTGTATGCATGTAGGCCTACATGTGTGTTACTCCTTTAAAAAAATAAAAACCCACCTCATCACTGACAGAGGGTGCTATCACCCAAAGAACTGATAGCGATTTGTGATGACAGCAGTTCGTCATGGCTCTGTGGTTCATGTGATATGGTCTCAGATGGTGATGATTTTTTGTTGTTGTTGGCGAAGATTTTTATTTATTTTTTTCCACTAAGAAAACCACAGCATCTTAGAACCAATACTAATGCACTTCCCCTTAAAAGCTACATTAATATGTATGTTCAAGTATGAGCTCATTTTAAATGATCACTGTATACTACAGTATAACTGATCAATGGTCATACATGTACTTCTACATGTATGCAGAATAAGCCAACATGGTATTTAGTTATATAAGATTTCAAACTTCAAGGACCATTTGGAAGGACACGGTCATCAAAACCTGACAGTTCCCTTTAGCTCAATACAGACATCCATCTACTTTACAAGTCCATGTACAACTACAATGCACATGTACATTGGTTTCACCCATGTACACACACTTGTACATGTTGTAATGAGGGGCCAGGAACGGGTTGAGTCTACAGTGCAATAGCTCTTTAAAAAAAACTTAAGGTGTGACCGTACATATTATACAACACATACCCTACATTATTAGTTTCTGTTTGATCCTTTTTAAGGGTGTGTGAAACGATTGGAGAATGTTATGCCCAACACAACTCACATACATGTAAGTGTCTTTTAAAGATCCTTTGGAATCTCTTAAACTTTGAAAAGCAAACATCTATCCAGATTATAGATGATGTGCCTTCTGGACAATATGCGAAACCAAAACAGAAAGTTTCTACCTGGTGATGTGCGCACTCTTGTTGGTGTTTGGTTCAGGAATGGAACCATGATCAAAGTTGAATTATGTGACCTATGAAGGAACTCATTATCAAATTTATGCAGAACAAGAATTGCACGCATAACTGCTGCGCAGAGTTCAGTAGAGGGCGGTTTAGATGTAAACAAAGTGCAAACTGTCCATTGACCAAATTCACCTGACGTCATCATCCCATTTGTTCCTTGCTCTTTGATCATCCCAATAATCTTGCCTGTGCCATTTTGGGAGTCAATGTGACTGTGTGTTGTCAAGTATTAGGGCAAATTTTAGACAGCTCTGCATTTTGCACGCTTTACATGTACCTACTGACTCCAAAAATGGTGAGGGCAGCACAGTCAGAGCGTGAGATGTGCACGAGAGGGGTCAAAACCATCTGTCAATGAAATGTTTCTTGAACACTGAAAGATGCAAAAACTAATTAGTGACGTTTTATCCCTTTGAGAATGTTTCTTGAAAACATAGAGGGTTGGAAAGCATGCACTGGTCTACAAAGTTGTAAATGCGTACCATCTGGATATTGTAACAACAACAACAAAAACAGCTTATGAGGATGCAATTACACGCAAAACTCGCACGCAACATGCAGCAGCAGTCTTATGAACTGAGTGTTTGTGCGTGTTTGGCCGTGGTCATGTCAGCACCCCGCATGTTGTGAACACTGCGGCGGATTGCGCACACACAGGCAACTGTTTCACAGAGTGCCCATGGTCATGGTTCGGTGGCCCCGGTCAAAAGGCACCGCAAACAATGAACGGATTAAAACTTTTGATGGATTTGCGCCTAATGCATACCGGCCAAGATTTTGTAAAGACAGATTATAACTGCACATTGTGATGAGGCCATTCATCTCTCTTCAGGATGCTGTCTATTCAACTGGGCGCAGGTTGATAATTGGCTGATCACATCGCAGCTTCCCAACGGTCTGATTGCGCTTCAAAAACACGACCGTAAAAAAACCACAAAAAAAACAAACAAACATTAAGATCTGCAAATGTCAATGAGAAAACATCTTTATAACAGATTAAACCAAGCTCCGTTGACAAATGGCTAGGAGAAAAGAAGAAGGCTTTTGGACTGAAAATCATCAAACGGGGGGGGGGGGGGGGGGGGGGGGGGGGAGGGAAAGGGATTTTTAATCCCAAAGTCAACCACTAACTGGTTAACACACATCGGTGTAAACAACAGATTTTACCCAGAATGTTGAACCAATGAGCAATGGTTGCACCATGAAAGTTTCCAACAACAACAATAACTAGAGGATTGGACATGATATCTGTTTCTACATTACACTAAATGTGATTGGCACAATATCCTACAAACTAGGGATTAATTTTGCAACTGCATCAAAGCATATGCTTCATGAAAATGGATGGGTTGGAAAGAATATACTTTTCTAAGATCCAATAATGTACTGGTATCCGTTTATGATTTTGCTTTTTTAAAGGAGTTTTAAAAAAAAGTACAATGCACCATTGTAAGATTAAGGGGGTTGCATGGAGCCAGTGAGAGCTGCCAACATTTCCATCTTGCACTCAGGGAGATTTTGAACAACAATCAGGGAGTTATTTTGAATTTTACATTCAACATTCATGTACATTAGGGGAAATGTCTCCACAATTACGGATATTTTTCAATTTGTTTTAAGAACATGGAAAGATTGGTTTAATTTCAGGGAATTTTCAGCAGAATCAGGGAGAGTCGGCAGCTCTGACAGACCTGCCAACATTTGCATCTTGAAATCAAGACAATTTTGTACAATAATCAGGGAGATATTTAGAAGGAAAAAGTTTCCATAATCAGGGAGATTTTTCTAAATTTTTTCATCAGATGTCAGAACATGGAAAGATCGGTTTATTTTCGGGGAATTTTCTGCAGAATCGGGGAGAGTTGGCAGCTCTGAAGCAGCAGATCTTGATGCGTTTGACTTTGAAATAGGTCAAGATGGAGTCTAAATTATGCATAGACTGTCCGACTTTCCATCGGGTCTGCACTTTCCTGTAAAGTCACTGTCTGTGAACCAAATCAAATGCATAATTCATGAACGAGGTGGTTTATCTACTCTTTAATTCCAGCTGCTCAAAGTTCAAAACCATGAAGGTTTGAATGGTAAAACCGAGTAAAATGTTGTTGTTGACATATACATTATCCTTTTGGTTTAATAAGCCTGTTTGTTTTATGAATAACAAAAAACTTATTATTATTCTTTTTTTAACTTTATGGTACAGCAGGTCTAGAGTTGCACACAAATTACGCTGCCTTCTTTCTCTTTAGGTTTTTTCATTTGGGTTGATGTCTATCTTTCATTGTAGGATCGTTATGTGCATTTGTATTTATTGCCTCCTACTTATACTGATTACCCATGCATTGTTGGGAATCAAACTGAACGAAAAAAAATTATGTTATGGTCGCTTTGCCTAAAATGCCCACTACACTGTATTTAACCAGAATTTCTTCCTCCAGATAAATTCGTGAGTCAAAAGGGGGAAAACTGGAACAAAAATAATCATTCCAAACCTGGTACAATGTAGGTACAGATTTGTTTCTTAATTTTTTTGTTTTTCTTTGATGAAAAAAAGAAAAAAGAACTTCAGCACCAAAGGTCAGACAAAACAGAAAACAGATATACTAACTTAAAAAAAAAAAAGGGTTGAAATAATTATATTACACTGCACATGTACTTAGTCTTGGTGCACGACGCCCTAAGCGTATTTTGCTGTCCAGTTAGTACACTGTATGACCTGTAAATTGCCGCTATCGGTAAATCGCTGTCAAGCGTACAGTAACCAATTCTGGGCAGCAAAATGCGCTACATGGCGTCTTGCATAAGACTTTATCAACATGTCTACATCGATGTACATCTCGTGCACACTCATGTTGCATTTTATCTGCTTTCATTTTAAGCTTTCAGGCATTACTTTTTTCATTTTTCTTTTTTAGTTTCTACGAATTAATACTGTACAAGGAATGTGCACATTTATGTTGATCTTAAAAATTTACCCTCTAAAAAGTATTTATCGTTCAGACTTCAAACACCCTCTTTACTCCATGAATAAAATACACTAAATTCACTCTTCTCGTTTTTCTTCTGGCTCGTTCTATAAAATAGGTATGGTACTGAACATGTACGAAACAGGAGTTATTTTTAAACCTTAGAAAATAAGTAGTACAATTTTTTATTGAGTAAAAGAGCTGACCTCTACATGTACAAATGGTATAGGTTTTGATGGGCTTCTCATGGTATTTCAAAATAATTTCCCCGATATTTCTGAGGCAAAACAAATCGGAAATCAGAATTTAAAGTAGGAAGAATACCATGCCTAATATAACCAACCACAATTTTACGTGTAATACAAAAACCATCCTAGCTTGTTATTTTTTCATAAAAGTAACCAAGCAGGGACTAGAAATTTCATTTATCTGTGTTGATTTTTTTAGGAGCGCAATTCATAGTTTAGACAAGCCAGGGAGAATATTCTGTTTTCATCACCTTGGGTACGTATCTTCTACCCTGGCATGGTTGACGTTGTAGAGGGAAGTATAATGGTCGTATTTTCAAAAGGTTTCCTGTAAAGTTTCATCTCTCGACTCTTTCCTTTCTGTACGAGATCTAAACCTGCCCATAAGCACTCGGGTAGAATTATAATATTATAATATCTGAGGCATATATTTAAAATAAAATATCCAGAAAATGTTGGAGACTGTTTTTATACATGTATTTCAAGCTTTTAAGCTGTTATTGAGAGTTTTTGTTTCGACATCAAACTCTGATTTCAAGATCATGCCACGACCATAAAAATGGGGTAGATATTGTTGTAATTTTATAATATCTGAGGTGAACATAAATAAACACATTAAAATTAAACATAAATTTGCATATAGTTTGTATTGTATTTGTATACAGTTCTTTTTTAAGGACATTTTAATTTCCCTGAAGAGAGAAAACAAAGTTTTTATCTATTTATTTAGGACTTCATTGCAAGAAAATGCTCTAGTCCTTACATGTACAGTACTTCTTGATAAGTGGGAATTAAGTTTATAAATATTTCCAGCTAGCCGGCTTTGCTGATCAAATAAATTTGTTTAGCCGTAAAAAGTCTGCTTAAACCATCAATACGACATTTGGCCACAGAAAACACAAATGCTTTGTAAAATTTACACCAAAAGCACAAAATACAAAATACAAAAACACCACATGACACAGTTGGTTCACAATGTGACAACCAGGTGTAATTTGATTAATTGCATGAACTAATCCAATGACACTCCAATTCAACAAATCGTCTGCCGGCTATTTTTGTACCCATGTTCAACCGAATAATTTTGTATACATGTAGCCACACGGTGGTATTCTATGGATTAAAAGCAAAGCATCGGCTGTGTCTAGACAGTTAACATTACTTCATGTACTTGAAAGCGTTTTACGCACCGCTGCGGGGTTGAAGGGCCCCTTGTAATTTCCCCAGACTCGGCCTTCCCCCAAACTCCTGGCTGGCCTCCAATTAAAGATATTGGATTCCTCAATGGGGCGAAGAAACTCTCCTCAAATGGACATGACTTCTGCAGTAAACATTACATCCTGGTGGTGTTATGTTCCAATTACCACAGGTGCTCTCCAAAGGAAAAAAAAATCATGTATCAATTCCAACTCGCTGTCCAGACTTGAATCAAGTTTGGTTGGTGCAAACAAAATGTGTTGGTTATTAATTGATTTACAAATGTTATTACAGGAAGTTCTGCTGAATTACTTCAACCTCATCCAGCCACAGAGGAAATTTCTCGCCCCAAGATCATCTCGAGCAAAATTGGTGAATGTATAGACATGTGAATGTTCAATTAGCTGTTTAAACACACCTACATGTACTTTGCTCAAAGCGAGACTGTAAATGTACATTAGACATGTACTTGGCATATGTTGCCATTTTGTAGAAAATGAATGCAAGTTACATTCACAATGTATGTAAATATCGAAGGAAAGAGGGCTGATGCTCCTGCTCGGGAGACAACCACATATAATTTGTCAATCGTCCAATAACACTCCCCCCCCCCCCCACCTCGACACCTCCTCCCACACTCCCAGGGTTAGATTGTATTAGATCATATTTACACAATACCCTTAATAAATTTATCGTTTGTAAAGATCATACTTGTTTGCGATGGTACTGTACCACCAGTGGAAATCGACATGAATGTACAGTATTTTTTTGACCACGGGTAATAAGAACCTTATATCCATCTCTCATGGTGCCCTCCACCCCCACATTTTGACATCACGTTATTATGGGTTATGTCTGGCTTGGGGTAATTATTACAAACCACAGTGCGCAATACGTAGAGGGAGCTCACATGGACTCTCTCGATCATCATGCATGGCATAAACTATCACTTTGATCCGCTCAGCTTATAATGGGCCATTAAACATTCTGCTTTGTCAAGTAGGCTTTGGCCAAATGTCATCATGTCGTACAATTGGATTTATACGGGGACATCAATTTATTTCACCGCCTGTGTTTGTTTAAATCGTATGCCTGATACATGTAGAATGGCCTTTAAATTGATGTTTTTAACAACTTTTTAAAAATAAATGGCTGACAGCACTGTTTAGCCATACGATGAGTTGGACCTTAGCGTCGGGCCAAGTCAAAAGAAATTGCGAAAGGGTTGTTAAACTAGTGTTGAATTTCACTTACAAAAGCTTCAAAACTAAAATGAGAACAACATTAAAGATGGAAAATGTTGAGGCCTAAAAAAAAAAAAACAGGGATTTTCTTACAACATCAACGCTTTTCATTTGAGTTTTAACTTGTTTCCATGGTGTGGTTTTACCATCCGGTTTCACACTCTGATAATTTTTGCCGCTACCAGCAAGGTAAATGAAGTATGCTCACAAACTACATGTCATGCATGTAGCGTATAATATATTTATTGATAAAAAAACAACCTTGGTTGAGAAAAAAAAATAAAAAATTAGATTGAATAACTCTTGCAAAAAAGTCAGGCCCAAGTCCTGCAAGCAAGTGAAAAAAAAAAGGCTAAGAAAAAAACCCAGTTCTCTTGCAGTGTAAAGTGCAAAGCATTACTTCCAACCAGTCTCAAATGTTTAATCTATTTCCCTCATCTGAATTTCATTTCCTACAACGGACGAGTAATAAATTTAACTAATTTGCAAGTATCCTTTAAAAAAACTTCTCCTTTTTCAATTATCTTACAACTTGAAAAAAAGAGTTGACAACTTCACTAAAATTTGCACTTCTGCTACTACTTTTAAAAAAATGTTGTTTATGATTCATTAGACAGAGATGAAAAAAAAAACCTATCGCTGTAGCCAGATTTTGAAAGTTTGGCTTTGAGTTGTTGTAAATGGTGAATTTCAAAAAGAAGGGAACACTAGAGATTGTCATTCTCAGGAAAAGAAACATTGCATTTAGTTAAATATAATTTCTTTAAATCTCTTTCATAAACAGATATTTGTAACTATTTACAATTTCTAACTATCAGCAATTTATGTAAACTCGCGAAAAGGCCGCCTTTGGCGGCCTTTCGCGAGGCTGTTAGTTTCCTGTGGTGATTGGTCGAGGTAATTGTTTGATCGATTCAGAAAAAAAAAATAATGGAAATGTTGTATTTTCTATAATACACAGAGAGATACACACACAGACGTGTTGGCAGGAAATAATGAAATTGGGCCCAGATGTTGTACCATTTAATATCGGCGTAATAATTTATGCATAATGAATGGTCCAAGTGCGAACTTGACCAAAATGGGAGAGCGGCCGGGTTTGCGGGTGGGTTGCGGGCCAGATTTGGTGCTGCGCGTGATTAGTGCCGCACGTCAACGTTGTTTTCGTTGCGCATGTTTTCGTAAATCATCAGCCGCGCTTTCATACCTTGCGTTCGTTCATCCTTTTTAAAAAAAAATATGTGAAACAAATCAAATTTTGAAATACGAAGAAAATAACAAAATCGTACCCCCTTAGTATGATCACCGGACCGAAAAAAGGCCGTACGAAAATTTGCAGCCCTATCTATACAGGCACCTGGGAGTTTTTCTAACACAAGCAGAAACGTTACTTGCATTAGTATTTTGTGGATGAGTATACCAAGTTACCTTACATACTTTTTAGTGACTTATTATTAAATTCCAGGGCATTTCCTGTCAGGTAAGAAACAGTACTAGTCGTCATGGTCATATGAGAGATTAAGAATTTTAAGTATCAATTAATCAAGAATAAAAATAATAACAGCTGTGCAAGATTTAGATGTGCTCTGTTCCTCATATAAACATTTTTATAAAACAAACAAACTACTGGTGCAATTTCCATAAAATAAGATTTTATGTTTTCATCCACTTAGGTGTGTACAAACCATGCCTGCAGAATGTCCAGGCTCTGTGGCCCTTTTGAAAACATGATGTCACGGGCTACATGGTGTATAGCTCTTTCTCACTGATGTCACATTTCTAGATCAATGCGGGAGGTCTGCCATGCTAAACACTGCGCGCATGTATGATGCGTACGCGTAGTGCCATCCAGCGTTCCGTTTCGTACGTGTACCACATGTTCGTTTGGTAACGTGTGTGGGTGTGTGAGCATGTCTACCCAATGAAACTGAGGACTTTAACAAAAGAGATCCGGGTGTTTGACAGAGCGAGGACGTCCTGGTTTTGCTTTTGTGTACAAAACCTGTGGGGACATCGCTAAAACAAGTCCAAACAATGGGAGAACAAAGAGAAGTCCGCAATTTACGGGATTCACAAACATGCGTGTGTGTGTGTGCGTGTGTGGCGTGCGCATCTACGGTAAGTACTCCAGCATGGCGAGCAATAAAATAGTGTTGTCACCTGAGAAGAGCCAATACAGTAGAATTTATAATCTAAGTATCAACTGCTTTATTTGTCAAAACTAATTTTCTTTTCATACAAAACTAACTGACAGAATGTGACTTTCAAGGCCTTCTAAATGTAGCACAGTCAGCGTGTCAGATTCCATTTTCTTACAAGAGCAACTCAATCCAAAACAGGTTGGATAACGATTACTGGTTCGCATGCAGGAACATCTTGAATTCCATTTGTCAGGTCTTTTCTTAGGACTTGCACATCGATATCTATTAAAGACTATGTCGCTCTCATTATAAACACGTAATCCACAGAGAATACATGTGTAAGTTATCATATTGAACCAAGAAATTGAAATCAAAATACTTGGTGTCAAGATTAAACCAAACAATGACAAACAATTTTTATTTTAAAGAAACACTCAGATAATTAGGGGCCACTTACAATAGTCAATGTTTAAAAAATTGTGATTTTGTTTTCAAAATTGTTTTCAAAATTGTTTTCACCAACCCACCCACCCCAAATTTTGTTTTTTAAATATTAAAATATAATATATTCTATACACTGAAGAACAAAGTAATGCCTCAAATGAACCAGATATTTTAGACCGAAGGTCTCCAACATCAGTAGTTTTCAATGGTTTTCTCTGGGCTAAACAAACAACTATGTAGTTTATCAGGAATTAAATTTACGATCTTGGCTAGCTGAATACTTTTTTTTTCCGATTTATTTCAGTTATTTCTTGTGAGCCACCCACCCACAATTTCAAGGAAAAACAAATCAATTTTTTTTTTCATTGACTATTCGTGAATGGCCCCTTACATAATCCATGAAATGAGCTAAGTTTTTGTAATTGTATTTTGTTATTCTTGCACTGCTTGCCCATGTTGAGCACAAAGTGGAAACCCATGCACGTTTTGACCTTGCCTGGGTTGGGTTTAAAACTTGCAAAGGCCAATTTAGAAGAAAACAATTGTGCGAGCCAGTTGTACTTCCACTATGTTTCTATTTTGCGCTCAACACCCGTATTCACATACATATGTCCAAAACAAAAAAATTGTCGAGGACTTTTCCATTAAAAGGGAAACAATAAAAGCTTACTCTCTAGAACGTTTACGGTCACATAATTTTTATGGATTTCTTTTTTGAGAATGTTTTTATTTTCTTATTACTTTGTTTAAGTTGCTTTAAACCAAATTTGTCATCCAGCATGGATCTTTAACTTGCTTAGTCATCACATGCTCATGATTGTGACATCCAAGGCAAAAATACATCCCCCATTTACCCTCGACTGGGACTCATTTCTCATCGAGGATTGAGAACGCGAGCTCGGAGATATGTCAGTGCACCTGACAAGACATTAAAAACACACGCTCGGCTGCTCCGTCCTACCCAATAGGTTTTTATGCTTGATGCGCAATGAAATGTCAAGATTGCAGCATGCAGTCACATATTGTCAAAAGTGGCGCTTCTGATGCGTAAAAGGGTGATACCCATCAATGCTGCCCGATGAGGAAAGTCGGCGCAGAGACTTCCAGTGGATGATTAACGGCACACAGTTCAGTGCGGTTCCCAAATGAACTGAAACAACATACCAACGATTGCCCAATTAATGCAGGTAGGATTTCAAGTGGCTTCAAATGCAACCATTTGGAAATAATATTCATTTCCATTGGGGAGAGTACAATTTACTACTCCATTCAACAGACAATGCCCTTGGTGAAACCGAACAACACAGTTCCTGCAAAATGTCAGAGTTTAAAGTTTGTTGAACCCATACATGTATTACATTACGTCAGCTTGCCGACATAATTATTAAGCAATCTTTTAGGAGATGCTTTTTGATCACCAGCAATACATGTATGTGCTAAGCAGATATACAAAATTTGAGTTATTGGACCTACATGTACTACAACATGTATATATATAGGTAAGGTATTGATTATAGCACTACTAACAATCCCCAACCCTTCAAAATCCAAATGCATGTTTTGGGGTGGTTTTTTTCTGTTGACATGAGGACTGCACTAGAAGTAAACTGATGCTTAACATGGGATCATCATGCATACCACCCCCCCCCCCTACAGTGTGGGTGTTGGATTTTGTCAGCATGAGGAAGACTCATACAGTAGCAGTAAATCACTCCAATGGAGTGGGGTTTTAATGGATTCTAACAGCTAATGTAAGTAATTGACCATGGCGCTTTCAACTGCAACCTTCCTTGCATCACAATCGCATTGTGATCTTATTTTGACTGAGTGCACATTATGTTGTTTTCTTCTAATGTCTAACAACTGCCAAATAAAATAATGGTAAAAAAAGTTAGTTTTACTTGTTTCGTAAATTTGGTTCACACACACTCTCACATGGTCAAAAATACTACGAGAACACAGAATCAGTCACCTGATTCAGTTGAAAGTCAATATGTATATGAAAAAGTTCCCTTTAAAAAAAAAGACGAGGAATTTCACAGGCAGATAATTGTATTACATGAAACCTTCAGTGCCTACAATATTCTTCATTTGCTTCTGGTGGCCAAGTTGAATAGAAATGCTAAAATTGCTGCGATGTGATAATCTGATTGCAGAAGGGGGTAGTGACCTTTCCAACAAGCATTTATAATCGAATACTAGTATGAATTCTACTGACTTGTCCAGGCGTGCCAAATTCCCAGACTCCAAAAAGATCACAAATTCCCAAGGCTCGAGAGGACAACATAACTTAAAATGTATCAACTTTTAAAAAAACTTTACCTAGTTAGTTATACAAACTACCAGTGTAAATACAGGTTTTGTTGTAGCACTGTTTAAACACCTGAAAACAGCCGGGGGTGTAACCACTCAATTTTTGGATCCAACAGTATACTCTGATCAACCCAAGTAGGCTCTGAGCATCTTCATTACGCAGTAAGAGAAGACGATTGTTACCCTCAAGGGCTAGCGCAACTCCTCTCAAGAGATACCCCATAATTCTATCACAAAACCTCCCAAGATTGGAAGAGTTAGGCCACTGGCTCTTTTCAGAGCCGCGCATCTCTTTGGGATATTACATCAGTGTTCTCCCTGGTTCACTTGGTCCACTAGCCAAATGCTAGGTATAAAGCAAATGAGGCCTGGTAAAAATTCTTCCCAAGTGGTCTGGCCGGCAAGTTCAGTGCTTCCGAAAATGTAAAGTTTTACAGTCTGTTGAAACTAAACACTAATGCTATAAAGTATGTCTAAATGCCATTAAGCTTGGCTATAATTGGGAGGGAAAAATCTACAAGACCCCAGGGCTTGTACTGTTGTACATGTAGCTAAATTTTTTTACTGGACCAGACATTTTTGTTACAAGACCAGAATCAAAATGAGTGAAACTTCCTGGCACATATAAACACGCATACACACATTAACTGTTTTTGTTTGAACAAGCTCAATGAGAGAAAAGTTTTCTAATTTATGATTATACGTAGGCCTACTTCATTACTATGCAGAATTGAAAGGTAATTTTTTCATTTATGTGTAGGGAATGTCAGACAACTCGTCCGTCGGACAACTCGTCCGTCGGACAACTCGTCCGTTCGGACAACTCGACGGTTCAGACAACTCGTCCGTCGGACAACTCGTCCGTTCGGACAACTCGACGGTTCAGACAACTCGACCGTTCGGACAACTCGACGGTTCAGACAACTCGACTTTGAGACAACTCGACGGATGGTCAAGACAAGTCGACGGTTGAGCGGCTGACCTCCGTTTCTGACATGTTTACACGAATTTCGCGGTTGGCATGGTTCAGTCTCTTAACTCGTATTTTTATGTGAATGTTGCATCAGGAATGGAGCATTATTGATTAAATCTTGCCCTATACAATTACTTTGTTAGTTATAAGCCGATAACCTCTGGCTTTCAGGTTCTGTTTAAAAAATGTGTACCCTTCCAATTTTTACATAATCAGAAACAGGTTAAAAAAAACATTAAAACATTAAAACATTAAAACATTATACAGCTCTATTAGAAGATTTACTTTTATTTACTTTACTTTATTACCACCAACAACAACTCTTAATGAAAATGGTAATGGTAAAAAATAAACAAGTATCAATTATCCGTTCACCCGGATATTAAACCCACCCACCATACCCCACCCCCCGGGGACGCCCGTGCACCCCCATCCCCCCCCCCCACCAGGCCGCTCTTCACCCAACCCGCCCCGTGCTGAGCCCCCGTCACGGCCATCCGTCGACTTGTCTTGACCCCAAGTCGAGTTGTCTGACGGTTGAATAAATCACCCGTCGAGTTGTCCGAACGGTCGAGTTGTCTGAACCGTCGAGTTGTCCGAACGGACGAGTTGTCCGACGGACGAGTTGTCTCGTCTCCATGTGTAGGCGGAATCGAAATGTCAATTTATCAAATCTTGACTCAAACTCAACATTTGAAAATAATTTGTTTAAGATATTACACAGTGAGATGCTGTTATTCAATTAAAAATACAGAACCACCAGACTTGTCTGGTCATGAGTTAAATGGCCCAACACTAAAACCTCCAGCCTAGCCAACACTAATGCCTCCAGCCTGGCCTCCAGCCTGGCCTCCAGCCTGAGGTCCAGTGTACAAAATTGAGCTCTGCTTTGTTTACTGAACCGAAGTATAGGGCCGACAGATTATAGCAAAAGTGCTGTTCCATATTATCTCTCCAGATTTCTTAATAAATACATGTAGTTTTGTATTTTACATTTTCCTTATTAATTCTAAATGTTTATACTTCTCTTACAAAAAAACGAACAAAAGTCAAACAAAGTTACTCTACATACATTGTATGTAGAGTAACTTTGTTTGACTTTTGTTTATTAATAGGCCTATCTTCTTGTATCCTGTAATTATATCAATGTAATATACATGGTAAATCAGCCCTTTGCTGCAATTTTAGTAAAACAATAATACAACCAAGTACATGTAGTATCATGTTAAAATTACTGTACAGTATGACCCTGAATTCAACTGTAATACAGTTAAAAGGGTTCGAGAAGAACTATTTTTATGGACAGGTGAAAATTATAGCAGACTGATACTGAGCTGCCAACATTTGCCATTGCAATCAGGGAGATATCTAGAACTGCATTCAACTTAATAGGGAGAAAGTTTCTATAATCAGGGAGATTTTCAATTGTGAACATGGAAAGATTGGTTTATTATCATAGCAAGCTGAATCTTATAGTAAAACAGTTTGTATGTCAAACTTCATGTCTGTACATAGTTTTGGTTTCATTTTGGTCTTGTTAACAATTTCTGGTCTAGAAATCTTCTTGAGGCTCTACAAACCCTGCAAAGTCTTGTGAATTCCCACCCCCCCCAAACAATTTTGAGCTCTTTGGTAATATGTACATGTGTATGGCGTCACAAAACCTTTTTACAATATCCTTTGGCTTTTCACAAAGGTTACTCTGTTTGTTAATTTGAAATCTGTGAAACAAACCTCAGTCGAGTTCATTTCAATTGGCAATTGATCAATGATGAGGAAGACAAAGAGATTAAAACTATAAATAGCCAGTGGTATGGCTGAATAATGATGAGCTTTCCGATTGACAAATGTACATGAAACTATCACGACCAGTAGACACTGTCTCCACAAGCTGGCATATAACAACTTTTTTTATTTAGACAGGTTTTTCAATTTTATTGAAACCTGTTGGGAGTTGGGTAACATTTTAATAGATGATGCTGTTTCATAACGAAAAACACACTACAGCATTCACAAATGCCACGGACAAAGCACGAAATACACGAGATGTACATGTAACATGCAAAGTTATTTGTACAAGGCGAGTGGATGCGAGTCAATGTCGGGACCCTGACAATCACAAATTTTTACAACAACCAATTATCAATCATTACAAATTTATATGTAAATTTTATATACAATTTTCAGCCAGAAATTGTACCTATGTACATGTAGCATCTTTTTAAAGATAAAATGTATGATTTTCTAAAACAGCCTTAAAAAAATTGGACCCCAAAAGCCAAAATTTCCAACCTTATCCACTGTCAAATACAACTAAATGTGCCAAATCAGTGTTCTCCACAGACTTTTTTTTTGGGAGGGCGGCATGACGTCATCGAAATGGCGCCCGTAGATATGACGTCATCAAAATGGCGCCCGTTGGTATATGACGTCATCGGACGTGAAAGCAAAAACATTTGAGATATTCCTTTTCGTAAAAATAATGTTATTAACCCCCTAGCCCCGACACTATCTAAGGAGAATGATTGACATCTATTTCGGTCCAAACAACCTCATTGTAAAACTACTACAACTAATTCAAACCTACAATTTGTTATACATTTTGCTTTGTGCGCCGCGCCGAAAACATACACACAGGATGCCGCACAGTGTGGGGTTTTATTATTTTTAGAAAGCTGGCTATGCGTTGTAAAGAAACGTTTTAAAAATTGCATTTTTGGACGACCTTATCCCCTAATTTCTGCCCTAAATAATACTTTTTCCATCAACAATCATTTTCATGGATTCATTTTTTTAGGATCGGTTGTTTAGAATTTCGTTTGGAATAAAATCATCGAGATGAATTCAACGACCGGTCGACAACGCAAGTTGAGGAAATTCCATGAACTTTGCCCCGCATCGCCCTCATCGGCAAAAGTTGTTGTAATTTGAACAGCCTTAATCCAAGGCTGTACATGTTGTACCAATCTGCAGGCGTGCGGCACAATGCGCGGCAATTCTTTACTTGGCCCGTGAACGTGTACTGCGTTGGAGACTAGCCAAGCTCTCTTATGAATATGGTAATTACAGCGGCCATCAACGGCCAATCACAGCGTGCGGAATGCTGGTTAGCTTGGACTTTGGACCCTGCTGTTGCAGACTACATGTATACACGTTGTGGGGCCCGGGCCGATGCACGTGCGGTGGACACTCGGCAGTCAGAACCATGTGGTTACATGTATGTGCGTCGCGCATCGTGCATCGTGCATAGGATACGTTGTATACTGAAATGAACGATCGCAATTCAATGCTGTGGTTTAGAAGTTGGCCATGGCTCGTCGGCTACTCGTTCGATCGTATTAAGTGAGGGCGAAAAATAGTCTGTGTGTGAAGGAAGCTTCGGCGCTGCCATTTAAGTTGCTTTCGTTCCGTGATTTGTCATTTTTTGGCAGGGCGGCCAATTATTTTAGCAGGGCGGCCACTTCTTTGGCAGGGCGGCCTTAAACTTTGGGAGGGCGGCCCGCCCTCCCAAAACCTATGTGTGGAGAACACTGCAAATGGTCAAAGTTGTTATGTTACTGCACTTAGACATGTTAGCAGTCAACTCAAGTCCAACACTCTGTTGATACTGTGCTGCATTTAGCAGGGTTCTAAATGGCCTGACTTATTTATAGTGCAATCAGAGTCTCTAGCAAACTTCAATGCATAGTGATGTGCATTTAGCAGAGTAAATAACAGAATCCTCTGCTGCATTTTGCTGTATTAAAGCAGGGCGACTAGAAAATGCCTGGGGCAATTTCAAAGAGCTGCTTAAGCACAAAAAGTAGCTAAGCACAACAAAATGTTGCTTACCAGAATAAGGTTGCCAGCCAAAATATTGTTTTGCATGTAGCATCTATGACTGGTATCCTGCTTATTTTTGCTTAGCGGAAAAATTTTAGGCAATAAAATTGGGTCCAGCTGATGGTGGTCAAGGATAACAATGAAATTGTGTGCCACCGGCTATTCCTTGAGGTGGCCCTCATTGGATCTGGACCCACAGACAAAGCTTTCCCTGCCCGTTATAACTGAAAATCGGTATTCATTATATTAAACATGTCAGTCAAACTATTCATTTTATTAAACATGTCAGTCAAGCTATCATTCTCCAATCACAGTTACCGTAGTACAGAAAGACAATGTTAATGGTATTTACCTTTTTTGTTTAGTTTTGGAAACCACTCACAGATCTTCTTCCTGGTCAAATTAAAGCATAATATAAAATTTAAAATAATTTGTTTAATTAAGCTGTATTTGGACTAAAAATTTCCTAACTTTAGGTTTTGAGACTGCACTTTTCTATCACTTAAATAAAGGCCTTTTGCATTGGTATTTTGTTCACACATAAACCAAACAATTAAACAAATCAGCTGACAAAATGCATACTCAATCTTCATGTACATAATTTGGTTCAAGCATCTATCTATCATGCCTGAAAAATGACCCACCTTACCCATGATCTGTTGCCCTAACCTCCCCAGCCCTACGCTACATGTACAGAGAGGTCAACCTGTGAATTTCTTACCTCCTTGTACACATGTAGATGAGTCTCAATGATGTAAAGGTGATTTTGTCATGTCTACAACATTGTATGTGAAATTTGCAATGATTTTCAGTGGTTTTCAGTCTGGTCAAAAAATCGGCCAAGAATTACGAAAATGACAACAAAAACAAAGTTTCAGAGGTATTGTTGATGGTATCATTTTGTTTAATTTTGCCCGCTCGGGTTTTAATTTTTTTAATTCATGTTTATACTTTAGGTTTATCTAATATTTATGGCCATTTTGTGAATGAAAGTTATACGTCCATCCCTTTTTAAAATGGTATTATCCGAGCAGTCACATCAAATTCTGTCATCCGGGAACTTTACACCGATTTGTGGTCCAGTTCCCTGTGCTATTTTGTACTTACCGAATACACAGTGAATTGGTGAACTGACTACATACATGAGCCAATTGCGCAAAATGTGTGTTACTTGAAAGTTAGTCAAAAGCCACAAATTCAAGTGGTATTTACTGCTGGTAAGAGGAGGGTTTTGTTTCTTTTCTTCCATTACCTTACAGTTTGTTTCAAGTAAAAATTATTTTTTGGTTATTCCCATTGATTTAGAAAAAACATAAAAACTGAGATAATTGTAGAATGTAGGACTGCATTCTAAAATGCTCAGTTTCCATGGCAACATTTAGAATTAAGTTGAGGCATTTTTTACTAAACAATTTGGTGCAACTGCAAGTTGTATATAAATTTGCGAAGTTATTCACAATTTTTTCAATTTTGTTTCCTATTCAGATTCTAACAAAATAGCAAAATGTGCTGTGTCCTTAATTCCATGAACCCTAATAAATGCAAATGGTTGTCAGAAAAAAAACTATTTTTTAATTCTTAAAAAAATTATATCTCAAGAAAGGAAAGTCCAAATTTCTTCAAAGTTTAAAATACTCTACATATGAAGAGGCCTTTCCAATCATCATACATACATGATTACATGTAGCTCTTTTTATGCTGTGCCCTGTGGAAAGCACTGGAATTTTCACCTGAAAACCCCATTATTAATATTATTATTAATTGTAGATAAATCTAACTAGGAGTAGGAGCCCTTCACTCCTGACCTGACCTCAGTTCCTAGAAAGGAGCTGATCAATTATTATTTTATATCAATGATTTGTTTTATTTTAGCATTTTAGTATTTATTTAGCATTGCCATTTTTAGTTGGTTGGTCTTACTCTCGCTTGGTGGGGTCCTTATTTGTTTTAGGTAGGTTCACCATCCATGGCGATAGAATTGGGCTCACCCTCAGTCTCGAGACTGTCTAGTACTAGGTAGTAGAAGTAGTAACTAACTAAACTCCGGGGGAAAAAGCCTGTCCGAAAACTGGGCAAAGTATTTATCAACCACACTCAAAACGCAAACAAATCAAGTAACTCAACTTTCAAATTCAAGTATCCTGGAACTTACCATTCAAAACAGGCTGCTGATAAGCAAAACCAGGCTCAGAGAAATCTTGCATCTGTTTAAAAGGAAGAGTCCAACTTCACCAAACAGCAGGTTTTAGTGGAGTAAAAGGCGTTGAAAAGCATAAGAGTTTGGCGAATTCTCGCCGGTTAGGAACAAATTTCTCAAGCTAGTGACCTCTCGATCCTGGATGGCTTATGAGGTCAACCGTGCTGCGCAGGCGCTGCCTTTCCTGCCTTTATGCCGAGGAACCGTCAAATCTAAACTGGTACTTTGTATACCGCCGATTGTTTGCTTGAATTGGGATATCAGAAAAAAATAAATAAACAAGAGTACCAGCCAAGGTAACTTGTTTTTAATTTGCATAAACTCCCTCTCATGCATGGATGGATGCATGCTGCTGAAACGTAGTACATGTACTTCCTTTCGAATTGTTATTTTAATATATGGATGATTCCAGGTCAAGGAAATATGAAGATCTGAGAAATAAGGAGTACATTTTTTGTGTAAATGTTTTCTTGGCAAAGAATCATAATATTTTCAATATTGACACAAATTCACAACATTGTTTGTTTCCCTTTCAGTTCTGTTGAGTAACACATTTCTCCCTGAGTCATGACTTTTTTTTGGGGGGGGGGATTCAAAGCTACTTATTTTTATAATATTTTGCAAGGGTGTGATGAAAAGTCTCACGTACAAACAACAATTTTGCATGTTAAATGTGTTTGTTTACATGTATTTTGTGCGTGTGTCTGTGGAATATGCGATAGTTTTTGTGGTACTGTTTTGCAACTTAATTATTATCTTTCAAAATTTGTTCAGAGAAAAAAGTCTATACACAAATTTGTATCGATGAAAATCTGTCTAGTGTCTACGAAACTGTGGTAGTAGTGTCAAAACTACAATACTTAGAAGTGAAATTAATTATTGCCCCCTTGCACGAGGTGGCCGGGGTGCACGTACCTCAGCGCAATGCGCGTCAAACATTCTTCGTCATTTTTGGTACATTTTGACAGGATCAGCGCATGCACGAATGCACTGCGAACTTGGTTGGTCTGATTAATATCATATATAACACACAATAACAAACAATTCTCACAACAGTAACAAGATCAAGTGAACAAAATAATAAATAAATAAAAGCAAACAAACATTGCTAAAATCAATTTACAACTTGTTCATATATTAACAACTTTATATATTATTCAACTTTTGTGTTATCTTTCTTCAAAACGTTTGTACTTGGCAACTTCCTCCACAGCTAAACATGACATGTTTTTATAAAACCCTGTTTCATGAGGACTGTATCCGATCCGCGAGCGCGCGGGATCCGAGCTGATCTGCAGTGTGAAAGTCATAGAAATAGAACCCGGAGAACGCTGAGCTGGACCACCCTCTGTGTCGTCTATGGACGCGGCGTATCGATACCACGCGACACGCGTGTATCGCAAAATGATCATCACGTGACACGCGTGTATGGCAAAATGGCAACGCACAGAGACCGTTTCTACGTGTTTTCATTGGTCAATGTTCATGACGTCAACTGTATGGCAAAATGTTATCACTGGCTTAATGCTAATTTTGCCAAACACGCGTAAAAAAATGGCGTACGCGCGTCCTTAAAATGGCGTACGTGCGTCCATAAAAAGGTCTCACAACGAAATCGCACGCACAATGACGCACTCAGCGTTCTCCGGGTTCTATTTCTATGGTGAAAGTAGAAGTACGCCCTCTTGCGGATTTCATCCTATTAGCGGCCATGTTTTAACAATTTACCTTAGTTTGCGTTTGCTCTTTTATTGCTTACAAGATTTATTAATTTAGACTCACTAGCAATTTTACGTTTATTTTATTACCATCCGAATTACTTTTTTCTTAAATTCTACCGTTAAGTATTGTTCAAATGATTTTTTATTTTAAAAAATTCAAATAGTGTTTGACTTTTTTGGGAGGTGCATCATTTACCTCTAATTTTGTCATCTGCAGTCTCGGCTACTGTTCCGCACATCCGTCGTATGCTCGTTGTTAAGAAACTATTTAGAAATTCATCCCAAAGTATGTCAGATTTAGAGATTTGTCGTTTAGCATATGAAGGTGATCTTCGTGCATTGACGGAACAAGTTGATGCCGACAAGAACATCGTTAATAAGTTGGATAAGGTAAAAAATATTATTAATAAATTACTTCCCGGACGTGTTCAAATTAATGTGAGGCAGGCCAGTAAACAATAAACAAAGTTCGAATGTTATTGTTAATTTCGCAATAGGGTTTAAGGATTATGTGAATAACCTCCAAGGAATATTATTATTTCGGCTTTACCCTTACAAGTTACACTGATGTTTTTGTTGTTCCCGTCAAGGGAACTCGGCAAACTCAATGAACTCCCACAACTTCACAAGCCAAGCCAAGGCCAAGGCCCAAAAGGGGATATCGGCGAATCTCCTCACTTATAATACTACACTACTATTTTACTAGTCACTCAGCATGCTCAGTCATAACAATTAACATGTATAAAATTTATAAATATTGGTTTTATGTCTATGATTATGAATTGCACAAATCAAGAGACTGCTTTTAGTAAACAGATGGCAATACTTATTCTAGTCATTGTGAAATCAGCAATTCGCTTAGTCAGTTAGTATAGGGGTAGTAGGATTCAAACTAGACCTGTATTCCTTTACCCTTAAAAAAATGGACATCTTCGGTCTTACTAACTACATTACTACTAGTAAACTACTGCTACTACTAACTACTATGTACTAGTACATGAAAAGTGGCAGTTGAATTTGTCATCTTTTCATAAAGTCTTCCAGTGATTAATATGTATATTGCAGTAAAATGATTTGTTTTTACAAATGGCCCCTGTATTTTTATGAGTCATTAAATTGTTTTGAACGTACAGAGTGAGAGAACGGCACTTCACTGGGCTGCATCAGGGAAACGCCATGAAATTGTTCGATACATCCTGGAGCTCAAACCACCTGTCGATGTTAACATCAGAGATGATGTAAGTTGCCAATCAATCGGCTGACACCTCGTCTCAGACAAAATCCTCTTTGGGGGTGGGAATTTAACAAAATGAACAACTGTTTCATAATAAATTAACAGCTTTTGTAAATATATAAATGAAACAATAAGTCAGTCTGGCACCCCCGAACAAAGATATTGACTAATATGGTGACCGCCAACATAGGGCTGGATAACTCAGCGGGTAGAGCGCCGGTACGTTAATCCGGAGGTTGTTGGTTCATGTCCCACTCCAGTAAAATTTTTCTTTGTTCAAACACAATTTATAAAAAAATCTACCAGTCAGTTTCCCTTGTGGTTTATTACTTGATATCAACAACAAAACTGACATCACTTTCAGGAATTTTTTCAAGTTAGAAAATTTAACATCTTTGTTTATAAAAATGTTGGTTAGTGTTAACATCGTTAGGTCAGTACAGGTCCATTACCAAGGCCACATTGTGGTTCTTAACTTTTCTTAAAGAAACAGGAAGAACAAACAAACCCAAAACAAGCAGGCATTTTCTTGATTCCACAGAGCGACTGGACGCCACTTCACATTGCCGCCTCTGTCGGCCAAGAAGAGATTGTGACCGCTTTAATCGGCAAGGGTGCAGAGGTCAACTCGGCCAATAGGACGGGTCAGACGCCGTTACACTATGCAGCGTCCAGGGACAGACAGAAAGTTAGTATGTACTCCCTTCGCAACAAGGCATCATTAGCTGATACATATAGGCGACCAGGCCAGGGCCCAATCTCAAGGAATTCAAGTTCAAGTAGTAGCTTGTGACTGAGCAAGTCATTGTATAGACCTTTCTTTTGCCAACCCAGGCTGGAAAACCATGGAAAGCCATAAATGCAAAACAAAAACAGATAACTACAGTTTGTAGCAATGGTACACAAATATTCAAAAATAGTGTTGAATTTATTGGAAACAAAGCAACCGATCATGGGAGGTATTTTATTTAATAGTTTGCCGAAAATGTTGAATTTGGTTAAAACATCTGTTAACACGATTGAATGTTTTACTAACATTCGGCGGTCCATGCCAACCAGCGCGGTTTGTTTATCAACAATGGAAAGGTCTATAAGACATTATTCAAATCTAACTTGCAATCGGCTTGTTAAATCGGCCCTTTGCATATTTGTATTGGTTACAGCACACCACATGACCTTAAAATGAAGAGGTTCGCCACTGTGTTTTTGGCATGGTTGGCTGCATTAAGTTAGTGCCACAGCACCTTGTAAACCCTTGCAAGGGGATACATGTATAAATATATGTATGTAAAATGAGTCTTATATCTCCAAACAGCTCTGCATACCTTTCGGGTGTAAAAAATGCTTTGTAAGATTCTGCATATTATAAACATGGTATTGGTATTCTTAGGTCGCTGAGATTCTACTTGAGCACGGTGCCGATACCAACATAGCAGAACGGGTGGGGGCGACCCCCATGCACCGAGCAGCCTCAAAGGGCAATCTGGAGATTGTCAAACTCTTATTGAACTACAACTGTCGGCTGGATCAACAGGACTGCGTGGGCAATACAGCACTGTGAGTTTACTCATTGGATTAACTCTCCTACTCTTGGTTACATATTTTCCAGGGATTGATTAACCATTCAACGGCACAGGTTTTACATGTATATCTTGGCACAGCTGTGCACAGAACTTCAATACATTTTCACCAATTTGATGTTGCAAGCTGGCACAGTTAATTTATCATTCAAAACCACAGTGGATGATGTTGAATGGTCAGACAGTAGGAGGGTAGGTGTAGTACAATGTGCACTACAAACATTAAATTGATTGACCTTGGTGAATTTCATTGGCTTAACATGTTTAACACTGACTTTAATACAATGTGTTTTTGTCCACCTTGACAGACACATGGCTTGTGAGGAGGACAGAGTTAAAGAAGCTACTGTACTTGTTCAGCATGGTGCTTCATTACACATAAAGAACAAGGTGAATAATCCACTCATGTAACAGGTGTCTTTGGCCTTTTAATAATAAAATGCTGCATCTCAGATGAAGTTTATTTTGGAAAAATTTGCCCGCACTTCAGGATTGTCTGGATTCTGGATTGATTTCCAAGTCAACACAGCCACCCTACTTTAAACATGATTTTACAGTAAACTGGGCCCAATACCATAAAGCTGTTAACCACTTCGGGATAATTTTCAGTCGAAAGCAACTTTTTTTTCCCCTAGCCATTAGTAATGCCTTTTTGTAAATGAAACTCAGTTTGGAGACCCATATAGGAGAGAGATGAAAGGCCTCATGACAGTTTAATCGGTCTTTACAGAATCTTGGCTGGTATGTGAGAGGAACATTAGGGACAAATCCACCCAAAGAGTTGTTTGCAGTACCTTTCGACCAGGGCCAAGACCACATGGACTCTGTGAAAAAGTTGCATGTGTATGCACAATCTACTACAGTGTCCCACCACACATGGCCTGCTGACATGGGTACCACTGACATGCCCACTGCCACCACGCACAGAAGCTCCAATGCCAGTTACCAGCCAAAATGCCATATCAATGTGGGTGTCGGAATATATGGCTATGGTAGTCGCTATTGCTAGATCACTGAAATGTAGCCAAAGCCCCCTAATCTGGACACAGCCAATTTAAAGCTCTCATTTGTTTCTTTTATTTTCAGGAGGAGCAGACGCCGTTAGATCTGGCTCAGGTCGGACTGGCGAGTACGCTGTCCAGGCTTAAAGAATGACGAGATTCTGGCTCATCTTCTGATGGTATTCTGTATGCAAGCATGACCTTAATATGGATTATTATAGTTTTGTGGGTTTGTGGTTGTGGGCTTGGTGTTTGAGAAAAACAATATTATAGCCAGTTTGACTGGTGTTGATGTTGAACGCTATGCCAAGTTTTTTTTAAAACTGACGCTGCTCAAATGCTAATGGTTATAAAAACTGACACCGCTCAAATGCTAAAGGTTATTCAGCCTCGCTGTTATGGGCTATGGCCAGGAATAAGATTTGACGAATGTGAAAACTCCTGAAAAATGGCTTGCTGGTCTGGGTTCCCCCTTATCCTAGACCAAGAATCTCCCAGATGTTACAATTCAGGGGGGTGTACAGACTCTGTGCATCGCTAAAACTACAGCACTACATGTTTGGACACAATGTGGACTATTTCTTTCTCCCTGTGGTGACTGCTTTACTTCTTTAAAAAAAACTTGAAGGCTCAAAGAGGTTTTGAGAAAATCCTGAGAAATCACATGCCTGCCTTGAATAATATGTTTCACTCTCCCAACATAAAAACACTCCAATAAACAAATGACTATTGGCTCCTTGCAAGTGCTTTAGATCTTTCAAGACTTGTAATGAGAACGTCTGTCTGTATTACCACACACTGTTTAACATCTTGTATGGTTCTTGGGTAATAGTGAGGAAACCAAGCCCAGAGGTCTGATTCAAGTTTGTCGATACGAGTTATTGATTGATAATACAATTACTGATGCCAATGGACAATAAACAATACCTTCTACTAATTTGTTACTGGGCAGGATCCACAAGTCAGGATATAAATGCCAAGCAGCAATTATAGTTAAGTGTCTTGCTTAAGGACACAAGTGCTAGGTTTGGGATTCAAACCCACATTGTAGTGATTCGACCACTACAGTTTTAATTTGGTGCACTAGACCGCCCGGCCACGACACGCCACTTTCTTGATTACAGTTCAATCAGGTGGCCCCCTTGCACCAATGTCACACACAGCTACCTTGGGAGTCAACAAGTTTTGATTGATCGATAATACAATTACTTCAATAATGTCATTGGACAACTCAATTCATTTCAGTTGACCCCCTTTGCACCATTGTCACTCATGGCAACTGCAACACTCTGGCCATTCTGGGAGTCAAATTGCACATAATACAAATAATGGTAAGCCTACTGAGTCACCTAAAGTGCCCACTACATTCAATAGGATTATTGACTTCCCAAATGGAGCAACCAAGATTATTGCAATAATGATCACATCAGGTGAGCTGGGTCAATACAAAGGACAACATTTTTGTTTGGGTAAAATTTGAATTTGTCCTGCCCCGGAGTAGATTTAACAAAAAACAGGAGACTAATTATCTCTTATAAGAATTTATCCTGCCATTTATCCCAGATTACTTTTGTTTTTCCCTGATGGTTTTCATTCCTTCAAACAATAAATCTCCATAAATATAGCAACATCATGCTTCAAAGTCTACTCTACATATCTACAATTATTCAAATAACATTTGCTCAATATATTGTCAAAACAACGTATATATTTATTGGTCCTCAAACGGCATATTTATGTACACAGTTTTATACACAGCTTGATGGATATATATTTTCCTCACAAGAATAAAAGCCGTACGTTCCGGAATGTGAAGCGTTTGGAAATTTTGTTACAAAAATAAATAAAGGCCAGTATTATGAACAACTTTTCCGGAATTTGACTTGATTTGTATTCCGTTTATTCAAGGTTATTATTTTCAAACCTAGGTCTTTCACAGATACCGTTTTGCCAGACCTGGGCATAATTTCATAAAGCTGCTAAAGGAGAAAGTGTTTTCGAAAAATTTGCTGCTATTAGCAAAACTAAACAGGAAACCAGTCACAGATGGTCCGTGTGATATGGTATTTTTTGGCTGGTAACCTTGTTCTGGTAAACTACAATTGTTTGTGCTCGGGGCAGCTCTATGAAATTGGGCTCTGGGCACACATCGTTGCTTACAACTCTGCACTAACATTGCAAAAAACGTTTGACTTGCAGGGTAAAAATTGCAGAGAATTTCATCAGTCATAAGCTTGGAATTCTGTGGTAAGCAGTGTTGTGAAGTTGGGCCCTGCTGGTCAACCTTGTTCTCGCTTCTTCAAATGTGAAAGCAGAAACAGTTGCTTTCCTTTTTCTTTCTTTTTTGGGGGTGACATTTAAGTACGATATTTTTGTATACAAAGAATTACACGCAATATTTAGAATGGGAACGCCATGTTCTCTAAAAGAGCGAGAGAAGTTCAGGCTTAAGTTGAATGAGTATTCTGGCTAAATAGCAATATTATTGTTAGACAAACGACCTCAAAAAACTTGATTTGATATGAAAGTCAGAATCTGGAAAGCAACATTACAAATGAACTTACCAATTGGCTCAAGTTAATTTGACTCAGTTCAATGGTGGAAACGCTGTAACAAATGTAAACTGCTCAAGCGGCCAAAATGATAAAAGGCCAAAATGAACTGAATTTGATATGAAAGTCAGAAGCTGGTAAGCAACATTACAAATGAACTTACCAATTGGCTCAAGTTAATTTGACTTGGTTCAATGGTGGAAACACTGTATAAACAAATGTAAACTGCTCAAGCGGCCAAAATGATAAAAGGCCAAAATGAACTGAATTTGATATGAAAGTCAGAAGCTGGTAAGCAACATTACAAATGAACTTACCAATTGGCTCAAGTTAATTTGACTCGGTTCAATGGTGGAAACACTGTAACAAATGTAAACTGCTCAAACGGCCAAAATGATAAAAGGCCAAAATTAACTGAATTTGATATGAAAGTCAGAAGCTGGTAAGCAACATTACAAATGAACTTACCAATTGGCTCAAGTTAATTTGACTTGGTTCAATGGTGGAAACACTGTATAAACAAACGTAGACTGCTCAAACGGCCAAAATGATAAAAGGCCAAAATGACAAAAGGCCAAAATGGACTGAATTTGATATGAAAGTCAGAAGCTGGTAAGCAACATTACAAATGAACTTACCAATTGGCTCAAGTTAATTTGACTTGGTTTGATGGTGTAAACACTGTATAACCAAACGTAGACTGCTCAAACGGCCAAAATGATAAAAGGCCAAAATGTCAAAAGGCCAAAATGGACTGAATTTGATATGAAAGTCAGAAGCGGGTAAGCAACATTACAAATGAACTTACCAACTGGCTCAAGATAATTTGACTTGGTTCGATGGTGGAAACACTGTAACAAATTTACACTGCTCCAAAATTGATGACAAAGCTGGAGCCCAAGCCGACGTTTGGAAAAGGCCTCCGACCCCCTTGACACACATAAGAAAGCTGTATAGAGTCAGGTGCTTGTGCAGTGTTTACTCGTTTACAGATCCAGAGATTTGATTGGTAGAACACACATCATATGACCAAATTATTCCTTCAATTGTGTTTATCCCCGATTTAAATGTTATTTAGAAAATCCCCTGTAACTTGCCCCCAAAAGCCTGACATGTCTACTAGTTCTAGATTTCTTTAAATTCTAACATTTTAAATACGTATTTATAATTCTGACTAACATCACTACTGGTAGTTTGTTTTGTACCCTTAACAAAAAGCTGTTTCAGATTTGGCAGAACAAGTGAAACAGTTACACGCCTCCCCCCCCCAAAAAAAAAAAAAAAATTTAATAAAATAAATAAGTAAATAAATAAATAAATAAACAAATAGTAAGAAGAAGAAGACGAAAAAATAAAAACATTTTTAAAATACCCCAGAAATTTTATAAAGGACACAATTGTAGACCTCTTATTAATCAGTTAAGTTCAACCAGTTTTCTTTTAGTAAAAATTATGGAAACATTAGTTTTACAATTAATATACAAATTGCATTTAGTTCCTCGTCAAGGTGGATTTGGTTTGGAAAAGTTCCATTTAAAAAACCTGAGGCTGTAAGTGTATGAAAAAGCTGGTAAGCCAGTTCCGCACTTAATCGTGAAAATTTTCTTAATAAAGTTGAATTGGCTGTTCACTAACTGCATTTACAAATCCTCAGACAGTGAGTTCTTACAACATTAGTTACTTCAAAACTAACAATGCTACGTTTCCCATGGTTCTACCACAAACCTCCATTACAAAGCCTCCAATCCTACATATGTAAAAATGAAGTTATCATAAAAACATTAACTCATCCACTACTTCCTGGAAATGAGTTCGGTCGTTCCCAATTATTGGATAAACCATTTTTATAAATTTCTTCCTCTTCGTTGCTTTATGAGTCATTTAAGAACAACCGCTTTAAAGCCCTTAATATACATGTACCACCAAGAAAAACTGTGTGGTAAATTCCGTAAAAACTTTACCTCTACCCATGAAAACATAACCCAAAGTCTGCAGGTAAGTCATTTTACATGGGATGCGCGGCCATTTTATTACACCACTTGTTTTGTTTTCACCACTTTTTCGCAAAATAATATGACGAGGTGCATGTGTAAGTCAAAATTTGCCATACAATCAATCAATCAACCAATCAAAAATGTAAAAATACTTAACGTCTGTTGCCATTTTGTAATACACGCAGGTGTCGCATGGTATTGACTTGCTGGGTTTCGGCCCTGCTATTTTTCGCTTTCTTCAATTAGTCCAACCCAAACCAAGGCTCTACATTTGCACAACTTACAATAGCTGTGTCCGATTTGGTAGCTGCTGCTACTTTTCCAGTAGAATATTTACAAAAAATACAAGTAAAAACTTCTTATATAGTAATATTAATACAAATGTTACTGGTACTGTCTTTACATTTCAATCAGAAAATTCTGGCAAAAATGGACAATAAACATTTAAAAGCATTGTGAAAGACGGCCATACTTCTCCACCAGCATATTGCACAGTTTACAGTAAACGAAATAGTAAGACCAACACAAACTATCAGAGTTGCTCCAGAGCATCTCATTGTTACCAATGGGTTCCCTGGTTGGGAACCGGTGGGTTCCCTGGTTGGGAACCGGTGATATTCTCATTGGGAGAACAGGGTACTTATCAAGTTCTGGGCTTGACTTCACAAAGCAACACAGTTCATCTTACCATGAGTTGTCAGTATCACCATAGTGATTTGTATTGTGACACCACACTTTGCTTAGCAATTAAGATTGATACACACTAAGATCAATCTTTACTCTTTGTTAAATCAGCCCCAAGTGGCACTTGTGTCCCCGAGTAAAACACTAAACCGTCATTGCTTTGTCCTTCAGAGATGGGACTCCACGCCATAGGCTCTGTGTGTCACAACACACATGTAAAAGAACCAATGAAACTTTACAAAAGATAAAAGGCTTGCCCTGGTGTTTGTGGCAGCAAATTACACCATGATGCCTTGTAGTGCTAAAAAGGCGCCATGATAAATTGGATAAATTGGACATCATACAATATAATTCCTCTTTCACAAAAGCCCTCACCAGCATGATGTGTAAAAATACGCTCAGTTTCTGGAAAGCGTTGTGAATGCAATACGATAGAGTAACAACACTACATAAATGCCTAGACTATTACTTGAAGCCGAGAATCTAAATAGCGCAGGATGCAGCTACAATGTGCTAGAGCAGCTGGCATGTAAAGTCACCTTCTGTCAGCCAACCACATCAACCTATACATGACCACTGAGCACAGCCAAAGATTGAAAGTGTTTGATTTTCCACTGGGAGGAAAATGGGAGGGACCGGAGTTACACCCTCGTGGTACAGGAGAGAACCAGTGCACAACTCTACTCACATGGCCTTAGCTGGGATTCGAACCAGGGCCTCAGTGGTGAGAGGCAAGTGCTTTATACACTAGCAACCCACTACCTTTTCACAGATGTTTCTCTCCAACCATAACCGCAAGTTTTGTGTGCAGTTTTGTTTGCGTAAAGTAAGCAACGTCACAATCCTGCGATTCATTTCACAAAGCACCAAGATTCATCTTAAGACGAGTTGCCAATATCACCACAGTGATTTGTATTGTGACATCAAACTATGTAAAAGTTATAAAAATAAAGTCTATCAGAAACCAATGGCCCGTCAGGCCGGTGTTTGTATCCGGTTTCATTGGCATTAACAGACTGAGAATATTTCCATTCCCCCTGGACAGGATGCCAGTCCACTGGTACCCATTTTGTACTCCTGGGTGGAGATAATTAATTATGATAAAGTGCCTTGCTCAAGTATACAAGTGTCGCGACTGACCAGGCCAGGGATCGAACCCCCACATCACACTATGCTTAGCAGTTAAGATTGATACACAGTAAAGATCAACCTTAGCCCTTAGAGAAAATCAGCCCTATGGCTTTTTCACAATTATGTATCTTTCTTACAAATAAGTCTATGCTGCACTTTATTTCATCACTCTGAAAAAATAAAATACTTTATAATGGCCGTTTAAATGTACCCAACATTTCAAAAACTCTAAGATATCAAGAAGTTACCCTTGTATTATTCAACACACAAAGTTAAAACAACAATTACAACTAAATTTACATGTTTAAAATTACGAATGCAGGGTATCTGCTACACATTTCATGAAAAAAAAGACCACCTTAAATTCTTCTTTAAAAAAATAAACCCAGAAAAAACAAGCAAAATCAAGCATCACTTCTGAATGTTGATTACAGTGCTTGACCCAAACACCCTGGGAATCTGGCAAGAATCCTCCCTATAAAAAAACCATCAGCAGATGGTCTCTCTGCACCCAAGGCTTCTAATTAAATTTCTTAATTCAAAAGAAATTTCTTCTTTTGAACAGTGTTACCATTTCAAGCCCATTCTAATTTAGAAATCAAGTCAACTGCAACACATTTCCTGATAAATCAAGCAATTTATTTGAGAAATTTATGTAAAAATGAAGCACCGAGTTTGAGTGTAACTACTTTGCTTGGCCATGACTCGAGAGCATTCTGCCAACAACCTGTTTACACCCATCCCAATTGTTCAGAATCCAAATCTTCAATTCAACTGTCTACATACAAGCAAAGGCAGGCAATAACATGGACAGATGGAGGGAATGCAAATTAGACAGTTCAGGTCAAATTATTTACGCAGTTCAAACTGAATTAAATCTGTGTGTATCTTCTGGAAAAATCCATATCCTTTACCTGCCCCCCCCCCCAAACAGTTCAAGTCAGGTTTTTTCATTGCACTTGACTTCAATCCTTGCATTACGTTTTGAAGCAACCGTTACTGATTCAAGGATTTGTTCTATTTTCGCCCCAAACCCTAAGACCCTGGCTATTTCAAATCCTAGCTTGCTTAATCTTGAAGACAAGTTTATTGGCAGAGAAAATAATACGTGTGTCTTGCAGAAAGAAGTGCGTAAAAGAAAATAGACGGAATGAGTTCACTGTGAACACAGTTGGCAATCTTTGCATTATGAATATCACTAAAGCTCCAGCGTTACTGTATTTCATCTTTTGACATTTAAACATTGCACAGATTTTAAGTAAAACTAACATATCTTTATGCATGAAGGGAATAAAGAAGAACACAACAAGTTTGTGATTTGGGATTTGTCTCAGGAGAGTGTGTGGGATGGTGAGAGACGGGGGTGTGTTTTTGTAAAACAGTCTGCACCCTAGAATGTCAAACACTCTCCTCTTCACGCTGAAATGTTTTGCAATAGATATGTTAAAACATGTGGAGCCGCCCGAACAAAGATATTGACAAAATGTGGAGACTGTCTCCATAGGGCTTGATAGCGATACACCATGCAGAAACCAGGCACTTCCTGCCCTAATACTCAAAACTTATTTTATTTGCTCATCAAGATGAACAATAAGAGCTTTCAAATAATACCTGATCAGGGTCAATTGAGTACATGCGACAGCTGAGCACGCTCACCACTTAGGGAGTTAACGGGTAAGTGTGTAAACACCTCGTTGTCTGAAATTCCCACTGCACTGTCTAACACACGCGAATATTGACTTCCAATATGGCGCAACCAAAATTATTGTAATGATGACGGCAGGTGACTTGGGTCAATAAGGCAAGTATTTCTCAACTTACAGAAAGTTCAAGACATCACATCATATTGAAATCAAGGCTGATGTTTTTCGGCTGTCTTCACCAATGCCATTTTGCTACTTTTAGGAAAAGTCTGATTTTGGCGAGGGGTGTCACATTTGATTAAGTCATGACAATGAGCCTTTTTGGTGTAACTTTGGAATGGTTTCAGACGATGTCTAAAGCAAAAGACACATAGAATGCAATTCAACAAGAAAGAGACGTACAAGCAATGTAGAATGGATAGACGTCACATTGGCTCCCAACATTGGACCAGCTAGTGTTATTCAGAGGGGGGTCTAGAGCTCTTTTGAATACTCAGTTTTAAACTTGATCCTCCAACTTTGCCTTTCCAGGCCTGAAACTGAGGTTTGTGCAAAGGGCACCATGGCAATGGCCAGGGGGCAAGAAGGCAACTGCCTCCATTGCCTCTGTTAAGTATAAGGTCTTTCAATTACAGTGCTGTTCAGCCCCTTTCAAACTGGCAAATTTCTCAGGAATCTCTCAGGAAATTCCCAGGAAATTCCCAGGAAATTCCCAGGAACAGGCATGATGTTTGACCCTTGGGAAAACAGTAGATACAGTTTGTATTGAGTACAAGGTGCTGACCTACATGGTAAAGGCTTTTATAGACTTTTCAAGCTATTTAACACAAATTTTGCTGATTTTTCCCGAGGCCCACCCCCACCCCAATATTAAAATAGAAAATCAGATTACAGTCGGAAGAAAATTGCAACAAGTGTGAAATGAATAGTGGGCGGCGTTGGAGTTCAAATTCCCCAGGAATTTGGTCAAATTTTGTTTGCTGGGAAGTGGCTCGGTAGTGTGAAAAGTAGTTTGGTCAACATTTTTAGAACCCTAATTTAGAGTTAAAAGCATATTTTTACATCATCGTTCCAAATTCTGGCCAACACCGGACAGCCTACATACTACGACTCCCACATTAGCTAGTGAACATACATTCTAGTTCGCTGACTCTGATAATCTTATGAACAAATAAATAAATGAATATGCTTTTGTCTTGTTTGCGAGTCCATGCTGCTTTTTTTTGGCAGATTGTAAGCAGAGTATAAGTTTTGGTACACAAATGTAGGTGCTTCACTTTACAAAAAAAGTAATGTCCAGAAATCAACTTTCAGCAAACGCTCTTCAAAAGAAACTAGCCTTTTAAGCCTACAAGAATCATTTCCCACTGTCAGATTTGAGGTTCAAGTGAAGCATGTAGTTCCAGCGGCAACACCCAAAATCTCTTTCCATACTCTGTATAAATTGTTCTCATTCTTGTTTGGATTTGGTAACTTAGTTCAGTTCAGCCAAGTTACTGGTCCTGTGTTTCAGCTTTATGAAATTTAGGCCTGTGCTGGGTATCCGGATACCCGAAAACCATTGTCATTGCCCAGTTTCTTTTTTCCGGTTTCATTACCTGCCAAAAACATTTCCCCGCACGTTTTGTTTAAAAAAGAGTATGCTGTAATGTAATTCAGCATGTAATTCCGGCGGCAACACCCTGTAATAATCTCTTCTGAGAGAAAGTGTTACCCCAGTGAAGATCTATTTCCAAAAGTGCTTCTCTAGCATCTTCAACAACAAAGTTACACTTTGCTTTCCTCTGCACAAGCCTCAACACTCCTAACTCTTTGTGAGCAAAAATCTAACATAATTCATGAGTTTCATTTTTCATGACAACACCTTAAATCTTGAGCCGAACGACTCATCATCATAAATATATTTAAATATACTTCATAAAAATTCCTGATATGTGTTTTTACATGTAATTCATATATCACCCCAAAAATAAATTTTAAGATATTAGAGCTGTTACAACTCGTCCTTTATCTTTTTTGGTGCTTTGCTTGATTTGGACGATGAGTTGGACTTCCCCGATCGCGCCTTCTTTCCTTTGCCACGTTTCCCGGCTTTCACTTTCTTTCTGCTGCGGGATTTCTTGACGCCATTTTTGGCTTTGGGTTGCTTAGGCATTGCTGTTGGCTCGGATGTTGCAGGCTCAGTGACTGATCTGGGATCCAAGGATTGCTGTTGGCTGGTGTCAATTTTTTCTTTGCCCGTCCACTCCTCGCCTAGACATTCTGAAAGGTAAATAAATCAAGTGCAGGGTCATTTATCGTAACTGGACACCGATGTTGAGTTATAGAGTGAGAAAAAATGCTAATAAACATGTAAATCACTGATGGGATTACATGTAAGTTTACCATCAGGTGAGGTGAAGACACCATGTTATATATCTCTCTTATGAGCTGTGGTGCTTTGGAGAAGAACCAGCGGTTCAACTCAACCTCGAGAGGCCATCGAGATCTTTAAACATGACACCGTTCCTCAAGAGATCCGCCTCCACATCAGTGACACCTAGTTGCCCCTCTTCCCGAACAATGGATCTCCTACATCCACAGTCACATCCCCTACTTCTTAGACTTGGGTTCTTTATACCCTCGGTCCTTAAGTCAGGAAGCGTTAAACCACTGGTTCTTCTCAGAACCACCACAGCGAGAGATTTACTACATGGTGTCTCCGCAAACCTCACTTGATTGTGTCTTCACTGTGCGAAGTTTCACATACTACAAAATTAAGTTTACCGAAGTCCTCTTTTTTCAGCACTCTCTGGACACAAAGGTAGTCGACGAGGCTCGTCTCTTGGTCCGTCTTGAAGAACCAGTTTGAGATGGCATCCTCTTGCTCCTCAATCAGTGTGTCACACTGAAAGCAAAAATAAGAAGAACAGAGCGACTTACAGGAGAGAGATTAAAAAAAAGTCTGAAACTTGGATCCAGATCTTAGGAGGTACATTGAAATGAAGGCATTTTAACTTTTTAGTAACCCTTGAAGCTATAGATTCCGAGGACATTTTTTTGAAACAGAATCCTTAGTGATTTATTTATCTTTAAAATTTAATTGTATTTAAACTAATAAATAAATAAATAAATAAATAAATAAATAGATAAAATGAACTAAACAAATTTTTAATAAGAAAAGAAAACAGATCTGTGTGCTGTGCTCTCTTTGAATCAAAATAAGGTACAGCATATATAAATGTTGGCAGCATGCCAGTATACTACACCCTCTAAGAAGATAGTAAGGTATATTGTTAGGCCTATATATATTTTTGTAATAAGTTTATCAAATTTATAATATGCAAAGTTTGCAAGGGAAATTGCAGCAGTCACATCAATTTAAAAGTTTCAAAATCATATAGTGAATAGTGCTCAGTTAAATAATTTTCAAATTCACATCAAATTAAAAGTCTGAAAAACCATATAGAGAATAATGTACTTAATTAAATAATTTTCAGTACAAAACTGTTGTGCACATGTAGTCAATATAAATATATAATCCTGTACACCTCATACATGTACAGTAGCCACTTTCATCTGTTATTGTCGAGACAGTGTCCCGAAGGGATGCCTTGACGTCGATCGTGGCCTACAAATCTCAAGTCACTGACAAATTAAGACCTAATCCCCAGCGGAGACCAAGAGATTTGCTGGCAGCGTAAGAATCAGTGACAACTAGCTGTCATTGATTTGCAAGAAGCATTGTACAGCCTAGGGTTTAGATTAGACAAAGAGGTGTAATATTTAATACGTGTAACACGAATGAAGGGTTCGGTTCAAGTATAAAGCTAATGTCAACTTCACGAAAACCGGACTTGGATCAGTTCAGCTGATTAATTAAAAAGCATGAGTTATTGATACATGTAGACTGGCTTCCTAGAGCACAACCAGACAGAGAGTCCGACAAAGATGAAGGGTGATGGATGACATCTGGAGAATAGATTTTGTTCATAACATAATAGAACAATTCATATTTGTAAGGAGATGTTCTGTCAAGATCATAGCGCACATAATAGAAATTAACATCATGTGTGGATAGATGTGAGTCTTAAGAGCTTTATGAAATAGAGATAAATGGACAGGTTCCCAAATGACAGGAGGAAGATTGTTCTAAATCATTCGTCCAGCTTCACTGAATGCGTTTTGACCCAGAATGTTTGCACGGTGGAACACTCAAGTGAGTGTGGACTGATCAACAAAATGCAAAGATACATGTACCTGTGGCAATAGTCCAGCCATCTTGTATTCAAACTGAGGCTGAAAGGGAAAATAGTCTGACCCCTTTTTATTAATTGAGAAATAACACTACCAGTGTCACTGTGTATAGAGGGAATCTGACAAAGATGGCTGCAGTATGATAAAGGTCTACGTGGTAGCATTATAAACATACCTGTAGTGGATGTTTATGAGTGCAATGGTGAGAATGTTTGCATGAGTTGAAAGACGGAATATTTCATTCAACGAGGTGAAGCTTAGCTGAATATTCTCACTATTGCACAAATGCAGTTTGACATTCTGTATTTAAATAACATCCATAAAACTTGGGTGTGATCCCTGGCTACACCGCAGCTAACAGTTGAATGGCTTCTGACTGGCACCCCCGAACAAAGACATTGACTAATAGGGAGACCGCCAACATAGGGCTGGATAGCTCAGTTGGTAGAGCACTGGTACATTAATCCGGAGGTCGTTGGTTCAAGTCCCGCTCCAGTAAACTTTTCTTTGTTCAAACCCAAATTAAATAACATCCAAGTACATCTATTGGGCATGTTAGGAGGAGTGTTGGCTCCGAAAAGGCTCGTCCCAAAACAGATTTACACATGGATACACCGGTAAGTTTACTAGCTTACTTATTTTCCACACCGTGCAAAGCTTCAAACGTGACTTAAGAGTACAGTACAATTAAATATTGCTGAAGAAGCCTTGGTTTTTCTTGAGGTGGAACGAACTAGGCTAGACAGATAGGCAGACGGACAAACAGACAGAAATGAATACAACATGTCGTTACACTCACATGTTGTTTCATCCTGGCGACAGGAGCAGAGGGTTTCTCCCACATATCTTCAGGGATTCCGAGGTCAACTTTGACTCCTTTAGCTTGGAGACCTCGTAGGGTCTGCATGGTCTCTGACTGACCCTTGGCAAACCTGCAGGATTGATGATAACAAATCAAAATTCAGAATCAGTTGCTAAGTCAATGTTTATTTTGAAGAACAACAAATTTTGAAGTGTTTAAAACGTAACAATCACATGCCATTTTATCTAGAACAACATTTAATAGCCATTATATGATAATTTTGTTGAAAAAAAGTAAACAAAACAATCAAAGAGACTGAATAAATAGGGAGACCGCCAATTTTAGGGATTGATAGCTCAGTTGGTAGAGTGCCGGCACGTTAATATGAAGGTCAAGGTTTCAAATCCCGCTCTGGTCAAATTTTCTTCGTTCAACTTGCTTGGTAAGAAGCACTGCAGCTGTATAACATTTTAAGAAACAATTAATTTTAAAGGAATGATGTTTTCTTCAATCTGAGAAATATTTCATGCATACAACATTTCTTGTCTGAAAAGTTTCTCAGTTTGTGTATTCCAATTCTGGATTATTCTTCCTGTGTGGACATATAAACCACTCCAGATTTTCGACGGTATCTCAAAACACTACCACCTTTTGAAATGAAATTTTCACAGGTTAGTTTTATTGTATATCTAAATTTATATAGGATCAAAACAACCAAAGGATTAAAACAACCAAAGGATTAACAAAAATCAAATGGTTCCAAAAACCAAAGGTATAATTTGCCTTTAATACTCAATTTTTCTGATAAATTAATAGACTATAGATTAATAGACTATAGACCCATTGTATTAACATCACACACGGCTTCTGTCTGTCTATGAATGGTCAGCTGTTTTTGGAGTCACACTGCACAATCAGTTTTGCTGCGTGTTGAACCCTGCACACGCTCCCGAAAAAAACATGCACTGCACAGAAACACAAGGGGGACGCATCTTGACGCGATTCATGGCGCAACCACGATTTTTCGTGGATGATAAAGCCAGATGAGTTGGATCAATACATCTTCAAAATAACGACCATATTCAAGCAAGAATAGAGTGGCCTTACAGCTTTTGTCAAAAGAGCATACCATCCATTGTGATTCCACTCCCACACACAATGTCATAAATCCGTCACCATGGCAACGGGGCTATCATGCAGTTGGTCTGTGACAAATTTTTCAGATTGTTGACTGCATGCATATCAAGTATGCATCTGACCGGGGGAAAAAAAACCCCAAAAACAAACAAACCTAAACAAACTATTCATCCATTAAAATGCAATGGTCATATTTCATATTTATGAAAAGCCCATTTTGAGTTGCATGCTAGCTTCTCATCCCCCCCCCCCTCCCCGAAAGAAAAAATAAATAAACCATAAACAAAAAAAATAGAACACATACTCAATTATCTTGCTAGCCATTACAATTTCTAAGCCAATGGGGAACCAAGAGTAAAATATTTAACAAAAAACAATACTACGCATTATACAACTGCTTCTCCTATTCACTACATGTACAAATGTAGTTGTTTCGTAGTTTAATTTACTCAATCTCCAAATGAAATTCTCTGAAATCTGCTTTCTATTTTTGACTGAAAAATAATGCTACAACAATGCAGACAAAAACCCACACAATCATAGTTAATCAAATTGTTGTGACAATAGGGCCTTTAAAAATGAAAAAAAAAAAAATTCTGAATACTGCTGGGTGGATGTTTTGTACTTATATTACATTTCATTTAATCAAATCAAATTGAAATTCTTTGAAATTTTGTTTGATGATTTACCTGATAAATAAAAAAAAAAATACAAATGCAATCCGAGGACTCTCAGAGTGTTAACATAAACTCTCATATTAACATTTACATTCATAGCTTTTGCGTATTTGAAAATATTTTTTAAAATGCTTAACGCAGGGAACGTGTATTACATGAAAGCGGTGCATCGAACACATAAATTATGCAAATAAAAAGTGAAATGATATCATAAATTACACACGAACGCTCAACTTATTCAACGGCTTCAAATGACTTCCTTTTCTGAAGGTTGCGATCTACACCTACCTAAGTAATCAATTATAGCATGGAACGTTGCCGTACGACCAAGTGTTTAGAGTCAATCTCGGACTCTAGGCTAAGGCAAATTGCTGTGACCTCACTTTAACACAAAGCAATAAGGACACTTATGAAAGCATTAATGATGGGAGAATTAATGACAGTAACTCGGAAACCTTGAATTTATTCTAGAAGGGGGGGGATAAGTGTTTCCCCTTGTAAGCCTTGTTTATATTTAGTCAATATCACTGCCTTGCTGAGGAAAATTTGTGTCGTTCTCATGGCGGAGCTGTTACCTTGACCGCTATGCATTGAAAACTGAAGTGATCTACGACACGAAATCAGAGGTGATTTGTGTTGTGCCTTGTAAAGCACTAGAGGGAGAATACGCCTGCCAAGTTTTGCGCTGCGTTTAGTGTATTTCAATTGTCAATTGTTGTTCAGCGTTTCACTGCACTGCCGAGGGGGAACTCTGGAGGGGTTTAGGTAATTTTAGGAAATAGTGCAGCTTAAAGAGGGGCTCCATGGTCCCATTCAGTTTTGTGATGCATTCATTTTTTTTAATAGATAGATTCCTCGTGAAAGTCAGGACAAAATTACAAGTCTCTAACTTCAGGTTAAAATAGTGTAAAAGCATGTTATCTGATTTTCTTTCATACAGGGATGTGATAGGCTGTTGAAAAAAAAACCCTGAACTGTGAGCTCAAAGCGCAAAAGCTTGCAAGCCCAAAGCCTTATACATTTACCTTTGGTTTTAAAAGCCCTACTCTGCAATCTAAGGCATTCTATTTTGTCTTATATCATGTTATGAATTTGAAGGAAAAAAAAAAAACCCAAACCCCCCAAAACCAAACAGATTTCCTGAAGAAAAAAACCCAGGAGAAATCACATCCCTGTTCATAGCAAAATTTGAAATGTGACATCATCAAACATTTAAAAAATGGTACTGTACAATAAATAGAAGAATTTTTGCACCAGTCAAAAAAAACCAAATTCAATGCCATTTTAATCGAATATCATACAAATTTAGGAACGAACTACACATTTTCCATATAGACCATATATTTGAAATGTGATGTGATCGAATGTTTTCGGATTTCGACAAAAATTGCACAACACAGTGGCATTTTACACCGTTTTAACGTGAGGTTAGAAAATTCTTTTCCCCCCATTTTCATATGGAGTGTACCTAACAAAACTTATTTTAAACAACTTATAGCGACACAATGAATAGAAGGTAAAGCCTGACATTTGGTGTGATATGTTGAGAAAATACTTGGAGGAAAAAGGTTTATTTTGCTTAAAACTGCTATTTCATATTGAGGAAATACTATTTTATTTTATATAAAAATGCACAAAGTATACAGAGAGTACAAAAACCGTGAACAAGGAAAGTGGTACAATAACAACACAATGACATCAAGGCATGTTTATTCCTCAAATAACGGGGGTGGAACGGGGGTGGAACGGAAGGGGGGCAGGGTATTGTTTGCACCTCAAGAAAATACTTGATTTTGATTAGGCCTATAAAAACTAATTTGTTTCCTGTATGCTGAAAAAAAAGAGGGTCGGTACTCTCAGTAGGTAGGGGGAAAAAACAATTATTAATATTTTTTAACATAATGTGCACACCAAGAAATAAAGCTTGTTTGATCAAGGAGAAACTGATCAAACTGCAGTCGTTTTGAAACATGTTGCTATTAAAATGATATACAAATATTGACTCCTAGAATTGGATGTGTTTGTAACATGTACTGCACATTTGGGAATGAATTGAGACCAACCTTTTGATAAAATATTTGAACTCGGTCTCGAATTCTGGTGGTAGAGTAGTGAAACATGCCGTCGATCAAAAGCAATATTTTTGTTCTCATTCCAACATTTCAATACAAAGTACAGAAAACACACACTTTAGCTAAAGCAGATTGGATAACAACATGGAGAACTACTATGCAAATATTGGAGGATGCATACATGTATCAGTGCATTGTCGCAGAATGTAATCACGAGGTGAAACCTGGACTATTCTATTTCACGAGGCGAAGCCCGGTGAAATGGAAAAGCCAGAGTGATTAAACTCAAATGATTAAATTCACTTTATTTCCACATCAAAGTACGCTATCAACACAGTAGAGTAGCACATGTACAGTAAGATAACAAAATGGCGACCATGTGAAACTAGCACCGCCAAAAAGTTAAAACAAAGCGACAATGATGTGAAGGGGGTGAGCAAAAAGTCTGCAATAATGCATGAATGAAATATTTGTGTACTCACACAAAGACCCCTGTCATTGGATATTGTTTCACTATAAACATAAAATAGAGTAGGCACCCCACACACTGGAAATGCCTACAAAACCTAAACAACAGGGATGACTCCAAGTAGATACCATCCTTGAACACCGTGACACGACCTTGCCTCGTTTGCACAAATGGGGGAAAGCATCCCAAGTGTCCTATAATTATCCATATAGGACTCCTATATTAAATTCTTTTGAGCCTTCGGCAGTATGGCAAAATAAAGGATGACACGTGAGGGATGTTCCACCAATTAAATGACAAGGATCTTTGTGTGCAGTATATAAAATGCAATATAACTAGCTACACTACATGTAACTACAGTACGAACATCATGTACATCAACATACTTACGATGGGCTTTTTAGAAATTGCAACATGATAAAAGAATGAGAAATAAAATTTAGTATGTAGAAGTAGGCTCTGCATATAATGGTTTAAAAAAAAAAAAAATAACCAAAACAAACAAACAAACACAAATAAGAATATTATATTCAGTGAGATTGTCATTCTCAAAAACATGCAGTGCTCAAATTTGGGGGGGGGGGGACCCAAAAGACCACAGGGCTTGTACATAAATAGCTCAAAATATTTACCGGACCAGAATTTGTGTAGGGCCTACAAGACCATAATTGAAATGACCAAAAAAATAAATAAATGCCTATAGACACAGTTTAAAAATTGAACTGTTTGACTCCGAGAAAAAGCACTGGGTATTAAAAATCTCATTTGTATTACGGTTAAGTATTCTTCAATAATCAACAGAATTATGTTTATCACTATCAGACTGAGAGTCGACATTTTAACACAAACACAAGACTGCAAGAGTTGTCTGAGCCTCCAGTCCAGCGTAAAATTCAATCCCTGACATACATTCTAATTAACAACCCAGTTAACAAATTATGCAATAGTTACTCGTAACCTTAACGAACTACATATGTACACTGTACATGTATACTCCATGCTCTTCAAAATGCTCCCAAAAACAGTGTATTTGTCTTTGTCAGCAGTCATTTATAGTTTTAGTCCATTGTGTTGTCTCGTCTTCATCTCCTCTTCATCTCCTCTTCGTCAGTCAGACAATAGATTATAAAAGCCATGCTTACTACAGATGACAGTCACCTTTCATAACTACAGGTACGCTACCATCAAAACATTCTATGAGTGTAATTTTGATTTTATCATGTGACCATGGTTACAATAACAGGCGCATTGTCATCATAAGGGCCATTAAGAATAATCAGTGTCTAAACATTTTGACGTTTTGTTCCAAACTGTTTTGACTCACCAGCCCATCCCAAATACAAAACTTTAAATATTAACACAGGGTTCTGCCCACGGTGGTCGGTGCCGGAAAACCCGCCCGGCACTCATGATTCCCCGCCCACCACTGACGGAATTTTCTCTTTTTCCGCCCACCACAAATTTTCAAATTTTGTGAATTAACTTAGTTGCCAAATTAAATTCTTGCCAAATTATTAATTATTTAACTTAATATGTAGGTTTTTAAAAGAAAATCTACCGGTAAATTCAAGATATCCAGCTCGTTTTCCGTCGAGAAAGTCCCTAGTCTTGGTATTTTACTAGCTGCGATCGTTCATTTCAGTATACGAACGTTAAAACACGCATGCACGTTGTTAGTCTGGCTCTCTCCTCCATGTCCCTTACTACAATACATAGGCGAGTAGGGAAACACACAACTCGATTTTCCAGGGGTTAGAAGACGTGCGATGGAGTCTGATCGCGACCTCCTTCCTGTGATATAATATTCAAAACTGTAACCTCTTACTCATAAACACATCGCTCTTGCCGCACAATTTTCCCCAATGTGCGTCATCGACCGATCGTTCGACCGATCGTTCAATCGAAAATGTATTGCGAAAGAAGCGATTTTAAAACAAGCGATCCTTTATTCACGAATCCATGGAATAGGTTGTTGATGAAAACAGTATTATTAAGGGCAGAAATTAGGGGATAAGATTGTTCAAAAACGCAAGTTTGCGAACTTCACTTCCGTTTTTTTTCCTTTTTTTTTCAATTTTTTTTATTTTTGACAATTGTATGCTTCTTTGAGTGTTTAGATAAATAAGTATCAATCATGGGAGATTTTGTTGATAAAGTGTCCAGTGTACAACCAAATATTTTGCGTCAAACTACTGGTAGGCTAGGTATTGTAACAGCTGTGAACTCGTCTTATATTTGTGAGTGACCTTTGACCCTGCTTTTTGCTGCCTCTACCCCACCCCCGCCCGCCCATTTTTTTCCACCACTGAAAAAATCCTGGGCAGAACCCTGTTAACAGAGATTATTTAATAATATCATACACTGATAAACAAAGTGATGCCTCAAATAAAACAGACCTTTTTTTGAGCAGGGTTCTCCTCATAATGCACAAGCTAGCCCATCAGGCTGATACACCGAGCCGATACGCCGTGCCAATACGTGTGAAATAAGGGTGATCAAATTGACAAAAAAATCACCAAGATAAAAAGCCATTTAGACTGCCCCAGATTGCACAGCAGTGCTTTTAAAATCATCGATGTATACCAAGTAAAAACATTCAGAGGACCTCATTTCAATTCAGCATGCTAATAGGCAAAACGTCAACATTTGGGTACAGAATGCCCCTCAGTTTTGTGAAATCCTAGGGACAACCCTGTTTACACCAATGTTCTCCCAACTCAGGAGTTCTCAACAGCTTGTCCTGGCTTCCAGCAGGCAACTTTTTGATATAAACAGAAGCGAAATTCATTTCATGTCTCCATCGGGTGCAGAGGTCAGGTATTAAAGCAATGTTGAACGATAGTGACAAACAGCACAAACTTGACAAACCATCTACAAGATGTCACTGGTCCCCTATTCCTAGCCCCCTTTAGCACTTTGTTTCTACTAAACTAAATGAAAACTGAATTTAGATTTTCAGTTTTTTCGTTTGACCCACCCATACTTTGAGAAAAAATATACAATTGCTAAGACATTACTTATTCTCAATGGCCCCTAACAATGACAGCAGCATCTAAATAAATGTTAATTTCGTGTATAATAAAAGTTGCAATAATAACAAAAATATAATAACATGAAATGTTTCTCGTAATCTATGGTTTGAATGATGAGCTCTTCTAAAAAAAAACCCAATATATTACCATCTCTTAAGATAGATTTCCCATCCAGGCTTAATCTCCAGTTACCAAAAATTGCAGATGACCCAGATTTGTTCCTGAAATTAAAAACTAGCAAATGGCCAGAATAACCCTTCCGTCTGTTCGCTGGGGTATGCATTTCAGGCAGAATGACGTGGGCAATCACGCCTTCACAGACACAGTCCAAGGAAGATTTCATGCCAAAGTGGCGACTTTGGCAGAGGAGGAAATTTCTTTGCATTTGAGCACTTTTTGCATTTAAAGCTATTAAATCCTTATTCTACTTCCTTTCAAACCTCAAGTTATCTTGAATTTTCAATCATTAAAAAAATAAACCAATAAATAAAAAAATCCACAAACTCCACATTTTAAAATTCCAAACTTACTAAAATCACAAAATTAATATCACAAAGTCTTTGCTTGCAAAAAAAAAGAAAGTTAGTGGCCTGACGTTTCGACCCTAGAGTCTTTCTAAAAGGCTAAATTCTTTGCTTCACAAAGAGAAAACAAACCCCACAATGTCCTTATTGGAAACTTACCCCCTTCCAAAAAAAAAAAAAAAAAAAAACCTAACAAACTAAACAAAAACCAAACAAATCAAAACACAGAAACAACTACTACACACAAACAAACATCAAGAATCCTTTATTTACCAACCTACGAGATGCAGACCGTTCAGCATGAATATTCAACTTGAGGATTCCTTCGCAGACCTCCTCCAATGCCTCAATAAGACGAAGCTCTCTGCAGCAACGAACAAAAACAACATCAGTCATGAATAACCAAGCCGTATTGTCCCCCAGGCGTCTCAACATAAGAGAGAATAGTTGGGAATCTGAGCATACGATTCGTACAAATTGTGCAACTAAGTGACACCATTTCATGTTTAAAATTTGACTTAAAAAAACCCAACAAAATGTGGATATTGCTTTATCCAGTAATAAACCACAAGGGAAACATATCCTTTACTTTATACATTTTATTTCATTAATATAAAAACATCCTTTATAAATAATTTTTGTATTTGTTTATAATTTCATTGTTTTGTTGTTCAAAACAGATGTTGTCTATTTGCGCCCAATTCTACCCCATTTTATTTCACTACAGATCCTCAAATATTCTCCCGAATCTTCCAATCTATGGTAAATCAAAACCCAAACGATTGGACTTTGAAAAGATTGCTTTGCCCATTCCAACGATTGATAAGCATTTATTGGACTTGCAGTACCATATCCTATAAAGTCAAACCACTTTCTGAATAGCATTCTAAAGGATTTGGGACCGTTGGGTTGTAAAAACAGGGTATTCAAATAAGACAAATATAACACTTCCAGTTCACATTACACTGTACATGTAAAATGTCTTTGCAAGTTTATTATTTATTTTCATCATCATTTTTACACAATGCTGCAAATTTATGTATTTCCTTGTTTTTGGAACCAGTTTGATGTAGATCTTAAAGATCGACTCTGTCAATAGTTTAAAGTCCCGGCTGAAGACTCTTCCTTTCAGAGACGCTTTTAGAATTGCGTTAATTCACTGATTCAGGACTTTCGAATGCTAGGTGGCAGCAGACTTATAAGATAAATCCATCGTTCTCGGTAATGTGTGCATGCTTAGAACTGCGTAAACACAGGAAATTTACCTGGTAAGTCTGCTGCCACCTAGCATCCCAAAGTCTCCTATTTGAATTATATTGTATTTTATTTAAAATAATTTCAGGTTGAACAAAGAAAAATTTCAAAGAAAGTGGGACTTGAACCTGTGACCTTTGGATTAACATGCGGGCGTTAATCCGAAGGTTGCTGGTTCAAGTCCTGCTCTAGTAATTTTTTCTTTGTTCAACCCAAAACTATTTAAAATTTACCCGGTCAGTTTTCCATTGTATTGACGTGGAGATCACAAATTCTGATTATTTTTACCGTTTCTTTTTGTTAATTAGAGGTATTTTTCAATGGCAATAAGAGTGTGAGGAGCCGGTCTGCACAATGAGGTATGACCTCGGTTGGTGGCTGGCGGCTAGTTAATGGACCCTCGCCTTCAGCTCAGTCCATTAACAGTGGCCAGCCACCCACCGGGTCATTACCATGCAGTGAAGAATGGCTCCTCACATCGTTATTGATTAGTTATTATGCAGCTCATAATACATGTACATGTACCCTGCAGAGTTAGCCAAATAACTTTATAGTAATTATTTGTATATGCACACTAAACAGGTCCTTTAAATGACTCAAATACTGCTTTTTGCTGGTAAACTAATCAGCTGCTAATTTCTGCAGCAAAGTTTTAAGTACTTTGTATGCCAATAAGCAAAAGTTCCTTGCTAACCTGTGAAACACACATACGTTAAGCATGGATTTTTCAGCTACCATACAGTGTAAGTATTCTGCTCACGATAAACAGAGCCACAAATTGTGCCCCATTAAAATGCGCGAGTTTGTTTCCTTCATGTGTTTTAAAAAGCAATGCAAGCGGGACCAAAGTGGAATGGTCCATAAAATGTTTGAATACGCATGAGACTTGCATTTCCTCCATCTTATGTCCCTAGATCAATTTTCACGATTTAATTTGTTTTATTCTCTTGTTACGGGTACATTAGTTTTGGGGCAAATTAAATGAATTTCAATCCTCTAACTTTCAATCAGTTCATCATACAAACAACCTATGAAATCAAATTAAATTTATTAAACATCTAGGTGATATGTTACCAAAAAAGACAAATGTAAAAAGATTTATGCTACGTCAGGAATTTTCCATTGCGGCTGTTGAAATCAGCAACCTTGAATTGGGGGGACTTCCATGGGCGTATGGGGACTCTTTAGTTAGGGGGGGGAGGGAGAGGGGTTGATTTAACCAAAATTGTACACAGGTGAAAACATTTACTTATAAATCAATTTAATACCAGGTCAAAAGTCTTTACTTTCTCTGTCCGTTTTTTCCTCTTCTTGCTGTGCCCTAATTTTCTCTGTTTTGCCCGAAATCAGGAGGGCAGTTGCCCCCCTACCCCCTAAATCATACGCCTATGGGGCTATGCTATTTCCTCAAATTTGACAGTAAAATTTAAATGTAAATATTTCTCTGGAGGATTTGTACTGGTGTGAACTTTTCCCACTATTGTGTTAGTGGTGGAAGGAGAGGGGGTATGTGAGGGGTACAGCTCTCTCTCTATGACAGCTTGAATGACAACACAACACACAATACGTACGATTTTTGATAGCTGATTGCCTTTTTCTCTTTGTCGAACTGATGTCCGATCTGCAGAACCTCTTTATTCTTGCCCGTTTCTTTCATAGCTTGCTCAAGCTCTTCCGCCACAAACTTGCAAACTGTAAAAAATTGGGAGAAAATTGACAAGAAAACCCTTCTTTTTAACAATTGATTTCACCAATTCCATTAAAGCTTAGAATCGGACTACCCTGTTTTCTCTAATAACCACTTTGAGTACACACACCAAATTGTTCCATGAACAGGCTGAAAGCGAACATTTAAACGTCCCCAATAACTACCGAGCATACATACTTTTTAATTTTATTGCGGGAGGTTGATGGGCTGACGTGTTATGTGTAGCATGCACAGGCATACAACTACCCTGCTACACTTACTTTCCCCCAGACAAAGCGGAACAGGTGGTTCAGGAAAGTATGCTCAAAATCTCAAATTCTGGGAATTATTGTGTAATCAACGATTCCAGACCTTCGTTCTTCCGAGATTCCAGCATACCAATACAGATTATCGATCATTACACTTACTGTAATTTCCTGCTTTCATAACAAAGCTTTCACAATAAGAACGCACGCCCTCTGTTGGCGAAATCTGCCAATACATTATTCGGTAAGTTTGGTAATGATGCACACAAAAACGACCTGATTAAAGAAAAGACTAGTATGTCGCTGGTGTGTATACAGCATCGGTCGTCCCTGGTTATTATTGTCGGCAGAAAATGTGGCCAGTGACTGCCCTCTTCGATAAGTTTCTGAACAGTGTAACTGTAAGTTTTATTAAATCAAATAGAAATTATATCTTATAAATATAAGATTACCCTGGATGAAAGAAAGGAATTTTTTAGAGATAAAATGTAAGAATTCACCGATTGAGCATCACAATGAGCTGAAACGATACCATGGTGACTGCTCTATATTTCAACACCCAAGTTCAAAAAACCTCTTTGTAGTTTACACACTAGGCATAGGGTAAGGAGACTAGGGGGGGGGGGCGAAACATGGGGGTGTGACCGACGCCAGATAAGGGGCACTGGTAGATAACACTAGGTGAATTTTTGAACCTTTGAAATTCAGATAAGCGGCTTAGCCGTGTCTTGAACGTAGGAAATAATAGTACAGACATGGCCAAGATGGCTTACGGCCGGCCACTTACACAAGTACTACTTTTTTGTTTGATTAAGCAGAGAAAAGAACTGCCACCCAACTGTCACTGTTTGCATTCCTTTCCTTATGATCAAATTATATTCTAGTCTTGGTAAATACAATACTACTTAAATAGATACAGATACAAATTACAATAGACTACTTGGCGAAATAAATAGTGCCGAGTGTACTTATGTCAAGTTATGTTCACACATAAACATAAAGCATTTCTTAAAACTTAAAATCAAAGTTCTACAAAAATGGGCCTACTTTCCAAAATGTTATACATTATGTACCTTCACATTTGGACGGATTCCGATGTGGATTTGACGGATCCTCTGGATCCAAGTCTCCTGCACTTCCAGTCCAAACAAGAAAAAGCAGCAGGAAAATGGAAATATACCCCCTCATCACCATGATGGCTTTCATTGCAAACAATTTCTCCAATAAGCAAGGCTTAAAACCAACCAGTGACTTGAAAATGAAAAAATAGTTCAATGCTCAATTAGTGTCTTACAAATCACACCATGCGGTTCGTGAATTGTGTCGTTTGTGGTTCGAATCTCACCGCAGTTTTCAGAGTTCACACTGCCGAGTGCTGGCGTAACTCCATTGCCGGTAATGATGGAATGACGTGTATTTCAACTACCTGAAACAGAACTGCACCATGTGTGTGTGCACAGTGCCGAGTTCTTGTTCGTTGGCTTGAAAGTGGAACTGCACTGGCTACTTCCAGCTTTGAATTTATACTTCCTGGTTCAAAGCTTGCAGAGTTCACTCGCTAGATTTACATGCATTCATGCGTAAGCCAACAAAGAAGAATTACAATTTTAAGGAACCGTTTCCGTCAGTACGGAACCGTTTCTGTCAGTACCGAACCTACGAACCTCTGCTCGTGTTGTTTTCTACATGTATATCCTTCTGCTCTTAGCAGCTAGCTATTAAATACCTCCATGCTTTTAAATGCACACAATAATAAACGCAATCTAATAAGATCTGAAACCCTGAACAACCGTGTATATACTAAACAGCTCATTTAAAAAGTGACCAGACTACCCCCGGGCTCTCGCGGGCTAGCTCTAGCGGGCTGTCCGCTTTTTAATCACTTAGCTCCCACAAAAATGCACGTGTACTGTTTGTTGTTCCAGTTGTTTTCGAGCCCGCTTCTCGAGGTTAGGAAATGTTGCATAGTGTGATCTTCAAGTAAAATTTTACACATTTTGAAGAATGAAAGATTGTTCAGAACAAACTGAGAAAATAAAATTGTATCAAAATTCAAGTAATAAACCACAAGGGAAACTGAATGGGTAGATTGTGTAAATACTTCGGGGGTTGAACAAAGAAAAATGTATTAAAGAGCGGGACTTAAACCTGCCACCTCTGGCATGTTAATCAAGAGGTCTCACGTTCAAGTCCTGCTCTATAACCAAACTTTCTTTGATCAATTGTGGTTTTTCCTTTTCGTTAAATATACCATCACTAGCAGGAATTATTAATTTGGGGTCATAAATATAAATGGGGGGAATTACCTAAAATATTGAACTATAGACAAAGGCAAAGAATTATGCAGTGGACAACTGCATAAAATAAAACATTAAAAAAATGTATCATCAAAAAAGTCCAATAAATTATGGGGTAGCAAGTAATGATTTTTAGGGTGCCTAATATTAACTAACAAAGTGACTGCTTTAATAAAACCATGTAACCTGTGACATCTCGAGCCACAGAGCCTGGACTTCCTGCAGGCACGATTTGAACACAGCCAAATGAAAGAACACATTTTATGGAAATTGCACTGTCTGATTTTAATCAACTTAATAATAACAATAGTGGCTTCTTATTATAGTGCTCATATCCGTCACTCAGTGACGCTCATCAAGGTGCTTCAATATTAAGTATTTTCCTGCAAGGTATTTTGGGGCTACGTTTGAAGTATGAGACGCGCTACTCCTTTACATAGCACCACGTTATGGTTTACAAGGTGCTGTGGCGTAATATGCAGTCAATCAAACCAGGAACACTGGGGCGAACCCCTTCTCTTTTCGATAAGTGCACTGGGTTCTTTTACATGCGTTACACAACACATGGGGCCAACGGCTTTACGTCCATCCGAAGGACGAAGCAATCATGGTTAAGTGTCAGGTTACATGGTTACATGGTCTATGTCATGGTTACATGGTCTATATCCAATGTTCCATAAAGTCCACATTTTGAAAAGCTACAAAATGCTCAACCCATTTACACAATACTCTGTTTAAACCCCTAACACCACAAATGCTTTAAATTAATCAAGTAACTCAAATAAAATAGGACAGGCATAGGTGTACAAACCAAAGAAGGGGAGGGAACTACCCTCCCAAGATCAGGCAAAACAGTGGGGAACATTGGGGCACAAGGGAGAAAAAAAATTGACACAAAAAGCAAAAAAGACTGCTAACCGGGCAATAGAAATTGGTACTTATTTGTGTCAAATTTTAGGCAAATCAACCCCTCTGCCCCCCTCCTTAACCAAAGAGTCCCCCTCCTTAACCAAAGAGTCCCCCATACCCCCATGAGGACAGGCTCTGAGCTGCATAATATAAAAATCCATGTCAATTTATTGGTAGAGAAACTTTTAAACAAAACTTGTAAAGGGTACTATGAATATTGAGTGTATTTACATAAACAAGGTTAACATTAGTGCTGATTATATCTTTAGTAAAAAAAAAAACTTTTGAAAGCTATGATAACTGCTCAAGAAATACTCTCCAAAACTACACAAACACAAATAAACCAATATCAGTTTAGCTGCTATCCAAATATTGCTTGTCGTGGGATCTTGATCTCACCATTGCAATTGGTCATAAAAAAAAAATAATTAAAAAACTAATATATACAACACTACAAAAAAGTGCATAGTGCTCAGATACATCAAATGTACTCAACAGCCAAGTGAAAATTGCTCCTTAACTTACATATAGCACTGAAGTGATTGTTGTTCTTTGATCAAGTAAGACTAACTCTTTGTAAAAATGAAATGTACACGCAAAAAATATTTATACAAATATTTCATTTAAGGTAATAACAATAATAATTCTCTTATTGATAAGTGTACTGGGTTCTTTAGTGTGCTTTACACAACATTAGGGACCTCTGGCTTTACGTCCCATCTGAAGGACGAAGCAATAACAGTTAAGTGTCCTGCTTAAGGACACAAGTGTCAAGACCGGGACTCGAACTCACACACTGCTGGTCAGAAACACCAGAGCTGGAGTTCAGTACGCTTGACCGCTCGGAATTGACACGCCAGTATGACACGCCCTTTGATCGGACTCGGGGCTTTAAAAATTGAGAGTCCAGTTTTAGCACTGGGGCAGTAACACCATACTAATGGAACAAGTTCTGCAGACGTTCCAGTGTATTTCCAAACACATTCTTTGAAGTTTTTCAAATGTATTCTTAAGTTTTCAATTCCACCAAATACAAGAAAAAAGAAAAACAAAAACATTGCGCCTTTAATCAAACATGTACTTCTGGGTTTGTAAAAGTTCTTAGATACAATATGGGTGCAATTTCAAAAAAGCAAAGCTATACATTTTTGGTAACCTATTAAAGAATACCGTTATGATTAAACCAAAATAACCTTAAATCCCTAATTTGAATTGTTACATCTATTACAAATTTCAGGTTTATAAAAATTATTTCTGTTATGATTAAACCAAAATAACCTTAAATCCCTAATTTGAATTGTTACATCTATTACAAATTTCAGGTTTATAAAAATTATTTCTGGACCAGTGAACCTTCCAACCAACAAGGTCAGTGGTCAGTTCGGTAGATTTCTCGAAATGCTTACATGATTGGTCACAGTCTATCATAACCCATCAATTAAGCTACTATTTCAAGCTAGAACTGTTAACAGTCACCATCAGTTTACAAATAACGTTCAGTGCTGTTATTGGGCACAACAATTATTTTCCCCAAATCAAACAAATTCTTTGGTATGGACATCAAACCTTTATGTATTCTTCACCTTCTGAGTAGTGTACTACATAAGCTATTAGCACAATCTATAATTTATGTAATCTGAAAGGGCTTAAAACACTTCACAATAGTTGCACTGACATGAACTTAATTTGACCTTGTCTTCTGGTTGAAACCGAAAGTTAAAGTGAAAAACTGTTGTACTTATTTGCTTCACCTCGTTGAATAGAACGTTCCATCTTTCAACTCGTGAAAACACTCTCACCATTGTACTCATTAATTAACAGTCTTTTTTTCGTATACTATTTAATGTTTTTGTATGATTGTATAGTGATACATTTTATTCGTTTAGCCTTTAATATTTACCGTTTTTCACAAAACCCTGAACCCCTAGTGTTTGTAATTTTACATATACAAACACTTCAATTCTAGTTGTTCTTATTACCATTAGTTTATTTCAGTTCCTTCGTCGATCAATTGGAACGCCGTCTTCACGGTGCTTCGCAGGCCTTTCAGAAACTTCATAAACCCTGAAAAGAAGGAACTTTACAAGTTAAAACACTCGCTCAAACGATGATGTGAATTTGTTTAGCTGTTCGGCTAGTGGGGGGGGGGGGGGCAACAGTGGAGAGGGGGACAGTGAGGGGGGGGGGGTTCAAGGCTGGCTCAGTTGAAAGCTATATGGAGCATTCCTTATGGGTGTATTAGTTCAATTAAGCTACTGTAACATCTTCAGTCTCATGCCATAGCAAGTTCGTTGATGTTATTTGGCTTTTGTAAGAGTTACTTCATTCCTATTCTATATAAACTTTAATGAACACATGGATATTTTGGGGTCTTGTCAACCAGTTTCGTCAACCTTGGCAGTATATGGTAATCCCTCAATGTTCTTTTTGATATAAATATAGTGCATTTCAGCCAAGGAAGATTTCTCCAGAGGAATTGATGCAGTGATGAACCTTATAATCAGACAACTTTCAGATTGCAACTGATCCATGTTTTTGTGTTATATATTTTGAATAAAAGTTTTTCGATTTGAACAAAGAAATATTGACTAGGTGGGATTTGAACCTGTGACCTCCGGAATAACATGCCAGGCATTCTACCAACTGAGCTGTCTAGCCCCAATGCTGGCTGTCTCCCTTAATTGTCAGTACCTTTGTTGGGGGGGGGTGATGTGCCAGTCAGAAACCATTCAATCTGTTACTGTTATATAACCAGGGCTGACACCCAAGATTACAATACAATCTGGGAAGCAACAGGAGAGGGATGCTTCCCGCAATGCTCCCTGCCGCTTCCCAGGTTTGGTCTCGTTAAATTGAGTGTGATCCCTGGCCATAGCGCAGTTACAGGTTGAATGGCTTCTGGAGACCGTCAACATTAGGGCTAGATAGCTCAGGTGGTAGAATACCAGCACTCTAATCCAGAGGTTGCAGGTTCAAATCCCACTCTAGCAACATTGTCTTTGTTCAACCCAGTCAGTTTCCTTTGTGGTGTAGAACTTGATAAAAAGAAAGAAATTACAATTGCTATACTTTGACTTGAAGGTTGTACCTTACCTGTTCCTCCAGTGCCATAAGCTGCCTGATTGGAATGTCTCTTATCATTATCTTTTTGATGAGACATGACAATGATGTACCTGCAGACCAAAAGATCCATCAATTGTTAAAGTTTTATTACCGGTTACTCTTTACTTATTCAGCTATAAAGTGTTGTATGACCAAATGATCCATCAAATGTTAAACATTTATTTCCGGTTACTCTTTACTTATTCAGTTCTAAAGTACCGTATGACCAAATGATTCATCAATTGTTAATCATTTATTTCTGGTTACTCTTTACTTATTCAGTTATAAAGTACTGTATGACCAAATGATCCATCAAAGTACAAAAAGTAGCTATTCAGAATAAGTAAGGTTACCAGCCAAAAGACCATGTCGCATGTGCCATTTGTGACTGGTATCCTGCTCATTTTTTGCTTAGCAGAAATAATTTACTGCTTGAGCAGCTCTATAAAATTAGACCCAGTTTGAATCTGACTTCAGTTTTTTGTACACTAATACTTGGTTAAATTGTCTAAAGACGGCTGTCCAATCAGGGCCCAATTTCGCAGCCTTTTGTAAGCACCAAAAAAATGTGCTAGGCACAGCCAAAAAAAGAAGAAACAAAAGTATGGCATACTTACTCTGAAACTATTTGAATGTGGCTGGAACGAAATTCAGTGATTGCTGTCAGACAGTCCTTGTAGGCTTGAAGAGCTCTGGAATTTCTGCAAATAGTAGCTTGGGAAAGAAAGAACGAAAAAGTGAAAGCGTTGCGACAATGCTTCTGATAATGGCCAAAATTATTCTAGGTTTTTTTCACAGAATGGAAAAGCAATGGAGTTTGATAACATTCCTTTCCATCCAAGAATACAATTATATCAAGTAATAAACCACAAAGGAATCTGACCGGGTAAATTTTAAATAATTGGGGTTTAACAAAGAAAAATTAACTAGAGCGAGATTTGAACCAATGACCTATAGATGAGCCCTCCTCTTTGTTCAACACCAAATTATAAAAAAATTATGTGATTTTCTTTTTTTAGACACATGTAGATGTTCAGGTTTTCGAAAACAAATACTAACAACATCAACAACAACAAACTAACATATTTCTGCACATAGTTTTGTTTTGGTTCTGAAGCTCATCAAAACTGCCACTTGTGGGAATTTTGATAATCTTTCTCAAGGTTTGATAATTTCAATAAGAAAATTTACACAAAGGTGATTGTTATAATATAATAATATATAGTCTCGTATAGTGCATGTATCTACCAATATATCCCCTTTTCACACGAGAGCAATTTAGCAGGGGTCCCTTGCTAAATTGTAGCACGAGTGTAACATTTCACAAAATGTACCTCGTGTGAAAGGACAACAGTTTGTGTACTGTCCAGGGTCCCTTGTTGAAATCTTGTCAAACATTGCTACATTTTGTTGGAGGTCCAGACCTCCGACAAAATCTTCCACATAGCGCAAAATGGTTGTAAGTTTTTTTGTTTGGCCATGTGAAAGCTTGCAAAATCAGTCATGCATAAGGACAACGAATAAACTTCATAGCAAGGGACCTTGGTTATTTTTTTGTCATTGTGAAAAAGGTACTCAAGGTGCTTGAACAAACAGAACAAGTTTAAGAAAATTTTGAAAAAAATATATATATTATGAGACAAATTTTTGTAGCACCTGTGGAGCATTCAGCAGCAACTGCCAGAACCACCAGGGCAAATCCCTAGCAACTGTAACTGGGTTCTTTTACACAACACAAGAGAACTACGGCTTTACTTCCCATGCGAAGGACAAAACAATAAAGGTCAAGTGTCTTGCTTAAGGACACAAGTGTCAAGACCGGGGCACAAACCCACACTCCACTGATCAGAAACACCAGAGCTAGAGTCAGGTGCTCTTAACCGCTCGGCCATGACATGCCAAACTTAAACACAACTTTTTGGGATATCAAAATAAGGACATGTCCGAACTGGCAGCTGCGGCTGTTTCCAAGGGTGTTGCTATGGGCCTTCTATTTAATCAACACGTGTTAACACGATGAACAAGCCACAGCTGCAGCCACAGCTGATAATTTGGGCATGGCTTTATTTTGATACTGACTATGACATGATTACTTTTCTTACCAAAATGGCGAATAGATGGACCCATGGCTAATGCCTTGATTAAGTCTTGATGTAACGGGGGCATGTCACTTGCAAACTGTGCACACTGAATTTCTGTACATACATAAGAAAATTGACAATGGAAGTGACGTCAGAAGCTTTGCAAAGTGTGGATCATAAGAAGAACTACAAAACCAGTAAACTTGCGGGTACAACCATGTGTAAAACTTGGTTTTGGGAGGAGTGTTGGCTCTGATAAGAGCCGGTGAGGTCTCGACGTTTTAAACAGTATACTCTGCTCGTCTTGAGGAGATTGCTGGACAGCTGTTGATGTTGAGGCTTAAGTGTTCAGAGTGTGTTGGGGGTACAACCACGCGTAAATCTCTTTTGGGAGGAGTGTTTGCTCTTGACAATTCAAACAGTAAACTCTGCTCGTCTTCAGTACATTCTCCTGATGACGAGCACAGTATACTGTTTAAAATGTCAAGACCACACAGGTTCTTCTCAGAGCAATCACTTCTCCCAGGAGAGTTTATAGTTGTACCCCTAAGTTTACCAGTTAAAGTGTTTCTTAACTGACAAGTGAACTACGATGCTAGCCAAGATCCCGAAGTGAGAAAGAAGCCAAGGAAATTAGTTTCAGTTTCAATTTTCAGAGGAAAAACCCCAGAGAATTATCCCAGGGAAAAAACCATGCATTCAGGTAGGGACTGAAACCCCTATCCGTATAGTGCTTCTGGTGGGATTCGAACCAGGGTCCCAGAGGTGTAAAGATATCACTACGCTAACCCAGCCGCCTGACAATGAGTTTGATGTGGGTTTTTTTCCTTTTTTTGGTATGGAGAAAAAAAGAGAATTTTTGGCTTAATTACTAAGCCAGCCTATTCCTATTGAGATGGAATAAAGTTCAATTTGAGTGCACTTATAAATGAAAATCAAGCCTGAAACCCCCTTTTTTTTAAGGCACAGCCATTTTCCTTTTGCAAAGAGCACTTCCATTGGAAAATCTTGAAGTCTATTGGGGACTATTAAAGGGGCACAAAGGCCAACACTAGGGCAACAGAGACCATGAGCTTTGTGGCCTCTGTTTTATTAAAATTCCAGGCCTGGAACATGCATTTCTCTCACAACCCTCAGTAGCATCTTTGTAATGCTAGGTGTACCCAGGATTAAAACTGTGCAGATTTACATGAATATTCAAGATTAATAATGAATATTTAAGATCTGATTTCAAACCATTTGTGGGTTTTTTTCCTCTCTTGTAGTGTGAAAATGTTACCAATTCTGTCCTCTGAATCTATATTCCAGTTGACATAGAAATAAGTAGGATTTGTCCAGAATCCAATAGGTTGTGGTAAAATTAATTTATTTGAGTTCAATGATAAACAAACAAATTCACTGCAGTCTCATTAGTGTACTCATAATTGGCGGTGGCACATTAAACATGAAATATTTAAATTAGATCTGAAATATTTATGACCTAACATACCATCTTGTGGCTGGTGTTTCAAGCCCAAGGCTGCATCGAGACAAGGTAGCGTAGAGCTCTGAGCTGCACTGCCTCCTCCATGCTACATGTACCAAGACAATGACAAGAAACAAAACCTGGTAAAAAGGTGGTACTTGTATGAAATCATCCTAAAATTTTACTCTGAATGTCATCTTCGGGAACGAGCTTGCATTTGGTATTGCAAGGCAAGAAATGTTATTTCAAAACAATGATATTCTACTACTCCTTTCACACACAATAAAAACCAAGTACGAAATTACTTTAAAAATTTGTATTATAAATATTACTCTCTAAAATGCTGCCATCTTTGGGAACAAGCTCGCATTTGATCTTGCAAGGTAAGAAATATTATTCAAACCAAAAACACAGGTAATATTTTACAATTCCTTTCACACACACAAAAACCAAGTACAAAATTACTTTGACATTTTGTTCAAAGTTTTATTTCAATAATGTTTGTCTGAAACTAAGAAATCGAGTGATATTTGTCTGTGCATAACATTGAATCTTTTTTTATATGTTAAGTACATCATTGCTTTTTGAAAGAGTAAATTAATTCCCATCCTGCAGTTTTCAACAAATACGGAAGTCTATAAAGAAAATTCCTTTCTTAATCATTCGTTGTTTTTTGTTTTTAATCATCAGTTCTGCACATACCCTCTAAGAGGTTACTCACACAGACTGGTTCCGGACTCACTCCCTCATAGATCAGACCCTTCCAACCTTTGTCCTTGAAGGCCTTGCTGTTCCATCTGAAATTGAAAGAGACAGATTAAAAGGATAACAAATACAAACTTTTGCCCTTTCATTGAACTTCATATACTTACACCATGACCAAGAGGATAACACTAATTCTTTATAGAACAGAGATAAATCCTGAATGATGTTTTGATTTCATTGCAAAAAGTTGCGGTCTTAAAGTACTCATTATTTAAAACCATAGTTATACAGACCTGTCTTGAATGATTTGACCCATACATTTGGTGCCTAATAACAGTTTACAAGGTGTTATGGTACAATCTGAACCCACCCATGCCAGAAATACCAGGGAATAACGAGCTCTTTACGAATGCCTCTATTACCAACAGACTTCTTCACCTCAAAAGCTCTGCACAAAATCCTTTCAAATTAGGTATTCTGTGTTTAAAAACACATCAAAGCTGATCGTGAAACAAGCGGATATTTGCCATTACTATGTGTACACATTGCAAGTAAATTACATTGTACATAAAATACCGCTAATAAACACAGAAAAAAGTAACTTTTCCTTGTGTAATAGGACTTCTGACATTTGAACCTTTGGAGGTGGACAGCGCAATTTTTTCTTATGGGGACCTTCTGCTATTTTAAGACCATTTTTATCTTGAGATCACTCTCCATCTAAGACTGTCTGCTGTGTTTTAAATGGCATGTGTTAAACTCAAAATACAACATGTCAAGAGTGTGCAGAGTAATAGGCAGGGCAAGAGAATTGAATGAAAGGTAATGCAATTCTCACCCAGCAAGAAAAGGTCGTAGAGTGTTGAAGAAAACCCGGGGCCGACATCTTTCTGTGAGAAAAAGAAAGAAAGAAAAATACTCAACTCAGTGGATGAAGCGGTTGGACACTGAGGGAATTATAGGGTACACTAAGCTGATGTTTTTTCCTGTCCATTGTTTAAATGTCAACGAATCTGATCAGCTATTCCATTACTTTTCTAGTGAGTTAGAAATCTGATTGAATCCTGCAAATGCACCCTTCCTTGTGGCGTATCGTGGCCGAGCGGTTAAGACCACCAGATTCAAGTTTTGGTGTTTCTAATCAGCAGAGTGTGGGTTCTAGTCCTGGTCTCGACACTTGCGTCCTTCAGCAAGATACTTGACTGTAATTGCTTTGTCCTTCGGATGGGACATTAAGCTGTAGGTCCTGTGTACCAGGATTGGTAGTGCACATAAAAGAACCCAGAACACGTATTGTGAAACAGTGGGAGTTAATCCCAGTGTTTCTGGTTTACATAGCAAGCACCCTTGTTTACAGGTTTCCTTAGGCTTGCGAGCTACAGTGATTAAGTTCACTTATGAGGCATCCTTGGTTTCACTACCAGAAAAATACAACAATAATTACAACATTAAAAAAGACTTCTAATAAAAACAACAAATACAAAAACATACAGCCCTAGTTTCATAAATTATTTTCTATATAAGGAGGTCGTTTAGAATAGTCAATATAAAAACAATTAAAAAAATTCCTGAAATTGTGGGTGGGTCACAAGAAAGAAAGAACAAATTTAATTCAGTTTTTATTTTAAAAAAAAAGTATATAAATTAACAATTGAAAAAGAAGAATAAAACGTAACAAGCTAGCCAAGATCATCAACTTAGTTCCTGATAACCTACAAAGTTGTTAGTTTAAGCCAGAAAAAAAAACCCCATTGAAAACAACTGATGTTGGAGACCTTTGGTCTAAAATATCTGGTTCATTTGAGGCATGACTTTGTTCTTCAGTGTATAGATTATATTATAAAGCCACTCAATATTTAAAAATCAAACTTTCAGGTGGGGTGGGTAGGTGGGTAAAAACAATTTGTTTAAATTTTCTGAATGGCCCGTAAAGGGCCATTTAAAGTAACCAATGTTTAAAAACTTCGATATTTGAGGGCAAAATGGGATCAAGTTCGGTTGAGCAATGAGAGAACTGTGCATACCCCGCATTCTCAGGAAAGCTTTTCGCATCTTCCTGACAGATTCTTTAACCTCTACCAAAGCTGCAATATATTCATCAGTATTGAAGTCCTTCACTGCCTTTTTAAAGGAGAGGATTTAAAAAAAAGAGAGAATTAATTGATAGTGCAATATCATGGTAGGAATATCCCCTTGCATATGACGTCACACTCTCAGAAAGTGCCCTTACTGAGGCCAAAGAGCGCCCTCACTGAGGCCAAAAGGAGGCAGCTCATTGGGCAATAGCTGTTCTTTGTGTGTAAAATGTGCGCGTGACCTCAGCGTACCTGCAGTGTTTCGCGTTATGCAAGGGGGTCTATAACAATAAATGTTACACATTACACTTGACTCTCGTTAATACAAGGTCCATCAGACTGGCTTGTTTTTCTTGTATTATCCGAACCTTGTCTTAAACGCAGCGCACCATTATCGATACACATGTCGGCATAGTGCATGCACTTCACATGTGTATAGGCTAGAACGTTCCTAGTACAGTTCTCATGAGCATCCTGTACACAAAAATATCAATAATAAATGCATTTTTCTTGACTAATTCATAACAGAAAAATGCCTTTTTCCGTCTCAGACCATCTCAATATAAAACAACGATAAAATAAGGTTAGTGGGGAGAAAGCGAACCATGAAAAGCAACTCTACCTGCTGGGCATTTACGAGACCTGCCAAACCACGACCAAACTCCATTTCAGTCAAGCAGCTCACTATAAAGAACCACGCACTGTCTTGGCCACCAACAAAAGGAAAAATAACTTTCATATTTCTGCCGAGGAAAAAAAAGACACTTCTTTAGAAAGTAAAAAACAAATTTATGGACGAGATTGAGGGGAGAAAAAAAGGGGGGGGGGAGCAGTGTATCGCCATTTAAACATAATCTACAGGTTTGCCCTTAACATTTTCAGTGACTAGTCAGTAGGACCAGTTAGTTAAACATAATCTACAGGTTTGCCCATAACATTTTCAGTGACTAGTCAGTAGGACCAGTTAGTTAAACATAATCTACAGGTTTGCCCTTAACATTTTCAGTGACTCGTCAGTAGGACCAGTTAGTTAAACATGATCTACAGGTTTGCCCTTAACATTTTCAGTGACTAGTCAGCAGGACCAGTTAGCCCACCGTTTAACTGGTCCATTAAGCTTTTTTACTTGCAAAAAAAAAAGTTAACCGCCCGACGTTTCAACTCTAGCAGAGTCTTTCTTGAAGGATTAAAAAAATGTTCACTTGTCTATATTTCATACTAATACAGATGTGTTTCAACGTTAATCTAGCCAGCCAGACCACTTGGTGAGAATTCTGACTGGTCCTCAGATGTTTTAACTGGTACTTGGCCAGCAGATCACTGTTAAGGGAGAACGCTGATCTATGATGGACATTTCTAAAAGGTTCTGAAATGTCTGATCAAGATTTAGGGTTCTGAAAAAAAAAAAAAAAAAATGAATAATGAAAAAAAAATTAAGATGAAAAGGAGGCGAAAAAAAAGGAAGAGTTTTCCACAAAGAAGACAATAATTGCCCTAGACTTTTTCAATGACAAGTCTGCCAGCTTTTTCACTGGACCATATCTTAAGGTTTCCATTAAATATTGTAGTTTTACTTATGGAATTTGATTTTTGAGCCATGTGATTGGTCAATAAACTTGCCTGCCAAACCATCTGAAGTTGTTTTTGCCTATTCCTGAGGTGTTTTAACCAGCATTCTGTGACCAGCCCACTCTTAAAGTTGCACGGCCCGAAAGACATACACAATGTTTTGCATGTGCCACAGACAATGTACAAAATACTTGTAACATTTCTCATGTACTTGAGATAATGCCGGGATCCGGACAATAATTCACATTTACTTTTTAGTTAACTACTTCTTATCATTGGTGAAGTTTTTTTGCAATATCTTAAATGAAAACTTACAATTTTCGTAAAATCAAAAAAAAATTGCTATACTCTTCGTGACACCATCAAAAAAAAATCACACACTTATGCCATCAGGCACTTTTCAAGTGTCCGTTTGATATTTTGCGTGTAATACGTGTTTTTTGAGAACACAATCATGTTTAAATCGCCCAAACTATTGGATATAGACCCTTGCGACTAAATAAAATAAATTCAAGCAAAATTTCCATTGAGATCAGCCCACAAGTGTCTCTAAGCCATTTGTTTGAATGAAACCCTCGTGTTTGATGAGTCAGCAAAAACATCATAATTTCTTACATTTCCCAAGGGAATACCGGGAGAACTGGTCATTGGTGGATTTTTGGGGGTGTAAAATTAACCCCGATGGTAACAAGACAACTGGCATGCTATTTGGCTAGGTGTAGTTGAGGAACCTTACATTTTTTAAATACAAATAAAATAAAATGGCGGAGTAATTACTTTTTAATTAAAAACGGACACCTGAAAAGTGCCTGATGGCTTAATCGAGGGTTAAAATTTAAATTTACATTTTCAGGTACAAATTGGCCGAAAAATCAAACCTAGCATCTTTAATGAAAAACACTGAACAGAGACGAAAGAAGAAAACAAATCTCACTCAATAATCAATGGTCCTGATGGGTCGATAAGCTCCCAGTTGTACAGAACAGAGGAAGCTTGGCACAATGTGGCGTTGATACCCAAGTGCTTAGAGACGGTCCAATAAGGTACAGCAACATTCTCTGGAAGGTACTGCGTGAAAAATAATCAGCAAAAATTACTGGCTTATGAAAAGTCAAGTCAGTGTACATGTATCAAATGTCAAGACTTGTTTTTGAATGGCAATCTCATGGCAATCTCATGGCAATCTCATGGCAGTCTAGTGGCAAGACATCTGCTCTAGAATGGCAAAGGTTGTGTGGATTCGATCCCACGCGAGTAAATATGCCCGAGGATTTTTTTCTTCTTCACAGGACTCAAGTAAGTACTGAGTGTACAGTGCTTTACACACATCAGGGAATCATGGGTTAAACCAAATAAAATTCTTCATCCCCCATGCAAATTTAACATCTATTTAACAGATTCATTTTGGTGCAGAATTTGTGAAATATTCCAGCAATCCAGTATGGCGCGGTAAGATTTGCTGGAAGCTGATGTGTGAACAGTCCCTTATATTTTTTTAATTAGAGTCTGATCAAAATTCAGTCTGTTCACACCAACATGTTTGGACTTGGATAAGATTGGAATGCCTCACCCAGTGATAGGCCATTGTTATTTGGCCCGAGAGCCCTCAGTCCTTCTGAATCCTTCATTTTGACAAAGAGGATAATCACCCAATTTACCTGACGTCGTCGTCACAAAAATCATGGTTGCCCCATTTGGGGAATCAACATTCCTGTGTGTTGTATACTTTTTATATACGCTTTTTAGGTGGCATGGTGTTTACACGCTTACCATAACTTTTACGTGTATTTTGACGCCCAAAATGGTGAGCATGCTAGACAGTAGCCATGTGCAACGTTGGTGCCTGGGATCAAGAGAAGGTTTTGGGAGGGTTAGGGCTAATAGTAATGGTTCTCTATTGTCAACACAAAGGGTGTGCCATCTCTTCAACTTCTATTCAATTTGGAAGTCTCCATTTTTCATGTGCAGATAGTATGTTAATTTCCCCACATTATCAACATTTAGAAGCTACTATTCTTCTTCTTCTTCTTATATTTTTCTGGTAATGAAACCAAGGATGCCTCAAAAGTGAGCTAAATCACTATAGCTCGCAAGCCTGAGGAAACCTGTAAACAAGGGTGCTTGGTACCTGAACCGGAAACACAGGGGTTAACCCCTACTCTTCCACGACAAGTGTTCTGGATTCTTTTCCGTGCACTACCAAACCTAAGCACATGGGACCTACGGCTGAAAGTCCCATCCGAAGGACGAAGCAATATCATGGTAAAGTACCTTGCTCAAGAACACAAGAATCCACACTCTGTTGGTCAGAAACACCAGAGCTTGAGTCCAGTGCTTTTAACCACTCGGCCACGACACATCACAATTCATGTGTGCCCATCTGACCATTTGGGTCTTAAATGGACAAATATCCCAACCTACAATCTGGTAACATCATTTTATAATGAATGCATACTAAACTGCGAATGCATGCAAGACAGAAAATCCATGTGTCCAGCACGCTTTGTGCGTAACGCATAGTGCGCAATCCTTTAAAATGAAAATACATGCCAAGCAATGCGCATACTTTTTACAGATAATGCAGTACACAATACAGATACATGGAATTTTGTGCCTTGCTTGGAATGTATTTTCTTTTGAATGCATTACGAACAATGCATGAGCGACACATGGAATGCCGACTTTATTCTTTAAACGACCTGTATACTAATTAAGCTACCAGTAACTGTTTTTAACTCTTAAGCTCTTGCATTCAATCTGTCTTGTTTAATATGCAAATTAGTGTTTTTCACCCCCCCCCCCCACTAATTACCACTGGATTGTATTGGATGGAATTTCTGGTTCCATTAAAAGCTTATCAATGAATTCAACTTTCATCCCCTCCAGTCTAAAGCACACAATGTTAATGAACCTGTAATCCTGTCTGTAACTGTGATGTGGTTCCACTCTAAGCCACGCCCACTTCACACAAACTAGCTCCACTGATTACTAGCAGCTCATAGCAGTTGCATTGAGCTGGTTTTTGTATCAGGATTTTATGTAAGAAAAGTTTAATATTTGGACTTGCCTTTTACACGTTCTTCAAAGACTGGAGGTCTTCTCAGAACTATTAGGTCTTACCTCTATCGATATTCAAATAATAATCACATCATACACATGTTCTCTCTGATGGTGAAATGGGTGAATTTTGGCAAAATTCCAAACAAGGGTCATTCCATGTCAAATCAACCAGAGGTTCCCAGGTGACCCTCTCAGATTTTCATGAAACTTTGTCAAACTGTTAATTTCATGCTCTATATCACGTCCGCGATATGGCCTCGTGAAATTTGCTCAAACCTCCCCTTTTTGGAGCTCGCCCCACTCCACCTCACAAAAATGCATCGTCACACTTGTTTCCAAACTGTCAGAGCCCATAATTTGATAACGGTGCCAGCCATAGGGCTGAAAATTTGTATGATAACTAAATGTTGACCCTTGATTCATAATCTGGCCTTAAATAATGATAAAGTTAATTGGCCCCAAAGTAGGCACTTTATTTAACAAGGAGTTATTTTTTATGATTTTCGTGGTTTGGATTTTTTCTCACCTGAACCCATATTTAGAGGAGTGCCAATCCTTTATAAATAGTTTATTTCGCTCACATTTAATTTTGGTAATAGAGATGCACCAATAGATGATTTATCTGTGATTTAAGATCCGTGTGACCCCTGATGTGGTCACAGCGCGACCCCGAAAATCATCAAAAATCACCCTTCATATCAAACCACAGGTCTCACAAGTTAATACATAAAGCAAAATACCCCTCATATCATGGAATTAACAGGTTTTAAAGTTAGTTTGTAAACTAAAAATCTCAACGATAACAAAACCTGTTCCGACAGTAGGTTGGAACAGCTAATGAAATTTTACACCATTTTCATGTTAGGTCATGTAGGTAAGAGACTTGAAATTTTTCTCACACATTCACAAGGACTCCATCTATTGGAAAATGAGTGCACCACAATACTGAATTTATAAAGGTCGGATTTCCAATCTGGGTCAGAAAAGTTGCACCCCTGGGCACATGCACATGAAAAATATCAACGAAAAATTATCAGGGCATCAATAGCACTCTTTCTCAATGGTTCACAACACTAGACAATATTTCTGCATGTTTATTTTTGATGTCAAACTTACAATGTGAATTTTAACCGCTTCATGGCAGTATAAAAACACTTTTTATCATGGCTCTGCACAGATTTTTTTAATTTTGTTTTTTTATTTCCTGAATAATTTGATTTTGAGAATATCGTTATCACAATGGAACCATGACTAAAAACAGGAAAGACAACAAACTTTTCCATAAAATGCACCAGGTTTAAAAAAAAAACATTTTAAGGAGAAATGGAGTTGTCTTTAGAAAGCCAGAAATCCATCACATAAAATCCGGTGATAATTAGTTAGAGGGGGGGGGGGGGGGGATACAAATAAATCATTAAAGTTGTTTGAAAGTGTCATTTGAGTTAAAAACAGTTACTGGTAGCTTAATTAGCATACAGATTTAAGCATTTGGTCGAAAATCCATGTGTCTGTCTTGAGCTGTGTGTTTAAATGAAAATACACAACAAGCAACACACATGTGTATCCATATTGTGTACAGCGTTATCCGTAATGAGTATATATGCATGCATTCTAAAGGATTGCAAAATATGCATATTGCATGGCGGACACATGAATTTCCGGCCTTGGCAATGCATTCACAGATTTGTTTGTTCATTTTTGAGAAAAACAAAATGAAACGGCCAACCCTTGGACGTAAGCCAAGGCTGTTAATAACCAATGGTACACTGGATTCTCAGACTAGTCTCACGCCGAATCAGTGATAAACAATGGCTGTCACCTGTACACTCTACACACTGGATTGGGGCGCGTTAACATTTCACTCGGCTTTGACCTCATTTCCTCACCCAAACAAAGTTCCGGGTGTATACAAAAGCGGGTTTCCCTGACTTCCCGTTTGTATTTCCACAAAAGTTGTACATGGATATGTAGCCTTTTCTTCCACATAATTATAATTGCAGTTTGATAACTTTAAACCCTTTGTACATTTCCCCAGCAAACAGTCCATTAGCTTAAAATTAAAGATAAAGAGTTGCCCTATGGCAATCACCTTAATTAATTGTTTACTTAATACTCACTATACCAAGGCAGACTTTAATTACTTCCTGTGCCATACTACTAGGGTACGTTCAGACGAGGAGTTAAACTAGCCCTTAATTCAAAAGTGCTAAAATAACCCTCCGTTGGAACGCAAAAATCCGGTCCGCGAGAGTCAATTTGACCCAGAGAACTGGGCTAAACTAAACCTAAAAAAATGTTGGATTAGCGTAACTTAGCCCAGGTTTTACGACCAACCCCCCGCTGCGAGGCCCAATAAACCATCGTTGGAACGCAACTGACCTGCTACATCCAGTCTATTTTATTCCATGTGACCTCTCCACAGAAGGTTACGTCATCATAACAACAACTCGCGTAGATGACCACAAGTAATCCCCAGCTGATACATGTACATGTATACGATGGACCGGAAGAGTGGTCGGTCGGGGTCAGCTATGCATGACCTGATAATCAACGTGTGGGTCAGTTTAACCCGTGCGGACAGGACTAACTTTTACTCGTGTGAACACAAGCCCAATTTGGAATAAGTCATTTTTATCTTTTGGACACCCGCGGTGCTCGGAATAAGGGTTAGTTTAACTCCTCGTCTGAACATACCCCTAGTTGTTTTCAACTCTATAGTAAAGCCATTGTAAAATCAACATTTGTGTAAATTCTGAATTATAGATATGTATGTCTTTCTGGGTTAACTGGTTAATTATTCTGTGAAGATACCTGTGGAATGCGCGTTTCCCCCTCAGCCCAAACAAAGCATTGTGTAATGTGACTAAGGGAAATTTCAGCAAGTCGCCACTCTCCTTCACTCTCCAGGCGTTGACAGTCGAGAAAAGGCATCTAGAAATAGCAAAAACCGAAAACAAATATTAAAGTCAGGCCAATTTAATCTGAGGAATTATCTGTCAAAAGTTATGATGGCTTAGATTGTTGGGTGATTGATTAGTGCTCACTACCAAGAGTGACCAAGGCTCGAATTTAACACTGGATCGCAGGACCAAGGCCAGTGATTTTAGCCTCGGGTCAGTAAACTCAGGACTGGACAAAACCGGTGGTCTTGTGTTTTTCAATCGACTAAATGTACAAAATATACAAAAGTAAGTAAATTTCACAAACCAACAAAGAAAACCTGAGCAAAAGACTTGACTTCTGTTTCCGGTTACTTGAATACAATCATGAATTTTACCCAACTGAAGCTCATGTTATCATTAACCCTATGTAATGGTCACACAAACTCGGGCGTGATTGGCAAATGGGGTAAAAAAAACAAAAAAACAAAAAAAAACATTATTAAAGCAACCTCATCCTAAGTTTTACTTTTTTGATCAATGTTAATTATTGCATGCTACAAAATTGTGGGCGAGTCGAAGTTGTTCCAGTCGTAATAAACTGACCCCCAGTCTAGGCCAGTCCAGAAAAATTTGTCAGCTGTACACTTACTTAATATACAGGTCATCTAACGTGAAGTGGTTAGGAGCAAATTGAGTGTAATAATACCTACCCCGAGAACTTTTTCTCTGAGAGTTCCATCATCAACAAGTTCTTGAAGTCTTGTTGCTATGTTCCACCATGGATCAAAGTACTCTGGAAGTTTATTCTTAGTGAAAAAAAAACCCCACAAGAATCTAAGACAGACATTATAACAAAACTATTATTATTATAAGTGAACTTAATCAAGCCTGTGGAAACTGTAAACAAGGGTGCTTGCAATGCGAGCCAGAAACACTGGGGTTAACCCCTTATCTTCCTCAATAAGTGTTCCGGGTTCTTTAATGTGCACTACCAATCCTAGCACCGGGACCTACGGTTTTGGCAATGACACGCCAGGTAAGTCAATGACAGATAACGCAGATGTGAAGGTAAGGAAGAGTACTATTTACCACAGAGTTTTCATAGAGGAAGCCTAATCTCTGGGATGCATCATAATCCTCAAGGCAGGGCACTTTATTATATAAATTTAGGAGCACTGCATCTTCTTTGCATAGTTCCATCTCCATCTCTGAGTCAAGTAGGAAAAAAAACCAAAAAAAAACACAAATCTATTTAGTTTTGTCAATCTATGTAGGAATAATGTAATGATCAATGCTCAAAACATTGAAATAGGTTATTTATTACAAGAATTCAAAAGGTTTTTTTCATAAGGTGGTGTATCTTGATATAATATTTATATGTCACTTCATGGAAACCTATACACCAGTCATGCCAATTAGAGTTACAACAAAACTATTACGAGCAAGGTCCTCAAACTTGTACGAAACTTGTATCGTAAACTTGGGTGTGATCCCTGGCTACACGGCAGCTAACGGTTGAATGGCTTCTGACTGGCACCTCCGAACATTGACTAATAGGGAGACTGCCAACATAGGGCTGGATAGCTCAGTTGGTAGAGCGCCGGTACATTAATCCGGAGGTCGTTGGTTCAAGTCCCGCTCCAGTCAATTTTTCTTTGTTCAAACCCAAATATTAAAAATTACCCAGTCAGTTTCCCTTGTGGTTTATTACTTATAATTTATTATACCCACCTGCTGAGTGTATTGTAGCAATTTCCAAGTTCATCTACTCTACGCTGGTACTCAGCAAAGTCCACTTCTGGATGTAAAGCCGAGGTGAACACTAGGTGCACGTGTAACAGGTGGAAAGTTGTGCTTGTAAATAAGTATTGAAGTAAACACAAAACTAGTTAGTGCTTCTGTAGTGCTACGTGCTAGCTGCACAAGAAGGGTGTGTTCTCAAGTCCAGCCAGTGATGGAGCGGTGATGATGATCTTGACGTCTGCTAGCTGCATGCGACAGGGAGGAGTGCTGTGGGCATGGATATCCTGAGGAGGATGCGCTGTTAGGCTCCCCCATAAATACACAATACGAGTGCACCTTTATTGCTGAACTACGTGCAAAAAACTCTCTGAAACTTCGCGGCACATGATTTTGTGAACTGTCACGTCGTCTTTTTGGTTTGTGTAGAAAATATGTCCAAGTGATAGCGCCCTCTTTTGACTCAACTTCGTTCAGCCCTTTTTAGACTGGCCCTGTCTTTTATTAAGTCAATAAATTTCTGCACCAAAACCATGGGCGCTCAAGACGGAATTCGTCACAGAAAAAGAACAGCAAAATCCTCAGATGAAGTTGTGAAAGAATCTCCACATACAAGAGCAAATAAGCATGGAGTCAAAGGAGGCACAAAGGTTAATCCAGAAGGCAGCGAAAAGGCGCTTGCAATCGAAGCGAATTCCTATTGGCTGACGCGTGTCATTTTCCTTAGATCGGTAGCATTTATATACCGTAAGTCACTCGATTTGATTCGTCTGTAGTGTTTGTGGGATTGGTTTTTTGGGTAATTGATTGGAAAACAGGTGTGCCTTGCATAGGTACATTTGGGCCAGTCTTCCAGAACTTTACAGAATTTGTACAAAGACAATGCAAAGACCATCCTTAGATTTATTCCTCCTTCCCCAGTTTCAAACTAAATATTTACTTGTCCTTAATTAAAAATAAAATAAAATCATTAAATTATTTGCATGACTTGATTGATTGATTTGATCATGGAGGTAGAATTTCACCTCCATGATTGTGATGGTAGGTGGGGGAGGGGCAGCAGGTGGGGGAGGGGCAGCAGCTGGGGGAGGGGCAGCAGCTGGGGGTGGGCAGTGGGGGGTCCACTTCCAGGGCCTGGCTTGCGTAAATCACGGTATTTCTAAATTATCTGGTAACGACTTGTGTTTAATAATATTGGGGGAAAAGTGGCGAGTTTTTCCTTCTTGAAAATATTAATTAAGGTATGTAAAGCATTGTCATTGATATTGAATATCTGTGCCTGTCATGTCTATGGATGCCAGAAATATAATTTTTTTTATTTACTTTTTGCTTTAACTCTGCCTCATTCATTTAGTCACAGCATTCGTCGTTGCCTTCCACCAAAACAAGCAGCTGATTGGCTCATCAGGTCTTCTTCCAACACGCCTCTACCTAGACCGCATCAAGAACTATGCTGGTGGCGAGATCAATGCAAAAGCGCTGTCCTTCGCACCTACGCTGTTATGGTTTGTGGACATTGAGGGGGCTATTGACTACTGGCTGGATGTACTGGCGTACTCTGGAATGGCATTGTCCGGAGTGGTTCTTATAAGTGGAAGTGGTAACATGGTGGTCATGGCAACACTATGGGTCCTCTACCACTCCTTGGTTGGTGTTGGACAGCGATGGTAAGTATCCGGTGCATATTTTATGGGCAATTCTATGTTTTGACCAAAACAATTTTAACACATATTTTTTTTCAATGCTGTCATTGTAGGTTGAAAGTACATCAGTTTCTAAAAATAAAAACCCCAAAAAACAAAATGCAGAAAGTTTTGATGATAATATATAAAGGTGTGGCCAATAGCCGGACAACATTTAAGTTTGGGTGAAGCGTGGCTTTTCTACCCTTACCTATAAACAGTTACATAACTAAAGGGAAACAAAACTGGATTTTTTCAAAATAATTGTTGACAACTTCATCTTGCCAAATTTCTACATGCAAAAAATAGTTAATGGCTAGAAGTTTTGATCGTAGCAGAGTCTTTCTTTGAGGTTAAGTGACAACACAACCCCACATAAACAAGTATACTGGTGTAACAGAAGCAGCCAAGTGAAAAGAAATGAAAAGAGAGAAGCAGAAAGCACACACAAAATGCAAGGGATGAACAGTGAAGAAGGAGAAACATCAGGCTATGTTTTGAATTTATACCATAGGTCCTTCTGGTCAGTAAACAGTTTGCATCAGCAAAACATCTTTCCCTTCAAATTCTTAAATATCAAAACAGGAAAACTAAATATATAGGTGTCTGATCCACATGGTTTGTGCAATGTGAACAAGCATGAAGTTTCCCCCTAGTCATAGTTTCAATATTTTTTCAAGCTTATGCCATTTTTTATCCTAGTCTTTAACCTCTAAATGTGTATTTTTTTTGTGTAAGCTGTAGAATCAGATATGAACTTAATTTCCGTCACATATCTGTTTTATTTTTCAGGTATTCATTTGGTAAGATCCAAGTCCCACAGCATTCTACACATTGGTAAACTTATTAACACAATGTAAAAAAATAATAACGAAACAAACAAACACCCCAACACCCCAACAAACAGACTTCACCTTTTATAATTTGAAACGATTGTTTAGACACAAAACAGAAATCTTGATAGGGTTAATAGTATAGAACCAATGTATTTTCTTCACCTCAAATCGGGCAGAAAATGCATATTTGTTTCTCTCTTACATCTTTTACCCTGACAGGATGGGAGTCTCAGCTCCTTGAGACAGGCTTTCTGGCAATCTTCATGTGTCCCTTGCTCAGCCTGAGACAGTTCCCAAGGCGCACCCCGACCCCATGGGTCACCCTCTGGGGGTACAGATGGCTCATATTCAGAATCATGCTTGGAGCTGTAAGTGGATTAGTTCAATAAGAATTCAAATTGTTTGTGTTATTGGTGACTCCCATTTGTTTTAGACAACCAGGGTGGTTAAACAAATAAATGAATAAATATTATACAGGAATGGTAAGGATAACAAACATCATTGATTAATTTCAGTCTGAAAGCTGACTGATTATGAAGTTCATACTAGAACCTTTTTTTTCTGTCAAATATTTCCTTCGGTACAGAAGTCATATTTGAGAAAACTGTATCTGAAAACCTACATACAAAAAACCCAGCGTAACGGCTGAGTCCGGTTGTTAAAACCAAGATTAAAGACAATGTGTTTATACGCTGAAAATTGAGCATGGATTTTCACTATTTTCTCCCGACTCACACAACGGATTAAGCCCAAATGTTCACAAGTTTCTTGTTTCATGTATTTCATAGTTGATGACATAAAAGATGAACACTGTCTGCGACTATTTTGTCAGCTCTACCAATCCTGTATAATACTTTTAACTAAATTACAGTTTAACTCAAGGAGAAGAAAATTTGAAAAAAAAAATAAAAAGTTAGGATAGATGTTCCATGGAATATGAAATAATGAATGTTTTTTATTTTTACCAGGGTCTGATCAAGATCAGAGGGGACCAGTGCTGGAGAGACTTGACCTGCATGAACTACCACTATGAGGTGTGGAAACCATGACAAAACCAAGCGTAAACAAAACTGACATGTTTTACCCATATCGACAATGATGCAAAGTTTCAAATCCTAAAATTAAGTGGGTTTTTTTTCTTCTTCATAACAGACCCAGCCTGTCCCTAACCCCATGAGTTACTACATGCATCAGAGTCCAGAATTGATGCATAAATTTGAGACGCTATCCAATCACATCATTGAGCTGGTGGTGCCCATCTTTATCTTGTTGCCATGGAGACCCACTCGGATGATGGCTGGAGCACTGCAGATTCTTTTCCAGGTAGAATTTCAAAATTTGTTTCCCGTACAGGAATATACTATGGATAATGAAATGTTTCTGTTTGTTTTGTGTAGTACAGGAATATATTATGGATAATGAAATGTTTCTGTTTGATTTGTGTATTACAGGAATATATTATGGATAATGAAATGTTTCTGTTTGAAATGAAATTTTCTGTTCGTTTTGTGTAGTTTGTCAACTCGGTTTGTGACTGTTGTATTGCTAAAAACAAACTAAAAGTGGTTTGAAAATCTTTGACGGTATTATACAGTATTGGTAGAGCTGACAAAATAATCTCGGACAGTGTTCATATTGTGTGTTATACATATAAATAGGAAAACCTTTAAAAATTTGGGCTTAATGTGTTGCGTGAGTCGGGACAAAATAGTGGAAAACCATGAATGCACGATTGTCAGTAGGTAAACACATCATCCTTAATTCTAGTTGCAACAACTGAAATCAGCTGTTGCATTTGGGGGGGGGTTTCAGATACAGTTTTCTCGAATATGACTTCATGTCAGAGGGGAAATATTTCACAGAAAGAATGGCTCTAGTATGAACTTCATAATCAGTAAGCTTTCAGATTAAAATTAGACAATGATATTCTTTATCCTAACCAATCCTCGATAATACCTTTAAAAAAAAAACACTATTTTTTAGGTGGTACTGATCATCAGTGGTAACCTGAGCTTTCTCAACTGGTTAACAATCCTGCCAAGCTTATGTTGCTTTGATGATAAGAGCTTGGCCTGGCTCTTCCCTGATTGGTTGAGCAGTGCCAAGATAACAGTCAGGGATCTACAGAGAGAAGAGAAAGAAGGGTCTGGACCACAGGCTACTTCAGGTTAGAGTGGAATAAGTGTTTGTGCATGGCTCAAAATTAACACTGGACCACAGGCCCGAGGCCAGTGATTTTAGCATCAGGCCAGCAAACTTAAAACCTTACAATTCCGGCAATCTTGTGGGTTGTTTTTAAATAATAACACCTCGCTGCTTTTTAATTTGAACTGATAAATACAAATATCTTTCAATTCCGTTGAGTATTGAAGTATTTTTTACCATAAGAATAAGACAAATTAGATAAATATTTTCTTAAGTTAATGCTTGTCCCCAAAACAGCTAAAATGTGAAACTGTGTAGATAGTGTTTCTTCTCATTTTGATTCCGGTCTTGTAACACATTTTTTGGTCTAGTTAAAGTTTTGAGCTACAAGCCCTGCAGTCTTGTGGATTGTTTCCCCACATTCAAGCCCAGACATGGGTTCATTTTTCCTGTAGACTTCCAAAATGTATGAATATTAATTGTGTTTTCCCGTACACCGGGGTGTGTGTTCAGCACTCTATACTTGGCACTTTCCAGGAGTCCTGTGAAAAACAAATCCACAGGCACATTACTTGGGTGGGATTCAAACCCACAACCTTTGCCATTCTAATGCAGATGTCTTACCACTAGACCATCAAGCTTGTCCTGTAGCTAGAGGCAGTTCAACTCCTACATCTTAGCAGCAGGTATCGAGTAATGTGCCTGTTGATTTTGTTCACAAGACCTGGGGGGGGGGGAAGAAGCCTATTGTTTTTGGACCCCCTAGGTCAAATGTCAAGTTCATTATGGCTAAAACAAAATAAATGTTGTCCAAGCTATAACTCAAGGACTAGGCATATCATCTCCAAACTTTGTGTGTAGATTGGTCTTGGGATCCTCCAGAAGCCTAAAATGTCAAGAGACAGACTGACTTACGGGGCATTTGAGCTAAAACCCAACACAATTTTTCTTGTTTTTTACCTAAATCTTCAAAGAAGGACTAGCTCAGGGCATTTCCTCTGGGCCTCTGGTATTGAAGTCAGTTTGTTTGGAGTGGGCGTGGCTTACAGAATGACATCACACTTATGAAAGCTGTTTTCTTTTGCAGGAGTTTACATCCGTCGAGTACTGCACATTTCCCTAGCCATATTGATAGGCTACCTTAGCATTCCAGTAGTCAGTAATCTTCTCTCGTCGAGACAAGCCATGAATACTTCCTTTGATCCGCTACGTCTCGTCAACACCTACGGAGCCTTTGGAAGGTACAAGGACAGAAAACAAAATTGGAAAACACATCTCTGCTGTAGATTCTGGATAAAAAACTAATTTTTTATTTTATTTTATTTTATTTACGTCATCTTAAATGAGGGTAAACTCCGATCATCGCCCAGCACTGCTTTCCATGGAGGCCCTCAGTACAAAAACTGTATTACTGAAAGCATATTACATATTGCACCATCAAAATTGTTAAAAAAGAAAGACACCAAGGTCTCCTGCTGAAATAGCAAATTTTTACAAAGAATTAGAGATTAAAAGACACATATAAAATGGAAATAAAAAAACCCCAGGATATGTTGAACAAAAAGACTTAAAAATGTAAATTACTAATTTGAACGTGAAATGTGCTCCTTGACTTGCTTTTCAAAACTCGTAATAGTTGGCAAGCTTTTAATGGCAAGTGGAAGATCATTCCATGTCCTGGCTCCAGAGAACTTGAAGGAACGTTTGGCAATTTCCGTTTTTATGGCCGAGTGACCAATATTATTACTGGCATTGGATCTAGTATTATAAGAGCGGGTATTCATCTGGGATTGCATAAATTGACAAAGATTCAGTTCAATTTTACTCAACAATAGTTCCATATTGATGTGCAAACTATGAGTAGATTGCAAATTGAAGGACATTGATGTGACCCATACAGGCAGGAGCTAGTAAACAGCTACCTTTTAAAGGTTGAAAACATTAAAGGTTAAAAATACATTAACAAAACTCTACCTGTTTTCATTATTATTATTTATGTTTTTTGGTTGAGACATGAAAATATGAAACATCAAACCTTGGTTACATTTTTTCCTGAAGACGATCAGAGCATACAGATCGAAACGTCGAGTTGTAAAACCACCAGTTCTTTTCAGAACCACCACAACTCACAGAGAGATATTTTATTTAGATGGCGTTACCGCAAACCTTACTGGTTAACATTTTCTCCACAAAATCCAAATACTCATTCTGTCAAAAATATTTCTCCAGATAAAAAAAGTATGTTCTTTTCTTCAATACTAATTGTTGTCTCTCACATTTCTGTTTGTATAATATCAATGAAACAATTTCCTGATGCATAGAAACTTGTTTTGCTGTTGAAGTGTCTTGTTGTGAATCTTGGAACATTTTGTTCACAGCGTTACCAAACAGAGAACTGAGGTGATATTTGAAGGTACTGAAAGCACCAACCCTAGAGATCCCAACACCGTGTGGATGGAATACGAATTCAACTGTAAACCAGGGAATGTCAGCCGGAGACCCTGTCTGATTTCACCCTACCACTACCGGCTAGACTGGCTCATGTGGTTTGCTGCATTCCAGGTCAGTTCACAAAGAATAAAGTGTGTACGCTACATTGGTAGCAATTGAAAATGTCAATGTTCACAGATTTGCACATAACTTACATGGTATAAAGACGGTCATGGTGGAAAACTTCCCTTGAAATAGTTTTGCTCGATATGCTATAGTTTTTGAGAAATGAGCAAACCAATTAGTTTTGATTTTGTGAGTTCACGTTAGCCATCTCCCTTAAGTTATTCAGGTGTCAAAATAAAACAAAACTCTATCTACATGTAGCAGCCCCAATGTTGGCAGTCTCCCTATTTTGTCAGTATCTTTGTCAGTATCTTTGTCAATATCTTTGTTTGGGGGTGCTAGTCAGAAGTCCTTCAACCTTTAACTGCCATATAACCTCAGTTTCCCTTCTGGTTTACTACTTTATACTTAAATTTTCTCTGAATTTCATGAACAAGAATTGTGTATTGCACATGACTTGACCGTGGAAGGAGAAGTCTTTCTTTAAGGAAACACTGTCATTTTCCAGAGACGTACTAAAGATCGTTTCCTCTGTTATTTGTACTTTCAGTCTTACGAGTCCAATCCATGGTTGGTTCACCTTGCCGGAAAACTGCTGTACAATGATGAAGGAGTCACGTCACTGATTGATCATAACCCTTTCAAGGATGGAGATCCACCAAGGTATTACAAATCGTTGGGTGACCGGCAGGTGGATGCTACGACCTTCTGCTAGGCAGGGCAAAATACAGCATTTTGGCCCTGTACAGAAGGTTGTAAGCATTCACATTTCATCTTTGATTAAAAAAATAGGGCGTAACTGTTATGTGTCTGTTTCCTTGAACTTAATTCTGTACTCAAAAGATGAGGTTTTTCCAGTCCCATCAAGAATTTATCTTTCCTGGCCCCAAATTTAGCAGATTAATTGCTTTAAGACCTTGTGCCTGGCACACTTTGGTTTTTTCCTTCAGCCAGGCACAAGAATGACGATGTGTGTTTGTAGGTAGAATTACTTTGATGACATTTTGCCACACTCCCATGCAGAATTTAACTTTCCTGTAATGAATTGGCAGAAATTTTCCACTCGGATTTCTTTAAACACAATCTTGCACATTAATTGCTTTACAACCATTTGCCCAGCACTTTCGTCAAGTCCTTCAGCCAGGTACAAGACAGAATGTTGTTTCATTTAAAAAAAAAAAACCCAACTCAAATCCATTATTAACTCAAGTCTTTTCATTTACAAAGAGTTATAGGATTTTCCAAACATCAATTTGTGAAATTCAATAAAAGAATTTTAAAAGCGATATTTTCTTGTATATGCATTCAGATTTGTTCGTGCCCAGCACTATCGCTACCAGTACACCAAGATCGGCAGCAAGCAGGCACAAGAGGGCGCCTGGTGGAAGCGCAGACTGATCGGTAGCTATCTGCCCGAGGTATCGCTAGACAGTCTGGAGAGTTATATTAAAAGCCAAAGCTGGGACTTGCCCAAGTATGCCAAAAGGAAGATCAGGGAGGAGAGGAGAGCTAAGAGGTCATAGGTTACAGGTCACAGGCCGAGAGAAATAAGTTGTGATAGGTCTGAATTTTGCTCTCTACTTTAACAACTGGGTAAACGATTATACTCTCACATTGCAGTCACTGAATGACATGTTGCTAGACCAATGAGTCCTGCATTGTAACAAAATCTCTCCATTTACATTCTTGTTGCTTACCATTTACATTCCTTGAGTGTCCTCTGCGTTCCCTTTATGATTTACCTCTTGAGTGAGAGTTGCAAAATGTCCCCATGGTGCCCTCAACATTTTGTCAGGCACCAGTGGGATGGTTCTCATTCCAGTCAGTGTAATAGAGATCAGTGGTTGGAAGCCATACATGTAGGTCAAGAGAAATAAGAGGTCATAGGTTAGAGGCCATAGGTAATTTTACATGAAGCAGTTGGCCAGCATCATAAAGCTGCTAAGCGTACAACTTTGCTAAGCACATACAAATCTTACTCCAAAGACTACCGATTGAAATGCCCATCTTCTGCTCTGCTGGTTCTTGTAACTTGTGTTTAGCAAATGAGTTCTGCTTAGCATCTCTATATATGATGTATATGTACAACTCCAGAAATTAGTTGTTGCTGCCATTCTACTTAATCTATCATTCAGTACAACTAAATTTTCAGGTCCTGGAATGGTGGACAATAGCATTCACACTCTAACTAAAAAAAAAAAAAGGTCCTGGAAAATTTCTCAAATTCTTTTGCTAGATTTTTAATAGATTCAACACTGCACAACCAAAGCAGTTACAGTTTGTTACGTACCATATCCTGATGGACTCTGTTGAGTTCTGGAAGGTCTACCCATGTAGTTCTTGCCACCCTCAAACTTCTGTCCACTCCAAGTGTGTTGTTTCCCCTTAAGGCTCCCTATTCTGCAGCTGAGCCGCACAGAAGAAATGTGACTCTACATCCTGCTTCTGTTCTGTCTTCACTTGCTGCTCCCATAGAGTTAACGATGTGCCTTGATTTGACATCATTCCATAAACAGTGCAACATGCAGTGATGCTATGTATTACATGCTTTGTATAATATTGATACCAGTATAACTGTCAATTTAACGGCCCCTATTCTTTGCAGCTTTTTCGACTGAAATATTAAAATATACTTAAAGTTATCTCTAATACGCTTCCGCAAAAAAGATTGTTGGCCTCAACAGTTAATGAATGGTGTGACTATATCAGCTTTAGGCAAAGTTTTGCAACATTTGCATTATACTTAATTTGGGAATGCTGAATGAAAATTGAAGTCCCTTATAGTGCAAAATGGCGCCTGAGGACTTTCACAGGAATTAAGAATTAAGGCCTACAAAACAGTATTTTTTTTACAGATTTTCCTACATTAATATTACACACTTTTTCACACAGAAACCCCCATTATTTTATGGGTTGGAATATAAGAGTAGTGACCTTGCAGGGTCGTGGTCATACTGTAAAGGACCTTGCAATCGGCTTGGTCCTTTTTTCGCCTGGCCATGACCCTTCGAGTTTTAACCAGCCATTTTAAGACCTTGTGGCCTACTCTTTTATTCCAGCAGTAAAAACCAAAATGTACTTAATGAAACAAAAACATTGCATCAACGAGTTGAACTTTTATTCCAAAAAAAATTTATGCATAAAAAGTTACAAACCTGAGGTAACAGTGGAAAAAGTTTCTTTTTTTTTGGTAGAAAGCTTAAACTTTAAACAAGTAATATTTACTGAATATAACGATGTAAAAATTGTTCTGTCTTAAAAGACAAAGAAATGAATACAATATAAAACTGTCTTTAATTTTGTGGGATTGTTTTGTTCGTGGGTGTTATCTTGGTTGGGAACCCTGTTCAGCTATGTAGTCATGGTACTGATTGCCTCCATATAAACATGGACCAGCCTATTTCCATGGCTACTGTGCAATCACAGAAACTTGCACTACATGGAAACATTGAAACATACATTGAATTCCAACAAATGGATTTACCTTTTCAAGCTGCAAATGTATGTATTCCGGGTATGGTATTGTCTTTTTTTGTTGTAGTAACCAACTTTTGTTAGTTATAACTAAACAACTTTGAAATGCTAATAATGAAGACTTGATCAAACAAATACACCAAGATTTAGTCTTTTAAGTGAACAATGATTCCATTATGGGACTGAAAAATGGTTATTGGCTTTTCATACATCAACTAATGAACCACAAGAGAAAATGACTGGATAAACTTTAGTTAATTTTGGTTTAACGTGCCGGCGCTCCAATAACTGAGCTATCTAGCCTTAATGTTGGGGGTCTCTCTATTTGTCAATATCTTTGTTTGGGGCTGCCAGGTTGAATGGCTCCTGACAGGCAGCCCAAACAAAGATATTGACAAAATAGGGAAACCGCCGACAGGGTTAAATGGCTCAGTTAGTGGAGCACCGGCATGTTAAGGTCGAAGGTCGCAGGTTCAAATTCCACTCTAATCAAATTTGTTTTGTTTAACCATAAATTATTGTTAATACTTTATAAGGAGTCTAAAAATTTGCCTTAAACTCCATCCATGTACAGCATAGAATTATACTGTTATGAGGCTATCACTTTTTGAGAGTGGTTTTGGGATCTTTTGGTAGTTCCAAGAAATTGCCGTCTTTACTAAGGGAAATGTTTTATATTTCCACCTCACATATTTTAGTACAGACGATACTAAACTACCAAATTCTAGTGGTGTAACTTTTCAGCCTGAGTGTGTGTTTTGAAACTAAATAAACGCTGTGAGAAAAACTCTGAAAACTTTAGTACAGTTTGTGATTATTGTGATGATTTTTACTAACTTTGGTCCAAGACGTTACAGTGGCTGATCCAAACACTCATTTCCTTTCATTCAATTTCATGATTAGACGCCCATAATCTATAATCGAAAAGCTTTGATCATGATAAATGATTAATATTGTTTAAGATACCAGTTGTAAAATAAATATAACTCTGAGTAAGTAAATGAAAAGGAAGAACAAGTCAACAAAACTGTCTTTATAAAGCATAACAACTGAGTAGACAACAGGGCCAAGCTTACAAGAAAAACCCCACTAGACTATGTGCATTTGTGAACTTCTCAAAAGTGTGCATGTGAGAAAACACTAGACTGCAGGACTTGTTAAGTTGTGGGTGTTTCTGGCCCAATGCAAAGATTACTGGACTCTGGCCAGTTGTCCAGTGATTATTTTCAAGCCCTGTGTGTTACTGGCCCAATGCTAGGATTACTGGACTCTGGCCAGTTGGCCAGTTGTCCAGTGATTATTTTCAAGCCCTGTGTGTTACTGGCCCAATGCTAGGATTACTGGACTCTGGCCAGTTGGCCAGTTGTCCAGTGATTATTTTCAAGCCCTGTGTGTTACTGGCCCAGTGCTACAATTACTGGACTCTGGTCAGTGGTTCAGTGGTCATTTTCGAGCACTAGATAATTTGTTAAGGTATATGGTGGAGAAGAACAAAAATGAGAGTAAATAGTTCAGTGACAAGCCATGAGAAATACTGGAATGTTTTCCAACTTCATGTAAAAACTGACAAGCCTTGAAATCAATGCAACTTCTCTAAACAATATTGTAATTTTCAAATCTTTGTCTACTTGCCACAGAGTTCAAATGGTCAGATTGCTCAAATAGTTAAAATAACAACAGTTTCTTGTTCTATTTTGAGATGGTGTGTTAATTTAAGTCAAATATTTATGAGGAAACAAACCAGATGAAAAAACAAAAATTGGAAACAAACTGAACTTTCCTTTGTTGAGATTCGACCTTTCAAGTGCTTGTCTTTTTGTAGACAAATCTTGTCAGGGCTGCCAAACCAGGAGCATGACATGGTGTCATTAAATAGAAAAATAATACTCTCATTTTGCCCCACAATTTCTACATAGTGCACGAACATTTAAATAGTACAAAAACCAACAACAAAACTAAACACATGCTGAAAGCATTTCGGTGTGGCTTGATTAAATATAATATTAAATAAACTTTTAGAACTGTTTGATAAATAGTTAACAAATAAACTTTTTCTTTGTTTGGCAAGAATTACTGATTTCAAGGAATAAAACAACTAGCAAGTCTAACATGAACATCTTAAAATGGACATAAACAATATTTTTCAAGAAGGTGGGGAAATTTTGTCTTAAGTTCCAGCAGAGATGTGCCGTATTAAAAACTTTGCCGTCAAACCGATAACCAATAACAAGCAGGTGTTCAATCTGAATTATCACCAACATGCATTGAGATGTTTCCACACTGCCTTGTTTCACACAGAACATCCTGATCATTTTTTTATCATAATTTTGATTTAACAGTATTTGCTGTAGTTGTTGAAGAGCAAATCATGCTTTTACTTATAGGGTAGCGTTGCCTTCGGATTGGGCGAGTTATTTCAAAACACTGTAGGTGTTTTCGTGCATGAACAGATCTTGAAACGGATAAAACAATTTCAAAAGGCAGAATTTTGAGAGATATGAAGCCAATGCAACCCTCTAAGCAAATCATCATTTTAATTCTGCAGATAGTTTTTTTTTTTCCCCAATCCTTGTTAACCAGATGATTGCTGATATATTTTGCAAGCAGAAATGGTTACACTCTGCAAAATGTTTCTTTTCTTCATCAGGTCTAGATTTTGAATTGGAGTATTTCGACTTGCCGAACTGCGGATCTCTGCTTCTGCAGATCCTTCAAGCTTTACAAAATAAAGATTTTAACAACCTTAATTTTTAATTCAACAAATCTTGATTTCACTCAAACAGGTACCGATTCAATCTGACAGATTTAAAATCAATGAGACCTCGATGATTCTCAATCACAATTTCACTGAAAACAACACACACCACTCTGATTGAGCAGGGGCCAATTTCATAGAGCTGCTTAAGCACAAAAACTAGCTAAGCACAACAAAATTATGCTCAACAGAAAAAGGATACCAGCTAAAATACCATTTCACATGTAACATCTGTGACTGGTATCCTGTTTATTGTTGCTTAGCAGAAATTTTTACGCAATAGTTTCTGCTTAAGCAGCTCTTCGAAATTAGGCCCAGATGATTTTGAGACAAAAATACGACTTTACCCTATTTCTGACATTTTAACTCACTCTGTAGATTGGTTTCATGATCCCATGTTCTTCGGCCTTACTGATGGGTCTCACAAGCAAAGTACTCCTTGAGAGGGGCTAGCAGGTGCTTAATAACGGGCACGCTCCAGGCTTGACCAATCAGCTTGTGCCTGGATGAACGGCTCATGTTGGCGATATCTGTGTAGTGCTCGGGAAATCCAAAGATCCTGCATGATGAAGAAAATTCATTGCTATGAAACAGATTAACGCAAAGAGAGACCAGGGCCCAATTTCATAGAGCTGCTTAGTAAGCATAAAAAAAGTAGCCGAGCACAACAAAATGATGCTTACCAGTTCAGTTTAAGATTACAATCCAAAGTAAAATGTCAGATATACCATTTGGGACTGGTACCCTGCTCATTTTTGCTTAGCAGAAAGATTGTGAGCAACATGTTCTGCCTTAAAGCAGCGCCCGGCTTTAAGTACAGGATATGTTTTTTGTAGAAATAGAATATAATGCTTAGTTCAATTGTCTTCTGCAGTGCACATCCTCTATGTCAGCTGGAAATCCTCCAACTCAGTCAACCAGATCAACCAATGGGAAAGCTGACAATTGGCTGCTCCTCCAAAAATGGCAGCACGCACAAACAGACTAAATGCAGTTAGGCATGATTACCTGTCAGGCACACTGCATTCTCCTTATTTCATTTCAACAATTACTAAAAATACTGATGAAGATTTGGATTCAGTCTAGAAGCCCAAAATGGTCAAGTTTATAGCAGTTCCAATCCTCCAGAGAAACACATCTATCTGACGTACTGTCAAAGTCAAGAAAAAAGCATTTGAAGATCACCCCAATCCCCTTTTCAAAATGATCATCATTGCTCATTTTGACTGCAGCAATGCGAGACTTTAGAACACTAGAGGGAAGCAGACATACCCAGTAAAGTTCCATTGTTTGAGTATAGTTCTGAGCAAATGCACATTACCAAGAATGATAGCAATCTCATACAAAATATAAATGGCTTCACTAAAACATGACCGCTCAAATTAATTGTTGAAATTTTTACAGGTTAGTTGAATGGCGCATTTATAAGACACTGATTTCTTCTTCTGAAAAACCAATAATGTACCAGAAACCCGATAACACACTTGGACAACCTTTGTAATTATCAAAGGCCAGTATCCACACTTTATGTGACCCACCATACATGAAATGACAAACCTGTGAAAGTTTAAGCTCGATTGGTCATCTGTGTCATATGAAAGTATGGAGAAAAAAAACCCAATGTTTTCTTTCTTTTTCAATTATTGGGTTATGGGCTAGCAAGATCAAAACTATTGTATGTGTTACTCATTTCTCAAAAACTAGAGCATTTCAAACAAAAATATTTCAAGATAAGTTATCCACTATGACAATCTTTATACATGTAAGTTATGTGTAAATCTGTGAGCATCGATGTTTTCAATCTTACCAATTTGTTACACACACCCTTTACACTATAACTCGCTGATTGCCTACCTCTCCATCTCAGTACACCACAGTGTGTCCTCTTGGCCGTTCATCAGCACAGGGTGCACCTGTTCGTTCTTCTGCTTGACCGAGTTCAACTTCGAAGTGACTGTCCGGACCTTAGAGAACTGACCAGTGAAAATAGACAAGCATAAATCTACCAAACCTTCATTAATATTGATGGTCATTAAAACATTGTCGCATACCAAAGCTAGGGTTGTGATTACGTATTGAAAACTCCTTTAAGAAAGTAAACATCTTCTCTTTGTGTAGAGATATAACCCACTGAATATCCAGGGTGTGGCTAGACAAATTTTCCAGAAATTGCTAGGAAAGTTTGCTTTAACTTTTCACCCTTGAATTTGCTAACCCTTGCAAAACTCCAGGGAAATAGTAACATCCCAGCAAAGAGCTACCTCTGCTTGGGAGTAGAGTTGGGTGAGATAACCCAGGGGTTAAAATACTGAGGGTCATTTTTCTCAGGAAAATCACAATAAGTAAGTAACGAACATGAGATGGCGGTGGGTTAAAACTCCCCGGGAATTCCCTGGGGCTTACTAGTTGCTGGGAATTGGCCCAACAGTGTGAAGAGGGCTTTAGAGGTTTAACACTCTCTGCAGTGAGTTAGACAGCAAATTGAGAAACTACTATCAAACAGACCTAGGTCTATGACGACATTGCTTCTTGCACATGGAACTTGCGACAATGGAAAAAGTGTTTTAGTTTGAAAAGATACCTGAGCTTGACGGTTGCAGTTAGGTTCCAGGCAGTCTTGGAGATGAAGGTGGTTATTGTCTGTAGCAACATTTGGTCTGAAATTGTGAAGTAAAAAAAAAAAGCACACACACACACACTCTATAATCTGTTTTGTTCAACCCAAAATTATTTTGAAATTCACCCATTCCGTTTCCAATGTGGTTTGTTACTTGAATTTAAATTCTCATCAAATGAGGCAGTGAGTTATAAGTACAGCAGAGGGTATGTGGAGGTGAGAGACTGTTCCGTTGGGCTTACCTGTTCATTCCAGGTAAGTTACCCCAGAAGTAGCGTGCTCTGTGGGCTGGGGACACATCCTTGGCATCTACCACGACCGGATCACACTAAAAACAACAAACAAAATATACTCAAGCGAGCAACTTCACAGTTATTGACATTGTCTGGATTTGAGATGTCCACATTTGCTATGGATGACAACAAGATGTCTCTTCTAAATCTCATAAAAGAAAATTATTCAGAAAACTATAAAAAAGAAAATGTTTTATAAATTTCACAGTAGCCATGGAGTTTTCTCAATTGTGTCCAATGTTCCCCAAAATGCCATTTTCAGAGAAGAACCAATGTGAATGTCACCTTGTGTATATATAAACAAAGAGTGACCATATGCATTTCCAGGGCATTCGTGGCAGGCAAGATGCTACATTGTTGACCTAGGAATTTCCACATGAAATCAAGAATTGTGTTAAAAATAGCAGCTGAACATACTTTGAGATGAAACTGCTTCCTTTATACCTTAATCAGAAGTTGATGAAAATCTTAAGCTGCAATAGACTGTGCAAGTCTCGCCCACACTCGAACATTAGACCCTGTTCAAGTGCGCAAGTTTGTTTGCTTTACGCGTTGAAGCAAGCATGAAGTAATTGTGAAGTTTCTTCACAATGTATGTGGGACCAAAGTGGTCCCCAAAAAGTTTGAATAAGCGCAAGATCTGCACGGACTATCTACAAAAAGTCCAAGCTCTCTGTGTCTCTTCCCGATGTGTGATCTATGCGTAAGACTCTAAAAAAGATACAAGATAATAATAATAATAATAATGGCTTCTTATACAGCGCTCATATCCGTCACTCAGTGACGCTCAAGGCGCTTCAACATTAACTTCCTGCAAGGTATGTGGGGCTTCGTTTGAAGTATGAGACCTACTCCTTTACATAGCACCATGTAATGGTTTACAAGGTGCTGTGGCACAATATGCAGCCAATCAAACCAGGAAAATGAAAAATCAAACCAGATGTCAAAACTCCACATTTTTAAGACGTCATCATACCTGTAGAAACCTTGAGATGTCCATTTTGTCTCGGTGTGCCATCCCAACGACATTCTCAAACAGCCAGAAGAAGGGGCGGTCACTATCCTCCGATGGTCTCGCTGCGTTGAGGAGACGGTAGAAATCAAAGAACAATCGCCCAGTCCCTTCTGCAAAGACAATCAACGATGCTGACAACATATATTTCTGTTTAACGAAACATCAGGTAGCGGCCTTCCTCTTGGTTCAGAGATGAAATCGCATGAACATACAGCGGTGTTGCTTATTAGAGGTTTACAGATTCTCTTCATGACCACAAAATGAAATCTTAAAGGTTTTTCACAGGATTGGTTAGAATAAAAAAACATCAATGTTTGATTTTATTCTGAAAGCTTACTGATTAAGAAGTTTCTGTGAAATATTTCCCCCGGCATAAAACAAAGTAATATTCGAGAAAACTGTACCTAAACAAAATTCAACGGCTGATTTCGGTTGTTACAACCAAAATTAACGACGGTGTCTTTACATGCTGAAAATGATACATACTTTTTCGTTGCTTTCTCCTGACTCACACAACGAATTAAGCCCAAATTTCCACAGGTTTATTTCTGTTTGCCTATTATTATATCCAAAATCACACAAGATGGCTCCAACTGCTAAATTTGATACAAAACTCACCAAACAGTCCTTTGCGGGCCGGGTTTGCGATGGACAAATCATTGCAGGGACTCCCACCAATGATGAGGTCAAATGGTCCCAACGATCTGATCTGTATCTCAAGTAAGATGCGATTGTTTCATCCAAAGTAAAAACTTTGTGAATGCAACTGTAAAATATCTCAAATGCAAAAAAATTAATTATTGTCTTGGAAGTCTCTTTACACTAGCTCCCAATGCCTTAACACAGATTCTAGGCCTGCTTTTATATTCCTGTAAAAGCACCAAAACAATGGCCATTGCCTCCATAAAGTATCAGGCTTTTGCACTGAAGACAAACAACAACTAAAATCTTCTCTTTCATCGCATTTTTGTGTGTGGATGGGGCAAGTGGAGCTCCTAGAAGCACAGAAGTCTGCTTAGCAAAAGAATCCTGCTTAGAAGACATAGCTTTAGACATCACATCATGTTGGCCAATCTGGCTTTAAGTTTTAGTCAGCAGATAAAGTAAAAAGCAAAAACTTTGACTAAATACCTTGATGAAATCTGTCATAGTTCTTTTGGATCTAAGTTCACGTTGATTGTATTTGAGTTTCAAATTCATCTTTGGAGCTCCAAAATCAGTCTTTGGAGTTCTAAAAGCTATCTTTGGAGTTCCAAAAGTTATCTTTGGAGTTCAACAATTTATTTATAGAGTTCTAAAAGTTATCTTTGAAGTTCCAAAAGATATCTTTGGAGTTCCCAAATTCATTTTTGGAGTTTACAGTAAAATTATTTTTCACCTCTTGTTCAGTGATCTGTCGGACATCATCCAGCTGCTGGATGACACCATCGTGTCGTACTGTTGAGACTCTCATGGCATCCTCATTGATCTCCGAGGCCAAGTAAGAGTCAACTTTCACCCCTAGCTCCTTCAAAGCTAGCATGCCTGATTAATAAAAAGAGAGAAAGCAACACTCGAGGACTCTTTACTTCAAACATCTGTGTCTAAAATCAAAAGTTAGCTCCAAGCACAATTTCAAAGAGCTGCTTAAGCACAAAAAGTTTCCAAGCACAACAAAATAATACTTACCAGAGTAAGATTACCAGCCAAAATACAATGTCACTTTGTATCATCTGAGACTGGTATCCTGCTTATTTTTGCTTAGCAAATAATTCTTAAGCACTATTATCTGCTTAAGCAGCTCTATGAAAATCGGACTCTGGTCAATATATATAGGTCTCTGTGAGACTCTTATTTGAATGATTAAATACAGCATGGAACTTGATCATGGTGTCCAAAACAAGGTCACAAGATCTTTGAAAAACCTGACCTGTGCCAATGCCATCAAACAGAGACAGAACCCTGATGGGTCGACGCTCTGCCATCTCCACAGGGGGATAGCCCCGTAGTGGTGAGAAGCTCTGATTATTGTCCCTCTGGAATAGCAACAGCAGTTTCTGCGGCCAATCAGAGCGGCAGGTGAGGAGGCCGGCTGGGGTCGACTCGGGATCACATAAGTAGCAACTCCAGTGCTCTTTGGCAAGAACCTACCGGCACAAAGACAATTTGTTGGGGATAAAAAACTGGTTGCTCTGAAAACAATGGAACAATTTAAGGAACCATTTGCCGAGACTTTTAAGGGGCTTGGCAGGGCTCGATTAACCTTTTAAGAGCTGGAATTTCCTTAATGTTTTGTCAAAATGATTAAACCAAACTAAAACCAAGATTTGCATTAACATTCATTTCTTAACATTCAATTTCAGCTTTTTATAAAAATGAACTTGAAACAAGTCTTTAAAACAGTCTTACAGAAATTACTCCAAACAAAACAAATCCAAGATTTGCTTTATTCAAAACATTGTTTTCTTATAAAAAAACAGTTTAAGTAGAAAATAATCAATGGGAATAATGTTACCTTTTGAACTGTACCAGGTCCAACCAAATAATCCAGGCAGTCATAACAGTAAGAGCGAAAACAGTCTGCCTGATCGCACAGGACAATATCCTTGCCCTCTGCACAGATGCAACAAAAACACTAAACAGGGGAAGAAAAACATCCACACTTTTGAGGCCAACACTTGTGAGTGCGATAAATCAACACTTCCCGATGGATATTTTTTCCGATCAAGGATCTCGTTTGAGCTTTCTGCTTTTGTGCATCCAGCAGCCGATTTCACAAAACGCTAGGATTAATCCTATCTTGAGTTAGGACGAGTAACTAGTCCTAACTTAGGATTAATCTTTGAGGTTTACATGTTACAGTGCAAGGCTGGGACTCGTCCTAAGTCCTAAAGATTAATCCTAAGTTAGGAAGAGTTGTCTTTTGTTTTAAAAGTTCTTCTGTGCAAACTGGGGCATTCTAGCTGGTTTCATCTATGATTTTTGTGAATTTGATCTGAAGTAAAAAAAACGAAAACAAAACCAACTAAATAATTATGAATATATATACATACATACATTTTTTATTAATTTTTTCATTTATTTATTTAGGAAGCAGGAAATAGAGCATTCTGAGGATTACCTCAAGAGTTATAGTTTTAACCGCAGCTCGAAGCAAAAGTAGTCAATGATTTTGATTTTATGATATGGCTGCATAATGAATTTTGAATCCCCATAGATTCTGCCTGAACGTCTAAGTACCAAGAAGCTGCTGTTGCCGTGGGTATAGTTCATTGGTTGATACGGGTATAGTACCAGAACATCGATAGCTACGGGTATACATTGGTTGCTACAGGTAAAGTAACTTGGATGCTATGGGAACACAAAGTCAAGCACACACGGATTCCAAGTAAAAATAAGACATACCGTGTGAAGCCCTCTAAACCAATCACAAGGTATCTATCCAAGTATGGTGGGGGGGTTTATAATACCAATAATGCAGCCCGCTGCATCGGAGTCAGCTTCTCATGAAGATATTCAGAGCATACTTATCGAAACGTTGAGTTGTTTCACCACAGGTTCTTTTCACAAAGTGTTACCGCTATTCTTGCTAGACTTTTTTTTTTACAAAAACCCATCACATTTTTTATAGATACATTAAATCATAAATTGAGTATTATATCATGAAAGTAGACAGCTCAATGTACCTCAAAAGTAACTGGAACAAAACATATCTGCTTATTAAATCAAAATGAAAGGGTAAATTAACTGTGCTGCTAAAGGCAACCTTTGTTGAATTTTAATTTGAACTGGTTCCTTCTTATGACCATGATGATAAATGAAGATAATAAGCCAAAATATTCTGATTTTAACTGGCTCCTTCTTCTTGTTTGCTTAGCACGCACCATCATCTGCTTAGATTGAGCATTTTGCATGCAGCTGGTTCCCTACTAATTTGTGCTTAGCACTACAGCATTGATCTGAATATGAAATTGATTACTTCACCAACCTGGTACCCATCCTCGTCAAACACATACACCATCTCAATAAACTCAACCTGTGATAGAAATCAGACATTTACGAAGTTAATCAACGGGATGATGCATCAAGGCTCATTAGGACAGAATTCATTCATTCCAATCTTCTAGTTTTCAAGAAATGTAGCACAAAGGGTTGGTATATAATTGGGGTTTTGACAAATGTATATTCCTTCCCATTCTTTAGATTGTAAGACTAATGTCATTTTAAAGGGGAAGTACACAAGTGCTTTTTGAAAAGAGTATGTTCACTCCGTGTTGAGATTCATTGCTGACAAAATGGTCCGAAACTAGATCCAACTTTTAAAAGATGTCGAAATGAGTGCATTTCTATCTTTTTGTAACCCCTGGAGTTATAGACTTTTGATTTGGGGAATAGGCATCCTTAGTGCTAGAGAAGTAGATCAATGAGCATAGTTTCTGTACATTTCAAGAACATTTCATAACAGTTCCCTTTTTTCACCAAACAGACAAAGTCTGAAACTTCTCATCCCTGGTTCATTGTACTACAGGATTAGTAGATCTCTGGTTTGGGGAAAAATCCATTTATTCAAAACATTTAATTAAGAATTAAGCGTCATACCAACATGATTTCACTCATTAAAAAAATAGCACTGATCGAAGAACATTCACTAGTATTTTTATAAATATATATATGTGTTTTGGGGGGAGGTTTAAAACAAAATTTGACCCCTTCCATTGGTCTGCAACTTTGTTTTTTTGAAAACGTGTACAGATATGCGTTTACCAGCAAGCATGTCATCTAAAATGCTCACTGCAACGTAACACACGGGCAACCCGATTCCCAGAACAGCACAACCATGGTTATTAGTTTTATCGTCAGGTGATTTGGGTCACCAGAAGGAACTACAGTGAATTATTGTAAATTGCTTCGTAAATACTGCGTTTTTATCCAAGTGGACGTTGATTAGGTTGAACTGACCCTGCAGACCTCACACAGGCCACCGATGAAGAACGGATGCTCTGAGGTCAAGTCGGAACTCCCACATCCAAGACACACCTCTGTTGGATCAGAACAAAACAAAATTCACATCACAAATTATAGCAGGCAAGATATTCTTCCCGTCTTTTTACCCCAGAAAATCAAAACATTTTCAAAACTTGTCAAAATCAGGGCCTGTACAATATAAAGAAGGTTAGCCCTTGTACAACCCTTCTACTAATAACTATTATATTTGGGTGGTTTTTTTTGTAGTGATAAATATCATCCCTTTATTAATCTCCAGCATGAAGATACCAATCATAAAAGACAAAAAGGAAAAACTTAATAAAAAAAGATCGGGCAATCAGGTAGATATTAGATTCCTAATCCACATGTGAGGCTCTGATCTCAGGTGGCGTTCGCTCCATGGTTTACCAGTTGAGACAGGTTTACCAATTGACTCATCTCTACAAACGTCAGCATTTTTAAACTTCTTCTTTGCGGACCAACGCTTCTGAATGGTATTTTTCATCAAATACTGTTAGCTTTATAAGCGTGATTTATTATTATTTATATTGTTAAATGTAGTCAGATGTCCTTGGGTTTCAGCTTAGAGGGTAAAACTATGCCGTAGCAAACCAAACTGTCATAAAAAACACAATTTATAGAAGATACAAGAAGTGTTTTGGGTTTTTTTTTTATCTGAAAAACTTTGACAAACCTTTTATGTCTTTTAAACCATTGCGCACATCCTCCATCACTGTATCTATGGAAATAAAACATAACTTTTAATCGTCGATTGCAATTGTTATTCCGTTTGAAATTACACAATTTAAAAATACAATTATGCACAATGTTGTTACAATTTTCATTGAATTTCTGGCACTAGTTTGAGATTAATTTCCCTTTGCATGAAATGTTGCTTTTCATTTTAGCATCAGACCAACAAGCATCAGTACAATATTTCACAAAAGAAACAATGCTGTACCTTATCTTGATTCAAAAAATGTAAATAGTTTTGACATTACCAATTCATGAAGCAGAACAATAATTCACAAAAGAAACAATGCTGTACCTTATGTTGATTCAAAGAGAGTAAATAAGTTTGACAACATTACCAATTCATTAAGCAGTAACAGTATTGCAAAAAAAGAAACAACAATTGCTGTACATTATCTTGATTCAAAGAGAGTAAATGGATTTGACTTAACACTAACTTTCAATATGTTTACCTCTCATATCTTTCCATGTCCCCTTTGAACGGATGGTCCTTTTGGTGTGTGTGGTCATCCTGGGGCTTGGAGGCGGTGATGGGGAGCGGGGTCTCGCGGGCAGCTGCTGCTCATCTGTGAAAATAAATAAGTTGCCATGGTTTCTGTCCCAAAATGTTGTTTCTTTTTGTAGTGAGTTTTCATTTAAAAACTACCAAAGAGAGTTCGTCTGATGATCAGCTGCGTGACTGAACATTTTGTCACATTTCTTGAAGTGTGTGCACAACATAGGTAATAAGGAGTGCAAATGTAAATGCCCACCGACTCGGTATAAAGATGGAAAACTTCCTTTAAAACAATTTTGCTTCAAATGCTACAGTTTTGGAGAAGTGAGTCAAACAATTAGTTTTAATCTCACAAGTTCAAAACTCAAAGTTTGAAAACAGTGAAAAAACATGTAGTTTTTTTTTTACTGCTTTTATGCGACTCTAATAAATATTATTGAGCGTAAACTTTCTGGTTTGTTATTTCCTTTATATGTTGAGTCACAGAAAGTGCAGACACTGTGCCCGATTTCACAAAGCAGCAAGATTCGTCAATACTGTCTGCATATTTTAACAGGACACATCAATAATTGCTCATGTTATACCAGTTGCCGGGTCATCTTCTCTCATACCAACGGAATTTTCTTGAAGTGTTGTCCATGTGCTTGAAACAAAAAGCACAACGTCAGTTTTTGATTATTTTTTCCAGACAGTTTTACAAGAATTGCTTGCTCACATTTGCCGAGCGGGCTTGACCTTTTGTTTTATAGGTCAGTGACACACGGTACGCAGGCGTGACCTGGGGAAAGTGAAAGATCCAGGTCAAGCATTGCTGCACAAAAAACCTAATACCTGTAGCCAATCATATCTCTAGCTTTATCTTGGGCAGTTTTATTTGGCGGGATAGCATGTCTTTAATATTATATTTTAGCTCTGTATGATACGGACCTTGACTTGGCTTGATTCCCTCAGGTCCGGAAGGTTCGAATCCAGCAGAGGCCCAGCTGATCATCTCATCGCAGAGGTTATAGAAGGCCGTCCAGGCTGTACTGTAATGCCGACTGTGCTTGGGCTGGTCAACCAGGAACGGAGTCGGGTCAGCGGAGAAGGCCTTGCCTGCTCTCTTCGATGCCAACTTTACAATGACAAACAAAAAGGAGTAGGATTTGAAACTTGGGGAAACGATCTAGGTCTAGTGAGGGTCTCCTTTGCTGTGACGGATGCCAATTTAGGAGGAGGTAGATGATATTTATTTTGTAAATAAAAAATAACTTTTTTCCATCTGTATTTTTGTGACAATCAATTCAATATAATAAGTCATTCTTTTTTATCATCTTAAAATAGACTTTACTTGGCCATCAGATAATTTCCCTATACATGTAGCTTGATAGATAACCTAAATCTTTTTGGGGGTTGTTTTTCAACAAATTGACTAGAGCAGGATTTGCACAGTCTGTGATCTCCAACTTAATGTGCCAGCGTTCTATCAACTGAGCTCGTCCTGGGGCGCGTTTTCGCGGTCGTAACCAATAACTGTTTCGGTTGAACTTGCCACTGGTTAATCACTGGCCATTGACCGAAACAGTTATTGGTTACGATCGCGAAAACGCACCTCTAATGTTGGTGACCTCCCTATTTTGTCAATATCTTTGTTCAAGGTACCAGTCAGAAGCTATTTTCAACCTGTAACTGTCGTATAGCCAGAAATCACACCCTAGCGATACAACCTGGGTATTGCGGGATCACCTTTAGGGAATGCAACTTCATTTCAAATATCAAGAATTGCATAAAATAACAAGTTGATTTTAGGCAATGCAATACACATGGGAATCTCGGGTAGGTTAAAGAGTTCAACATTACAAACGTCGTTTAAATCTTACCGCCAGACCCTGAAACACAGCTTTCCTGTAGAGGGCAGTATGTAGAAATGTAGACTTGGAGAAATGAGCAGGGAACTCTTGAAATGAAGCCACCTGATTCAGGTTTAACTGAGGATTGAAAAAGAAGTAAAACAAAAATGGATCGAAGAGAAGACAGTCAAATCTTGCAGCCAGTTACAGTTTGCAGCTGCTTTGGATATTTTGGTATAAACACGCTTGCTTGATGGTGCGGACACAGTGTCCTATAAAGGGTTGGAGCCCACTATTTTTACTGACGTGTCCAGAGAGTGTACAAATAAGTTCAAGTACCTTGGAAAACTTGTTATCACCGAGCCAGTTTACCCAGCATGCATCGCTGGGGGCAGGCTCCTTCCTGCAGGTGTAATGATGCAGAACGAGGCCAGGCCACCAGTTAAATCCTTTCATTTTACCCCAGATGATCTCTCCGTATAAATACCTGTCCTGGAGAACAGTGGGTGACTGCAAAGAAAGAACAAGACCAAGAAAACAGGATGTCATCAAGTGCTCTAGGGACCATTTTGGTAAAGTTATAAGCTAACCCTTCAGTGCGCCTACCGCCCGCTAAGATAAACTCATCCTCTACAAAATAAACAAATCTTGTGACACAAGAAAATCACCACAATGAAAGCTATACCTAAGGATTTCCAGGAACAGCAGAATTCTTGTGAACTTCCCTGCCACAATCAAAGAGTAAATGACTGCATGATTAGTTATGTGTGACTGCCAAAGGAATAGAACATCTTATGTTTTGGGAAACGTAAATTCATTTCAATCATCTAGTTTTCAGTAAACACACCATACAACCAACCTGTAAAAATTGCATCCAAATTTGATGGCTATGTTGCCAGTGAACACAAAAACAAACTGTTTTCTTTTTTAAAGATTTTGTTAACTTTCACATACATGTTGATTTTGATTGCTGAGTCAAAATAAGCGGCACTGGTCTCCTTACTTGCAATTGTTCTTGACTTTGACAGTTTTCAGATGAAATTCCCCCATAATCAAGCTTTGAGCTGCCATTGTTTTTGCTTTTTAAATAAATATGAAATGAAATGAAACATTGTGCAACAATTCCCTTTGAAGAAAAGATCACCACATAAATGTTGTTAACCTACCTCGCTGGTTGGCAACGCTGCATCATTTGTTTCCCAATCCACAGGTTCTTGAGGTTGGCATGGGGAGTCTTCTGACAATTTAAGTTTCTTAGCTGGAGGTGGCTGTTAAAAAAAAAAAAAAAATAAAAAAAATCCAAGATGATTTGAAAGCAAGAAAAATCCTCAATCATAGGCCCTGCTGGTATCAGTTAGATAAGGCGACATTTCCTGAATGTTTTAACTCCATTAAATTAGTCGTCACAATCAGGCTGCCCTCTACAGCTTCTCTAAGAGTGGCATTTTCATACTGTATTATGGGAAAAAGGTTGCTAAGTTTGTTGTCCTCAGGCAGCCGCAACAGCAAGACTGTGTGGTTGCTGAAGCTCATTCAAGAATAACAACGCATTACGGTCCTTTTCACCGTGTTGTTTACGTAATTTTTTGGTTGAGGCTGGGCAGTGATTTTCACTTCACAGAATTTTGATTATAAAGTCATATTTTTCCCTGCTTTTTCTGAGAAAACATGACTAAAATATGTTATTAATAATAAACCATTTTTATATAGCGCATATCACCGCGAGGTCCATATGCGCTGTAAAGGGAACTCAACAATTGTACAAAGTAAACAGATATGCTTTCAACCGGTACTGAATTGTTCTGATGTTTTGTCATGTTTGAATCCAGAGAAGTCAGCCTGCATTTCACCAACACTGCAAGTAAGGTGCAGCATTGCAAGTGTTTTTTTTTTTTTTTTTTTTTTTTTTTTTTGGGGGGGGGGGAAGAAAATGGCTTCTCTAGTATAAACTGTAGAGGGCGCACTGTATTGTGAATTGCCTGTATTAAATATGTATTTTGTAGCTCTCACCTGCCACACGTTCCGGAAAAGTTTCTGCGGCGATGGCTGGTGCCCGGCATGGGTTACCGTCTTTTGAAGAGTGGAAGCACTTTTAGGAGACTGCATCTGGCACAAAATTTTAAGAACCTTTGAAACGAGGTGCTCAATATAATGACAGGACCTGGGGCAGATTTCAAAAAGAGTCAAGATTGATCTTAACTGTGTATCAATCTTAATTACTATTAAGCAAAGGGTGATGTCACAAGATGAATCTTAGTGCTTTGTGAAATTGACGCCTCGGATTAATTTCATATAGAACTAAGATTGTTCTTAAGATGAGCAATGCCGACATCGTAAGATTGTTCTTAAGATGAGCAATGCTGACATCGTGATATTGTGACTTCACACTTTGCTTAAAATAGTAATTAATATTAGTAATATACATCTTAAGGTCAATCTTAGCTCCTTAAGTAATAGTGCTCATGTGTATTACATATATACACTGTACTCACCAGAGTTCAAGTTCACTAAACACCAAAGATTGATATGAGTTAAGGTTATCACCACAGTGTAATGTGACATCACATTTTGCTAACAGCGATACATCCCTTGCCTATAAAGAAGTCCAAAGTTCAAAGACTTTCTGAGGTTAAAGAAAACGTATCGCTGGCTAGGAAGATGTGTGATGAGGCATGTACACGTGCACACTGCCCCAAGGGCTCCATTTCACAAAGAGCTAAGATCGATCTTAAGATGTGTATCAATCTTAATTGCTGTGATGTCACAATACAAATCACTATGGCGATATTGACAGCTCATCTTAACATGAATCTTAGTGCTTTGTGAATACCAAGCTCTTTATAATTTTGTCTTACTCAACTTTAAATACTGAAAAAATTTGCAAACATTTTGATTGATAACTACCTGCCATCTTTTCTTCTCACTTTTGGCCACGGGTTTCTTGGGTGATTTTGTTGGAGACGAGTCACCAGCTTGGAATTTGGAGATTGTTGCAGGTCTTTGTCGAAGGCTGTCCTCCCATCCACTCTGCCCCCTTACTCGATCCTAGATAAAGTGAAGTTACAAACTGCAAATCACACACTGCTCTCTTATTATTATCATTACATGTTTCTGGTAATGAAACCGAGGATGCCTCATAAGTGAACTTAACCACCGTAGCTCGCAAGCCTGAGAAAACCTGTAAACAAGGGTGCTTGCTATGTAAACCAGAAAGCCTATATTCCACAATAAGTGTTGTTTTACGTGCACTACCAATCCTAGTACACTAGACCTTCGGTTTAGTGTCCCATCCAAAGGATAATCTTGCTCAAGGACACAAGTGCCACAACCGGGACTCGAACCCACACTCTTGAAGGTGTGTAGTACATAGTTTGAAGTCCTTAATTGTCATACAAGACATTTTTTAATAATTTGGGTTTGAACAAAGAAAAATTGACTGGAGCGGGACTTGAACCAACGACCTCCGGATTAACGTACCAGCGCTCTACAAACTGAGCTATCCAGCCCTATGGTGGCGGTCTCCCTATTAGTCAATATCTTTGTTCGGGGGTGCCAGTCAGAAGCCATGCAACCGTTAACTGCCGTGTAGCCAGGGATCACACCTAAGTTTAAGATACAACCTTGGAAGCGGCAGCCATGGGATCACCTTAAGGGGATGCGACTTTTTAAAAAATTTACCCAGTCAGTTTCCCTTGTGGATTATTACTTGAAGACACTTTTTACACCAACCTGGAGGCAACCAATTGCAGTGCATGCAAAAGGAACACTCCAGCGACACAAGAAACTTTGTTCAAGGTAGGGTCATGATTGGTAAGTACTCAAACAATTAATGGCCATAAAAACTTAACTTGGTAAGAAGCACTGCAATAGTATACACTATTTTAAGAAAGAATTCTCTTCGAGGTAAAAACATTTTAATCTGGAAGACGATTAATGTTTCTGAGGGTTGGTGTCCATTCGTGAATGCTGTGCTCAGAGATCCAGTTGGTACCCGCCGTCACCCCGCTAAATGTGGATGAATTCATCGCTCAGGTGAAAATAACGCGACAGTTTTTTTGCTGTTTTCTCAGCAAGTTGACACTGAAGTCCGCTGAAATTTTCAATATGACTTTTATTGTATCTTTCTTGATAATATGGCCTACAAATCAACATTACCTTGACACAAAGCCAATTTATGACCATGCCTTTAAAAAGTGTCTGGAATATAAAATGCGAGTATTTGTTCTTCTTAGAGATTGCCTACAGCCTGTTGCCCATAATTGCTTTTGTGACATCTCTTGCAAATTTAGGATTTAGACCACCGACCCATGGTCCAGTCATTTTGTTTGGCATTGGGTCAGAAACCTCACATCCAGATAAGTCCTGCAGTCCAGTGTTTGTCCAAAGCTACACTTTTTAAGATTTACTGATTTGAATACTTTTATGTCCAAACACCCATATACAAGTTCAACCAGTATCAAAACAAGTAATAACCACGAAAAAAATCAAAATAATTGGGGTTGAACAAAAAAAACATTGACTAAAGCAGGACTTGAACCAACGACCTTCGGATTAACATGCCTGCGCTCGACCAACTGTCTTGGTAGAGCACCAACACGTTAATCTGGACGTTGTTGGTTCAAACCCCACTCTAATAAACTATACTTGTTCAAACCCATATATCAAAACAGACGAAAGCAATCCCATGGTTTTGTAAAAACCTGTTTTGGTCCGGCGAAAGTTCAGAGCTACAAGTCTAGAGCAGATTTTCACAACATTTAAGCCCTTAATAATTGCATTCCTCACAACCAACCGTCGACCACTTTATCTCCTAGCAGACCTGGCAGACAAGATTTCAAGCATAAAAACAAATTTGTTGTAATAAGAAACTGTTGATGATCTGACCTCTCTATGACCTCTCTTTCTCCCTCTTGAAACAGGACTTTGCCTAGTTTGGAGGGAAACAACGTCTGAAGCTGCAACAAAATACCAACAAAGAGCATTGTAAGACAATACAGACAAAAAACAATCAATTGGATCAGAGAGCAAGACCTGGGCCCAATTTCATAGAGCTGCTTAACGGCCAATTTTGTGCTTACTGTGCGATTTCCATTTCATAGCGCTGCTAGCCATAAGCACACGAAAAGGAACGCTAATCTGTCGGTGCTTACTGTACGAAAATGAATGACATAACAATGCAAAATCTTGGTGAAGGCACAAGCTGGCGGCCTAAATTTCATGCTAACCTGTGAAATACGCTTACGCTTAAGCAAATTTGTCTGCTATCATCAGCACAAAAATTTGCTAACCGTTAAGCAGCTCTATGAAATGGACTTAGAATGTAGAAAATCTTAAAAGCAGCAAAAAGGTACAAAATGGAACAAGGCTGAAGACATCTGCCATGGACAAGCATAATGTTTGACCCTTGGAAGAAAAAAGGAATGTTTTTGAGTACCAGGGCTGACCAATATGTTCATAAGGTGTACGCTTTACTAGACTACAGTAGACAACAAAAATTAAGTCACAAAATCCTCAAATTTTGACCATGCCGGCATGGTCGATTTTTGGGGTTTTTCGGACACAAAATTAAGTCCCAAAATCCTCAATACATCTCAAACTAGGGCTAATTTACCTAGTCCGCACAAGTAAACTGTCTTCAGGAGTCTGTTCTGTATCTTTTTAAAACATAAAATCGCCCAAAAAAAATTGACCAAATTCTTGAAATTTTGACCATGCCGGCATGGTCGATTTTTTTGGGATTTTCGGACACACAATTAAGTCACAAAATCCTTAATACATCTCAAACTAGGGCTTATTTACCTAGTCCGCACATGTAAACTGTCTTCAGGAGTCTGTTCTGTATCTTTTTAAAACATAAAATCGCCAAAAAAAAATTGACCAAATTCTTGAAATTTTGACCATGCCGGCATGGTCGATTTTGGGGGTTTTTCGGACACAAAACTAAGTCACAAAATCCTCAATACATCTCAAACTATGGCTTATTTACCCAGTCTGCACAAGTAAACTGTCTTCAGGAGTCTGTTCTGTATCTTTTTAAAACATGAAATCGCCAAAAAAAAATTGACCAAATTCTTGAAATTTTGACCATGCCGGCATGGTCAATTTTTTTAGTTTTTCGGACACAAAATTAAGTCACAAAATCCTCAATATATCTCAAGCTATGGCTTATTTACCCAGTCCGCACAAGTAAACTGTCATCAGGAGTCTGTTCTGTATCTTTTTAAAACATAAAATCGTCAAACAAAAATTGACAAAATTCTTGAAATTTTGACCATGCCGGCATGGTCGATTTTGGGGGGTTTTCTGACACAAAATTAAGTCACAAAATCCTCAATACATCTCAAACTATGGCTTATTTACCCAGTCTGCACAAGTAAACTGTCTTCAGGAGTCTGTTCTGTATCTTTTTAAAACATAAAATCGCCCAAAAAAATTTGACCAAATTCTTGAAATTTTGACCATGCCGGCATGGTCAATTTTTTTAGTTTTTCGGACACAAAATTAAATCACAAAATCCTCAATATATCTCAAGCTATGGCTTATTTACCCAGTCCGCACAAGTAACCTGTCATCAGATCTCTGTTCTGTATCTTTTTAAAACATGAAATCGCCAAAAAAAAATTGACCAAATTCTTGAAATTTTGACAATGCCGGCATGGTCAATTTTTTTAGTTTTTCGGACACAAAACTAAGTCACAAAATCCTCAATATATCTCAAACTATGGCTTATTTACCCAGTCTGCACAAGTAAACTGTCTTCAGGAGTCTGTTCTGTATCTTTTTAAAACATGAAATCGCCAAAAAAAAATTGACCAAATTCTTGAAATTTTGACCATGCCGGCATGGTCAATTTTTTTAGTTTTTCGGACACAAAATTAAGTCACAAAATCCTCAATATATCTCAAGCTATGGCTTATTTACCCAGTCCGCACAAGTAAACTGTCATCAGGAGTCTGTTCTGTATCTTTTTAAAACATGAAATCGCCAAAAAAAAATTGACCAAATTCTAGAAATTTTGACCATGCCGGCATGGTCGATTTTGGGTGTTTTTCGGACTCAAATTTAAGTCACAAAATCCTCAAAACATCTCAAACTAGGGCTTATTTACCTAGTCCGCACAAGTAAACTGTCTTCAGGAGTCTGTTCTGTATCTTTTTAAAACATAAAATCGCCCAAAAAAATTTGACCAAATTCTTGAAATTTTGACCATGCCGGCATGGTCGATTTTGTTGGTTTTTTGGACACAAAATTAAGTCACAAAATCCTCAATACATCTCAAACAAGGGCTTATTTACCTAGTCCGCACAAGTAAACTGTCTTCAGGAGTCTGTTCTGTATCTTTTTAAAACATAAAATCGCCCAAAAAAATTTGACCAAATTCTTGAAATTTTGACCATGCCGGCATGGTCGATTTTGTTGGTTTTTTGGACACAAAATTAAGTCACAAAATCCTCAATACATCTCAAAAAAGGGCTTATTTACCTAGTCCGCACAAGTAAACTGTCTTCAGGAGTCTGTTCTGTATCTTTTTAAAACATAAAATCGCCAAAAAAAAATTGACCAAATTCTTGAAATTTTGACCATGCCGGCATGGTCGATTTTGGGGGTTTTTCGGACACAAAACTAAGTCACAAAATCCTCAATACATCTCAAACTATGGCTTATTTACCCAGTCTGCACAAGTAAACTGTCTTCAGGAGTCTGTTCTGTATCTTTTTAAAACATAAAATCGCCCAAAAAAAATTGACAAATTCTTGAAATTTTTACCATGCCGGCATGGTCGATTTTTGGGGTTTTTCGGACACAAAATTTAGTCACAAAATCCTCAATACATCTCAAACTAGGGCTTATTTACCTAGTCCGCACAAGTAAACTGTCTTCAGGAGTCTGTTCTGTATCTTTTTAAAACATAAAATCGCCAAAAAAAAAAAGACCAAATTCTTGAAATTTTGACCATGCCGGCATGGTCGATTTTGGGTGTTTTTCGGACTCAAATTTAAGTCACAAAATCCTCAATACATCTCAAACTAGGGCTTATTTACCTAGTCCGCACAAGTAAACTGTCTTCAGGAGTCTGTTCTGTATCTTTTTAAAACATAAAATCGCCAAAAAAAAATTGACCAAATTCTTGAAATTTTGACCATGCCGGCATGGTCGATTTTGTTGGTTTTTCGGACACAAAATTAAGTCACAAAATCCTCAATACATCTCAAGCTATGGCTTATTTACCCAGTCTGCACAAGTAAACTGTCTTCAGGAGTCTGTTCTGTATCTTTTTAAAACATAAAATCGCCCCAAAAAAATTGACCAAATTCTTTAAATTTTGACCATGCCGGCATGGTCGATTTTTTTTATATTCTCGGACTAAAAATTTAGTCACAAAATCCTCAATACATCTCAAGCTATGGCTTATTTACCCAGTCCGCACAAGTAAACTGTCTTCAGGAGTCTGTTCTGTATCTTTTTAAAACATAAAATCGCCAAAAAAAAATTGACAAAATTCTTGAAATTTTGACCATGCCGGCATGGTCGATTTTTGGGGTTTTTCGGACACAAAATTAAGTCACAAAAGCCTCAATACATCTCAACTTAGGGCTAATTTACCTAGTCCGCACAAGTAAACTGTCTTCAGGAGTCTGTTCTGTATCTTTTTAAAACATAAAATCGTCAAAAAAAAATTGACCAAATTCTTGAAATTTTGACCATGCCGGCATGGTCGATTTTTTTTTGATTTTCTGACTAAAAATTTAGTCACAAAATCATCAATACATCTCAAACTAGGGCTTATTTACCTAGTCCGCACAAGTAAACTGTCTTCAGGAGTCTGTTCTGTATCTTTTTAAAACATAAAATCGTCAAAAAAAAATTGACCAAATTCTTGAAATTTTGACCATGCCGGCATGGTCGATTTTGGGGGTTTTTCGGACACAAAATTAAGTCACAAAATCCTCAATACATCTCAAACTAGGGCTTATTTACCTAGTCCGCACAAGTAAACTGTCTTCAGGAGACTGTTCTGTATCTTTTTAAAACATAAAATCGCCCAAACAAATTTCACCAAATTCTTGAAATTTTGACCATGCCGGCATGGTCGATTTTGGGTGTTTTTCGGACTCAAATTTAAGTCACAAAATCCTCAATACATCTCAAACTAGGGCTTATTTACCCAGTCCGCACAAGTAAACTGTCTTCAGGAGTCTGTTCTGTATCTTTTTAAAACATAAAATCGCCCCAAAAAAATTACCAAATTCTTGAAATTTTGACCATGCCGGCATGGTCAATTTTTTTAGTTTTTCGGACACAAAATTAAGTCACAAAATCCTCAATATATCTCAAGCTATGGCTTATTTACCCAGTCCCAAAAGTAAACTGTCATCAGGAGTCTGTTCTGTATCTTTTTAAAACATAAAATCGCCAAAAAAAAATTGACCAAATTCTTGAAATTTTGACCATGCCGGCATGGTCGATTTTTGGGGGTTTTAGGACACAAAATTAAGTCACAAAATCCTCAATACATCTCAAACTAGGGCTTATTTACCTAGTCCGCACAAGTAAACTGTCTTCAGGAGTCTGTTCTGTATCTTTTTAAAACATAAAATCGCCAAAAAAAATTTGACCAAATTCTTGAAATTTTGACCATGCCGGCATGGTCGATTTTGTTGGTTTTTCGGACACAAAATTAAGTCACAAAATCCTCAATACATCTCAAACTAGGGCTTACTTACCTAGTCCGCACAAGTAAACTGTCTTCAGGAGTCTGTTCTGTATCTTTTTAAAACATAAAATCGCCCCCAAAAAAATGACCAAATTCTTGAAATTTTGACCATGCCGGCATGGTCAATTTTTGGGGTTTTTCGGACACAAAATTAAGTAACAAAATCCTCAATAAATCTCAAACTAGGGCTTATTTACCTAGTCCGCACAAGTAAACTGTCTTCAGGAGTCTGTTCTGTATCTTTTTAAAACATAAAATCGTCAAACAAAAATTGACCAAATTCTTGAAATTTTGACCATGCCGGCATGGTCGATTTTTGGGGTTTTTCAGACACAAAATTAAGTCACAAAATCCTCAATACATCTCAAACTAGGGCTTATTTACCTAGTCCGCACAAGTAAACTGTCTTCAGGAGTCTGTTCTGTATCTTTTTAAAACATAAAATCGCCAAAAAAAAATTGACCAAATTCTTGAAATTTTGACCATGCCGGCATGGTCGATTTTGTTGGTTTTTCGGACACAAAATTAAGTCACAAAATCCTCAATACATCTCAAACTAGGGCTTATTTACCTAGTCCGCACAAGTAAACTGTCTTCAGGAGTCTGTTCTGTATCTTTTTAAAACATAAAATCGCCCCCAAAAAAATGACCAAATTCTTTAAATTTTGACCATGCCGGCATGGTCGATTTTTGGGGTTTTTCGGACACAAAACTAAGTCACAAAATCCTCAATACATCTCAAACTAGGGCTTATTTACCCAGTCCGCACAAGTAAACTGTCTTCAGGAGTCTGTTCTGTATCTTTTTAAAACATAAAATCGCCCAAAAAAATTTACCAAATTCTTGAAATTTTGACCATGCCGGCATGGTCAATTTTTTTAGTTTTTCGGACACAAAATTAAGTCACAAAATCCTCAATATATCTCAAGCTATGGCTTATTTACCCAGTCCGCACAAGTAAACTGTCATCAGGAGTCTGTTCTGTATCTTTTTAAAACATAAAATCGCCAAAAAAAAATTGACCAAATTCTTGAAATTTTGACCATGCCGGCATGGTCGATTTTTGGGGGTTTTAGGACACAAAATTAAGTCACAAAATCCTCAATACATCTCAAACTAGGGCTTATTTACCTAGTCCGCACAAGTAAACTGTCTTCAGGAGTCTGTTCTGTATCTTTTTAAAACATAAAATCGCCAAAAAAAAATTGACCAAATTCTTGAAATTTTGAGCATGCCGGCATGGTCGATTTTGGGGGTTTTTCGGACACAAAACTAAGTCACAAAATCCTCAATACATCTCAAACTATGGCTTATTTACCCAGTCTGCACAAGTAAACTGTCTTCAGGAGTCTGTTCTGTATCTTTTTAAAACATAAAATCGCCAAAAAAAAAATGACCAAATTCTTGAAATTTTGACCATGCCGGCATGGTCGATTTTGGGGGTTTTTCGGACACAAAATTAAGTCACAAATTCCTCAAAACATCTCAAACTAGGGCTTATTTACCTAGTCCGCACAAGTAAACTGTCTTCAGGAGTCTGTTCTGTATCTTTTTAAAACATAAAATCGCCCAAAAAAATTGACCAAATTCTTGAAATTTTTACCATGCCGGCATGGTCAGTTTTTTTAGTTTTTCGGACACAAAATTAAGTCACAAAATCCTCAATATATCTCAAGCTATGGCTTATTTACCCAGTCCGCACAAGTAAACTGTCATCAGGAGTCTGTTCTGTATCTTTTTAAAACATAAAATCGCCCAAAAAAAATTGACAAAATTCTTGAAATTTTTACCATGCCGGCATGGTCGATTTTTGGGGTTTTTCGGACACAAAATTAAGTCACAAAATCCTCAATACATCTCAAACTAGGGCTTATTTACCTAGTCCGCACAAGTAAACTGTCTTCAGGAGTCTGTTCTGTATCTTTTTAAAACATAAAATCGCCAAAAAAAAATTGACCAAATTCTTGAAATTTTGACCATGCCGGCATGGTCGATTTTTGGGGTTTTTCGGACACAAAATTAAGTCACAAAATCCTCAATACATCTCAAACTAGGGCTTATTTACCTAGTCCGCACAAGTAAACTGTCTTCAGGAGTCTGTTCTGTATCTTTTTAAAACATAAAATCGCCAAAAAAAAATTGACCAAATTCTTGAAATTTTGACCATGCCGGCATGGTCGATTTTTGGGGGTTTTAGGACACAAAATTAAGTCACAAAATCCTCAATACATCTCAAACTAGGGCTTATTTACCTAGTCCGCACAAGTAAACTGTCTTCAGGAGTCTGTTCTGTATCTTTTTAAAACATAAAATCGCCAAAAAAAAATTGACCAAATTCTTGAAATTTTGAGCATGCCGGCATGGTCGATTTTGGGGGTTTTTCGGACACAAAACTAAGTCACAAAATCCTCAATACATCTCAAACTATGGCTTATTTACCCAGTCTGCACAAGTAAACTGTCTTCAGGAGTCTGTTCTGTATCTTTTTAAAACATAAAATGGCCAAAAAAAAAATGACCAAATTCTTGAAATTTTGACCATGCCGGCATGGTCGATTTTGGGGGTTTTTCGGACACAAAATTAAGTCACAAATTCCTCAAAACATCTCAAACTAGGGCTTATTTACCTAGTCCGCACAAGTAAACTGTCTTCAGGAGTCTGTTCTGTATCTTTTTAAAACATAAAATCGCCAAAAAAAATTTGACCAAATTCTTGAAATTTTGACCATGCCGGCATGGTCGATTTTGTTGGTTTTTCGGACACAAAATTAAGTCACAAAATCCTCAATACATCTCAAACTAGGGCTTATTTACCTAGTCCGCACAAGTAAACTGTCTTCAGGAGTCTGTTCTGTATCTTTTTAAAACATAAAATCGCCAAAAAGAAATTTGACCAAATTCTTGAATTTTTGACCATGCCGGCATGGTCGATTTTTGGGGTTTTTCGGACACAAAATTAAGTCACAAAATCCTCAATACATCTCAAACTAGGGCTTATTTACCTAGTCCGCACAAGTAAACTGTCTTCAGGAGTCTGTTCTGTATCTTTTTAAAACATAAAATCGCCAAAAAAAAATTGACCAAATTCTTGAAATTTTGACCATGCCGGCATGGTCGATTTTGTTGGTTTTTCGGACACAAAATTAAGTCACAAAATCCTCAATACATCTCAAACTAGGGCTTATTTACCTAGTCCGCACAAGTAAACTGTTTTCAGGAGTCTGTTCTGTATCTTTTTAAAACATAAAATCGCCCAAAAAAAATTGACCAAATTCTTGAAATTTTGACCATGCCGGCATGGTCGATTTTGTTGGTTTTTCGGACACAAAATTAAGTCACAAAATCCTCAATACATCTCAAACTAGGGCTTATTTACCTAGTCCGCACAAGTAAACTGTCTTCAGGAGTCTGTTCTGTATCTTTTTAAAACATAAAATCGCCCCCCAAAAAATGACCAAATTCTTGAAATTTTGACCATGCCGGCATGGTCGATTTTTTTTTGATTTTCGGACTAAAAATTTAGTCACAAAATCCTCAATAAATCTCAAACTAGGGCTTATTTACCTAGTCCGCACAAGTAAACTGTCTTCAGGAGTCTGTTCTGTATCTTTTTAAAACATAAAATCGTCAAACAAAAATTGACCAAATTCTTGAAATTTTGACCATGCCGGCATGGTCGATTTTTGGGGTTTTTCGGACACAAAATTAAGTCACAAAATCCTCAATACATCTCAAACTAGGGCTTATTTACCTAGTCCGCACAAGTAAACTGTCTTCAGGAGTCTGTTCTGTATCTTTTTAAAACATAAAATCGTCCAAAAAAATTTGACCAAATTCTTGAAATTTTGACCATGCCGGCATGGTCGATTTTTTTAGTTTTTCGGACACAAAATTAAGTCACGAAATCCTCAATATATCTCAAGCTATGGCTTATTTACCCAGTTCGCACAAGTAAACTGTCTTCAGGAGTCTGTTCTGTATCTTTTTAAAACATAAAATCGCCCAAAAAAATTTGACCAACTTCTTGAAATTTTGACCATGCCGGCATGGTCGATTTTGGGGGTTTTTCGGACACAAAATTAAGTCACAAAATCCTCAATACATCTCAAACTAGGGCTTATTTACCTAGTCCGCACAAGTAAACTGTCTTCAGGAGTCTGTTCTGTATCTTTTTAAAACATAAAATCGCCAAAAAAAAATTGACCAAATTGTTGAAATTTTGACCATGCCGGCATGGTCGATTTTGTTGGTTTTTCGGACACAAAATTAAGTCACAAAATCCTCAATACATCTCAAACTAGGGCTTATTTACCTAGTCCGCACAAGTAAACAGTCTTCAGGAGTCTGTTCTGTATCTTTTTAAAACATAAAATCGCCAAAAAGAAATTTGACCAAATTCTTGAATTTTTGACCATGCCGGCATGGTCGATTTTTGGGGTTTTTCGGACACAAAATTAAGTCACAAAATCCTCAATACATCTCAAACTAGGGCTTATTTACCTAGTCCGCACAAGTAAACTGTCTTCAGGAGTCTGTTCTGTATCTTTTTAAAACATAAAATCGCCAAAAAAAATTTGACCAAATTCTTGAAATTTTGACCATGCCGGCATGGTCGATTTTGTTGGTTTTTCGGACACAAAATTAAGTCACAAAATCCTCAATACATCTCAAACTAGGGCTTATTTACCTAGTCCGCACAAGTAAACTGTCTTCAGGAGTCTGTTCTGTATCTTTTTAAAACATAAAATCGCCCCCAAAAAAATGACCAAATTCTTGAAATTTTGACCATGCCGGCATGGTCGATTTTTGGGGTTTTTCGGACACAAAATTAAGTCACAAAATCCTCAATAAATCTCAAACTAGGGCTTATTTACCTAGTCCGCACAAGTAAACTGTCTTCAGGAGTCTGTTCTGTATCTTTTTAAAACATAAAATCGTCAAACAAAAATTGACCAAATTCTTGAAATTTTGACCATGCCGGCATGGTCGATTTTTGGGGTTTTTCAGACACAAAATTAAGTCACAAAATCCTCAATACATCTCAAACTAGGGCTTATTTACCTAGTCCGCACAAGTAAACTGTCTTCAGGAGTCTGTTCTGTATCTTTTTAAAACATAAAATCGCCAAAAAAAAATTGACCAAATTCTTGAAATTTTGACCATGCCGGCATGGTCGATTTTGTTGGTTTTTCGGACACAAAATTAAGTCACAAAATCCTCAATACATCTCAAACTAGGGCTTATTTACCTAGTCCGCACAAGTAAACTGTCTTCAGGAGTCTGTTCTGTATCTTTTTAAAACATAAAATCGCCCCCAAAAAAATGACCAAATTCTTTAAATTTTGACCATGCCGGCATGGTCGATTTTTGGGGGTTTTAGGACACAAAATTAAGTCACAAAATCCTCAATACATCTCAAACTAGGGCTTATTTACCTAGTCCGCACAAGTAAACTGTCTTCAGGAGTCTGTTCTGTATCTTTTTAAAACATAAAATCGCCAAAAAAAAATTGACCAAATTCTTGAAATTTTGAGCATGCCGGCATGGTCGATTTTGGGGGTTTTTCGGACACAAAACTAAGTCACAAAATCCTCAATACATCTCAAACTATGGCTTATTTACCCAGTCTGCACAAGTAAACTGTCTTCAGGAGTCTGTTCTGTATCTTTTTAAAACATAAAATCGCCAAAAAAAAAATGACCAAATTCTTGAAATTTTGACCATGCCGGCATGGTCGATTTTGGGGGTTTTTCGGACACAAAATTAAGTCACAAATTCCTCAAAACATCTCAAACTAGGGCTTATTTACCTAGTCCGCACAAGTAAACTGTCTTCAGGAGTCTGTTCTGTATCTTTTTAAAACATAAAATCGCCCAAAAAAATTGACCAAATTCTTGAAATTTTTACCATGCCGGCATGGTCAGTTTTTTTAGTTTTTCGGACACAAAATTAAGTCACAAAATCCTCAATACATCTCAAACTAGGGCTTATTTACCTAGTCCGCACAAGTAAACTGTCTTCAGGAGTCTGTTCTGTATCTTTTTAAAACATAAAATCGCCCCCAAAAAAATGACCAAATTCTTTAAATTTTGACCATGCCGGCATGGTCGATTTTTGGGGGTTTTAGGACACAAAATTAAGTCACAAAATCCTCAATACATCTCAAACTAGGGCTTATTTACCTAGTCCGCACAAGTAAACTGTCTTCAGGAGTCTGTTCTGTATCTTTTTAAAACATAAAATCGCCAAAAAAAAATTGACCAAATTCTTGAAATTTTGAGCATGCCGGCATGGTCGATTTTGGGGGTTTTTCGGACACAAAACTAAGTCACAAAATCCTCAATACATCTCAAACTATGGCTTATTTACCCAGTCTGCACAAGTAAACTGTCTTCAGGAGTCTGTTCTGTATCTTTTTAAAACATAAAATCGCCAAAAAAAAAATGACCAAATTCTTGAAATTTTGACCATGCCGGCATGGTCGATTTTGGGGGTTTTTCGGACACAAAATTAAGTCACAAATTCCTCAAAACATCTCAAACTAGGGCTTATTTACCTAGTCCGCACAAGTAAACTGTCTTCAGGAGTCTGTTCTGTATCTTTTTAAAACATAAAATCGCCCAAAAAAATTGACCAAATTCTTGAAATTTTTACCATGCCGGCATGGTCAGTTTTTTTAGTTTTTCGGACACAAAATTAAGTCACAAAATCCTCAATATATCTCAAGCTATGGCTTATTTACCCAGTCCGCACAAGTAAACTGTCATCAGGAGTCTGTTCTGTATCTTTTTAAAACATAAAATCGCCCAAAAAAAATTGACAAAATTCTTGAAATTTTTACCATGCCGGCATGGTCGATTTTTGGGGTTTTTCGGACACAAAATTAAGTCACAAAATCCTCAATACATCTCAAACTAGGGCTTATTTACCTAGTCCGCACAAGTAAACTGTCTTCAGGAGTCTGTTCTGTATCTTTTTAAAACATAAAATCGCCAAAAAAAAATTGACCAAATTCTTGAAATTTTGACCATGCCGGCATGGTCGATTTTTGGGGTTTTTCGGACACAAAATTAAGTCACAAAATCCTCAATACATCTCAAACTAGGGCTTATTTACCTAGTCCGCACAAGTAAACTGTCTTCAGGAGTCTGTTCTGTATCTTTTTAAAACATAAAATCGCCAAAAAAAAAATTGACCAAATTCTTGAAATTTTGACCATGCCGGCATGGTCGATTTTTGGGGGTTTTAGGACACAAAATTAAGTCACAAAATCCTCAATACATCTCAAACTAGGGCTTATTTACCTAGTCCGCACAAGTAAACTGTCTTCAGGAGTCTGTTCTGTATCTTTTTAAAACATAAAATCGCCAAAAAAAAATTGACCAAATTCTTGAAATTTTGAGCATGCCGGCATGGTCGATTTTGGGGGTTTTTCGGACACAAAACTAAGTCACAAAATCCTCAATACATCTCAAACTATGGCTTATTTACCCAGTCTGCACAAGTAAACTGTCTTCAGGAGTCTGTTCTGTATCTTTTTAAAACATAAAATCGCCAAAAAAAAAATGACCAAATTCTTGAAATTTTGACCATGCCGGCATGGTCGATTTTGGGGGTTTTTCGGACACAAAATTAAGTCACAAATTCCTCAAAACATCTCAAACTAGGGCTTATTTACCTAGTCCGCACAAGTAAACTGTCTTCAGGAGTCTGTTCTGTATCTTTTTAAAACATAAAATCGCCAAAAAAAATTTGACCAAATTCTTGAAATTTTGACCATGCCGGCATGGTCGATTTTGTTGGTTTTTCGGACACAAAATTAAGTCACAAAATCCTCAATACATCTCAAACTAGGGCTTATTTACCTAGTCCGCACAAGTAAACTGTCTTCAGGAGTCTGTTCTGTATCTTTTTAAAACATAAAATCGCCAAAAAGAAATTTGACCAAATTCTTGAATTTTTGACCATGCCGGCATGGTCGATTTTTGGGGTTTTTCGGACACAAAATTAAGTCACAAAATCCTCAATACATCTCAAACTAGGGCTTATTTACCTAGTCCGCACAAGTAAACTGTCTTCAGGAGTCTGTTCTGTATCTTTTTAAAACATAAAATCGCCAAAAAAAAATTGACCAAATTCTTGAAATTTTGACCATGCCGGCATGGTCGATTTTGTTGGTTTTTCGGACACAAAATTAAGTCACAAAATCCTCAATACATCTCAAACTAGGGCTTATTTACCTAGTCCGCACAAGTAAACTGTTTTCAGGAGTCTGTTCTGTATCTTTTTAAAACATAAAATCGCCCAAAAAAAATTGACCAAATTCTTGAAATTTTGACCATGCCGGCATGGTCGATTTTGTTGGTTTTTCGGACACAAAATTAAGTCACAAAATCCTCAATACATCTCAAACTAGGGCTTATTTACCTAGTCCGCACAAGTAAACTGTCTTCAGGAGTCTGTTCTGTATCTTTTTAAAACATAAAATCGCCCCCCAAAAAATGACCAAATTCTTGAAATTTTGACCATGCCGGCATGGTCGATTTTTTTTTGATTTTCGGACTAAAAATTTAGTCACAAAATCCTCAATAAATCTCAAACTAGGGCTTATTTACCTAGTCCGCACAAGTAAACTGTCTTCAGGAGTCTGTTCTGTATCTTTTTAAAACATAAAATCGTCAAACAAAAATTGACCAAATTCTTGAAATTTTGACCATGCCGGCATGGTCGATTTTTGGGGTTTTTCGGACACAAAATTAAGTCACAAAATCCTCAATACATCTCAAACTAGGGCTTATTTACCTAGTCCGCACAAGTAAACTGTCTTCAGGAGTCTGTTCTGTATCTTTTTAAAACATAAAATCGTCCAAAAAAATTTGACCAAATTCTTGAAATTTTGACCATGCCGGCATGGTCGATTTTTTTAGTTTTTCGGACACAAAATTAAGTCACGAAATCCTCAATATATCTCAAGCTATGGCTTATTTACCCAGTTCGCACAAGTAAACTGTCTTCAGGAGTCTGTTCTGTATCTTTTTAAAACATAAAATCGCCCAAAAAAATTTGACCAACTTCTTGAAATTTTGACCATGCCGGCATGGTCGATTTTGGGGGTTTTTCGGACACAAAATTAAGTCACAAAATCCTCAATACATCTCAAACTAGGGCTTATTTACCTAGTCCGCACAAGTAAACTGTCTTCAGGAGTCTGTTCTGTATCTTTTTAAAACATAAAATCGCCAAAAAAAAATTGACCAAATTGTTGAAATTTTGACCATGCCGGCATGGTCGATTTTGTTGGTTTTTCGGACACAAAATTAAGTCACAAAATCCTCAATACATCTCAAACTAGGGCTTATTTACCTAGTCCGCACAAGTAAACAGTCTTCAGGAGTCTGTTCTGTATCTTTTTAAAACATAAAATCGCCAAAAAGAAATTTGACCAAATTCTTGAATTTTTGACCATGCCGGCATGGTCGATTTTTGGGGTTTTTCGGACACAAAATTAAGTCACAAAATCCTCAATACATCTCAAACTAGGGCTTATTTACCTAGTCCGCACAAGTAAACTGTCTTCAGGAGTCTGTTCTGTATCTTTTTAAAACATAAAATCGCCAAAAAAAATTTGACCAAATTCTTGAAATTTTGACCATGCCGGCATGGTCGATTTTGTTGGTTTTTCGGACACAAAATTAAGTCACAAAATCCTCAATACATCTCAAACTAGGGCTTATTTACCTAGTCCGCACAAGTAAACTGTCTTCAGGAGTCTGTTCTGTATCTTTTTAAAACATAAAATCGCCCCCAAAAAAATGACCAAATTCTTGAAATTTTGACCATGCCGGCATGGTCGATTTTTGGGGTTTTTCGGACACAAAATTAAGTCACAAAATCCTCAATAAATCTCAAACTAGGGCTTATTTACCTAGTCCGCACAAGTAAACTGTCTTCAGGAGTCTGTTCTGTATCTTTTTAAAACATAAAATCGTCAAACAAAAATTGACCAAATTCTTGAAATTTTGACCATGCCGGCATGGTCGATTTTTGGGGTTTTTCAGACACAAAATTAAGTCACAAAATCCTCAATACATCTCAAACTAGGGCTTATTTACCTAGTCCGCACAAGTAAACTGTCTTCAGGAGTCTGTTCTGTATCTTTTTAAAACATAAAATCGCCAAAAAAAAATTGACCAAATTCTTGAAATTTTGACCATGCCGGCATGGTCGATTTTGTTGGTTTTTCGGACACAAAATTAAGTCACAAAATCCTCAATACATCTCAAACTAGGGCTTATTTACCTAGTCCGCACAAGTAAACTGTCTTCAGGAGTCTGTTCTGTATCTTTTTAAAACATAAAATCGCCCCCAAAAAAATGACCAAATTCTTTAAATTTTGACCATGCTGGCATGGTCGATTTTTGGGGTTTTTCGGACACAAAATTAAGTCACAAAATCCTCAATAAATCTCAAACTAGGGCTTATTTACCTAGTCCGCACAAGTAAACTGTCTTCAGGAGTCTGTTCTGTATCTTTTTAAAACATAAAATCGTCAAACAAAAATTGACCAAATTCTTGAAATTTTGACCATGCCGGCATGGTCGATTTTTGGGGTTTTTCGGTCACAAAATTAAGTCACAAAATCCTCAATACATCTCAAACTAGGGCTTATTTACCTAGTCCGCACAAGTAAACTGTCTTCAGGAGTCTGTTCTGTATCTTTTTAAAACATAAAATCGTCCAAAAAAATTTGACCAAATTCTTGAAATTTTGACCATGCCGGCATGGTCGATTTTTTTAGTTTTTCGGACACAAAATTAAGTCACGAAATCCTCAATATATCTCAAGCTATGGCTTATTTACCCAGTCCGCACAAGTAAACTGTCTTCAGGAGTCTGTTCTGTATCTTTTTAAAACATAAAATCGCCCAAAAAAATTTGACCAACTTCTTGAAATTTTGACCATGCCGGCATGGTCGATTTTTTGGGTTTTTCGGACACAAAATTAAGTCACAAAATCCTCAATACATCTAAAACTAGGGCTTATTTACCTAGTCCGCACAAGTTAACTGTCTTCAGGAGTCTGTTCTGTATCTTTTTAAAACATAAAGTCGCCAAAAAAAAATTGACCAAATTCTTGAAATTTTGACCATGCCGGCATGGTCGATTTTTGGGGTTTTTCGGACACAAAATTAAGTCACAAAATCCTCAATACATCTCAAACTAGGGCTTATTTACCTAGTCCGCACAAGTAAACTGTCTTCAGGAGTCTGTTCTGTATCTTTTTAAAACATAAAATCGCCAAAAAAAAATTGACCAAATTGTTGAAATTTTGACCATGCCGGCATGGTCGATTTTGTTGGTTTTTCGGACACAAAATTAAGTCACAAAATCCTCAATACATCTCAAACTAGGGCTTATTTACCTAGTCCGCACAAGTAAACAGTCTTCAGGAGTCTGTTCTGTATCTTTTTAAAACATAAAATCGCCAAAAAGAAATTTGACCAAATTCTTGAATTTTTGACCATGCCGGCATGGTCGATTTTGGGGGTTTTTCGGACACAAAACTAAGTCACAAAATCCTCAATACATCTCAAACTATGGCTTATTTACCCAGTCTGCACAAGTAAACTGTCTTCAGGAGTCTGTTCTGTATCTTTTTAAAACATAAAATCGCCAAAAAAAAAATGACCAAATTCTTGAAATTTTGACCATGCCGGCATGGTCGATTTTGGGTGTTTTTCGGACTCAAATTTAAGTCACAAAATCCTCAATACATCTCAAACTAGGGCTTATTTACCCAGTCCGCACAAGTAAACTGTCTTCAGGAGTCTGTTCTGTATCTTTTTAAAACATAAAATCGCCCAAAAAAATTTACCAAATTCTTGAAATTTTGACCATGCCGGCATGGTCAATTTTTTTAGTTTTTCGGACACAAAATTAAGTCACAAAATCCTCAATATATCTCAAGCTATGGCTTATTTACCCAGTCCGCACAAGTAAACTGTCATCAGGAGTCTGTTCTGTATCTTTTTAAAACATAAAATCGCCAAAAAAAAATTGACCAAATTCTTGAAATTTTGACCATGCCGGCATGGTCGATTTTTGGGGGTTTTAGGACACAAAATTAAGTCACAAAATCCTCAATACATCTCAAACTAGGGCTTATTTACCTAGTCCGCACAAGTAAACTGTCTTCAGGAGTCTGTTCTGTATCTTTTTAAAACATAAAATCGCCAAAAAAAAATTGACCAAATTCTTGAAATTTTGAGCATGCCGGCATGGTCGATTTTGGGGGTTTTTCGGACACAAAACTAAGTCACAAAATCCTCAATACATCTCAAACTATGGCTTATTTACCCAGTCTGCACAAGTAAACTGTCTTCAGGAGTCTGTTCTGTATCTTTTTAAAACATAAAATCGCCAAAAAAAATTTGACCAACTTCTTGAAATTTTGACCATGCCGGCATGGTCGATTTTGGGGGTTTTTCGGACACAAAATTAAGTCACAAAATCCTCAATACATCTCAAACTAGGGCTTATTTACCTAGTCCGCACAAGTAAACTGTCTTCAGGAGTCTGTTCTGTATCTTTTTAAAACATAAAATCGCCAAAAAAAAATTGACCAAATTGTTGAAATTTTGACCATGCCGGCATGGTCGATTTTGTTGGTTTTTCGGACACAAAATTAAGTCACAAAATCCTCAATACATCTCAAACTAGGGCTTATTTACCTAGTCCGCACAAGTAAACAGTCTTCAGGAGTCTGTTCTGTATCTTTTTAAAACATAAAATCGCCAAAAAGAAATTTGACCAAATTCTTGAATTTTTGACCATGCCGGCATGGTCGATTTTTGGGGTTTTTCGGACACAAAATTAAGTCACAAAATCCTCAATACATCTCAAACTAGGGCTTATTTACCTAGTCCGCACAAGTAAACTGTCTTCAGGAGTCTGTTCTGTATCTTTTTAAAACATAAAATCGCCAAAAAAAATTTGACCAAATTCTTGAAATTTTGACCATGCCGGCATGGTCGATTTTGTTGGTTTTTCGGACACAAAATTAAGTCACAAAATCCTCAATACATCTCAAACTAGGGCTTATTTACCTAGTCCGCACAAGTAAACTGTCTTCAGGAGTCTGTTCTGTATCTTTTTAAAACATAAAATCGCCCCCAAAAAAATGACCAAATTCTTGAAATTTTGACCATGCCGGCATGGTCGATTTTTGGGGTTTTTCGGACACAAAATTAAGTCACAAAATCCTCAATAAATCTCAAACTAGGGCTTATTTACCTAGTCCGCACAAGTAAACTGTCTTCAGGAGTCTGTTCTGTATCTTTTTAAAACATAAAATCGTCAAACAAAAATTGACCAAATTCTTGAAATTTTGACCATGCCGGCATGGTCGATTTTTGGGGTTTTTCAGACACAAAATTAAGTCACAAAATCCTCAATACATCTCAAACTAGGGCTTATTTACCTAGTCCGCACAAGTAAACTGTCTTCAGGAGTCTGTTCTGTATCTTTTTAAAACATAAAATCGCCAAAAAAAAATTGACCAAATTCTTGAAATTTTGACCATGCCGGCATGGTCGATTTTGTTGGTTTTTCGGACACAAAATTAAGTCACAAAATCCTCAATACATCTCAAACTAGGGCTTATTTACCTAGTCCGCACAAGTAAACTGTCTTCAGGAGTCTGTTCTGTATCTTTTTAAAACATAAAATCGCCCCCAAAAAAATGACCAAATTCTTTAAATTTTGACCATGCTGGCATGGTCGATTTTTGGGGTTTTTCGGACACAAAATTAAGTCACAAAATCCTCAATAAATCTCAAACTAGGGCTTATTTACCTAGTCCGCACAAGTAAACTGTCTTCAGGAGTCTGTTCTGTATCTTTTTAAAACATAAAATCGTCAAACAAAAATTGACCAAATTCTTGAAATTTTGACCATGCCGGCATGGTCGATTTTTGGGGTTTTTCGGTCACAAAATTAAGTCACAAAATCCTCAATACATCTCAAACTAGGGCTTATTTACCTAGTCCGCACAAGTAAACTGTCTTCAGGAGTCTGTTCTGTATCTTTTTAAAACATAAAATCGTCCAAAAAAATTTGACCAAATTCTTGAAATTTTGACCATGCCGGCATGGTCGATTTTTTTAGTTTTTCGGACACAAAATTAAGTCACGAAATCCTCAATATATCTCAAGCTATGGCTTATTTACCCAGTCCGCACAAGTAAACTGTCTTCAGGAGTCTGTTCTGTATCTTTTTAAAACATAAAATCGCCCAAAAAAATTTGACCAACTTCTTGAAATTTTGACCATGCCGGCATGGTCGATTTTTTGGGTTTTTCGGACACAAAATTAAGTCACAAAATCCTCAATACATCTCAAACTAGGGCTTATTTACCTAGTCCGCACAAGTAAACTGTCTTCAGGAGTCTGTTCTGTATCTTTTTAAAACATAAAGTCGCCAAAAAAAAATTGACCAAATTCTTGAAATTTTGACCATGCCGGCATGGTCGATTTTTGGGGTTTTTCGGACACAAAATTAAGTCACAAAATCCTCAATACATCTCAAACTAGGGCTTATTTACCTAGTCCGCACAAGTAAACTGTCTTCAGGAGTCTGTTCTGTATCTTTTTAAAACATAAAATCGCCAAAAAAAAATTGACCAAATTGTTGAAATTTTGACCATGCCGGCATGGTCGATTTTGTTGGTTTTTCGGACACAAAATTAAGTCACAAAATCCTCAATACATCTCAAACTAGGGCTTATTTACCTAGTCCGCACAAGTAAACAGTCTTCAGGAGTCTGTTCTGTATCTTTTTAAAACATAAAATCGCCAAAAAGAAATTTGACCAAATTCTTGAATTTTTGACCATGCCGGCATGGTCGATTTTGGGGGTTTTTCGGACACAAAACTAAGTCACAAAATCCTCAATACATCTCAAACTATGGCTTATTTACCCAGTCTGCACAAGTAAACTGTCTTCAGGAGTCTGTTCTGTATCTTTTTAAAACATAAAATCGCCAAAAAAAAAATGACCAAATTCTTGAAATTTTGACCATGCCGGCATGGTCGATTTTGGGTGTTTTTCGGACTCAAATTTAAGTCACAAAATCCTCAATACATCTCAAACTAGGGCTTATTTACCCAGTCCGCACAAGTAAACTGTCTTCAGGAGTCTGTTCTGTATCTTTTTAAAACATAAAATCGCCCAAAAAAATTTACCAAATTCTTGAAATTTTGACCATGCCGGCATGGTCAATTTTTTTAGTTTTTCGGACACAAAATTAAGTCACAAAATCCTCAATATATCTCAAGCTATGGCTTATTTACCCAGTCCGCACAAGTAAACTGTCATCAGGAGTCTGTTCTGTATCTTTTTAAAACATAAAATCGCCAAAAAAAAATTGACCAAATTCTTGAAATTTTGACCATGCCGGCATGGTCGATTTTTGGGGGTTTTAGGACACAAAATTAAGTCACAAAATCCTCAATACATCTCAAACTAGGGCTTATTTACCTAGTCCGCACAAGTAAACTGTCTTCAGGAGTCTGTTCTGTATCTTTTTAAAACATAAAATCGCCAAAAAAAAATTGACCAAATTCTTGAAATTTTGAGCATGCCGGCATGGTCGATTTTGGGGGTTTTTCGGACACAAAACTAAGTCACAAAATCCTCAATACATCTCAAACTATGGCTTATTTACCCAGTCTGCACAAGTAAACTGTCTTCAGGAGTCTGTTCTGTATCTTTTTAAAACATAAAATCGCCAAAAAAAAAATGACCAAATTCTTGAAATTTTGACCATGCCGGCATGGTCGATTTTGGGGGTTTTTCGGACACAAAATTAAGTCACAAATTCCTCAAAACATCTCAAACTAGGGCTTATTTACCTAGTCCGCACAAGTAAACTGTCTTCAGGAGTCTGTTCTGTATCTTTTTAAAACATAAAATCGCCCCAAAAAATTGACCAAATTCTTGAAATTTTTACCATGCCGGCATGGTCAGTTTTTTTAGTTTTTCGGACACAAAATTAAGTCACAAAATCCTCAATATATCTCAAGCTATGGCTTATTTACCCAGTCCGCACAAGTAAACTGTCATCAGGAGTCTGTTCTGTATCTTTTTAAAACATAAAATCGCCCAAAAAAAATTGACAAAATTCTTGAAATTTTTACCATGCCGGCATGGTCGATTTTTGGGGTTTTTCGGACACAAAATTAAGTCACAAAATCCTCAATACATCTCAAACTAGGGCTTATTTACCTAGTCCGCACAAGTAAACTGTCTTCAGGAGTCTGTTCTGTATCTTTTTAAAACATAAAATCGCCAAAAAAAAATTGACCAAATTCTTGAAATTTTGACCATGCCGGCATGGTCGATTTTGTTGGTTTTTCGGACACAAAATTAAGTCACAAAATCCTCAATACATCTCAAACTAGGGCTTATTTACCTAGTCCGCACAAGTAAACTGTCTTCAGGAGTCTGTTCTGTATCTTTTTAAAACATAAAATCGCCCCCCAAAAAATGACCAAATTCTTGAAATTTTGACCATGCCGGCATGGTCGATTTTTTTTTGATTTTCGGACTAAAAATTTAGTCACAAAATCCTCAATAAATCTCAAACTAGGGCTTATTTACCTAGTCCGCACAAGTAAACTGTCTTCAGGAGTCTGTTCTGTATCTTTTTAAAACATAAAATCGTCAAACAAAAATTGACCAAATTCTTGAAATTTTGACCATGCCGGCATGGTCGATTTTTGGGGTTTTTCGGACACAAAATTAAGTCACAAAATCCTCAATACATCTCAAACTAGGGCTTATTTACCTAGTCCGCACAAGTAAACTGTCTTCAGGAGTCTGTTCTGTATCTTTTTAAAACATAAAATCGTCTAAAAAAATTTGACCAAATTCTTGAAATTTTGACCATGCCGGCATGGTCGATTTTTTTAGTTTTTCGGACACAAAATTAAGTCACGAAATCCTCAATATATCTCAAGCTATGGCTTATTTACCCAGTTCGCACAAGTAAACTGTCTTCAGGAGTCTGTTCTGTATCTTTTTAAAACATAAAATCGCCCAAAAAAATTTGACCAACTTCTTGAAATTTTGACCATGCCGGCATGGTCGATTTTTGGGGTTTTTCGGACACAAAATTAAGTCACAAAATCCTCAATACATCTCAAACTAGGGCTTATTTACCTAGTCCGCACAAGTAAACTGTCTTCAGGAGTCTGTTCTGTATCTTTTTAAAACATAAAATCGCCAAAAAAAAATTGACCAAATTCTTGAAATTTTGACCATGCCGGCATGGTCGATTTTGTTGGTTTTTCGGACACAAAATTAAGTCACAAAATCCTCAATACATCTCAAACTAGGGCTTATTTACCTAGTCCGCACAAGTAAACTGTCTTCAGGAGTCTGTTCTGTATCTTTTTAAAACATAAAATCGCCCCCCAAAAAATGACCAAATTCTTGAAATTTTGACCATGCCGGCATGGTCGATTTTTTTTTTATTTTCGGACTAAAAATTTAGTCACAAAATCCTCAATAAATCTCAAACTAGGGCTTATTTACCTAGTCCGCACAAGTAAACTGTCTTCAGGAGTCTGTTCTGTATCTTTTTAAAACATAAAATCGTCCAAAAAAAATTGACCAAATTCTTGAAATTTTGACCATGCCGGCATGGTCGATTTTTGGGGTTTTTCGGACACAAAATTAAGTCACAAAATCCTCAATACATCTCAAACTAGGGCTTATTTACCTAGTCCGCACAAGTAAACTGTCTTCAGGAGTCTGTTCTGTATCTTTTTAAAACATAAAATCGCCAAAAAAAAATTGACCAAATTCTTGAAATTTTGACCATGCCGGCATGGTCGATTTTGTTGGTTTTTCGGACACAAAATTAAGTCACAAAATCCTCAATACATCTCAAACTAGGGCTTATTTACCTAGTCCGCACAAGTAAACTGTCTTCAGGAGTCTGTTCTGTATCTTTTTAAAACATAAAATCGTCAAACAAAAATTGACCAAATTCTTGAAATTTTGACTATGCCGGCATGGTCGATTTTTTTGGTTTTTCGGACACAAAATTAAGTCACAAAATCCTCAATACATCTCAAACTAGGGCTTATTTACCTAGTCCGCACAAGTAAACTGTCTTCAGGAGTCTGTTCTGTATCTTTTTAAAACATAAAATCGTCCAAAAAAATTTGACCAAATTCTTGAAATTTTGACCATGCCGGCATGGTCGATTTTTTTAGTTTTTCGGACACAAAATTAAGTCACGAAATCCTCAATATATCTCAAGCTATGGCTTATTTACCCAGTTCGCACAAGTAAACTGTCTTCAGGAGTCTGTTCTGTATCTTTTTAAAACATAAAATCGCCCAAAAAAATTTGACCAACTTCTTGAAATTTTGACCATGCCGGCATGGTCGATTTTGGGGGGTTTTCGGACACAAAATTAAGTCACAAAATCCTCAATACATCTCAAACTAGGGCTTATTTACCTAGTCCGCACAAGTAAACTGTCTTCAGGAGTCTGTTCTGTATCTTTTTAAAACATAAAGTCGCCAAAAAAAAATTGACCAAATTCTTGAAATTTTGACCATGCCGGCATGGTCGATTTTTGGGGTTTTTCGGACACAAAATTAAGTCACAAAATCCTCAATACATCTCAAACTAGGGCTTATTTACCTAGTCCGCACAAGTAAACTGTCTTCAGGAGTCTGTTCTGTATCTTTTTAAAACATAAAATCGCCAAAAAAAAATTGACCAAATTGTTGAAATTTTGACCATGCCGGCATGGTCGATTTTGTTGGTTTTTCGGACACAAAATTAAGTCACAAAATCCTCAATACATCTCAAACTAGGGCTTATTTACCTAGTCCGCACAAGTAAACAGTCTTCAGGAGTCTGTTCTGTATCTTTTTAAAACATAAAATCGCCAAAAAGAAATTTGACCAAATTCTTGAATTTTTGACCATGCCGGCATGGTCGATTTTTGGGGTTTTTCGGACACAAAATTAAGTCACAAAATCCTCAATACATCTCAAACTAGGGCTTATTTACCTAGTCCGCACAAGTAAACTGTCTTCAGGAGTCTGTTCTGTATCTTTTTAAAACATAAAATCGCCAAAAAAAAATTGACCAAATTCTTGAAATTTTGACCATGCCGGCATGGTCGATTTTGGGGGTTTTCGGACACAAAATTAAGTCACAAAATCCTCAATACATCTCAAGCTATGGCTTATTTACCCAGTCTGCACAAGTAAACTGTCTTCAGGAGTCTGTTCTGTATCTTTTTAAAACATAAAATCGCCCCCAAAAAATTGACCAAATTCTTTAAATTTTGACCATGCCGGCATGGTCGATTTTTTTTTTATTTTCGGACTAAAAATTTAGTCACAAAATCCTCAATACATCTCAAGCTATGGCTTATTAACCCAGTCCGCACAAGTAAACTGTCTTCAGGAGTCTGTTCTGTATCTTTTTAAAACATAAAATCGTCAAACAAAAATTGACCAAATTCTTGAAATTTTGACCATGCCGGCATGGTCGATTTTTTTGGTTTTTCGGACTCAAAATTAAGTCACAAAATCCTCAATACATCTCAAACTAGGGCTTATTTACCTAGTCCGCACAAGTAAACTGTCTTCAGGAGTCTGTTCTGTATCTTTTTAAAACATAAAATCGTCCAAAAAAATTTGACCAAATTCTTGAAATTTTGACCATGCCGGCATGGTCGATTTTTTTAGTTTTTCGGACACAAAATTAAGTCACGAAATCCTCAATATATCTCAAGCTATGGCTTATTTACCCAGTTCGCACAAGTAAACTGTCTTCAGGAGTCTGTTCTGTATCTTTTTAAAACATAAAGTCGCCAAAAAAAAATTGACCAAATTCTTGAAATTTTGACCATGCCGGCATGGTCGATTTTGGGGGTTTTCGGACACAAAATTAAGTCACAAAATCCTCAATACATCTCAAGCTATGGCTTATTTACCCAGTCTGCACAAGTAAACTGTCTTCAGGAGTCTGTTCTGTATCTTTTTAAAACATAAAATCGCCCCCCAAAAATTGACCAAATTCTTTAAATTTTGACCATGCCGGCATGGTCGATTTTTTTATTATTTTCGGACTAAAAATTTAGTCACAAAATCCTCAATACATCTCAAGCTATGGCTTATTTACCCAGTCCGCACAAGTAAACTGTCTTCAGGAGTCTGTTCTGTATCTTTTTAAAACATAAAATCGCCCAAAAAAAAATTGACCAAATTCTTGAAATTTTGACCATGCCGGCATGGTCGATTTTTGGGGTTTTTCGGACACAAAATTAAGTCACAAAAGCCTCAATACATCTCAACTTAGGGCTAATTTACCTAGTCCGCACAAGTAAACTGTCTTCAGGAGTCTGTTCTGTATCTTTTTAAAACATAAAATCGCCAAAAAAAATTGACCAAATTCTTGAAATTTTGACCATGCCGGCATGGTCAATTTTGGGGGTTTTTCGGACACAAAACTAAGTAACAAAATCCTCAATACATCTCAAACTAGGGCTTATTTACCCAGTCCGCACAAGTAAACTGTCTTCAGGAGTCTGTTCTGTATCTTTTTAAAACATAAAATCGCCCAAAAAAATTTACCAAATTCTTGAAATTTTGACCATGCCGGCATGGTCAATTTTTTTAGTTTTTCGGACACAAAATTAAGTCACAAAATCCTCAATATATCTCAAGCTATGGCTTATTTACCCAGTCCGCACAAGTAAACTGTCATCAGGAGTCTGTTCTGTATCTTTTTAAAACATAAAATCGCCAAAAAAAAATTGACCAAATTCTTGAAATTTTGACAATGCCGGCATGGTCGATTTTTGGGGGTTTTAGGACACAAAATTAAGTCACAAAATCCTCAATACATCTCAAACTAGGGCTTATTTACTTAGTCCGCACAAGTAAACTGTCTTCAGGAGTCTGTTCTGTATCTTTTTAAAACATAAAATCGCCAAAAAAAAATTGACCAAATTCTTGAAATTTTGACCATGCCGGCATGGTCGATTTTGGGGGTTTTTCGGACACAAAACTAAGTCACAAAATCCTCAATACATCTCAAACTATGGCTTATTTACCCAGTCTGCACAAGTAAACTGTCTTCAGGAGTCTGTTCTGTATCTTTTTAAAACATAAAATCGCCAAAAAAAAAATGACCAAATTCTTGAAATTTTGACCATGCCGGCATGGTCGATTTTGGGGGTTTTTCGGACACAAAATTAAGTCACAAATTCCTCAAAACATCTCAAACAAGGGCTTATTTACCTAGTCCGCACAAGTAAACTGTCTTCAGGAGTCTGTTCTGTATCTTTTTAAAACATAAAATCGCCCCAAAAAATTGACCAAATTCTTGAAATTTTTACCATGCCGGCATGGTCAGTTTTTTTAGTTTTTCGGACACAAAATTAAGTCACAAAATCCTCAATATATCTCAAGCTATGGCTTATTTACCCAGTCCGCACAAGTAAACTGTCATCAGGAGTCTGTTCTGTATCTTTTTAAAACATAAAACCGCCCAAAAAAAATTGACCAAATTCTTGAAATTTTGACCATGCCGGCATGGTCGATTTTTGGGGTTTTTCGGACACAAAATTAAGTCACAAAATCCTCAATACATCTCGAACTAGGGCTTATTTACCTAGTCCGCACATGTAAACTGTCTTCAGGAGTCTGTTCTGTATCTTTTTAAAACATAAAATCGCCAAAAAAAAATTGACCAAATTCTTGAAATTTTGACCATGCCGGCATGGTCGATTTTGGGGGTTTTTCGGACACAAAACTAAGTCACAAAATCCTCAATACATCTCAAACTACGGCTTATTTACCCAGTCTGCACAAGTAAACTGTCTTCAGGAGTCTGTTCTGTATCTTTTTAAAACATAAAATCGTCAAAAAAAAATTGACCAAATTCTTGAAATTTTGACCATGCCGGCATGGTCGATTTTTGGGGTTTTTCGGACACAAAATTAAGTCACAAAATCCTCAATATATCTCAAGCTATTGCTTATTTACCCAGTCTGCACAAGTAAACTGTCTTCAGGAGTCTGTTCTGTATCTTTTTAAAACATAAAATCGCCCAAAAAAAAATTGACCAAATTCTTGAAATTTTGACCATGCCGGCATGGTCGATTTTTGGGGTTTTTCGGACACAAAATTAAGTCACAAAAGCCTCAATACATCTCAACTTAGGGCTAATTTACCTAGTCCGCACAAGTAAACTGTCTTCAGGAGTCTGTTCTGTATCTTTTTAAAACATAAAATCGCCAAAAAAAATTGACCAAATTCTTGAAATTTTGAGCATGCCGGCATGGTCAATTTTGGGGGTTTTTCGGACACAAAACTAAGTAACAAAATCCTCAATATATCTCAAACTAGGGCTTATTTACCCAGTCCGCACAAGTAAACTGTCTTCAGGAGTCTGTTCTGTATCTTTTTAAAACATAAAATCGCCCAAAAAAATTTACCAAATTCTTGAAATTTTGACCATGCCGGCATGGTCAATTTTTTTAGTTTTTCGGACACAAAATTAAGTCACAAAATCCTCAATATATCTCAAGCTATGGCTTATTTACCCAGTCCGCACAAGTAAACTGTCATCAGGAGTCTGTTCTGTATCTTTTTAAAACATAAAATCGCCAAAAAAAAATTGACCAAATTCTTGAAATTTTGACAATGCCGGCATGGTCGATTTTTGGGGGTTTTAGGACACAAAATTAAGTCACAAAATCCTCAATACATCTCAAACTAGGGCTTATTTACTTAGTCCGCACAAGTAAACTGTCTTCAGGAGTCTGTTCTGTATCTTTTTAAAACATAAAATCGCCAAAAAAAAATTGACCAAATTCTTGAAATTTTGACCATGCCGGCATGGTCGATTTTGGGGGTTTTTCGGACACAAAACTAAGTCACAAAATCCTCAATACATCTCAAACTATGGCTTATTTACCCAGTCTGCACAAGTAAACTGTCTTCAGGAGTCTGTTCTGTATCTTTTTAAAACATAAAATCGCCAAAAAAAAAATGACCAAATTCTTGAAATTTTGACCATGCCGGCATGGTCGATTTTGGGGGTTTTTCGGACACAAAATTAAGTCACAAATTCCTCAAAACATCTCAAACAAGGGCTTATTTACCTAGTCCGCACAAGTAAACTGTCTTCAGGAGTCTGTTCTGTATCTTTTTAAAACATAAAATCGCCCAAAAAAATTGACCAAATTCTTGAAATTTTTACCATGCCGGCATGGTCAGTTTTTTTAGTTTTTCGGACACAAAATTAAGTCACAAAATCCTCAATATATCTCAAGCTATGGCTTATTTACCTAGTCCGCACAAGTAAACTGTCTTCAGGAGTCTGTTCTGTATCTTTTTAAAACATAAAATCGTCAAACAAAAATTGACCAAATTCTTGAAATTTTGACCATGCCGGCATGGTCGATTTTTGGGGTTTTTCAGACACAAAATTAAGTCACAAAATCCTCAATACATCTCAAACTAGGGCTTATTTACCTAGTCCGCACAAGTAAACTGTCTTCAGGAGTCTGTTCTGTATCTTTTTAAAACATAAAATCGCCAAAAAAAAATTGACCAAATTCTTGAAATTTTGACCATGCCGGCATGGTCGATTTTGTTGGTTTTTCGGACACAAAATTAAGTCACAAAATCCTCAATACATCTCAAACTAGGGCTTATTTACCTAGTCCGCACAAGTAAACTGTCTTCAGGAGTCTGTTCTGTATCTTTTTAAAACATAAAATGGCCCCCAAAAAAATGACCAAATTCTTGAAATTTTGACCATGCCGGCATGGTCGATTTTTGGGGTTTTTCGGACACAAAATTAAGTCACAAAATCCTCAATAAATCTCAAACTAGGGCTTATTTACCTAGTCCGCACAAGTAAACTGTCTTCAGGAGTCTGTTCTGTATCTTTTTAAAACATAAAATCGTCAAACAAAAATTGACCAAATTCTTGAAATTTTGACCATGCCGGCATGGTCGATTTTTGGGGTTTTTCGGACACAAAATTAAGTCACAAAATCCTCAATACATCTCAATCTAGGGCTTATTTACCTAGTCCGCACAAGTAAACTGTCTTCAGGAGTCTGTTCTGTATCTTTTTAAAACATAAAATCGTCCAAAAAAATTTGACCAAATTCTTGAAATTTTGACCATGCCGGCATGGTCGATTTTTTTAGTTTTTCGGACACAAAATTAAGTCACGAAATCCTCAATATATCTCAAGCTATGGCTTATTTACCCAGTCCGCACAAGTAAACTGTCTTCAGGAGTCTGTTCTGTATCTTTTTAAAACATAAAATCGCCCAAAAAAATTTGACCAACTTCTTGAAATTTTGACCATGCCGGCATGGTCGATTTTTTGGGTTTTTCGGACACAAAATTAAGTCACAAAATCCTCAATACATCTCAAACTAGGGCTTATTTACCTAGTCCGCACAAGTAAACTGTCTTCAGGAGTCTGTTCTGTATCTTTTTAAAACATAAAGTCGCCAAAAAAAAATTGACCAAATTCTTGAAATTTTGACCATGCCGGCATGGTCGATTTTTTGGGTTTTTCGGACACAAAATTAAGTCACAAAATCCTCAATACATCTCAAACTAGGGCTTATTTACCTAGTCCGCACAAGTAAACTGTCTTCAGGAGTCTGTTCTGTATCTTTTTAAAACATAAAATCGCCAAAAAAAAATTGACCAAATTGTTGAAATTTTGACCATGCCGGCATGGTCGATTTTGTTGGTTTTTCGGACACAAAATTAAGTCACAAAATCCTCAATACATCTCAAACTAGGGCTTATTTACCTAGTCCGCACAAGTAAACAGTCTTCTGGAGTCTGTTCTGTATCTTTTTAAAACATAAAATCGCCAAAAAGAAATTTGACCAAATTCTTGAATTTTTGACCATGCCGGCATGGTCGATTTTTGGGGTTTTTCGGACACAAAATTAAGTCACAAAATCCTCAATACATCTCAAACTAGGGCTTATTTACCTAGTCCGCACAAGTAAACTGTCTTCAGGAGTCTGTTCTGTATCTTTTTAAAACATAAAATCGCCAAAAAAAAATTGACCAAATTCTTGAAATTTTGACCATGCCGGCATGGTCGATTTTGTTGGTTTTTCGGACACAAAATTAAGTCACAAAATCCTCAATACATCTCAAGCTATGGCTTATTTACCCAGTCTGCACAAGTAAACTGTCATCAGGAGTCTGTTCTGTATCTTTTTAAAACATAAAATCGCCCCAAAAAAATTGACAAAATTCTTGAAATTTTGACCATGCCGGCATGGTCAATTTTGGGGGTTTTTCGGACACAAAATTAAGTCACAAAATCCTCAATACATCTCAAACTAGGGCTTTTTTACCTAGTCCGCACAAGTAAACTGTCTTCAGGAGTCTGTTCTGTATCTTTTTAAAACATAAAATCGCCCCCAAAAAAAAATTGACCAAATTCTTGAAATTTTGACCATGCCGGCATGGTCGATTTTGTTGGTTTTTCGGACACAAAATTAAGTCACAAAATCCTCAATACATCTCAAACTAGGGCTTATTTACCTAGTCCGCACAAGTAAACTGTCTTCAGGAGTCTGTTCTGTATCTTTTTTAAACATAAAATCGCCCCCAAAAAAATGACCAAATTCTTGAAATTTTGACCATGCCGGCATGGTCGATTTTTGGGGTTTTTCGGACACAAAATTAAGTCACAAAATCCTCAATAAATCTCGAACTAGGGCTTATTTACCTAGTCCGCACAAGTAAACTGTCTTCAGGAGTCTGTTCTGTATCTTTTTAAAACATAAAATCGTCAAACAAAAATTGACCAAATTCTTGAAATTTTGACCATGCCGGCATGGTCGATTTTTGGGGTTTTTCAGACACAAAATTAAGTCACAAAATCCTCAATACATCTCAAACTAGGGCTTATTTACCTAGTCCGCACAAGAAAACTGTCTTCAGGAGTCTGTTCTGTATCTTTTTAAAACATAAAATCGCCAAAAAAATTTGACCAAATTCTTGAAATTTTGACCATGCCGGCATGGTCGATTTTGGGGGGTTTTCGGACACAAAATTAAGTCACAAAATCCTCAATACATCTCAAACTAGGGCTTATTTACCTAGTCCGCACAAGTAAACTGTCTTCAGGAGTCTGTTCTGTATCTTTTTAAAACATAAAATCGCCAAAAAAAATTTGACCAAATTCTTGAAATTTTGACCATGCCGGCATGGTCGATTTTGTTGGTTTTTCGGACACAAAATTAAGTCACAAAATCCTCAATACATCTCAAACTAGGGCTTATTTACTTAGTCCGCACAAGTAAACAGTCTTCAGGAGTCTGTTCTGTATCTTTTTAAAACATAAAATCGCCAAAAAAAATTTGACCAAATTCTTGAAATTTTGACCATGCCGGCATGGTCGATTTTGTTGGTTTTTCGGACACAAAATTAAGTCACAAAATCCTTAATACATCTCAAACTAGGTCTTATTTACCTAGTCCGCACAAGTAAACTGTCTTCAGGAGTCTGTTCTGTATCTTTTTAAAACATAAAATCGCCAAAAAAAATTTGACCAAATTCTTGAAATTTTGACCATGCCGGCATGGTCGATTTTGTTGGTTTTTCGGACACAAAATTAAGTCACAAAATCCTCAATACATCTCAAACTAGGGCTTATTTACCTAGTCCGCACAAGTAAACTGTCTTCAGGAGTCTGTTCTGTATCTTTTTAAAACATAAAATCGCCCCCAAAAAAATGACCAAATTCTTGAAATTTTGACCATGCCGGCATGGTCGATTTTTGGGGTTTTTCGGACACAAAATTAAGTCACAAAATCCTCAATAAATCTCGAACTAGGGCTTATTTACCTAGTCCGCACAAGTAAACTGTCTTCAGGAGTCTGTTCTGTATCTTTTTAAAACATAAAATCGTCAAACAAAAATTGACCAAATTCTTGAAATTTTGACCATGCCGGCATGGTCGATTTTTGGGGTTTTTCAGACACAAAATTAAGTCACAAAATCCTCAATACATCTCAAACTAGGGCTTATTTACCTAGTCCGCACAAGTAAACTGTCTTCAGGAGTCTGTTCTGTATCTTTTTAAAACATAAAATCGCCAAAAAAAAATTGACCAAATTCTTGAAATTTTGACCATGCCGGCATGGTCGATTTTGTTGGTTTTTCGGACACAAAATTAAGTCACAAAATCCTCAATACATCTCAAACTAGGGCTTATTTACCTAGTCCGCACAAGTAAACTGTCTTCAGGAGTCTGTTCTGTATCTTTTTAAAACATAAAATCGCCCCCAAAAAAATGACCAAATTCTTGAAATTTTGACCATGCCGGCATGGTCGATTTTTGGGGTTTTTCGGACACAAAATTAAGTCACAAAATCCTCAATAAATCTCAAACTAGGGCTTATTTACCTAGTCCGCACAAGTAAACTGTCTTCAGGAGTCTGTTCTGTATCTTTTTAAAACATAAAATCGTCAAACAAAAATTGACCAAATTCTTGAAATTTTGACCATGCCGGCATGGTCGATTTTTGGGGTTTTTCGGACACAAAATTAAGTCACAAAATCCTCAATACATCTCAAACTAGGGCTTATTTACCTAGTCCGCACAAGTAAACTGTCTTCAGGAGTCTGTTCTGTATCTTTTTAAAACATAAAATCGTCCAAAAAAATGTGACCAAATTCTTGAAATTTTGACCATGCCGGCATGGTCGATTTTTTTAGTTTTTCGGACACAAAATTAAGTCACGAAATCCTCAATACATCTCAAACTAGGGCTTATTTACCTAGTCCGCACAAGTAAACTGTCTTCAGGAGTCTGTTCTGTATCTTTTTAAAACATAAAATCGCCCCCCAAAAAATGACCAAATTCTTGAAATTTTGACCATGCCGGCATGGTCGATTTTGGGGGTTTTTCGGACACAAAATTAAGTCACAAAATCCTCAATAAATCTCAAACTAGGGCTTATTTACCTAGTCCGCACAAGTAAACTGTCTTCAGGAGTCTGTTCTGTATCTTTTTAAAACATAAAATCGTCAAACAAAAATTGACCAAATTCTTGAAATTTTGACCATGCCGGCATGGTCGATTTTTGGGGTTTTTCGGACACAAAATTAAGTCACAAAATCCTCAATACATCTCAAACTAGGGCTTATTTACCTAGTCCGCACAAGTAAACTGTCTTCAGGAGTCTGTTCTGTATCTTTTTAAAACATAAAATCGTCCAAAAAAATGTGACCAAATTCTTGAAATTTTGACCATGCCGGCATGGTCGATTTTTTTAGTTTTTCGGACACAAAATTAAGTCACGAAATCCTCAATATATCTCAAGCTATGGCTTATTTACCCAGTCCGCACAAGTAAACTGTCTTCAGGAGTCTGTTCTGTATCTTTTTAAAACATAAAATCGCCCAAAAAAATTTGACCAACTTCTTGAAATTTTGACCATGCCGGCATGGTCGATTTTTTGGGTTTTTCGGACACAAAATTAAGTCACAAAATCCTCAATACATCTCAAACTAGGGCTTATTTACCTAGTCCGCACAAGTAAACTGTCTTCAGGAGTCTGTTCTGTATCTTTTTAAAACATAAAGTCGCCAAAAAAAAATTGACCAAATTCTTGAAATTTTGACCATGCCGGCATGGTCGATTTTTTGGGTTTTTCGGACACAAAATTAAGTCACAAAATCCTCAATACATCTCAAACTAGGGCTTATTTACCTAGTCCGCACAAGTAAACTGTCTTCAGGAGTCTGTTCTGTATCTTTTTAAAACATAAAATTGCCAAAAAAAAATTGACCAAATTGTTGAAATTTTGACCATGCCGGCATGGTCGATTTTGTTGGTTTTTCGGACACAAAATTAAGTCACAAAATCCTCAATACATCTCAAACTAGGGCTTATTTACCTAGTCCGCACAAGTAAACAGTCTTCTGGAGTCTGTTCTGTATCTTTTTAAAACATAAAATCGCCAAAAAGAAATTTGACCAAATTCTTGAATTTTTGACCATGCCGGCATGGTCGATTTTTGGGGTTTTTCGGACACAAAATTAAGTCACAAAATCCTCAATACATCTCAAACTAGGGCTTATTTACCTAGTCCGCACAAGTAAACTGTCTTCAGGAGTCTGTTCTGTATCTTTTTAAAACATAAAATCGCCAAAAAAAAATTGACCAAATTCTTGAAATTTTGACCATGCCGGCATGGTCGATTTTGTTGGTTTTTCGGACACAAAATTAAGTCACAAAATCCTCAATACATCTCAAGCTATGGCTTATTTACCCAGTCTGCACAAGTAAACTGTCATCAGGAGTCTGTTCTGTATCTTTTTAAAACATAAAATCGCCCCAAAAAAATTGACAAAATTCTTGAAATTTTGACCATGCCGGTATGGTCAATTTTGGGGGTTTTTCGGACACAAAATTAAGTCACAAAATCCTCAATACATCTCAAACTAGGGCTTTTTTACCTAGTCCGCACAAGTAAACTGTCTTCAGGAGTCTGTTCTGTATCTTTTTAAAACATAAAATCGCCAAAAAAAAATTGACCAAATTCTTGAAATTTTGACCATGCCGGCATGGTCGATTTTGTTGGTTTTTCAGACACAAAATTAAGTCACAAAATCCTCAATACATCTCAAACTAGGGCTTATTTACCTAGTCCGCACAAGTAAACTGTCTTCAGGAGTCTGTTCTGTATCTTTTTAAAACATAAAGTCGCCAAAAAAAAATTGACCAAATTCTTGAAATTTTGACCATGCCGGCATGGTCGATTTTTTGGGTTTTTCGGACACAAAATTAAGTCACAAAATCCTCAATACATCTCAAACTAGGGCTTATTTACCTAGTCCGCACAAGTAAACTGTCTTCAGGAGTCTGTTCTGTATCTTTTTAAAACATAAAATCGCCAAAAAAAAATTGACCAAATTGTTGAAATTTTGACCATGCCGGCATGGTCGATTTTGTTGGTTTTTCGGACACAAAATTAAGTCACAAAATCCTCAATACATCTCAAACTAGGGCTTATTTACCTAGTCCGCACAAGTAAACAGTCTTCTGGAGTCTGTTCTGTATCTTTTTAAAACATAAAATCGCCAAAAAGAAATTTGACCAAATTCTTGAATTTTTGACCATGCCGGCATGGTCGATTTTTGGGGTTTTTCGGACACAAAATTAAGTCACAAAATCCTCAATACATCTCAAACTAGGGCTTATTTACCTAGTCCGCACAAGTAAACTGTCTTCAGGAGTCTGTTCTGTATCTTTTTAAAACATAAAATCGCCAAAAAAAAATTGACCAAATTCTTGAAATTTTGACCATGCCGGCATGGTCGATTTTGGTGGTTTTTCGGACACAAAATTAAGTCACAAAATCCTCAATACATCTCAAGCTATGGCTTATTTACCCAGTCTGCACAAGTAAACTGTCATCAGGAGTCTGTTCTGTATCTTTTTAAAACATAAAATCGCCCCAAAAAAATTGACAAAATTCTTGAAATTTTGACCATGCCGGCATGGTCAATTTTGGGGGGTTTTCGGACACAAAATTAAGTCACAAAATCCTCAATACATCTCAAACTAGGGCTTTTTTACCTAGTCCGCACAAGTAAACTGTCTTCAGGAGTCTGTTCTGTATCTTTTTAAAACATAAAATCGCCAAAAAAAAATTGACCAAATTCTTGAAATTTTGACCATGCCGGCATGGTCGATTTTGTTGGTTTTTCAGACACAAAATTAAGTCACAAAATCCTCAATACATCTCAAACTAGGGCTTATTTACCTAGTCCGCACAAGTAAACTGTCTTCAGGAGTCTGTTCTGTATCTTTTTAAAACATAAAATCGCCAAAAAAAAATTGACCAACTTCTTGAAATTTTGACCATGCCGGCATGGTCGATTTTTGGGGTTTTTCGGACACAAAATTAAGTCACAAAATCCTCAATACATCTCAAACTAGGGCTTATTTACCTAGTCCGCACAAGTAAACTGTCTTCAGGAGTCTGTTCTGTATCTTTTTAAAACATAAAATTGCCAAAAAAATTTGACCAAATTCTTGAAATTTTGACCATGCCGGCATGGTCGATTTTGGGGGGTTTTCGGACACAAAATTAAGTCACAAAATCCTCAATACATCTCAAACTAGGGCTTATTTACCTAGTCCGCACAAGTAAACTGTCTTCAGGAGTCTGTTCTGTATCTTTTTAAAACATAAAATCGCCCAAAAAAATTTGACCAAATTCTTGAAATTTTGACCATGCCGGCATGGTCGATTTTGTTGGTTTTTCGGACACAAAATTAAGTCACAAAATCCTCAATACATCTCAAACTAGGGCTTATTTACTTAGTCCGCACAAGTAAACAGTCTTCAGGAGTCTGTTCTGTATCTTTTTAAAACATAAAATCGCCAAAAAAAATTTGACCAAATTCTTGAAATTTTGACCATGCCGGCATGGTCGATTTTGTTGGTTTTTCGGACACAAAATTAAGTCACAAAATCCTTAATACATCTCAAACTAGGTCTTATTTACCTAGTCCGCACAAGTAAACTGTCTTCAGGAGTCTGTTCTGTATCTTTTTAAAACATAAAATCGCCAAAAAAAATTGACCAAATTCTTGAAATTTTGACCATGCCGGCATGGTCGATTTTGTTGGTTTTTCAGACACAAAATTAAGTCACAAAATCCTCAATACATCTCAAGCTATGGCTTATTTACCCAGTCTGCACAAGTAAACTGTCATCAGGAGTCTGTTCTGTATCTTTTTAAAACATAAAATCGCCCCAAAAAAATTGACAAAATTCTTGAAATTTTGACCATGCCGGCATGGTCAATTTTGGGGGTTTTTCGGACACAAAATTAAGTCACAAAATCCTCAATACATCTCAAACTAGGGCTTTTTTACCTAGTCCGCACAAGTAAACTGTCTTCTGGAGTCTGTTCTGTATCTTTTTAAAACATAAAATCGCCAAAAAGAAATTTGACCAAATTCTTGAATTTTTGACCATGCCGGCATGGTCGATTTTTGGGGTTTTTCGGACACAAAATTAAGTCACAAAATCCTCAATACATCTCAAACTAGGGCTTATTTACCTAGTCCGCACAAGTAAACTGTCTTCAGGAGTCTGTTCTGTATCTTTTTAAAACATAAAATCGCCAAAAAAAAATTGACCAAATTCTTGAAATTTTGACCATGCCGGCATGGTCGATTTTGGTGGTTTTTCGGACACAAAATTAAGTCACAAAATCCTCAATACATCTCAAGCTATGGCTTATTTACCCAGTCTGCACAAGTAAACTGTCATCAGGAGTCTGTTCTGTATCTTTTTAAAACATAAAATCGCCCCAAAAAAATTGACAAAATTCTTGAAATTTTGACCATGCCGGCATGGTCAATTTTGGGGGGTTTTCGGACACAAAATTAAGTCACAAAATCCTCAATACATCTCAAACTAGGGCTTTTTTACCTAGTCCGCACAAGTAAACTGTCTTCAGGAGTCTGTTCTGTATCTTTTTAAAACATAAAATCGCCAAAAAAAAATTGACCAAATTCTTGAAATTTTGACCATGCCGGCATGGTCGATTTTGTTGGTTTTTCAGACACAAAATTAAGTCACAAAATCCTCAATACATCTCAAACTAGGGCTTATTTACCTAGTCCGCACAAGTAAACTGTCTTCAGGAGTCTGTTCTGTATCTTTTTAAAACATAAAATCGCCAAAAAAAAATTGACCAACTTCTTGAAATTTTGACCATGCCGGCATGGTCGATTTTTGGGGTTTTTCGGACACAAAATTAAGTCACAAAATCCTCAATACATCTCAAACTAGGGCTTATTTACCTAGTCCGCACAAGTAAACTGTCTTCAGGAGTCTGTTCTGTATCTTTTTAAAACATAAAATTGCCAAAAAAATTTGACCAAATTCTTGAAATTTTGACCATGCCGGCATGGTCGATTTTGGGGGGTTTTCGGACACAAAATTAAGTCACAAAATCCTCAATACATCTCAAACTAGGGCTTATTTACCTAGTCCGCACAAGTAAACTGTCTTCAGGAGTCTGTTCTGTATCTTTTTAAAACATAAAATCGCCCAAAAAAATTTGACCAAATTCTTGAAATTTTGACCATGCCGGCATGGTCGATTTTGTTGGTTTTTCGGACACAAAATTAAGTCACAAAATCCTCAATACATCTCAAACTAGGGCTTATTTACTTAGTCCGCACAAGTAAACAGTCTTCAGGAGTCTGTTCTGTATCTTTTTAAAACATAAAATCGCCAAAAAAAATTTGACCAAATTCTTGAAATTTTGACCATGCCGGCATGGTCGATTTTGTTGGTTTTTCGGACACAAAATTAAGTCACAAAATCCTTAATACATCTCAAACTAGGTCTTATTTACCTAGTCCGCACAAGTAAACTGTCTTCAGGAGTCTGTTCTGTATCTTTTTAAAACATAAAATCGCCAAAAAAAATTGACCAAATTCTTGAAATTTTGACCATGCCGGCATGGTCGATTTTGTTGGTTTTTCAGACACAAAATTAAGTCACAAAATCCTCAATACATCTCAAGCTATGGCTTATTTACCCAGTCTGCACAAGTAAACTGTCATCAGGAGTCTGTTCTGTATCTTTTTAAAACATAAAATCGCCCCAAAAAAATTGACAAAATTCTTGAAATTTTGACCATGCCGGCATGGTCAATTTTGGGGGTTTTTCGGACACAAAATTAAGTCACAAAATCCTCAATACATCTCAAACTAGGGCTTTTTTACCTAGTCCGCACAAGTAAACTGTCTTCAGGAGTCTGTTCTGTATCTTTTTAAAACATAAAATCGCCAAAAAAAAATTGACCAAATTCTTGAAATTTTGACCATGCCGGCATGGTCGATTTTGTTGGTTTTTCAGACACAAAATTAAGTCACAAAATCCTCAATACATCTCAAACTAGGGCTTATTTACCTAGTCCGCACAAGTAAACTGTCTTCAGGAGTCTGTTCTGTATCTTTTTAAAACATAAAATCGCCAAAAAAAAATTGACCAACTTCTTGAAATTTTGACCATGCCGGCATGGTCGATTTTTGGGGTTTTTCGGACACAAAATTAAGTCACAAAATCCTCAATACATCTCAAACTAGGGCTTATTTACCTAGTCCGCACAAGTAAACTGTCTTCAGGAGTCTGTTCTGTATCTTTTTAAAACATAAAATTGCCAAAAAAATTTGACCAAATTCTTGAAATTTTGACCATGCCGGCATGGTCGATTTTGGGGGGTTTTCGGACACAAAATTAAGTCACAAAATCCTCAATACATCTCAAACTAGGGCTTATTTACCTAGTCCGCACAAGTAAACTGTCTTCAGGAGTCTGTTCTGTATCTTTTTAAAACATAAAATCGCCAAAAAAAATTTGACCAAATTCTTGAAATTTTGACCATGCCGGCATGGTCGATTTTGTTGGTTTTTCGGACACAAAATTAAGTCACAAAATCCTCAATACATCTCAAACTAGGGCTTATTTACTTAGTCCGCACAAGTAAACAGTCTTCAGGAGTCTGTTCTGTATCTTTTTAAAACATAAAATCGCCAAAAAAAATTTGACCAAATTCTTGAAATTTTGACCATGCCGGCATGGTCGATTTTGTTGGTTTTTCGGACACAAAATTAAGTCACAAAATCCTTAATACATCTCAAACTAGGTCTTATTTACCTAGTCCGCACAAGTAAACTGTCTTCAGGAGTCTGTTCTGTATCTTTTTAAAACATAAAATCGCCAAAAAAAATTGACCAAATTCTTGAAATTTTGACCATGCCGGCATGGTCGATTTTGTTGGTTTTTCAGACACAAAATTAAGTCACAAAATCCTCAATACATCTCAAGCTATGGCTTATTTACCCAGTCTGCACAAGTAAACTGTCATCAGGAGTCTGTTCTGTATCTTTTTAAAACATAAAATCGCCCCAAAAAAATTGACAAAATTCTTGAAATTTTGACCATGCCGGCATGGTCAATTTTGGGGGTTTTTCGGACACAAAATTAAGTCACAAAATCCTCAATACATCTCAAACTAGGGCTTTTTTACCTAGTCCGCACAAGTAAACTGTCTTCAGGAGTCTGTTCTGTATCTTTTTAAAACATAAAATCGCCAAAAAAAAATTGACCAAATTCTTGAAATTTTGACCATGCCGGCATGGTCGATTTTGTTGGTTTTTCAGACACAAAATTAAGTCACAAAATCCTCAATACATCTCAAACTAGGGCTTATTTACCTAGTCCGCACAAGTAAACTGTCTTCAGGAGTCTGTTCTGTATCTTTTTAAAACATAAAATCGCCAAAAAAAAATTGACCAACTTCTTGAAATTTTGACCATGCCGGCATGGTCGATTTTTGGGGTTTTTCGGACACAAAATTAAGTCACAAAATCCTCAATACATCTCAAACTAGGGCTTATTTACCTAGTCCGCACAAGTAAACTGTCTTCAGGAGTCTGTTCTGTATCTTTTTAAAACATAAAATTGCCAAAAAAATTTGACCAAATTCTTGAAATTTTGACCATGCCGGCATGGTCGATTTTGGGGGGTTTTCGGACACAAAATTAAGTCACAAAATCCTCAATACATCTCAAACTAGGGCTTATTTACCTAGTCCGCACAAGTAAACTGTCTTCAGGAGTCTGTTCTGTATCTTTTTAAAACATAAAATCGCCAAAAAAAATTTGACCAAATTCTTGAAATTTTGACCATGCCGACATGGTCGATTTTGTTGGTTTTTCGGACACAAAATTAAGTCACAAAATCCTCAATACATCTCAAACTAGGGCTTATTTACTTAGTCCGCACAAGTAAACAGTCTTCAGGAGTCTGTTCTGTATCTTTTTAAAACATAAAATCGCCAAAAAAAATTTGACCAAATTCTTGAAATTTTGACCATGCCGGCATGGTCGATTTTGTTGGTTTTTCGGACACAAAATTAAGTCACAAAATCCTTAATACATCTCAAACTAGGTCTTATTTACCTAGTCCGCACAAGTAAACTGTCTTCAGGAGTCTGTTCTGTATCTTTTTAAAACATAAAATCGCCAAAAAAAATTTGACCAAATTCTTGAAATTTTGACCATGCCGGCATGGTCGATTTTGTTGGTTTTTCGGACACAAAATTAAGTCACAAAATCCTCAATACATCTCAAACTAGGGCTTATTTACCTAGTCCGCACAAGTAAACTGTCTTCAGGAGTCTGTTCTGTATCTTTTTAAAACATAAAATCGCCCCCAAAAAAATGACCAAATTCTTGAAATTTTGACCATGCCGGCATGGTCGATTTTGGGGGTTTTTCGGACACAAAATTAAGTCACAAAATCCTCAATAAATCTCGAACTAGGGCTTATTTACCTAGTCCGCACAAGTAAACTGTCTTCAGGAGTCTGTTCTGTATCTTTTTAAAACATAAAATCGTCAAACAAAAATTGACCGAATTCTTGAAATTTTGACCATGCCGGCATGGTCGATTTTTGGGGTTTTTCAGACACAAAATTAAGTCACAAAATCCTCAATACATCTCAAACTAGGGCTTATTTACCTAGTCCGCACAAGTAAACTGTCTTCAGGAGTCTGTTCTGTATCTTTTTAAAACATAAAATCGCCCCCAAAAAAATGACCAAATTCTTGAAATTTTGACCATGCCGGCATGGTCGATTTTTGGGGTTTTTCGGACACAAAATTAAGTCACAAAATCCTCAATAAATCTCAAACTAGGGCTTATTTACCTAGTCCGCACAAGTAAACTGTCTTCAGGAGTCTGTTCTGTATCTTTTTAAAACATAAAATCGTCAAACAAAAATTGACCAAATTCTTGAAATTTTGACCATGCCGGCATGGTCGATTTTTGGGGTTTTTCGGACACAAAATTAAGTCACAAAATCCTCAATACATCTCAAACTAGGGCTTATTTACCTAGTCCGCACAAGTAAACTGTCTTCAGGAGTCTGTTCTGTATCTTTTTAAAACATAAAATCGTCCAAAAAAATTTGACCAAATTCTTGAAATTTTGACCATGCCGGCATGGTCGATTTTTTTAGTTTTTCGGACACAAAATTAAGTCACGAAATCCTCAATATATCTCAAGCTATGGCTTATTTACCCAGTCCGCACAAGTAAACTGTCTTCAGGAGTCTGTTCTGTATCTTTTTAAAACATAAAATCGCCCAAAAAAATTTGACCAACTTCTTGAAATTTTGACCATGCCGGCATGGTCGATTTTTTGGGTTTTTCGGACACAAAATTAAGTCACAAAATCCTCAATACATCTCAAACTAGGGCTTATTTACCTAGTCCGCACAAGTAAACTGTCTTCAGGAGTCTGTTCTGTATCTTTTTAAAACATAAAGTCGCCAAAAAAAAATTGACCAAATTCTTGAAATTTTGACCATGCCGGCATGGTCGATTTTTTGGGTTTTTCGGACACAAAATTAAGTCACAAAATCCTCAATACATCTCAAACTAGGGCTTATTTACCTAGTCCGCACAAGTAAACTGTCTTCAGGAGTCTGTTCTGTATCTTTTTAAAACATAAAATCGCCAAAAAAAAATTGACCAAATTGTTGAAATTTTGACCATGCCGGCATGGTCGATTTTGTTGGTTTTTCGGACACAAAATTAAGTCACAAAATCCTCAATACATCTCAAACTAGGGCTTATTTACCTAGTCCGCACAAGTAAACAGTCTTCAGGAGTCTGTTCTGTATCTTTTTAAAACATAAAATCGCCAAAAAAAAATTGACCAACTTCTTGAAATTTTGACCATGCCGGCATGGTCGATTTTTGGGGTTTTTCGGACACAAAATTAAGTCACAAAATCCTCAATACATCTCAAACTAGGGCTTATTTACCTAGTCCGCACAAGTAAACTGTCTTCAGGAGTCTGTTCTGTATCTTTTTAAAACATAAAATTGCCAAAAAAATTTGACCAAATTCTTGAAATTTTGACCATGCCGGCATGGTCGATTTTGGGGGGTTTTCGGACACAAAATTAAGTCACAAAATCCTCAATACATCTCAAACTAGGGCTTATTTACCTAGTCCGCACAAGTAAACTGTCTTCAGGAGTCTGTTCTGTATCTTTTTAAAACATAAAATCGCCCAAAAAAATTTGACCAAATTCTTGAAATTTTGACCATGCCGGCATGGTCGATTTTGTTGGTTTTTCGGACACAAAATTAAGTCACAAAATCCTCAATACATCTCAAACTAGGGCTTATTTACTTAGTCCGCACAAGTAAACAGTCTTCAGGAGTCTGTTCTGTATCTTTTTAAAACATAAAATCGCCAAAAAAAATTTGACCAAATTCTTGAAATTTTGACCATGCCGGCATGGTCGATTTTGTTGGTTTTTCGGACACAAAATTAAGTCACAAAATCCTTAATACATCTCAAACTAGGTCTTATTTACCTAGTCCGCACAAGTAAACTGTCTTCAGGAGTCTGTTCTGTATCTTTTTAAAACATAAAATCGCCAAAAAAAATTGACCAAATTCTTGAAATTTTGACCATGCCGGCATGGTCGATTTTGTTGGTTTTTCAGACACAAAATTAAGTCACAAAATCCTCAATACATCTCAAGCTATGGCTTATTTACCCAGTCTGCACAAGTAAACTGTCATCAGGAGTCTGTTCTGTATCTTTTTAAAACATAAAATCGCCCCAAAAAAATTGACAAAATTCTTGAAATTTTGACCATGCCGGCATGGTCAATTTTGGGGGTTTTTCGGACACAAAATTAAGTCACAAAATCCTCAATACATCTCAAACTAGGGCTTTTTTACCTAGTCCGCACAAGTAAACTGTCTTCAGGAGTCTGTTCTGTATCTTTTTAAAACATAAAATCGCCAAAAAAAAATTGACCAAATTCTTGAAATTTTGACCATGCCGGCATGGTCGATTTTGTTGGTTTTTCAGACACAAAATTAAGTCACAAAATCCTCAATACATCTCAAACTAGGGCTTATTTACCTAGTCCGCACAAGTAAACTGTCTTCAGGAGTCTGTTCTGTATCTTTTTAAAACATAAAATCGCCAAAAAAAAATTGACCAACTTCTTGAAATTTTGACCATGCCGGCATGGTCGATTTTTGGGGTTTTTCGGACACAAAATTAAGTCACAAAATCCTCAATACATCTCAAACTAGGGCTTATTTACCTAGTCCGCACAAGTAAACTGTCTTCAGGAGTCTGTTCTGTATCTTTTTAAAACATAAAATTGCCAAAAAAATTTGACCAAATTCTTGAAATTTTGACCATGCCGGCATGGTCGATTTTGGGGGGTTTTCGGACACAAAATTAAGTCACAAAATCCTCAATACATCTCAAACTAGGGCTTATTTACCTAGTCCGCACAAGTAAACTGTCTTCAGGAGTCTGTTCTGTATCTTTTTAAAACATAAAATCGCCAAAAAAAATTTGACCAAATTCTTGAAATTTTGACCATGCCGGCATGGTCGATTTTGTTGGTTTTTCGGACACAAAATTAAGTCACAAAATCCTCAATACATCTCAAACTAGGGCTTATTTACTTAGTCCGCACAAGTAAACAGTCTTCAGGAGTCTGTTCTGTATCTTTTTAAAACATAAAATCGCCAAAAAAAATTTGACCAAATTCTTGAAATTTTGACCATGCCGGCATGGTCGATTTTGTTGGTTTTTCGGACACAAAATTAAGTCACAAAATCCTTAATACATCTCAAACTAGGTCTTATTTACCTAGTCCGCACAAGTAAACTGTCTTCAGGAGTCTGTTCTGTATCTTTTTAAAACAAAAAATCGCCAAAAAAAATTTGACCAAATTCTTGAAATTTTGACCATGCCGGCATGGTCGATTTTGTTGGTTTTTCGGACACAAAATTAAGTCAAAAAATCCTCAATACATCTCAAACTAGGGCTTATTTACCTAGTCCGCACAAGTAAACTGTCTTCAGGAGTCTGTTCTGTATCTTTTTAAAACATAAAATCGCCCCCAAAAAAATGACCAAATTCTTGAAATTTTGACCATGCCGGCATGGTCGATTTTTGGGGTTTTTCGGACACAAAATTAAGTCACAAAATCCTCAATAAATCTCGAACTAGGGCTTATTTACCTAGTCCGCACAAGTAAACTGTCTTCAGGAGTCTGTTCTGTATCTTTTTAAAACATAAAATCGTCAAACAAAAATTGACCGAATTCTTGAAATTTTGACCATGCCGGCATGGTCGATTTTTGGGGTTTTTCAGACACAAAATTAAGTCACAAAATCCTCAATACATCTCAAACTAGGGCTTATTTACCTAGTCCGCACAAGTAAACTGTCTTCAGGAGTCTGTTCTGTATCTTTTTAAAACATAAAATCGCCCCCAAAAAAATGACCAAATTCTTCAAATTTTGACCATGCCGGCATGGTCGATTTTTGGGGTTTTTCGGACACAAAATTAAGTCACAAAATCCTCAATAAATCTCAAACTAGGGCTTATTTACCTAGTCCGCACAAGTAAACTGTCTTCAGGAGTCTGTTCTGTATCTTTTTAAAACATAAAATCGTCAAACAAAAATTGACCAAATTCTTGAAATTTTGACCATGCCGGCATGGTCGATTTTTGGGGTTTTTCGGACACAAAATTAAGTCACAAAATCCTCAATACATCTCAAACTAGGGCTTATTTACCTAGTCCGCACAAGTAAACTGTCTTCAGGAGTCTGTTCTGTATCTTTTTAAAACATAAAATCGTCCAAAAAAATTTGACCAAATTCTTGAAATTTTGACCATGCCGGCATGGTCGATTTTTTTAGTTTTTCGGACACAAAATTAAGTCACGAAATCCTCAATATATCTCAAGCTATGGCTTATTTACCCAGTCCGCACAAGTAAACTGTCTTCAGGAGTCTGTTCTGTATCTTTTTAAAACATAAAATCGCCCAAAAAAATTTGACCAACTTCTTGAAATTTTGACCATGCCGGCATGGTCGATTTTTTGGGTTTTTCGGACACAAAATTAAGTCACAAAATCCTCAATACATCTCAAACTAGGGCTTATTTACCTAGTCCGCACAAGTAAACTGTCTTCAGGAGTCTGTTCTGTATCTTTTTAAAACATAAAGTCGCCAAAAAAAAATTGACCAAATTCTTGAAATTTTGACCATGCCGGCATGGTCGATTTTTTGGGTTTTTCGGACACAAAATTAAGTCACAAAATCCTCAATACATCTCAAACTAGGGCTTATTTACCTAGTCCGCACAAGTAAACTGTCTTCAGGAGTCTGTTCTGTATCTTTTTAAAACATAAAATCGCCAAAAAAAAATTGACCAAATTGTTGAAATTTTGACCATGCCGGCATGGTCGATTTTGTTGGTTTTTCGGACACAAAATTAAGTCACAAAATCCTCAATACATCTCAAACTAGGGCTTATTTACCTAGTCCGCACAAGTAAACAGTCTTCTGGAGTCTGTTCTGTATCTTTTTAAAACATAAAATCGCCAAAAAGAAATTTGACCAAATTCTTGAATTTTTGACCATGCCGGCATGGTCGATTTTTGGGGTTTTTCGGACACAAAATTAAGTCACAAAATCCTCAATACATCTCAAACTAGGGCTTATTTACCTAGTCCGCACAAGTAAACTGTCTTCAGGAGTCTGTTCTGTATCTTTTTAAAACATAAAATCGCCAAAAAAAAATTGACCAAATTCTTGAAATTTTGACCATGCCGGCATGGTCGATTTTGTTGGTTTTTCGGACACAAAATTAAGTCACAAAATCCTCAATACATCTCAAGCTATGGCTTATTTACCCAGTCTGCACAAGTAAACTGTCATCAGGAGTCTGTTCTGTATCTTTTTAAAACATAAAATCGCCCCAAAAAAATTGACAAAATTCTTGAAATTTTGACCATGCCGGCATGGTCAATTTTGGGGGTTTTTCGGACACAAAATTAAGTCACAAAATCCTCAATACATCTCAAACTAGGGCTTTTTTACCTAGTCCGCACAAGTAAACTGTCTTCAGGAGTCTGTTCTGTATCTTTTTAAAACATAAAATCGCCAAAAAAAAATTGACCAAATTCTTGAAATTTTGACCATGCCGGCATGGTCGATTTTGTTGGTTTTTCAGACACAAAATTAAGTCACAAAATCCTCAATACATCTCAAACTAGGGCTTATTTACCTAGTCCGCACAAGTAAACTGTCTTCAGGAGTCTGTTCTGTATCTTTTTAAAACATAAAGTCGCCAAAAAAAAATTGACCAAATTCTTGAAATTTTGACCATGCCGGCATGGTCGATTTTTTGGGTTTTTCGGACACAAAATTAAGTCACAAAATCCTCAATACATCTCAAACTAGGGCTTATTTACCTAGTCCGCACAAGTAAACTGTCTTCAGGAGTCTGTTCTGTATCTTTTTAAAACATAAAATCGCCAAAAAAAAATTGACCAAATTCTTGAAATTTTGACCATGCCGGCATGGTCGATTTTGTTGGTTTTTCGGACACAAAATTAAGTCACAAAATCCTCAATACATCTCAAACTAGGGCTTATTTACCTAGTCCGCACAAGTAAACAGTCTTCTGGAGTCTGTTCTGTATCTTTTTAAAACATAAAATCGCCAAAAAGAAATTTGACCAAATTCTTGAATTTTTGACCATGCCGGCATGGTCGATTTTTGGGGTTTTTCGGACACAAAATTAAGTCACAAAATCCTCAATACATCTCAAACTAGGGCTTATTTACCTAGTCCGCACAAGTAAACTGTCTTCAGGAGTCTGTTCTGTATCTTTTTAAAACATAAAATCGCCAAAAAAAAATTGACCAAATTCTTGAAATTTTGACCATGCCGGCATGGTCGATTTTGTTGGTTTTTCGGACACAAAATTAAGTCACAAAATCCTCAATACATCTCAAGCTATGGCTTATTTACCCAGTCTGCACAAGTAAACTGTCATCAGGAGTCTGTTCTGTATCTTTTTAAAACATAAAATCGCCCCAAAAAATTGACAAAATTCTTGAAATTTTGACCATGCCGGCATGGTCAATTTTGGGGGTTTTTCGGACACAAAATTAAGTCACAAAATCCTCAATACATCTCAAACTAGGGCTTTTTTACCTAGTCCGCACAAGTAAACTGTCTTCAGGAGTCTGTTCTGTATCTTTTTAAAACATAAAATCGCCAAAAAAAAATTGACCAAATTCTTGAAATTTTGACCATGCCGGCATGGTCGATTTTGTTGGTTTTTCAGACACAAAATTAAGTCACAAAATCCTCAATACATCTCAAACTAGGGCTTATTTACCTAGTCCGCACAAGTAAACTGTCTTCAGGAGTCTGTTCTGTATCTTTTTAAAACATAAAATCGCCAAAAAAAAATTGACCAACTTCTTGAAATTTTGACCATGCCGGCATGGTCGATTTTTGGGGTTTTTCGGACACAAAATTAAGTCACAAAATCCTCAATACATCTCAAACTAGGGCTTATTTACCTAGTCCGCACAAGTAAACTGTCTTCAGGAGTCTGTTCTGTATCTTTTTAAAACATAAAATTGCCAAAAAAATTTGACCAAATTCTTGAAATTTTGACCATGCCGGCATGGTCGATTTTGGGGGGTTTCGGACACAAAATTAAGTCACAAAATCCTCAATACATCTCAAACTAGGGCTTATTTACCTAGTCCGCACAAGTAAACTGTCTTCAGGAGTCTGTTCTGTATCTTTTTAAAACATAAAATCGCCAAAAAAAATTTGACCAAATTCTTGAAATTTTGACCATGCCGGCATGGTCGATTTTGTTGGTTTTTCGGACACAAAATTAAGTCACAAAATCCTCAATACATCTCAAACTAGGGCTTATTTACCTAGTCCGCACAAGTAAACTGTCTTCAGGAGTCTGTTCTGTATCTTTTTAAAACATAAAATTGCCAAAAAAATTTGACCAAATTCTTGAAATTTTGACCATGCCGGCATGGTCGATTTTGGGGGGTTTTCGGACACAAAATTAAGTCACAAAATCCTCAATACATCTCAAACTAGGGCTTATTTACCTAGTCCGCACAAGTAAACTGTCTTCAGGAGTCTGTTCTGTATCTTTTTAAAACATAAAATCGCCAAAAAAAATTTGACCAAATTCTTGAAATTTTGACCATGCCGGCATGGTCGATTTTGTTGGTTTTTCGGACACAAAATTAAGTCACAAAATCCTCAATACATCTCAAACTAGGGCTTATTTACTTAGTCCGCACAAGTAAACAGTCTTCAGGAGTCTGTTCTGTATCTTTTTAAAACATAAAATCGCCAAAAAAAATTTGACCAAATTCTTGAAATTTTGACCATGCCGGCATGGTCGATTTTGTTGGTTTTTCGGACACAAAATTAAGTCACAAAATCCTTAATACATCTCAAACTAGGTCTTATTTACCTAGTCCGCACAAGTAAACTGTCTTCAGGAGTCTGTTCTGTATCTTTTTAAAACATAAAATCGCCAAAAAAATTTGACCAAATTCTTGAAATTTTGACCATGCCGGCATGGTCGATTTTGTTGGTTTTTCGGACACAAAATTAAGTCACAGAATCCTTAATACATCTCAAACTAGGTCTTATTTACCTAGTCCGCACAAGTAAACTGTCTTCAGGAGTCTGTTCTGTATCTTTTTAAAACATAAAATCGCCAAAAAAAAATTGACCAAATTCTTGAAATTTTGACCATGCCGGCATGGTCGATTTTGTTGGTTTTTCGGACACAAAATTAAGTCACAAAATCCTCAATACATCTCAAGCTATGGCTTATTTACCCAGTCTGCACAAGTAAACTGTCATCAGGAGTCTGTTCTGTATCTTTTTAAAACATAAAATCGCCCCAAAAAAATTGACAAAATTCTTGAAATTTTGACCATGCCGGCATGGTCGATTTTGGGGGGTTTCGGACACAAAATTAAGTCACAAAATCCTCAATACATCTCAAACTAGGGCTTATTTACCTAGTCCGCACAAGTAAACTGTCTTCAGGAGTCTGTTCTGTATCTTTTTAAAACATAAAATCGCCCAAAAAAATTTGACCAAATTCTTGAAATTTTGACCATGCCGGCATGGTCGATTTTGTTGGTTTTTCGGACACAAAATTAAGTCACAAAATCCTCAATACATCTCAAACTAGGGCTTATTTACTTAGTCCGCACAAGTAAACAGTCTTCAGGAGTCTGTTCTGTATCTTTTTAAAACATAAAATCGCCAAAAAAAATTTGACCAAATTCTTGAAATTTTGACCATGCCGGCATGGTCGATTTTGTTGGTTTTTCGGACACAAAATTAAGTCACAAAATCCTTAATACATCTCAAACTAGGTCTTATTTACCTAGTCCGCACAAGTAAACTGTCTTCAGGAGTCTGTTCTGTATCTTTTTAAAACATAAAATCGCCAAAAAAAATTGACCAAATTCTTGAAATTTTGACCATGCCGGCATGGTCGATTTTGTTGGTTTTTCAGACACAAAATTAAGTCACAAAATCCTCAATACATCTCAAGCTATGGCTTATTTACCCAGTCTGCACAAGTAAACTGTCATCAGGAGTCTGTTCTGTATCTTTTTAAAACATAAAATCGCCCCAAAAAAATTTGACAAAATTCTTGAAATTTTGACCATGCCGGCATGGTCAATTTTGGGGGTTTTTCGGACACAAAATTAAGTCACAAAATCCTCAATACATCTCAAACTAGGGCTTTTTTACCTAGTCCGCACAAGTAAACTGTCTTCAGGAGTCTGTTCTGTATCTTTTTAAAACATAAAATCGCCAAAAAAAAATTGACCAAATTCTTGAAATTTTGACCATGCCGGCATGGTCGATTTTGTTGGTTTTTCAGACACAAAATTAAGTCACAAAATCCTCAATACATCTCAAACTAGGGCTTATTTACCTAGTCCGCACAAGTAAACTGTCTTCAGGAGTCTGTTCTGTATCTTTTTAAAACATAAAATCGCCAAAAAAAAATTGACCAACTTCTTGAAATTTTGACCATGCCGGCATGGTCGATTTTTGGGGTTTTTCGGACACAAAATTAAGTCACAAAATCCTCAATACATCTCAAACTAGGGCTTATTTACCTAGTCCGCACAAGTAAACTGTCTTCAGGAGTCTGTTCTGTATCTTTTTAAAACATAAAATTGCCAAAAAAATTTGACCAAATTCTTGAAATTTTGACCATGCCGGCATGGTCGATTTTGGGGGGTTTTCGGACACAAAATTAAGTCACAAAATCCTCAATACATCTCAAACTAGGGCTTATTTACCTAGTCCGCACAAGTAAACTGTCTTCAGGAGTCTGTTCTGTATCTTTTTAAAACATAAAATCGCCAAAAAAAATTTGACCAAATTCTTGAAATTTTGACCATGCCGGCATGGTCGATTTTGTTGGTTTTTCGGACACAAAATTAAGTCACAAAATCCTCAATACATCTCAAACTAGGGCTTATTTACTTAGTCCGCACAAGTAAACAGTCTTCAGGAGTCTGTTCTGTATCTTTTTAAAACATAAAATCGCCAAAAAAAATTTGACCAAATTCTTGAAATTTTGACCATGCCGGCATGGTCGATTTTGTTGGTTTTTCGGACACAAAATTAAGTCACAAAATCCTTAATACATCTCAAACTAGGTCTTATTTACCTAGTCCGCACAAGTAAACTGTCTTCAGGAGTCTGTTCTGTATCTTTTTAAAACATAAAATCGCCAAAAAAATTTGACCAAATTCTTGAAATTTTGACCATGCCGGCATGGTCGATTTTGTTGGTTTTTCGGACACAAAATTAAGTCACAGAATCCTTAATACATCTCAAACTAGGTCTTATTTACCTAGTCCGCACAAGTAAACTGTCTTCAGGAGTCTGTTCTGTATCTTTTTAAAACATAAAATCGCCAAAAAAAAATTGACCAAATTCTTGAAATTTTGACCATGCCGGCATGGTCGATTTTGTTGGTTTTTCGGACACAAAATTAAGTCACAAAATCCTCAATACATCTCAAGCTATGGCTTATTTACCCAGTCTGCACAAGTAAACTGTCATCAGGAGTCTGTTCTGTATCTTTTTAAAACATAAAATCGCCCCAAAAAAATTGACAAAATTCTTGAAATTTTGACCATGCCGGCATGGTCAATTTTGGGGGTTTTTCGGACACAAAATTAAGTCACAAAATCCTCAATACATCTCAAACTAGGGCTTTTTTACCTAGTCCGCACAAGTAAACTGTCTTCAGGAGTCTGTTCTGTATCTTTTTAAAACATAAAATCGCCAAAAAAAAATTGACCAAATTCTTGAAATTTTGACCATGCCGGCATGGTCGATTTTGTTGGTTTTTCAGACACAAAATTAAGTCACAAAATCCTCAATACATCTCAAACTAGGGCTTATTTACCTAGTCCGCACAAGTAAACTGTCTTCAGGAGTCTGTTCTGTATCTTTTTAAAACATAAAGTCGCCAAAAAAAAATTGACCAAATTCTTGAAATTTTGACCATGCCGGCATGGTCGATTTTTTGGGTTTTTCGGACACAAAATTAAGTCACAAAATCCTCAATACATCTCAAACTAGGGCTTATTTACCTAGTCCGCACAAGTAAACTGTCTTCAGGAGTCTGTTCTGTATCTTTTTAAAACATAAAATCGCCAAAAAAAAATTGACCAAATTGTTGAAATTTTGACCATGCCGGCATGGTCGATTTTGTTGGTTTTTCGGACACAAAATTAAGTCACAAAATCCTCAATACATCTCAAACTAGGGCTTATTTACCTAGTCCGCACAAGTAAACAGTCTTCTGGAGTCTGTTCTGTATCTTTTTAAAACATAAAATCGCCAAAAAGAAATTTGACCAAATTCTTGAATTTTTGACCATGCCGGCATGGCCGATTTTTGGGGTTTTTCGGACACAAAATTAAGTCACAAAATCCTCAATACATCTCAAACTAGGGCTTATTTACCTAGTCCGCACAAGTAAACTGTCTTCAGGAGTCTGTTCTGTATCTTTTTAAAACATAAAATCGCCAAAAAAAAATTGACCAAATTCTTGAAATTTTGACCATGCCGGCATGGTCGATTTTGTTGGTTTTTCGGACACAAAATTAAGTCACAAAATCCTCAATACATCTCAAGCTATGGCTCATTTACCCAGTCTGCACAAGTAAACTGTCATCAGGAGTCTGTTCTGTATCTTTTTAAAACATAAAATCGCCCCAAAAAAATTGACAAAATTCTTGAAATTTTGACCATGCCGGCATGGTCAATTTTGGGGGTTTTTCGGACACAAAATTAAGTCACAAAATCCTCAATACATCTCAAACTAGGGCTTTTTTACCTAGTCCGCACAAGTAAACTGTCTTCAGGAGTCTGTTCTGTATCTTTTTAAAACATAAAATCGCCAAAAAAAAATTGACCAAATTCTTGAAATTTTGACCATGCCGGCATGGTCGATTTTGTTGGTTTTTCAGACACAAAATTAAGTCACAAAATCCTCAATACATCTCAAACTAGGGCTTATTTACCTAGTCCGCACAAGTAAACTGTCTTCAGGAGTCTGTTCTGTATCTTTTTAAAACATAAAATCGCCAAAAAAAAATTGACCAACTTCTTGAAATTTTGACCATGCCGGCATGGTCGATTTTTGGGGTTTTTCGGACACAAAATTAAGTCACAAAATCCTCAATACATCTCAAACTAGGGCTTATTTACCTAGTCCGCACAAGTAAACTGTCTTCAGGAGTCTGTTCTGTATCTTTTTAAAACATAAAATTGCCAAAAAAATTTGACCAAATTCTTGAAATTTTGACCATGCCGGCATGGTCGATTTTGGGGGGTTTTCGGACACAAAATTAAGTCACAAAATCCTCAATACATCTCAAACTAGGGCTTATTTACCTAGTCCGCACAAGTAAACTGTCTTCAGGAGTCTGTTCTGTATCTTTTTAAAACATAAAATCGCCCAAAAAAATTTGACCAAATTCTTGAAATTTTGACCATGCCGGCATGGTCGATTTTGTTGGTTTTTCGGACACAAAATTAAGTCACAAAATCCTCAATACATCTCAAACTAGGGCTTATTTACTTAGTCCGCACAAGTAAACAGTCTTCAGGAGTCTGTTCTGTATCTTTTTAAAACATAAAATCGCCAAAAAAAATTTGACCAAATTCTTGAAATTTTGACCATGCCGGCATGGTCGATTTTGTTGGTTTTTCGGACACAAAATTAAGTCACAAAATCCTTAATACATCTCAAACTAGGTCTTATTTACCTAGTCCGCACAAGTAAACTGTCTTCAGGAGTCTGTTCTGTATCTTTTTAAAACATAAAATCGCCAAAAAAAATTGACCAAATTCTTGAAATTTTGACCATGCCGGCATGGTCGATTTTGTTGGTTTTTCAGACACAAAATTAAGTCACAAAATCCTCAATACATCTCAAGCTATGGCTTATTTACCCAGTCTGCACAAGTAAACTGTCATCAGGAGTCTGTTCTGTATCTTTTTAAAACATAAAATCGCCCCAAAAAAATTGACAAAATTCTTGAAATTTTGACCATGCCGGCATGGTCAATTTTGGGGGTTTTTCGGACACAAAATTAAGTCACAAAATCCTCAATACATCTCAAACTAGGGCTTTTTTTCCTAGTCCGCACAAGTAAACTGTCTTCAGGAGTCTGTTCTGTATCTTTTTAAAACATAAAATCGCCAAAAAAAAATTGACCAAATTCTTGAAATTTTGACCATGCCGGCATGGTCGATTTTGTTGGTTTTTCAGACACAAAATTAAGTCACAAAATCCTCAATACATCTCAAACTAGGGCTTATTTACCTAGTCCGCACAAGTAAACTGTCTTCAGGAGTCTGTTCTGTATCTTTTTAAAACATAAAATCGCCAAAAAAAAATTGACCAACTTCTTGAAATTTTGACCATGCCGGCATGGTCGATTTTTGGGGTTTTTCGGACACAAAATTAAGTCACAAAATCCTCAATACATCTCAAACTAGGGCTTATTTACCTAGTCCGCACAAGTAAACTGTCTTCAGGAGTCTGTTCTGTATCTTTTTAAAACATAAAATTGCCAAAAAAATTTGACCAAATTCTTGAAATTTTGACCATGCCGGCATGGTCGATTTTGGGGGGTTTTCGGACACAAAATTAAGTCACAAAATCCTCAATACATCTCAAACTAGGGCTTATTTACCTAGTCCGCACAAGTAAACTGTCTTCAGGAGTCTGTTCTGTATCTTTTTAAAACATAAAATCGCCAAAATAAAATTGGACCAAATTCTTGAAATTTTGACCATGCCGGCATGGTCGATTTTGTTGGTTTTTCGGACACAAAATTAAGTCACAAAATCCTCAATACATCTCAAACTAGGGCTTATTTACTTAGTCCGCACAAGTAAACAGTCTTCAGGAGTCTGTTCTGTATCTTTTTAAAACATAAAATCGCCAAAAAAAATTTGACCAAATTCTTGAAATTTTGACCATGCCGGCATGGTCGATTTTGTTGGTTTTTCGGACACAAAATTAAGTCACAAAATCCTTAATACATCTCAAACTAGGTCTTATTTACCTAGTCCGCACAAGTAAACTGTCTTCAGGAGTCTGTTCTGTATCTTTTTAAAACATAAAATCGCCAAAAAAATTTGACCAAATTCTTGAAATTTTGACCATGCCGGCATGGTCGATTTTGTTGGTTTTTCGGACACAAAATTAAGTCACAGAATCCTTAATACATCTCAAACTAGGTCTTATTTACCTAGTCCGCACAAGTAAACTGTCTTCAGGAGTCTGTTCTGTATCTTTTTAAAACATAAAATCGCCCAAAAAAATTTGACCAAATTCTTGAAATTTTGACCATGCCGGCATGGTCGATTTTGTTGGTTTTTCGGACACAAAATCCTCAATACATCTCAAACAAGGGCTTATTTACCTAGTCCGCACAAGTAAACTGTCTTCAGGAGTCTGTTCTGTATCTTTTTAAAACATAATATCGCCCAAAAAAATTGACCAAATTCTTGAAATTTTGACCATGCCGGCATGGTCGATTTTTTTGGTTTTTCGGACACAAATGTAAGTCACAAAATCCTCAATACATCTCAAACTAGGGCTTATTTACCTAGTCCGCACATGTAAACTGTCTTCAGGAGTCTGTTCTGTATCTTTTTAAAACATAAAATCGCCCAAAAAAATTTGACCAAATTCTTGAAATGTTGACCATGCCGGCATGGTCGATTTTGTTGGTTTTTCGGACACAAAATCCTCAATACATCTCAAACAAGGGCTTATTTACCTAGTCCGCACAAGTAAACTGTCTTCAGGAGTCTGTTCTGTATCTTTTTAAAACATAATATCGCCCAAAAAAATTGACCAAATTCTTGAGATTTTGACCATGCCGGCATGGTCGATTTTTTTTAGATTTTCGGACACAAAATTTAGTCACAAAATCCTCAATACATCTCAAACTAGGGCTTATTTACCTAGTCCGCACAAGTAAACTGTCTTCAGGAGTCTGTTCTGTATCTTTTAAAAACATAAAATCGCCCAAAAAAATTTGACCAAATTCTTGAAATTTTGACCATGCCGGCATGGTCGATTTTGTTGGTTTTTCAGACACAAAATTAAGTCACAAAATCCTCAATACATCTCAAACTAGGGCTTATTTACCTAGTCCGCACAAGTAAACTGTCTTCAGGAGTCTGTTCTGTATCTTTTTAAAACATAATTTCGCCAAAAAAAAATTGACCAAATTCTTGAAATTTTGACCATGCCGGCATGGTCGATTTTTTTATTATTTTCGGACTAAAAATTTAGTCATAAAATCCTCAATACATCTCAAGCTATGGCTTATTTACCCAGTCCGCACAAGTAAACTGTCTTCAGGAGTCTGTTCTGTATCTTTTTAAAACATAAAATCGCCAAAAAAAAATTGACCAAATTCTTGAAATTTTGACCATGCCGGCATGGTCGATTTTGGGGGGTTTTCGGACACAAAATTAAGTCACAAAATCCTCAATACATCTCAAACTAGGGCTTATTTACCTAGTTCGCACAAGTAAACTGTCTTCAGGAGTCTGTTCTGTATCTTTTTAAAACATAAAATCGCCCAAAAAAATTTGACCAACTTCTTGAAATTTTGACCATGCCGGCATGGTCGATTTTGGGGGGTTTTCGGACTCAAATTTAAGTCACAAAATCCTCAATACATCTCAAACTAGGGCTTATTTACCTAGTCCACACAAGTAAACTGTCTTCAGGAGTCTGTTCTGTATCTTTTTAAAACATAAAATCGCCAAAAAAATTTGACCAAATTCTTGAAATTTTGACCATGCCGGCATGGTCGATTTTGGGGGTTTTTCGGACACAAAATTAAGTCACAAAATCCTCAATACATCTCAAACTAGGGCTTATTTACCTAGTCCGCACAAGTAAACTGTCTTCAGGAGTCTGTTCTGTATCTTTTAAAAACATAAAATCGCCAAAAAAATTTGACCAAATTCTTCAAAATTTTGACCATGCCGGCATGGTCAATTTTTGGGGTTTTTCGGACACAAAATTAAGTCACAAAATCCTCAATACATCTCAAACTAGGGCTTTTTTACCTAGTCCGCACAAGTAAACTGTCTTCAGGAGTCTGTTCTGTATCTTTTTAAAACATAAAATCGCCAAAAAAAAATTGACCAAATTCTTGAAATTTTGACCATGCCGGCATGGTCGATTTTTTTTATATTTTCGGACTAAAAATTAAGTCACAAAATCCTCAATACATCTCAAACTAGGGCTTATTTACCTAGTGCGCACAAGTAAACAGTCTTCAGGAGTCTGTTCTGTATCTTTTTAAAACATAAAATCGCCAAAAAAAAATTGACCAAATTCTTGAAATTTTGACCATGCCGGCATGGTCGATTTTTGGGGTTTTTCGGACACAAAATTAAGTCACAAAATCCTCAATACATCTCGAACTAGGGCTTATTTACCTAGTCCGCACAAGGAAACTGTCTTCAGGAGTCTGTTCTGTATCTTTTTAAAACATAAAATCGCCCAAAAAAAATTTGACCAAATTCTTGAAATTTTGACCATGCAGGCATGGTCGATTTTTTTGGTTTTTCGGACACAAAATTATGTCACAAAATCCTTAATACATCTCAAACTAGGTCTTATTTACCTAGTCCGCACAAGTAAACTGTCTTCAGGAGTCTGTTCTGTATCTTTTTAAAACATAAAATCGCCCAAAAAAATTTGACCAACTTCTTGAAATTTTGACCATGCCGGCATGGTCGATTTTGTTGGTTTTTCAGACACAAAATTAAGTCACAAAATCCTCAATACATCTCAAACTAGGGCTTATTTACCTAGTCCGCACAAGTAAACTGTCTTCAGGAGTCTGTTCTGTATCTTTTTAAAACATAAAATCGCCAAAAAAAAATTGACCAAATTCTTGAAATTTTGACCATGCCGGCATGGTCGATTTTTTTTTGATTTTCGGACTAAAAATTTAGTCACAAAATCCTCAATACATCTCAAGCTATGGCTTATTTACCCAGTCCGCACAAGTAAACTGTCTTCAGGAGTCTGTTCTGTATCTTTTTAAAACATAAAATCGCCAAAAAAAAATTGACCAAATTCTTGAAATTTTGACCATGCCGGCATGGTCGATTTTGGGGGTTTTTCGGACACAAAATTAAGTCACAAAATCCTCAATACATCTCAAACTAGGGCTTATTTACCTAGTTCGCACAAGTAAACTGTCTTCAGGAGTCTGTTCTGTATCTTTTTAAAACATAAAATCGCCCAAAAAAATTTGACCAACTTCTTGAAATTTTGACCATGCCGGCATGGTCGATTTTGGGGGTTTTTCGGACTCAAATTTAAGTCACAAAATCCTCAATACATCTCAAACTAGGGCTTATTTACCTAGTCCGCACAAGTAAACTGTCTTCAGGAGTCTGTTCTGTATCTTTTTAAAACATAAAATCGCCAAAAAAATTTGACCAACTTCTTGAAATTTTGACCATGCCGGCATGGTCGATTTTTGGGGTTTTTCGGACACAAAATTAAGTCACAAAATCCTCAATACATCTCAAACTAGGGCTTATTTACCTAGTCCGCACAAGTAAACTGTCTTCAGGAGTCTGTTCTGTATCTTTTTAAAACATAAAATCGCCAAAAAAATTTGACCAAATTCTTGAAATTTTGACCATGCCGGCATGGTCAATTTTTGGGGTTTTTCGGACACAAAATTAAGTCACAAAATCCTCAATACATCTCAAACTAGGGCTTATTTACCTAGTCCGCACAAGTAAACTGTCTTCAGGAGTCTGTTCTGTATCTTTTTAAAACATAAAATCGCCAAAAAAAAATTGACCAAATTCTTGAAATTTTGACCATGCCGGCATGGTCGATTTTGTTGGTTTTTCGGACACAAAATTAAGTCACAAAATCCTCAATACATCTCAAGCTATGGCTCATTTACCCAGTCTGCACAAGTAAACTGTCATCAGGAGTCTGTTCTGTATCTTTTTAAAACATAAAATCGCCCCAAAAAAATTGACAAAATTCTTGAAATTTTGACCATGCCGGCATGGTCAATTTTGGGGGTTTTTCGGACACAAAATTAAGTCACAAAATCCTCAATACATCTCAAACTAGGGCTTTTTTACCTAGTCCGCACAAGTAAACTGTCTTCAGGAGTCTGTTCTGTATCTTTTTAAAACATAAAATCGCCAAAAAAAAATTGACCAAATTCTTGAAATTTTGACCATGCCGGCATGGTCGATTTTGTTGGTTTTTCAGACACAAAATTAAGTCACAAAATCCTCAATACATCTCAAACTAGGGCTTATTTACCTAGTCCGCACAAGTAAACTGTCTTCAGGAGTCTGTTCTGTATCTTTTTAAAACATAAAATCGCCAAAAAAAAATTGACCAACTTCTTGAAATTTTGACCATGCCGGCATGGTCGATTTTTGGGGTTTTTCGGACACAAAATTAAGTCACAAAATCCTCAATACATCTCAAACTAGGGCTTATTTACCTAGTCCGCACAAGTAAACTGTCTTCAGGAGTCTGTTCTGTATCTTTTTAAAACATAAAATTGCCAAAAAAATTTGACCAAATTCTTGAAATTTTGACCATGCCGGCATGGTCGATTTTGGGGGGTTTTCGGACACAAAATTAAGTCACAAAATCCTCAATACATCTCAAACTAGGGCTTATTTACCTAGTCCGCACAAGTAAACTGTCTTCAGGAGTCTGTTCTGTATCTTTTTAAAACATAAAATCGCCCAAAAAAATTGGACCAAATTCTTGAAATTTTGACCATGCCGGCATGGTCGATTTTGTTGGTTTTTCGGACACAAAATTAAGTCACAAAATCCTCAATACATCTCAAACTAGGGCTTATTTACTTAGTCCGCACAAGTAAACAGTCTTCAGGAGTCTGTTCTGTATCTTTTTAAAACATAAAATCGCCAAAAAAAATTTGACCAAATTCTTGAAATTTTGACCATGCCGGCATGGTCGATTTTGTTGGTTTTTCGGACACAAAATTAAGTCACAAAATCCTTAATACATCTCAAACTAGGTCTTATTTACCTAGTCCGCACAAGTAAACTGTCTTCAGGAGTCTGTTCTGTATCTTTTTAAAACATAAAATCGCCAAAAAAAATTGACCAAATTCTTGAAATTTTGACCATGCCGGCATGGTCGATTTTGTTGGTTTTTCAGACACAAAATTAAGTCACAAAATCCTCAATACATCTCAAGCTATGGCTTATTTACCCAGTCTGCACAAGTAAACTGTCATCAGGAGTCTGTTCTGTATCTTTTTAAAACATAAAATCGCCCCAAAAAAATTGACAAAATTCTTGAAATTTTGACCATGCCGGCATGGTCAATTTTGGGGGTTTTTCGGACACAAAATTAAGTCACAAAATCCTCAATACATCTCAAACTAGGGCTTTTTTTCCTAGTCCGCACAAGTAAACTGTCTTCAGGAGTCTGTTCTGTATCTTTTTAAAACATAAAATCGCCAAAAAAAAATTGACCAAATTCTTGAAATTTTGACCATGCCGGCATGGTCGATTTTGTTGGTTTTTCAGACACAAAATTAAGTCACAAAATCCTCAATACATCTCAAACTAGGGCTTATTTACCTAGTCCGCACAAGTAAACTGTCTTCAGGAGTCTGTTCTGTATCTTTTTAAAACATAAAATCGCCAAAAAAAAATTGACCAACTTCTTGAAATTTTGACCATGCCGGCATGGTCGATTTTTGGGGTTTTTCGGACACAAAATTAAGTCACAAAATCCTCAATACATCTCAAACTAGGGCTTATTTACCTAGTCCGCACAAGTAAACTGTCTTCAGGAGTCTGTTCTGTATCTTTTTAAAACATAAAATTGCCAAAAAAATTTGACCAAATTCTTGAAATTTTGACCATGCCGGCATGGTCGATTTTGGGGGGTTTTCGGACACAAAATTAAGTCACAAAATCCTCAATACATCTCAAACTAGGGCTTATTTACCTAGTCCGCACAAGTAAACTGTCTTCAGGAGTCTGTTCTGTATCTTTTTAAAACATAAAATCGCCAAAATAAAATTGGACCAAATTCTTGAAATTTTGACCATGCCGGCATGGTCGATTTTGTTGGTTTTTCGGACACAAAATTAAGTCACAAAATCCTCAATACATCTCAAACTAGGGCTTATTTACTTAGTCCGCACAAGTAAACAGTCTTCAGGAGTCTGTTCTGTATCTTTTTAAAACATAAAATCGCCAAAAAAAATTTGACCAAATTCTTGAAATTTTGACCATGCCGGCATGGTCGATTTTGTTGGTTTTTCGGACACAAAATTAAGTCACAAAATCCTTAATACATCTCAAACTAGGTCTTATTTACCTAGTCCGCACAAGTAAACTGTCTTCAGGAGTCTGTTCTGTATCTTTTTAAAACATAAAATCGCCAAAAAAATTTGACCAAATTCTTGAAATTTTGACCATGCCGGCATGGTCGATTTTGTTGGTTTTTCGGACACAAAATTAAGTCACAGAATCCTTAATACATCTCAAACTAGGTCTTATTTACCTAGTCCGCACAAGTAAACTGTCTTCAGGAGTCTGTTCTGTATCTTTTTAAAACATAAAATCGCCCAAAAAAATTTGACCAAATTCTTGAAATTTTGACCATGCCGGCATGGTCGATTTTGTTGGTTTTTCGGACACAAAATCCTCAATACATCTCAAACAAGGGCTTATTTACCTAGTCCGCACAAGTAAACTGTCTTCAGGAGTCTGTTCTGTATCTTTTTAAAACATAATATCGCCCAAAAAAATTGACCAAATTCTTGAAATTTTGACCATGCCGGCATGGTCGATTTTTTTGGTTTTTCGGACACAAATGTAAGTCACAAAATCCTCAATACATCTCAAACTAGGGCTTATTTACCTAGTCCGCACATGTAAACTGTCTTCAGGAGTCTGTTCTGTATCTTTTTAAAACATAAAATCGCCCAAAAAAATTTGACCAAATTCTTGAAATGTTGACCATGCCGGCATGGTCGATTTTGTTGGTTTTTCGGACACAAAATCCTCAATACATCTCAAACAAGGGCTTATTTACCTAGTCCGCACAAGTAAACTGTCTTCAGGAGTCTGTTCTGTATCTTTTTAAAACATAATATCGCCCAAAAAAATTGACCAAATTCTTGAGATTTTGACCATGCCGGCATGGTCGATTTTTTTTAGATTTTCGGACACAAAATTTAGTCACAAAATCCTCAATACATCTCAAACTAGGGCTTATTTACCTAGTCCGCACAAGTAAACTGTCTTCAGGAGTCTGTTCTGTATCTTTTAAAAACATAAAATCGCCCAAAAAAATTTGACCAAATTCTTGAAATTTTGACCATGCCGGCATGGTCGATTTTGTTGGTTTTTCAGACACAAAATTAAGTCACAAAATCCTCAATACATCTCAAACTAGGGCTTATTTACCTAGTCCGCACAAGTAAACTGTCTTCAGGAGTCTGTTCTGTATCTTTTTAAAACATAATTTCGCCAAAAAAAAATTGACCAAATTCTTGAAATTTTGACCATGCCGGCATGGTCGATTTTTTTATTATTTTCGGACTAAAAATTTAGTCACAAAATCCTCAATACATCTCAAGCTATGGCTTATTTACCCAGTCCGCACAAGTAAACTGTCTTCAGGAGTCTGTTCTGTATCTTTTTAAAACATAAAATCGCCAAAAAAAAATTGACCAAATTCTTGAAATTTTGACCATGCCGGCATGGTCGATTTTGGGGGGTTTTCGGACACAAAATTAAGTCACAAAATCCTCAATACATCTCAAACTAGGGCTTATTTACCTAGTTCGCACAAGTAAACTGTCTTCAGGAGTCTGTTCTGTATCTTTTTAAAACATAAAATCGCCCAAAAAAATTTGACCAACTTCTTGAAATTTTGACCATGCCGGCATGGTCGATTTTGGGGGTTTTCGGACTCAAATTTAAGTCACAAAATCCTCAATACATCTCAAACTAGGGCTTATTTACCTAGTCCACACAAGTAAACTGTCTTCAGGAGTCTGTTCTGTATCTTTTTAAAACATAAAATCGCCAAAAAAATTTGACCAAATTCTTGAAATTTTGACCATGCCGGCATGGTCGATTTTGGGGGTTTTTCGGACACAAAATTAAGTCACAAAATCCTCAATACATCTCAAACTAGGGCTTATTTACCTAGTCCGCACAAGTAAACTGTCTTCAGGAGTCTGTTCTGTATCTTTTAAAAACATAAAATCGCCAAAAAAATTTGACCAAATTCTTCAAAATTTTGACCATGCCGGCATGGTCAATTTTTGGGGTTTTTCGGACACAAAATTAAGTCACAAAATCCTCAATACATCTCAAACTAGGGCTTTTTTACCTAGTCCGCACAAGTAAACTGTCTTCAGGAGTCTGTTCTGTATCTTTTTAAAACATAAAATCGCCAAAAAAAAATTGACCAAATTCTTGAAATTTTGACCATGCCGGCATGGTCGATTTTTTTTATATTTTCGGACTAAAAATTAAGTCACAAAATCCTCAATACATCTCAAACTAGGGCTTATTTACCTAGTGCGCACAAGTAAACAGTCTTCAGGAGTCTGTTCTGTATCTTTTTAAAACATAAAATCGCCAAAAAAAAATTGACCAAATTCTTGAAATTTTGACCATGCCGGCATGGTCGATTTTTGGGGTTTTTCGGACACAAAATTAAGTCACAAAATCCTCAATACATCTCGAACTAGGGCTTATTTACCTAGTCCGCACAAGGAAACTGTCTTCAGGAGTCTGTTCTGTATCTTTTTAAAACATAAAATCGCCCAAAAAAAATTTGACCAAATTCTTGAAATTTTGACCATGCAGGCATGGTCGATTTTTTTGGTTTTTCGGACACAAAATTATGTCACAAAATCCTTAATACATCTCAAACTAGGTCTTATTTACCTAGTCCGCACAAGTAAACTGTCTTCAGGAGTCTGTTCTGTATCTTTTTAAAACATAAAATCGCCCAAAAAAATTTGACCAACTTCTTGAAATTTTGACCATGCCGGCATGGTCGATTTTGTTGGTTTTTCAGACACAAAATTAAGTCACAAAATCCTCAATACATCTCAAACTAGGGCTTATTTACCTAGTCCGCACAAGTAAACTGTCTTCAGGAGTCTGTTCTGTATCTTTTTAAAACATAAAATCGCCAAAAAAAAATTGACCAAATTCTTGAAATTTTGACCATGCCGGCATGGTCGATTTTTTTTTGATTTTCGGACTAAAAATTTAGTCACAAAATCCTCAATACATCTCAAGCTATGGCTTATTTACCCAGTCCGCACAAGTAAACTGTCTTCAGGAGTCTGTTCTGTATCTTTTTAAAACATAAAATCGCCAAAAAAAAATTGACCAAATTCTTGAAATTTTGACCATGCCGGCATGGTCGATTTTGGGGGTTTTTCGGACACAAAATTAAGTCACAAAATCCTCAATACATCTCAAACTAGGGCTTATTTACCTAGTTCGCACAAGTAAACTGTCTTCAGGAGTCTGTTCTGTATCTTTTTAAAACATAAAATCGCCCAAAAAAATTTGACCAACTTCTTGAAATTTTGACCATGCCGGCATGGTCGATTTTGGGGGTTTTTCGGACTCAAATTTAAGTCACAAAATCCTCAATACATCTCAAACTAGGGCTTATTTACCTAGTCCGCACAAGTAAACTGTCTTCAGGAGTCTGTTCTGTATCTTTTTAAAACATAAAATCGCCAAAAAAATTTGACCAACTTCTTGAAATTTTGACCATGCCGGCATGGTCGATTTTTGGGGTTTTTCGGACACAAAATTAAGTCACAAAATCCTCAATACATCTCAAACTAGGGCTTATTTACCTAGTCCGCACAAGTAAACTGTCTTCAGGAGTCTGTTCTGTATCTTTTTAAAACATAAAATCGCCAAAAAAATTTGACCAAATTCTTGAAATTTTGACCATGCCGGCATGGTCAATTTTTGGGGTTTTTCGGACACAAAATTAAGTCACAAAATCCTCAATACATGTCAAACTAGGGCTTTTTTACCTAGTCCGCACAAGTAAACTGTCTTCAGGAGTCTGTTCTGTATCTTTTTAAAACATAAAATCGCCAAAAAAAATTTGACCAAATTCTTGAAATTTTGACCATGCCGGCATGGTCGATTTTGTTGGTTTTTCGGACACAAAATTATGTCACAAAATCCTTAATACATCTCAAACTAGGTCTTATTTACCTAGTCCGCACAAGTAAACTGTCTTCAGGAGTCTGTTCTGTATCTTTTTAAAACATAAAATCGCAAAAAAAAAATTGAATAAAATCTTGAAATTTTGACCATGCCGGCATGGTCGATTTTTTGGGTTTTTCGGACACAAAATTAAGTCACAAAATCCTCAATACATCTCAAACTAGGGCTTATTTACCTAGTCCGCACAAGTAAACTGTCTTCAGGAGTCTGTTCTGTATCTTTTTAAAACATAAAATCGCCCCAAGAAAAATTGACCAATATCTTGAAATTTTGACCATGCCGGCATGGTCGATTTTTTTTGGTTTTTCGGACACAAAATTAAGTCACAAAATCCTCAATATATCTCAAGCTATGGCTTATTTACCCAGTCTGCACAAGTAAACTGTCTTCAGGAGTCTGTTCTGTATCTTTTTTAAAAACATAAAATCGCCCAAAAAAAATTTGACGAAATTCTTGAAATTTTGACCATGCCGGCATGGTCGATTTTTGGGGTTTTTCAGACACAAAATTAAGTCACAAAATCCTCAATACATCTCAAACTAGGGCTTATTTACCTAGTTCGCACAAGTAAACTGTCTTCAGGAGTCTGTTCTGTATCTTTTTAAAACATAAAATCGCCCAAAAAAATTTGACCAACTTCTTGAAATTTTGACCATGCCGGCATGGTCGATTTTGGGGGTTTTACGGACTCAAATTTAAGTCACAAAATCCTCAATACATCTCAAACTAGGGCTTATTTACCTAGTCCGCACAAGTAAACTGTCTTCAGGAGTCTGTTCTGTATCTTTTTAAAACATAAAATCGCCCAAAAAAATTTGACCAAATTCTTGAAATTTTGACCATGCCGGCATGGTCGATTTTTGGGGTTTTTCGGACACAAAATTAAGTCACAAAATCCTCAATACATCTCAAACTAGGGCTTATTTACCTAGTCCGCACAAGTAAACTGTCTTCAGGAGTCTGTTCTGTATCTTTTTAAAACATAAAATCGCCAAAAAAATTTGACCAAATTCTTGAAATTTTGACCATGCCGGCATGGTCAATTTTTGGGGTTTTTCGGACACAAAATTAAGTCACAAAATCCTCAATACATGTCAAACTAGGGCTTTTTTACCTAGTCCGCACAAGTAAACTGTCTTCAGGAGTCTGTTCTGTATCTTTTTAAAACATAAAATCGCCAAAAAAAAATTGACCAAATTCTTGAAATTTTGACCATGCCGGCATGGTCGATTTTGTTGGTTTTTCGGACACAAAAGTATGTCACAAAATCCTTAATACATCTCAAACTAGGTCTTATTTACCTAGTCCGCACAAGTAAACTGTCTTCAGGAGTCTGTTCTGTATCTTTTTTAAACATAAAATCGCCAAAAAAAATTTGACCAAATTTTTGAAATTTTGACCATGCCGGCATGGTCGATTTTTTTTTGATTTTCGGACTAACAATTTAGTCACAAAATCCTCAATACATCTCAAGCTATGGCTTATTTACCCAGTCCGCACAAGTAAACTGTCTTCAGGAGTCTGTTCTGTATCTTTTTAAAACATAAAATCGCCAAAAAAAAATTGACCAAATTCTTGAAATTTTGACCATGCCGGCATGGTCGATTTTGGGGGTTTTTCGGACACAAAATTAAGTCACAAAATCCTTAATACATCTCAAACTAGGGCTTATTTACCTAGTTCGCACAAGTAAACTGTCTTCAGGAGTCTGTTCTGTATCTTTTTAAAACATAAAATCGCCCAAAAAAATTTGACCAACTTCTTGAAATTTTGACCATGCCGGCATGGTCGATTTTGGGGGTTTTTCGGACTCAAATTTAAGTCACAAAATCTTCAATACATCTCAAACTAGGGCTTATTTACCTAGTCCGCACAAGTAAACTGTCTTCAGGAGTCTGTTCTGTATCTTTTTAAAACATAAAATCGCCAAAAAAAAATTGACCAAATTCTTGAAATTTTGACCATGCCGGCATGGTCGATTTTGTTGGTTTTTCGGACACAAAATTAAGTCACAAAATCCTCAATACATCTCAAACTAGGGCTTATTTACTTAGTCCGCACAAGTAAACAGTCTTCAGGAGTCTGTTCTGTATCTTTTTAAAAAATAAAATCGCCAAAAAAAATTTGACCAAATTCTTGAAATTTTGACCATTCATGCCGGCATGGTCGATTTTTTTGGTTTTTCGGACACAAAATTAAGTCACAAAATCCTTAATACATCTCAAACTAGGTCTTATTTACCTAGTCCGCACAAGTAAACTGTCTTCAGGAGTCTGTTCTGTATCTTTTTAAAACATAAAATCGCCCAAAAAAATTTGACCAAATTCTTGAAATTTTGACCATGCCGGCATGGTCGATTTTTTTTTGATTTTCGGACTAAAAATTTAGTCACAAAATCCTCAATACATCTCAAGCTATGGCTTATTTACCCAGTCCGCACAAGTAAACTGTCTTCAGGAGTCTGTTCTGTATCTTTTTAAAACATAAAATCACCAAAAAAAAATTGACCAAATTCTTGAAATTTTGACCATGCCGGCATGGTCGATTTTGGGGGTTTTTCGGACACAAAATTAATTCACAAAATCCTCAATACATCTCAAACTAGGGCTTATTTACCTAGTTCGCACAAGTAAACTGTCTTCAGGAGTCTGTTCTGTATCTTTTTAAAACATAAAATCGCCCAAAAAAATTTGACCAACTTCTTGAAATTTTGACCATGCCGGCATGGTCGATTTTGGGGGTTTTACGGACTCAAATTTAAGTCACAAAATCCTCAATACATCTCAAACTAGGGCTTATTTACCTAGTCCGCACAAGTAAACTGTCTTCAGGAGTCTGTTCTGTATCTTTTTAAAACATAAAATCGCCCAAAAAAATTTGACCAAATTCTTGAAATTTTGACCATGCCGGCATGGTCGATTTTTTTGGTTTTTCGAACACAAAATTAAGTCACAAAATCCTCAATACATCTCAAACTAGGGCTTATTTACCTAGTCCGCACAAGTAAACTGTCTTCAGGAGTCTGTTCTGTATCTTTTTAAAACATAAAATCGCCCAAAAAAAATTGACCAAATTCTTGAAATTTTGACCATGCCGGCATGGTCGATTTTGGGGGTTTTTCGGACACAAAATTAAGTCACAAAATCCTCAATACATCTCAAACTAGGGCTTATTTACCTAGTCCGCACAAGTAAACTGTCTTCAGGAGTCTGTTCTGTATCTTTTTAAAACATAAAATCGCCCCCAAAAAATTGACCAAATTCTTGAAATTTTGACCATGCCGGCATGGTCGATTTTTTTGGTTTTTCAGACACAAAATTAAGTCACAAAATCCTCAATACATCTCAAACTAGGGCTTATTTACCTAGTCCGCACAAGTAAACTGTCTTCAGGAGTCTGTTCTGTATCTTTTTAAAACATAAAATCGCCAAAAAAAAAATTGAATAAATTCTTGAAATTTTGACCATGCCGGCATGGTCGATTTTTGGGGTTTTTCGGACACAAAATTAAGTCACAAAATCCTCAATACATCTCAAACTAGGGCTTATTTACCTAGTCCGCACAAGTAAACTGTCTTCAGGAGTCTGTTCTGTATCTTTTTAAAACATAAAATCGCAAAAAAAAAATTGAATAAAATCTTGAAATTTTGACCATGCCGGCATGGTCGATTTTTGGGGTTTTTCGGACACAAAATTAAGTCACAAAATCCTCAATACATCTCAAACTAGGGCTTATTTACCTAGTCCGCACAAGTAAACTGTCTTCAGGAGTCTGTTCTGTATCTTTTTAAAACATAAAATCGCCCCAAAAAAATTGACCAAATTCTTGAAATTTTGACCATGCCGGCATGGTCGATTTTTTTTGGTTTTTCGGACACAAAATTAAGTCACAAAATCCTCAATATATCTCAAGCTATGGCTTATTTACCCAGTCTGCACAAGTAAACTGTCTTCAGGAGTCTGTTCTGTATCTTTTTAAAACATAAAATCGCCCAAAAAAAATTTGACGAAATTCTTGAAATTTTGACCATGCCGGCATGGTCGATTTTTTTGGTTTTTCAGACACAAAATTAAGTCACAAAATCCTCAATACATCTCAAACTAGGGCTTATTTACCTAGTTCGCACAAGTAAACTGTCTTCAGGAGTCTGTTCTGTATCTTTTTAAAACATAAAATCGCCCAAAAAAATTTGACCAACTTCTTGAAATTTTGACCATGCCGGCATGGTCGATTTTGGGGGTTTTACGGACTCAAATTTAAGTCACAAAATCCTCAATACATCTCAAACTAGGGCTTATTTACCTAGTCCGCACAAGTAAACTGTCTTCAGGAGTCTGTTCTGTATCTTTTTAAAACATAAAATCGCCCAAAAAAATTTGACCAAATTCTTGAAATTTTGACCATGCCGGCATGGTCGATTTTTTGGGTTTTTCGAACACAAAATTAAGTCACAAAATCCTCAATACATCTCAAACTAGGGCTTATTTACCTAGTCCGCACAAGTAAACTGTCTTCAGGAGTCTGTTCTGTATCTTTTTAAAACATAAAATCGCCCAAAAAAAATTGACCAAATTCTTGAAATTTTGACCATGCCGGCATGGTCGATTTTTGGGGTTTTTCGGACACAAAATTAAGTCACAAAATCCTCAATACATCTCAAACTAGGGCTTATTTACATAGTCCGCACAAGTAAACTGTCTTCAGGAGTCTGTTCTGTATCTTTTTAAAACATAAAATCGCCCCCAAAAAATTGACCAAATTCTTGAAATTTTGACCATGCCGGCATGGTCGATTTTTTTGGTTTTTCAGACACAAAATTAAGTCACAAAATCCTCAATACATCTCAAACTAGGGCTTATTTACCTAGTCCGCACAAGTAAACTGTCTTCAGGAGTCTGTTCTGTATCTTTTTAAAACATAAAATCGCCAAAAAAAAAATTGAATAAATTCTTGAAATTTTGACCATGCCGGCATGGTCGATTTTTTTGGTTTTTCAGACACAAAATTAAGTCACAAAATCCTCAATACATCTCAAACTAGGGCTTATTTACCTAGTCCGCACAAGTAAACTGTCTTCAGGAGTCTGTTCTGTATCTTTTTAAAACATAAAATCGCAAAAAAAAAATTGAATAAATTCTTGAAATTTTGACCATGCCGGCATGGTCGATTTTTGGGGTTTTTCGGACACAAAATTAAGTCACAAAATCCTCAATACATCTCAAACTAGGGCTTATTTACCTAGTCCGCACGAGTAAACTGTCTTCAGGAGTCGTTCTGTATCTTTTTAAAACATAAAATCGCCCCAAAAAAATTGACCAAATTCTTGAAATTTTGACCATGCCGGCATGGTCGATTTTTTTTGGTTTTTCGGACACAAAATTAAGTCACAAAATCCTCAATATATCTCAAGCTATGGCTTATTTACCCAGTCTGCACAAGTAAACTGTCTTCAGGAGTCTGTTCTGTATCTTTTTAAAACATAAAATCGCCCAAAAAAAATTTGACCAAATTCTTGAAATTTTGACCATGCCGGCATGGTTGATTTTTTTGTTTTTTCAGACACAAAATTAAGTCACAAAATCCTCAATACATCTTAAACTAGGGCTTATTTACCTAGTCCGCACAAGTAAACTGTCTTCAGGAATCTGTTCTGTATCTTTTTAAAACATAAAATCGCCAAAAAAAATTGACCAAATTCTTGAAATTTTGACCATGCCGGCAAGGTCGATTTTGGGGGTTTTTCGGACACAAAATTAAGTCACAAAATCCTCAATACATCTCAAACTAGGTCTTATTTACATAGTCCGCACAAGTAAACTGTCTTCAGGAGTCTGTTCTGTATCTTTTTAAAACATAAAATCGCCAAAAAAATTTGACCAAATTCTTGAAATTTTGACCATGCCGGCATGGTCGATTTTTTTTGGTTTTTCGGACACAAAATTAAGTCACAAAATCCTCAATATATCTCAAGCTATGGCTTATTTACCCAGTCTGCACAAGTAAACTGTCTTCAGGAGTCTGTTCTGTATCTTTTTAAAACATAAAATCGCCCAAAAAAAATTGACCAAATTCTTGAAATTTTGACCATGCCCGGCTTGGTCGATTTTGGGGGTTTTTCGGACACAAAATTAAGTCACAAAATCCTCAATACATCTCAAACTAGGGCTTATTTACCTAGTCCGCACAAGTAAACTGTCTTCAGGAGTCTGTTCTGTATCTTTTTAAAACATAAAATCGCCCCAAAAAAATTGACCAAATTCTTGAAATTTTGACCATGCCGGCATGGTCGTTTTTGTTGGTTTTTCGGACACAAAATTAAGTCACAAAATCCTCAATACATCTCAAACTAGGGCTTATTTACTTAGTCCGCACAAGTAAACAGTCTTCAGGAGTCTGTTCTGTATCTTTTTAAAACATAAAATCGCCAAAAAAAATTTGACCAAATTCTTGAAATTTTGACCATGCCGGCATGGTCGATTTTTTTGGTTTTTCGGACACAAAATTAAGTCACAAAATCCTTAATACATCTCAAACTAGGTCTTATTTACCTAGTCCGCACAAGTAAACTGTCTTCAGGAGTCTGTTCTGTATCTTTTTAAAACATAAAATCGCCCAAAAAAAATTTGACCAAATTCTTGAAATTTTGACCATGCCGGCATGGTCGATTTTTTTTTGATTTTCGGACTAAAAATTTAGTCACAAAATCCTCAATACATCTCAAGCTATGGCTTATTTACCCAGTCCGCACAAGTAAACTGTCTTCAGGAGTCTGTTCTGTATCTTTTTAAAACATAAAATCACCCAAAAAAAATTGACCAAATTCTTGAAATTTTGACCATGCCGGCATGGTCGATTTTGGGGGTTTTTCGGACACAAAATTAAGTCACAAAATCCTCAATACATCTCAAACTAGGGCTTATTTACCTAGTCCGCACAAGTAAACTGTCTTCAGGAGTCTGTTCTGTATCTTTTTTAAAACATAAAATCGCCAAAAAAAATTTGACCAAATTCTTGAAATTTTGACCATGCCGGCATGGTCGATTTTGGGGGTTTTTTCGGACACAAAATTAAGTCACAAAATCCTTAATACATCTCAAACTAGGTCTTATTTACCTAGTCCGCACAAGTAAACTGTCTTCAGGAGTCTGTTCTGTATCTTTTTAAAACATAAAATCGCCCAAAAAAATTTGACCAAATTCTCGAAATTTTGACCATGCCGGCATGGTCGATTTTTTTTTGATTTTCGGACTAAAAATTTAGTCACAAAATCCTCAATACATCTCAAGCTATGGCTTATTTACCCAGTCCGCACAAGTAAACTGTCTTCAGGAGTCTGTTCTGTATCTTTTTAAAACATAAAATCACCAAAAAAAAATTGACCAAATTCTTGAAATTTTGACCATGCCGGCAAGGTCGATTTTGTTGGTTTTTCGGACACAAAATTAAGTCACAAAATCCTCAATACATCTTAAACTAGGGCTTATTTACCTAGTCCGCACAAGTAAACTGTCTTCAGGAGTCTGTTCTTTATCTTTTTAAAACATAAAATCGCCCAAAAAAATTGACAAAATTCTTGAAATTTTGACCATGCCGGCATGGTCGATTTTTTTTAGATTTTCGGACTAAAAATTTAGTCACAAAATCCTCAATACATCTCAAACTAGGGCTTATTTACCTAGTCCGCACAAGTAAACTGTCTTCAGGAGTCTGTTCTGTATCTTTTTAAAACATAAAATCGCCCAAAAAAATTTGACCAAATTCTTGAAATTTTGACCATGCCGGCATGGTCGATTTTTTTGGTTTTTCGAACACAAAATTAAGTCACAAAATCCTCAATACATCTCAAACTAGGGCTTATTTACCTAGTCCGCACAAGTAAACTGTCTTCAGGAATCTGTTCTGTATCTTTTTAAAACATAAAATCGCCAAAAAAAATTGACCAAATTCTTGAAATTTTGACCATGCCGGCAAGGTCGATTTTGGGGGTTTTTCGGACACAAAATTAAGTCACAAAATCCTCAATACATCTCAAACTAGGTCTTATTTACATAGTCCGCACAAGTAAACTGTCTTCAGGAGTCTGCTCTGTATCTTTTTAAAACATAAAATCACCAAAAAAATTTGACCAAATTCTTGAAATTTTGACCATGCCGGCATGGTCGATTTTTTTTGGTTTTTCGGACACAAAATTAAGTCACAAAATCCTCAATATATCTCAAGCTATGGCTTATTTACCCAGTCTGCACAAGTAAACTGTCTTCAGGAGTCTGTTCTGTATCTTTTTAAAACATAAAATCGCCAAAAAAAATTGACCAAATTCTTGAAATTTTGACCATGCCGGCATGGTCGATTTTGGGGGTTTTTCGGACACAAAATTAAGTCACAAAATCCTCAATACATCTCAAACTATGGCTTATTTACCCAGTCTGCACAAGTAAACTGTCTTCAGGAGTCTGTTCTGTATCTTTTTAAAACATAAAATCGCCAAAAAAAATTGACCAAATTCTTGAAATTTTGACCATGCCGGCATGGTCGATTTTGGGGGTTTTTCGGACACAAAATTAAGTCACAAAATCCTCAATACATCTCAAACTAGGTCTTATTTACATAGTCCGCACAAGTAAACTGTCTTCAGGAGTCTGTTCTGTATCTTTTTAAAACATAAAATCGCCAAAAAAATTTGACCAAATTCTTGAAATTTTGACCATGCCGGCATGGTCGATTTTTTTTGGTTTTTCGGACACAAAATTAAGTCACAAAATCCTCAATATATCTCAAGCTATGGCTTATTTACCCAGTCTGCACAAGTAAACTGTCTTCAGGAGTCTGTTCTGTATCTTTTTAAAACATAAAATCGCCCCAAAAAAATTGACCAAATTCTTAAAATTTTGACCATGCCGGCATGGTCGATTTTGGGGGTTTTTCGGACACAAAATTAAGTCACAAAATCCTCAATACATCTCAAACTAGGGCTTATTTACCTAGTCCGCACAAGTAAACTGTCTTCAGGAGTCTGTTCTGTATCTTTTTAAAACATAAAATCGCCCCCAAAAAATTGACCAAATTCTTGAAATTTTGACCATGCCGGCATGGTCGTTTTTGTTGGTTTTTCGGACACAAAATTAAGTCACAAAATCCTCAATACATCTCAAACTAGGGCTTATTTACTTAGTCCGCACAAGTAAACAGTCTTCAGGAGTCTGTTCTGTATCTTTTTAAAACATAAAATCGCCAAAAAAAATTTGACCAAATTCTTGAAATTTTGACCATGCCGGCATGGTCGATTTTTTTGGTTTTTCGGACACAAAATTAAGTCACAAAATCCTTAATACATCTCAAACTAGGTCTTATTTACCTAGTCCGCACAAGTAAACTGTCTTCAGGAGTCTGTTCTGTATCTTTTTAAAACATAAAATCGCCCAAAAAAATTTGACCAAATTCTTGAAATTTTGACCATGCCGGCATGGTCGATTTTTTTTTGATTTTCGGACTAAAAATTTAGTCACAAAATCCTCAATACATCTCAAGCTATGGCTTATTTACCCAGTCCGCACAAGTAAACTGTCTTCAGGAGTCTGTTCTGTATCTTTTTAAAACATAAAATCACCCAAAAAAATTTGACCAAATTCTTGAAATTTTGACCATGCCGGCATGGTCAATTTTGGGGGTTTTTCGGACACAAAATTAAGTCACAAAATCCTCAATACATCTCAAACTAGGGCTTTTTTACCTAGTCCGCACAAGTAAACTGTCTTCAGGAGTCTGTTCTGTATCTTTTTAAAACATAAAATCGCCAAAAAAAAATTGACCAAATTGTTGAAATTTTGACCATGCCGGCATGGTCGATTTTATTGGTTTTTCGGACACAAAATTAAGTCACAAAATCCTCAATACATCTCAAACTAGGGCTTATTTACCTAGTCCGCACAAGTAAACAGTCTTCAGGAGTCTGTTCTGTATCTTTTTAAAACATAAAATCGCCCAAAAAAAATTTGACCAAATTCTTGAAATTTTGACCATGCAGGCATGGTCGATTTTTTTTGGTTTTTCGGACACAAAATTATGTCACAAAATCCTTAATACATCTCAAACTAGGTCTTATTTACCTAGTCCGCACAAGTAAACTGTCTTCAGGAGTCTGTTCTGTATCTTTTTTAAACATAAAATCGCCAAAAAAAATTTGACCAAATTCTTGAAATTTTTACCATGCCGGCATGGTCGATTTTGTTGGTTTTTCAGACACAAAATTAAGTCACAAAATCCTCAATACATCTCAAACTAGGGCTTATTTACCTAGTCCGCACAAGTAAACTGTCTTCAGGAGTCTGTTCTGTATCTTTTTAAAACATAAAATCGCCCAAAAAAAATTGACCAAATTCTTGAAATTTTGACCATGCCGGCATGGTCGATTTTTTTTTGATTTTCGGACTAACAATTTAGTCACAAAATCCTCAATACATCTCAAGCTATGGCTTATTTACCCAGTCCGCACAAGTAAACTGTCTTCAGGAGTCTGTTCTGTATCTTTTTAAAACATAAAATCGTCAAAAAAAAATTGACCAAATTCTTGAAATTTTGACCATGCCGGCATGGTCGATTTTTGGGGTTTTTCGGACACAAAATTAAGTCACAAAATCCTCAATATATCTCAAGCTATTGCTTATTTACCCAGTCCGCACAAGTAAACTGTCATCAGGAGTCTGTTCTGTATCTTTTTAAAACATAAAATCGCCAAAAAAATTTGACAAAATTCTTGAAATTTTGACCATGCCGGCATGGTCGATTTTGTTGGTTTTTCGGACACAAAATTAAGTCACAAAATCCTCAATACATCTCAAACAAGGGCTTATTTACCTAGTCCGCACAAGTAAACTGTCTTCAGGAGTCTGTTCTGTATCTTTTTAAAACATAAAATCGCCCAAAAAAATTGACCAAATTCTTGAAATTTTGACCATGCCGGCATGGTCGATTTTTTTTAGATTTTCGGACTAAAAATTTAGTCACAAAATCCTCAATACATCTCAAACTAGGGCTTATTTACATAGTCCGCACAAGTAAACTGTCTTCAGGAGTCTGTTCTGTATCTTTTTAAAACATAAAATCGCCCAAAAAAATTTGACCAAATTCTTGAAATTTTGACCATGCCGGCATGGTCGATTTTTTTGGTTTTTTCGAACACAAAATTAAGTCACAAAATCCTCAATACATCTCAAACTAGGGCTTATTTACCTAGTTCGCACAAGTAAACTGTCTTCAGGAGTCTGTTCTGTATCTTTTTAAAACATAATATCGCCCCAAAAAATTGACGAAATTCTTGAAATTTTGACCATGCCGGCATGGTCCATTTTTTTTAGATTTTCGGACTAAAAATTTAGTCACAAAATCCTCAATACATCTCAAACTAGGGCTTATTTACCTAGTCCGCACAAGTAAACTGTCTTCAGGAGTCTGTTCTGTATCTTTTTAAAACATAAAATCGCCCAAAAAAATTGACCAAATTCTTGAAATTTTTACCATGCCGGCATGGTCAGTTTTTTTAGTTTTTCGGACACAAAATTAAGTCACAAAATCCTCAATATATCTCAAGCTATGGCTTATTTACCCAGTCCGCACAAGTAAACTGTCATCAGGAGTCTGTTCTGTATCTTTTTAAAACATAAAATCGCCCAAAAAAAATTGACAAACTTCTTGAAATTTTTACCATGCCGGCATGGTCGATTTTTGGGGTTTTTCGGACACAAAATTAAGTCACAAAATCCTCAATACATCTCAAACTAGGGCTTATTTACCTAGTCCGCACAAGTAAACTGTCTTCAGGAGTCTGTTCTGTATCTTTTTTAAAACATAAAATCGCCAAAAAAAAATTGACCAAATTCTTGAAATTTTGACCATGCCGGCATGGTCGATTTTTGGGGTTTTTCGGACACAAAATTAAGTCACAAAATCCTCAATACATCTCAAACTAGGGCTTATTTACCTAGTCCGCACAAGTAAACTGTCTTCAGGAGTCTGTTCTGTATCTTTTTAAAACATAAAATCGCCCAAAAAAATTTACCAAATTCTTGAAATTTTGACCATGCCGGCATGGTCAATTTTTTTAGTTTTTCGGACACAAAATTAAGTCACAAAATCCTCAATATATCTCAAGCTATGGCTTATTTACCCAGTCCGCACAAGTAAACTGTCATCAGGAGTCTGTTCTGTATCTTTTTAAAACATAAAATCGCCCAAAAAAAATTGACCAAATTCTTGAAATTTTGACCATGCCGGCATGGTCGATTTTTGGGGGTTTTAGGACACAAAATTAAGTCACAAAATCCTCAATACATCTCAAACTAGGGCTTATTTACCTAGTCCGCACAAGTAAACTGTCTTCAGGAGTCTGTTCTGTATCTTTTTAAAACATAAAATCGCCAAAAAAAATTTGACCAAATTCTTGAAATTTTGAGCATGCCGGCATGGTCGATTTTGGGGGTTTTTCGGACACAAAACTAAGTCACAAAATCCTCAATACATCTCAAACTATGGCTTATTTACCCAGTCTGCACAAGTAAACTGTCTTCAGGAGTCTGTTCTGTATCTTTTTAAAACATAAAATCGCCAAAAAAAAAATGACCAAATTCTTGAAATTTTGACCATGCCGGCATGGTCGATTTTGGGGGTTTTTCGGACACAAAATTAAGTCACAAATTCCTCAAAACATCTCAAACTAGGGCTTATTTACCTAGTCCGCACAAGTAAACTGTCTTCAGGAGTCTGTTCTGTATCTTTTTAAAACATAAAATCGCCAAAAAAAATTTGACCAAATTCTTGAAATTTTGACCATGCCGGCATGGTCGATTTTGTTGGTTTTTCGGACACAAAATTAAGTCACAAAATCCTCAATACATCTCAAACTAGGGCTTATTTACCTAGTCCGCACAAGTAAACTGTCTTCAGGAGTCTGTTCTGTATCTTTTTAAAACATAAAATCGCCAAAAAGAAATTTGACCAAATTCTTGAATTTTTGACCATGCCGGCATGGTCGATTTTTGGGGTTTTTCGGACACAAAATTAAGTCACAAAATCCTCAATACATCTCAAACTAGGGCTTATTTACCTAGTCCGCACAAGTAAACTGTCTTCAGGAGTCTGTTCTGTATCTTTTTAAAACATAAAATCGCCAAAAAAAAAATTGACCAAATTCTTGAAATTTTGACCATGCCGGCATGGTCGATTTTGTTGGTTTTTCGGACACAAAATTAAGTCACAAAATCCTCAATACGTCTCAAACTAGGGCTTATTTACCTAGTCCGCACAAGTAAACTGTCTTCAGGAGTCTGTTCTGTATCTTTTTAAAACATAAAATCGCCAAAAAAAAATTGACCAAATTCTTGAAATTTTGACCATGCCGGCATGGTCGATTTTTGGGGTTTTTTCGGACACAAAATTAAGTCACAAAATCCTCAATACATCTCAAACTAGGGCTTATTTACCTAGTCCGCACAAGTAAACTGTCTTCAGGAGTCTGTTCTGTATCTTTTTAAAACATAAAATCGCCCCCCAAAAAATGACCAAATTCTTGAAATTTTGACCATGCCGGCATGGTCGATTTTTTTTTGATTTTCGGACTAAAAATTTAGTCACAAAATCCTCAATAAATCTCAAACTAGGGCTTATTTACCTAGTCCGCACAAGTAAACTGTCTTCAGGAGTCTGTTCTGTATCTTTTTAAAACATAAAATCGTCAAACAAAAATTGACCAAATTCTTGAAATTTTGACCATGCCGGCATGGTCGATTTTGGGGGTTTTTCGGACACAAAATTAAGTCACAAAATCCTCAATACATCTCAAACTAGGGCTTATTTACCTAGTCCGCACAAGTAAACTGTCTTCAGGAGTCTGTTCTGTATCTTTTTAAAACATAAAATCGTCCAAAAAAATTTGACCAAATTCTTGAAATTATGACCATGCCGGCATGGTCGATTTTTTTAGTTTTTCGGACACAAAATTAAGTCACGAAATCCTCAATATATCTCAAGCTATGGCTTATTTACCCAGTTCGCACAAGTAAACTGTCTTCAGGAGTCTGTTCTGTATCTTTTTAAAACATAAAATCGCCCAAAAAAATTTGACCAACTTCTTGAAATTTTGACCATGCCGGCATGGTCGATTTTGGGGGTTTTTCGGACACAAAATTAAGTCACAAAATCCTCAATACATCTCAAACTAGGGCTTATTTACCTAGTCCGCACAAGTAAACTGTCTTCAGGAGTCTGTTCTGTATCTTTTTAAAACATAAAATCGCCAAAAAAAAAATTGACCAAATTGTTGAAATTTTGACCATGCCGGCATGGTCGATTTTGTTGGTTTTTCGGACACAAAATTAAGTCACAAAATCCTCAATACATCTCAAACTAGGGCTTATTTACCTAGTCCGCACAAGTAAACAGTCTTCAGGAGTCTGTTCTGTATCTTTTTAAAACATAAAATCGCCAAAAAGAAATTTGACCAAATTCTTGAATTTTTGACCATGCCGGCATGGTCGATTTTTGGGGTTTTTCGGACACAAAATTAAGTCACAAAATCCTCAATACATCTCAAACTAGGGCTTATTTACCTAGTCCGCACAAGTAAACTGTCTTCAGGAGTCTGTTCTGTATCTTTTTAAAACATAAAATCGCCAAAAAAAAATTGACCAAATTGTTGAAATTTTGACCATGCCGGCATGGTCGATTTTGTTGGTTTTTCGGACACAAAATTAAGTCACAAAATCCTCAATACATCTCAAACTAGGGCTTATTTACCTAGTCCGCACAAGTAAACTGTCTTCAGGAGTCTGTTCTGTATCTTTTTAAAACATAAAATCGCCCCCAAAAAAATGACCAAATTCTTGAAATTTTTGACCATGCCGGCATTGTCGATTTTTGGGGTTTTTCGGACACAAAATTAAGTCACAAAATCCTCAATAAATCTCAAACTAGGGCTTATTTACCTAGTCCGCACAAGTAAACTGTCTTCAGGAGTCTGTTCTGTATCTTTTTAAAACATAAAATCGTCAAACAAAAATTGACCAAATTCTTGAAATTTTGACCATGCCGGCATGGTCGATTTTTGGGGTTTTTCAGACACAAAATTAAGTCACAAAATCCTCAATACATCTCAAACTAGGGCTTATTTACCTAGTCCGCACAAGTAAACTGTCTTCAGGAGTCTGTTCTGTATCTTTTTAAAACATAAAATCGCCAAAAAAAAATTGACCAAATTCTTGAAATTTTGACCATGCCGGCATGGTCGATTTTGTTGGTTTTTCGGACACAAAATTAAGTCACAAAATCCTCAATACATCTCAAACTAGGGCTTATTTACCTAGTCCGCACAAGTAAACTGTCTTCAGGAGTCTGTTCTGTATCTTTTTAAAACATAAAATCGCCCCCAAAAAAATGACACAACCGATCATCAAATCACGAATTTTTTGAAAACGTGTGTTGATGGAAAAAGTATAATTCAGGACTGATAGTATGAGATAAAAAATCACCCAAAACGCAGTTTTGCGAACTTCACTTCCGTATTTTGAGGTTAGTTTTTTGTAACATTTTGGCCGCGGTTTATACGCCGCGCGGTTTATACGCTGACACTAAATATTTGTTTCCATATTTTGGAGCATTGCGGTTTATACGCCGGGCGGTTTATAATCCGAAAATTACGGTACTTGTGCGGACTGGGTAAATAAGCCCTAGTTTGAGATGTATTGAGGATTTTGTGACTTAATTTTGTGTCCGAAAAACCCCCAAAAATCGACCATGCCGGCATGGTCAAAATTTCAAGAATTTGGTCAATTTTTTTTTGGCGACTTTATGTTTTAAAAAGATACAGAACAGACTCCTGAAGACAGTTTACTTGTGCGGACTAGGTAAATAAGCCCTAGTTTGAGATGTATTGAGGATTTTGTGACTTAATTTTGTGTCCGAAAAACCCCCAAAATCGACCATGCCGGCATGGTCAAAATTTCAAGAATTTTGTCAAATTTTTTTGGCGATTTTATGTTTTAAAAAGATACAGAACAGACTCCTGATGACAGTTTACTTGTGCGGACTGGGTAAATAAGCAATAGCTTGAGATATATTGAGGATTTTGTGACTTAATTTTGTGTCCGAAAAACCCCAAAAAATCGACCATGCCGGCATGGTCAAAATTTCAAGAATTTGGTCAATTTTTTTTTGACGATTTTATGTTTTAAAAAGATACAGAACAGACTCCTGAAGACAGTTTACCGTAATTTTCGGATTATAAACCGCGGTTTATACGTTGATTTTGAATTTTTTTTGTACTCCTGCGGTTTATGCGCCGGGTGGCTTATATGCCGACGTATAAATATTGAAGAGAAAAACCAGCGTTTTTTTAAAGAAAGATCGTTTGTAAAATATTCTAAATAAAAACAATGTTCTTAAACGAAATAAAATCCTGCAAAACATGCCTGTGTGATGACAAAGTTACAACGCAACTCGCACTGTGGCAACTACAATGACTGACTGATGTGCCGCCCGCCTGTCACTGCACATCGCCACAAAGAGGACCGCAAACGCGCACGGCCCCTCTGTGTGTGTACACATACACATGTTGTGATTGGCCGTTGATGATTGTCCGTTGATGATTGGCCGTTGACAGTTCCATTCATAAGATCTTGGCTAGACTTCTGACGGCTCGAGTAGATAGCGCCTGCTGCACATTGTACAACACATAGCCTGAACATCTGATGCCACACTTCGAGGCTCGGGGCCCAGTCTAAGTCTAATCAAACGTGAACAGATTTTGTCAACAGAGGGCGATGCGATGCAGGGCAAAGTTCAACTATTTCTCGGTGTGCGTTGTCGACCGATCGTTGATTCACGAAGATTTTGTTGCCAACGAAGTTCAAAACATGGTCAACACAACCGATCATCAAATCACGAATTTTTTGAAAACGTGTGTTGATGGAAAAAGTATAATTCAGGACTGATAGTATGAGATAAAAAATCACCCAAAACGCAGTTTTGCGAACTTCACTTCCGTATTTTGAGGTTAGTTTTTTGTAACATTTTGGCCGCGGTTTATACGCCGCGCGGTTTATACGCTGACACTAAATATTTGTTTCCATATTTTGGAGCATTGCGGTTTATACGCCGGGCGGTTTATAATCCGAAAATTACGGTACTTGTGCGGACTGGGTAAATAAGCCATAGCTTGAGATGTATTGAGGATTTTGTGACTAAATTGTTAGTCCGAAAATCAAAAAAAAATCGACCATGCCGGCATGGTCAAAAATTTCAAGATTTGGTCAATTTTTTTTGGGCGATTTTATGTTTTAAAAAGATACAGAACAGACTCCTGAAGACTGTTTACTTGTGCGGACTAGGTAAATAAGCCCTAGTTTGAGATGTATTGAGGATTTTGTGACTTAATTTTGTGTCTGAAAAACCAACAAAATCGACCATGCCGGCATGGTCAAAATTTCAACAATTTGGTCAATTTTCTTTTTGGCGATTTTATGTTTTAAAAAGATACAGAACAGACTCCTGAAGACTGTTTACTTGTGCGGACTAGGTAAATAAGCCCCTAGTTTGAGATGTATTGAGGATTTTGTGACTTAATTTTGTGTCCGAAAAACCAACAAAATCGACCATGCCGGCATGGTCAAAATTTCAACAATTTGGTCAATTTTTTTTTGGCGATTTTTATGTTTTAAAAAGATACAGAACAGACTCCTGAAGACAGTTTACTTGTGCGGACTAGGTAAATAAGCCCTAGTTTGAGATGTATTGAGGATTTTGTGACTTAATTTTGTGTCCGAAAAACCCCCAAAATCGACCATTGCCGGCATGGTCAAAATTTCAAGAATTTGGTCAATTTTTTTTTGGCGACTTTATGTTTTAAAAAGATACAGAACAGACTCCTGAAGACAGTTTACTTGTGCGGACTAGGTAAATAAGCCCTAGTTTGAGATGTATTGAGGATTTTGTGACTTAATTTTGTGTCCGAAAAACCCAAAAAATCGACCATGCCGGCATGGTCAAAATTTCAAGAAGTTGGTCAAATTTTTTTGGGCGATTTTATGTTTTAAAAAGATACAGAACAGACTCCTGAAGACAGTTTACTTGTGCGGACTGGGTAAATAAGCCATAGCTTGAGATATATTGAGGATTTCGTGACTTAATTTTGTGTCCGAAAAACTAAAAAAATCGACCATGCCGGCATGGTCAAAATTTCAAGAATTTGGTCAAATTTTTTTGGACGATTTTATGTTTTAAAAAGATACAGAACAGACTCCTGAAGACAGTTTACTTGTGCGGACTAGGTAAATAAGCCCTAGTTTGAGATGTATTGAGGATTTTGTGACTTAATTTTGTGTCCGAAAAACCCCCAAAATCGACCATGCCGGCATGGTCAAAATTTCAAGAATTTGGTCAATTTTTGTTTGACGATTTTATGTTTTAAAAAGATACAGAACAGACTCCTGAAGACAGTTTACTTGTGCGGACTAGGTAAATAAGCCCTAGTTTGAGATTTATTGAGGATTTTGTGACTTAATTTTGTGTCCGAAAAACCCCAAAAATCGACCATGCCGGCATGGTCAAAATTTAAAGAATTTGGTCATTTTTTTGGGGGCGATTTTATGTTTTAAAAAGATACAGAACAGACTCCTGAAGACAGTTTACTTGTGCGGACTGGGTAAATAAGCCATAGCTTGAGATATATTGAGGATTTCGTGACTTAATTTTGTGTCCGAAAAACTAAAAAAATCGACCATGCCGGCATGGTCAAAATTTCAAGAATTTGGTCAAATTTTTTTGGACGATTTTATGTTTTAAAAAGATACAGAACAGACTCCTGAAGACAGTTTACTTGTGCGGACTAGGTAAATAAGCCCTAGTTTGAGATGTATTGAGGATTTTGTGACTTAATTTTGTGTCCGAAAAACCCCCAAAATCGACCATGCCGGCATGGTCAAAATTTCAAGAATTTGGTCAATTTTTGTTTGACGATTTTATGTTTTAAAAAGATACAGAACAGACTCCTGAAGACAGTTTACTTGTGCGGACTAGGTAAATAAGCCCTAGTTTGAGATTTATTGAGGATTTTGTGACTTAATTTTGTGTCCGAAAAACCCCCAAAATCGACCATGCCGGCATGGTCAAAATTTAAAATCGCCCAAAAAAATTGACCAAATTCTTGAAATTTTGACCATGCCGGCATCCCCTTAAAAAATGTGGTCGGGATCCCGATATATCCCGCCGGGATTCCCGACATATCCCACCGGGATATGTTGGGATAAGTCGGGATGGAGGTATCCCGATGGGATACATCGGGATAGGTTATGTCGGGATCCCAACCAAAGGTGGGACGAGTCGGGATCCCGATGGAATGGTGGTCAGAATCCCGACCGAAGGCGGGATGAGTTGGGATAAGGTGGGATCCCGATCAGCTCATCCCGGCATTGTTGGGATCCCACCTGTTTGGGGTGGGATAGAATGAGATATAAAAATGAAACTTAGACTGTAGGTGCTTGACACTTGAAACAAATGATATACAAAATTGACATATTTAAAACATGCTATAATCATGTTTTACATGTCAATCTTGTATTTTTTAAAATAACTTATAGCGCCATTATATTACTTGAAAAATATGATGGAAGTGCACCCTATTATTGCCCCCAACAAAATGAGCCAAAACTCAGTATTCACTGGCCAAGTCTGGTCCTATATAGCTGTCATTGTAATTCAGTGCAAATTGGTCTTTAGGCCGTTCCAATTTTATTAGTTGGTTTACGGATCGCGGCGACCAATTTTCTTGAAAAATTGAAGAAGGAAAAAAAAAGGGAAATCCATCATTTTTTTTTTTCGTCCGGCGACGATGAATATTCAACTTTTGGTCAGATTATTAAAAGATTGTATCTTATTTAAGCTGATTTTTTTATCGAGAAAATGGGTTGCGAAAACCCCCCCAAAAGCCAAAGCATCGTGGTTACGTTTCAATCACACATACACATTGCGATGCGTCGGCGGCCCGACGCATGCACAGTTGCGTAGAGTTATCTCCCTCTATGCCTCATGTTTTGATGTCAAATACATACAGCGCAGCGGGCTGTGTGCTCAATAGTGAGAACGGCCATGTGTGCAAGACCAGGGGTTGGGTGTTAGACGAGAAGTGTAATATGCGATGTGAATGAAATAGTCTGACATCCATGTCCCTTTATACCAGATGGTAAACATGTACATGTGTGTAATCAGCGTTCTGTCAAAGTATTGGAGAAGTGGTGGATCGAAATTACGATGACAAGAATACTTTTTTTGTGACTGCAAAAGAGGGAGGAAAGCTGGATAGCTCACCTGGAGGTACACAAGAGACGTTGCCACTTAATATGGGGGTATGTTGTGTCAGATACATTTCTCAAAAAAATAGAAATTGTAGGCTAAAAATCTTACAGATGTCCAGCGAACAATTGTGCGTCGATACTCGTGGAGCGCATTCTTGGGATTTGCATAATCTCCATATTGCCCACAATTCGTTATTAAACTGCTCCTTATTCACAGCGCAAATTGTGCAAATCCCAAGAATGCGCTCCACGAGGAAAAACGCACAACAAAAAAGTCACTGGACATCGCCATCGGTTCAGATATTTAGCTAAAAAAGTAAAATTGTTGTATTATTATTACAAAGAAATGTATCTGAAACGACGTACCACACCATATTTATAAAATCAAAGAATGGGCTGGAACAGCGGGAGAGGTTGGCCACAAACAAAGCCAGAAAAGTTTGGACTTCTCTTGGAGTTGGTTGTTTCTTTTGAAGAATGTGCCTAAGGAGATTGAAGTTAAAATAGTGCAGTGTGTGTGACTGGACTTCAGCAACTGTATAACGAACAGTCAACATCAGTTATTGTTTTATATTGGGTTGGCAGTTTTTTTACACTGCACTGAGGATATTGTTTGAACGATTTAATTGTGTATGGCAAAAGATGATAATAAATTCTTAATAATTGTATAAAAAAAAAAAAATTTCAGTTATTTCAGCTTTCTCACAGGTGGAACTGAACTACTCCTAGAACTATTCGGTTCGTTCCGCTATCGTCTCCCCGACCCTCATAGGTCATCATGTACAAAATCCTATTCGAAACTTTTTCCCCTTCACGTTTATGCACCTGGACTTCTCTTTTGAAAACGGAGCTCGCCAAAATTAGGCTCTATCTATTCATTGTTTTCAAAGTGAGCTCGGGGTGGGTCCAGAAAATCCACCCCGCAAAAAAAAGGTGCAAAAAATGATAAATTCCCATCGTTTATTCAGAATCGTCGCCTTCCGATAACAAAATGGCCGCCGTCGCTTGTATCACTGGTATGCTGCGTGCAACGCTGGTCCACGACATGCCTTCACATAGTATCCTGTGCGCAACACTGGTTTACAATAATCAATGGTTTATCTTTTATCCGTAAGCCGTTGGTTATTGTGAACCAGCGTTGCGCGCAGCATACCATTGATACAAGCGACGGCGGCCATTTTTGTTATCGGAAGGCGACGATTCTGAATAAACGATGGGAATTTATCATTTTTTGCATCTTTTTTTTGCGGAGTGGATTTTCTGGACCCACCCCGAGCTCACTTTGAAAACAATGAATACATAGAGCCTAATTTTGGCGAGCTCCGTTTTCAAAAGAGAAGTCCAGGTGCATAAACGTGAAGGGGAAAGAGTTTCGAATAGGATTTTGTACATGATGACCTATGAGGGTCGGGGAGACGATAGCGGAACGAACCGAATAGTTCTAGGAGTAGAACTGAACCATCTCAATGAGTTGCCAGATATCCCAGTGGGATACGTTGGGATCCCGGTGGGATACTTCGAGATCCCAGTGGGATACGTTGGGATTCCGACAAAATATCCCCGGTGGGATAGGTCTGGAATCCCAGTGGGATACAGACTGGGATCCCAACCTATCCCATAGGGATCCTGGTGGGATAGGTCGGGATCCCGACAAAATATCCCGATGGGATAGGTCGGGATCCTGGTGGGATACTGCCCGGGATCCCGACCTATCCCATCGGAATCCCGATGGGATAGGTCGGGATCCCGACAAAATATCCCGATGGGATAGGTCGGGATCCCGGGCAGTATCCCACCGGGATCCCGACCTATCCCATCGGGATCCCGATCAGTATCCCGATGGGATAGGTCGGGATCCCGACAAAATATCCCGATGGGATAGGTCGGGATCCCGGGCAGTATCCCACCGGGATTCCCGACCTATCCCACCGGGATATTGGTTGGGATCCCGACCACATTTTTTAAGGGGATGGTCGATTTTTTTTTAGATTTTCGGACTAAAAATTTAGTCACAAAATCCTCAATACATCTCAAACTAGGGCTTATTTACATAGTCCGCACAAGTAAACTGTCTTCAGGAGTCTGTTCTGTATCTTTTTAAAACATAAAATCGCCCAAAAAAATTTGACCAAATTCTTGAAATTTTGACCATGCCGGCAATGGTCGATTTTTTTGGTTTTTCGAACACAAAATTAAGTCACAAAATCCTCAATACATCTCAAACTAGGGCTTATTTACCTAGTTCGCACAAGTAAACTGTCTTCAGGAGTCTGTTCTGTATCTTTTTAAAACATAATATCGCCCCAAAAAATTGACGAAATTCTTGAAATTTTGACCATGCCGGCATGGTCGATTTTTTTTAGATTTTCGGACTAAAAATTTAGTCACAAAATCCTCAATACATCTCAAACTAGGGCTTATTTACCTAGTCCGCACAAGTAAACTGTCTTCAGGAGTCTGTTCTGTATCTTTTTAAAACATAAAATCGCCCAAAAAAATTGACCAAATTCTTGAAATTTTTACCATGCCGGCATGGTCAGTTTTTTTAGTTTTTCGGACACAAAATTAAGTCACAAAATCCTCAATATATCTCAAGCTATGGCTTATTTACCCAGTCCGCACAAGTAAACTGTCATCAGGAGTCTGTTCTGTATCTTTTTAAAACATAAAATCGCCCAAAAAAAAATTGACAAAATTCTTGAAATTTTTACCATGCCGGCATGGTCGATTTTTGGGGTTTTTCGGACACAAGTCACAAAATCCTCAATACATCTCAAACTAGGGCTTATTTACCTAGTCCGCACAAGTAAACTGTCTTCAGGAGTCTGTTCTGTATCTTTTTAAAAACATAAAATCGCCAAAAAAAAATTGACCAAATTCTTGAAATTTTGACCATGCCGGCATGGTCGATTTTTGGGGTTTTTCGGACACAAAATTAAGTCACAAAATCCTCAATACATCTCAAACTAGGGCTTATTTACCTAGTCCGCACAAGTAAACTGTCTTCAGGAGTCTGTTCTGTATCTTTTTAAAACATAAAATCGCCCAAAAAAATTGACCAAATTCTTGAAATTTTGACCATGCCGGCATGGTCAATTTTTTTAGTTTTTCGGACACAAAATTAAGTCACAAAATCCTCAATATATCTCAAGCTATGGCTTATTTACCCAGTCCGCACAAGTAAACTGTCATCAGGAGTCTGTTCTGTATCTTTTTAAAACATAAAATCGCCCAAAAAAAATTGACCAAATTCTTGAAATTTTGACCATGCCGGCATGGTCGATTTTTGGGGGTTTTAGGACACAAAATTAAGTCACAAAATCCTCAATACATCTCAAACTAGGGCTTATTTACCTAGTCCGCACAAGTAAACTGTCTTCAGGAGTCTGTTCTGTATCTTTTTAAAACATAAAATCGCCAAAAAAAAATTGACCAAATTCTTGAAATTTTGAGCATGCCGGCATGGTCGATTTTGGGGGTTTTTCGGACACAAAACTAAGTCACAAAATCCTCAATACATCTCAAACTATGGCTTATTTACCCAGTCTGCACAAGTAAACTGTCTTCAGGAGTCTGTTCTGTATCTTTTTAAAACATAAAATCGCCAAAAAAAAAATGACCAAATTCTTGAAATTTTGACCATGCCGGCATGGTCGATTTTGGGGGTTTTTCGGACACAAAATTAAGTCACAAATTCCTCAAAACATCTCAAACTAGGGCTTATTTACCTAGTCCGCACAAGTAAACTGTCTTCAGGAGTCTGTTCTGTATCTTTTTAAAACATAAAATCGCCAAAAAAAATTTGACCAAATTCTTGAAATTTTGACCATGCCGGCATGGTCGATTTTGTTGGTTTTTCGGACACAAAATTTAGTCACAAAATCCTCAATACATCTCAAACTAGGGCTTATTTACCTAGTCCGCACAAGTAAACTGTCTTCAGGAGTCTGTTCTGTATCTTTTTAAAACATAAAATCGCCAAAAAGAAATTTGACCAAATTCTTGAATTTTTTTACCATGCCGGCATGGTCGATTTTTGGGGTTTTTCGGACACAAAATTAAGTCACAAAATCCTCAATACATCTCAAACTAGGTCTTATTTACCTAGTCCGCACAAGTAAACTGTCTTCAGGAGTCTGTTCTGTATCTTTTTAAAACATAAAATCGCCAAAAAAAAATTGACCAAATTCTTGAAATTTTGACCATGCCGGCATGGTCGATTTTGTTGGTTTTTCGGACACAAAATTAAGTCACAAAATCCTCAATACATCTCAAACTAGGGCTTATTTACCTAGTCCGCACAAGTAAACTGTCTTCAGGAGTCTGTTCTGTATCTTTTTAAAACATAAAATCGCCCAAAAAAAATTTGACCAAATTCTTGAAATTTTGACCATGCAGGCATGGTCGATTTTTTTTGGTTTTTCGGACACAAAATTATGTCACAAAATCCTTAATACATCTCAAACTAGGTCTTATTTACCTAGTCCGCACAAGTAAACTGTCTTCAGGAGTCTGTTCTGTATCTTTTTTAAACATAAAATCGCCAAAAAAAATTTGACCAAATTCTTGAAATTTTTACCATGCCGGCATGGTCGATTTTGTTGGTTTTTCAGACACAAAATTAAGTCACAAAATCCTCAATACATCTCAAACTAGGGCTTATTTACCTAGTCCGCACAAGTAAACTGTCTTCAGGAGTCTGTTCTGTATCTTTTTAAAACATAAAATCGCCCAAAAAAAATTGACCAAATTCTTGAAATTTTGACCATGCCGGCATGGTCGATTTTTTTTTAGATTTTCGGACTAACAATTTAGTCACAAAATCCTCAATACATCTCAAACTAGGGCTTATTTACATAGTCCGCACAAGTAAACTGTCTTCAGGAGTCTGTTCTGTATCTTTTTAAAACATAAAATCGCCCAAAAAAATTTGACCAAATTCTTGAAATTTTGACCATGCCGGCATGGTCGATTTTTTTGGTTTTTCGAACACAAAATTAAGTCACAAAATCCTCAATACATCTCAAACTAGGGCTTATTTACCTAGTTCGCACAAGTAAACTGTCTTCAGGAGTCTGTTCTGTATCTTTTTAAAACATAATATCGCCCCAAAAAATTGACGAAATTCTTGAAATTTTGACCATGCCGGCATGGTCGATTTTTTTTAGATTTTCGGACTAAAAATTTAGTCACAAAATCCTCAATACATCTCAAACTAGGGCTTATTTACCTAGTCCGCACAAGTAAACTGTCTTCAGGAGTCTGTTCTGTATCTTTTTAAAACATAAAATCGCCCAAAAAAATTGACCAAATTCTTGAAATTTTTACCATGCCGGCATGGTCAGTTTTTTTAGTTTTTCGGACACAAAATTAAGTCACAAAATCCTCAATATATCTCAAGCTATGGCTTATTTACCCAGTCCGCACAAGTAAACTGTCATCAGGAGTCTGTTCTGTATCTTTTTAAAACATAAAATCGCCCAAAAAAAATTGACAAAATTCTTGAAATTTTTACCATGCCGGCATGGTCGATTTTTGGGGTTTTTCGGACACAAAATTAAGTCACAAAATCCTCAATACATCTCAAACTAGGGCTTATTTACCTAGTCCGCACAAGTAAACTGTCTTCAGGAGTCTGTTCTGTATCTTTTTAAAACATAAAATCGCCAAAAAAAAATTGACCAAATTCTTGAAATTTTGACCATGCCGGCATGGTCGATTTTTGGGGTTTTTCGGACACAAAATTAAGTCACAAAATCCTCAATACATCTCAAACTAGGGCTTATTTACCTAGTCCGCACAAGTAAACTGTCTTCAGGAGTCTGTTCTGTATCTTTTTAAAACATAAAATCGCCCAAAAAAATTTACCAAATTCTTGAAATTTTGACCATGCCGGCATGGTCAATTTTTTTAGTTTTTCGGACACAAAATTAAGTCACAAAATCCTCAATATATCTCAAGCTATGGCTTATTTACCCAGTCCGCACAAGTAAACTGTCATCAGGAGTCTGTTCTGTATCTTTTTAAAACATAAAATCGCCAAAAAAAAATTGACCAAATTCTTGAAATTTTGACCATGCCGGCATGGTCGATTTTTGGGGGTTTTAGGACACAAAATTAAGTCACAAAATCCTCCATACATCTCAAACTAGGGCTTATTTACCTAGTCCGCACAAGTAAACTGTCTTCAGGAGTCTGTTCTGTATCTTTTTAAAACATAAAATCGCCAAAAAAAAATTGACCAAATTCTTGAAATTTTGAGCATGCCGGCATGGTCGATTTTGGGGGTTTTTCGGACACAAAACTAAGTCACAAAATCCTCAATACATCTCAAACTATGGCTTATTTACCCAGTCTGCACAAGTAAACTGTCTTCAGGAGTCTGTTCTGTATCTTTTTAAAACATAAAATCGCCAAAAAAAAAATGACCAAATTCTTGAAATTTTGACCATGCCGGCATGGTCGATTTTGGGGGTTTTTCGGACACAAAATTAAGTCACAAATTCCTCAAAACATCTCAAACTAGGGCTTATTTACCTAGTCCGCACAAGTAAATTGTCTTCAGGAGTCTGTTCTGTATCTTTTTAAAACATAAAATCGCCAAAAAAAATTTGACCAAATTCTTGAAATTTTGACCATGCCGGCATGGTCGATTTTGTTGGTTTTTCGGACACAAAATTAAGTCACAAAATCCTCAATACATCTCAAACTAGGGCTTATTTACCTAGTCCGCACAAGTAAACTGTCTTCAGGAGTCTGTTCTGTATCTTTTTAAAACATAAAATCGCCCAAAAAAATTTGACCAAATTCTTGAAATTTTGACCATGCCGGCATGGTCGATTTTTTTGGTTTTTCGAACACAAAATTAAGTCACAAAATCCTCAATACATCTCAAACTAGGGCTTATTTACCTAGTTCGCACAAGTAAACTGTCTTCAGGAGTCTGTTCTGTATCTTTTTAAAACATAATATCGCCCCAAAAAATTGACGAAATTCTTGAAATTTTGACCATGCCGGCATGGTCGATTTTTTTTTGATTTTCGGACTAAAAATTTAGTCACAAAATCCTCAATACATCTCAAACTAGGGCTTATTTACCTAGTCCGCACAAGTAAACTGTCTTCAGGAGTCTGTTCTGTATCTTTTTAAAACATAAAATCGCCCAAAAAAAATTGACCAAATTCTTGAAATTTTTACCATGCCGGCATGGTCAGTTTTTTTAGTTTTTCGGACACAAAATTAAGTCACAAAATCCTCAATATATCTCAAGCTATGGCTTATTTACCCAGTCCGCACAAGTAAACTGTCATCAGGAGTCTGTTCTGTATCTTTTTAAAACATAAAATCGCCCAAAAAAAATTGACAAAATTCTTGAAATTTTTACCATGCCGGCATGGTCGATTTTTGGGGTTTTTCGGACACAAAATTAAGTCACAAAATCCTCAATACATCTCAAACTAGGGCTTATTTACCTAGTCCGCACAAGTAAACTGTCTTCAGGAGTCTGTTCTGTATCTTTTTAAAACATAAAATCGCCAAAAAAAAATTGACCAAATTCTTGAAATTTTGACCATGCCGGCATGGTCGATTTTTGGGGTTTTTCGGACACAAAATTAAGTCACAAAATCCTCAATACATCTCAAACTAGGGCTTATTTACCTAGTCCGCACAAGTAAACTGTCTTCAGGAGTCTGTTCTGTATCTTTTTAAAACATAAAATCGCCCAAAAAAATTTACCAAATTCTTGAAATTTTGACCATGCCGGCATGGTCAATTTTTTTAGTTTTTCGGACACAAAATTAAGTCACAAAATCCTCAATATATCTCAAGCTATGGCTTATTTACCCAGTCCGCACAAGTAAACTGTCATCAGGAGTCTGTTCTGTATCTTTTTAAAACATAAAATCGCCAAAAAAAAATTGACCAAATTCTTGAAATTTTGACCATGCCGGCATGGTCGATTTTTGGGGGTTTTAGGACACAAAATTAAGTCACAAAATCCTCCATACATCTCAAACTAGGGCTTATTTACCTAGTCCGCACAAGTAAACTGTCTTCAGGAGTCTGTTCTGTATCTTTTTAAAACATAAAATCGCCAAAAAAAAATTGACCAAATTCTTGAAATTTTGAGCATGCCGGCATGGTCGATTTTGGGGGTTTTTCGGACACAAAACTAAGTCACAAAATCCTCAATACATCTCAAACTATGGCTTATTTACCCAGTCTGCACAAGTAAACTGTCTTCAGGAGTCTGTTCTGTATCTTTTTAAAACATAAAATCGCCAAAAAAAAAATGACCAAATTCTTGAAATTTTGACCATGCCGGCATGGTCGATTTTGGGGGTTTTTCGGACACAAAATTAAGTCACAAAATCCTCAAAACATCTCAAACTAGGGCTTATTTACCTAGTCCGCACAAGTAAACTGTCTTCAGGAGTCTGTTCTGTATCTTTTTAAAACATAAAATCGCCAAAAAAAAATTGACCAAATTCTTGAAATTTTGACCATGCCGGCATGGTCGATTTTGTTGGTTTTTCGGACACAAAATTAAGTCACAAAATCCTCAATACATCTCAAACTAGGGCTTATTTACCTAGTCCGCACAAGTAAACTGTCTTCAGGAGTCTGTTCTGTATCTTTTTAAAACATAAAATCGCCAAAAAAAAAATTGACCAAATTCTTAAAATTTTGACCATGCCGGCATGGTCGATTTTGTTGGTTTTTCGGACACAAAATTAAGTCACAAAATCCTCAATACATCTCAAACTAGGGCTTATTTACCTAGTCCGCACAAGTAAACTGTCTTCAGGAGTCTGTTCTGTATCTTTTTAAAACATAAAATCGCCCCCCAAAAAATGACCAAATTCTTGAAATTTTGACCATGCCGGCATGGTCGATTTTTTTTTGATTTTCGGACTAAAAATTTAGTCACAAAATCCTCAATAAATCTCAAACTAGGGCTTATTTACCTAGTCCGCACAAGTAAACTGTCTTCAGGAGTCTGTTCTGTATCTTTTTAAAACATAAAATCGTCAAACAAAAATTGACCAAATTCTTGAAATTTTGACCATGCCGGCATGGTCGATTTTTTTGGTTTTTCGGACACAAAATTAAGTCACAAAATCCTCAATACATCTCAAACTAGGGCTTATTTACCTAGTCCGCACAAGTAAACTGTCTTCAGGAGTCTGTTCTGTATCTTTTTAAAACATAAAATCGTCCAAAAAAATTTGACCAAATTCTTGAAATTTTGACCATGCCGGCATGGTCGATTTTTTTAGTTTTTCGGACACAAAATTAAGTCACGAAATCCTCAATATATCTCAAGCTATGGCTTATTTACCCAGTTCGCACAAGTAAACTGTCTTCAGGAGTCTGTTCTGTATCTTTTTAAAACATAAAATCGCCCAAAAAAATTTGACCAACTTCTTGAAATTTTGACCATGCCGGCATGGTCGATTTTGGGGGTTTTTCGGACACAAAATTAAGTCACAAAATCCTCAATACATCTCAAACTAGGGCTTATTTACCTAGTCCGCACAAGTAAACTGTCTTCAGGAGTCTGTTCTGTATCTTTTTAAAACATAAAATCGCCAAAAAAAAATTGACCAAATTGTTGAAATTTTGACCATGCCGGCATGGTCGATTTTGTTGGTTTTTCGGACACAAAATTAAGTCACAAAATCCTCAATACATCTCAAACTAGGGCTTATTTACCTAGTCCGCACAAGTAAACAGTCTTCAGGAGTCTGTTCTGTATCTTTTTAAAACATAAAATCGCCAAAAAGAAATTTGACCAAATTCTTGAATTTTTGACCATGCCGGCATGGTCGATTTTGGGGGTTTTTCGGACACAAAATTAAGTCACAAAATCCTCAATACATCTCAAACTAGGGCTTATTTACCTAGTCCGCACAAGTAAACTGTCTTCAGGAGTCTGTTCTGTATCTTTTTAAAACATAAAATCGCCAAAAAAAATTTGACCAAATTCTTGAAATTTTGACCATGCCGGCATGGTCGATTTTGTTGGTTTTTCGGACACAAAATTAAGTCACAAAATCCTCAATACATCTCAAACTAGGGCTTATTTACCTAGTCCGCACAAGTAAACTGTCTTCAGGAGTCTGTTCTGTATCTTTTTAAAACATAAAATCGCCCCCAAAAAAATGACCAAATTCTTGAAATTTTGACCATGCCGGCATGGTCGATTTTTGGGGTTTTTCGGACACAAAATTAAGTCACAAAATCCTCAATAAATCTCAAACTAGGGCTTATTTACCTAGTCCGCACAAGTAAACTGTCTTCAGGAGTCTGTTCTGTATCTTTTTAAAACATAAAATCGTCAAACAAAAATTGACCAAATTCTTGAAATTTTGACCATGCCGGCATGGTCGATTTTTGGGGTTTTTCAGACACAAAATTAAGTCACAAAATCCTCAATACATCTCAAACTAGGGCTTATTTACCTAGTCCGCACAAGTAAACTGTCTTCAGGAGTCTGTTCTGTATCTTTTTAAAACATAAAATCGCCAAAAAAAAATTGACCAAATTCTTGAAATTTTGACCATGCCGGCATGGTCGATTTTGTTGGTTTTTCGGACACAAAATTAAGTCACAAAATCCTCAATACATCTCAAACTAGGGCTTATTTACCTAGTCCGCACAAGTAAACTGTCTTCAGGAGTCTGTTCTGTATCTTTTTAAAACATAAAATCGCCCCCAAAAAAATGACCAAATTCTTTAAATTTTGACCATGCCGGCATGGTCGATTTTTGGGGTTTTTCGGACACAAAATTAAGTCACAAAATCCTCAATAAATCTCAAACTAGGGCTTATTTACCTAGTCCGCACAAGTAAACTGTCTTCAGGAGTCTGTTCTGTATCTTTTTAAAACATAAAATCGTCAAACAAAAATTGACCAAATTCTTGAAATTTTGACCATGCCGGCATGGTCGATTTTGGGGGTTTTTCGGACACAAAATTAAGTCACAAAATCCTCAATACATCTCAAACTAGGGCTTATTTACCTAGTCCGCACAAGTAAACAGTCTTCAGGAGTCTGTTCTGTATCTTTTTAAAACATAAAATCGCCAAAAAGAAATTTGACCAAATTCTTGAATTTTTGACCATGCCGGCATGGTCGATTTTGGGGGTTTTTCGGACACAAAACTAAGTCACAAAATCCTCAATACATCTCAAACTATGGCTTATTTACCCAGTCTGCACAAGTAAACTGTCTTCAGGAGTCTGTTCTGTATCTTTTTAAAACATAAAATCGCCAAAAAAAAAATGACCAAATTCTTGAAATTTTGACCATGCCGGCATGGTCGATTTTGGGTGTTTTTCGGACTCAAATTTAAGTCACAAAATCCTCAATACATCTCAAACTAGGGCTTATTTACCCAGTCCGCACAAGTAAACTGTCTTCAGGAGTCTGTTCTGTATCTTTTTAAAACATAAAATCGCCCAAAAAAATTTACCAAATTCTTGAAATTTTGACCATGCCGGCATGGTCAATTTTTTTAGTTTTTCGGACACAAAATTAAGTCACAAAATCCTCAATATATCTCAAGCTATGGCTTATTTACCCAGTCCGCACAAGTAAACTGTCATCAGGAGTATGTTCTGTATCTTTTTAAAACATAAAATCGCCAAAAAAAAATTGACCAAATTCTTGAAATTTTGACCATGCCGGCATGGTCGATTTTTGGGGGTTTTAGGACACAAAATTAAGTCACAAAATCCTCAATACATCTCAAACTAGGGCTTATTTACCTAGTCCGCACAAGTAAACTGTCTTCAGGAGTCTGTTCTGTATCTTTTTAAAACATAAAATCGCCAAAAAAAAATTGACCAAATTCTTGAAATTTTGAGCATGCCGGCATGGTCGATTTTGGGGGTTTTTCGGACACAAAACTAAGTCACAAAATCCTCAATACATCTCAAACTATGGCTTATTTACCCAGTCTGCACAAGTAAACTGTCTTCAGGAGTCTGTTCTGTATCTTTTTAAAACATAAAATCGCCCCCAAAAAATTGACCAAATTCTTGAAATTTTGACCATGCCGGCATGGTCGATTTTGGGGGTTTTTCGGACACAAAATTAAGTCACAAAATCCTCAAAACATCTCAAACTAGGGCTTATTTACCTAGTCCGCACAAGTAAACTGTCTTCAGGAGTCTGTTCTGTATCTTTTTAAAACATAAAATCGCCCAAAAAAATTGACCAAATTCTTGAAATTTTTACCATGCCGGCATGGTCAGTTTTTTTAGTTTTTCGGACACAAAATTAAGTCACAAAATCCTCAATATATCTCAAGCTATGGCTTATTTACCCAGTCCGCACAAGTAAACTGTCATCAGGAGTCTGTTCTGTATCTTTTTAAAACATAAAATCGCCCAAAAAAAATTGACAAAATTCTTGAAATTTTTACCATGCCGGCATGGTCGATTTTGGGGGTTTTTCGGACACAAAATTAAGTCACAAAATCCTCAATACATCTCAAACTAGGGCTTATTTACCTAGTCCGCACAAGTAAACTGTCTTCAGGAGTCTGTTCTGTATCTTTTTAAAACATAAAATCGCCAAAAAAAAATTGACCAAATTCTTGAAATTTTGACCATGCCGGCATGGTCGATTTTTTTTTGATTTTCGGACTAAAAATTTAGTCACAAAATCCTCAATAAATCTCAAACTAGGGCTTATTTACCTAGTCCGCACAAGTAAACTGTCTTCAGGAGTCTGTTCTGTATCTTTTTAAAACATAAAATCGTCAAACAAAAATTGACAAAATTCTTGAAATTTTGACCATGCCGGCATGGTCGATTTTTTTGGTTTTTCGGACACAAAATTAAGTCACAAAATCCTCAATACATCTCAAACTAGGGCTTATTTACCTAGTCCGCACAAGTAAACTGTCTTCAGGAGTCTGTTCTGTATCTTTTTAAAACATAAAATCGTCTAAAAAAATTTGACCAAAAAATTCTTGAAATTTTGACCATGCCGGCATGGTCGATTTTTTTAGTTTTTCGGACACAAAATTAAGTCACAAAATCCTCAATATATCTCAAGCTATGGCTTATTTACCCAGTCCGCACAAGTAAACTGTCATCAGGAGTATGTTCTGTATCTTTTTAAAACATAAAATCGCCAAAAAAAAATTGACCAAATTCTTGAAATTTTGACCATGCCGGCATGGTCGATTTTTGGGGGTTTTAGGACACAAAATTAAGTCACAAAATCCTCAATACATCTCAAACTAGGGCTTATTTACCTAGTCCGCACAAGTAAACTGTCTTCAGGAGTCTGTTCTGTATCTTTTTAAAACATAAAATCGCCAAAAAAAAATTGACCAAATTCTTGAAATTTTGAGCATGCCGGCATGGTCGATTTTGGGGGTTTTTCGGACACAAAACTAAGTCACAAAATCCTCAATACATCTCAAACTATGGCTTATTTACCCAGTCTGCACAAGTAAACTGTCTTCAGGAGTCTGTTCTGTATCTTTTTAAAACATAAAATCGCCCCCAAAAAATTGACCAAATTCTTGAAATTTTGACCATGCCGGCATGGTCGATTTTGGGGGTTTTTCGGACACAAAATTAAGTCACAAATTCCTCAAAACATCTCAAACTAGGGCTTATTTACCTAGTCCGCACAAGTAAACTGTCTTCAGGAGTCTGTTCTGTATCTTTTTAAAACATAAAATCGCCCAAAAAAATTGACCAAATTCTTGAAATTTTTACCATGCCGGCATGGTCAGTTTTTTTAGTTTTTCGGACACAAAATTAAGTCACAAAATCCTCAATATATCTCAAGCTATGGCTTATTTACCCAGTCCGCACAAGTAAACTGTCATCAGGAGTCTGTTCTGTATCTTTTTAAAACATAAAATCGCCCAAAAAAAATTGACAAAATTCTTGAAATTTTTACCATGCCGGCATGGTCGATTTTGGGGGTTTTTCGGACACAAAATTAAGTCACAAAATCCTCAATACATCTCAAACTAGGGCTTATTTACCTAGTCCGCACAAGTAAACTGTCTTCAGGAGTCTGTTCTGTATCTTTTTAAAACATAAAATCGCCAAAAAAAAATTGACCAAATTCTTGAAATTTTGACCATGCCGGCATGGTCGATTTTGTTGCTTTTTCGGACACAAAATTAAGTCACAAAATCCTCAATACATCTCAAACTAGGGCTTATTTACCTAGTCCGCACAAGTAAACTGTCTTCAGGAGTCTGTTCTGTATCTTTTTAAAACATAAAATCGCCCCCCAAAAAATGACCAAATTCTTGAAATTTTGACCATGCCGGCATGGTCGATTTTTTTTTGATTTTCGGACTAAAAATTTAGTCACAAAATCCTCAATAAATCTCAAACTAGGGCTTATTTACCTAGTCCGCACAAGTAAACTGTCTTCAGGAGTCTGTTCTGTATCTTTTTAAAACATAAAATCGTCAAACAAAAATTGACAAAATTCTTGAAATTTTGACCATGCCGGCATGGTCGATTTTTTTGGTTTTTCGGACACAAAATTAAGTCACAAAATCCTCAATACATCTCAAACTAGGGCTTATTTACCTAGTCCGCACAAGTAAACTGTCTTCAGGAGTCTGTTCTGTATCTTTTTAAAACATAAAATCGTCTAAAAAAATTTGACCAAAAAATTCTTGAAATTTTGACCATGCCGGCATGGTCGATTTTTTTAGTTTTTCGGACACAAAATTAAGTCACGAAATCCTCAATATATCTCAAGCTATGGCTTATTTACCCAGTTCGCACAAGTAAACTGTCTTCAGGAGTCTGTTCTGTATCTTTTTAAAACATAAAATCGCCCAAAAAAATTTGACCAACTTCTTGAAATTTTGACCATGCCGGCATGGTCGATTTTTGGGGTTTTTCGGACACAAAATTAAGTCACAAAATCCTCAATACATCTCAAACTAGGGCTTATTTACCTAGTCCGCACAAGTAAACTGTCTTCAGGAGTCTGTTCTGTATCTTTTTGAAACATAAAATCGCCCAAAAAAAATTTGACCAAATTCTTGAAATTTTGACCATGCCGGCATGGTCGATTTTGTTGGTTTTTCGGACACAAAATTAAGTCACAAAATCCTCAATACATCTCAAACTAGGGCTTATTTACCTAGTCCGCACAAGTAAACTGTCTTCAGGAGTCTGTTCTGTATCTTTTTAAAACATAAAATCGCCCCCCAAAAAATGACCAAATTCTTGAAATTTTGACCATGCCGGCATGGTCGATTTTTTTTTGATTTTCGGACTAAAAATTTAGTCACAAAATCCTCAATACATCTCAAACTAGGGCTTATTTACCTAGTCCGCACAAGTAAACTGTCTTCAGGAGTCTGTTCTGTATCTTTTTAAAACATAAAATCGCCAAAAAAAAATTGACCAAATTGTTGAAATTTTGACCATGCCGGCATGGTCGATTTTGTTGGTTTTTCGGACACAAAATTAAGTCACAAAATCCTCAATACATCTCAAACTAGGGCTTATTTACCTAGTCCGCACAAGTAAACAGTCTTCAGGAGTCTGTTCTGTATCTTTTTAAAACATAAAATCGCCAAAAAGAAATTTGACCAAATTCTTGAATTTTTGACCATGCCGGCATGGTCGATTTTTGGGGTTTTTCGGACACAAAATTAAGTCACAAAATCCTCAATACATCTCAAACTAGGGCTTATTTACCTAGTCCGCACAAGTAAACTGTCTTCAGGAGTCTGTTCTGTATCTTTTTAAAACATAAAATCGCCAAAAAAAAATTGACCAAATTCTTGAAATTTTGACCATGCCGGCATGGTCGATTTTGGGGGTTTTCGGACACAAAATTAAGTCACAAAATCCTCAATACATCTCAAGCTATGGCTTATTTACCCAGTCTGCACAAGTAAACTGTCTTCAGGAGTCTGTTCTGTATCTTTTTAAAACATAAAATCGCCCCCAAAAAATTGACCAAATTCTTTAAATTTTGACCATGCCGGCATGGTCGATTTTTTTTTTTATTTTTGGACTAAAAATTTAGTCACAAAATCCTCAATACATCTCAAGCTATGGCTTATTTACCCAGTCCGCACAAGTAAACTGTCTTCAGGAGTCTGTTCTGTATCTTTTTAAAACATAAAATCGTCAAACAAAAATTGACCAAATTCTTGAAATTTTGACCATGCCGGCATGGTCGATTTTTTTGGTTTTTCGGACACAAAATTAAGTCACAAAATCCTCAATACATCTCAAACTAGGGCTTATTTACCTAGTCCGCACAAGTAAACTGTCTTCAGGAGTCTGTTCTGTATCTTTTTAAAACATAAAATCGTCCAAAAAAATTTGACCAAATTCTTGAAATTTTGACCATGCGCCGGCATGGTCGATTTTTGGGGTTTTTCGGACACAAAATTAAGTCACAAAATCCTCAATACATCTCAAACTAGGGCTTATTTACCTAGTCCGCACAAGTAAACAGTCTTCAGGAGTCTGTTCTGTATCTTTTTAAAACATAAAATCGCCAAAAAGAAATTTGACCAAATTCTTGAATTTTTGACCATGCCGGCATGGTCGATTTTGGGGGTTTTCGGACACAAAATTAAGTCACAAAATCCTCAATACATCTCAAGCTATGGCTTATTTACCCAGTCTGCACAAGTAAACTGTCTTCAGGAGTCTGTTCTGTATCTTTTTAAAACATAAAATCGCCCCCAAAAAATTGACCAAATTCTTTAAATTTTGACCATGCCGGCATGGTCGATTTTTTTTTTATTTTCGGACTAAAAATTTAGTCACAAAATCCTCAATACATCTCAAGCTATGGCTTATTTACCCAGTCCGCACAAGTAAACTGTCTTCAGGAGTCTGTTCTGTATCTTTTTAAAACATAAAATCGTCAAACAAAAATTGACCAAATTCTTGAAATTTTGACCATGCCGGCATGGTCGATTTTTTTGGTTTTTCGGACACAAAATTAAGTCACAAAATCCTCAATACATCTCAAACTAGGGCTTATTTACCTAGTCCGCACAAGTAAACTGTCTTCAGGAGTCTGTTCTGTATCTTTTTAAAACATAAAATCGTCCAAAAAAATTTGACCAAATTCTTGAAATTTTGACCATGCCGGCATGGTCGATTTTTTTAGTTTTTCGGACACAAAATTAAGTCACGAAATCCTCAATATATCTCAAGCTATGGCTTATTTACCCAGTTCGCACAAGTAAACTGTCTTCAGGAGTCTGTTCTGTATCTTTTTAAAACATAAAATCGCCCAAAAAAATTTGACCAACTTCTTGAAATTTTGACCATGCCGGCATGGTCGATTTTGGGGGTTTTTCGGACACAAAATTAAGTCACAAAATCCTCAATACATCTCAAACTAGGGCTTATTTACCTAGTCCGCACAAGTAAACTGTCTTCAGGAGTCTGTTCTGTATCTTTTTAAAACATAAAGTCGCCAAAAAAAAATTGACCAAATTCTTGAAATTTTGACCATGCCGGCATGGTCGATTTTTGGGGTTTTTCGGACACAAAATTAAGTCACAAAATCCTCAATACATCTCAAACTAGGGCTTATTTACCTAGTCCGCACAAGTAAACTGTCTTCAGGAGTCTGTTCTGTATCTTTTTAAAACATAAAATCGCCAAAAAAAAATTGACCAAATTGTTGAAATTTTGACCATGCCGGCATGGTCGATTTTGTTGGTTTTTCGGACACAAAATTAAGTCACAAAATCCTCAATACATCTCAAACTAGGGCTTATTTACCTAGTCCGCACAAGTAAACTGTCTTCAGGAGTCTGTTCTGTATCTTTTTAAAACATAAAATCGCCAAAAAAAAATTGACCAAATTGTTGAAATTTTGACCATGCCGGCATGGTCGATTTTGTTGGTTTTTCGGACACAAAATTAAGTCACAAAATCCTCAATACATCTCAAACTAGGGCTTATTTACCTAGTCCGCACAAGTAAACAGTCTTCAGGAGTCTGTTCTGTATCTTTTTAAAACATAAAATCGCCAAAAAGAAATTTGACCAAATTCTTGAATTTTTTACCATGCCGGCATGGTCGATTTTTGGGGTTTTTCGGACACAAAATTAAGTCACAAAATCCTCAATACATCTCAAACTAGGGCTTATTTACCTAGTCCGCACAAGTAAACTGTCTTCAGGAGTCTGTTCTGTATCTTTTTAAAACATAAAATCGCCAAAAAAAAAATTGACCAAATTCTTGAAATTTTGACCATGCCGGCATGGTCGATTTTGGGGGTTTTCGGACACAAAATAAAGTCACAAAATCCTCAATACATCTCAAGCTATGGCTTATTTACCCAGTCTGCACAAGTAAACTGTCTTCAGGAGTCTGTTCTGTATCTTTTTAAAACATAAAATCGCCCCCAAAAAATTGACCAAATTCTTTAAATTTTGACCATGCCGGCATGGTCGATTTTTTTTTTATTTTCGGACTAAAAATTTAGTCACAAAATCCTCAATACATCTCAAGCTATGGCTTATTTACCCAGTCCGCACAAGTAAACTGTCTTCAGGAGTCTGTTCTGTATCTTTTTAAAACATAAAATCGCCCAAAAAAAAATTGACCAAATTCTTGAAATTTTGACCATGCCGGCATGGTCGATTTTTGGGGTTTTTCGGACACAAAATTAAGTCACAAAAGCCTCAATACATCTCAACTTAGGGCTAATTTACCTAGTCCGCACAAGTAAACTGTCTTCAGGAGTCTGTTCTGTATCTTTTTAAAACATAAAATCGCCAAAAAAAATTGACCAAATTCTTGAAATTTTGACCATGCCGGCATGGTCAATTTTGGGGGTTTTTCGGACACAAAACTAAGTAACAAAATCCTCAATACATCTCAAGCTATGGCTTATTTACCCAGTTCGCACAAGTAAACTGTCTTCAGGAGTCTGTTCTGTATCTTTTTAAAACATAAAATCGCCCAAAAAAATTTGACCAACTTCTTGAAATTTTGACCATGCCGGCATGGTCGATTTTGGGGGTTTTTCGGACACAAAATTAAGTCACAAAATCCTCAATACATCTCAAACTAGGGCTTATTTACCTAGTCCGCACAAGTAAACTGTCTTCAGGAGTCTGTTCTGTATCTTTTTAAAACATAAAGTCGCCAAAAAAAAATTGACCAAATTCTTGAAATTTTGACCATGCCGGCATGGTCGATTTTTGGGGTTTTTCGGACACAAAATTAAGTCACAAAATCCTCAATACATCTCAAACTAGGGCTTATTTACCTAGTCCGCACAAGTAAACTGTCTTCAGGAGTCTGTTCTGTATCTTTTTAAAACATAAAATCGCCAAAAAAAAATTGACCAAATTGTTGAAATTTTGACCATGCCGGCATGGTCGATTTTGTTGGTTTTTCGGACACAAAATTAAGTCACAAAATCCTCAATACATCTCAAACTAGGGCTTATTTACCTAGTCCGCACAAGTAAACAGTCTTCAGGAGTCTGTTCTGTATCTTTTTAAAACATAAAATCGCCAAAAAAAAATTGACCAAATTCTTGAAATTTTGACCATGCCGGCATGGTCGATTTTGGGGGTTTTCGGACACAAAATTAAGTCACAAAATCCTCAATACATCTCGAACTAGGGCTTATTTACCTAGTCCGCACAAGTAAACTGTCTTCAGGAGTCTGTTCTGTATCTTTTTAAAACATAAAATCGCCCAAAAAAATTTGACCAAATTCTTGAAATTTTGACCATGCCGGCATGGTCGATTTTGTTGGTTTTTTTTTGACACAAAATTAAGTCACAAATTCCTCAATACATCTCAAACAAGGGCTTATTTACCTAGTCCGCACAAGTAAACTGTCTTCAGGAGTCTGTTCTGTATCTTTTTAAAACATAAAATCGCCCCCAAAAAATTGACCAAATTCTTTAAATTTTGACCATGCCGGCATGGTCGATTTTTTTTTTATTTTCGGACTAAAAATTTAGTCACAAAATCCTCAATACATCTCAAGCTATGGCTTATTTACCCAGTCCGCACAAGTAAACTGTCTTCAGGAGTCTGTTCTGTATCTTTTTAAAACATAAAATCGCCCAAAAAAAAATTGACCAAATTCTTGAAATTTTGACCATGCCGGCATGGTCGATTTTTGGGGTTTTTCGGACACAAAATTAAGTCACAAAAGCCTCAATACATCTCAACTTAGGGCTAATTTACCTAGTCCGCACAAGTAAACTGTCTTCAGGAGTCTGTTCTGTATCTTTTTAAAACATAAAATCGCCAAAAAAAATTGACCAAATTCTTGAAATTTTGACCATGCCGGCATGGTCAATTTTGGGGGGTTTTCGGACACAAAACTAAGTAACAAAATCCTCAATACATCTCAAACTAGGGCTTATTTACCCAGTCCGCACAAGTAAACTGTCTTCAGGAGTCTGTTCTGTATCTTTTTAAAACATAAAATCGCCCAAAAAAATTTACCACATTCTTGAAATTTTGACCATGCCGGCATGGTCAATTTTTTTAGTTTTTCGGACACAAAATTAAGTCACAAAATCCTCAATATATCTCAAGCTATGGCTTATTTACCCAGTTCGCACAAGTAAACTGTCTTCAGGAGTCTGTTCTGTATCTTTTTAAAACATAAAATCGCCAAAAAAAAATTGACCAAATTCTTGAAATTTTGACCATGCCGGCATGGTCGATTTTGGGGGTTTTCGGACACAAAATTAAGTCACAAAATCCTCAATACATCTCAAGCTATGGCTTATTTACCCAGTCTGCACAAGTAAACTGTCTTCAGGAGTCTGTTCTGTATCTTTTTAAAACATAAAATCGCCAAAAAAAAATTGACCAAATTCTTGAAATTTTGACCATGCCGGCATGGTCGATTTTGTTGGTTTTTCGGACACAAAATTAAGTCACAAAATCCTCAATACATCTCAAACTAGGGCTTATTTACCTAGTCCGCACAAGTAAACTGTCTTCAGGAGTCTGTTCTGTATCTTTTTAAAACATAAAATCGCCCCCCAAAAAATGACCAAATTCTTTAAATTTTGACCATGCCGGCATGGTCGATTTTTGGGGTTTTTCGGACACAAAATTAAGTCACAAAATCCTCAATAAATCTCAAACTAGGGCTTATTTACCTAGTCCGCACAAGTAAACTGTCTTCAGGAGTCTGTTCTGTATCTTTTTAAAACATAAAATCGTCAAACAAAAATTGACCAAATTCTTGAAATTTTGACCATGCCGGCATGGTCGATTTTGGGGGTTTTTCGGACACAAAATTAAGTCACAAAATCCTCAATACATCTCAAACTAGGGCTTATTTACCTAGTCCGCACAAGTAAACAGTCTTCAGGAGTCTGTTCTGTATCTTTTTAAAACATAAAATCGCCAAAAAGAAATTTGACCAAATTCTTGAATTTTTGACCATGCCGGCATGGTCGATTTTGGGGGTTTTTCGGACACAAAACTAAGTCACAAAATCCTCAATACATCTCAAACTATGGCTTATTTACCCAGTCTGCACAAGTAAACTGTCTTCAGGAGTCTGTTCTGTATCTTTTTAAAACATAAAATCGCCAAAAAAAAAATGACCAAATTCTTGAAATTTTGACCATGCCGGCATGGTCGATTTTGGGTGTTTTTCGGACTCAAATTTAAGTCACAAAATCCTCAATACATCTCAAACTAGGGCTTATTTACCCAGTCCGCACAAGTAAACTGTCTTCAGGAGTCTGTTCTGTATCTTTTTAAAACATAAAATCGCCCAAAAAAATTTACCAAATTCTTGAAATTTTGACCATGCCGGCATGGTCAATTTTTTTAGTTTTTCGGACACAAAATTAAGTCACAAAATCCTCAATATATCTCAAGCTATGGCTTATTTACCCAGTCCGCACAAGTAAACTGTCATCAGGAGTATGTTCTGTATCTTTTTAAAACATAAAATCGCCAAAAAAAAATTGACCAAATTCTTGAAATTTTGACCATGCCGGCATGGTCGATTTTTGGGGGTTTTAGGACACAAAATTAAGTCACAAAATCCTCAATACATCTCAAACTAGGGCTTATTTACCTAGTCCGCACAAGTAAACTGTCTTCAGGAGTCTGTTCTGTATCTTTTTAAAACATAAAATCGCCAAAAAAAAATTGACCAAATTCTTGAAATTTTGAGCATGCCGGCATGGTCGATTTTGGGGGTTTTTCGGACACAAAACTAAGTCACAAAATCCTCAATACATCTCAAACTATGGCTTATTTACCCAGTCTGCACAAGTAAACTGTCTTCAGGAGTCTGTTCTGTATCTTTTTAAAACATAAAATCGCCAAAAAAAAAATGACCAAATTCTTGAAATTTTGACCATGCCGGCATGGTCGATTTTGGGGGTTTTTCGGACACAAAATTAAGTCACAAATTCCTCAAAACATCTCAAACTAGGGCTTATTTACCTAGTCCGCACAAGTAAACTGTCTTCAGGAGTCTGTTCTGTATCTTTTTAAAACATAAAATCGCCCAAAAAAATTGACCAAATTCTTGAAATTTTTACCATGCCGGCATGGTCAGTTTTTTTAGTTTTTCGGACACAAAATTAAGTCACAAAATCCTCAATATATCTCAAGCTATGGCTTATTTACCCAGTCCGCACAAGTAAACTGTCATCAGGAGTCTGTTCTGTATCTTTTTAAAACATAAAATCGCCCAAAAAAAATTGACAAAATTCTTGAAATTTTTACCATGCCGGCATGGTCGATTTTGGGGGTTTTTCGGACACAAAATTAAGTCACAAAATCCTCAATACATCTCAAACTAGGGCTTATTTACCTAGTCCGCACAAGTAAACTGTCTTCAGGAGTCTGTTCTGTATCTTTTTAAAACATAAAATCGCCAAAAAAAAATTGACCAAATTCTTGAAATTTTGACCATGCCGGCATGGTCGATTTTGTTGCTTTTTCGGACACAAAATTAAGTCACAAAATCCTCAATACATCTCAAACTAGGGCTTATTTACCTAGTCCGCACAAGTAAACTGTCTTCAGGAGTCTGTTCTGTATCTTTTTAAAACATAAAATCGCCCCCCAAAAAATGACCAAATTCTTGAAATTTTGACCATGCCGGCATGGTCGATTTTTTTTTGATTTTCGGACTAAAAATTTAGTCACAAAATCCTCAATAAATCTCAAACTAGGGCTTATTTACCTAGTCCGCACAAGTAAACTGTCTTCAGGAGTCTGTTCTGTATCTTTTTAAAACATAAAATCGTCAAACAAAAATTGACAAAATTCTTGAAATTTTGACCATGCCGGCATGGTCGATTTTTTTGGTTTTTCGGACACAAAATTAAGTCACAAAATCCTCAATACATCTCAAACTAGGGCTTATTTACCTAGTCCGCACAAGTAAACTGTCTTCAGGAGTCTGTTCTGTATCTTTTTAAAACATAAAATCGTCTAAAAAAATTTGACCAAATTCTTGAAATTTTGACCATGCCGGCATGGTCGATTTTTTTAGTTTTTCGGACACAAAATTAAGTCACGAAATCCTCAATATATCTCAAGCTATGGCTTATTTACCCAGTTCGCACAAGTAAACTGTCTTCAGGAGTCTGTTCTGTATCTTTTTAAAACATAAAATCGCCCAAAAAAATTTGACCAACTTCTTGAAATTTTGACCATGCCGGCATGGTCGATTTTTGGGGTTTTTCGGACACAAAATTAAGTCACAAAATCCTCAATACATCTCAAACTAGGGCTTATTTACCTAGTCCGCACAAGTAAACTGTCTTCAGGAGTCTGTTCTGTATCTTTTTGAAACATAAAATCGCCAAAAAAAATTTGACCAAATTCTTGAAATTTTGACCATGCCGGCATGGTCGATTTTGTTGGTTTTTCGGACACAAAATTAAGTCACAAAATCCTCAATACATCTCAAACTAGGGCTTATTTACCTAGTCCGCACAAGTAAACTGTCTTCAGGAGTCTGTTCTGTATCTTTTTAAAACATAAAATCGCCCCCCAAAAAATGACCAAATTCTTGAAATTTTGACCATGCCGGCATGGTCGATTTTGGGGGTTTTCGGACACAAAATTAAGTCACAAAATCCTCAATACATCTCAAGCTATGGCTTATTTACCCAGTCTGCACAAGTAAACTGTCTTCAGGAGTCTGTTCTGTATCTTTTTAAAACATAAAATCGCCCCCAAAAAATTGACCAAATTCTTTAAATTTTGACCATGCCGGCATGGTCGATTTTTTTTTTATTTTCGGACTAAAAATTTAGTCACAAAATCCTCAATACATCTCAAGCTATGGCTTATTTACCCAGTCCGCACAAGTAAACTGTCTTCAGGAGTCTGTTCTGTATCTTTTTAAAACATAAAATCGTCAAACAAAAATTGACCAAATTCTTGAAATTTTGACCATGCCGGCATGGTCGATTTTTTTGGTTTTTCGGACACAAAATTAAGTCACAAAATCCTCAATACATCTCAAACTAGGGCTTATTTACCTAGTCCGCACAAGTAAACTGTCTTCAGGAGTCTGTTCTGTATCTTTTTAAAACATAAAATCGTCCAAAAAAATTTGACCAAATTCTTGAAATTTTGACCATGCCGGCATGGTCGATTTTTTTAGTTTTTCGGACACAAAATTAAGTCACAAAATCCTCAATACATCTCAAACTAGGGCTTATTTACCTAGTCCGCACAAGTAAACTGTCTTCAGGAGTCTGTTCTGTATCTTTTTAAAACATAAAATCGTCCAAAAAAATTTGACCAAATTCTTGAAATTTTGACCATGCCGGCATGGTCGATTTTTGGGGTTTTTCGGACACAAAATTAAGTCACAAAATCCTCAATACATCTCAAACTAGGGCTTATTTACCTAGTCCGCACAAGTAAACAGTCTTCAGGAGTCTGTTCTGTATCTTTTTAAAACATAAAATCGCCAAAAAGAAATTTGACCAAATTCTTGAATTTTTGACCATGCCGGCATGGTCGATTTTGGGGGTTTTCGGACACAAAATTAAGTCACAAAATCCTCAATACATCTCAAGCTATGGCTTATTTACCCAGTCTGCACAAGTAAACTGTCTTCAGGAGTCTGTTCTGTATCTTTTTAAAACATAAAATCGCCCCCAAAAAATTGACCAAATTCTTTAAATTTTGACCATGCCGGCATGGTCGATTTTTTTTTTATTTTCGGACTAAAAATTTAGTCACAAAATCCTCAATACATCTCAAGCTATGGCTTATTTACCCAGTCCGCACAAGTAAACTGTCTTCAGGAGTCTGTTCTGTATCTTTTTAAAACATAAAATCGTCAAACAAAAATTGACCAAATTCTTGAAATTTTGACCATGCCGGCATGGTCGATTTTTTTGGTTTTTCGGACACAAAATTAAGTCACAAAATCCTCAATACATCTCAAACTAGGGCTTATTTACCTAGTCCGCACAAGTAAACTGTCTTCAGGAGTCTGTTCTGTATCTTTTTAAAACATAAAATCGTCCAAAAAAATTTGACCAAATTCTTGAAATTTTGACCATGCCGGCATGGTCGATTTTTTTAGTTTTTCGGACACAAAATTAAGTCACGAAATCCTCAATATATCTCAAGCTATGGCTTATTTACCCAGTTCGCACAAGTAAACTGTCTTCAGGAGTCTGTTCTGTATCTTTTTAAAACATAAAATCGCCCAAAAAAATTTGACCAACTTCTTGAAATTTTGACCATGCCGGCATGGTCGATTTTGGGGGTTTTTCGGACACAAAATTAAGTCACAAAATCCTCAATACATCTCAAACTAGGGCTTATTTACCTAGTCCGCACAAGTAAACTGTCTTCAGGAGTCTGTTCTGTATCTTTTTAAAACATAAAGTCGCCAAAAAAAAATTGACCAAATTCTTGAAATTTTGACCATGCCGGCATGGTCGATTTTTGGGGTTTTTCGGACACAAAATTAAGTCACAAAATCCTCAATACATCTCAAACTAGGGCTTATTTACCTAGTCCGCACAAGTAAACTGTCTTCAGGAGTCTGTTCTGTATCTTTTTAAAACATAAAATCGCCAAAAAAAAATTGACCAAATTGTTGAAATTTTGACCATGCCGGCATGGTCGATTTTGTTGGTTTTTCGGACACAAAATTAAGTCACAAAATCCTCAATACATCTCAAACTAGGGCTTATTTACCTAGTCCGCACAAGTAAACAGTCTTCAGGAGTCTGTTCTGTATCTTTTTAAAACATAAAATCGCCAAAAAGAAATTTGACCAAATTCTTGAATTTTTTACCATGCCGGCATGGTCGATTTTTGGGGTTTTTCGGACACAAAATTAAGTCACAAAATCCTCAATACATCTCAAACTAGGGCTTATTTACCTAGTCCGCACAAGTAAACTGTCTTCAGGAGTCTGTTCTGTATCTTTTTAAAACATAAAATCGCCAAAAAAAAATTGACCAAATTCTTGAAATTTTGACCATGCCGGCATGGTCGATTTTGGGGGTTTTCGGACACAAAATTAAGTCACAAAATCCTCAATACATCTCAAGCTATGGCTTATTTACCCAGTCTGCACAAGTAAACTGTCTTCAGGAGTCTGTTCTGTATCTTTTTAAAACATAAAATCGCCCCCAAAAAATTGACCAAATTCTTTAAATTTTGACCATGCCGGCATGGTCGATTTTTTTTTTATTTTCGGACTAAAAATTTAGTCACAAAATCCTCAATACATCTCAAGCTATGGCTTATTTACCCAGTCCGCACAAGTAAAATGTCTTCAGGAGTCTGTTCTGTATCTTTTTAAAACATAAAATCGCCCAAAAAAAAATTGACCAAATTCTTGAAATTTTGACCATGCCGGCATGGTCGATTTTTGGGGTTTTTCGGACACAAAATTAAGTCACAAAAGCCTCAATACATCTCAACTTAGGGCTAATTTACCTAGTCCGCACAAGTAAACTGTCTTCAGGAGTCTGTTCTGTATCTTTTTAAAACATAAAATCGCCAAAAAAAAATTGACCAAATTCTTGAAATTTTGACCATGCCGGCATGGTCAATTTTGGGGGTTTTTCGGACACAAAACTAAGTAACAAAATCCTCAATACATCTCAAACTAGGGCTTATTTACCCAGTCCGCACAAGTAAACTGTCTTCAGGAGTCTGTTCTGTATCTTTTTAAAACATAAAATCGCCCAAAAAAATTTACCACATTCTTGAAATTTTGACCATGCCGGCATGGTCAATTTTTTTAGTTTTTCGGACACAAAATTAAGTCACAAAATCCTCAATATATCTCAAGCTATGGCTTATTTACCCAGTTCGCACAAGTAAACTGTCTTCAGGAGTCTGTTCTGTATCTTTTTAAAACATAAAATCGCCCAAAAAAATTTGACCAACTTCTTGAAATTTTGACCATGCCGGCATGGTCGATTTTGGGGGTTTTTCGGACACAAAATTAAGTCACAAAATCCTCAATACATCTCAAACTAGGGCTTATTTACCTAGTCCGCACAAGTAAACTGTCTTCAGGAGTCTGTTCTGTATCTTTTTAAAACATAAAGTCGCCAAAAAAAAATTGACCAAATTCTTGAAATTTTGACCATGCCGGCATGGTCGATTTTTGGGGTTTTTCGGACACAAAATTAAGTCACAAAATCCTCAATACATCTCAAACTAGGGCTTATTTACCTAGTCCGCACAAGTAAACTGTCTTCAGGAGTCTGTTCTGTATCTTTTTAAAACATAAAATCGCCAAAAAAAAATTGACCAAATTGTTGAAATTTTGACCATGCCGGCATGGTCGATTTTGTTGGTTTTTCGGACACAAAATTAAGTCACAAAATCCTCAATACATCTCAAACTAGGGCTTATTTACCTAGTCCGCACAAGTAAACAGTCTTCAGGAGTCTGTTCTGTATCTTTTTAAAACATAAAATCGCCAAAAAGAAATTTGACCAAATTCTTGAATTTTTTACCATGCCGGCATGGTCGATTTTTGGGGTTTTTCGGACACAAAATTAAGTCACAAAATCCTCAATACATCTCAAACTAGGGCTTATTTACCTAGTCCGCACAAGTAAACTGTCTTCAGGAGTCTGTTCTGTATCTTTTTAAAACATAAAATCGCCAAAAAAAAATTGACCAAATTCTTGAAATTTTGACCATGCCGGCATGGTCGATTTTGGGGGTTTTCGGACACAAAATTAAGTCACAAAATCCTCAATACATCTCAAGCTATGGCTTATTTACCCAGTCTGCACAAGTAAACTGTCTTCAGGAGTCTGTTCTGTATCTTTTTAAAACATAAAATCGCCCCCAAAAAATTGACCAAATTCTTTAAATTTTGACCATGCCGGCATGGTCGATTTTTTTTTTATTTTCGGACTAAAAATTTAGTCACAAAATCCTCAATACATCTCAAGCTATGGCTTATTTACCCAGTCCGCACAAGTAAACTGTCTTCAGGAGTCTGTTCTGTATCTTTTTAAAACATAAAATCGCCCAAAAAAAAATTGACCAAATTCTTGAAATTTTGACCATGCCGGCATGGTCGATTTTTGGGGTTTTTCGGACACAAAATTAAGTCACAAAAGCCTCAATACATCTCAACTTAGGGCTAATTTACCTAGTCCGCACAAGTAAACTGTCTTCAGGAGTCTGTTCTGTATCTTTTTAAAACATAAAATCGCCAAAAAAAATTGACCAAATTCTTGAAATTTTGACCATGCCGGCATGGTCAATTTTGGGGGTTTTTCGGACACAAAACTAAGTAACAAAATCCTCAATACATCTCAAACTAGGGCTTATTTACCCAGTCCGCACAAGTAAACTGTCTTCAGGAGTCTGTTCTGTATCTTTTTAAAACATAAAATCGCCCAAAAAAATTTACCACATTCTTGAAATTTTGACCATGCCGGCATGGTCAATTTTTTTAGTTTTTCGGACACAAAATTAAGTCACAAAATCCTCAATATATCTCAAGCTATGGCTTATTTACCCAGTCCGCACAAGTAAACTGTCATCAGGAGTCTGTTCTGTATCTTTTTAAAACATAAAATCGCCAAAAAAAAATTGACCAAATTCTTGAAATTTTGACAATGCCGGCATGGTCGATTTTTGGGGGTTTTAGGACACAAAATTAAGTCACAAAATCCTCAATACATCTCAAACTAGGGCTTATTTACTTAGTCCGCACAAGTTAACTGTCTTCAGGAGTCTGTTCTGTATCTTTTTAAAACATAAAATCGCCAAAAAAAAATTGACCAAATTCTTGAAATTTTGACCATGCCGGCATGGTCGATTTTGGGGGTTTTTCGGACACAAAACTAAGTCACAAAATCCTCAATACATCTCAAACTATGGCTTATTTACCCAGTCTGCACAAGTAAACTGTCTTCAGGAGTCTGTTCTGTATCTTTTTAAAACATAAAATCGCCAAAAAAAAAATGACCAAATTCTTGAAATTTTGACCATGCCGGCATGGTCGATTTTGGGGGTTTTTCGGACACAAAATTAAGTCACAAATTCCTCAAAACATCTCAAACAAGGGCTTATTTACCTAGTCCGCACAAGTAAACTGTCTTCAGGAGTCTGTTCTATATCTTTTTAAAACATAAAATCGCCCAAAAAAATTGACCAAATTCTTGAAATTTTTACCATGCCGGCATGGTCAGTTTTTTTAGTTTTTCGGACACAAAATTAAGTCACAAAATCCTCAATATATCTCAAGCTATGGCTTATTTACCCAGTCCGCACAAGTAAACTGTCATCAGGAGTCTGTTCTGTATCTTTTTAAAACATAAAACCGCCCAAAAAAAATTGACCAAATTCTTGAAATTTTGACCATGCCGGCATGGTCGATTTTTGGGGTTTTTCGGACACAAAATTAAGTCACAAAATCCTCAATACATCTCGAACTAGGGCTTATTTACCTAGTCCGCACATGTAAACTGTCTTCAGGAGTCTGTTCTGTATCTTTTTAAAACATAAAATCGCCAAAAAAAAATTGACCAAATTCTTGAAATTTTGACCATGCCGGCATGGTCGATTTTGGGGGTTTTTCGGACACAAAACTAAGTCACAAAATCCTCAATACATCTCAAACTACGGCTTATTTACCCAGTCTGCACAAGTAAACTGTCTTCAGGAGTCTGTTCTGTATCTTTTTAAAACATAAAATCGTCAAAAAAAAATTGACCAAATTCTTGAAATTTTGACCATGCCGGCATGGTCGATTTTTGGGGTTTTTCGGACACAAAATTAAGTCACAAAATCCTCAATATATCTCAAGCTATTGCTTATTTACCCAGTCTGCACAAGTACACTGTCATCAGGAGTCTGTTCTGTATCTTTTTAAAACATAAAATCGCCAAAAAAAAAATGACCAAATTCTTGAAATTTTGACCATGCCGGCATGGTGGATTTTGGGGGTTTTTCGGACACAAAATTAAGTCACAAAATCCTCAATACATCTCGAACTAGGGCTTATTTACCTAGTCCGCACAAGTAAACTGTCTTCAGGAGTCTGTTCTGTATCTTTTTAAAACATAAAATCGCCCAAAAAAATTTGACCAAATTCTTGAAATTTTGACCATGCCGGCATGGTCGATTTTGTTGGTTTTTTTTGGACACAAAATTAAGTCACAAATTCCTCAATACATCTCAAACAAGGGCTTATTTACCTAGTCCGCACAAGTAAACTGTCTTCAGGAGTCTGTTCTGTATCTTTTTAAAACATAAAATCGCCCCCAAAAAATTGACCAAATTCTTTAAATTTTGACCATGCCGGCATGGTCGATTTTTTTTTTATTTTCGGACTAAAAATTTAGTCACAAAATCCTCAATACATCTCAAGCTATGCCTTATTTACCCAGTCCGCACAAGTAAACTGTCTTCAGGAGTCTGTTCTGTATCTTTTTAAAACATAAAATCGCCCAAAAAAAAATTGACCAAATTCTTGAAATTTTGACCATGCCGGCATGGTCGATTTTTGGGGTTTTTCGGACACAAAATTAAGTCACAAAAGCCTCAATACATCTCAACTTAGGGCTAATTTACCTAGTCCGCACAAGTAAACTGTCTTCAGGAGTCTGTTCTGTATCTTTTTAAAACATAAAATCGCCAAAAAAAATTGACCAAATTCTTGAAATTTTGACCATGCCGGCATGGTCAATTTTGGGGGTTTTTCGGACACAAAACTAAGTAACAAAATCCTCAATACATCTCAAACTAGGGCTTATTTACCCAGTCCGCACAAGTAAACTGTCTTCAGGAGTCTGTTCTGTATCTTTTTAAAACATAAAATCGCCCAAAAAAATTTACCACATTCTTGAAATTTTGACCATGCCGGCATGGTCAATTTTTTTAGTTTTTCGGACACAAAATTAAGTCACAAAATCCTCAATATATCTCAAGCTATGGCTTATTTACCCAGTTCGCACAAGTAAACTGTCTTCAGGAGTCTGTTCTGTATCTTTTTAAAACATAAAATCGCCCAAAAAAATTTGACCAACTTCTTGAAATTTTGACCATGCCGGCATGGTCGATTTTGGGGGTTTTTCGGACACAAAATTAAGTCACAAAATCCTCAATACATCTCAAACTAGGGCTTATTTACCTAGTCCGCACAAGTAAACTGTCTTCAGGAGTCTGTTCTGTATCTTTTTAAAACATAAAGTCGCCAAAAAAAAATTGACCAAATTCTTGAAATTTTGACCATGCCGGCATGGTCGATTTTTGGGGTTTTTCGGACACAAAATTAAGTCACAAAATCCTCAATACATCTCAAACTAGGGCTTATTTACCTAGTCCGCACAAGTAAACTGTCTTCAGGAGTCTGTTCTGTATCTTTTTAAAACATAAAATCGCCAAAAAAAAATTGACCAAATTGTTGAAATTTTGACCATGCCGGCATGGTCGATTTTGTTGGTTTTTCGGACACAAAATTAAGTCACAAAATCCTCAATACATCTCAAACTAGGGCTTATTTACCTAGTCCGCACAAGTAAACAGTCTTCAGGAGTCTGTTCTGTATCTTTTTAAAACATAAAATCGCCAAAAAGAAATTTGACCAAATTCTTGAATTTTTTACCATGCCGGCATGGTCGATTTTTGGGGTTTTTCGGACACAAAATTAAGTCACAAAATCCTCAATACATCTCAAACTAGGGCTTATTTACCTAGTCCGCACAAGTAAACTGTCTTCAGGAGTCTGTTCTGTATCTTTTTAAAACATAAAATCGCCAAAAAAAAATTGACCAAATTCTTGAAATTTTGACCATGCCGGCATGGTCGATTTTGGGGGTTTTCGGACACAAAATTAAGTCACAAAATCCTCAATACATCTCAAGCTATGGCTTATTTACCCAGTCTGCACAAGTAAACTGTCTTCAGGAGTCTGTTCTGTATCTTTTTAAAACATAAAATCGCCCCCAAAAAATTGACCAAATTCTTTAAATTTTGACCATGCCGGCATGGTCGATTTTTTTTTTATTTTCGGACTAAAAATTTAGTCACAAAATCCTCAATACATCTCAAGCTATGGCTTATTTACCCAGTCCGCACAAGTAAACTGTCTTCAGGAGTCTGTTCTGTATCTTTTTAAAACATAAAATCGCCCAAAAAAAAATTGACCAAATTCTTGAAATTTTGACCATGCCGGCATGGTCGATTTTTGGGGTTTTTCGGACACAAAATTAAGTCACAAAAGCCTCAATACATCTCAACTTAGGGCTAATTTACCTAGTCCGCACAAGTAAACTGTCTTCAGGAGTCTGTTCTGTATCTTTTTAAAACATAAAATCGCCAAAAAAAATTGACCAAATTCTTGAAATTTTGACCATGCCGGCATGGTCAATTTTGGGGGTTTTTCGGACACAAAACTAAGTAACAAAATCCTCAATACATCTCAAACTAGGGCTTATTTACCCAGTCCGCACAAGTAAACTGTCTTCAGGAGTCTGTTCTGTATCTTTTTAAAACATAAAATCGCCCAAAAAAATTTACCACATTCTTGAAATTTTGACCATGCCGGCATGGTCAATTTTTTTAGTTTTTCGGACACAAAATTAAGTCACAAAATCCTCAATATATCTCAAGCTATGGCTTATTTACCCAGTCCGCACAAGTAAACTGTCATCAGGAGTCTGTTCTGTATCTTTTTAAAACATAAAATCGCCAAAAAAAAATTGACCAAATTCTTGAAATTTTGACAATGCCGGCATGGTCGATTTTTGGGGGTTTTAGGACACAAAATTAAGTCACAAAATCCTCAATACATCTCAAACTAGGGCTTATTTACTTAGTCCGCACAAGTTAACTGTCTTCAGGAGTCTGTTCTGTATCTTTTTAAAACATAAAATCGCCAAAAAAAAATTGACCAAATTCTTGAAATTTTGACCATGCCGGCATGGTCGATTTTGGGGGTTTTTCGGACACAAAACTAAGTCACAAAATCCTCAATACATCTCAAACTATGGCTTATTTACCCAGTCTGCACAAGTAAACTGTCTTCAGGAGTCTGTTCTGTATCTTTTTAAAACATAAAATCGCCAAAAAAAAAATGACCAAATTCTTGAAATTTTGACCATGCCGGCATGGTCGATTTTGGGGGTTTTTCGGACACAAAATTAAGTCACAAATTCCTCAAAACATCTCAAACAAGGGCTTATTTACCTAGTCCGCACAAGTAAACTGTCTTCAGGAGTCTGTTCTATATCTTTTTAAAACATAAAATCGCCCAAAAAAATTGACCAAATTCTTGAAATTTTTACCATGCCGGCATGGTCAGTTTTTTTAGTTTTTCGGACACAAAATTAAGTCACAAAATCCTCAATATATCTCAAGCTATGGCTTATTTACCCAGTCCGCACAAGTAAACTGTCATCAGGAGTCTGTTCTGTATCTTTTTAAAACATAAAACCGCCCAAAAAAAATTGACCAAATTCTTGAAATTTTGACCATGCCGGCATGGTCGATTTTTGGGGTTTTTCGGACACAAAATTAAGTCACAAAATCCTCAATACATCTCGAACTAGGGCTTATTTACCTAGTCCGCACATGTAAACTGTCTTCAGGAGTCTGTTCTGTATCTTTTTAAAACATAAAATCGCCAAAAAAAAATTGACCAAATTCTTGAAATTTTGACCATGCCGGCATGGTCGATTTTGGGGGTTTTTCGGACACAAAACTAAGTCACAAAATCCTCAATACATCTCAAACTACGGCTTATTTACCCAGTCTGCACAAGTAAACTGTCTTCAGGAGTCTGTTCTGTATCTTTTTAAAACATAAAATCGTCAAAAAAAAATTGACCAAATTCTTGAAATTTTGACCATGCCGGCATGGTCGATTTTTGGGGTTTTTCGGACACAAAATTAAGTCACAAAATCCTCAATATATCTCAAGCTATTGCTTATTTACCCAGTCTGCACAAGTACACTGTCATCAGGAGTCTGTTCTGTATCTTTTTAAAACATAAAATCGCCAAAAAAAAAATGACCAAATTCTTGAAATTTTGACCATGCCGGCATGGTGGATTTTGGGGGTTTTTCGGACACAAAATTAAGTCACAAAATCCTCAATACATCTCGAACTAGGGCTTATTTACCTAGTCCGCACAAGTAAACTGTCTTCAGGAGTCTGTTCTGTATCTTTTTAAAACATAAAATCGCCCAAAAAAATTTGACCAAATTCTTGAAATTTTGACCATGCCGGCATGGTCGATTTTGTTGGTTTTTTTTGGACACAAAATTAAGTCACAAATTCCTCAATACATCTCAAACAAGGGCTTATTTACCTAGTCCGCACAAGTAAACTGTCTTCAGGAGTCTGTTCTGTATCTTTTTAAAACATAAAATCGCCCCCAAAAAATTGACCAAATTCTTTAAATTTTGACCATGCCGGCATGGTCGATTTTTTTTTTATTTTCGGACTAAAAATTTAGTCACAAAATCCTCAATACATCTCAAGCTATGCCTTATTTACCCAGTCCGCACAAGTAAACTGTCTTCAGGAGTCTGTTCTGTATCTTTTTAAAACATAAAATCGCCCAAAAAAAAATTGACCAAATTCTTGAAATTTTGACCATGCCGGCATGGTCGATTTTTGGGGTTTTTCGGACACAAAATTAAGTCACAAAAGCCTCAATACATCTCAACTTAGGGCTAATTTACCTAGTCCGCACAAGTAAACTGTCTTCAGGAGTCTGTTCTGTATCTTTTTAAAACATAAAATCGCCAAAAAAAATTGACCAAATTCTTGAAATTTTGACCATGCCGGCATGGTCAATTTTGGGGGTTTTTCGGACACAAAACTAAGTAACAAAATCCTCAATACATCTCAAACTAGGGCTTATTTACCCAGTCCGCACAAGTAAACTGTCTTCAGGAGTCTGTTCTGTATCTTTTTAAAACATAAAATCGCCCAAAAAAATTTACCACATTCTTGAAATTTTGACCATGCCGGCATGGTCAATTTTTTTAGTTTTTCGGACACAAAATTAAGTCACAAAATCCTCAATATATCTCAAGCTATGGCTTATTTACCCAGTTCGCACAAGTAAACTGTCTTCAGGAGTCTGTTCTGTATCTTTTTAAAACATAAAATCGCCCAAAAAAATTTGACCAACTTCTTGAAATTTTGACCATGCCGGCATGGTCGATTTTGGGGGTTTTTCGGACACAAAATTAAGTCACAAAATCCTCAATACATCTCAAACTAGGGCTTATTTACCTAGTCCGCACAAGTAAACTGTCTTCAGGAGTCTGTTCTGTATCTTTTTAAAACATAAAGTCGCCAAAAAAAAATTGACCAAATTCTTGAAATTTTGACCATGCCGGCATGGTCGATTTTTGGGGTTTTTCGGACACAAAATTAAGTCACAAAATCCTCAATACATCTCAAACTAGGGCTTATTTACCTAGTCCGCACAAGTAAACTGTCTTCAGGAGTCTGTTCTGTATCTTTTTAAAACATAAAATCGCCAAAAAAAAATTGACCAAATTGTTGAAATTTTGACCATGCCGGCATGGTCGATTTTGTTGGTTTTTCGGACACAAAATTAAGTCACAAAATCCTCAATACATCTCAAACTAGGGCTTATTTACCTAGTCCGCACAAGTAAACAGTCTTCAGGAGTCTGTTCTGTATCTTTTTAAAACATAAAATCGCCAAAAAGAAATTTGACCAAATTCTTGAATTTTTTACCATGCCGGCATGGTCGATTTTTGGGGTTTTTCGGACACAAAATTAAGTCACAAAATCCTCAATACATCTCAAACTAGGGCTTATTTACCTAGTCCGCACAAGTAAACTGTCTTCAGGAGTCTGTTCTGTATCTTTTTAAAACATAAAATCGCCAAAAAAAAATTGACCAAATTCTTGAAATTTTGACCATGCCGGCATGGTCGATTTTGGGGGTTTTCGGACACAAAATTAAGTCACAAAATCCTCAATACATCTCAAGCTATGGCTTATTTACCCAGTCTGCACAAGTAAACTGTCTTCAGGAGTCTGTTCTGTATCTTTTTAAAACATAAAATCGCCCCCAAAAAATTGACCAAATTCTTTAAATTTTGACCATGCCGGCATGGTCGATTTTTTTTTTATTTTCGGACTAAAAATTTAGTCACAAAATCCTCAATACATCTCAAGCTATGGCTTATTTACCCAGTCCGCACAAGTAAACTGTCTTCAGGAGTCTGTTCTGTATCTTTTTAAAACATAAAATCGCCCAAAAAAAAATTGACCAAATTCTTGAAATTTTGACCATGCCGGCATGGTCGATTTTTGGGGTTTTTCGGACACAAAATTAAGTCACAAAAGCCTCAATACATCTCAACTTAGGGCTAATTTACCTAGTCCGCACAAGTAAACTGTCTTCAGGAGTCTGTTCTGTATCTTTTTAAAACATAAAATCGCCAAAAAAAATTGACCAAATTCTTGAAATTTTGACCATGCCGGCATGGTCAATTTTGGGGGTTTTTCGGACACAAAACTAAGTAACAAAATCCTCAATACATCTCAAACTAGGGCTTATTTACCCAGTCCGCACAAGTAAACTGTCTTCAGGAGTCTGTTCTGTATCTTTTTAAAACATAAAATCGCCCAAAAAAATTTGACCAAATTCTTGAAATTTTGACCATGCCGGCATGGTCGATTTTGTTGGTTTTTTTTGGACACAAAATTAAGTCACAAAATCCTCAATACATCTCAAACAAGGGCTTATTTACATAGTCCGCACAAGTAAACTGTCTTCAGGAGTCTGTTCTGTATCTTTTTAAAACATAAAATCGCCAAAAAAAAATTGACCAAATTCTTGAAATTTTGACCATGCCGGCATGGTCGATTTTGGGGGTTTTTCGGACACAAAACTAAGTCACAAAATCCTCAATACATCTCAAACTATGGCTTATTTACCCAGTCTGCACAAGTAAACTGTCATCAGGAGTCTGTTCTGTATCTTTTTAAAACATAAAATCGCCCCAAAAAAATTGACAAAATTCTTGAAATTTTTACCATGCCGGCATGGTCGATTTTTGGGGTTTTTCGGACACAAAATTAAGTCACAAAATCCTCAATACATCTCAAACTAGGGCTTATTTACCTAGTCCGCACAAGTAAACTGTCTTCAGGAGTCTGTTCTGTATCTTTTTAAAACATAAAATCGCCAAAAAAAAATTGACCAAATTCTTGAAATTTTGACCATGCCGGCATGGTCGATTTTGGGGGTTTTTCGGACACAAAACTAAGTCACAAAATCCTCAATACATCTCAAACTATGGCTTATTTACCAAGTCTGCACAAGTAAACTGTCATCAGGAGTCTGTTCTGTATCTTTTTAAAACATAAAATCGCCCCAAAAAAATTGACAAAATTCTTGAAATTTTTACCATGCCGGCATGGTCGATTTTTGGGGTTTTTCGGACACAAAATTAAGTCACAAAATCCTCAATACATCTCAAACTAGGGCTTATTTACCTAGTCCGCACAAGTAAACTGTCTTCAGGAGTCTGTTCTGTATCTTTTTAAAACATAAAATCGCCAAAAAAAATTTGACCAAATTCTTGAAATTTTGACCATGCCGGCATGGTCGATTTTGTTGGTTTTTCGGACACAAAATTAAGTCACAAAATCCTCAATACATCTCAAACTAGGGCTTATTTACCTAGTCCGCACAAGTAAACTGTCTTCAGGAGTCTGTTCTGTATCTTTTTAAAACATAAAATCGCCCCAAAAAAAATGACCAAATTCTTGAAATTTTGACCATGCCGGCATGGTCGATTTTTGGGGTTTTTCGGACACAAAATTAAGTCACAAAATCCTCAATAAATCTCAAACTAGGGCTTATTTACCTAGTCCGCACAAGTAAACTGTCTTCAGGAGTCTGTTCTGTATCTTTTTAAAACATAAAATCGCCCAAAAAAAATTGACCAAATTCTTGAAATTTTGACCATGCCGGCATTGTCGATTTTGGGGGTTTTTCGGACACAAAATTAAGTCACAAAATCCTCAATACATCTCAAACTAGGGCTTATTTACCTAGTCCGCACAAGTAAACTGTCTTCAGGAGTCTGTTCTGTATCTTTTTAAAACATAAAATCGCCCCAAAAAAATTGACCAAATTCTTGAAATTTTGACCATGCCGGCCATGGTCGATTTTTTTGGTTTTTCAGACACAAAATTAAGTCACAAAATCCTCAATACATCTCAAACTAGGGCTTATTTACCTAGACCGCACAAGTAAACTGTCTTCAGGAGTCTGTTCTGTATCTTTTTAAAACATAAAATCGCCAAAAAAAAATTGAATAAATTCTTGAAATTTTGACCATGCCGGCATGGTCGATTTTGGGGGTTTTTCGGACACAAAATTAAGTCACAAAATCCTCAATACATCTCAAACTAGGGCTTATTTACCTAGTCCGCACAAGTAAACTGTCTTCAGGAGTCTGTTCTGTATCTTTTTAAAACATAAAATCGCCCCAAAAAAATTGATCAAATTCTTGAAATTTTGACCATGCCGGCATGGTCGATTTTTTTGGTTTTTCAGACACAAAATTAAGTCACAAAATCCTCAATACATCTCAAACTAGGGCTTATTTACCTAGTTCGCACAAGTAAACTGTCTTCAGGAGTCTGTTCTGTATCTTTTTAAAACATAAAATCGCCCAAAAAAATTTGACCAACTTCTTGAAATTTTGACCATGCCGGCATGGTCGATTTTGGGGGTTTTTCGGACTCAAATTTAAGTCACAAAATCTTCAATACATCTCAAACTAGGGCTTATTTACCTAGTCCGCACAAGTAAACTGTCTTCAGGAGTCTGTTCTGTATCTTTTTAAAACATAAAATCGCCAAAAAAAAATTGACCAAATTCTTGAAATTTTGACAATGCCGGCATGGTCGATTTTGTTGGTTTTTCGGACACAAAATTAAGTCACAAAATCCTCAATACATCTCAAACTAGGGCTTATTTACTTAGTCCGCACAAGTAAACAGTCTTCAGGAGTCTGTTCTGTATCTTTTTAAAACATAAAATCGCCAAAAAAAATTTGACCAAATTCTTGAAATTTTGACCATTCATGCCGGCATGGTCGATTTTTTTGGTTTTTCGGACACAAAATTAAGTCACAAAATCCTTAATACATCTCAAACTAGGTCTTATTTACCTAGTCCGCACAAGTAAACTGTCTTCAGGAGTCTGTTCTGTATCTTTTTAAAACATAAAATCGCCCAAAAAAATTTGACCAAATTCTTGAAATTTTGACCATGCCGGCATGGTCGATTTTGTTGGTTTTTCGGACACAAAATTAAGTCACAAAATCCTCAATACATCTCAAACTAGGGCTTATTTACCTAGTCCGCACAAGTAAACTGTCTTCAGGAGTCTGTTCTGTATCTTTTTAAAACATAAAATCGCCCCAAAAAAAATGACCAAATTCTTGAAATTTTGACCATGCCGGCATGGTCGATTTTTGGGGTTTTTCGGACACAAAATTAAGTCACAAAATCCTCAATAAATCTCAAACTAGGGCTTATTTACCTAGTCCGCACAAGTAAACTGTCTTCAGGAGTCTGTTCTGTATCTTTTTAAAACATAAAATCGCCCAAAAAAAATTGACCAAATTCTTGAAATTTTGACCATGCCGGCATTGTCGATTTTGGGGGTTTTTCGGACACAAAATTAAGTCACAAAATCCTCAATACATCTCAAACTAGGGCTTATTTACCTAGTCCGCACAAGTAAACTGTCTTCAGGAGTCTGTTCTGTATCTTTTTAAAACATAAAATCGCCCCAAAAAAATTGACCAAATTCTTGAAATTTTGACCATGCCGGCCATGGTCGATTTTTTTGGTTTTTCAGACACAAAATTAAGTCACAAAATCCTCAATACATCTCAAACTAGGGCTTATTTACCTAGACCGCACAAGTAAACTGTCTTCAGGAGTCTGTTCTGTATCTTTTTAAAACATAAAATCGCCAAAAAAAAATTGAATAAATTCTTGAAATTTTGACCATGCCGGCATGGTCGATTTTGGGGGTTTTTCGGACACAAAATTAAGTCACAAAATCCTCAATACATCTCAAACTAGGGCTTATTTACCTAGTCCGCACAAGTAAACTGTCTTCAGGAGTCTGTTCTGTATCTTTTTAAAACATAAAATCGCCCCAAAAAAATTGATCAAATTCTTGAAATTTTGACCATGCCGGCATGGTCGATTTTTTTGGTTTTTCAGACACAAAATTAAGTCACAAAATCCTCAATACATCTCAAACTAGGGCTTATTTACCTAGTTCGCACAAGTAAACTGTCTTCAGGAGTCTGTTCTGTATCTTTTTAAAACATAAAATCGCCCAAAAAAATTTGACCAACTTCTTGAAATTTTGACCATGCCGGCATGGTCGATTTTGTTGGTTTTTCGGACACAAAATTAAGTCACAAAATCCTCAATACATCTCAAACTAGGGCTTATTTACTTAGTCCGCACAAGTAAACAGTCTTCAGGAGTCTGTTCTGTATCTTTTTAAAACATAAAATCGCCAAAAAAAATTTGACCAAATTCTTGAAATTTTGACCATTCATGCCGGCATGGTCGATTTTTTTGGTTTTTCGGACACAAAATTAAGTCACAAAATCCTTAATACATCTCAAACTAGGTCTTATTTACCTAGTCCGCACAAGTAAACTGTCTTCAGGAGTCTGTTCTGTATCTTTTTAAAACATAAAATCGCCCAAAAAAATTTGACCAAATTCTTGAAATTTTGACCATGCCGGCATGGTCGATTTTTTTGGTTTTTCGAACACAAAATTAAGTCACAAAATCCTCAATACATCTCAAACTAGGGCTTATTTACCTAGTCCGCACAAGTAAACTGTCTTCAGGAGTCTGTTCTGTATCTTTTTAAAACATAAAATCGCCCAAAAAAAATTGACCAAATTCTTGAAATTTTGACCATGCCGGCATGGTCGATTTTGGGGGTTTTTCGGACACAAAATTAAGTCACAAAATCCTCAATACATCTCAAACTAGGGCTTATTTACCTAGTCCGCACAAGTAAACTGTCTTCAGGAGTCTGTTCTGTATCTTTTTAAAACATAAAATCGCCCCCAAAAAATTGACCAAATTCTTGAAATTTTGACCATGCCGGCATGGTCGATTTTTTTGGTTTTTCAGACACAAAATTAAGTCACAAAATCCTCAATACATCTCAAACTAGGGCTTATTTACCTAGTCCGCACAAGTAAACTGTCTTCAGGAGTCTGTTCTGTATCTTTTTAAAACATAAAATCGCCAAAAAAAAAATTGAATAAATTCTTGAAATTTTGACCATGCCGGCATGGTCGATTTTTTTGGTTTTTCAGACACAAAATTAAGTCACAAAATCCTCAATACATCTCAAACTAGGGCTTATTTACCTAGTCCGCACAAGTAAACTGTCTTCAGGAGTCTGTTCTGTATCTTTTTAAAACATAAAATCGCAAAAAAAAAATTGAATAAATTCTTGAAATTTTGACCATGCCGGCATGGTCGATTTTTGGGGTTTTTCGGACACAAAATTAAGTCACAAAATCCTCAATACATCTCAAACTAGGGCTTATTTACCTAGTCCGCACAAGTAAACTGTCTTCAGGAGTCTGTTCTGTATCTTTTTAAAACATAAAATCGCCCCCAAAAAATTGACCAAATTCTTGAAATTTTGACCATGCCGGCATGGTCGATTTTTTTTGGTTTTTCGGACACAAAATTAAGTCACAAAATCCTCAATATATCTCAAGCTATGGCTTATTTACCCAGTCTGCACAAGTAAACTGTCTTCAGGAGTCTGTTCTGTATCTTTTTAAAACATAAAATCGCCCAAAAAAAATTGACCAAATTCTTGAAATTTTGACCATGCCGGCATGGTCGATTTTTGGGTTTTTTCGGACACAAAATTAAGTCACAAAATCCTCAATACATCTCAAACTAGGGCTTATTTACCTAGTCCGCACAAGTAAACTGTCTTCAGGAGTCTGTTCTGTATCTTTTTAAAACATAAAATCGCCCCCAAAAAATTGACCAAATTCTTGAAATTTTGACCATGCCGGCATGGTCGATTTTTGGGGTTTTTCGGACACAAAATTAAGTCACAAAATCCTCAATACATCTCAAGCTAGGGCTTATTTACCTAGTCCGCACAAGTAAACTGTCTTCAGGAGTCTGTTCTGTATCTTTTTAAAACATAAAATCGCCCCCAAAAAATTGACCAAATTCTTGAAATTTTGACCATGCCGGCATGGTCGATTTTGTTGGTTTTTCAGACACAAAATTAAGTCACAAAATCCTCAATACATCTCAAACTAGGGCTTATTTACCTAGTCCGCACAAGTAAACTGTCTTCAGGAGTCTGTTCTGTATCTTTTTAAAACATAAAATCGCCCCAAAAAAATTGACCAAATTCTTGAAATTTTGACCATGCCGGCATGGTCGATTTTTTTGGTTTTTCAGACACAAAATTAAGTCACAAAATCCTCAATACATCTCAAACTAGGGCTTATTTACCTAGTCCGCACAAGTAAACTGTCTTCAGGAGTCTGTTCTGTATCTTTTTAAAACATAAAATCGCCAAAAAAAAAATTGAATAAATTCTTGAAATTTTGACCATGCCGGCATGGTCGATTTTTTTGGTTTTTCAGACACAAAATTAAGTCACAAAATCCTCAATACATCTCAAACTAGGGCTTATTTACCTAGTCCGCACAAGTAAACTGTCTTCAGGAGTCTGTTCTGTATCTTTTTAAAACATAAAATCGCAAAAAAAAAATTGAATAAATTCTTGAAATTTTGACCATGCCGGCATGGTCGATTTTTGGGGTTTTTCGGACACAAAATTAAGTCACAAAATCCTCAATACATCTCAAACTAGGGCTTATTTACCTAGTCCGCACAAGTAAACTGTCTTCAGGAGTCTGTTCTGTATCTTTTTAAAACATAAAATCGCCCCAAAAAAATTGACCAAATCTTGAAATTTTGACCATGCCGGCATGGTCGATTTTTTTTGGTTTTTCGGACACAAAATTAAGTCACAAAATCCTCAATATATCTCAAGCTATGGCTTATTTACCCAGTCTGCACAAGTAAACTGTCTTCAGGAGTCTGTTCTGTATCTTTTTAAAACATAAAATCGCCCAAAAAAATTTGACCAAATTCTTGAAATTTTGACCATGCCGGCATGGTCGATTTTGTTGGTTTTTCGGACACAAAATTAAGTCACAAAATCCTCAATACATCTCAAACTAGGGCTTATTTACCTAGTCCGCACAAGTAAACTGTCTTCAGGAGTCTGTTCTGTATCTTTTTAAAACATAAAATCGCCCCAAAAAAAATGACCAAATTCTTGAAATTTTGACCATGCCGGCATGGTCGATTTTTGGGGTTTTTCGGACACAAAATTAAGTCACAAAATCCTCAATAAATCTCAAACTAGGGCTTATTTACCTAGTCCGCACAAGTAAACTGTCTTCAGGAGTCTGTTCTGTATCTTTTTAAAACATAAAATCGCCCAAAAAAAATTGACCAAATTCTTGAAATTTTGACCATGCCGGCATTGTCGATTTTGGGGGTTTTTCGGACACAAAATTAAGTCACAAAATCCTCAATACATCTCAAACTAGGGCTTATTTACCTAGTCCGCACAAGTAAACTGTCTTCAGGAGTCTGTTCTGTATCTTTTTAAAACATAAAATCGCCAAAAAAAAAATTGAATAAATTCTTGAAATTTTGACCATGCCGGCATGGTCGATTTTTGGGGTTTTTCAGACACAAAATTAAGTCACAAAATCCTCAATACATCTCAAACTAGGGCTTATTTACCTAGTCCGCACAAGTAAACTGTCTTCAGGAGTCTGTTCTGTATCTTTTTAAAACATAAAATCGCAAAAAAAAAATTGAATAAATTCTTGAAATTTTGACCATGCCGGCATGGTCGATTTTTGGGGTTTTTCGGACACAAAATTAAGTCACAAAATCCTCAATACATCTCAAACTAGGGCTTATTTACCTAGTCCGCACAAGTAAACTGTCTTCAGGAGTCTGTTCTGTATCTTTTTAAAACATAAAATCGCCCCAAAAAAATTGACAAAATTCTTGAAATTTTGACCATGCCGGCATGGTCGATTTTTTTGGGTTTTTCGGACACAAAATTAAGTCACAAAATCCTCAATACATCTCAAACTAGGGCTTATTTACCTAGTCCGCACAAGTAAACTGTCTTCAGGAGTCTGTTCTGTATCTTTTTAAAACATAAAATCGCAAAAAAAAAATTGAATAAATTCTTGAAATTTTGACCATGCCGGCATGGTCGATTTTTGGGGTTTTTCGGACACAAAATTAAGTCACAAAATCCTCAATACATCTCAAACTAGGGCTTATTTACCTAGTCCGCACAAGTAAACTGTCTTCAGGAGTCTGTTCTGTATCTTTTTAAAACATAAAATCGCCCCAAAAAAATTGACCAAATTCTTGAAATTTTGACCATGCCGGCATGGTCGATTTTTTGGGTTTTTCAGACACAAAATTAAGTCATAAAATCCTCAATACATCTCAAACTAGGGCTTATTTACCTAGTTCGCACAAGTAAACTGTCTTCAGGAGTCTGTTCTGTATCTTTTTAAAACATAAAATCGCCCAAAAAAATTTGACCAAATTCTTGAAATTTTGACCATGCCGGCATGGTCGATTTTTTTGGTTTTTTGAACACAAAATTAAGTCACAAAATCCTCAATACATCTTAAACTAGGGCTTATTTACCTAGTCCGCACAAGTAAACTGTCTTCAGGAGTCTGTTCTGTATCTTTTTAAAACATAAAATCGCCAAAAACAAATTGACCAAATTCTTGAAATTTTGACTATGCCGGCATGGTCGATTTTGGGGGTTTTTCGGACACAAAACTGAGTCACAAAATCCTCAATACATCTCAAACTAGGGCTTATTTACCTAGTCCGCACAAGTAAACTGTCTTCAGGAGTCTGTTCTGTATCTTTTTAAAACATAAAATCGCCCAAAAAAATTTGACCAAATTCTTGAAATTTTGACCATGCCGGCATGGTCGATTTTGGGGGTTTTCGGATACAAAATTAAGTCACAAAATCCTCAATACATCTCAAACTAGGGCTTATTTACCTAGTCCGCACAAGTAAACTGTCTTCAGGAGTCTGTTCTGTATCTTTTTAAAACATAAAATCGCCAAAAAAATTTGACCAAATTCTTGAAATTTTGACCATGCCGGCATGGTCGATTTTGGGGGTTTTTCGGACACAAAATTAAGTCACAAAATCCTCAATACATCTCAAACTAGGGCTTATTTACCTAGTCCGCACAAGTAAACTGTCTTCAGGAGTCTGTTCTGTATCTTTTTAAAACATAAAATCGTCAAAAAAAATTTGACCAAATTCTTGAAATTTTGACCATGCCGGCATGGTCGATTTTTGGGGGTTTTTCGGACACAAAATTAAGTCACAAAATCCTCAATATATCTCAAGCTATGGCTTATTTACCCAGTCCGCACAAGTAAACTGTCTTCAGGAGTCTGTTCTGTTTTATTTGAAACCATAAATGGCCAAAAAAAAATTGACAAAATTCTTGAAATTCAAATTTTGACCATGCCGGCATGGTCGATTTTTGGGTTTTTTTGGACACAAAATTTAGTCACAAAATCCTCAATATATCTCAAAATATGGCTTATTGACCTAGTCCGCACAAGTAAACTGTCTTCAGGAGTCTGTCCTGTATCATTTGAAACCATAAATCGCCGAAAAAAATTTGACCAAATTCTTGAAATTTTGACCATGCCGGCATGGTCGATTTTTGGGGTTTTTCGGACACAAAATTAAGTCACAAAATCCTCAATACATCTCAAACTAGGGCTTATTTACCTAGTTCACACAAGTAAACTGTCTTCAGGAGTCTGTTCTGTATCTTTTTAAAACATAAAATCGCCCAAAAAAAAATTGACCAAATTCTTGAAATTTTGACCATGCCGGCATGGTCGATTTTTTGGGATTTTCGGACACAAAATTAACTCACAAAATCCTCAATACATCTCAAACTAGGGCTTATTAACCTAGTCCGCACAAGTAAACTGTCTTCAGGAGTCTGTTCTGTATCTTTTTAAAACATAAAATCGCCCAAAAAAATTTGACCAAATTCTTGAAATTTTGACCATGCCGGCATGGTCGATTTGTTTTGGTTTTTCGGACACAAAATTAACCCTAAAGGACCCAAGTCCTACAATATCCGCCTTGCCAAAGTGGAAAATTTCGAAGGATTTGGGCTATTAGGGATCTGCAACACAGGAGGATTTTGAAGGATTTGGGCTATTAGGGTTCTGCAACACAGGAGGATTTCGAAGGGTTTGGGCTAAAATGAGTTTTTGTTAGGATAGGATTTTGTAGGACTTGGGCTATCAGGCTGTTTTTACATAGGAGGATTTTGAAGGATTTAGGTACTATGCAGCTTAGCCAAAAAAATGATTCTGAAGGTTTTGGGCTTTAGTTTTAGGGGGTGAAGACATAAAAATATCTGTTGACTGAGCCAAAAAAAAAAAAACCCAAAAGAAGCTAATCACAAGGGCACAAATTATTAAATATCATACACCAAGGGCCCAAACAGAGCACCTAAACTAATCACAAAGTTGACTCCCTAAATTCTGTCTCAAAAGGTTTTTGAAGGATTTGGGCTAATATGTATACTTATAATAAGTTGAAGGATATCGAAGGATTTGGGCACTTTAGGTTTATGACAACTTTAATCTGAAGGATATCGCAGGATTTGGGCAGTATGTCTACCCAAGGGCCTAGTCTGTTAGGGTTAAGTCACAAAATCCTCAATATATCTCAAGCTAAGGCTTATTTACCCAGTCCGCAGAAGTAAACTGTCTTCAGGAGTCTGTTCTGTATTATTTGAAACCATAAAACCGCCAAAAAAAAATTTAACCAAATTCTTGAAATTTTGACTATGCTGGCATGGTCGATTTTTGGGGTTTTTTGGACACAAAATTAAGTCACAAAATCCTCAATATATCTCAAACTATGGCTTATTTACCCAGTTCGCACAAGTAAACTGTCTTCAGGAGTCCGTTCTGTATTATTTGAAACCATAAAACCGCCAAAAAAAAATTTAACCAAATTCTTGAAATTTTGACTATGCCGGCATGGTCGATTTTTGGGGTTTTTCGGACACAAAATTAAGTCACAAATTCCTCAATATATCTCAAACTAGGGCTTATTTACCTAGTCCGCACAAGTAAACTGTCCTTAGGAGTCCGTTCTGTATCATTTGAAACCATAAATTCGCCCAAAAAAATTTGACACAGTTCTTGAAATTTTGATTATGTAGGCATGGTCGATTTTTGTGGTTTTTCTGACCAAAAGTTAAAAATTACAAAAGCTCAATAAATCTCAAATTTACATGATTTTCACAGTATGCACAAAAACCAATCTGTACAACAAGATTGTTGTGCACTCCGTTTATCAGAAGAAAAAGATTTGAAGAGTGTGCAAATTTCTGAAAAACGGCTTGCAGCCCTTGGTTCCCCTTATCCTAGAACCGGAACCTCCCAGAAGTTAAAAATTAGGAGGAATAACAGACTCTAGGTGTCACCAGAACTACAACACTAACAGTCTCCCTTTGGTTACTGCTTTTTTTTCTGTCAAGAAAATGTGAAGGCTCAAGGAGGTTTTGAGAAAATTATGAAACCACAAAAAATCACATGCCTGATTAATTTTAAGCCGCGTCAAAAGATTTTTAACAAAGATGCAATTTTGTTACAGTAATGAAAAAACTGTGTACATCACACCCTTGTTGCACTTAACACCTTACAAACAGGGGATGTGTTTACTCACCATTGGCAGTAGAGATTCTTTCCTCTCTGACTGGTTGGTCGTGGTCTTGGGTTTGTTTCACAGCTTCCTCTTCTGCAGCTGGGCCTGAATCCTTGATCCTTGCTACATTGGTCCAAACTTCTTTCCTCTCAGCAGCTGTCCTAACCCTTGGAGCTTGTCCACGTGGCCGCCGTCTATTGTCTGAAACTGTAGTTGCTGCAGGCAATTTGTCTTTGTCATCTTGTTCTTCTTTTAAGTTGACAACGCTTCCTTTCTCGTCTTTGTTTTGTGATGATTTGGGTTGTACATCTAGCTCTTTCACAGCTTCTTGATTTAGGGAATTCCGAGTTTCATTTTTGTCTTTTTCATTGATGGGTTTCTTCGACAACTTCTTCGAGCGTGGATTTCTTCGTGGCAGATTCTTATCTTTGCTGCCAAACTGTTTAATCTGCTGAAAGACTGGAGATGTGGACGCAGCATTCTGCTGTACAGGAAGATCTGTCACTGGCTGGTGTCGAAGGTGGGATAACCCAGGAAGACAAGTAGGCGAACTGGAGTGTCCCTCATCTTCAACAGATTCGTTGACAATTGAGTTGTCATTGACAGCTTCAACATCAACCACATCGGCATCTTCGCTTTCGTCCCTGATATCTGCATCTTGTTTGGGATGCTCGGACAAGCAATCAAGTGGCATTGTCTCCTGAAAAATATTTTCCTCAGAGGCAAAAGTAATGGAATGCAACCCAACTTCGCCAGGCTTTCCAAAACTATCAGGTGTCTTCACCCTGGTATCATTGCTTTGTGGCAACATTCTCTCTTCATCGTCCTGTAATAGCGGGACATTCTCAATGTCTGTTGTAACAGCCAGATTCCAGAGATTTTCGTCATACACGCTTTCGCTTGCTGGTACACTGTTACTCTTTGCCAAATCTGAAGTGCCGGCACTTTGTCTGGGAGACTCTTGGTCATCTGTAAGGCTGACATTTTGTTTGGAGAATGGTGATATAGCATCCTGGTTGCAATCTTGGTCACTGTGGATGAAGCTGTCGTTCTCTTTGACCGTTGAAAGTTCTTTCTTGGACTTTAAATCAATGGCAGCCACAAAGTCCCGAGTGCTACACTGCTTTTGTCCCTTCCCCTCAACAGATTCTGTGTCACTTGGTAGAACATCAAGGTCTTGATCTGGCTCCTGATTTGAACTTTTACTTGGGGAGTCAGACATTTTGAACAACTTGATAGAAAGACGCTTCCCAGATAAATCTGGGGATGGATCGAGGGTAATGGAGGTGCATGACGGTACTTCTAACGGACAGCTGGTCTCTGGACTGTCATGCAACTTTCTTGCCCTCTGTCTTAACCGTAGTGATTTACGAGAAGCAATGACTGTAACTTTATGAGAGGTTGGCGTTTGCACTTGTCCAGCAAGACCAGATGAAGACAAACGCTGGTCCGCAATGTCTACATCCTCCGCGCCTCTCGTTGCCCATTTTGGTAAATTGTGATCTCTTTCAGCCTCTGTTTTACCTGTCAAAGTCAGTTCAAATCTCTGACGAGTAGTTCTTGGCCTTTGCTCAGGGTATGGGTTTTTTCTCTTTCTGAAATGGCTTTTATGCATCTTGTGTGTCATCTTAACTTGGTTAGACTTGGGGACACTGCTTGTATCGTGAGAGCTCTCTAGTTTGAGGCTGTCAGTAGCTTTCTTCTTCATTGATTTAGAGAGATTTTGTAGAGGTTTTATTTTGCAAAGCTCGAAAACCTTACCTTTCTCTGTATTTTGTAGCCCAACATCCCTCATCGATGAAGTAATTCCAATGTCTGGGTTATGTGGTTCTCCTTGCTCATTCTTGGACTCTATTGAGCTAATCAAATCTGTGGGACTTTTTCCATCCATCAGATCTCCTTCTACAGGGTTACCTTGTTCCCCACTCTTCACGGGCTTCCTTCTTTTTTCTCCTGTGGCCAGTTGTTGCTCAAGCTGTTTGGGACTACTTTGTTTTGATCCGGTGTCACTTATCTTTGCCAAAGTTGCACTTGATGACTGATCGTTCTGTTGCAATTTGGTTGTAAACCTTCTCACTGACACTGACCGAGCTGAAACTCTCTTGGCTTTACTTTGCTGTGCTTGCAAAGACAGGCTGTCCTCCTTCGGGAATACTTTGACCTGTGCATCATAATCTCTGCTTTGCAAATTCACTTTTGCTTTAGTTGTTTGCTTGGACTTTCCTTTGTGTTTGATACTGTTCCTCACAGTATGTTGAATAACTGCCTTCTTTGTGGCTTCCTGCCTTTCAAGGAGGTGGTCTTTTCTAAAATGTTTACCATCTCTTATCTTCAACTTGCTTTTGGGTTGACTGGGAACTGCAGTCTTGGATGAAGTTTTGAGACTTTCCTCCACATCTCTCAGAGCATCCTTCTTTCTGTTCATAGTTTGGACTCCTGAGGTTCTGGACTTCTGGACAGAATTATCACTCACCTCAGCTATCTGGGCACTGGTGCCTCCCACCTTGGGGTCCAATTTCGACTCCTTGGTTGCAGCAGCATCCTCTTGGTGAAGAGGTTGCCTCTGCTTCTTGTTGCTGCTCTGAGATGTTGACCTTGCAATGTTGACAGACTGAAGTGATGCACTTGTACCATCAACCTTGGAATCCACTTTCAACTCCATGGTTGCAGCATCTTCTTGGTGTGGAAGTTGCCTCTGCTTCGTGTCGCTGCTCTGTGTTGTAGACCTTGAACTGTCAGCAGGCTGAAGTGTTGAGAAACTTCCTCCCAGTTCTCCCCGTCTCCTGTTACCTCGTCTCACAGTAAACCCTGGAGGTAAACCTGCATCTTGCCTCAGAGATGGAGATTTGCCACCACCATGTGGCTTCTGTTCAATACCTGGCTGTGGATTTAAATCCTTCAGAGTTTCACTACTTGGAGAGGATGGGTTTTGGCATGCCGACTTCTTATCATCCACCTTGGAAGGTGGTTCCGTCTGTGAGGTCGACAGGTTGTCTTTTTGCTCCTGATTAGAGCATGCTGCACGTGATGTAGATGGTTTGTGTCTGCCTCCCTGGCCAATGGTCAACTAATCAGATGAAGAAAAAGAACAAAAAACAAGTACATGACAGGAAAGAGTGGATTCACAATAATTCAAAACTCAAAGGGAGGGTATGGAATCTGAGAGCATTTATCTTTTTAGTTGCTCTGCAACAGTAAAGCTAGGAAATAATTATTGTGAATGTTCTGTTGAAACCAGTCACAACTGGGCCACAGATCATTAAATAAAGAAATGCAATTTTTAACTAGACCTCACACAAAAATATTGTTTCCTGAAACATGCCAGAAAAAAGGGCCAGTAGGCTAGGTAGGGAAAAAATAAATGTTTTTTAGGATTCTGTTTTTCCATGAGCTCACCAAGTTCAATTACCAAAAGAAATTGACCTACCTGGAATTGTTTTTGTTATTTACTACTGGATGAGATATGAAAGAAGACACTTTTGTGCCATCAGATTTGATTCAATATTAATTGTGTAAGTTTCAAAATGAAATAAAACTCAAAGTATTGATACATTTTGATGCATGTTTTTGGAATAGTCAGTTGGGTTAAAGTAAAACAAACACATGTTTTTGTTGGGCCTTATCACTTAGTATAAAAACACAAACAATTTTTTTCTTAGGATGGACTATCTAATTACACACACAAAATTAACTACAACAATATGGTGTAAATAGATTTCACAACTCTCCCAGAATTTACCAACAACTCACATTCTCTCTGAATTTGCACCTCACAAATTGTTTCTTTAAATTGAGTTAATATTGAGTTTTGAAGGGTGTATGAGTCAACTGATGCTCCGATTGTTTTTGTTTTGTTTGTTCAACTGCTCTGTTTGACTTCCCTTGAAACATGTTGGCCTGAAAAGCTGTAGTTTTTGAGTAAAGAGGTCAAACAATTAATTTGGATCTTGCAAGCCCAAAACCCTATGTTTGAAAACAGAGAAAAACAGGGTCAGTTTTTTTTCTCTCAATATTTTCTTTTGACACCAATAAGCAATTGAGCTTAGATTTTCACAGGTTTTTTTAATTCATGTATTGTCAGGTAAAATGAAGTGCGGATACTAGTCTTTGACAATTACAATGTTGTTAGCATCCTTTCAATTCTACGAGATAATGACACTGAAAAATTGAAAAATACCTTCAACTCCATCAGGAAGCCCTTGCCGTAAGCGACCTCAATATATGGGTCGAGAGATTTTCTTTTTGTTCCATTCCAAGAACGATACATCCTCATAAGGGTCTGTTAAAACAAAATGTTTGTAATAAATGACAAATATTTTTGCAATATAAATTTTGATCTAAAAGTTTCTGTAAATTATACTATTCCAAAAAGCAGCAGTATGCAATTTCTAGAACTCAGATTGCAGAACTTCTGAATTCAGGAAGTAAAAAAATATATATACGTGAACATTAAATGATTTTGATATAAATCTTTTAGTCCGGGAGCCCAGCGAGGTTTATTGAAAATATTTAGTGCAAAAGGTTTGAAGTGTGGGATATATAGCGCCCTCCGAGGGAACCTTAAAATGTGAATTCTTAAGTGCACCGAGTGGTGCGTTAGGAGGGGGAGCCCCCTAATCTTGCCCAGAAAATCAATTTAATCCAAATTTGGAGTGCAAGGAAAATTTCTTCATGGATTGAAATGCTACAGTCCACTGACTAAGATTTTAATACTTACGAAAATCAATATTGGTGCCAAGTCTAATTAGCACTAATTACAAGTTTAATCATAATTTTGAGTGCAAGGACGAAACAAGTGTCAATGTGTTCCTTACACTGTGCTGACTCAAAATCAACTACTTAAGAAAGTTTACTGTGGTGCCATCTTTGCTTAAGAAAGGGTCAAATAGGTCGAAAGTGCAAGTTAATACAAACAAAATGATTTTAATCAAAACTTTGGAGTGCAACCAAAATTTCCACAGGGATTGAAAGAATATGGTTGGCTGCATGAGCATTTTAAACCATTAACTGTGCTAAGTTTCACTAAGTTTCATTTAATTAGCACTAGTTACACACTTAATCAAAAACATTATGCAATGGTGAAACAAACTATGTAAGTGTGCACCTTACACCATGTAGAAACGAACTCCACTAATAAGACATTATTTAATGGTGCCCTCCATACTTAAGGTGTCAAATGACACCAAACGCCAATTAGATAATCGCCAGTAATAATGACACTTGAGTGTGACTTCAAATCACTTTAAACAATGGTTTATAATTACAATCACATTTTATTATTTTGTATGCATCATCGATGTGGGATAGGTTGACCACTTCACATGCCACTATAGTCCAGTCAATAGTTGCAAACCCCATCAATAGTTGCAAATGTTTTTTTTCACTGCTATGCATTTCAGATATGTTCCCAGAACACCATATTAAAAGTCTACTTTTATATAGTGGAAAGGCTTCAAATTTGCATAATATGCAAATTAGCTATCGACATTATAAAAAAGCTGATTTCCGGCTATAACTCTGTATCTGAGCATCTAATGTTGACAAATGAATGAGTCTAGACCAGGGTTCTGCCCACGGTGGCCGGTGCCGGAAAACCCGCCTGGCTTTCATGATTCCCCGACCACCACTGACAGAATTTTCTCTTTTTCCGACTACCACAAATTTTCAAATTTTGTGAACTAAATTAATTACCAAATTAATTTCTTGCCAAAGTATTAATTATTTAACTGATTATGTAGGTTTAAAAGAAATTCTACCTCTAAATTCAAGATATCTAGCTCGTTTTCTGTCAAACGTATAGCCCCACTGTCGTAAGTTTGCCGCCACACACCAATATGTGCACACAACTTGGTGAGTTAGACAAAACCCATGCATCAAAAGGATGAAGTCTGGCTCCGTGATATCCCACATGTACATATTCCGATGTACAGTCTAGACACAGACAGAGTATACATTGTACAGCTATTGGTTCTATAGAGTCTGACTCTGGAGTTTTTTACTATGCTTTCCTGATGGGATGTGGCAGCAAACAGACGTTGAGAGAATTTTGTCTTCAACTAACTTGAGCAAGCATGGAAACAGCTTGAAAAAAAAATCGACAACACACAACAAAAAGTTGTATCATCAATCGTGATTAAGACCAAGATCTAACTAAACTTTAATTTTTTTGTGCTGAAGTTGTTTGAAAGCTTGACCGACCTGCACATTAAGCGCATCTGAATACTATAACTGCAAGATATGTACCACAAAGCACAGTTCCTGTCTGTGGCATTTTTTATTTCCTTAAATTTAATATTTTGCATCAAACTACTGATAGGTTAGATAAAGTAACGGCTGTGACCTCATCTTATATTTATGAGTGACCTTTAACCCTGTTTTTTACTGCCTCTACCCCACCCCCGCCACGCCCATTTTTTTCCGCCACAAAAGAAATCCTGAGCAGAACCCTGCTAGACCCATGTTTTCATGGTTAGTGAATGTTATTAGCACATTTCTGGATTAATTATTTGCATAACAATATAAATATAAATTTGCATCTCAAGACACAACCCAGTTAAAAAAAAAGAAAATAGCCAAGTCAAAATGTTTTTTTGCCAACATGGCCTTTAAAAGTTAGAGTAAAAAGAAATGAAATCATTCTAGCACAATTAAAAGTTTACCTGTTTCCCGTAGAATGGCATTTTCAACACTCTGAATATCAACAACCTTGGAATCTAAATACAATGGAGAAGGAAAACAGAAGTAAATAAACCATGCAGATTAATATAACAACTGCCTTTGTTTGTTTATTGACCCCCCCCCCCCTCGCTCGCCCCATCTCATCCAACCAAGGCCCTTGTAGTATCCCTATAAAGCTGCGATGGGAGACTTTGCAATGCTAGGTGGCAGCAGACTTACTGCATTTTATTTAAGTGCTATTAATACCTGCAATTCAACGCCAAATAATAGGCCCTAACACTATTTAAAACAACAATTTGTTAAATGGCAAGGAGCCGGATACCGGACATAGGGCAAACCGGCTTAAACAGACAAACAAAACATACATGTAACCGATGGACAACCATAAACATACCAGTGGCCACACCAGTGACTACCACGCCCTTACCAAAGTGGCCACACCAAGAACTATACCGAGGCCTTTCACTAAAGTGGCCACACCAAGGATTACCACGCCCACACCAAAGTGGCCACACCAAGGGGGGTACCACATCCTTACCAACAAAAACACAGCTGAGCTAGGACAACCACGCTCAGGTGTATCCATACATGAACATTGTGGGGGTCTAGTGACCCCAATACAGTTCAAATCATGTCACGCACCTTGCCTGAACCATTCACCTATGCACACTGTGCACCTATCAATGAAGTATTTAAAAAGTCATACCCAAAAATGCTATTCCCCAAGTTGGAAAACGAGGGGGAAGAATGGCCCCGGCGGAACCGCCGGGCACCCTAAATCTAACTTTACCATTAATTATAAGTGATAAAAAGAGAGAAGTGTATCCCAGTCCCAGTAAAACATCAGAAATTCCCCAAGTTGGAAAACGAGGGGGACAGGTAAGATAGCTTGACCGAAACACGGATGGCACTATCAACAGAAAAATTACATAACCTTGGCCATTACAACTAGAAATTACGTGATACAATTTTTCCTACAAATAAAATTATAAGACCTTTACTATTTTTCCGTCATTTCCTGCAAAAAACTGCCTTTTCATTCCAAAGGTGGAGCCATAGGGGAGGAGGCGGGTTATAAAGGTTGACTTCAATCACAAGCTGTGACATAGTGATGCTAAGCAAACAAAATTTCCCTCCAAAAAGGTAACAAGCGACTTGCCAAAACTCATTGGCTGACCTTTCTAACTTGAAGGACCAATCAAATCGTTTTCGCCACTACGCCTATGCTGATTGGTTGTTGGCCCGAACATCTGGACCCCCTAAACCAGTATAAATAGCTTCACAAATCACAATTGCCAGAATGGGCCAGCATGTCCAACCGTCAACACATTACAGTACATGAACATTAGCCAGATCCATCACGTATGCACGCCAACCGCCGATCCAAGCATGAAATGCACAGACTAGGAAATGTGGTATGGTATGCCGAGTATAAAGCATTTGATCATAAAACTAACAAAATGAATTATAGTCATTATTTTTTGGAGTATTTATCAATTTGTGACCCTACCTTTAAATGAGCAAGATTGTGATTTGAGGAGTCAACGCTTAACTCAAGGACAGGAAACTAATTACTTCAATTAATTAACCTTGTTTTAAGTTGGTATTGATGATCCAATTTGAATGTTTAGCCTATGTCTACACGATAAACCTTAAGCACAACATCATTTGAGTGGGGTGCCCTTGGCAGTGTGATGATATCAATACATATGGTCTAAAACTCACTACTTTAGAGTGATGTACTTGAAAACACAAAAAAAGACAGACTTGTTTTCCATTTAAACAAATGTTTGGTTACAAAACCATAAGTTCACCTTCCCATTTTCAAACATCTTTATTGAGTATGTTCTGAAGAATGTTTCACATCTTTCTCAAAGGAAATTTCCTCAGAAGTAAGCCTACATTCAGACTTAAAAACTTCCATTTCAAATATTCAATCGTCCACACGTTCATGGCTTTTCCCTGACCATTGATTGGTGCTAGATTGTTATCTGTACATTTCGTCAGCGTTTTCACGAAGTAGCAACTGCTATACCAGCAAAAAAATAACAATCAGAGAAAACGGCCTCTGAAGTTGAACATTTTTTAGAAACCCACTTTCCTTCAAAACTTCAAAGTATTTCCATTTAAATTTCTCAATGTAGATACTTGATGACTTGAACTTAAAAAATAGTCTTATTTTGACTAATTTGCATAATTAATTAAGAAACTAGACACGAGGGAAGTTCCGTGCTACTTCGTGAAACCAAAAAAGTGCGAAATATGTCTTTTTGCGTTTTCACGAAGAAGCACGCACCTATACTACAACACAGCATTTTGTGTTACTTCATGAAACTAGGTCAGCGCGCGCGCGCTCACACAAGTTGCGTGCTACTTCGTGAAAATGTTTTTACCTCACTTTGACTTGAGTGCGTGCCGTGCATTACAATGGTAAACAGAAGTTGGGTGCTACTTCGTGAAAACAAAAAAAAGTTGAAAACACTCATTAGCTTAATTAAAAAAGTAAAGCTGTCTGAGCTTTGAAACTTCATGGAATTGTAGGTCTTCATGCATAATCAACAGAAATGTAAAAAAAATTCAATGTAAAAAAAATTCCTTAAGCACGTAGCGTGCTACTTCGTGAAAACGCTGACGATTTAATCAGCCAGCTTAAGAATTTTGCCTAGCACCTGTGATATTTTCAAGTTGCTTGGTCGTAACTCGGCCACTGTCATGCTTGACTGGGTGTCATCACAGTTGTACATAGTTCAGACACTAGTCCGACTTTGAGAGTTTGCAGAACTGCTAATAACATTGGTTTGGAAACAAACAAAGACCTTCAGTTATTTCTACATTCAAAGAAGTCAACATTTTGAAGTCCTGATTTCAAGCATTTCAACACATAATTAAAATTTGACACAGGGACACATAAACAGTACAGGCGATTCAGAAACCAGACTAACTAACCAAGGCAAATACACTGTCATTTTTACAACAAAACACCAGTGATAAACTTCAAAATATTGGCTAAAAAAACCTGCAAAAACCCAAAATGAAGTCTCAGTCAAAACCACAAAGGATATCACAAGATCATGGAGCAAAGGATACAACATTCAAGGCGTTTTTATGAGGTATTTATCTGAATTTCTAATAAATTTGTCAGTACCTTTTGTAGCACATGTCTCTGTTATGACTGGTCGTGCGCAAAAGAATGAAGACAGTGCAGTTGTTGTACACTGCGGATGCGTACACGCAAGCGGCATTGCGAGCGGCGTTCGTAAGCAACGGTTATTTTGCAAGCACTTAAAAATAAGTTCCACACTCACTTCAGCTGCGTGTGGATGTAGAAAATTACGAATAAAATCGTCTTCATACTTTTAAATATATATTGGTTTGTTTATTTGTTGTTTTCTGCAACAAAATGTTTATATGAAACCTCAGAACGCATGCCAAAAGTTGCAGCCGGTGACTTCCGAAAGAGCAACTATTTCACTCTGGGTTAACTGTAGGGAGTGGGCGAGGTGGAAATAAGTAGGGGACCCACTTTACAATGTTTATCCTAGGTTTAAATAAAACTGAAAACAAATGATATTCCCAGCCGTTACCGGAATTTCGAAATTTCAGTAGCTTACAAAAAAACTGCTCACAAAAGCCCAGATGAATCATGGGTGCATGAAAAAATTGTGCTTTAACTTTGTCTTGGATTGTTTGCAAAATAAACTTCAGAAGACAAATCTCATGTGATGCAATGACCCTATGAATATTAAAACTCTTAAAATATTTTGTTTTTTAACACTTAGGGAGAAACCCATTTTACTTCAGATCATTCACAGTCAGGTTAGAGTAACTCCTTATAAATACATTGAGTTACTGTGGTACTTTTTTCGATTTTGAAAAAGACACCAAAAAACAAACAAACATTATTTTTGTATATATAATTGTTTTGGTTTTGGGGGGTTTTTGGGGGGGGGTTTTTTTTGGGGGGGGGTCAATTCTGTTGGTAAGTCATTGCATCAATAGCATCAAATCTGCTTATAGTTTTCGCTACTTCCTGCTTCAAAGCTGGCCTAGGGGCCTACATTTGTGTGTAATTTCCCCCCCCCCCCTCCAGCTCACCCGTTTCATTGTTCATTAGATTCACACCCTAATATGACAGAAACTGATAATTCTGAAAAAACCTTCGTCTTTGAGGACCGTATGCAAAAGCCATGTTCAGTTGTTAAACTTTTCTTTCATACATCATCAAAAAAGAAAAACCAGCTCAATGCAACTCCTATGGGCTTCTGGTAATCAGTGAGTGGACGTGGCTTCCAGAGGAATTACATCACACTAAAGAACAGGATAATTTATGGTACATATAAATCAGCCAATAACTCAAGATTAAATTCCAGCTAAAACTATCAATTTATTATGTACTCGGTGAACACGTCAAACATGGCAAGTATGGCCTTTAGTAATCAATCAAATACAAAACACAGAAACAAACAGGTTTCATATTACTTCAAATTCTGATTTGTATGCAAAACATCTCTCAAACTGGTGGAATTTATCGATTAACTGTTATTCTGTTAATTAAGGAATAATTTGGAAGTGGGAATCTTTTTTATTGTTATCCATAGCTTGGGGTTGCAGCTGAGAAAGATTGTGCGGTTGCAGAAGTTTTTCCAAATAAATTTTTATTCACAGGATATCTTGGCAGTTTCTACCGCACAATTAACAGCAGGTAGCATTTTTACAAGAACACATTGTTTCACTGAATAAAAATGGCAGTGAACCTGAACTGTTTCTGCTCATTTTAACAAAAAGGCACCAGCTTGGCCCAAATTCATATAGAACTGCTTAAGCACAAAATATTGCTGAACATTTTCTGCTAAGCAAAAATGAGCAGGATACCAGTCATAGATGTTACATGTAAAATAGTACTTTAGCTGATAACCTTAATCTGGTTAGCATGTTTGTGATTAAACAGCTCTAAGAAGTTAGGCCCAGTTTGTTTTTACTTCCAGCCTCACTTTGATTTGACTGGTAGTAACTCAAAACTGGCCGTGCAATAATGATTAAAGTTTTCATTCGTTTCTTTAAAAATAGTAACATGAATTTCAACTTTTTGAAATCAAACAAAAACTCTTTTATAGTCTGGTTTCTAGAATTTATGATCTCTGTGGCAGATTTCTACTCCATGCAACCTTTCTTCGTCACGTTAACATTTCAAAAAAGCACAAAGACAAATTACACATTAATTAATTATGTGTATTTACATTTTGTATGCATTTTCAGTTTTCAGTGCATTAAAGTGTCTTTTATTTTAACAAGACTTTAAGAATTATAAAATGTACATTATATTCAAGAATTATCTTTGTCAATTGATAATTAAGGAGATTTATAACTCAAACAATTATAATGGGACAAAAAGATTTTATAAGTTTAAACAAAACAAACATAACAACCTTCAAAACGAACTACACTGCTGGTGCACAAACCATCCCATATTTGTTTAATCCCCTTTGTCTCTACAATAAAAGCAGTCGACACCTTCTGCTTTGGTTTTTCGGTTTGGGGGAACAACAGAAATTTACTTGCAAAAAAATTTGTAAAAAAAATAACGGGTGAAGTTTCAGTTAATTTTACAGCACACACAACGTTTCAGTGAATATAAATTTGTCCTTTACTCCATCCGTCAAACGACCCATTGAATTCCTCCAGCTCATAATCTAGATATGGGCCTAATTTCACAAAGATGTTAAGCACAAAATATTGCTTAGCAGAAACAGGTTACCAGCCATAACACCAAGTCATGTATATTGTTTGAGACTGGTTCCTTGAAAAAAATGTTTGCTTAGTATCCTTTTCTGCTTAACACCTTTATGAAATTGGGCACTCACTTTTAATTTCATGAAGCTTTTATGCACAAAAATTCAAGTGGCTTAAATTAAATCTTACTTAGCCAATGCAGGTAACCAACCCGAATGTAATTCAAAGTATTTAATGTACATTGGTTGCCACTAGTCCAGCTTTTACTGTGCACATAAACTTAGCAACAAGCAAAACTTGGAGCCAGGTTCTAGCACTTGAATGCAGATTGCATCGCGAGTCAGCAGAACAGGAAGGAGCTTGTTTAGTACTTTTTGCAAATAAAAAAAATTATTCAAGTTGTTTGAATCATATAGCATGTTTAAACGTTCTGTGGTAGTTGATGGGTTTTTTCTTCTTTCCATTGCATTTGCATCTATCTCCACACTGAAAATTAATATTAACTTAAACCTCTCTTCACACCTTTTATCACTAAATTACCCCCAACACCCCCCCCAAGTAAAAATTACAATAACAAAATAGTACCTCTAGCTGTAATCCAGTACTGATGTCCAGAAATATAAGGTTAAAATGAGAATATTCCTAGAGATGAATTGGCCAGAGTACTTTTTTTTCCCAGTACCAAAACAGCGAATTATTTGAACTGTATCTTCCTGTGCTGCTCCCATTTTTCAACATACTTACATTTTACATTTTCTTAATAAAGTGTTCTCATCAAAGATTGTTGTTTGAAACTAGTACAATCTTTCCTCCGAGAAATCTTCAACGGGATGTGTAGTTTTCTGGCAAACTATCAATGATAAATGCATCCTTTGATCCAGGGAGGAGATTTGCCGAATATGAAAATTCCTGAAAATGGCTTGGGGGTCTGGGTTCCCTCTTATTCTAGACCTGGAACCTCACAAGTGTTATGATTCAAGAGGTTTACAGACTATGCGCATCACCAGAATAACAAAACTACAGGGCCCAGTTTCATAGAGCTGCTTAAGCAGAAAATACTGCTTAAATGTTTTTTTAGCTTAGCAGAAGCGTGCAGGGCACCAGTCACAAATTGTACAGGCGACATGGTAGTTTGGCTGGTAATATTACTCTGGTAAGCATAATTTTGTTGTGCTTAGCTACTTTTTGTGCTTTAGCAGCTCTATGAAATTGAGCCCAGGTTGGAACACAACATTGCTGCTTTACTTCTTTCAAGAAAATTTGAAGGCTCAATGAGATTCTGAAAAAGTTCTAACTTCAGATCCTGATAAATCCCATGCCTGTTTTCGGTCATATAAATTAAAACTACAAGTTAAATTCTAACTTCTAGATAATAAAGTAATGAACATCTATCAGTCCATAATATATAAATGTATCTAAATATATCTGAAACAAACAAAAATAAGCCCCAAATCTTTAAAAGATTAGTCAACAAAACTCAACCAATCGTATTCAACCCGTGAACCGTAAACCTCTGATAAATAATCTCTTGGATATTTACAAAGTTGATTCGGTCTAATTTTACATACATTGGAATATAAAAAAAATAAAAACAAAAACTAATAAGCTATATGTTAAAGCTATTACCGAGAAGTACTGTTTGATGCAAGACACATATGCATCATAAGAGTGCAAGATTGGCTGGGCTAATGGTTTAATAACGACTAGGCCCCCTATTGATTGCTTTCAAAACAACAAACCAGTGATGAGTCCGTGTGATTGGATCTCATCAAACCATATGGTTGGTCAACACTGCCGGATGTGGCTTCAACACTACAACTGGCTCAGCCCATAATCACAAAGCACGATGGCAAAAGCACAAATTTTGAAAATTGCAGGCAAACCCGAGCCGGAGCGGCTTGAGCAGCCTGATACCAATGACAAAACTGTACATGTGACATGGAATTTTGACAGGTAACCTAAATGTTGTAAGCATAATTATTCTATGCTTAGCTATTTTGTGGAAAATCATTTTGTAACCCAATAAATATGCTTATGAAGATCAGGTATTCTGCTACCATTTGCGTATTTGATTTGGTCAATGAAGAACTTCAAATCTTAGCCAACGATTATTATTATTTTTTTTTCTAGCTGCTGGACAAATTTACCAGCTAAGCAAAAGTCAGCAGGGAACCATTCAGTAACAATATACATCTTATGACATTTTGGATGGTAACCTGCATTTGCTAAGCATAGCTTTTGTGTGCCAAGTCGCTTTCCACCAATGGGCCTAAGGTCATTCCCTATTGTACAACGGGGAAAAACAAAATTCTAGCAAAATTAAATGAGATGCCTTTAAAAAGCCTACATCTGCAAAAATGTTAACACAAGAAAAACTATTTCAGGCCAAAATGTGGCGTAATTGCGCCAATATATTCATGCAAGATTTACATCAAAGTCTCCTTTAACGGAGTGTCTTTACACTAGATAGAGTTGTACAAGAAGGTGGCAGGTTAAAAAATATAATCTACTGTACACGAAAAACCAAAACATAATTACTGAAAACAAACAACCAATCTATTGCACATAACAATCAAAAATAATAGTTTTTCTGTAACATTTTCAAAAAGAGCTGTTTAAGAAAAGAATTTGTAAATTTCTGGTCATTAGTTGTGGCGAGTCTGTGTGGGGATACGGCAGTGTTGTAACGGTTAGATGCCATCAAGCCATGCACCAATTTTATTTTGAACTTAAAATTTAAATTAATTTTCTTTGGCTCTCCAGTAACTATTCTGTTATCTACACAGCCTTCGTAAACTTCTTCAGAAATTTTATAATCAAGTTTAACTGGGATTTTCTGGATCTCACAAATATTAACAAACAAAAGTAGTAATTTGTATGTAGTATTTTCATACAGCGCCAGTTCAAATGTTACTTGAACATTTCTGTGGCAAGTACAGACAAGGCAATGTATAATGGTGAATGGTTGGTTGCCACTTTAAATCCTCAAATGAATCTCATCAGCTCAAGTGTTACAAGTATCAATTCAGTAATATTACCCATTCTTCAAAAATGTTTCTTTAAATTTTACAACCAAGTTGAGAGAGATTTTCAGGACCTTTTGTCATGCTGCAGCCATCTTGGATTTCTTCCTACTGTATCCATACTGGAAGAAGAACAAAAAGCCAGTCTGTGTCTATTTTTGTGAAAAGAATATGAGCCTTCTTGATTGTTTTGGGATATGGGCTATGAGACCAGGGAAACAATAACATGATAAATTTTAAAGACCTTTATCATGGTATGGCCATCTCAATTTTCCTCCAATCAGAACCATTGTAACCAAACCGAGGCTGGAAGAAAACATGGTCTGGTTCCTTTTATGCTCAATTAATATTGGCATTCATTACTGTTATTGGATACAGGGAACAATACCAAGATGGTGGCAGCTGAAGAGATAAAGGTCTGTACCACCTCTAACAGTTTACTCCCCACTCCTAAGCTTGCCCATCATACACGTAAGTGGGTGAGTAGGCAGGGAAGGGAAAACAGATCTACCCTTAAAACTCCACTCCTCTCCCCACTTTCTTCATTCTACTTCTTCCCAGCAACTTCTTTTCTCTTGTTTATTGTGCAGTTTTCTTAAAATTAAAATATTTGGCTTTCAGGAGAGAAAAACAACTGATGATAGTGCTATTGTGTTTTTTTCTTAACCATTTTGAAAGAAGGTCCTAATTCATGAAGGTTTTTTGGGGGTATTTCAGAAAAAAATCTAGAGTTTTTTTTTAGAATTAACAGCACGCCATTATTTCAGGAGAGGCCTAGATGTTGCTAAAATGAGACTTCTGTTCAAGGTTGTTGTTTAGTGATATCAGGTGGTAGTAATCAAGGGTAAATCAACTATGCCATCCAGCCAGGTGGTTAAAATCGTTTACGTTAATCGGCGAGAACTAAGTTGCTGATGACTGTTCAAATAAATTAAAACAATCTAAATACTAACGAGAATAAAATCCAATAGATAATGATTGGGTTTTTTGTTTTGTTTTTGCCCTTGAAGATGTAGCATTTCATAAACTGTTTACTCGTAGCTCTCCCAAGTCACAAAGGGTAAAAAAACCTCCCCCGCAGGACGCTGAGGTTGTCATATTTACTAGCTCTAAACAACCTGTGAATATCTTAATTCAAAGGCCAGATAACCAGCAAGATCTGAAATGGTGCTCTACAAACACAAAGACAAGTTTGTCTAAAATTATCTTTTAGATCGCCCTCTGAAATAAATAGTTGAAAACATGAGCCATGAAAATGGAATAACTGGCTTTGTTTTTCAACATGTTTTATATAAACTCAATAAGGAAATAATCAACAAATCTGAACAATTCTAAAAGTACTGGCTTTGCAAAAATTGCAACATCAATATCGTTAGAAATAACACTGAATTAATCGCCAACTTTAACGTTGACCATCTTGTACATGTAATTAGCCATTTGTGAAGTTAGGCGTGAATAATGTTTGGTACACAGACTTGCTTGGTCACTGGTGACTGCTTGAAGTTGAATGCCTCAGACTAGATTCAGTTTGCCCAATGGTTTGGGGCAAGCTTTTGTGTAGTTGTGTAAGACATTTAGCCTTCGAGAAAGACTCTGCTTGGGTCGAGAGGTCGGGCCATTAATGATTTTTGCATTTATACCACAGGTACTTTCGGTTGGTAAGCAGTTTGCTAATTCTATTTTCTAGTTTTGTAAGAGATGGCGAATGTGTGTGACACAACAGTACCAGGATTTGTCCATCTAGAGGTTGCTATACAAAATAGTTGCCCCAAACACTGTGACGCAGCAACGTTGTCTTTAGTCTAGAAAATTCAATGTGAGTGTTCACTAGAGACCAATCAAGTCATTGCACCAGGCATTACTCAAAATCTAACTCCTATTAGGCTGTACTGCACATATTTACATAATTTGGTCATTCATCTCCAACAGAGTTGAGGGCTTACACAGGAAAAAACTTGCCATAAAGTTAACGAGCTATTGTAAAAGTTTTGCCTGAACTGATGTATGTTCTTCAAATCAATTCATCAACTTCAATCTGATCATCGGAGTTTGGTAGGGAAGAGCGCCCTCGCCGACCGGGATTCTTTGCGATAGTTCTTGTCAAGTTGTTGAATGTAGTAATGCAGTTTTCAGGGTGCAATTCCATCAGGTTGCTAAGCAGGGAGATATTGCCCAGCAAAAATCATTGTAAGAACCAGTCATATGTGCGACACATAACTGTAACATTTTGGCTGGTAACCTAATTCTGCTAAGCAAAATATTGTTGGTGCTTAGCAGCAGCGTGGAATTAGCCCCTGCTCAAGACACAGGCTTGCTATTTCTTCTTCCCTGATGCTTCTTTCTTAGTCTCCGGCTGAAAAAGAAGAAGATTTGATCATTACATGAAATGAAGAAGAGTATCAGTCATTTTCAGGACTCCAAATTTTACAATGGACAGTTAGGTCCGAGGCAAGTGAATTCAGCATCGGGCGACGGGCCAGTCAGTAAACTCACAACCGGACAAGCCCGGGGTGTTGTGTTTTTTAACTGAAGAGTAATAACACCTCACTGTGTAAGAACTTGAATACAATGATGTTCAATTGTGGACTTTTGAGTTGGATAAATATCTTTTATTGTGTTGAGTGTCGAAGTACACTTACCCATACGACAAATGAGATCAATCTTCTCAAAGTTTATATGTCCGACTGTGTAGATAAGTTTTTTCTCATTTTGGTTCTGGTCTTAGGAGTAGCAAATTCTGGTCCAGTAAAATCTGACGCTACAACCCCTGGCCTGTGATCTTGTTGATTTCTTCCCCCCTACCCCCATTCAACCCCATTAGTTTTCATTAAACACACCATGCAACCACTCTGTGAAATTTTAATCCAACTTGGCTGGAAACCAATACCTGCTTGAGAAGCAAGATTTTTCTGTGCTTAGCAAATGAAAAAGCTTTCATTGCTGGAAAGTATTCATAAACTCGGACCCTGCTAGACATTGACAAAATTAAATGTGTGGGGATGCAGGGGGGCAAGGAGGCACGGGGTGGAGGGGGGGCCAGGGGAAACTTACCGGTAGTATTGAGAAGGAGCAGGTGAGGTCCTCAGTGACTATCATGACCCCAGCAGCATTATCAAACTCCCCGCAGTAGTTGGGCGCACTGAACAGCGTCACTAAGTTCCTCTTCTGGAAAAACTGGTACCCGTCTTCCACAACCTAGAGGAACAAACAATGAGGGCCAAACATGAGAGAAACCATAAGCAGTGTATTGGTACGCGCTCTTCATCTTGGTGAGAATTTGGGTTATTGTCAGGGTCGAGCATCAAGGTATGGACCCTGCAATCAATTCAGCTAATGAGTAAGGTATCTGCCCAAAAAAGGCGCTCATGGCGCTCGCTCAAAATACACACAGTTCAAAAGAAAGGGACAAAAAATGTGTACATGTGGAATACTACTGGTCAACATTTACTTCAAAAAGAGGAGTTTTGAAAAACTGTTTAGTTATACATTGCTAGACTATCTGTACCTTAACTATGTCTAGTTGGTTTCAGCTCAGTCTATAGCATGGTTTAACCATGGTTAACTAATAATTACGTTAGTAAGCTCAATTTATACAAAAAGGTTAACATCTAACCATGGTTAACTTTGATTGCACCTTATCCTTGTTTAATGGGTTAGCTTGGTCTAAAAAGCAACAAAAACTGCTAACTGCTAAACCTAGTCAACAATAGTTAGTTTAGTCTAGAGTAAGTTGAACTGCTGACCATAGAACTTCAGTTAAAACTATCTGTACCTCACCCTTGCGACGCCAACAAGAATTAGTTTAGTCTGGAGTAAGTTTAAGTGCCAACTTCTTTACATTTATGCGACTATCAGTAATACGCCCAGATAGTAATTCACGTTATAGCCGCTGGACAATCAATTACATTTGAATTAAGACATTTCGTTTCAAATTAATAATTACAACAAAATCGTTGACAATTTGCAAGACTTCTTCCATGTCCAGAACATCATTTTATCATAACGGTTAATTACTTTCATGAAATGGGAATCCATAAATGGACATCCTGAAAATAATCCGACATCATACAGAGAGAGACTGGCTCTACAGCCTTCCCCCAGGTTTATTGGCAGCAGTTTCTCTTCACTGCATTCCATTCTAAATGGCAAATTGTTGCATCAACAGACAAAGAAGTCATCGAAATACCATGTCAAGAGAGTGAAATACCTTTGATTAAAACATTTACAGATGCGTCAATATTGAACATTGCTCATCAAGACATGAACACTTGGATTAAAGGGAAGCTCCCAAGGTCCAATTCAGTTTTGTGAACCACACATTTTTCAATAGATTGACCCCTTTGCACAGTGTGGAGTGCACTTACATGTATCCTGTCCGCCATTTTGGGAATTGGCTCCTGAAATGGTGGAAATAACAGATGCGTATTTTGTGGAGATGCGCTTCGCATTGTGTAAGGGGTCAATAGAGACCTTATTTAAATAGAGAAAAAAACAAAGTCTCAACTTTGAGGAGTAAATTCTTCAGTGCAATTTAAGTAACAAGTCTCTAACTTTGCATTAATATGGTGTAAATTCCACTGTGCTTGATACTCCTCCCATCAATTTTGGTCAAAATCCCAGAATGTATGAAGACGTCACATTTCAAAAGCACGGTCTGTACATTTTTGTACAGATATTTGTTTAGTGTAATATGATCTTTGGTGATATTCATTCGAAACACATCTATGGAATCTACTGACCCATTTATTTTCTTTTGTCAACGCTGTCATGAAAGAGTATAAAATGAAATGATGTTTTTACACCATTTTCACGTGAGGTTAGAGACTTGTAATTTTCCCCCTACTTTCATGAGGGCTGCATCTATTGGAAAATGAGTGCATCACAAAACTCAATTCGACCTTGAACTCCCTCTTTAATAACCAGTGAACGTATGTTAATTTACTCATACAAATATCGACAATGAAAGCAAACTACCATGTCTTAAAAAAAAGGCACTCATTTTGCACATGTTTGGGTTTTTTTCTTTTAGAAAACAAAATTTGTGCCTAAGAGTCTGATTTGCTTGTACACATTTTAACGATAATAAGGAGCATACAGCACAATCTGTTTCAATTTGGCGTAACATTTGAAATGCTCAGAACAACATAACAGGCATTAATAAATTCTCCAGCTGTTTGACACCCTACCATCTTCAAATCCAAGTACGCTCTCATACCAAAGCATTGCCAGGTTACAATCCACTGAAAACAAACCCTTCAACATTTCAATTAACAGGACAAACTAATGACGTTCCCAGATTTCTCAGAAGAAGACGGCGAACACCTGACAAATCTCAACACTTCAAAAACAGACACAGGTCTCTGTACTTTCGCATGTCACAGTCTTCCAAATGTTGAGACATAAACCCTCAACTTCCAAGCTTTATCTCTCTTTTCCGGCAAAATGACAACTGCCGAGTATTAATACAGCGTCAATCTGACAATTAGTTGAGGGTGCAAATTGAATGTCAAAGAAAGTGAAGGGTTCTGTCGTACCTTTGACAGGTAAAGTGAGTCTCTGACAGCGAGTAATACTGAAATAAGATGTTAATCCAACCCTTTTCGCACTAAGACTCATACAAACATTTTTGTACTAAGTTCACTGACACATACATCACTCGCTTGTTAGAATCAAAGATTAAAGCTGAAGTGAATAAATGATTTTGTTAAAATACCCAGGAATGCTACATGACAATCAATGGTGATTTGAAGCAAAAATCCAGCAGGGTTTAGCTTTTCCTCCTGTAAACTTAGCAAGAAAACAGATAAAAGTGTCAGCTTTTGTGGATAAAAAAAAGCTGTAAAAGTCACCCAAAATGTATAAAAAGCATTTAGTGTAAATCTTAACATGCCTTGGATGATGGAAAACTTGGTAACTGTTTACCAAGAATAGGGCGAATAATTCACCACTTAGCGACAGAAATCTTTCATTTGTTCACTTCCACCCTGACCGAATTATTTTCTCGAAATTGCTGAAATCGTTTTTCCTGGAGGGTATCCGCTGGCACAAAGAAAACCCGATTTTAAAAAAGCAAAGAGAACAAGTATTCTCTTTGAGGCACCAGGTTTGTATCAGAAAATATCATATTCAGGCACTGTGTGACACAGCCGCCAATCAGGCCTATGGCCATGGCAAGAAACAAGGCTGGAATCTCAGTCCACTCGAACTTAACCTCCACTGAAACAAAACACAACAATAAGCAATGGTGCAAGCCTCTTGCTGCAACATAATCCTCTTCTTACAACAAAGGGACATAGGCCTAGAATCAGAGATTTCACAACAACCCAAGCACAAGAGATAATTTTGCAACAATTCCAACCACCACCTGTCCTCTTTGTGTGGGTGAAATGAAGCATTGCATAATGATTGCATGCTCTGAGCACGCACTCGCATGCTCTGAGCACACACTCGCTCGGTAGTAGAAATATGGGAACCTTCATTCTGGCTATCCAACACGTCCAGTTTGACACCAAAAAATAGATAGTAGCTACCCGACCTCCCCCGGGGAAAAATTGGCGTTTAAACACAGCGTATGGCATTGACTGGTTAAATGAAGAAATTTACTAAGTATAACTAATTATTAATAAGGAAAATACAAGTGACAAGACAAAGTGCCTTTGACTTGTTCAATATGGATAATTGCTTGGTAAATAAAGTCATTAACTCTTTCTCGTTACCAAATTGTTTGGACATAAACAAATGCTGGTGACCGCATTGTTTGACCACTCAAGCGGGAAGCACACATTCTCACACAACAGAAAGCTTTCGTTCAAAGGTCATTTTTACAAACTCCATTATCTCCTTGAAGATATTGTTTTACAGCAAAATAAGTAATAAAATAGTTCTTCCATATTGAATTCCCTTTCATACAATCTAAAATTCATTGAGATTGGTCAATAAATGCCAAAGTTCTTTGTCTTTCTTTCTTCAGTGTAATCTGTAATCTCCAACACTTTTTTGCACACAACCATATAGGGCTCCATACACTGTAGGTGTTTGGCGTTTCGGATCTTCCACCTCCAATTTGAAGACATTGCATAGTAGCAACCTTATTTTATTTTACCATCATTGGAAAGATCCAATCTTTCTCTTTTACAGTGCTGGTCCTGCTTGAGTGCTTTTTAGTGTGCAAGCTTGGTTGACTAAAGTCGCCAATGATAAGGAAGAGGGGGTATGAGTGCAGTCGACTAAAGTCGCATATGGTAATAAGGAAAGGATTAACCATTAATTAGGCACTATGTAGAAAATCTCTTTGAGGTAGCTGTGTTAAGTTGACTCTGAGAAGAGCCAGTTGGGTATTCTCAAATCCAACATTCATTAAGCAATATTCTCATTTGGGCAGTTTGTTTAAACTTGGGCCCATTGGTCAGAGCTTGATGGTGTTTACAATGGTGTACCTATCGATCACGTAACTTTTGTTTACAAAAAGAGTGGCCTAGAACATTGCAGGGCATTTCCTGGCAGGCGAGCTACTACACAGGTCATATGGAAACTTTTGCATTCTGTATAATAAATAGTTACCACATAAATTCAGGAGCCATGATAAAAACAGCTGTACAAGTTTTGAGATGTGCCACCTTTCTTCATGTCATAATTGGATAAAAAAACGTACAGTGCAATCGCCATGAAATATAAGATTGTATGTTTTCCTCCATTGACCTGTGTACAAATCGTACCTTCAGGAAGTCCAGACTCTGTGTCTCTTTTGTCAGTTTCTAAACAAGGTACACGGTCTATACAAGGTAGACAGATGTATAAAGACTGACAAACAAACCTGCAATCCAACTAGAGCAACACAAGGAGTTTGAATCATCTCCCAGTACAATGCACCCACTATTAAAGGTCAGGACAATATCAACCGTCTGCGAGTTCCATAAAAACCGCACCTTTCTTGTGTTTGACCAATCGGCAAGAATTAACAGTAAATTTACTTGCTCAGCACAACATTCTCAGGGAACCGGTATTCAAAAAGCATGGGAAAATCACACGGTGATTGGCTGGCAAGTATTTTTCAACATAGCAAAATTCGTCAGTAGTTAACAATTTTCTCGTACGTGTGCACACATGATGCCATGACCGCCTGGATGAAGTCTCCCAATTTAGCAATTTAGGGGATCATTAAGATCCCAGGAGAGCTGAATGCCAACGATGTAATCCAGTTAGGAATGGCTCACCTGACTTTCCGATTGACGTGCAACATTTAAAGAGAACATTGTGGAAGAGTTTCTTATTTCTTGGAAATATGTTTCCAGTGAATGCTTTCATAAACCTTTACGAAACGCAAGCGGCTTCCCTGTGATCGATCAAATTAGTGACTGCTGTATTACATACTCTAAAGGGGGGACTGGTCAAGATCATAGCAAGCCTGTGGCTGTATGGAATTATGAACTCTCACCAACTTACTGCTTGTGCACATGCGCTGGCCGTATCATGGCCGTAGATCTGATACGGTCAGTGCCTGCAGTAACTGGATGAGAGGTAATGGTTTAATGTACAGTCAGAGGCATGCAATGGTCATCAGGGCTCCAAGTTGGGAGAAAAACAGCCGCAAGCTCGCAGGGCTTGTAGCTCAAAATGTTTACTGGACCATAAATGTTTGTACGAGACCAGAATCACAATGAGGACAAAACTTGCTGAGTCTTGACAACTTGCATTTAAATGCAACTGAGACATCTGTATGAGGAGTTTTATCTCATCTGTCTCTTTGCTGTATAAGGTTCAGTTCATTACTCAATAGAATTAGAAGGCATTTTTTCAGACTTAATTAAAGTCAACGTTTGAACGTAATTTGTCTATGTTCAAGATATTACACAGTGAGGTATATGTATTGTTGTTCAACTGAAAAACACAAGACCACCGGACTTGACCGGTCATAATTTTACTGGCCCAACACTAAAACCACTGGCCTCAGGCCTGCGGTCCAGTGTCAAACTCAAGCCCTGATCATGATGACAGTCCCCTTTTTAAGATGACATGGGGATTGAGAATCAGCAAATTACCAAAGCCCAAAGGTTAGTGAATCCACTGGACTGCATTTCTTCTAAGTGGCGCTACTCAAGCTGAACTCTGCTCGGTACGTTGTGACCAAAAGCTTTTTCCCAATGTTTAAAATTCGTCTCTGCCATCCAGCCCGATCCTGGGCAGCAATAAGAGCCTGGTTGCATTTAAGGCAGATGGCGTTTAGGGTCACCTAGATCTGGGAATTGTAGGTGCGGCACAAGCCTCTGCCCTGTTGGTAGGGTATTGATGGTTGATTTTGTGTCTACACTTACCATAGACTGTGCAAGTCCCAACAATATTACACTACATGTTGTATCTTCCAGAGAGCTTGTATGTGTAATATGAATTTTAACACGGAACTGAGAGATGGATCCAGCAAATCAGCAATCCCAAAAGATTGCAGTTAATCAACTTGACTGCACTTAAAAAAAAATTTTTTTTTTTTAATGTGTAAGTCCAAACGAACATATTCAAAATTCAAGAAACCTTGTGAGCAAGCTTTAATGTGTGAAGGAAGCACAGTTGTGCACATTAGCGGGTCCCAACACGTGATTTAGGATACACACGAGATTTCCAGAGACTAGTTTAAGGTAGATATGAGAAAGGCACAGGTAGTCCAACTTTTAGTTTTCCGACAGTGGTTAGCTTTCAAGGTTTTATTTACTTTTATTATTTTTTTTTACCTGATGGGCTCTGACTATTAGACTTAGGTCATTCCGCTTGAGAAAATGTCGTACAACGTCTCCACCGAATGTGTAGGATACCCCGCGGTCATTCTCTCCCCAGCCTGTGATGTCCTGCAAAAACACAAAACAAAGAACAAAACAATTTGTTACTAAAAAATATCGCTAAGGGGCGTCAGTTCCCTTCAGAATTACGAACAGAAATGTTGGAACTCTGACTGTCCTTAGTTAACCATGACAACTGTAAACCATGTTGGTGTTTTGTGTGTGTGTTGGTTTTTTTTTTACAAACAACTGCACTCTTCGGAACTTGTTTCCTTACATAAAAAAAACCCAACAACAACACCAAAAACCAACCAAACACAGTTTGTAAATAAGTCTATCATGCAAATACAAGTTTCTGTTTCCACATAGAGCACTGATGGTATCACTTTCCCCTTCCCTCCAGCACAACACGGAACTTCATTAAACAGACCCTGGGCTAATCCATCAGGCCAGCCATCTGAATAAATCTGACTAGCCTTCATCAGTATAGAGTAAGTCTATTAATTAGAGCAGGCCTGGAGTTACACGGAGGCTATGGCCTCTGTTGCCCCTGGTCTTGGCCTCGGTGCCCCTTTATATGTTTCCCATAGAATTTAAGATTTTCCAATGGAAGTGCCCCATTGCAAATGGCCTTGCCCTCTCAAAGTTGAAATTCAAGGCCTATTAGAATACACATTCAGTTCATCATTTCTGTTTTGGTCTTTACCAGAAGTTGTTTTATGCTGAATAAAAAACAATCACAACACTCTGACATTGGTGAAGGAATAATTACACACCGTTCACATCTTGAATCCTAATCACAATTATCGGAGAGCCTTTCAACACAGCAGGTATGGCTTAGGGCTAGGGTTAGGTTCCATCAAAGATTTCAACATCATGAATGTTCCACAGAGGGCTTCAAAAAGGCGGAGGGATCCTATAATGGATCTGAAGCAAAAGCTGTGGTTTCGATCAGGGTTACTCACTTTTGACTAGCCCCATGAACTACCACCATTTTCAAAACCCACGGCTTGGGTTGTGGCTCCGGCTTAAGCACCCTCTGCCGGTTCAAAGTTCGTTGCACGTTTTCAAAATTACTGACAAAGCCCAAGCCAGAGCCTAAGCCGAAGGCGTGGTTTCCAAAAGGTCCTTAGAAGGTCGAGTGACGATGGCACAGTTCACCAAGCTAGTGACTAAAAAAATTAATCTCTGGTCTAGAAGAAACCTGATACACTTTTCAATTTGTAGGCCTGGTACATTAATGTGCTCGGTATTCATGAACTCACATCATCAGGATCTGCCCATAGTAGATCGCACACCAGGCCATGATCAGGAATGTCTAAAGGACGATTTATGTGACGGAGTTGATCAACGGTAGACAGGTCTGGTGACAACCCTCCGTGCATGCAGAATATCGTGCCTTCTACTAGGGCAGCTGTGAGAGGGGGAAGAAGAATGAAAGATTTATGAGTTGGTGCACATGATGATACCTCCGCATTCACCCCCAAACTCCCTTAGCATTATTACTTCATACATGTGTGTAGGCCGAATCCAGAATCCTGAATCTATCAGAATTAAATAGAATAATTTACATCTACAGGTCAGGCCCGGAATTTCAAGTTTCAGAGGGCAAGGGCCATTTTCATTTTGCAAATGGCACGTCCATTTGAAAGTCTATGGAAAACTTGGCACCAAGGCAAAAACATGGGGCAACAGAGACCATGGCCTACAGACCGCCGTGTAATTCCAAGCCTGATACGTGTACTAAAGTCAAGAATTTCAGATATGCCACACCTATTGTACCAACAATATTTTTGTCAACAAATGCAAATGCAGTGAACTCAAGCAAAACCAGCAACTAAGTTTTGTTTCAATGAGGAGTGATATCTTTATGATATCTTCTCCATTTGGAAAATCATTTTTAACAATTGTTGTGCTTCACATGTGTTACAATTACATTGAGTGCAGCCCTTCCTTACACAGTTCCTCTATTGGCTTGGTTCTGCCCATGGTGCTCCTTAGAATTTATTTTAAAACAAATTCTGATGGAAATGCCCCTAACCCTTAGCAGAAGTTGCCGTGCATTTCCAAGATCGGCCTTCTGGACTTACATACAGTACCGCAAGTTTACAATGTAGTTTATCTTCAATGCATTTTTAGGGTGACACACATGCACACAAACAAATGTTAAACCAGTAAATCAAGGACTTCACTTGTTTTTGTGTGTGTTTTGTTTTTGGTTTTTGTACACAAAAATATATGGAGGCATTCTGTGATTGTCAAACCACCTGGCTCCCCTGCCGGCAACGAGTAAGATGCACTGAACCCTCACTTATAAATGTACTATACAACGTGTGAGGGAATCCTGGTGATTTTTACCAATCAGAAAAGTGTGTCACTTCATTAATAGCATGCTTGATGACTGCAATCAACCGTGTCGCAGCAGAAACCTTCTAAGGTGTTGGGTAGAATCTTTCATTAGACACGTTTGGCAACTGTAATAACCTGCCCTTCGGATGCCTGCATCAGTTGGGCCCAAAGCTCCAGCAGCACTCATGTTTATTCCTCTAAGAACGGGGCCACAGAGTCAGAGTACCCGTGTGTTACGGGTGTGCAGTCTGAATTTTAGGCGAGGGGCGCAGAGACGTGCACCGAATATTTAAATTGATAGACCATGGGCAGCTGACTGCAGCCCTACATTGTACGTGACGTCAGTGCAAGTGCTCAATGGAGTACATTGGTGAAAAAATGCAAGTCTTTCGAGTTAGGTCACCATGGGAGCAACAGTGATAATGGTCTTGGTGACATAAAACTATTCCTTAGATACTGATCTGCTAAGTGCGTATGACACTTTCCAATTGTCTTTTTTCCCCATTGCCTTTTCTTCTGATGGCAGGGTCGTCTCACAGTCATGACCCTACGAGGCTTTAACCCATTAGCACTCACACAATATTAAGCGTAGCGCCATTTACTCCTCACTGCGCCTCGAAAATTCACACATGATTTTCGGCCATACCTAGCAATCCTCAGATAACTTGTAGAGGGTGAATTTATCTCTTGAATGTTTTTCCAAGTTGTTTTGTTTGTGTTACCAAATTGAGATTAGAAACATAAGAGAAATCAACAAAAATTTGAAAACATTGTTTGCGTATGAAGTAAACATTTGTGCGCACAAGTTGTGCGCACAAGTTCTCTCAACTATACTGTCACCTCAAAGGGGAAAAAAGATACAAAAGTGATTGAAACTAATCACAACATACCTTTGAAAATGAATACGAGTGCCTCTGTTACCTACAGATAACTTCTGTACCTCAAACCCTTTGAAAAATCATATCAAATCACGGTATTCCGTGTGTAAAAACACCAATAAGTTTATCGCGAAAAAAGCGGAAGGTGGCCATTACTGTGTACATTGCGCGTGTGATACGTTGTATGTATGATACGGTCCGCACCACACAGAGAAAACACAGCTACTTGTTGTGCTTCACGTGCATTGGTGATAGGACTTAAGACCTTGGGCACCATGTGCTATTTTTAGACTATTGTCATGTTGAGACAGCGCTGTATCTATGGCCGTTTGCTGCGTTTTAATCGCATGTTTAGAACTAAAAATACAACTTGTCAAACTTTGAATGCGTTTGTGAGCTGTCTGATGCGGAGTAATATGCAGGACCGCCTGCAGGCGGTATGCGTGCTAAAGGGTTAAATGGCCATTTCAACACTCTTTCATTCCCATTCATTATACCTTTCCGTTAAAAACATCTTAAAACTGTTACAAATTTAGAACATATCAAACAGTTTAGCCTCAGCTCGCCTCGACTCTGCTTTGAATTTCTATCCATGTTAAGCGACAAGTACATGTACATGTAGCTCCTCGCGCAAGTTTAGAACTTATCGTAATTTTTTTGACTATAGGCCACCTGGACTATAAGCCGAAGCATCGGGAAATCTCTTTAAAATCTTTAAAGGTCAGTGTATGCCACCTGGAATATAAGCCGCATCAGAAAGTGCCCAATTTTCATATCACGCACAGAAAACAGGCTTTGAAACAGTGAATCAAAAGTATCATAAACCCTTCACTCCAAATTGCAAAAAGCTGACTTTAAACGTCGGTGTTTAAGCCGTCCTGAATATAAACCGAAGAGCATGCTGAAGGCCTGAAAATCAATTCATAAGCCGTGGCTTATGGTCCGAAAGTTACGGTCAGTTTCAAACTATCGTACGCAAGTTTTAAACTATGCCACAACCAACTTAACTTGAGTGTGAAATGTTCAGGCTCTGCAGTAACCATCTTATAGCACCCTGACTCAATTTCATCAGGCCATGTTTTTAAACTCTCCTCACCTCGTTTATATTGCATGCTTCAAACAGGGCCATGTGATCTCCTCTCGACCAATAGACCCTTCTCATGAAATATGTAAATTGCAAATCGTGCATGCGCACAAACACTTTGGTTGGCAAAATGAGGACACATTGCACCTTTTTGTATGGGACTGATGGTGGCGTGACGTGCACGCGTTTGTGCGTCTGCATAGTGCACAACTCGATGGCATTTGCCAACCACGCATGCGTAAAGGTAATAAGCATATTGCATGGGAAGGGTCTGTTAGAATGGATAAACTGCCCCGGGTATTTATGGTAAGTTGATGCATTCATAATGTTGTACGTGAAAATCACCAAGCAACTACTTACTAAATGACAGCTTTAAAATGTCCAAAAGTAGGAGAAAAATTAAAAAGGCTGTTTTCAAGGGTTAAAAACTTGATAGAATATTTGCTTTCAAACACTCATGTCCAAAATGCCATTCTGAAGAGAAACTACTGCATGAAGTGGCTCCCCGTGGATCTGTAAATATGCAAGCGTAATGAAACAATCCAACGGAATGGTTTCATGGTGTGTAAGAAAATGTCAGATCCTTCCCATTTTGGTCATGATTAGACGATCGAAGATTCATGCGTGTGATTTAGCTCTGCCCGTCCTCCCACACTGTTTTGATAAAACTCTGTTAATAACCACATTCAATTCAAGAGGTGTTTTTTTTTAAATACTGCAAAACTAAGCTGGGTACGTTTCAGCATAATCCAGATAAAAGCTTCCTAAATTTCCCTTCTTTTTTTTTGAAACAAAAAAATTGACCCATTTACAGTTGCGCATCTTGTTTTGCAGCTTTTGCCAGAGAGACGTCTGGTTGGCGTTTGGAGCCCCCCCCCCCCCCCCCCCGTTTTTTGAATACCCTGCTTTACGTGTATCTGTAATGTAAGCCCTTTTCATACTACTGAGCCAATTCCCAGGAAACCAAACCCAAGGCATTCCTTGGGGAATTTTAACCCCACCACCACCCCATGTTTGTTTCACACTTATTGCAATATTTATGGGGGAAAATGAACACTCAGTATGCTAACCCGGGTTATCTCGCTTAACCCTACTTTTAAGCAAGGGTAGATATTTCACCGTAGTGTGAAAAGGTCATTTAAAAATTTTCCTGGAATTTCCTTGAGAATCCATCTAGGGTAAAAGGAGCAATCGGAACAATCATCGAAACCCTGACCATCAAACCCATCAAAATCAAACAGCAAGTTTTGTTTGACACTGTTTGACCGAGGACTGCGGTAGTTCCTCACATGGGATCAGATACACCACTATAATCAGAGTCTGACAGTTTGGGTGCAGTGTTACTATTACTGAGTATCTGCACACTATAAAAAGTCAAATTTAAGACTTTTTAAGACCCTTTAATGCCACCCTTAACAAAGTTTACGACAAAAAATAAGTGTATAAAGCAGCGGAAACAGCTTTACCCATTCACACTTTATGTTACTTTTTTACATGCAGCATAATTCAGCTCTTTACCAGCAGATAGGAAAATTCATTACATGTTTCATTCCTTCTTTTTAAGACTTCAATAAAGTAAATGTAGTAATTTATAAAGGCTTTTTAAGGCCTTAAATTTGGAAAGTTCAATTTAAGACTTTTTAAACCATTTTAAGGATCCGCACAAACCCTGCATTATGGCGTTGGATTTTCTGTTAGAGAGAGGAAAGGATCCCAGTAAATCACTCATGGGAGGGAGGGTTTTAAGTGAGCAATTTGGACACAATGTTCTCATCTACATCATGTTTGGACACCCTATTTGCAGATCAGGGCAAATACTATACCTCCATTACCATTAATTTCTTTGACTTGTCTCGACATGAGTACATTATGCAATCGCTGCCGAGGCGTGTGTTTAGGTTTTGCTCTTTGATCGATCTAAATGTTTAGCCTGAAACTCACCGATTGGTAAACAGTTGAAGCAATCCGTAAATGTCTTCCACAGCTTGATGTTGTATCTGCGTTTGCACTCATCATAGAAACCGTATATCCTGTGTAGAATGACAAAGAGTACAAAGCTTGTCATTGTTTCAGTCCACTGGATTTGTGTGAAGGATGGGATTTTCATTAAAAACCAGTGGAATGAAATAAAATGGATAAAATCAAAGTTTCAAAGATACGTATTGTGCTAGATGCTGAGGTTTTGGGTGGTCTTTGTGGTTTTGTTTTTTTTACAAATGTACAATGTCAGATTTTTGCAGTTTGCAAAGACTACTTGTCAGGCCCAGGGTTCTCCCAATATACAAGCTAGCGCAAGTCAATGCGTGCAAAGTGTGGGCCGATACCCACAACTTGCCGATACGCCCAAAAAAATAATAATAAATAAAATTGCCCACATTGCACAGTAGAGCTTTTAAAACCCACACATACATGTACATGTAAGTATCGAGTGCACAACATTCCAAGTCAGCATGCTATGGGCAAACTTGCACAATTTGGGTCCAGAATGCCCCCCCCCCCTCCAGTTTTGAAAAATCTCGGGACCAATTTCATGGCCCTGCTAACTGCAGAATTCTGCACTTGCAGCCCATAGACTATGAATCTGTGGGCTGCAAACGTAGATTTTTGTGGTAAGTATAGTTCTACAAATGGAGACTGTACGTGTGCTTAAAAAAAGCAGAATTTACAAGTATGGAATATTTATTTTTCAGTCCCAGATCCCAGATTAACATCCATTATGCTAAATTGTGAAGAAAGAGGTTGACTTGGATTTGCAGCCAAAGGACGCACTGAATAACAACCTTTATGTAAAATGCAAATTATGTATTATCAATTTTTCACTGTGTGGGCATGTTCTATCGAGCATTGAAGGAGATTGCAAACCTCCTTGTTCATCTCAATCTGAGCTTATTATCCAAAAAATCCCCTTTGTGGTCGATTTCATTGAGATCAACAAAGCACAGTATTCGTTCATTCTCTGGACTCGAAGTCTAGCTAAATTTAAATTGATAAGATTTTTTTTTTTTTTTTTTTGCCAAAGAGCCCTGAATTTTGTATTATAATTTTATTTTTTAATAGATCAGGCATTATTTAAAATGCCTCCATACCACAGACACAAATGATTGTGCTAAATCAGGGTATCTGCACACTATGAAAAGTCTTCAAGACTTGTTAAGACCCTTTTAACAAAAATGAAAGACCAAAAGTATGTGAACAAAGCGGGGGAAATAGCTATACCCACTCACACTTTATATTAATATTTTTTACATGCAGCGTAATTCCGTTCTTTACCAGCAGATAGGAAAATTCATTACATGTTTCACTCCTCTCTTTTCTTAAGACTTCAAATAACTGAATTTAATCATTTATAATGCTTTTTATGGCCTTAAATTTGGATAGTTCAATTGAAGACCTTTTAATACTTTTTAAGGATCTGCAGAAAGCCTGTAAATCCAGGACTTATTTAGAGTGCCCTGTAGAACGCCATCTTGAGGAGGCATAAAAACACAGCATCAATAAACCACAGGAATTTGTTACTCGTGATAGTAATTGACTGACTGGACATGATTTTAACAATTTCAACAACATTTTGTTCATCTTCATTGATCAAGGTCTCAACTTCAAGCAGATTTGTTGTAGTTCTACCAAACCGGGGTTTCCATATTTCGTATATTTGTCAGTTTAGTCTAAGATCAGTTCGGTCATTCTATTTCAATTTTGGGCATTCAATGATGCGCAGTCAGCATTCCTAAATTGAACTTCAGTCGTCTATTTCCAAAACGTGCAATCAAGTCAACAGTCATCGAAGCACAACAGAATTTGTACATCTGTTTTGGGTTTTTCATTTTCGGTTAATCAGTTTCAATCATTGAGACATTGAGTACACTAAACTTAAATACATGTATGACCTTATTTGATTTGGCTTTGCAGTTCTTTTACTGCTGGTTTTTCTTTGCTTCGTGCATTTGCCAAGTAATCTATTCTTCCTGGGGGTTTTTTTGGTTTTTTTGTTGGGTTTGTTCGTTTGTTTTTTGTTTTTTTGTTTTGTATTCTTCCTCTCATAGTGTTATCCCTTCATTAACTTTATTAAGTTTGTTTCAAATTGAAAAGCACTCAAGCAACGACTGAAATCAAACTATATTAATAGATCTAATAATATGGATACAATGCAGTGCCTCTTGTTTGACCTTAGACATTGTTTGCACAGGTATTCTCTATTTCTATTTACGCTCTATCCATGTCCAGGCCTAGTAATTAATTCTTGTACATGTAGGGGCAAGGCAGTCTTCTTGAGTAGGCATATGTCAATGAGGGGAAATGTAAAATTCTACTGGAACATTTCAAGGGGCACCAAGGCCTGATGAAATGACATGGGGCATGGATACAATTTTCCTTTGTGAAGAATCAGGTCTGCATGTCAGCTACAAAAACTGCAACGATCTACAAAAAGGGATCGTTGTTTTTAACATTGTAGCAAATCGATGGTCAATTTACTGAAGAGTGCGGAATAACAAACGAATAACCCTTTGCTTATAAGAACAAAAAATAAGCTTCCAAAAACCTGGCTTGCACAGGCAAACTCAAAAAGCATATTGTGCAGAAACCAATTGGAATGCAAAAATGTGAAATACGTACATGTACATGTTTGCCAGTTACTGAAGTCAAATTCTTGATTAAGGGTTGCAATGGGGTTTCGACGAATGACCGAAAACGTCACTTGAATTTGTTTAAACTGATCCTACTTGTCAAATGAATGAAATGAATGCTCAATCCATGAAACTAAATAACTTTCCATAATGATTGAATACTGATTTAAGTTCAGCATTTATCTTCAAAAGAAATTGAATGAGCTTGGTACTAAATCGAAATCATGTTTCGCTACAAGTGGCCGGGAATGGCAAGTTTGCAGCTAGAAAAGTAATTGAAATTTACATCCAGTCCCCGCTAAATAAGTAAATAAACACACAAATAAAAGACCCTGGCCCCTTTTCAATCACCAATGACAAACAAGAACTCCTCGCAGTTTACACTTTCAGCTATTTGCCAAAAATTGTGTGATTTTTCCTTTTACTTCATGAACTAACATGTTCCACCATTTTGAAGAACCAAAATGGTTTGACTCCTTCCTGATAAATAACATTTTAAAAAGGGGTTAAAATTAGCATTGAAAGAAACTGTGCAGATGTATTTTCAATAAACAACTTAACTTTAAACCTACTTTTCTCAGTTTCATTCTCTCGCATCTCTTAAATAGTGTTTCTACTTTCACAACTTTTGAACCAAAGGTGATCAAAGCATAGATTATGCTCTTTTTAAATGTATTAAAATAAAAGGAAAAATACACGGATCGACAAATGCCTCATTTTGCTTGATCGCAATAAACCTAATGTAGACATGTATGCCGCCCTAAACTGACAATTCTCCCTTTAAATCCAGATGGAGACAGTTCATCATCTCATCTGCTATTCTCACACACAGTTGCATCTTGCATTCATAATAAAAAAAATGCCATTCATAAACTTGTAATGTGACCCCAAGAATGTCTTCAATGGATCCATAATACAATATTTACAAATGTCCCCCCCCCCCCTCTCACTTTAAAGGGGTTCCTCATCAAATGACGCTTAGGTACTTGACAGTGGTGCCGTTTGTATTTATTTTTTGAAGAAGTTGGTTGAGTTTTAAAGGAATTGTTATTTTGTGGGAAGAGTTAATTAATTCCTACCCTCTAGTTTCCAAAAAAACACATCATCCCACCAACCAGTGAAAATGTTACACAAAATTCCATCCTCACCAAATCAGACAACAGAATTTGCTGAAATGTTCACAGTTTTTGTTCGTTTATCGAGGAACTAAAGAACAGGAATCCGTTTACTCCACAGTGAAAAACCAACGATGTACAGGTGCTTTCCCCTTTAAAGCCTTATGTGCACGCAGTCATTAGGGCGGTGTGCTATGATGCATGGAGTCTAATCCGTCACAAATGAATTGGGATCTTTACAGATGGGTAGATTGATTGTAAAAACACACTCGTGTTTAACCAATTGCTGGTATTCACATTGCCCACTGGATAACACTACAACCGATTCCATGTTTACCAGTTTCCCCTAAGTCCGGATTTATCTTTCATTCATTTTTTTTCTTCTTCTTCTTCTTCTTCTTCTTTTTTTTTTTTTGCTAGAGGAATGAAAGTAGACCGCAGGAAAACAAATTGCAGCTATTCACCTGAACTTTTATGTACAGGGATAGATTACAAGAATCAAGGAATAAATCACCTTGAAAGTTTCAGCTTATTTCGATTACATATTTCTTTCAAACGGTTGGTACATCAAAGTTTTGGACAGATGTATCATGTAAATCCTAAAAATAATTACCAGTGGAAATTTCACTGAAAATAGAGGCGAAAATGATCGAGAAACTGATGAACTACCGGTACTGCCCGCCCAGACAAATTAATTAGGGCCTGGTTTTAATCAGTTTCAAATGGAAATATTTTGGTTACATCAAGCATAAGGTGAGCAGCCCAACACCAAGTAAGCATAACAAAAAAAAATTATGTTACTTTTTTTTGCAATCATTAAAAATTTACCATGTCTCAGGCCCGGAATTTCATCTGTGTGAGGGCAAGGCAATTTCACTTTGTTTTATAGGGCACTTCCATTGGAGAAAAACAATTCTTACAGTCTAAGGGAAACTTTTGAAGGGGCCCCAAGGCCAAGATCTGGGCAACAGAGGCAAATACCTCTCTGGCCACCATGAGTAATTCCAGGCCTGAATTTCTTTAATAAAAAAACGGTTATTTCAATTTGAAGGCTCATTGATTACATATAGTTAGTAAAAAAACATAAAAACATTACCACATCCTCCCGAGAAACATTTTGAGGAAATAGCAGCTGAAGATCCCACAAACTGCTGTTGCTTATTTCGATAGCTGCAATTCAAATAAACCTGGTACGAACATGCACAAAATCCCTGAAAACACATCCACCTTTTTTTTCACATTTCCAAAAACGTTTCCAGCTAATTTTGGCGACTTTTTCAGACGTTTGTTGTTTGTGGTTTTAATTGAAAGCTAGACAGCGGGCAATGAATCTACTTAACCAATGATGAGTCTTCGCTTTATGCTTTGAGCAATATGCAGACCCAAGCGCAGTGCTTTGTCAGTGAATCGTCAGAATGTAAAGCTGCCATCTACTTGCCCTGAATAAATTGAGTGTACTATACACGAACATGTACAGATACTGCAAATGGTGCATGTGCCGTGGAGATAGAGACATTTAACACCAATCGAGGCTTCACCAGCAAATATATTGAAGCAAATCTTCACTTTCCTTTCCACTTAAATGTTCGCTATTTGAAAATTTCATGGTCTTTTAGGCCAAGGGGCAAGGGTTAGGGTTAGGGTTAGTGCATGTAAATGCAGTGTACTCTTTTGGTATGTTGAATGTCTCCCACATCAGGCAGCCAGCAAAATGTTCTGAGAAATGTGGTGCTTATTATTTTACACAATTATTCACATTCTGTGATGCCCCATGCCAAAAGTCAACACTTTGCTCATCAAACAGAGGAGAACTAAAGCTTTCAAATAACACCTAATAAGGGTCTATAAAGTACTTCTCATTATATATTATATAAGAAAATGTTTAAGACATCACTCACACACATCACCATTGATATAATGGCTGATGTTGCCACCACTTTGAATGTCGTTTCACTTTTCTTGAAATCTGCCTGATTTTTGCATGGACCGAAAACAATTTTCTGCTAAACAAAAATTAGCAGGAAACCAGTCGAAGGTGGTACGTGCTAATATGATATTTTGGCTGGTAATCTTATTCTGGTAATAATAATGTGGTTAGTGCTTAATCAGCTCTATGAAAGCGAGCACTGGTGTCTCCTGAATTGAGAGATAATTGGAAAAGCAGTGTGGCATACAAAATATCGCATGAGTGTATATGTTCACGTTGTTCATGTGTACCTTCAACAGACTTTTTAATGTCTTCCACATCAGGCAGCCAGCAACATTTACATTTGAAATTCAGTGTTTATCTCAACAATTATTAACGTTTCATTTGAACGGGTAGATTCTTGTGTTTGCTGAATTTGTAGACTTTTGGAGAAAAGGGGCATAGTATGCAAAATGCTCACATGAGTGTAACTATGTACATGTACTATGTACATGAATGTACTAATGTACCTCTGAGCATTTTTTTTCTTCTTAATAACAATAAATTAAGAAAATAATTTTTTAAAGTAGCAACGTGTTCATATGAAAATTGGTGTTTATCTTGAAAAAAACTGTGAATCAGTCACATGCAGGCCTGATGTTTCACTCTTGTAAGGGCTAGGCAGCTGGACCTCTTGGTTATAGGGCACCTCAATGAGGGAAATGTGAACGTCCACTGGACCATTTCAAGGAGTCATTGAGGCAATGATCAGGGGCGATGGAGGAAATTGCCTCCGTTGCCTCCGTTGCCTCAGTGGCGCGTCAGGCCTGCATACGAATCGTTTTGTTTTCCTCAAAACCTTGTGACCCTCTTTCTCATTATCCACGCAGGCAGGCGGTTTGACTGAGCTCAAACTTTTACAGGTCAGTTGATTTACACTCACATGAAATTAGACATGGGAGAGTGACTGCAATGGTTGGTGACCTTAAAGGTAGGGTCATTGTTTGGTTTCTGTCCACTTAACGCTGATTTATTGGCAAAATTACAGAGAAAGATACAATAAAAATCACACCATGTGGCAAGTGAAAGTTTCAGCTGAATACAGTGTCTACTTGAGCTGAGAAAAATAACAGAAAACACTATTTTTCACAAGAACTTAGAATTCATCCACGCTTAGCGAGGTGACAGCGAGTACCAGCCGCATCTCTGGATGCAGCATTCGCGAATTGACACCAAATCTAAGAAATCTGAGAAGCGATTCATGCATGAACCGTTCCCAGACTCAAATGTTTTTATTGATTTCTGATCAACTCACAATTCAGATGCAATAATTTTGCAGGATACTTACTACCATTACCATCTCTGTAACAAGTAAGCTTTTGGATAGCAATTACAATTTTTTTTTTCGGGGGCATTACAAAAGTATGACCCTACCGTTAAAAAGGTTGTTTCCATTAACTACCCTGAAATAGAATCGTCAGTAGTATGGGTTTCTTTCAACACATCTACATGTACGCCTTTTTTAACACTCATCCCAGTTTTCACAGCTCTTGTCATTTCCGTTTTCTGTAGCTGTTTGTTTGATTGTTTGTTTGTTGTTTGGGGGTACTTGTTTATATGTTGTTTGTTGGGGGGGGGGGGGGGTGGGGGTGTTATTTTGTTTGTTTGTTTGATTGATTGATTGATTTCCTTTTAACTTGGCTCACTAAACCAAATATTACTTGTTCACTAAAAGTAAAACCAAATCACTAAATCGTATTATTACTTGTTTACCACACCCAATTGTTAAGTTAGTAATTCATTTAACACCTTCACTAAAGCAAATCATTATTTAGTAAAAGCATTAAACTTGTTAACTAAACCAAATCATCACTTAGTAGATAAAGCCTTCTTCAACTTGTTCACTAAATCAAATTATTGCTTGTTTACCAAACCAATTCGTTTAGTTAGCAAAGCCATCAACCTCTTCATATAACTTAAGTAAAACTTTAATGTTAAATTTGCAACCAGGATAAAGAGTATTATTTGGTGTTACCCATACACCCATGTGTGTTTAGCACTGTATACTCAGTACTTTCCCGAGTCCTGTGAAAATAATCTTTAGCTTTTTCACTGAACCAAATCATTATTTAGTAAAAAGCCTTAAACTTGTTCACTTAACCAGAATATTACTTAGTAAGAGCCTTTCCCGCTGAATTTTATGAGAGAGAAACAACACCTTTAAAAAATCCACTGCACTGACCATCCATTCTTGACACGTACCTGTTTATACTGGCGCACTCGTGGTTGCCACGTAGGAGGAAGAAGTTGCTGGGATATTTCAGCTTGTAGGCGAGCATTAAACAGATGGTCTCTAGGGACTGTTTGCCTCTGTGGTTGCACCAGCCAAAAGGTTGAGACGGAAAGAGATAAAAAATAAAGAGGATCAAAGATGAATTGATGCCAAAAAAACATCAACATAAATTTCAAATATTTAAAAACAAAAGATAACTAAATGGCAGACCTTGCCTAAAAACAAAAGATGAAAAAGCACCAGTCACCCTAATAGCATAAAGTGTTTCAGTAACCCTAACCATAAATAGATGGACTTATTGTGGACATCTCTAGGCATATAATTTGAACCATGAAACATGAATAGGAAATTTTGATGGAATACCTGGGCTGAAATAGGCTTTGACGCATGTAAGCTACTGTACATTTTACGTAAATGTACACGTGTACAACAGCTCAGTTGCTCACTTGTAATAAACTAGTTCAAGTACAGTAATGTACATGATTGCTTCGGCCTTTGGATGGGTCATACATGTACATGTACATGTACATCTGCCGCTTGTTTAAAATGGAATGCATAAGTACCAAGTACATGTACACTTATCATTAAGAGTAGAGGTACAGCCCAGTGTTTCTGGCATACATGTAGTTGGCTACAGATTGTGCCGCACGACCTTGTATGTCCTTTCCAGAGCACTACTTAATTGGGTCTTATAATTGTAAATTAATGACACCCATAGACAGAGCGCTGTATACAAATTGTGTTATTATTACAATGTGCGTCGTACTTTGGTTCGTAGAGTGCTTATGAAATTAAAGCAAACCTAGTTTAAATGGCAATGCATACAAACAAACCAACCAATTTAATAATAATCTTACCGGGCTTTCGAAAGGGGAAAAAAATAAACCATGGACATTGGATGTAACATTGTAAATGGAACAAATCTGTGTATCTTTGTGGTGTACATTCATTCATGATTTCGGGATGTTTAACATTACAAGTCTGTTAGATCATTCCATAGGCAAGAAGACAAGAAATATTTGTCGGTCATGATAGAATATTTGACACAGTGCCGAACACGCATGACATTTATACGCCATGGTGGATTGCTTCCTTGATTAATGTGCACATTGATTGCTGGATAGGGACACGCGATTGTGCGGTAGAAAATTAACAAAAATATGACGCAAGTGGCTTCATATCAGATTCACTAAGCTATAATAACAAGAACAGGGACCAATTTCATAGCGCTGCTGAAGCACAAACAGTAGCTAAGTACAAAACAATTATGCTTAAAAGAATAAGGTTACCAGCTAAAACACAATGTCACAATCTGTGACTAGTAATAATGCTCATTTTTGCTCAGCAGCAAACTATTACATTATTAAGCAATTTTTTTTCTCAGCCTAAGCTATGAACTTGGGCCCTGTGCCCAATTTTGTAGATGAACTTTACAGCACAACAATTGTGCTAATAACCAGCAAAAGGTTACCAGCCCAAAAACTGTGTTGTAACATGTTCATACATTGTACATGTATGAGCTAATTGTTACTGTACAGGGCACTTTCAATCTTTCAATCTTTGGGCACAGAGGCCAAGACCAGGGCAACAGTGGCCAGCCATGCCCTTTGTGGCCTCCTGTGTACATGTAATTCCAGGGCTGCTTCCCACAGTACACACCACAGGCTTTCAACCGCTAACTGGCTAACCTGAAGGAGCTACCTGGAAACTCGAAAAGTCCTCCTTATTCAACTCCCTGTAATATCGATATGCTCTTCCTTCCCTTGAAACAATTTTTTAAAGTTTGTAAATCAAATGAAATAAAAAATGGATAGGGATAATTGTTTTCCATTAAATTCTGAGCACTGATCTCAGAGCATGAGTGGTACGTGCTTGGGTCTTTGTCAGATTTCCCAAAGTCTTAAATTTCACCAATCGTACATCGACGACAAAGTGGTGGAGTGAACGTGTCGTGGACTGGATGGATGTGCAAGATTATTAAATTGCATTTTATTTTCTCTCCTGCGACTGCTACAATGGCTCGCCCACGTATTTGGTTTCCAACCAGCCGGACTAGATGAAAAATTTCAAGTCAATTCATAATTGATGCTCGTCCTCTTTGTATCAATGAGTAACTAACTCGCCAATGGATCGTTAAGTCAAGTTCCCCATGTGCAACAGCCAAAAAAGCAATGATGAAAACTCCTCTCTTAAAGGGGCCAGACTTTGTTGTCCTTTGTTCAGCCTCCGTTTGTTACAGTTACATATCTGAATAAGAGAAATACAAGAGGGCTCTAAACATGATAAAGATGCGCGTAAATTACACTGTTCCTGCACAGGTTTGTTACACTTTTACATTGTACAGTATTTTAGTGTTACACTATAAAGGTATGTTACATGTACATGTACATTGTATGTCATACTATATGTAGTTACAGTATATGTTACATTGTTACACTGTATCTTACTCAGTTACATGTTACACTATTAGTGTATGTTATAGTGTATGTAACACTGATTACACTGTTACACTGTGTTACACTATACACAGTATGTTAATGCTTGCGTGCTTGCACCATATGCTACACTGTCACGCTATATATTACAGTATAAGTATTTGTTTATGTGTTACAATGTTACGTACTTTACACTGTTTGTTAGGCAAACTCAGATTAAAAATACAACTTCACATTACATGCCATACATATGTACATATTTTTTAAAGGACTCCAGAAAAAAATATTGACCGATATTAATTTATTGGTACAGTACATGCATACTAAGGACATGTACTTGCACCAATTATGCTCTAAGAAATATTTTGTGTATGAACGGTGTATGTTTTACATTCGTTTATTTGAGTTTATAACCGAAATCACACCACATTCCTAAGGGCAAAAAGTTCCTCAAAATAAATGTTCAGTCACTCAGGAATCATATTGTTGAGAAAATATCAAAAACAACAAATTTGTAGTCGGGGATTGAGTGCCCTTTGCTGACATGTATTTGATTTGGCAAATGTACACAAAATGATTGTTTGTCAATGTATACTATGAATTGATAAAACAAATGCATACAACTCCACAACTGCTTCCACAAACGGAAACACAGTGTATTGAATGGGCAGTACATGCACACACACTATATTCCAAAATTTAAGCCTTTTTCAAGTTCACCACTACCTACAATTATGAAAGTGTAACCAATATTCAAAGAAAGGAAATACAACTCTTCACTGAGAGACAAATCAATTTGAGCAAGTTTACCAATCAAAAGGAATTTTTTTATTAAAATATTATATCTTCAATTGATGTACTTTATCCCCCAGAACCATTTGCATGTAATTGCAAATTTGTATCCACAAAAGGAATTACTCTGTTCCCTAAAGATGGTCGGAATCTAACAAATCTTTCTCAAAACAGTATGTATACAATGTACATAATAACTAAATAATACATACATGTACACGTTCATTAACTTATTATACAAGTACATCAGGTCATCTGATTAATTTTCATTCGTGGATATTTTTTTTTATCCAACAAATTTGATTAAAAATCTTGAACCCCTTGCTTATCTGGAATCTACAAATGAAAAGCCAGGTATGCCGTATTTTGTTGGGATAAAGTGAGCCCCAGAGCTAGCAATTGATTGCCAGATCTATAGTGGGTCACAGTGGCTTCAGCCCTGTAGGCATGCTGCCCTACAAACATTGAAAGGACCCTCAATAATTACATATGTGTATATGTACCATAATGTACAGCAAGCATTAAAGGCAAAGTATACATTTGGTTTTTGGTTCCGTTCGATTTTTTAAAAATCCTTGTGTGGATATATACAATAAAACTAACCCATGAAAATTTCATTTAAAAAGGTGCTAGCGTTTGTTGAGATATTGCCCAATATCTGGAGCGATTATGTCCACACAGGAACAATAATCCATAATTGGAATACACAATCTGAAAAACATTTCATGCAGAAATGTTTTTGCGCCTCTCTCTCTCTAACACAACATTTCTTTGAAGGGAATCGTTTCTCAAAAAGTTATACATTATCAACAGCTGCAGTGCTTCTTACCAAGTAAGTTTTTATGGTCATTAATTTTTGGAGTACATGTAATTACCAAAGATAATGTATACCCTCCCATTAAAGTCTCCCAGTGATATTTCTTCCCATTGAATTGGGAGGAACAATGTGCCGTCAAATCTGAGCCCAATTTCACAAAGCTGTTTAATAGAAAAATATCCTCTTAAAACAAATTTCTTTGCTAAGCAAATAAATGAGTGGGGCACCAGTTGCAACAATGTAAAGTTTATAGAATGTTGGCTGGTAACCTGATTCTGCTTAGTGAGTTTTTGTGCTTAAAGGCTTTATGAAAGTGGGCCCTGATTGATGCCAGGGGTTACAATGCATCATTGAAACCTTGCTTTCAGAAAAAAACTATTTGTAGGCCTACATAAGACTTTTTATAAGGTTAGCTATCTACATGTATAACTACGTGTGGCCCATTCCCTGGCGCTGCTTAACAAAGCATTCTGCGCTTACGGCACCCTGTTAAGTGTGTACTTCTTGGGGCAGTGCCAAGGGTGAAACACAGAAATCCACGGTATTAAAGCAGCACCATGACAGGAACACTTCACCATGGAGGAACTGCAAAGGCTTTATTTGATTCAAATCATTTTGTATCATTACACAACCGTTCCGTGCACAAACAAATTGTTTTGTGTGAAAGAGCCTTCAAGGCCGTTTCACACCAGACAAACCTTTAACAAGAGACCATAACTAAAATCACATTGATGTTAATTAACAGCCAATTCCAGTCCTGTGAAAGCTATCCTTGTTAATTAATAACCCAGGACCCTTGTTATTTTTTAACATAGATCCAGACCCCCTCCAAAAATCATCATTCAGGGGGAAAAAGGGGGAAGAAGAAAAATGTAAGTAATTTGGGGACATGTTTTGAGACCAAATTGCTGCATATTATTTTGATTACTTGCTTTTAAAGGTAGAGACATACATGTAAAACTATTTTGTCAGAAGTGCCCAGGTTGATTAGAAATCAATAAAATTTAATCTCCAAAGATTGCCTGTAGGCAACTTTTTAAAATCGTCGTGGTGTCTGTTTGAATGCTGCCCTCGATATAGCCAGAGATGCAATCGTTACCCGCTAAACATGGATGGACTCAAAGTTCTAAATCAAAATACTCTTACAGTTTTTTGTTGCCGTTTTCTCTACAAGTAGACAGTGAATTCAACTGAAACTTTCATAGGTGACTCTTATTGTACCTTTCTTGATATGTTTGCTTATAATTCAGCATAACAAGTAAACAATGACCCTGACTTTAAGTGAATGTTGACAGAGAAAACATACAATCGTGTACACAATACACATGTAAAAACAAAATGGAACAAAAGCAAAATGGTACTTTCATGTATCAAATAAATAATAAAAACAGAATGCAAATATAACAAGTACTTAGAAAAAGAAAAACAATCTACTTTCTTTGTTCAGCATACACAATTGAGTAAGAACATATTCACAAATGTATTATTATGCAGTTTTTTCCCTTGATATCGAATAAGCATATTAGAAGTTAAACCGCGACAACAAATTAATGTCTGAGGCTAATGAAGCAGAAATTCCCGTGCAGAGCTTATTCACCAAATGAGATGAGTGAGGGAAGTTTCAAGGATTAACTTTTTACTGAATGCATCAACTGATGGCAATTTTGTTCACAATGGAGTTTGTTAATGAAACGAACTGACTTTATACATTATGTGATGGAGGTACAATGTACATGTAGTTGGTTATTTACAGTACAGTAGAGTCTGTTTTAAAATCATTTTTCAAATAACCAATTTGATTCTTATTTGCCTAAAGTAAATTACACCTATCTGGTCTCAAATGCATAGATGTACAGAGTAATGTATTGTAACAAACCACGTGGGAAACTGACTGGGTAAATTTTAAAATAATTTTGGTTGAATAAAGAAAAATTTACTAGAATGAGATTTGAACCACCGACATCCAGATTAGCGTGCTGGCGCTCTTAATGTACCAACTGAGCTACATGTTACATGTATGTATCTAGCCCATCGTATGTTGGCGGTCTCCCTATTAATTAGTCAAAATCTGGCACCCCTGAACAAAGCTTACTGACAATTAAGGGAGACTGCCAATATAGAGCTAGAAAGTGACATTTCAACAGGCATGGTCAAAGTCACAAAAAACACTTACAAATTAATAGCTTTACATGTACACACTGTGTGGTCAATGTTACAAGAGAAACCATGGAATAGTCTGTGTACATGTGTAAGTCAAACAAGTGGATATTCCAACTTAAGGGAGCACCTTTTGCTTCTAATATGCTTATTTTAACTAGCGTTTCTCCAGCGAACTACTGTTAATTAGGGAGATTGCTGTTTATAATGAGTCCCAATTTTCAAATCATGTATGCACAGAAAAAGAAAATCACGCTTTTTAATGGGTCCCAATGTTCGAATCATGCATGAGACTTGCACAGTGTACACTGTATTACTCAAACGTCATAAAGTCAGTTGAACACAATGTACATTACATGTACAATGCTGGCTTCCCATTAAGTTTTCATTAAGCGTAACGAACACATTTACATTTAAAAAGTTCTGGAATAATACGATCTGCCTAATTCCTCTGTATTGGGCCAAGCTGTGTGAATCAAATTATGCAAGTGGGCGGCACGTTAGACTGAATACAGTGGACAAAGTAGCACTCTCATGTGTATTTTTGGTACCACTAACAACGTTAAGACGGCGCACAAGCTAATCTAATATTGTAATACCTTAACGTCTACCGATACACTTGAGGGACAAATTAAGCAGGCATGTGCGCGCAAATTTCCTTCATTATTGACTCGTTAACTATTTATCAAAGGTTAGACGCCGAAGTTACCTACAGCATTCACAGTATATATGTACATAGGATTTCCAAGGCTGCGCTGCACTGCACCCTGGCCATTGCAGGTATAGGACCCTAGACTTGTGCGATGCTGTTGGTAAGAATTTACAAAGTGATTGTGTGACGATCATGGTCAGCCACGTACAGGCTTAAAATTACACAGGAGACAATAGAGGTCAATGCATCTTGTCTGCTGCCTCTATTTCATGAGGCTGCTTACATGTGCCACTAGTACCAGGGATTCTGCAGTTTCAGCACCCTTTAAAGCATGGAATTCTGTGAGCCGTAGCATACATGGAAGCATCAGAATATTGGCCTTTGGTGCCCGTTCAAAATTTCCATAGCCTTTACAATTTTTCAGTAAATGGTCCCTTGTCAAAAACGAAAATTACAGCAATCGATACGCCAAAACGAATGCAAAGGTTAAAAAGGCTACATATGTACAATAAAATTACAAAATATATAAAATGAGGATAACGACATTACAGTACATGTGCACTTAAAAAAAAAAAAAAACAATTCTAGCAATTTCTCAAATCAGTCATTTGTCATGCAAAAGAAAAACCCATGTCAAACAAATAACGAGGACGACCACAATGATGACACAGCAAGTACATGCATCTCCTTAGGGGTATCTGTACTCTAAATGTGGCAGAACACTTCCCTTTCAGCAACAACGTCTGGAAACACTGCCCAGAATGATTTCTAATTGCGTGTTAATGTCCTTGCTTAAATTCTCCATTTACCGGCACAGTGCTATTCTGTTGGACAGTTAGTGCATCACACGCCCACGCCAGGCCTGGCCCACACATTTGACATGTTTGATGCATGCGCAGACGTTTCCTGACTAAATAGGCTCCAAAAGCTTGCATACAGTACATGCATCTGTACAGTCATTTCACTTGTCAATTTCCCTCGTCAATTTTGGTGATAACTCATGCCAGGTTTGTTTGTGAACATACATGTACGTGTAAGTAAAAATACCATAAAACGGCCATAAATCTATGAATATCCGACCATAAAAAGCTTGGACATCTTTGGAGCAGTGCAATGTACATGTACTGTACAGGTAATATTTAAATATCATTGTAAATGTATTTCATTGAGTGCTTTTGTGCCTTTATTGTAGAAGTCTTTGTTTCTGTCCCGTATTATATCAATTTGGATGTCGCGTAACATACCCCTTTAGATTGTTTCAATCAATTTTGGCTTAAGTTTCAAATCCGAGTTGATGCTTTTAAATGAAGAAGGCATCCTCACTCATACCATTTCAAACCATTTGACCTATTGTATATTTCATATTTTTGAAGTATTCCAGATTTTTCAGCAAAATTAATATACCATATTTCCCCAAATACTGTAAATATTTCGCCCCAAAGTAGCTTTGGTCATGTTAAGCCCATGTAATGGTCACACCAACTTGGATGTGATTGGTAAACGGAATTTCGGAAAATAAACACCCAAACCCCCCCCCCCCCCAACCACCAATCTCCAAGAACGTCACTGCAGAAATGACTTTGGGAAGTCAAGGCAACATGCCCCAATCACGCAAACACGCCAGGATGTCAATCAATAACATAACAGTGGCAGTTAAAAGAGAGAACCAGAGAGGGGGATACCGGGGAGCAAGGATAGACAACGCTGATGATTTTCTGGTCAGCATGGGAGAGCATTCCAAGCATACCTGCTGTTACCTTGATGGGAATAATCACAGGGGGTGGTGGGATATAATTGAACACATGGATGTGCACCTCAAGTTAGCACATAGTCAGTCACGCATCAACTCAAATGCAACTTGTGACTTGACAGTACAATCTACATGTATGTAATAATTGCATCGGAGATCAAAATTATTATTTGTTTACCCCCCAGTTACACCAAGGTATGGTATGAGCACTGCAGTACTTTCTGAGTCCTGAGGAAATAAAATCCACAGGCAAACTGTACTACTCGGGTTGAATTTCAGGCCTAGAATTTCATCTTTGAAAGGGCAAGGCCATTTCCATTTTGCAAAGAGCACTTCCATTGGAAAATCTTCAAGTGTACAGGGAAACTTTTCAAGGGGCACCAAAGCCAAGACCAAGGGTAGCACATGCAGGCCTCCAAGTAATTCCAGGCCTGTGATTGGGACCCATGATCCCTGCATTCTAGAGCAGATGTCTTAACCACTGGACCACCGAGCTACCAAAAGGGCAAATCCTAAATGGACATGTGGCAGCGGGTAACGCAACAATTAGATACAATGTACCATACATTGTAAATGTAATAATTGCATTGGCAATTGAGAATATCCTATTGGCAAAGTCATTGCATCACAGCAAGTTTTCAGTAATACCGGCACCAAATCTGGCATACATGTATTCTTACCAAAAAAACACCCATTTCACCTTTCAAAAGCATTTCTTATGATACATGTAGATACAAATGCCAAGTCCAGTTATTAACCATTTGTGGCATAAATCGTCAAAGAAAAACTACATCAATGCCAGAGTTGTAGCCACGCTGGTTGTCGCCGGTCGGGTCGGACCGGCACGAGCCTTGGCCGGCTGGGACTGAGACCAAATTAACAAACTCGGACCAGCACAACAATTCTGTGAAAGCATTAAAAAATATAATTGAAGGACCATTCCGTGCCAACTCACCTAAAATCCTGAAAAGTTTGGCAGGCTCCATCTCAGATTTTGCTATTATTTTTTCTTAAACGATCCCCTATGGGTGCAACACAAAATTTTAGAATCCTACTCCTCATAATTTTCGAGATATGACCCCCTAAAAATTTAAGCCCCACCCCTTCAAATTGACTTTTTGTGTTTTCTGCATTTTTAGAGGTCTGTATCTACAAATGGAGATATAATAGCTACAAATTAATTTGAAGGGTATCTGGTATCCCATCAACTAAATTATTGCACTACAGGGAACTATGCTCTGCAAACCATGCTGTATAAGGTTTTTGCGTGTGCACCAGCAACAGCAGTGCTGTATGCAGTGATAGCGTGCAGCAGCGCTGATGAAGTAGTGCAATTTCAGGGAAAACCTTTTTCACAAGCATGTGCACACACCTCAAGTCTTTGGTCAAGGTGTTTGTAACTGGTTTTGTAAACTATCAAGTAATGCACTGGTAAATTTCACAAATAGAGGGCGTTTACTCTCACACTATCGCATTGTTCTGAAATGCCCTGTAGTGGTCAATGTTTCTTGCCTTTACTGTAGTAGGCAGAGTAACAAACAACAAGGACTACATGTGTGTACACATGGATTGTGCGTTGAGAACATTATGACGGCGATGTGGTCTGCGTTCCACGAAACTTTCGAGTGAAATTTTTGACAGATAGCTAAGGTCAGTTAATTATGCAGGTAACAATTCCAAAGACCATCGATGGCAGTTGTATAGAAAGGTCACAGCATAATTAATTGCAGCGAATTGTCAGCGATTTCGAGGAAAATGTCACAGGGCACCGACGGCAATTGCTGTCGGTGCTGTCGGTAATTTAGAGGACTGATTCCGAATGGTCTAGAAAAAATTAGACGGCACTCAATTTGCCCTGGCTACAACCCTGGTCAGTGCAACACCTACATGTACATGTATGGTATTCTGTGAATCATGGTAATCAGTGGAGCCAGTTTGTGTGACGTGGGGTTGGCTTATTACATGTATGTCACATTTTTAAGAACGGGATTATAAGGGTTTTTCTCTCACTGATGAATAACGCACTATACACTCAGGAGGATTTTTTGGTATTAACCATATAATCCTCAGTGAGCCGTCAGACCAATAATTAGCAATCCTGTAAATAAGTTATAATGGCAGCCAGAATTAACCCACCCCTCCTCCCCCCAACCACCGAAGGACCAAACAGCAAGCGCCTCTGGCAGAATCACTTGGTCTGTGTACCCTGGAGTCCAGGCCCACCGACCGGTTACACCATGAAATAACATGTAAATGGGTCTAAATGTATAAATGTATGTGCACCATATGATGGCACTGACTGCATGCCGGTGGGCCTGGATTTACAAGGAATCCACTGAGGACATGGACTACATGTACATGTACATGCGGCCATTTTGCATTTCTTTTCACTCAAAATCAGTACATGTACATGTAGGCTCACATCCGCAACATACATGTACGGCTTGTTTGAAACCTAAGCTTGAGCTCTGGCTTTGGCTCAGGCTCAGTCATCCATTTTGTAACAGTTCACTTTCAACATGAGGCGAATGGAGCCTACGCAAAGCCAAAGCCATACAAGTAGCTTTTCAAAGGGCTGGAAGACTGGAAGGAAAATTAATCTGGCCCCATTTTTGGTATGATGAGAATGGGTATCCATAATTGTTATAGCGCATGGGGAAACATGCCAAAAGTGGTGACAATAGGGTGATTTCTACACAAAAGTATCATCAACAGTTTTCAGTCGAATCAAATCAGTTTCCATGTTTGGGGTTCTCTTCAAATATCTAAAAACAGAACATCTCTTTAAATATGCAGTAAGCTTCTCTAAAAGGTCTTTTCCCTGTGTCCCTAAAAAACAGTGCCCAGGTTAAAGAGGGGCTTCCAAGGTCAAATTCAGTTTAGTGATGCACTTATTTTCTGACAGATCAAAGATCTCAATGAAAGTGGGGACAAAATTACAAGTCTCTAACCTCATGTTAAAGTGGCCATTTTAGTTGATTCAGGGCAAATTTTAAATATGACGCAGTCAGATATCAATAAACAATTGGGTCTGTACATTCCAATGGGGAATTTTTGCATCAGTCAAAAGGTCAAATGTAATGCTGTTTTGATTGAATATCATACAAATTCAGGAATCAACTAACAATTCTCTGTAAAAAAATGTACAGACCATACATGAAATGTGACAACATCTGATGTTTTTGGATTTTAACAAAAATTTCAACAGTTTACCAAAATGACAATGAATGAAGTACAAATGTATGTATGCATGTCATGTACATGAACCATACATTATCAAACGGAATAACAGTGAAAGTGTCCACAAATTGATAGGAACAGTGTTCCAAGTACATGCACATTTTGTACAAAACTGATTAAAAAAACTCCATTTCCTTGTCCCAATTTTGCAGGTATGTTAATCTCGTCTTTTATACCGGACCCCTTTATTAGGGTCATCATGGTACAGGAGAACAAACTCAAATTAAACATTGCCATATTTAGAACATGGACTCCTTTCCCTTTATCCTGGCGAGGCCTTGGATGCCTGATTTGTATTTTAGTGTTTGAATAGTCAGGCCCTTTAGGCAGCAGCTGTGGCAATGGAAAGGTTCAGCCTTTAAAATGTAGCACACCGAAGAGAAAATTGATTCCATTCTGCATCGGGGAATTTCACAAACAGGGCTTGGCCTCATAAATTTTTCTAATTATTTTTGTATCTTAACCTCGTTCCCCCCCCCCCCCCATATGCAAAACAAACCATGTAACTGGCAAAGTGGTTTTACTGACAGTTATGCATTGCTTATAAATGTATATAAGACCCAAAGAGATTCAAGTTTATCTTTTAAAAAAACCACCAAAAAAGACATTTTGGATTGTATTGCATTACAAATCATGTACTTTCACATGGATTCTAGCTGCAGAGATATTCATGTACGTATACACGATAAAAGACACTTTGCTTACATTACAGTTGTCATAGAAACCACCAATCAGAAGGCCCCGACGGCTGAGCCCATAATCAATGTAAATGAACATGTAGATTAACAGAGTGTTTACTGAGTTTTCCCATGGTTTATCAAAGAAACTCAAGAGTGGATGCAACTGCAATACAGTTCCTTTTACATAGTGTACATTGTACAAAAAAATACAAATGTAATGTACTTCACTTTAAACTACTTGACTTGTTCACAATGTGGAGAAACACATACTTGTGCAAGTCTATCCATTAGACCGTGTGCATTCAAACATTTTAGGGACCACTTTGGTCCCACGTATATTGCTTTAGCGCATGAAGGAAACAAACTCGCGCACTTTAATGGGTCCCAGTGTTCCAATATGCGCGAGACATGTACAAACTATCGAAAGCAAAACCAAATTCAGAATGGGAGCGTCTACTGAAGCTCTGTATTAAAGTCCAATGAATTGCTTGGCAAGTTTTCCTTTCCTTGACTTTGAAGAAAATCATATTACTCCACATATTACAGATCCATATACATGTACTCTGCCGAGATATTTCACTAACATGGAGATTCACAACAATTAAGGTTTCACAAAGTCAGAGACTTTACTGTATGAGGGCAGTTTAAGGTAACGTTGAATTTAAAAGAAGAGCACATCTACATGTAAGTGCACAACGCTCAAATTTGGTGTGAAAATCATTAAGACCACAGGGCTTGCAGCTCAATATGTTAACTGTACCAGAAATTACACAAATTGACCAAAATCAAAATGAGACAAAAACTCTACGAGAAGATTTATCTCATTTGTCATGGGTCTTCATTACTCAATAGAATTGAAATGGAATTACATCAGACCCAAAGTCAACATTTCAACATAATTTGTTTCTATTCACAATATTACACAGTGAGATTCAATTTGAAAAAAAACCACCACAAGACCACCTGACTTGTCCAGTCTCCAGTTTACTGGCCGACACTAAAACGACTGGCCGACACTAAAACGACTGGCCGACACTAAAACTACTGGCCGACACTAAAACTACTGGCCGACACTAAAACTACTGGCCGACACTAAAACTACTGGCCGACACTAAAACTACTGGCCGACACTAAAACGACTGGCCTCAAGGGCTGTGCTCCAGTGTAAAATTTTAGCCAGGATGCACACATAATAATTGAACTGAACTTGCAGCTTTCCCTTTAAAGGGCCTGGTTCAAATAATTGACTAATAAGTGTACAGCTATAGAAGATGCAACACAACATTAATTATGCAAAGCAGCTTACAGCAACAAGGTTAACATGGTGTATGCATAGAGAGCCACGGTCTAGACGGAATACTGCAACGGGAAATTACACAAAGGTATTCCGCGATGGATGAAATTTATTTTAAAAAACCTACACATAAGGTTTTGCTCCCTCTGATGTGGTCCCCTGTTGTGCAGGAGGATGTCCTTGCGGAGAGAAGGGGAAGATGCAATGGCAATAAATTGCTGGTCTGGTACGACTACAAGGAGACAGTTGGGAAGGGTCATTACGACTGAAGTGATTACCAAAGGACAATTCTTACTTCATTAATTCTATTGCAACTGCAACCGCTGGGAAACCAACCTGTACGGCATGTCGTATGGTATGGCTTGAGGTCACCGCCATAACAACAACAAAATTAATTGCATTGCATTTTAAACGAAGCTGATTACATTGAATGGGTTATGCAGGGTTGCTGGGGTTTTTTATTGTGGATTTTCGAACCGCCTCTCCAACTATGCCCAGGTTTTGAAAACAAGTTTGAGTTGCATGTACAAATTGTGATTACACAACCACACGATACGCATTGCCACCAATTTTCTTTTGCCCGTACCTGAGAATCCCAACCGAATGAAACCAATTATCAGTGCATTAAGATAATACCCACATCCAATCTTTTAAAAACAGCAGTGGTGTATGCTAATGAGAATGTACGCTGGCGAAGTAAGTGTAGCTTCAATACAGCAGGTTGTTGTTTTTTTAATAACAAATCTCCTTTTAAAAGTTGAAAGTGAACTGAATACTGTGTTGGCAAGGGTTGGTTTCTTTTTATGCATCTACAGCTGTATACTACATGTACTATGAAAGTTCTTGTGTCTCACAGAATAAAGTTAAGAACGTCTTAATTATGTCTTTCTTGAAGGCTCAAGGATTTAAAAGGACAACACTCCCTCAACTAAACCTTAAACTTATCCTGGTTATGGGTGGCTCAATGATCCAAATTACAAAGATTTTACTGCCAAGGCATTTCAAGGGGCACGAAGGCAATGACCAAGAGCACGGAAGCAATTACAATGTACCTCTGCAGCCGCCATGAGGTACATGTACCAGGCCTACATGCATATCACCACTCTTAAATCTCGCTTCAAAAAACATGAATTCTAAAATCACACCCACCTGTCAACGTAGTCCCCCAGAAAGAGGTAATTGCTATCGGGCGGGAACCCAAGTGCGTCGAAATGTCGGATCAGATCCATAAATTGGCCGTGGATGTCGCCGACAATGTTGACCGGTGCCTCTAGCTCGAGGAGCATGGGCTCTTCCAGGAACTTCTCCCGGGAAAGTTGGCATAGCTGTCTGATCTGGTTCTCTGGCAGCTGTACCTAATAGAGTAGAGAGAGGGAGAACAAACAAATTTGAATCATCTGTTGTAAGGATAAATCATTACCATGGCAACCACAACCTATGAAGAGTCTGTCTCAGTTTGATCTTGACCTGTCATCTGTTCAAATTTTCACTAAATTACAAGCCTGGAACTTTATCTTTGACATATGTTTGAAGGGGGGCAGGTCACTTTCATTTTTCAATTGACACTTCCCCTGGAATATCTGAAAGCCTACGGGAATATACATATTTTATTTTATTTTATTTTTTAAGTGGGGGGGGGGGAGGTGGGGGTACCAAGGTCAAGACCAGAGGCAACAGGGGCCTTGGCTTCCATGTAATTCCAGGCCAGTTTTAAGCTCCCTAAATATGTATCCAATATGAAGTTTAACTTCTTCGTGTCAGGTTGTGTGGAGATGAAAAAGAAAAAGAAATGTTTGTTTTGTTTTAATTGCTAATTTAATATCTCTCCACTGCATTCTAAGAAGAAAAAAACCCAGTCAGTCAAAAAAAATCAAGAAAAATAGAAGGCGGAAAAAAACACATATTGTGATCATCAAATTAATTAAATCAGAAGATTGTGGAGATGGCATGTACAGTAAGTAATGGAATGAGTGCAGTACATTTAGATTTATAGGGTGTCCAAATTTTACAAAGAAGTGTCCAATACTTCCATATGTTAATGAATAATACGAAGTATTGATTCCAAATTTTAAATAAGATTTAAAAATAACAACACCCAAAGGTCCCTTTGGCTTACATTTAGCCAGTTAACACCACGATGCAGTACAATGTACAAACTGTAGAAAACCAATATCGTTTCCTTCTATTTCAAGCAATAAAATGACTTCAACAAGACTTATGATACAAGTATGCAACATGTTCATCATGTACATACATCTACAGTACATTTGTAGGCAAGCCCAATCCTTCAACATGCCAACATGGAAGCTACAGCCTCCATTGCCCCATGGTGGGGTCATTGCCATGGTGCCCCTTGAAACCTTCCAACAGAAATTTAAAATTTACCTTATAGGTGCCCTTTTCTAAGGTAAAACTGCCTTGTAAGTTTGCACTTGAAAAAAAACACCAAGTATCCGGTCTGTGTACATATACATGTAAGTCTCAACTAATGTAATGTAAATGTCTCCCACATGAGCCATTACAGTGCATGCGTACCAACCTAAGCAATGCCTTGATGTATCTCTAGCCACATTATTATTACACTTGCGTCCACTCTGTTGATTCACCTGTCATGGCGAATATTAATTAACCCACTTGAACCTAGGCTATCATGTTCACTTGAACATAACTCTAGTGCCAATCAGAGGTACATGGAAACATCGTTTGCTACATTTAAGACAAAGAATAATAATGTACATCTTAAGAGGTTGATGAATGCCATTCTAGTGGGGCAGATAGGGGAAATATTTTGGGGCATTGTGCCTTTGATGATAAAGCATGGAATTTGACACACAATCAGAGTATGTCATGAGAAAGATATTTGGCCGTAAGCCATCGGAGATTTGAATTTTGAAAAAATACAACATAACATTTTCAAAATTGACTGCTATTGCTTGTATACTTCAAAGGACAAATCTGCGATGGCCCTATTGTCAAAAATATTTAGAATTCTCCCCAGGATTTTTCAAAACTGGGAGGAAAACTGGACCCAAATTTCAGAAGTTTGGCCAAAGCATGCAGAATTAAAATGAGGTCACTGAGGAATATTATTTACTTTGCATTTATTTTTGGTTTTAAAAGTCCTGCTGTGCTCAATGTGGCATTCTAGATGGTTTTATCTTTAGGATTTTTGTGAATTTGATCTGAAGTACCCTCAAAAAAATAATAATAATAATAAATAATAACAATTTTTTATATTTTTTTATTATATTGCATAAGCCGTAATTCCAGCATATCGGCCTGATACGTTAGCTTGTGCTTAGGAAGAACCCTAATATTTCTCATGACGTACTCTGATTGTTTGCCAAGTTCCATGTTTGTATCATCAAAGGCACAGTCCCATCACCTACATGTACATGTACATGTACCTGCTGTACTATTCATGTGAAACAAAATTTACATTTTTGAGAAAATTAAAGAGAAAATATATTTGGAGCTTTGTTTCACAAAAAAAGAAATCTCTTTATATTGTGGCCGTTTAACATAGATGACACATGTTTCTCTTGTAAACAGTTTTGTCCGACTGTTACAAATGTACTAACAAGCCTGGACTTACAATTACACATGGTAGCCACAGAGGCCATGACCTTGGTGCCCCTTGAAAATTTTCCCAAAGACGTAAAGATTTTTGTTCCAACCGGAGTGCCCTTTGCAAAATGAAAATCACCTTGCCCTCTCAAAAATTTAGATGAATTTCCAGGCCTGATGTACATGTAAACATCTATTAGAAGATGATATAAATACTGTAATTTGTTTTTTGAAGAGACCATTTTATTCCTATATTCAACATAAAATAGGTTTTCACATTTTTTAGCAAACACCAAACAAAACATGATTTCGTTCACCATTCCAACTCATAATATTGATCTCTTAATTTCTTACTCCTGACTCTAAAGAAGAGCTTCAAAGTCAACTTACAGGCCTGATTCTTTACGGGGGCAACAAAGCTATTTGCCTCCATTGCCCCTGGACATTGCCTTGGTGCACCTACAAAATTTACATAATTCCTCATACATGTGCCTTTTACCAAGGAGAAAACGCCTTGGTGCCCTTGCCCTTTCAAAAAACGATGCATCATGCCTGAACTTATCTGGCATTAATACTTTAAGAGGCACTTAGTATTTTATTTCTCTTCGTATATTAAATCAGCATCCTACATGTAGATCAATTAAATTTAAAACTATGTCAAACGCTTCCTTGCACTCCTTCAATGGCAACACTCGTAGGCCTAAGTCCCCGATAGGGAAATTGGCATTGAAGTAGACTATACATGTACATGTACAAATATATGTAGCTTCCAGAATTAATGGCAATGTGAAGAGAAGGTACAATAATGTTTTGGTTTTTTTTACTTTTCAGAAAAGTTGTGTGTCTAAATTTATTGCCTAAGATCGATTACAGATTAGAGCCTTGCTCTGTGGTAAAAAAAAAACAAAAATACACAAGTCGTCACAAGACAGCATGCATACGTACGTGTACATGCCATCTTATGCACTTGAATTTGTGTACATGAGACAGTGCACTTCACTTTCACCTTTTCCAAAACATTTTGCTAAAATTGTGAAGTTAGAGATCAAATTTAACTTGACTTATCAAATTTATTCCCAATATTGTCAGTTTCAGGTTCAGTTTGATGATGGCTCATATATAGAAATAACACAATTGACCATCGAGTTGTGTTTTGGCTCCGTTCATGACATTATAATTAACTAGGAGAGCTTGACTGTACAAAAAGGAAATATTATATAGGGGAAAAAATGTACAGTAGTCAGTAGTTAACCATTCATTTAGAGTGGAACCACCCGGACTTCCAGGGTGTTACTACATTTTAGAAGATTTACAGACTCTGGTATAAGCGATTTCAAATAAAATCAGTTCATTCAATTGCACATCACCACTTCCAAGTTCCAACCAGCCTCTAAAAATGCAGCACAAAATAATTTGTACCCAAAAGTCTCAAAATTGGGCTGGAATTGTAAGCCCTGCTTAGAGCTACATGTATGTACACTAAGTTTTCCTGCAGTTTTTTTTTTCTCCTACTACACTGTGCATGGACTACAACGTGTACTTTATAAGGTACAATTGTACCTTCTTGACAGGTGCATTTATGATGTGTACATTTGTAGATGACACAGTTAAGTGGCACTTTGGTCATGCACAGAGTAATTAATTACAGCAGTGCACAGCGTTCCTCATAATTCATCCCTTCTTTATTCTGGAATAACAACAACGATAGACTTACAGGTTTTTATTATACATGTATATTATTATGGAGCAGACATCTTGGCTGCAGGCACCGGATGCTCTCTCAGGAATGTCTTAGGAATAATATTGACCTGATGACCAGGGGTAATATTAAAGTAAAACGTTTTTCAAGATGATAAGCTAGATTAGAAGGCAGGTGTAAATGCCAAGGTGTTGTTATTTTATTAGATTAGATCATTGAAGTCTAAAAGAGCTCTAGTAATCAGTGGACGCGATTGGCTGGATGGACTCTTCTGATAGCCTCCTCCCCCTGCCCCCCCCCCCCCCTCCCCCCGTTCCACTTTCCCCTCAATAATCAAACCTCGTCCACTTTAGTGCTGTGGGTTATTATGGTCAAAAACATGACTGTCACTTATTAACAGATGCCAGAATAAATCCAATAAATTACCCCTGTGGCCCTCAATGTTTCTTCCTCTGTGCGATAAACTTCAAGTGCCGACTGGAAGCTGTCCTTTTTATTTTTTACATCTTCCAACACAGAAACTGCTTTGCTTTACGTTTAAAGTCCATGAAGCATTTGTGTAGGTGCTAAGGAGCCTACATACATGGGACAGGCATTATGCTTTGTTTTTGAAGGGGCAAGGGCACCAAGGCGTTTCTCTTTGGTAAAGGGCACCTCTATGAGGAAATTGTCAATTTTTGTTGGAACATTTCAGGGGGCACAAAGGCAATGACCAAGGGCATTGACTCAGTTTGCGTTCACTGCCTTTGGAAGTATTAGGCATGATGGCTCTTCATGTACACATGTACAGTATGTACATGATCAAAATTTAAAACAGGAATATAAAGAGCCATTTACAAATACTTAATTAGAAATCAATCATGTCAGCTCAACTTCATTTTCAATGTTGAGGCGACTTATTTGGAGAGGGGACCGTGGCTGATGAGGGATTTGAAAGTATATCCACTGAGTTAGCTTGGACTATGTTTTCCTGTAAAGTGGTTCCAGTCAATTATTGTTCTGTTGAAGAAGGAGTACTTTAAATTGGTTTGCATTGCACTGGGACACTTGAAAAAGCATTTTGAGTTGACAGCTTTGGAGCTTTCAATGGAGTGCGTTGTTGCTGAGTTGAAAAGTATCCTTGGTCGAATACATGTACAAGTCTGCAAGGTGTTGATGTCAATGACGGGGTTGCTTAGATCCAATTTTTGACAAAATCGTGACCAACTGGTCCAAAGCACCAAACTTGGTACATTAGCCCTAGAGAAGATAAGGGATGACACCCAACAAATCTTGAAAGGGTACATGTGTACCTAATTTGCATGGATCTAACATGGTACATAATTTGCATAATATACATCTAAAATGGTGGTAACTTTTTTTCAGTCGAGAGCTGTATTCAGCCATGTATTCTCTTGTTAGTGTTTTAATAACTTATTTATCATTTTAAAGTCAAAGTAGGTGATAACTACATTGACGCTTAAAATTAATTATAATCACTAAATTCCAATTCCAAGATTGGTAGTACTAGGGCTACATGTAGGTACACTGTAGTATCACTGTAACAAAATTAAGCTACCTACAAAAACATAGTGCATACAACCCTCCTGTTTTCTCATCATTTAACCTCATCCAAGGTTTAGAATGATGACCATCATGTAAATTATGATTATCTTATGGTCAATACACTCAACACAGTACAGATGGTTCTTTGCTCAGTTGTGCCACCACACACTGTGTAGTTGAATGGGTTTCAGATGGTTGGTCAACTCACTGGAAAAGAACTGGCTAGAGTAGCAGAGTTAAAAACTTAACTTAAACCACAGAATTTAAGGGTAATTTCCTAAGCTTAAAATGGAGAGATTCGGCATTGACTGCTGAAAATAATAAAATAAATAGTAAAACATGAAATTGGGAAGGGGTGGAACAAGAAGACCTCAACATGACCTGAAGAAAACTCTAATGTGACTACAGGACCCAATTTCATAGCAATGCTTTCTGCAGAATTCTGCACCAGTTTACAGCCCACAGAATTATGTACTTCCAGAGGACAACAGTCAACAAGAGGACCTTGACATGACCTGAAGAAAACTTCAATGTCAATACAAGACCAAATTTCATTGCTCTGCTCATCTACATGTACCTCCATGCTCTGCTTTACTGTGGAGTTCTGCACTTACAGCCCACAGAATTATGTTTCTCAGAGGCCGCCATTAGCACAGAACACTGCGGTAAGTAGAGCCATGAAATTTGACCTATTGAGTCTTAATGCAGGCCTGATACTTAATTCTTGAAGGGCAAGGCCATTTTTTAAGAAAAGGGCACTTCTACGACAAAAATCTAAATTTCCACTGGAACATTTCACAAGGCACCAAGACAATGTCTTGAGGCATAATGATGAAGCGTCAGGCCTGTTAATAATAATAATAATAAGCACTTCACAGTAATCAGATGTGCCATCTTGTTCATGGGGCAGATTTGTTTTACTTCAAACATGCGTTACCAAACTGCAGCTTCCATGCACATTCCACTCAGACACAAGCATGAACATGGTGAAGTTCCAGCGTTGAGCTGCAGGCTGCAGAGTTTTAAATAAACAGATCTGCCCTTTGATAAAGATGTGCATATAACCATGAAAGTGCTTATAACTGCGATAATTGTAACCCTCCATCCTACCGACTGTCGTTGCAAAGTAGGGAGGATGATGGAGGGTTAGGATTATCACAACTAGCCTGTTTTTACTCCTAGAACTATGCGGTTCGTTCCGCTATCGTCTCCACGACCCTCATACATTGTAGGTCATCATGTACAAAATCTTATTCAAAACTTTTTCCCCTTCAGGTTTATGCACCTGGAGTTCTCTTTTGAAAACGGAGCTCGCCAAAATTAGGCTCTATGTGTTCATTGTTTTCACAGTAAGCTCGGGGTGGGTCCAGAAAATTCACTCCGCAAAAAAAAGGTGCAAAAATGATAAATTCCCATCTTTTTTTTATTCAGAATCGTCGCCTTCCGATAACAAAAATGGCTGCCGTCGTTTGTATCACTGGTACGCTGTGTGCAACGCTGGTCCAAGACTTGCCTTAAGCTGGTATTCAATAGTATTTTGTGCGCAACACTGGTCCACAATAATCAATGGCTTGTCTTTTATATGTAAACCGTTGGTTATTGTGAACCAGTGTGCACGCAGCATACCATTGATACAAACGACGGCGGCCATTTTTGTTATTGGAAGGCGACAATTCTGAATAAAGATGGGAATTTATAACTTTTTGCACCTTTTTTTTGCGGAATGGATTTTCTTGACCCACCCCGAGCTCACTGTGAAAACAATGAACACATAGAGCCTAATTTTAGCGAGCTCTGTTTTCAAAAGAGAACTCCAGGTGCATAAACGTGAAGGGGAAAAAGTTTCGAATAGGATTTTGTACATGATGACCTATGAGGGTCGTGGAGAGGATAGCGGAACGAACCGCATAGTTCTAGGAGTAGCCTGTTTTAATAATGGAAAGTTCTAATGGTCAATGAAAAACAATAAATAATGAAAAATAAAGAGGAAAAAAGGCTAAAGTGTTTTCAAAATTGTTCAATAGCAAATCTGTAACTGTCCTTCTCAATGCCATTACCAACAGGCAACAGTAAAGGCACAACACTTGCAATAATAATCATAATCAACCTCCTGATGACCTGTCGATGTCTGGTGATCAAGGGTTACGATAAATTTCAATTAAATGTTAAACTATTCCAGCATTTCAAACAAAAATTAAAATTTAAAATCTTACCTGCTTCCCTGCTGATTGCACTGATAACAGTTGCTCAATAACTCGGTCCAAGTTCAGGTCTGATTTATGCATTGTTAACTATACTCCGACAGAACCTTCCTTAGTTATAAATTTGAAAGCAGTCACAAATGAGAAATGTCGAGTTATATAGCAGGTTTTCGAATACGGCTAAAACTGAGGCAATTTTCTATTAAATTGGTTCAGCTAGTAGATGCCTAACTATTACTGGTTCTTCTTGACGTGCACTTAACAAAATCCACTTTTATTTTCTGCTTTCATGGTTTTTTCAGTTTGTTGTCCTCCAAATAACACAATCTTTGGCGAGTACTGCTGGTTGACACTTGTCAAGCTAGATGGTGTACAAAACAGCGTTGGTTACCCACCGTACGTTGTGCAGCCGTCCAGTGACCGAGCAGACGATCTTCCACAAAAATGCCAAACAATAACAACCTCAAAACTCGCTGAATCTTGAGCGACAGCTATCCATTTTACGTCAGGAGTTTCTCTACAGTGTTATCTCCCCTGTGCTCAAACAGGAATCAGTCACTTTAAAAAACACGGCAGTATCGTAGGGTTTTTTGCACCAGACAAGCTGCCCGGGAATTCTGGCAGGCTGCACTACCGTCCGTCTGTACTGTACAAAAAAATATCACCATAGTGTGTGCATGGGATGTGAGTGTGTACACCCGACCGTCTGGTACCGTTCGTAGTAACCTGACATGTACCCAGTCGTCCGTGCAGCTGCGTGCCCTTTTCGAAACCAAGGCTTACCCTTGGATCCAGGCTTAGGCTCTGTCAATTATTATAGAAAATGTGCGCTTTGCCAGCACGGCTTCAAACAGGCGGACGGAGCCTAAGCTAGAGTCCAATTTAATGCCGTAATTTCGAAAAGGGAGATTTGTTGAAAAGTGCGCCGCGTGCGACAGGGGAGGGGGCAATTGTTATCATCACGTAAAAAGAGAAAAGAGTTTGCAAAATAATTTTAGATCAAACTGAAAGGTTGCTTGCAAAATACCTGGGCTAACCCGAGGAACAGTGTGATCAGTAACAGCATGGAGGTAGAACTTCTACCTCCATAGTAACAGTCACTAAATGAATTATCCAATCAATACCCCATTATTACCATGTCAAATATTTTTATAATTGAATACATTAACTAGTTAAACTATTTTGTTTGGTCTTTATACCTTTGTCATTCTTAAACTCTATAGGTTTGTTTGTTTTGTGTATTTCAATTGAAACATTTTTTTTTTAATTGTTGTTTTTCTGGGACAACCCCCATGGAAAAAAAATCAAGTTTCATTGGATTTGTTGGGCTATCCTTTGATAGTTGTGTGAGTTCCCCCCCCCCCAAAAAAAAAAAAAAAAAAAAAAAAAAAAATAATAATAATAATAATAATAATAATAATAATAATAATAAATAAATAAATAAATAAATTTAAAAAAGCATACTAGCCAGTGGCATAACTAGAGAGGTGCAAGGGGTGAAGGCCCCCCCATGAGATTAAAATAGACGCATGAATGATACGATACATTAAATAGCCCCCCCCCCCCCCAATTAAGTCATTGCCCCTACTTAATGAAAATATTTAGTTACACCACTGATACTAATCCTTTCATCGTCCCAATTTTAGTCCCAGTATAGAGTTCTAGAATTGGGTTGGCTTGAACCATTCTTATTCTAAAAGACCAATGTTTTCATTTTTTGGAGGAGAACCGTTTTCTTCAAATAAACAAAAAAGAACAGAATGGGAAGAATTTGCATTAACAAAAATAATAGTTTTAATAAACCAGGGGATTCAGCGAAAGAAAGGTTTGCATTACACAGAGTGATTATTAATTTGGGATAACCAATCCTTTATTTGTCATTCACAACTGAATTAACGGACACACTAGTGATACAAATATTCAATAAAATTTACAATGAAGTTATCACGTTGAACATGTGTCAACAAAATAAACATACATAGTTTAAAATATTATTTACATGTTTAAAAAAATCTGCCATTAAAACAGATATCAAAAATAAAATTATCCTTAGTTCGTGATGACAGCCGATACCTCACATACTCTACACTATATTAACAAAAGTTTATTGTTGTAAAATCAAATCCAAAAACCTTCCACATTCCAGAGCAGATAACTCGACAAGTCCTCTTGTTGTGGTCGAGCATACTAAATGCACCCGATTCAAGTTCTGGGCCCAATTTCATGGCTCTGCTTACCGCAAGTAAAGAATCGGCGCTTACAGAAGCAGGGAATTCCGTGCTTACATCAAGCGTAGTTCACGGGTTAGTAGGGAATTTTTGCTTGTGCGCGTGCGTAGTCCACAATACTAGGCATTCTTCGCTTACACAGCTAGCGCAGAAATTCGGTGCTTGCACAGTAAGCGGAGCCATGAAATTGGGCCCCAGTGTTGACAAAGTGTGATTTGATTTTGTAATGACGTATTAGACTGCATTGGCATGAGGCCTTTCATCTCTCTCCGGTTTGCTGTTTGTCCGGCTTCCCAACTATCTGATGGGCAACACGACCGCAAGAAAAAATACTAGCCATTAAAATCTGCAAAGGTCAATGAGCAAATGTCTTCATACGGGTGTCCAAACGAAGTTTCATTGACAAAACAAATTACTATTGACTAGAAAACACAAAAAGTGCCTTAATAATTTTTGAGGCCATTGCATGGTGAGGTATTAACGTACATTTGGTTTGCGGTAACACGATGTGTATATCTACTTTGCTGTGTAGATTTGTTCTTTTGGAACTAGGTCTTGCTTTATTCTACTGCCGCGGAATAGATTTCGGAAATTCAGGAGACTACTTAGTTCTGAAAAGAACTGTCCTGCTTATAAACTACTACCTGGGCGGAAGGTAGGAAATCGGCAGGGACTGCTACTTTTGCTTAGTTGATCGAGGGGACTCCTCATTATTAAATTCACTGTCACGGAGTGAGCTATTAATTGGTCTCAACAGTGCGACTAGCCTGCTCTAGTCATCATCTCATCACATGGTGTTACCGCAAACCGAATACATATATACACAAAAATTGCTTCTTGACTGAAAATAATCCCCCACTCCAGTGAAGCTTTTCAAGTCTAAAATTACCCCTAAAAATTTAGCAAGGGAAGACTATACAAGATATTGGTGGGGCCTTGCATGTTAATCTTGAGGTCGCAGAATCAAGTCCCGCTCTGATCAAAGATTCTTTGTTTGACCCAAAATTATACTAGTCAGTTTCCCTTATGATTTATTACTTGATATTTAAAAAATAAAGTTGCTTCCCCTTAAGGTGATCCCTCTGCTGCCTCTTCCCAGGTTGCATCTTAAACTTGGGTGTGATCCCTGGCTACATGGCAGTTACAGGTTGAATGGCTTCTGACTGGCACCCCTGAACAAAGATATTGACAAATAGGGAGACCACCAACATATGGCTAGAAAGCTCAGTTGGTAGAGCACTAGCACGCTAATTGGGATGTCGATGGTTCAAGTCCCGTTCTAGTCAATTTTTCCTTGTTCAACCCAAAATTATTTTAATATTTACCCAGTCTGTTTCCCTTGTGGAAAAAATTAATAAATACAAATAAAAATTGGTATGGTGGAAATATTTCTGGTCTAGTAAAAGTTCAGAGATGCAAGACCTGATTTCCTTAAAGTTCATACACCCTGATAGATATTCTGTGGATGTCTGATGAATCCAGTGGTCTTGGTCATGTTGTGACAGCTTGGATGAAGGTGTCGATGGTTCTCTCAGTGCCCAACCTATGAAGCATCTGTTGGAACTTCTCTGGCGCCGTCGTCAAAACCTTCTGTTCATCCAAACGCCTCACTAGAAGAGTCAGAGAGAAATATATGAGTATTTTACATCAAAACTATAGACAGTTCCCATTAGACACCACTTTACGTCGACTGACTTTTATATCTGGCAAATTTTTCTGGACCGACTTTTATAAGGACTGGAACAACTTCTGAGCGCGATCAATTTTTTGCAATTTTTTTTACGGCTGACAGAAATGTCCACCTGGACATTCCATTGTGTAGTGTGCACAGGCATACACCTACTGTGCTACGCTTTATTTTATCTGTACAAAGAGGGACACCAGGTATTGGAAAACATGCCTCGTAATATCCCTCTTCAGGGGGTTATTGTGTAATTCCCGATTCAGGACCTTTATCCTGTCATTGTGCAAATATGGCATACCAGATTGGACAGGCTGCCACCATTGTTTATCTTTACATTGGGCTCAATGGGAGGCAAGTCCGAGCCTTCCGAGATTCCAGCACACCATGGCAGATTATCGGCCACGGCTCACGGCCGAGGTTCTGGGAATCACGGTGAGTGCCTACTTATATGTTCTCACAAGATAACATCAAATCCCGGTGCTAATCATGAGAACCTATGTCATGTGTGTTATTGACGCCTCGCACAATGAGGAGTGCACCTCCGCACAATGCGCGTCTCCCATTTCCACCATTTTGGGAGTCAATTTCTTCTGTGTACATTTTGACTCCCAAAATGGCGGACAGGAAAGGCAGGTGTATTAGTGCGCGGCGCGTTGTGCAAGGGGTCAATACCACTCTTATCTGGGCTTACTTTGTTTTGATGAGGTAACCTGCAGTACAACCTGTTGGTTAGATCTCCCAGCGGCCGATACTGAGATTCCCCAAACAACATTGTACATTGCTCTGAAAACAAACGAAAACAAGAAAGACATTTGTAGAGAAACAAATTTGCTACAGATATGAAGAGTCTTACAAAGTATCTCACAGAGCTGACCAAAAAAAACCAAAGAAGTTATTACAGTCAGTCAGTCAGTTAAAGTATTTTACTTGGAGACAAGAGTGGTGCTGCAAGTTTATGGTTAGTCTAATCATCCTTACTTGCAGCAAAGAAATTTGGAAGGCTGTGGCTACAATGTGGTTGTAGGTATGTATGGCCGTTAGCCATATCAGCCCTTACATGACCACAGAGCACAACCAGAGAATGACCCTTGTGGCATAGGAGAGAACCAAGGCCCAACTCTACTGAGAATCGAACCAGGGCCACAGTGGTGAGAGGCAAGCACTTTACGCATGAGCCATTCATGCCACCCTAAATAAATAACTGTTCAGTTAACCGATTTATCAAACTAGACCTCAAAGTAATGTTGTCATCTGTTGCAAATATTTGACCTAGTCATAAACAGTGCAGAAAAACCCTATGTGCATGTCACGAATGTAACCCCTAGCCTGACTACTTCAGAAACTGATTTTTTGCCAATTTCATGATCAGCTTCCAAGTTATAGCCAGGGATCACACCAAGGTTTATGAAATTTTATTAAAGCACATCAGAAAAAGAAAGAAAAAACCTTGTGGAGATTGGAATGACATTGACATTCCCCGACAACTCCTCTGCCCCCCCCCATGCTCATGATAGACCTGTTGGTATGCACAAATACAAAGGATCAGCAGCTTACCCATTGTGACTGCCAAATTTCATTGTGGAACCAAACGAACCTTGAGGTAACGTCACTTCTTCTGGATACTGTCTCTGAGAGGAGGAGGGAGGAGATTTATTTTTTTTATTCATTTTTATTCACAGAGCTCGGGAAAGCACTGAGCATACAGTGCTTAATACACATCGGTGTAAGGGAAAAAACAAATTACATTCTTCATCCCCGATGCACATACTAACATCTATTAAATCGTTGCAGTATCCGCTGCTAAGGATTCGAACCCACCTCTAGCCATCGGGCCAGCTAGGTGGTCTAATGGTAAGACATCTGCTCTAGCAATGCAAAGGTCGTGGGTTTGAATCCCACCCGAGTGATTGCCTGTGGATTTTTTTTTCACTGAGCTCGGGAAAGCACTGAGCATACAGTGCTTAATACACATCGGTGAAGGGGAAAAACAAAAATTAATATATTCGTAATACATAATAACGGCATGTGGCACAGAATTTCTTGCTTGGTCGGCTTCATAGAAAAAGTGGAATGTTCAACATCACTCAAAGCCAAAAACATTGGTCAGATTGAAAATATTCATGTTCACAGATTCTTGCATAACTTACATTGTATAAAGATAGTCATGGTGAACAGGTTTCCTTGAAACATTTTTGCTCGACAGACGATAGTTTTTTGAAAAAAAATTGTAAAAACTTTTGATCTTGTGAGCGCAAAACTTGATGTTTGAAAACAGTGAAAACATGTCAGTGTTTTTTGTTCAATGTTTTCGTGTGAATCCGTTTACTGATTGAAACTTTCACAGTTACGTTATTTCATGCATATGTTGAGTCACACAAAGTGTGGATGCCGGTCTTTTACAATTCCCAATGTTGGCCGAAGACTTGTTTCATGTGCAAAAAAGCTGTGGAATGATCTCCACTATCAACTCCTTACAAATCTTCAAAAGCCATCTCTTCAAATCTGCTTACATTTAGTCCATTGCACTTGTCATCTCCACTTGAAATTCTGTAAGTCTTAAATTTTTCCTTCACTTTGCTAAGCGCCTTGGAATAGACAACTAGAATGATGGCGCTCTACAAATGCCTGATGATTGATTGATTAATTGGCTGCATGCTTTCACAGAACACTTATATTATTTCTTGAATAATACCAGTTGTCGGGTTATTTACCCACATACATCTCACCAGAATTACCTTAAAATGTTCGAATGCCTTCTGTCTTGCAACAAACAGCTGTGCATATTGTCCATAACCCTTCAGGAATGGCTGAAGAGAGCGATTCTTTTCGGCTTCTCGGATGAACCCTTCTAGTTCCCACAATGCCCTATCGTCAATCTCGATGGCTAATGATGTGATGCGATTTCTTGTTTCTTGACTGGTGCCCGAGGGCAGACTCTCTTTGGCTGTCTCTGAAAGCTGTGGTTAGAGAGAGAGAGAAAGAGATGATTACGTACATGTATGTAGATAAAATTAGATTTGATTACTAATAAGACACAAACCACATGGGGAACTGACTAGGTAAATTTTAAATAATTTGGGGTTAAACAAAGAAAACTATACGAGAGGAAAGCTTAAACCTTTGACTTTCAAATTATTTATACGGCAGTTACAGGTGGTACAGCTTCTGACTTGGCACCCCCAAACAACGATATTGACAGAATGAGGAGACCATCAACATTAGGGCTAGATAGCTCATACTTTTGTGGAGGTAAGACAAACGTTTCAGTTAATGGTTTAACATCTTTTAAAAAATCACAATAAAGGTCAAATGTTTCCGAGCATCAAAAGATCCAAGATGTAAGGTACCAACCGATTTTTCTTCCACCTTGAAGTCAGCTTGGAAGGTGAGCCCAGAGCACTCGCCTTGAAGACAATGTTGCCTTGTGATCTGCTCACCATCCTTCTTGATAACTTTGACTGTAGCGTCTGTATAGTGGATACCAGTGAACGACCCTTGCAGATGCAACTGCAAGAGGAAATAAAACCCCATCTACTTCAATGCTGTTCAGTCTCACAGGGACGAGAGTCATTGCTGACAAAAAGGTCTGAAACTAGGGTCCAAATAATGGCATTTCCATCTTTTAGTATCCCCTGGGCTCGATATCACAAAAACATAAGATTGATCTTGAGTGCAAATCCATCTTAATTGCCAAGCAAAGTGTGACGTCATAATACAAATCACTACACTGACAACTCGTCTTAAGATGAATCTTAGTGCTTTGAGAAATCAACTACTGGAGTTCTAGGTTTCAGGGAGCTTCTTGGGCCAGTACCTTCAGCACTAGAGATGTACATCAAAGAGCACAATTTTATATGCTATATAAATGTCTGTTATTCTTACTTTATTACCCCAGACAGTGAGTGAGTTTGTATAGTATTTGGTTTAGTTGGGGTTCAATAATCTTGAGTAATGTTGGATAGCGTTGACTCACATGGTCCTGTGTAGTTTGATCTGTGCCACTGCTTCCAAGTTGAAGCGAAGACCTATATGAGCAGAAAGGAAGAGAAGCGATTAAATGTTGATAAAATACCTTCATTAAAGCTTAACCCTCCTATAGGCACATACTCCAAGATACCTCAAAATCTCCCACGTGCTTAGCACACAATGGTGAAGTAACCCTTGCCACACTTTCCTTTACTGTCCTCTAGTGCCACAAATTACCACTGCAGAAATTGATCTGCTGGTGGCTTCTCCAGTTTACCACTCTCATTGAAGCACTTTGGGCAATGGCTATACACTCTACATCAACATGAGTGTGCCTCAAAATCCCATTGTGGCATAACTAAACATAACATAACAATTAAAATTAAAATAGTGAGGCATGGGTTGGTAGTCTTGAGAAACACACTTATAGTAGGAGGGGTAAGCTCAAATTAAAACTGAACTGAATCAAATTTAAGAGCTTTTTATTTATAAACCATGGGAGAGACAGACTGGGTAAACTTTGATTTTTTAAATAATTTTGGGTTGAACAAAGAAAAATTAACTAGAGTGGGACTTGAACCAGCAACTACCGCATAATGTACTGGGGCTCTAACAGCTGAGCTATCTAGACTTATGTTGGCGGTCTCCCTATTTTGTTAATAACTCTCTTTAGGGGTGCAAGTTAGAAGCCATTCAACCTACCCTTGTGGTTTACTACTTGATATTTAAAATAAACATTTGCATCCCTCTGCTGCCACTTCCCAGGTTGTGTCGTAAACTTGGGTGTGATCCTTGGCTATACCGGAGTTAGGTTTAATGCCTTCTGAATGGCATCTCCGAACAAAGATGGCGTGGACAAAATAGTGAGACTGCAAACATAGGTCACAGGTTCAATTCCCAATCTATTCAAATTTTGTTTGTTCTGCCCAAGCATTTCGAATGTTGTTGAAATCGGAACAGTTTCAGAATTAAGCAAACCGCTCTTTCTCCCCTAAGAAAATTGTGCTGACATACTGAATCCTATCGAGAGTCATCATTTGTATCTCCAGCAGTCTCTGCTCGTCTTCCTCTACCTGCACCTCAAGTGTCGCAACCTCCTCTCGTAGCCTCTCTATCTCTGAGCTGTATCGGTCCTTGGACTCTTTGACTGTTGTCATGGTGGCCAGACAGTTGTCCAGCTGGTCGTCATGGTCACCATCATCGTTAAATCTATAATAATTAAATAATTGGTTTAGCTTTAGCTGAACATTTTCATGTATGTGTATTTGAATTTTCCAAATTAACCAAGCAATGGTCTTTCATCAATATCTATATATAAGGCTTAGCTTTTTACTGAATTGAGTTTCAGCAACTGACAAAATTCATTTTCAAAGAATGACAAATTCTGGTAAGGGACAACCAATCATTTAAAATAAAATTATACATTTGATAAACATTTTAAAAAGTGGCTCCTAAGCTTTCTCTTTCGACAATTTTCCAAGTATAATAAACCTTATTAGCTGCAATAATCCAATGTAGCTCTATGTCTTCTTGGTCACGCCCATTACAACTCAGAGCTTCGGCGGACCCCGTGATAAATTTTTGCAAATGTTTTTTTCCCACATTTCATTGTTGAAGCAAGTAAAAAAAAACTTGCCATATTTTAACCTTGGTTTGGCTTTACTCTTGTGGAACCATGCATGAGCACATTTTTGCATCTTGTGTTGCATTTTCGGTCATATCCGTCATTTACTAACATTTAGTTAAGGCACAATTCAATGCTTTTGTCTGAGTTTTAGTTAAAACTCAGACAAAAGCATTGGGTTGTGCCTTAACTTTTGGCTTACTTAGTAACTGTTAATTAGTATCAAAACTTCAAAGATGAAATAACACCGAAACAGATCAGATGAGATAGCATAGGCCTACTTTCAGTATTCGTTTACTTTTTAAATAGTTTTAGTTAGTCCCATTACCAAATTGTAATTTCTGCAAAGTGTATCTCTCTGGATCTGAACTGAATCTGAATTAAAATATAGTGAGCAAAGCATCCTTATGGAAATAAACATCACACCAACTTTTGTGAAGAAAATTTCAGTTTTAGACCTGGGAGGAAAACCCCTATAGGGAAAACCCATGCAGTCAGCGGTCAGATAGATAGGGACCGAAAACCCAGAACACATGCAATGCAAGGCTCCAGTCCAGTCCGGGGTTATCGAACCGGGGTCCACAGTACAGAGTGAAAGGCAGAAACCACTGAGCCAACCTGACTGCCCAATACTTATCCAATCAGTAGAATAGACACTCAAAAATTGTAAAACTAAAAGCCAACGATAGACACGAAATGGTTGAACTTGCCAATATTGTTGCGAATGCTTGCAATCCAGTCAACAACAAGCACTGACGACAGTTATGAGTTACTTAGTTAGTAAGTTAGTTAGTGTTCAACCCGTTTCGGGAAAAATATTATTTTGTTTATTTTCGCCTGATTCTTGCAATACTTACCCCTGAAGGGCTCTATTAGCCTCTTCGAAGATGTCGGCATCAGATGAGGCTGCCATCGTTTGTTTGGTAGGTCAATGGGGAAGAAACTTCTAAAATTTAACTAACAACAGACTAAAGACGATTTCAGCGGGTCACCATGATTGAAAAGGAGAGCTAAATTATTGTTCAACGCCTCTTGAGGGCGCACTGTAATTCAATCGGCCCTGTTTTATTAATATTGCGTGCAGATGCTGATTATACTTTATAAAAAGTTCTCTATAGTTTAGTGATAAGAATCAACTCTGGCTTACATTATACCCAAAAGACCTTAAAAATGTATACATAATGGGAAAAAACAATTGATGTAGCCTTGGGGCTTGTCACACGCGACAAAAGTTCAAGGAAATCTCGAGGAAAAATCGAAGGAGAAAAAAAAAGTTTCTTGGCTTAGGCCTATATCAAAATGTCTAATCCTCTGTCCACTTAAATCCTCTTGAGTTGGGGATACTGCTAGGACAATTTGAGTTAGGAAATTGTCTCTTTTGAAGTGTTCCTTTTGCACACAGTGTGGTTGTTGTTCACCTTCAAGTTGTTGTTCACCATGTGGGAAGTCAATTGAATTAATTATTTATTTAATTGAGTTCACCTGCCTAGTTTTCCATCCCTTTCTGCTCGGGATGGTTTAAGTTAAATAAGGATCAAAACAGTTGTAATAACTAATCAGTATCCTGGACTCAGTTACAGGTCTCATCTCAGCCCTAATTCTATAGGGCCAACATCCATTAAAGTTCCTCTGTATGGCTTTAAACCCCTTTACCCCCAAATCATAAACTGTGTGAGTTATGTTTTCAAAACTTAGGATCGCAAATGCCAAATTGGAGGATCTACATGTGGGTGAAATTGCTTTCCAAACTCAGCTCTGCACGCCAATAAAAAATACTTTGAAGAAAAAATAGCAAAGTTATGTTCTATATAAATTTAGAACTCGAGCCATCAAGCTATAAACATTTCCAATGTATTAATGAAATTCAATCCGTTGGCCCCCATGGGAGTTGTAGGAAATTCCGGAAGATGTCATGAATTCCTTATGAGGTTATGATTACTTCACTGAGGTGTTGTTGTTTTTTTGCATTACAACACCATTATACAAATCAATTGATCAACTTTTAACTTCTCATTACTCCCATTTCAAAAGCAGTATTCCTTATTTTCAGTTGCTGGAACGATATGTTAACTATCGGAAGGGCGGTGTTGATTAAACCTAAATTCTCAATACCTTGAGACAAACAATCTCTTACGTGTCCTCCATTCTCTTTAAGGGGTATCATTACTCTTCAGAAAAGCAACGTCGCCTATCGTTCAGAAACCCGCTGATTTACTAATTAAAGAGTTCACCTCATGTATTTTGCGCGTGAACTTTTCTAATCATCCCCTTCAAAACAATAGTATAATCCCCGGACGATCACCCCATGTTTTTTTTCCAAAGATGTTCATACATTCAGCCAATAGGAATTGGTTTGGGCCTTGTTATGCAAATAAGATAGCTGGATAGCGCGTGATTAAGAAGAACAAATTGACGACCTTAACAGTTGTCTTATAATCTTTGTCAAATAATGAGGTTTTTCACCGAAGTTCCGAAGTAAACTGCCAACGAAGTGTGACGGGTGAGTTAGGCATTTTCTTGTTTAAGAATTACAGCCTGGATAATTGTTTTAATTCGCACAATTTGAAGAAGTTTTATGTGTTTTTATCACAATGCACAAAGTTTATAAAAAGCAGACGTTTTAACTTCGTTTTCTTCGGTGGACGCCATCTTGACAAACTTGGGAGTAAGAATTGTTTCAAAGTTTGTTTTTAAGTTAGTGATAACATGGAGGAAGGAAGAGACCTCCATGGTGATAACGTGAAACTCTACAGAAGTAACATGAAAAGATTGTACGTGGAAAAAGAAGAAGGAACGGGCCCATTATGTGTACTTGCCCTACTATTTTTTAAAATTACAAGATTACACGGGTTTACACTTCGAGAAACACGCATGCGTGAACACGCCCCGTGTGGAAGTTGTTATCAAAAGTTTTAATAAGATGGCGATTTTTAAGCAACAGTGGGCAAACGCTGTTAACAACCGCTCAATCTCGCACGTGATTTCCCACGTAATAGTTGTTGCAGAGTTATGATTATTTGTTTCAAATTATTTGTGTTCAATTTTCATGTATTGTAGCATTGTACACATGTTGTAGGTTCGGACAAAAAGGCAAATTAGAGGTCGATACACAAGCTGCTAGATGCACTTAATTTGCTGTGCACATGTTATTACCGGCTCACTCCAAATTTAACATTTGCTCATATCAGTCTGTCAGTCAACAATAAAGGTTACCAATTTTAACAAATTGTAATTCATGATTATATAAACAGCATTTTTTTATTGAATACTTATTGATAAACAAGTATGATATTTTCATTTAATGAAAACAATACTAGAATGTATGGATTCTTTTATTATGGGAATCTGAGACAATGTGACCCAGAGGAATTTAAATTAAAGATGCGATTCTGGCAATAGAGAAACACTACATAAATTAAAATATTGTTAGTTAAATATTAATATTAATTTTTAAATTTCCAACGAGGAAATTCTGAATTTAAACTTTATAACAACTTGCATGGCCTCACGGGGGGAATTTGAGTGGGTAGCACTACTAGCAGTATAGAACTTTGTTGTGGTGAGGGGATCTCTGTTTTTATTTGAACAATGGTGCACTTGGACATGCAAAGGAAGATTTATAAATCTCATCTGTCTTTTTGCATATTAAGTGTACTTCATTAGAATTGAGAGGTAATTATCAGCCTGAAAGTCAACATATAAACAAAATTCTTCTGTTCAAAATATCATACAATGAGGTACATATAGTGTTATTCAACTAAAAAACACACGACTGTCGGATTTGTGAGGTCGCAAGTTTACTGGCCCAACACTAAAACCGCTGACCAGGGGTGTGTGGTCCAGTGTAAAATTCTAGCTAGATGTTAATAGTTGACCAATGATTTGATTAGGCATGAGTGACCTTTGTGTTCAAAAAATAATACTTAATTTTTTTAAAATTAGGAAATAAAAAATAAATTAAAAAAATTACTGAAAAAAATATTAAGAAACATTATGAACCAGCATCAACTAACATCAAACAAGCACTCTGAGCACCAACCATGGTGGCTTAGCATAAACTGACATGTATACTTCAAAATTAAAGGTATTTAACACTGTAAAATAAAGGATTGGTTTTCATCAGTTTTGTTTTCTTCTTATTAGTCTGAAAGCTTATTGGTTATGATGAGGTTCATCGATCATGCCAGTACAAGAATCCCATTTAAGCATATTGTCTGAAATGCTGTCAAAGTCGAGGGAAAAAAAATAACAGGCAAACTCTATTTTAAATTCGCTTGTAACAGCCGAAACTAATTAATGTGTTTACATGCTAAGTAGAATAAAAGAAAATGCTCGCTGTTTACTATTTAATTTTCTCCTGACCCACACAATGGTTTGAGCCCAAAAGTTTAGTTTTTTGGGTTCATGTATACACATTGGCATAAGGGGGGGGGGGCAGGGGGGCCCAGTTGGTGTCAGTGCCCCCCCCCCCATTTGGAACCCACCATTACGTAGATCAACATCTAGTTTTTAAAAAGTCAACAATTCACCGTCTTGTTGAGTTGGTATAAACACAAAATAGAGAGGGGCCCGGGGTTGGGCATAATGCTGATCATTTATGCTGAATAGGCATGTCTGGCTAAACAAAATGCTAAGAACGATTGTGGCCCCCTGCTTCGTCCCCTTCCAAAAGCATGACCCCACCACTGACAAATCCATTCCCCCCTTGGCCCCCCCCACTTAAAAGCAATGCCCCCCCCCTGTCCCCCCCCCCCACCAAAAAAGTCCTTGCTACGCCACTGTACCTTAGTTACGCTGCTGTGTATACATATACACTGAATCAAGCAAAGTATAAATGCTGCACTATCATCACCTTTACCAAGATCCCTAACGTTATATTTTACCCTTTTCCAGTGGGCCAACAGACAGATAATGTACGTAGTGTAGGTTTACATGATGACCTGCGATCCTACCAGTACCATACACCAGTATCAAAAACGTGAGAAAATGACACTTAAAATGCCAATTTCATAAACTGTTGTACATCCTACAAGGAATTTTAACATACTACATCATATAAATGACATTTATATCTCACCTGTTTCGTGGCAAGCAGTCCATGGAGAGGTAAAAATACTGCTTTCAGTAATTACAACGATCATACCCCATGTTTTTGCCTGTACTTTTTGCTGTAAGTGGCCATGTACAATTGTTTTCATCGCAAGTTCAGAACGAGACTAAGATGGCAGCTGTAAAGTGTAAACCTGTGTATTGTGGTCTTCTGATGTTTTTCCAACCACTGTTCAAACAACAAGGCAAATTGTGTTCATAAATAACAATGTTAAACTAGACAATATGCACTACACCGCCGTGCCTGATATCGCAAAGCACTGCTTAAGCAGAAAACATTGGCTGACGGTTCTCTGCTTAGCAAAAAAACCAAACCCAAAACAGGGCCCAAAGTATATCTCTGCTTACCGCTTCATTATGTGCCTATGGCCCATAAAACCAGAAGTATGTGCTTACTACAGGCATGACTGGGCTCCATAAGTGCAGAATTCTGTGGTAGAGCCATGAGTTGGACCCAGGGTCGGGTATAAGCTTTTTCTGGTGAGCATAATTTTGTTATGCTCAGCCACTTTCCTAACTTCATAGAGCTGTTTAATCACAACAATTTGCTAAGCACTGAAAAATAGTGCTTACTAGAACAAGGTACCAGCTCGAAAACACCATGTCAAGTGTACCGTACACAACTGATTTTAGCTTATTTTTGCTTAGCAGACAATTGTTAAGTGCTTTTGTCTGCATTTAAAAATCTACAAAATCTATAAAAACTGGGCCTGGGCCTTATTTCATAGAGCAGCTTAAGCACAAAATAGTCAAACACAACAAAATTCTGCTGAGCAGTTTAAGGTAACCGGCCAAAATACTACTTCACATATGTATCATTTGTGAGTCGCATCCTGGCACTCATTTTTGTTAAGTAGGAAATTGTTAAACAAGATTCTCTGCTAAGCAGATCTATGAAATTGAGCCCAAGTCTGAGGTTGTCTCACTACCATAAGTTTTCAAGCTGAAAACACATTTCCAGTACTATTAATAATTCATTTGTTTCCATAATGAATAACATTAACAGAGAGTGGTGCATGTATGATGTTGTACCTGCAGGAGAAGTTTGCCAATTGAATGATATCTACCTGCCCACATTGAAAATGTAGATGTCTAAGACCAGCAAGTGTCTCCCATCAGCCCAATGACAATGCCTCAAGCTGTGAAAGAAAGTAAGCTATTGTTTGTAATGCTATGTATTGAAATTTTTATTTATTTACATAATTATCACACAGTTGGCTGCTTTTCCAGCACTGTCCTACATGTAAACAATTTACATCACATGCCACAACACTCAATAACTTGGACAAGATTACAAAAGAGCCAACTTTCTAAATGCAGCCCCAACATTTTTAATTGGTTTTTAAAAAGTAAGAATAGTGACTGAGAAATAGTGGAGTTAAGATACAGCAAGTGTGACCTTTACAAAAACAAATTATTTTAAAGAAAACTGTTAGATACAAGCAGGTTTAATAAAAAATGTAAAATGAATAAAGAATGTTGAACCTTTCATAATATGGAGTGGCCAAAATGCAAATCCACACAGCAAAGTAAGACCCCCCTAAACAATATAAGTTCTCTTACAGTGGTGGCTGAGGTTGTATGAATGGGGAAAAAAACCTGTTCAAGCTCAAAATATTCAACCCAGTTTGAGAATCAATGAGTTAAAAAAAGACTGCTTAAACTGACAATGACATTACCATGGTCAAGGTTGTATGTATAAAGAAAAGACTGAGCAAGCTTATACTCCCCCAGGTTGAGATTCAAGATCAAAGTAAAGACTGTTAAAACCTACATGGCTGAAATTAAATGGAAACAATACACCTTGTTTGATATGTGGCAGAGGGTGTGCTTCCCTCCCAATTGTTTCCAAACTTGAACACATTCTTTTCCTCTTGTAAAGAAGTACCCCCTAAATATCCTCTAAAAAACACTAAAGACAAAATAGGAAGGGGGGGGGTAACACCCCACCACATATTGAGCACCAAAAGGGAAAACTCCAGACAGGGTTACATTACAATATAATTACTGCTGCATCAAAATTGAACTTTCATTAACCTTTTAGCTAGGGTTCAAAAATTAGTCAATCACATTTTGGACGAGCCAAGTATTGCAAAAAAACAAAAAAAACTCGAACAAACTGAAAAACAATGACAATTAATGGGAATAGCATCAAATGATTCTTTTGCATAACTTGAAACAAGTACACATTAATGTCTGAGACCCAAAAATCATTAAAATGTTATTTGAAATATCCTCAAGGAGTTTATGCTTTATTAACATTTAACTTAGCTATGACTGGTAAATAATAATAATAATAATAAAATGCATTTATATGGCGCCTTATGTAAAAATACCCCAAAGCGCCTTACAAAAGACTAAGAAACCTATACAATAAAATTCATTAACAAAGGATGTGCCCACTCCAGTAAAAAACAAATAATTTGTCGTGTTAATACAGACCCCTTTTATAACGCGAAACGCTACAGGTACACTGGGGTCATGCGCCTTTGCACGCATAAAGAACAGCTATCGTCCAATGATCTGCCTTCTTTTGGCCTCAGTGAAGGCACTTTTTGAGAGTGTGACGCCATATGCAAGGGGTCTATTGTTTGAATAGTGCTGAAATTCAGAGCCCGTTAAACTTAAAAAGATTTACCAAGCCTTTTTTTATCAAGTATTTGTCCTAGAGAGTCTATAATTCATAACTTAAGACAAGACAGTCAAACATCAAAACATTGCAATTTACCAGGAAATTGAGGTTTAGGCTATTGTTTTTTCCAGTAACCTTTTTACCAAATATCAATCTCACACGCCCAACAAGAAAACTTGTAAAAATTATAACATCTCTTTTAGTGTTGAAATATTACCATGGACATCTTCAAGATCTTATGTAAAATTACATCTTACTGCAAAATAAGTGCTAAAGGTGAAAAGGTGAAAATGCTCTTATTTAAATTCAAATTTAACTAATATACGTTTGTCTCACAACAGAAAGGTGTGCCAATCTCCAATGACGGTAAGCCATCAGCTCAGCAGACATCTGAAGAGGCATACAGATGCACACCGTCAGTCCAGCATCTACCTATCACTAAAGTGATCTGTGTGCAAGGCAGATAGACAGATGTAAGTTCATTTTCTTTCTTGTCACTGTTCTTCAGTTAGTGTTCTGCCTTCATTTTGTACAGGGTGTTAACTGTTACTAACAACTGATGGTGACAACTATTAGTCTTGAAAAGAAAAAGCTCTCTGACATTTTTTCACCCGCATCATATTTTTTTTTTTTTTTTTTCTTTTTTAACCACTTTGAGTCATGTTGAAATATTTTTTTCTAGACAGAAGTACTGTCTTGAATCAGCAGGTAAAGATTTAGTTGGTAATGATTAAAGATTATACCCAATATGCACAACTCATTGAGTTTAATATTTTTAGTGTTTGTACTGGTTATCTCTTATATGTCAGTTTAAAGTAACCGTAAGCTCATCATATTTTGAAATTGTTTGCATTGATAATTCATATCAATTACCACAACATTCTAGGGATTCCGTGCAGGCAGTGCATCCAGATGAGTGTTAATTACTACTACAGGTTTACTACAATGGAAAAGTCTAACTTTTTGCTTGTTCAAAAAATGTTGATGGTAATGCAATTCAACATGGCCACTAGATTTAAATTCTAAGGCAACAAAATATACATTTGTTTTGACATACACAATTTTTACTAAAGGAGGTGGGAAGAAAAGTGTGAGTTAAGTTTTCTTATTTTTGTTTTTACCTGAAAGTACACATTGTTTTTCTTGTACAATTACTTACCATTTGATTTTGTTCGTATCTACAGGTACAGCCTACCAGTCTAAAAAGAAATCTACCCATCAACAAGTAGATGTCTGAGATCTCCAAGAGACTATCCTCGGCCAAACATCTTCTCGTAACGTGTGGATATTAAAAGCTGAAACAAAAGTATGTTAAATTTGGTTTTGATTTTTGTTCCTCAGATATCTTGCTGTTTTTGCAGACCTTTTTGCATTAAATAACACACATCATTAGGACACCAGCCCTGTCCATGTGCAAACACTAATTTTCAATTTTTTTAAAGATGTTGATCTAAGCCCTGTTCACATTACTTGCCCCGGGGAATGACGGCTAGTCCTTTCACACTTGGACCGCTTTACCCCTGATCTACCCCCCCCCCTCCCCCCCTCTCCGCAAATGGGCATACCCCAGGGAATAGCCACTCCCTGCTCTGGAGTAGGGGTAAGCAGTAAAACCCTGGGGTATTCTTGAAACATGCAACAAGAACCACAAGGAGTAGGGACACAGTGTGAAAGTGCTCCAGGGTAACCGTGGGGCTACAAAAATCCAAGGGCCTCCTCAGGGCTGTATTCCAGGGGGGTTGAGAGATACAGTGTGAAAAGGGCTAAAGTGTACAGCTCACTGTAAAAAAATATACTAGTCAAAAAATGTGTAGATTTTTTGTGACTTGGGTGGAGCAGTAATTGGATTAAAAGTTCCCGAATGATTAGGGCTTTAGTTGTAACTCTGGTCCTTGCTCTGGTATGAGTATATAACCATGGAATAACATCGGGATGAAGAATTAAAACTTATTTATGCAAATTGGTAAATCATCATAGGCATGCACAAATTTTGAAGAGAAAGTAAAGAAAATTATCAATCTTGAATTGCAAGAGCTAAATCTATCAAATGGCCCATCGAGGTCAATTTTTTATTGTCATATTGTTACAATACAATACCACAGGTGTGTGGAAAAGCACTCATGGATTTTGTGGCCCTGGCTGGGAAAGATCAGTCTATGTGAAGAACTGAAAGAAATGGATTTTTCAATACTGTCCCCTTCTGTCAAAAATTCATACTAATATTTGACCAGTATTAATTATATAATAATGTGTCATCCATTACTGTCACAAAAATATGCAGTATTTAAATTTAGTATGAATATTCATTTTTTTTATTTGCATGTATTTGCATGTCTCCTTAGTATCCTTTGTAAATGTACCCAGCCTGGCCTAGTGCCAGAACCCAGTGGCCATGATTGAATAGTCAATGTCTTTTGTACTTTAATCCAGTAGTAGCCTCGCCCAAGTTTGTATGGTCTCAGGCTTGAAACCCAGTAGCTTAATTTGCATATTCTAAGGGTAAGTTTGAATAAGAAAAAGATTTGGTCTGGTGTGCAGTGTGAGGGAACAAAGTGTATGCAAAAGAGATGGAAATAGGGGGTGAGAGCAATTGAGTTTTGGTGGCAATTGACCATACCAGCTTTAGAAGGGAGACAGGTTGGATGACAGATCTTCAATTGTAAGTAATTTCTTTCATATCAATTCATTATTTAAAGAAGTCTCTCATGATAAAAACCTATGTAGTTTTCATTTTAAAATCTTGGAAAACTTGTGCAAATTAAGAGAATCATTTTGAAGTCAATACTTGGTAATATTGTTGGATTTTTTGGCATTGATCAAAAGAAAAAGCTATCTCATTGTGAAGTTTAATGTGATTTAAAAGATATTTGATTAATTGTACGTTGAAGTGTATCATGAGTCTTGTGGCCTAAATTATGGCGTAAGTTTGGCTAATGACAATTCCAGATGGCCTGTAGTGAAGTGTGAATTTGTGACGTTGGATGAGTAGTAGTGTGAGAAAGTTTGTGTTAAATTATAATAATAGTACAGTGTCTTTTCGTAAACTAGTTCTTAGTTGGAGTAAATTTTGTTTATGATCTGAGGTACAAAACTAAGTGAAACTGAAAGACAAAGAAATACACAAGACCCATTGTTGCTCTTTGTCAAATAGTGGTTAGGTTTTCAAACCCATTGCTGAATCACTAGTTTGATTTGATCGCACAGAGTGGAGTTCAACAAATACTAGTAAATATTCTCAGCCTAGCCTTATATTTTGACAAACAGTTAAAATCGAGATTCTGATTGTGAATGGCTATTCTTGTCATATTAACCTCAAGCTTGAGACCTAATTAATTGTGGAAATTATTGATGTAACTTGCTGAATGTTTTCACACAATAAATTTATAGTGTAAAGTAAGAAATTCTCTCCAAGATTTATTCAGTGAATTGTGGAACACTAGAAGTGGACTAGGTTTGTTCTGACAGTAACAGAAATGCAAATAGCATATTCTGGGGGCTTGAAAAACATAATGTGTACAAAATACCTTTTTGTTTTTGGTTGCATCTGCATTTTTTTCTGCAAGCAGGAAGGTATGCCATTCTCCAATGATGTTCACTCATCAACTCAGCAGACACCTGAGTTAGGCAGATAAAAACCATCAGGCCAATACCTAACAATAATTCAAAAAGCTATTTCTTGATCTTTGTCAAGCAACAGAAATATGAAGAAAACACACTTCATCAATACTGCCCATATTTTTATGGAAAGTCTGTTACAACCGTTTTGTCACATATCAGGTTTAAAACCTGTCTTGGGATTACTGCGTAAATTGCACAATGAATCTAAATGTAATGTTTTATGTAATTGCATACAGGTATGCCAGTCTTACAAAAAATCCACCCGACAACAAGTAGATGACCGAGACTCAAATATCATCATGCCAGCTGACTTAAGACCCGCCTCCACTGCAAGCAGGTACATTTATTAAAAAGCATTTGTTTTAAACCAGAGATCAGTAAGAATAAAGCAGATATCTATATAATCTGATATTCGATACTTTGTAGTATCTTTTTGGTATTACTATTTTTTCAAAAGTGTGTCATCAAATATATTACCATCTCATCATGGCAATAGTTTGCTACCGGTACTCTTAAAAAAGCATGAACAGAATATACATGTCTCCAGTTCATTATATGATAACTTCTTCGTTTGAACAAGAAGTGTTTTATCTGAGTAACCATAGCCTCAATCTAGCCCTATGTAGGACTCTTCCTCTGGGCTGTACGCAGATACAGTGTCCTAGATATTGGGTCTGTTTGAAGGTCGGTCAAATTTGAGAGCTCCATACTTAAAATCTTACCTGTAAAAAGGTACTAATCTCACCAGACTTGAGCACAAATTTTTGTGAAACAATTAAATTCCGAACATTGAAAGTTTTGTCTGTTCTCTAAAACATGCCTTTTCTACATGTTAGTCGTAGGAAGGTTGTGCATATTTCGTGCATCAAAATTTTCTTGTGTCTGCATGTTAGTGCTGTGGGGTATGCAATATCAGCGACTGCACAAACACGTGTACTAAGTTTGTGTGATGGACTGAAAGATTCACAAGAACTGCAGATTTGTAAAGAATATCTGACGTCCAAAACACACCGCCCAAAAATGCACGTGACAATGAAAGGTTAATCCTTTGAGATCAGTAGCTTCTTATTACAGGTCTGGTTTGAATTATACCAATATTAGTAATCAATATTTATATAGTGCCTCTCCTACGGATCGAAGCGCTTTACATTACATTTAAAATCAGCGAATAAAAATACAACACAGAAAATGGAGAGGAAAGAAAATAGTACACAATTGCAAAAACTTGTAAAAAAAAATATATATATACATACATATTGACAAACCAAAAAAAACCTAAATTATAGAGAAATGAAAGTTTCCGCCCTGAAAACAGACCCTCATATCCAGGACGTCACTGTAGCATCTATACAGAAGTGAAGGCCTTCAGGACTAAACATCAATCGTATTTTTTTAAAAACTGTTTGCATGGATTATCACATCTATCAAATACCACAACCTTCTAGGGACTCCATTCAGGCAGGCATCCAGGATTATTAAAGGTTTATTATGGTCTAGAAATCTGACTTTGAAAGTTTTTGATGATGGTGCAAGCCAACACGGCCACCAGATCTCAATTCTAAGGCGACAAAATATGCATTTGCTTTGACAGCCATAACATTTACTGAAGGAGGTGGCAGGGAAAGTGTTGGTCATGTTTTCCTTGTTTTTGTATTTACCCGAAAGGACAAATTGTTTTCTTTTACAAGTTTTTGTTACTTGCAGGTACAGGCATGGCAGTCTTAAAAGAAATCTACCCATCAACAAGAAGATGTTTGAGATCTCCAAGAGACTGTCCTCGCCCAAACATCTTTTGGTAAGTCATAGATGTTCAAGGCTGAAACAAAAGTATGTAATTTTGGGTGCTGATTTTTGTTACAACCAGATAGTGTGCTGTTTTGCAGCACTTTTTGCAATAAATATCACACAAATCACAAGGCACAACATTCTGGAGCTCCATGAGGGTACAATGTGCAAAAAGTAAAACTTTCAATTGCTTGAAAGGTTTTGATCATAGCAAACACTTCATTGCCATCAGACCTTAATTCTGCAGGGTAAGAGAACTCTTTTTTTAGAGAACACAATCTGTTATAATTTTTAATTTGTGGGAAGGTGCAGGGTTTAAGCCAGAAACCCCGAGTCAAACTCCTTTGAGTCCCTGTGGCTTGTCAAAGTTTGCAATGACACTCAAGTGGTGAAACATGCACAGCTTACTTTTGCCTTTAAAATAATATATGACAACGTTAATCGAAGTCACACAGCAATTTTTTTTACAGGAGTATAGTGATTTGGTAATTGTGGTAGTGTGTGTGTATGATACAACTAATTCTGACAAAAAAATAGAAATAAATACTTTTTGAAAATGAAAGCTCTACCACTCACAAAATGTATATTTCAAAAAAGTATCAAGGGTTATTAAGACTACCAGTTGGAACAAATATATACTTGCTCCTAGAACATTTGTTTCTAAAAGATATCCTCCTATTAACTCCAATTGCAAACAAAATTAAAATATTAAAACTGATGTTCACAGCTCCCTTATTTCTGTACCCTGCTTCAATTATCTTAAAACTAGCCAATTCAAAAGAATTTTTTTTAAATGCTGACATGTTATTCTTATTTCAATTTCTCTCCATTAGAAAGGCTTGTTCTCCAATAAAACGTAGATGTCAGGTCTGCAAACACGGAGTGTCTTCCTATCAACATGTAGGCATGGGTAATCATGGTTGAAGCAAAGTTTGTAAATTCTGGTAATGGTTTTTGTAATCGTCGTATAGTGGGCTGTTTTTGCAGCACTATACAGTTTAAATAACACTGTTGTAAATAACTGCACCATTGCAAGCATGCACATTTGCGTATTTTGAATTATGAAATTGGAGATGTTGGCAATATGCTCTGTAAGAGCAATGGAAGTGCGATCGATTCAATTGGAGGTGCGAAGATTCGAAATCGTTTGGAATCGAATAGTGGTAAAATCACGGGAAATTCCAGACTTAATTGCGAAAAGGGACTTGGACACATGCACGTGGCATGTGGGGTCCCACCTCCGGCCAGGGTAACATCTGGTGGTTGATCTTAAAGGTGCTTCAGGTTACCCTCTGCGGTGAGGCTGTCTGTTGTGATCACAAATGGTTGACCGAACGGGGGGAGTTCCTGGTCTAGGCCGTGGGGCCAGGGACCGCGTCTTGGGAGTAGGGGGCGTGCCCTGCATAAGGGTGCGTGGACCGGGCGCTCTGAAAGGAGTACGAAGGCCCTGATGATCCCCGAGGCGTGTTGGCGGTGCGACACTTCGAACTGTTTGGAACCAAATGGTGGTAAATCACGGGAAATTCCAAACTTAATTGCGAAAAGGGACTTGGACACATGCACGTGGCATGTGGGGTCCCACCTCCGGCCAGGGTAACATCTGGTGGTTGATCTTAAAGGTGCTTCAGGTTACCCTCTGCGGTGAGGCTGTCTGTTGTGATCACAAATGGTTGACCGAACGGGGGGAGTTCCTGGTCTAGGCCGTGGGGCCAGGGACCGCGTCTTGGGAGTAGGGGGCGTGCCCTGCATAAGGGTGCGTGGACCGGGCGCTCTGAAAGGAGTACGAAGGCCCTGATGATCCCCGAGGCGTGTTGGCGGTGCGACACTTCGAACTGTTTGGAACCAAATGGTGGTAAATCACGGGAAATTCCAAACTTAATTGCGAAAAGGGACTTGGACACATGCACGTGGCATGTGGGGTCCTACTTCTGTCTTGGTAGATCTTAAAGATGCATCAGGCTCCTCAGCGGGTAGGATGGTTCTGGTGTGATCAGAAACGGTAGACCAGGCAGGAGTAGTCCCAGTCTAGGCCGTGGGGCTGGGACCGCGTTAGTAGGAGTAGGGGGCGTGCCCCTCAGACGGGTGCGTGGACCGGGCGCTTCGAAAGGAGTACGAAGGACTTTATTATCTCCCAAAGCGTGTTGGGGCTGGTATCCTGGGACCTGCACGTTGGTAGCCCTGCTATAAACTAACCTCACCAGGATGATATTTGCAAAATTTAGAAGCAATCAAATTAAACTGCTTGCAATGGTGCACTTATAGATTACTCTTTAGTTTCATGAAGTTAATAAACAATGTAATAAACAGGCATGCATTTTTACAGGTCCTTAGCCGATTTCCTCATTCTGTTTTTTCAGCTCTACTGCCATTGAAAATGGAAAACTTAGTGCAAAGTATACGGCTGTGCCTGGCGCTTTCCTCTTTGGGGTAAAATTTGGTTGCATGCATGCCTGTATATACAATGATTTTTTTAATTATGCATTAATAAAATAAAGGCATGCAACACATTTCAGGTCATCAATTGATTTCCTCATTTTGGGTTTCTGGTCCAGATTGAAAACTTAAAATTTAAAAACACAGTTCAAAGTCTTGCTCTGTTGCACTTAACTCTTTTTTTCCCTCTTTTTTGTCAAACTGCTAGCTGTTGCATGCCTTAATATAAAGTATTTGGTATTTTATTTTAAAGATTTTGGTAACTCTCATTCCAGAAATGGACCTTGCACTGATACTTCGCTAAAGTTTGTTTGTTTTTTGGCCAAACTGCTAGCTGTTGCATGCCTGAATATAAAGTATTTGGGATTTTATTTTAACGATTTTGCTAACTCTCATTCGAGAAATGGACCTTGCACTTGTACTTCTGTGAAGTGCATGCAGGTCCGTAACTAGAGGCTGGGTCCAACTTAACCTATTGAAAAATGATAGGCCAATCAAAGCAAAGATAAAAAATGTTTGAAGTGCACCTTTTTCTGGCTTTCCATGTGAATCAAAATTATGAAGAAAAATGCAAATGGAAAGAATTCACATGTGAAATTTAATGAGCTTTAAAACACAATAAATGAATTGTTATGCCTTTTGAGCGACGATACCTTTCGAACTAGAGGATCATGTACATGTGTCAAGGGCGATTACTATGAATGAGATTTAGCATAGTCTTGTTTTGTATGAAAAATTGCTGAATAAATTTACATGGAGTCTGTGTTTCATTTTGAGTCTTGTCCAATTGCATGGGTCTATCATGGTTACCATTGAAATGTACTGAAGTGTTTGGAGAATGACAAGCTGTTAAACAGAATTCATGTTATACTCGGAGGTAGCCATGATATACTTGACAAAAACGCAAGGTAGTAGATATCTTGCCAGTACCCCGATTTCTTTATTAACTACATTCAGATTTGAATTGAATTAAAGCCGTCAAATCAATTAGTGCCATTGACGCGTTCCTTTTTTACAGTAAAGGTTCTTTAAGAAAGCTGGTGCTGGCTAATTATAAACTGCCTTGATACAATACAAATAGTTATATAAGCTTGAATACCATAAGAGGGTGCCTATTTGTCCATTTGAAAGTTTTAGTGATGTAAATTTACATGGAAAACTTTTTGACAAAACTTTTTGGCTTATTGTGCCCTAATTGGAAACAATTTTCGATGAATTGAAAAAACTGCTATAAGCACAACTGCTTTGTGTGAAACTGTTTTGGCATTGCGCCCTCTCTGGCAAAACTTTACCTTAACAAAATTGGGGAAAAATGGTTTGTACCAAAGCATCCCATGCCAAAATTTGTTCTATTTGGCGCCCTCTCAGGTCAAAATTTACATACAGAAATAAGACGCCCTCTCAGGTCAAAATTGGCACGTCCCAAAAGTGTCGCGTCCAAAATAGGGTTAACTAAAAGAAAGCTTAATGCCATACGCCTACAAACATCCTGAGCACGATTTGAAAGGGGGACTATTTAAAGTGTAAATTCAAATGAAACAACACTTTTAAATGTAAATCGGGAGCACTGTATAAGAAACAAGTGTAAATTTTGGCCACTGGAGGTAATTGTAACCAAAATTGTGAATTCACATTTCACATTTTTGTACAAAACCTGCAGTCAAAGAGGGCACTCTTCAATTTTTTGTTGAAATATGGTTTAGTCTCCCTTTCAAGTCATTTCCCCAGATTTATGTATTTAAATTTTAATAGAAGAGGGCGCAATACCGGAAAAAAATTGGCTTCGGTTAGTCTATAATCAAATCGATTTTCTTTTGCAAGTGTGAATTTTGGCCAAGGAGGGCACTATTTGTCAGTGTTAAGTTTCTCTGTCCAAAATTTTGACCTGAGAGGGCGCCTTTTTTCTGTATGTAAATTTTGACCTGAGAGGGCGCCTTTTTTCTATTTGTAAATTTTGACCTGAGAGGGTGCCCTTTTTTTAAATAAAAATTTTGACCCGAGAGGGCGCCTTTTTTTTCTGTGGAAATTTTGACCTGAGAGGGCGCCTTATTTCTGTATGTAAATTTTGACCCGAGAGGGCACCTTTTTTCTATTTGTAAATTTTGACCTGAGAGGGTGCCCTTTTTTTAAATGAAAATTTTGACCTGAGAGGGCACCTTTTGTTTCTGTGGAAATTTTGACCTGAGGGCGCCTTATTTCTGTATGGAAATTTTGACCTGAGAGGGCGCCTTTTTGTGTGAAAATTTTGACCTGAGAGGGCGCCTTTTTTCTGTATGTAAATTTTGACCTGAGAGGGCGCCTTTTTTCTATTTGTAAATTTTGACCTGAGGGTGCCCTTTTTTTAAATGAAAATTTTGACCCGAGAGGGCGCCTTTTTTTTTCTGTGTAAATTTTGACCTTAGAGGGCGCCTAATTTTGTATGAAAATTTTTACCCGAGAGGGCGCCTTATTTCTGTATGTAAATTTTGACCTGAGAGGGCGCCTTTTTTCTGTGGAAATTTTGACCTGAGAGGGCGCTTTTTTTTTCTGTGGAAATTTTGACCTGAGAGGGCACCTTATTTCTGTATGGAAATTTTGACCTGAGAGGGCGCCTTTTTGTGTGAAAATTTTGACCTGAGAGGGCGCCTTATTACTGTGTGTAAATTTTGACCTGAGAGGGCGCCTTTTTTGTGTAAATTTTGACCTTAAAAGGGCGCCTAATTGTGTATGAAAATTTTGACCTGAAAGACGCCTTATTTCTGTATGTAAGTTTTGACCCGAGAGGGCGCCAAATAGAACAAATTTTGACATGGGATGCTTTGGTACAAACAATTTTCCCCCAATTTTGTTAAGGTAAAGTTTTGCCAGAGAGGGCGCAATGCCAAAAGTTTCACACAAAGCAGTTGTGCTTATAGCAGTTTTTTCAATTCATCGAAAATTGTTTCCAATTAGGGCACAATAAGCCAAAAAGTTTTGTCAAAAAGTTTTCCATGTAAATTTACATCACTAAAACTTTCAAATGGACAAATAGGCACCCTCTTATGGTATTCAAGCTTATATAACTATTTGTATCGTATCAAGGCAGTTTATAATTAGCCAGCACCAGCTTTCTTAAAGAACCTTTACTGTAAAAAAGGAACGCGTCAATGGCACTAATTGATTTGACGGCTTTAATTCAATTCAAATCTGAATGTAGTTAATTAAGAAATCGGGGTACTGGCAAGATATCTACTACCTTGCGTTTTTGTCAAGTATATCATGGCTACCTCCGAGTATAACATGACTTCTGTTTAACAGCTTGTCATTCTCCAAACACTTCAGTACGTTTCAATGGTAACCATGATAGACCCATGCAATTGGACAAGACTCAAAATGAAACACAGACTCCATGTAAATTTATTCAGCAATTGTTCATACAAAACAAGACTATGCTAAATCTCATTCATAGTAATCGCCCTTGACACATGTACATGATCCTCTAGTTCGAAAGGTATCGTCGCTCAAAAGGCATAACAATTCATTTATTGTGTTTTAAAGCTCATTAAATTTCACATGTGAATTCTTTCCAGTTGCATTTTTCTTCATAATTTTGATTCACATGGAAAGCCAGAAAAAGGTGCACTTCAAACATTTTTTATCTTTGCTTTGATTGGCCTATCATTTTTCAATAGGTTAAGTTGGACCCAGCCTCTAGTTACGGACCTGCATGCACTTCACAGAAGTACAAGTGCAAGGTCCATTTCTGGAATGAGAGTTAGCAAAATCGTTAAAATAAAATCCCAAATACTTTATATTCAGGCATGCAACAGCTAGCAGTTTGGCCAAAAAAACCCAAACTTTAGCGAAGTATCAGTGCAAGGGTCCATTTCTGGAATGAGAGTTACCAAAATCTTTAAAATAAAATACCAAATACTTTATATTAAGGCATGCAACAGCTAGCAGTTTGACAAAAAAGAGGGAAAAAAAGAGTTAAGTGCAACAGAGCAAGACTTTGAACTGTGTTTTTAAATTTTAAGTTTTCAATCTGGACCAGAAACCCAAAATGAGGAAATCAATTGATGACCTGAAATGTGTTGCATGCCTTTATTTTATTAATGCATAATTAAAAAAATCATTGTATATACAGGCATGCATGCAACCAAATTTTACCCCAAAGAGGAAAGCGCCAGGCACAGCCGTATACTTTGCACTAAGTTTTCCATTTTCAATGGCAGTAGAGCTGAAAAAACAAAATGAGGAAATCGGCTAAGGACCTGTTAAAATGCATGCCTGCTTATTACATTGTTTATTAACTTCATGAAATTAAAGAGTAATCTATAAGTGCACCATTGCAAGCAGTTTAATTTGATTGCTTCTAAATTTTGCAAATATCATCCTGGTGAGGTTAGTTTATAGCAGGGCTACCAACGTGCAGGTCCCAGGATACCAGCCCCAACACGCTTTGGGAGATAATAAAGTCCTTCGTACTCCTTTCGAAGCGCCCGGTCCACGCACCCGTCTGAGGGGCACGCCCCCTACTCCTACTAACGCGGTCCCAGCCCCACGGCCTAGACTGGGACTACTCCTGCCTGGTCTACCGTTTCTGATCACACCAGAACCATCCTACCCGCTGAGGAGCCTGATGCATCTTTAAGATCTACCAAGACAGAAGTAGGACCCCACATGCCACGTGCATGTGTCCAAGTCCCTTTTCGCAATTAAGTTTGGAATTTCCCGTGATTTACCACCATTTGGTTCCAAACAGTTCGAAGTGTCGCACCGCCAACACGCCTCGGGGATCATCAGGGCCTTCGTACTCCTTTCAGAGCGCCCGGTCCACGCACCCTTATGCAGGGCACGCCCCCTACTCCCAAGACGCGGTCCCTGGCCCCACGGCCTAGACCAGGAACTCCCCCCGTTCGGTCAACCATTTGTGATCACAACAGACAGCCTCACCGCAGAGGGTAACCTGAAGCACCTTTAAGATCAACCACCAGATGTTACCCTGGCCGGAGGTGGAACCCCACATGCCACGTGCATGTGTCCAAGTCCCTTTTCGCAATTAAGTTTGGAATTTCCCGTGATTTACCACCATTTGGTTCCAAACAGTTCGAAGTGTCGCACCGCCAACACGCCTCGGGGATCATCAGGGCCTTCGTACTCCTTTCAGAGCGCCCGGTCCACGCACCCTTATGCAGGGCACGCCCCCTACTCCCAAGACGCGGTCCCTGGCCCCACGGCCTAGACCAGGATCTCCCCCCGTTCGGTCAACCATTTGTGATCACAACAGACAGCCTCACCGCAGAGGGTAACCTGAAGCACCTTTAAGATCAACCACCAGATGTTACCCTGGCCGGAGGTGGGACCCCACATGCCACGTGCATGTGTCCAAGTCCCTTTTCGCAATTAAGTCTGGAATTTCCCGTGATTTTACCACTATTCGATTCCAAACGATTTCGAATCTTCGCACCTCCAATTGAATCGATCGCACTTCCATTGCTCTTACAGAGCATATTGCCAACATCTCCAATTTCATAATTCAAAATACGCAAATGTGCATGCTTGCAATGGTGCAGTTATTTACAACAGTGTTATTTAAACTGTATAGTGCTGCAAAAACAGCCCACTATACGACGATTACAAAAACCATTACCAGAATTTACAAACTTTGCTTCAACCATGATTACCCATGCCTACATGTTGATAGGAAGACACTCCGTGTTTGCAGACCTGACATCTACGTTTTATTGGAGAACAAGCCTTTCTAATGGAGAGAAATTGAAATAAGAAAAACATGTCAGCATTTAAAAAAATTTCTTTTGAATTGGCTAGTTTTAAGATAATTGAAGCAGGGTACAGAAATAAGGGAGCTGTGAACATCAGTTTTAATATTTTAATTTTGTTTGCAATTGGAGTTAATAGGAGGATTTCTTTTAGAAACAAATGTTCTAGGAGCAAGTATATATTTGTTCCAACTGGTAGTCTTAATAACCCTTGATACTTTTTTGAAATATACATTTTGTGAGTGGTAGAGCTTTAATTTTCAAAAAGTATTTATTTATGTGTTTTTGTGAGAATTAGTTGTATCATACACACACACTAACATTTTTCTTTTGAATTGGCTAGTTTTAAGATAATTGAAGCAGGGTACAGAATACGGGAGTTGTGAACATCAGTTTTAATATCGCAACCTTTTTATTTCCAATTGGAGTTAGTAGGAGGAGTTCTTTTAGAAACAAACGTTCTAGGGGCAAGTATATTTTTGTTCCAACAGGTTCCAACAGTTAGTCTTAAAAACTCTAATAATGTTTGGAAATAACTATTTTGTGAGTGGTAGGGCCTTCATTTAAAAAAACCCCAACATATTTCTATTATTTTGCAGAATCAAGTGCATCACACACTACAACAAATACCAAAACACTATACTGCTCTAAACATTTTGGTGTGGGGTTTCAATCAATGTCATATAATATTTTAAAGGCAAAAGTAAGCTGTGCAAGTTTCGCCACTTGAGAGTCATTACAGCTATTGACCTGCCACAGGAACAGAAAGGAGTTTGAAAAAAGCAAGTGAAAATATACTTTTTGCACATCTGCCCTCCAGAAGGTTGTGCCATGTGATGTGTGTGACATTATTGCAAAAGGTACTGCAAAAAAAGCACACTCACTATCCAATGAAAAAAATTAATACCCAAATTTACATACTTTTGTTTCAGCCTTGAACATCCATGAGTTACGACAAGATGTTTGGCCAAGGACAGTCTCTTGGAGATCACAGAAATTCCCAAAAAACCCATTAAAAACCCCCCTCAAAAACAATCAGCACTTGTACGCGAACACAAGAAAATGATAAAGAACAACATTTTTACAGCAGTTCCACGCTCCACACACGGAAAAAGCATGTAAGAGAGAATGAACAAACAAAACTTTTATAATGTTGACAGCGGAATTATTTCATGAAAATTTGTATGCGGCAAGATTAATATATTTTCAACAGAGTAAGAGTTGACTCTCCAATGTGCAGCACTGAGGAAGAGTGCTACAAAGGGTTTGATTGAGGCTATGGTTACCCAGATAAAACACCACTTGTAATGTCCTGAGCCCCCCCCCCCCAAAAAAAGACAAATATGGTGGAGAGGGGAAGAAAGAAAGTCGCAAGTGTACGTGGAATGTGTGTTCCCCCCCCCCCACCCTGGTGCTGTTGACCACTTGTTCAAACCAAGAATATTTGAAATAATAAACTGAATCCATGTAATTCTATTCATCTTAAAAAGATTTTTAAAACTAGTAATTTGTTGCCATCAGATGGAAATACACTTGAGACAAGTTTGAAAAAATAAAAATATAAATGATAATAACAAAAAGACGCTACAAAGTATTGATTACTACTAGATTTGATGGATCTCTGCTTATTTCTACACTGATCTCTGGTTTAAAGCAAGTGCTTGTTAATGTAGGCCTACCTGCTTGAAGTGGAGGCAATTTTTGAACAAGCTGGCACAATTATGTTTGCGTCTCGGTCGTCTACTTGTTGACGGGTAGATTTCTTTTAAGACTGACATACCTGCAATAAAAATTTTAAAAATGAATTGAGATACTGCACAAAAAAAGCTAATTTAATAATAAAAAACAATAAAAGTAATGGACATTTATTTTGCGCAATACCTATGAATATTCTCTACTGCGCATTACAACAAATACAAAATTTTTGTTTAAACAAAGTTCATGGATTTTTTAGGGATCAACGTTTTCAACATAGCTCTGCCTGAGTGTCTGAAATAGAAGCTACATGGTCATTTGTTATAAGATTTAATGATATGCGGAAACGGCACTCTATTGGTGAAAAATTGATAGGCAGTATTATACTACCACATGAACTTTGACCTCAGCTTGACCTTGATCTAGGTCACCCAAACCGGGCACCCCACCTCTAGAATGTTCTATGGGACCTATAGAATAACTGTACAAAATTTGGTGCTTTAATCAGGCGTGTCACGATTTTGCAAAAAATTGGCCCTAAGCCACTGGACTATTGGGAAGTGCTGAAGTGTTTTGTTTTCATAATTCTTTGGCCTTCAATAATGAAGAAACAACATTTTATTTCAAATTCAACTTGCAGAATATTTTTTGATATGAATAATTCATAATGGTTATTGCCGCAACAACAGCAACTATCTTTTCAGGTTTGCATTGCAAGCACTAATTAAAAGAACATGTTAATAGAATTGATTAACTTTTTGTAGTTTTTTGTACATTGACAAGGCTGGTGCCATCATGGAGCCCAAGAATGTTGTGGCATGTGATGTGTGTTATTTGTTGCAAAAAGTGCTGCAAAAACAGCACACAATCTGATGTTGACAAAAATCACCACAAAAATGTACATGTATTTGTTTCAGCCTTGAACATCCATGACTTACCAGAAGATGTTTCTTGGACAGTATCTTGGAGGTTTCAGACATCTACTTGTTAATGGGTAGATGTACCTGTGCATACAAACAAGACCAAATGTATTAAACAAGAAAAACAATTTGTCTGTTTATTAGGTTAAAACACACACGGAAACTTAACTCACACTTTCCCTCCCACCACATCAGAACAAGTTTTGTGCGGAAATAAATGTATCTTTTGTTGCTTTGGAATGAAATAGACCCTCATATCTAGGACTCTGTTTGTAGCACAGAGGAAGAGTCCTTCAAGGGGTTGGGTTAAGGTTGTGGTTACTCAGATTGGCTATGGTTACAACTTGTTCAAATGAAGAATTTGTTAGTTAATGAACTTGAGCCATGGACATGGACAAGGCTGGTGCCCTCAACAAGCAAAAAGTGCTGCAAAAACAACAGAGTACACTATTTGATGATGACAAAAATCAACACAAAAATGTACATACTTGTTTCAGCCTTCAACATCTATGAGTTATGAGAAGATGTTTGGCCGAGGACAGTCTCTTGGAGATTTCAGACATCTACTTGTTGATGGGTAGATTTCTTTCAAGACTGACATGTCTGTACCTGTAGATACCAACCAAATAAAATGGTAAGTAATTGTTCAAGAAAAAAACAATATGTAAGTTTCCAATTTAAACATTTTCAGAAATCCCAAAGTGTAGAGGAGGTGACCAAATTTACTTTGAATAATAATCTATGGAGGAGGTGTTATTTGAAGGTAATAAAAACAAGCCCATAGGATAGAAAGCTCCATGTACTTGCTCAATCCCATCTCTGAAGCAGATTTGGGAGTTATCACCTTTCATCGTAAATGCATAGCACAAAGCCCCTGGGATTGGGGTCCTTTGATTCTAGATGCTGATTGGTGCAATCTGAGGTGATTCCTGGTGCTCCCCCCTTGATTTTGAGAATATTTCCATCTCAAAAATAGGGGCACCATCTGGCCATTTACAGCAGGACATAATTGGTTGCCACGGGGCACTATTTAAGATTTTGTAATTAAGGACACTTCATTCACTTTTAACTTCAAGGAATTTGTGAGCCCAAGCAAAAATTAACTCGCTAAATGCCAGCTAAATAGATACAAATGTTAAATGTGAAAAAACGTGCTGGTCAATTTGGGAGTTTATTATCAAGGCCATTCCAAGGTATGGTAAGGGTGCATACACATTACAGGTGAACATTTTTCGTAGGGAATCCTAAAAACATATATACTAAAGTGTGGGGTCCAGTCCAGACCACTAAAGGCCCAAATCCTGCAAAAGGAACCTGGACAATTTTGCGTGTTAAGACACTTCATTGGTGCCACTGTCGTCCTATTTGATTTTGTTTAAACATGAAGTTTATTACTGTATTGCTTCTTCCGCAGCTACATCATAGCATCTGTTAATGTTATTCATTATGGAAATAAAAGAATTATTAATAATACTGGTAATGAGCTGGTTAACAGTCACAAATGGTACAATGTGAAATGGTATTTGGCTGGTTAACTTATTCTGGTAAGGAGCATTTTCTTACACTTTGCTACTTTTTGTGCTTATGCAGCTCTATGAAACTGGGCCCATTTTATGAGGAGTCTTGTTAAGAAACTACTTTTTCCTCAAATAATCCCCCCCCCCCCCCGAAAAAAACACATTTTAAAGTGCAGGGCTCAAAACTTACACTGGACCACAGGCCAGAAGCAAGTGATGTTAGCCTCAGGCCAGTAAACTCAAAATCGGACAAGTCCAGTAGTCTTGTGCTATTTAAATTGAATAGTATTACCTCATTTTGTAAACATTACAATAAGTACGCACATGCCAAGTGACAAACTTTAATGAGCTGTCATGTAATTTACATTAGCCATTTACAGCACGCAGTGATTTAGAATGAATATTTAACAATCACGCAGTGAGCAGGTGACTTTGCTCGACATGTATCGAACAGTTAATATGACATGTAATGTTAATGATGATCAGCCAATCAGCACGCAGCAACATAAAACTTGCACGCAGTGCATGGCTGGGTCATTTCAATACGTGACCAATTTCTGGTTGATAAATACAGTCTATGAATATTACGTCATGTACGTACAGTAAAGTTAGACAAATTTTGCTTGAATATTCATTAAGGTTTACATTGACCAACTGTGCAGTTTTTTTTATGAATGAAAAAGTGGTTAAATGGCAAATAAACCACCCACTGTGGGCGGTTTTGAGTGGAGCAGATTGGCCTCCACGAATGTGTGTATTGTGAATGTTCGAGTGACAGAGCTCAGTTTGCTAAAAGAGCAAAAGTTGTCATTTTGAAGTCAATGGAGAGTGCCGCCCCTCTCACACAGGCAAGGCTTGGACATCTACTTGTTGTCGAGTAGATCTCTTTTGAAATGCAAAGCCTATTTACTGCACGCAAGCAACATTTTCAACAATTGGTCTAAGTAACAAATATTACCCATATGTAAAATAATTAGTCTGGGACAAGTTAATTTACCTTAGGATTTGTGTATACTCACAACCAAGTGTGCAGTTAAAATAAAGTCCAATGAAAACGGCAATGAAAACAGCTACTGTTTGATCAGCCTGTCCCCAGTTATGCATTGAAGCAAACACTGCACATTGCATCACCTCTAGCTACTAATGGTAGATGCATTTTTTTTTCAGACTAGTTTAATCTAGTGGTGAAGCACAAGAATTCTCAGAAAAGCAAACTTAATCACAACACTACCCAAGAACTCCATGGTGAGAAGACAATGAAGAAAGATGCAGTTTTAAATGTGGGCGGATATCCCCAGAGAAATATTCCAGGAAAAACCCATGCAATCAGCTGGGGCCTGAAAACCCAATCCGCACAGAGCTCCACGATTGGATTTGAAGTAGGGTCTTAGAGGTGGAAGGCGAGGTAGGACTGACACCACTATGTCAACCCGACCGCCCACTCTTCATCTGGGCTAGACATGCATGCAATATTGAGTCCCGGGAGTGTTATGGCATACGAAAGTATGTGTACAGTACTGCAAAAACTGCCCACTATACTGAAGACAACAGGTGAAAAGAAAGAAAATGGAAAATGACTTACTTTGTCTTTCTGCCTTTTTCGAACATCTGCATTAGAGATGAGCAGTTGTACAGCTGATGTGGTTCATCTGTATGCCTCCGATATCTGCTTAGTTGATAGACATAATTGGAGAATTGCATGCCTTTCTGTTTGGAGACCACAACAAATAATATAACCAATTATCAAATTAAGATGTACAAGCACTCTTTCAGCTTTTGATGGGAACATTGTTGTAAGAGGAACTTTTTGTATCTGTCCTGGGAAAGAGTAAAATTAGTTTTTAGATATTGTTAATGCATTAATTGTGAACATTTGCATTGACTAACAATTTGTGAAACAGTAACAATATGATTGTGGTTTTAATATTACCATAGTCCTGGAGGCTCCATTTGGGTAAAATACATTTCTTGAAAAGTACATTTCTTGAAAAGTACATGAGAGGCTTAAACTGTTTAAACTTTTCTCAATTTTCATGTTCTCCCCTCTTCGGACAAAATTGCTGTAACCAAGCAACATATATTAATTTGTCTAAATCAAAATGAAATAATGTGCCCCCTCACTCTCAATGATGTCTGCCCCCCCCCCAGTTTGCAATTTTACATCAGATTATAAAATGCAATTTTTATATCAAGTGAGCCCTAAAACTATCATACCAGACATTTGGTTGGATATGATCTTGTGAAAAATGCAAATATAATTGACCAGAAGTGCCCCCTTAGAAAAAATGGTGCATCTGATGTGCCCCCTTCAAACTGACCTTATTTTTGTTGTTAAAAACACATATAAAACCAAAACATTATTCAAGATTATTAAATTTTAATTTAGAAATCTGAACAAAATAGAATCCCCAGAGTTTGGTGGTATTGAGGTATTATGTGTACAGTTTACATAATCATGAAGTTCTTTTCGTTATCCAAAATGATAGCGGAACGAACCTCATAGTTCTAGGAGTACAGTCTACAGTGCTTCAAAAACAACCTACGGCACAAAGATTGTGTGAAAAAATATATACATAGGCCCTATAATAAAAGCCCTAAAACCATTAGGCCTAAGAACAATGATTCACTTACTTTTACATCGGCCTCAGACATCTGTTGATGATGGGGTAAACGTTAGGCTGATAATACGTACTTGCAGCTCTCAGACATCTACATTTTGGACAGGCAGATTTCTCTGGAGATGGAAAAAGGAGTAAGTGTCAAACCTGTAATTTGGCCTCCACTATTTGTCCATCTTATTTACCTTATTAATTTGTTAAAAAGATCAATGAAACAATTTTTCACAACCACTATGGTCTACAAGTTACTCGAGGAGATTTTTAGAATTGTTCAGAATTTATCGAAGAGGTGTACTGCACACGAGTGTTCAATATGAGATTTTTTTCCAAAATTTATGGGAAATGTGCTGTGCTATGCCAAGTTTGAAAACTAACATTAACAATAAATAGTCAGGCAACCTCACACCTGTTTGGTGTCTAAATTTAACGTTATTATTTCTAAACACACTGCTTGCCTCATGAAATTAAAGGTGGTTCCTGTGAAAAGCAATGTTTGAATCAATTTCTGAATCAATTTCTGAATCAATTTCAGCTTAGGCTGAGGTTGTACACATAGGTATGTGAAGATCCGCATTGATCGTGACTGCCATTTTCTACCAGATTTCTGTTCCGCATCTACATCATGCGTGCTGGGGGACATCCCCATAAATTCGCATTCTGGGTGGCTGTCGATGATGACGATGTGGTGGAAAATACCCTCTTATACCCGCCATGTTTGATTTTTCGAATTGGTGAATGTTTTTACCTTCGCTGGAAAAGTTGAAGAAATTACAAGTTTTGACGGCACAAATACCACTCTAACGCCAAATCTTACATTATTAAAATGTAATCTTACATATTGGTTGTTATTTCATCTTAAAAAACCCAAAGTTTCGTTGAATTTTATGGGTAAGAAAAAAAATTGACTGACAAGGTTCTGGCCTGGTCTGTCATTGTCTGTGGGCAATCGGCATGAACCACAAGCATTTTTATTCAAAATAGTCGCGTTTTTGGTCACAAAATTCTAATCAATTACCTGTAAGATAAATTACGCTAATTAAGGAGCTTCAAATGATTGTAATTTCATTATTATTTAAGATATCTCAATAATTTTGGTATCACTGTGTAGGATTTTTCAAGCTCTTTCCAGTGGTACTAATTGCATTGGTATTGGTTCACTTTGAATTTTTTCTTCACATACCTACACATGCAGTCCGAGTTACTGGACCCAACAGCAAACTTTTAAAAAATTGAACACTAGTGAGTGGCATTTGCAAGACACCAAGTGTTAAAAAAGCATTGTCGGGTCCAGTAACTCAGACTTGTCTACTAATACCTAGTACACCAAGACAACCAACTCTCACAAAAGCCTTTTTAAATAACACTGATATGGCAAACATGCAAGCATTAAGCCTCACTTGTGATGCCAAGCTCTGAATCCTTGGCCACACGTCCCGCCCCATTTTTGTTAACCATTGCCTAATTATGGAGAGCACATTCATGACATTAAAACAATTTTGAGCAAGCTCGTTCACGCACTATTTTATGGGGCTAGCACGCACTAGGCCCGCTCCTTCCACTTCCAAAGTGTAGTAACATTATTTTCTTGTTTGATACTTACAGAATTTACAGTTAAAACTAAATATTCAACTTCTACAAAATTCATCCAACCAGCTTACGCCGCAATTTCCAGCATGGCGTCAGAATACCGAAAGCAAGTCATTTTGACTGCACGTTTTGGTTTTTAAAGGTTGGCGCCTGGTGCCGAAAACACCCCCAAATTTCTCCAAAATATGTGAACAAAAAACCTTCTCAATACTATAATTCTTCAAAAAGGAAATACTCAACTCACCTATGCATTTATTTTACCGGTTTATCTTCAGAATTGCGGCAGAAATCCCAACTTTGTTAGAGGAAAATTCATGGAGACTTGTCAAATTCGTCCATTTTCCTTGAGTCACGAGCGAGCAGCCGACATCACCTCATGCTTTCTGCTGCCTGGATTTCTCATTTGCATAACAAAGCATCAACCCTTCTCTTTGGCTAAAGTATGACCAATAATGTGGAGTTCTGACTTAAGGGATGAGACTAATTATTTTGAAGGGGAGGTTCACTCGCAAAACATATGATGTGCAATCAACAAAATGAGTGTTTACCCGGTGGGATTGTGAATGATGGGCGATGTTGTTTTTCTGGAGAGAACAAATCCCTGAAACAGAATGGAAGACACGAAAGAGAGATTTTTGTCTACAGGTTAGGAGAATTTAGATACAATCAAAACCACCCATCTGATAGTTAACATATTTTCCTGCAACTGAGAAGCAGGGAACACTGTTTTTGAAATGAGGTAATGAGAAATCAAAAGCTGATCAGCTGAATAGGATTACTTCCAAAGTTTTTTGTGGGGTTTTTGAAAATCGAAGTGTTTCTGATACGTAGGATCAATATGTTTTGTTTCTTTTAGAGAAAATTATTTTGTCTGTATAGCTATAAATCAGTCAATAAAGTACATACAGAATTATTATTAATTTATTTGTCAAAAATTTTCTAGTATTAAATTTCCTTTTATTTTATCAGGCCCAACTTCATGGATCTACTTACCGCAAGCAAAGAATCGGCGCTTACGGAAGCAGGGGATTTCTGCTTGTGTGCCTGCGTAGTCGTCTGCACGTTACTATTACAAGTACAAGGCATTCTTCATTTATACAGATAGCGCAGAAATACGGCCAAGGGCGTCGATGGGTGGGGTACAGGGGACATGCCCCCCTCACTTTTTAGACTGGAGGGGACAGCATATCAGATGTCCCCCCCCCCCACTTTTGGATTGACTGTTCATTAGAAATATGCAACAAAGTATAAACATATACACCATTTTCTTGATTTAATATTTCATTACAATATTTGTTCAAATAAAATAATAGCGAACAATTCCAAACGGTGATTTTTTTTTTCCATTTTCATCTTTTTTTCTGATGGACCACGCGCGGAATGGTATTTTGGGCCTATTATGTAAGATGTATTTTTCAAGACTTGCTCGCCCGTTCCCCCTACTTTTCAGTAGCGATTGACGCCCTTGAATACGGCGCTTGCTCTGTAAGCGATAAATTGTGATTGCTATCGCAGAGCTTGGCGGTAAGCAGAGACATTACATTGGGCCTGTCTCAAGATGACAAAAATATAAGGACAGTAGAGGGGTGATATTCAAATGGCAGGAGTGCCAACAGATAAAAACATGATTCGCGTTTGTCTCCAAGACTTGCCAAATATCATTGGTCAACGTTAAACGGTGGTTGTCATGGTATCGTCCAGCAATTAACTCAACCGCATCACCACCTCACCTTCTTTTGGTCCCAGACTTTCTCTCTCTTCTCCTGCTTAGGTTTCCTCTGTCCTTTTACCGCCGTGTCCACTGTTTATTTATTGTGGTCAAGTTGCTAATGGCCTTCGGTGAAGTATGGCTCAACTTGATTATGTTTCCCTCCAAAAATTACTAGTAGAAAAACGCTCCTGTAATGTTTTGAAATATGGGGTTAACCACGCTGAGTAAATAACGCGTGTTGAATGTATGCCTCATTTGTAAAAGTTGCTTCATTAAATCAAGGGAGTTTTTTTTTCTCTCTCGTTGAAACGGCACTACGACTAAGCGTTGTCTGGTGGGAAATTAAACACTTATCCGACCATAAGAAGAGCAATAGCGCCACCAACGTTTTCCTGCTGATAATCGATGTATTCGTGGACTTTTGATGGACAGTTTCTCATTAAAAATAAGAAGTTAATGGAACTTATGCATAAAGGATAATAGCATCAGTACGGCAGGGGTAGGTGATGGGATTTTGCATTTTTATGAAGCCTGGAATTTGGCACACAGTCAGAGTCATGAAAAAAGATTTTTGGCTATCGGGCCAACCCGGTTTTTTCATTTGAAAACAATAAAGATAGAAAAACAACCAACGATAGCCGTTTTAGAAATTGCCTATTATTCTACCTAGATTATTTCAAACGACAAATCTGCGATGGTCTTATTACAGCCAAATATCTTTCTCATGCACTCTGATTGTTTGCCAAATTACATCATAAAAAGACACAATCCCTCCAAATAAATCCTCCATAAAAAAGACGAGAGAAAGTGAATATTCATCTCAACTAAATTTTCAAATGTAAGCCTCGGGAGACTTTTCTTGAACACCAAAAATTGATCAACTCTTTAAAATGTTATCTTTGTGTACAACAATTCCTTTAATAAACCACCCTGGTACTATTTTCTACCATGAAGGACTGACTTCCTCCATGTTTCTACCTCCACGAAATCACCTTGTGACACAAACACTTTCAACTGTTCTCCGATACCTCATTTAATTTAAATATTTCCCCCAATTATTATTATTTTTTTCAGTAGAAAAAGGGTTTCAAATTACATTGATCTCTCTCATCAGTGCGTCACAACCGACAGAAACAGAGATAACTTCTTCAGCTGAAATACTCGGGTATCAAGTTTCATAGACATGGGATTGTCTTGTGAAAACTTCTGGAAAGGTTCTGGGGCGGCTCCCTGTTTCACTTGAAGCATTTACTCATCGGCACCTCCCCAAGCCTTAGGCACCAGCCTTAAAGGGGCACGTTACCTTCGGATTGGGCTCATTGGGCTATAAAAGCGTTTATTTTGAAATGAATATGGTTTAAAAGACATTTTGAAAGTGGACAACAGTGATTCACATAAATATCCCTTGAAATTATGTGGTTTTCGTGTAATTTCAGACAGAACACGGTCCAATATTTTGTAGAACCAAATTTTTGACTCGACAAAATGGCGGCCGTATGTTCCCCGTCAGGTTGTATTTCAAGAGGCAAATTGATGAGTTTCTTTTTTAAATCACTATTTTCAAATCACTGTAGATGTTTTTGTGCATGAACAACTCATGAAAAGGATAAGGAACAATTCCAAACAGCCAAAGTTTGAGAGATTCAAAGGCACTGTGCCCCTTTATAGATGTCTACTCCGTGAGTTTCAATATCTCACTGGTATTTTCACACTCTCTGAAGGGATTCTACATGACAATTAACCTGACCAATAAATGTTACCATGGGGGCGTATCAACAGGAGCTGGAGCTACCGATCCAGTGTAATTGACAGGCTTTTTTAAAATGATTGAATGAACATTTATACCGAAATAAAAAACCAAGAAAAATGTTTTTTATTGCAAACGAGGCAACACAAAATGTGACCATCTATTATGTACTTTGACGACATCTGTTTAAGTTAGATTTTTAAAAGCGTTCCCAGACGAACAGGAAATTAAAGATAATTGTATCCCTAAAAAAAGAGTTTAGTTTGTTTGATTTCATAAAGACTTGAAACATTATTTTACAGGGTGACCACTTTTACACTTTAATCTTTTGTGTGATAGGCTAGTCTTGCAATTTCATATTAATGTTTTTAACGTCGCTTCTAAAATATTTAGCACCAATGGTTTTCTTTTCTGCGGTCGAGTTTGCCCACACCATAATAGGCCATTATCACTGTTCTAACATCTTCAACCACCGCCTAGTTCCCTGTCTGTATACAGAAATGGTTCTAATATTACCAAAAAGGGACCAGACTATTTTACCTCGCAGCCTCGGTTTGGTTGCATTGAGTTGTATGAGACGACTGCATCATGATAAATAATTCTCAATCGCACAATCCCTTTAAGACGGGCCACAAGAAGGAACTTTTGGGCCTGGAAGATATACAATATCCCGAGGACCTATTTCGATGTGGGTGACGCATGCACCTGGTTTCCCAATTGACCTGTCATACAAAATATTCCCGACACTATATCAGTTGAAATGATCTCTTCCGTAATCAATAATTTCCTGCTCGAGTTCCAACGGCATCCGCCGAGGAAATATTATGGCACAGTCTGGGGAAAGAAACCGTGTCCAGCGTTCCACCACACCAGAAGGGAGGAGGGGGGAGCGGGTATAAGGGGAACCCCTTAGGCTAATCAAGGTGATGTCATCTTCCACGAGATGTTTGTAGATGGTTCCAACTGGCAGTCGAAACAGGGGGACTGTGCCGCTCGGGCGTCCCGTGAGGGTTATCCACACTTCAACACCGTTGAACTTGAATCAACAGTCGGGGGGCCGCGGGTCGCGGTGGTTGTTGGATCGCCAAGCAACACGCTACACCGAGTCCGCCTGCTCGCTCAACTCTCTTCTCCCCCACCACTCGGGTTAATGTGCTCGGGGTTTCTCGCGGTAATTTCTCCAGATTTCCTGACAGAGCCTCGAGTTATTGAGTGATGACCGGGCAGCTTGTCATCACCTTTCGTTCTGCTCCTCGCGTCTTAAGTCGGGCAGGTTTTAGACTCCCCTTTTTTTTAAGAGGAACTCGTACACGGGAAAACTTTGAGATCTTATAAGATTTATTCCAAAGAGAGGAAGATTTGAGATGTAATGAGGCTAATACGACTTAAAGAGTTGATAACTACCTTTAAATCCAGGGGGATCAAAAGTTCATTTCGGATTGGACGCTTAAAAATGTTGATTTCTGTCCTTCGGCTAGGCCGGGTCGTATAAGTGGGTCGTTGGTTTTTTGTTTTAGGAGTGAGGGAGGGAGGCAGTAAATAAAAAAGTTAGGCCTAATGCGGCGACCCTGCGACTAGCGGTGAACGTTTATACACCATATCAATAGGAAGTCAATGGAGTCGTAAAAACTATGGTTTCGGCTTATGGCTCTATGGTTTGGGTATGACCAACATTGATTAATTTTGTTTGCTACAACCAGGTCATAGTCAAAGCTGGAGACTTCGAGTTTGGGGAATGGAGCCACCCACCACCCCACCCCACTCCCCTGCCCTCAATCCGCGTTTGGTTATTGCTTGGGTCGAACTAACCACCTCAACTTACTCATGAGAAAGGTTCTGTCATGTTTGTACAGAACAAGCGTTCTCTTGAATAAACGATGGTCTTAAATTTTAGCGGTGTTAAGCAAATTCCTCCCCTTCCCCCTACCTATCCCCCACCCCTGAGTCGTGACTGACAGGATGAACATCCCCTTCACTCTGTCAAATGGCAGGAGATGGTGAAGACCACCCTCTCTTGAAACACCTCGAGAGGAGACATTTACTTCCGTGTACGGTTCATGTAACGACCAGAGCCCAAATTCATAGAGTTGCTTTTACTAAGCAGAACTTAGCAGGATACCAATCAAAGGTAGTGCATATGCTGGTAACCTTATTCTGGTAAGCATCATTTTGTTGCGATATAAGCTTCTTTTTGTGCTTAAGCAGCTCTATGAAATTGTCTTCAAGTTTGGTTGTAACAACCGAAATCCACTCCTGCGTTTTTAACGATAGGTTTTAGATACAGTTTTCCCGAATATGACTTCATTTCAGAGGGGAATATTTCACAGAAAAAAATGGACCTAGTATGAATTTCATAATCAGTAAGCTTTCAGACTAAAATAAAAAAAAGTCCACCTTACCAATCAAGTATCACACATTTAAGGGTCGAAAATTCATTTCATACTTCTTCGATTCTGTTATAACAACAAATGGAATAGATTACACCCTGTCACAACTTGGCTACGGTGAACACAATATTGTAGATAATGAAATTGGGGTGGGGGTGAGGTCTCCCTAGGAGGTCTGTTTTTTTCTACCCTCATGATTTTAACAACAATTGTTCTTACAGCTGATGTAGCGTTAATGAGAAGAAGAAAGTTTTGTCCCAAGTACACATAACACTACACAGCAGAGACTACTCCTTCCCCACAGATGTACAATTCCCAAGTTATGAATTATGAGTTGCGAATCAGTACCTACGGGTGGTCCGAATCCACAGTGCCAGAGTTACAATAGAAACACCAAGAATGGCACCGTAGAAGTTGACGATGAGTAATTATGATTTTGTATAGTAATGTCCCCCACCGCAACCGATGTAAAGATATGTGATTACAAGACCCATGGCCGCAGTCTGGGCCAACGATGTTTTGATAGGTGAGTAGTCAAAGCTCTCGCTGAACAGGTGACGTGAAGTGATGAATATATCCCCAGTGAACTTTCGGGTCTCCACGCGCTCGGAAAGAATCAACCCGTAACTTCGCTATGGACTCGATCCATCAAAGTTAATGTTTGAATATTTTTATTAACACAAACTTATGGTTTCTTTGTTTTCTTCTTTTCTTGCAGGCTCTTACGGACGCCCGGCCGAGCGGTGTTGACAGAGAACAACCACCGGGCTCTGCAGCCCCGTTGCACGGTGGGTAGTTGTGCATAGCAGACATGACCCTATTTCATGATTCAAAAATATTTCATCGTGCATTTTAAGATCTACTTTCAATTCTTCATTCCTGGTTGAAATTGTTTTACCTGTGGCACGTGGGAAGTCCGTTGCACCGGATGGTCATCAATGAGCAGCGCCCTCTATAGTTAAGAAAATATACAAATTAATAGTTAATAAAAGTTAATGGTAAAAACAAACAAACCCAAACAGTTGTGATTTTAAGAAGGTACATGGTGAAGGGGTGTTAGGAGGACGTGGGGTCACTCCACCCACAGTTACTGATTCCAGTGTGTTACAAAATTGCAATGAAAACTTTGAGAACGTACTCGCCCATACTGTAGTCAGTCCAGCTATCTTCTTTGGCTATTTTCAGCTTCACCTTGGGCTCAGGCTTAGGCTCTGTGCGCATGTTTGAAACTAATCCATTTCCCCAATCCTTTATTTAGTCCGTCTTTTACTCTTCAGTGAGGCAGGTATGTGATGGAACTGCAGCTTTGATGATACAAGCATGGAATTTGGCACACAGTCAGAGTATCAGAAAGATATTTGGCTATACACTGCAAAAACTTGGGTGTTAAAATTGAAACCAGTGGTGTTGTCAAATACCCAAGAGAGAATCAAAGTTAGCATCATAGAGTGTTAATTCAACGCTAATGTGTGTTAGAAGTTAGTGTCATTTTTAACACCATACGGTGTAAAATTTGATTTTTCCCCCTGTATGTATAGGTGACAACACCTTTGGTGTTAATTTTTGTAGTGTAGGGCCATTACAGATTTGATGACTACTATTTTGAAAAAATTGAAAATCGCTTGTTATCCTACTTATTATTTTTCTCAAAATCCAAATCTGCGATTGGCCCCATAATAGCCAAATATCTTTCTCATGACATACTCTGTATGCCAAATGTCATGCTTGTATCATTAAAGGCACACATCCCCCAAATACTCCCAAATCTGCCCCACTGTATAAGAGAATGTGTACTTGATACTGTATCAACTCATTACCCGCTGAGGATGATCTTGATCAAACCATGGAGGTATAATGATCAAACCGACCGCATCATCCACGGAGACCCAAACATCCAGCGGACCACACATGAAATCATTAATGGGTCGATTGGGCAGACATTACGGGCGGTTTAGAAGAGTAGAATACCTGGTCGTGTGGCGGCCCCGGTAACGCTTGTCAGCTTCATTTAACACCTGTCAGATTATTGAAAGGGAGACGAGGAAGAGAACAGTAAAGAGAGAATGGAAATGTGAAACTAAAAATACTTGTAATTTTCGGTTAATGATTCCAAGCAGGTTATAACTTCAGGGTGGCCCAAAATGATATGGGTACCAAGTAAACTAGCATTTCAGTCATGTTGTTAGTTCTTTATCCCGAACAACCACCTGTACATTATAACGAGGGCAATCTTAAACAAACACAACGAAAGTCTGACGCGTGGCCGGGTCATAAAAATGCAATTCAAGCAAAGTGATGAATAGTGTTCTTTTCCTACACGACCTGCTTTTCGAAAATAATGTCAACATTAGACTCCTGTTCTGTTGTAATGAGGTACATTAATCTTGGATGTGTTCGTCTGGCTTCATGACCTGCATTTTTGACATCGGTGTCCATCATCAGGCCTGGGTTTTCATGTTAATTTATTCCACAGAAAGTAAATCATAAAAAGTTAATACTGCATATGCAAATGACATTGGAGTGATGATAATAAAGTAAATGTGATACTGCGGAGGAATCCATTAAGAAGCAAAGCCTGTAAGACAATGGTCCCTAAAATAAATAGTCCATGGGCTAGGGGCTGAAATTTACACAAGAGCACAATTATCACAAATTATGACAATCCCAGCCCAGTATCAATCCCTTTATTTCACCACCTAAATCGCTTTAATAGTTTCTTTACTAAATGGTGTGACACAGTCTGCACTCTGAGACCCTCCTTTTGTGTCATTTCGTGTGCCCCGAAGAAAGACGTCACGAAAGTATGACCAGCAAAAGGTCGTTAACAATTACTGCGCAAAACTGGGTGAGAAAGTTTGGTCATTTGTCTGCCATTTTTGTAAGTCATTGCAGGAAAGGGGAATGGGGAAATATGACTTGGGAGTAATTCAAGCAACAAGTACACAACAGACACGCCCTATACCTTTTCAAAAAGGGCCATTTTATTCTTTGTGGCCTTTTTAGGGGGGTAAAGTGTTGTACTTTGTGTGCCTGGGAAAAGGTCGTACAACCTTTCAATCTTCTTCCTTTTTGATGTAGGTCTACGGGACCTACTGAGATTTGAAATGTGAAGGGAAGTGTGTGAGGATGAAGAAAAAAATCAAACACACACAGAGAATTCTGAACGAGACATGAGCTAAACGATATTGAGCCGATCAATCAATTACTATTACTGTCAGAATGTCAGGAGTAGGGGCAAGTGATAGAGGGCTGGATGAGGAGGTGGACGGGGGAAGGGGAGGAGGGTGGTTTGTGAGAACCCTCTAACATGGGTTCGGTAATGATAACAGACGAGCTATCCATTCTCATACAATGAGTCACCCACGATGGGGTTTTGGGTTTGCAAGGATTTCAGACGGTGTGTCACACAACGTGGAGGAGCGGCGAGGCAGAGAACGCACGACACTCTGTGAATTTAAGATTGGGGGGGGGGGGGGGAGTCCAGATTACTGTCTGAGACGGAATAACCAACATCCAGATTGACATTCATAGTTATGGGGAACTCTATGCTCATGATGTCCAGCGGGGTTGATTTGTCCAAATTTTTACACAGAAAAAAACATGGTTAAGAGGTCCAGAGGTGTGAACCGTTGATTCGCCCCAGATTTTACACAAATATAAACATACAGGGCATAAGTGCAATTTCTCATACCGGGTAAACTTGTTCTTCTTCTTATCTGTGCCCGAATTTTCCCCACTGTCCCAATTTGGGAGGGCAGTTGCCCCCCCCCCCCCCTCCTCGCCCCCCCCCCAGTCGTACGCCAATAATGACATTGGACCGCCCAATGCTCCCGTGGCGTTATTCAAAGCTCAGGCATTTTTTTTAAACAAGCTCAAACCATGCGATCACCGGCGTCTCATGTTCAAAACCCCATTAATGATCGAGAAAGGTTATCCATGAAAAACCAGACATTCTCTTGGCGTACAGCCAAACCTGCTCCCTTTAGTTTATATTACCAGACTATCAAAATCGGCAAGTTTTAAGAATTCAGTTGTTAACGAGCCAGAAACGTCTGCCTTTGCTTTGAGTGAACTTTATACACATTTCAACTAATTGGATAATACCACAAAAATATCACTCTATTGGAATCCATTGACCGCAATATTGGGCACAGTTTCCTCCAAAACTAAGCAGAGAGAGGCGAAACAATCAAATTACAAGACTTGTTTTATATATTTTTTATGAGGGAGCGGTCTCTGATGAGCCGCGCGTCTGCGGGAACGGTCCGTAAATCAAGCTACACCGAGAGTCGCACCGCGCCGGGGAACCAAGGCGGGGACTGGCCGTCAACTGACCCGGCACTGAGCCCCCATGGCTCCGCACCCTCGTGCCGCTATGCTCCCCGCGGAGCCGTTAAAAAAATATATTTCACTACCTTTCATAGAAGAGTCACGACTCGGGAGCTGGGCCGGGCTTGACGCTTGTTTTTGCGCTTGAAGGCTAACTAATGAAACTTCCGTTTGAATAGACAACATATTGAGAGGGGAAAAAACTAAGATGGGCCTGGCCCTGGGAACAAGGAAAGCCGTTTTTACAAGCTAACCCCCCCCCCAACAAACAGCGGCAACCCCGTCGTTGTTACCAGTTTGTTCTAGTCTCCAAAACATACTGTACAACAAACCACGGGCTACCTTCGTGAACAAACTTCCAACAAGCTTGACTCGGTATCTTGTCGGTATCTTTTTAAAAGTAATTATATGGCAGGTTTTTTTTACATCACACACTTTTTTGTTGATTGTAAGGATAATTTAACAATAAGTGAATGAATAAATAATTATTTTCAACGGCTTATGGGGAGTATTTAAGGTATTATACGGGATAAAGATTAAAAACACCATCGTTTAGTTTCAGTCTGAAAGCTTACTGATTATTATAAAGTTCATACTGGAACCCTTTTTTTCTGTGAAATATTTCCCTTTGAAATAAAGTCATATTCGAGAAAACTGTGCCTGAAATCCTAAAAAATGCAACCGCTGATTTCGGTTTGTCACAACCAAAATTAAGGACAATGTGTTCACATGCTGGAAATTGTGCATGGTTTTCCAATATTTTCTCCTGACACACAACGGATCGAGCCCAAATTTTCACAGGTCTGCTGTCCTTTCTCTTTGGTTTCATCATAGAGAAAGGTTTCATGTAGGCCTATTATGGTTGATCAGACCAAAACATGAACACTGCCACTATTTTTGTCAGCTCTACCACTGTATAATAACTTTACCCATGCATTGTCTTCTAATAAAGGCCCACCCTAATAAAGACAAACAGAAAGCTGATCACAAAACTATTTAAACCATTTTTTCATCATGTGTAAAGGGTCCTACGGTTTCAGTTTTCCCGAATTGACCAGTGGCGTTAAGGCTAACAGGCTTACGTCGAACTATGAGGTCATAATAGAGAGCGAGAGAGAGAGAGTGGTAAACGAAGTGGTTTTAGAAGGTTAGGATTACCTTCTGGTTCTGCAGAGTCATCTGGATTAGTTTACCAGCGGATTAGGTTACCTGTTATTGCCAAATCGGCCAAATCATCCAGATAACTGGAATTGAAGTTACAAATCGGTTTAAAGGAGCTGTCGTCTCATGATCAAAGCAGGCCTGTGACTTCACATGAACGCTCACAATTATAGTTACTGTACGCGCGCGCGCCCTCCATAGGTATGATACCGGGGGGGGGGGGGGGGCACGCAGCAGTAACTGGCTGAGAGTCCATAAGTCCATGTACAGCCAAAGGCCTGCCTTGATCATGACATCACAGCCCAAAGGGATAGTACCAAATTGGTTTTCCGGAAGAGTGAATTAAAACTACCTTCCCCAAAACGAGATTCTGTTTTGAAATTGCAATAGTAAATGTTATGGTATATTTATTTTGTATGAAGTGTTTTTCGGAACTAGATTTGAAAACAATAAAAAAAAATCCATATTTTACTTCCCCTTTAAAAGTCAATGCCTTGAAACAAGATCAAGTAAAAAAGGCCCCAAGTTCAAAATGCACCCCTCTTTTCTTTGGCCCCGCAGAAAGAACAATCTGTATAATGCTTCCTGTTTACTTATTCCTTATTGGTGGGTTGCAGACAACAGGCTCGGGTTTTAATGGTTGAAATTTAATCCGACTCCGGTATAGTTCGTCTTGAGATCACAAACGCCGAAGTTGCTAGAAAATGTAGAAACTAAAAGATTGTGAATTTCTGAAATGGTTAGTCATTTTTTTTATTTGGTTGTATTGTAACAAGGGAGGCGCCACCTTTGCCCACCACAAACGCTATGTTAAAAAAAACCAAAAGCATTTATTTAGTGCCTGAATAGTTAAGTTGTAGTTATTTCGCAATATTGCTTAAGTGATATGCCTAACTTGCCGCTAAAAGGCCCAGAATTGCATCTTAAGTGATGGTACATCCTAAAACCACTTAGTAAATAATATCGATTCCGTTTCTGCGGTTACGTTTTTATATTTACTCGAACGCTTGTAAACTTATAGGTCGATAAAAAGCCAAGGGCTCATCTGCTTCGTCTTATCAGTGACTAATTGATTCGAAAAAAATATACGAAATTCTTATTTTCCTCAAGGAAAGAACAAAGAGACAATTTTCTCGTAGATGCTTTAAGAAAAAAACATGTTCTCACTTGGACAGCACTGTCGTATCAAACTTAAAGTTGTATATGGCTTGTTTTTCGCCGAAAGAAGTCCTTTCTTTGAACGAATTTTGACACGAGAAGCTGTTTCAAAACGAAAAACGGGTGACTACTTTCGCAAGGGCATTACAGCCCGTACGGGGTTGGTAATTATTAAAATAAATACATTTAATAAAAAACAATTTGATAAGTTCAAATCCGAAAGCTCTCGGATAATAACATTCATATCATGCAGCAACCAATCTCCCAGTCGAGAAAATAAGCAAAGTACTGTTTCTTATTTCGATCTCACCAATCGAAATTAGCTAGTATGATTGTGAACATGCTCACAATCCCTTACAAACACACATCAGTTGTCGTTAGTCTCGCAAAAACCTCAGCAACTAATTTGATGATTTTTTATATGTTGATTGCATGATGTGTTTGTTGAAAACTTGAGGATGGTAACGAATTTAGTCAAAATACCAAAGATCTCTTAATGTAGAAAAGGGTACCAGTTTAAGCTTAAGGCACGCCTCACCTCAAGGACAGTCAAAACGTATGCAAAAGCACAACCTTTTGCCCGATTTATCTGCACCTAGTATTGAAATCAACTTTGACAGCGTGGTCTTTTTCCAAGAACAAGTTTTCAACATGATGCCGTTTTTTTATGGAGAAAAGATATAAGAAAAACAATAAAAATGAATTGATTTTCCTTCTTATCCCACAGATTTATGTAAGCAATCCCAGTGAGCTTGTTGACTTAAGAGATTTTTCCATATTTTGCTTGAACTCCGGGGTAACCGATAGACTGGCGGATAACAGGTGATTCCTCCCGGGGCAGTCGAGGTGGCCGACGGCCGGTAGACACTCCACCGTCACGGAAGAACCTGCAGTCTGAACATGCTGCATGGTGTTTCCAAAGACGGCGTGTGTGTCACAAAAAGGTTCCCAAAGGTAAAACTTTGCCCGGTATTTGTTGTTTCCTCACACATTTCTTGAAGGAAATCTAACATTTCCGCAGCTTCTTAAATATACGCAGATGCAAGAATGTAATTGTTTAAAAATACTAAGTAATAAACGACTACTAGATAGGGAAACTGACTGAGTTTCTACTAGATAGGAAAACTGACTGGACATATTTACAGTGACATTAAAATAAAATAAAAAATCACAAAACATGAAAAATACAACAAAGTCGTTTTTCCACATCTCCTCCAAATCAAGGACTGTTTTAGATTCTCGCTGCCTCCATGGATTTTTTGCTGAATGGAATAAGCTATATCAGTAACTTTACGAGCTGCAACTAGTGCAGACTCGTTCAACTAGCAAAAGTTGGTCCAGAACAGATTATTGGATGGGAGGGGGGGGGCAGTCTAAAATTTAGTCTGCGCATCTAGCCACGAGTGCCTTCTTATTAACTTCTCATCTTGATGAGTTCATGCAGTAACTCACCAACACCAGAACAAGTAAGATGAGTTGACGCATCGTGAGTTGTGTTAAGTTCATTTGACAATATTCCCGCCATTTTGTGGAGATACCAGAGAAAAACAAAAATCCCATACATGAACTAGCGTATATATATAGTCTGACGGTTCTGTACAATGTCACTCCGATTCTATCTATATAAAACCAGGCTACAAGGTGTCTGAACGTCAGGTTGTTTGCAACACCTTAAACAGGAGAGGGAAAAGAACAATGTTCCGAATCGTCCCTTAGGTACATGTATATACCCACCTTGGGAACACTGGAGAGTGTGCTGCATTAAGTTAGGTCTGTATCGTTTCCCTGTGTGTTGTTAATAATCGTAGAGTCAAATCTTAAAGGCGTAGTGCAGTGTAGATTTTGGAAGAACACATTTGTTTTAAAAACTATGGAGGAAACAATGACGCGACAACTATAACTCGTGTCTGTGTCCGCTGGTCGCATCATTTTGTTAACATTGTTGGCCGTAATAATGTACGACAGGAGAATTTCCCTGACGGGACGACGAACCCACAGTTTAAAGAACTAATAAAAAAACTAAAAATTAATTCTTATTTTAAAAATTGTTATCTATGTTTTCTGCATTCTAACTCCGGGGGTCAGATTTGACCCGGATTTTAGGTCACAAGGGGCCTGACCCACTTTGGGGTCAGCCTGACCCGGAAAATGATTTTAAAAGAAGAATAAGAGTTTTACCTTAGATTCTGCGTCATTTAGACCCATTTCTAGTTTATTTTGGCACAGATTCCGGGTCATAGTGACCCAGAAATGAGTCATTCTGACCCAGACGTTTTAAGACTGTGGGTCCATATTTACTGATCTGATACTCTTAATAAAAAGGGACCCGACAACAGCCTCGGCTTGGATAAGTTGACCGTCAGTGAAGGAAAAGATGGTTCCACCAAAGTCAAGATCTAGTGACCCCTTGCCTTAAAAAAAAAAAACCCGCTCAATGCGCTTTGATAAAAAAGCAATTTAATAACTAAGGTCAATCACAAGGAAGGCCAAGAAGTAAATACCAAAGTGGCAATAACCATTTAATTGCAACAAAAATACGACAGTTGTGTAATAAACCAAACCAGAGCATTTCAAACCAAACCAGAACATAAACCAAACCAGAGCATTTCAAACCAAACCAGAACATAAACCAAACCAGAGCATTTCAAACCAAACCAGAACATAAACCAAACCAGAGCATTTCAAACCAAACCAAACCAGAGCATTTCAAACCAAACCAGAACATAAACCAAACCAGAGCATTTCAAACCAAACCAGAACATAAACCAAACCAGAGCATTTCAAACCAAACCAGAGCATTTCAAACCAAACCAGAACACAAACCAAACTAGAACATTTCAAACCAAACCAGAACATAAACCAAACCAGAGCATTTCAAACCAAACCAGAACATTTCAAACCAAACCAGGACATTGATTTAAAAAAAAATAAAAAATAATCATATTGTGATCTTCTCTAAGAACCCGACGTGACACAAGTCCATTGCTCTTTATCTGTCCTTTAACATACTGCATTCACCTGAGATCAGACCACCGAGCCAAACTTATTGGGAAGTAATTAATTGCCTCTCCACCAGGAAATCCAACAAATATAGAGCAAGTCCCAAATGCCACAACTTGAAATCTTCAAGTGCAGGACTTCCCCTCACGTCCAGAAATAAAACAAAAATGAAGGCGTACTTTCTCCACAAACGGTAATTTATAATCGGAGGCCGACTCTGTTCCTTGCACACGCGCAACCCTAAACGGATTCAGCACTTGACTTGAAACAATTTCTGCCAGGGGATCGTGTGTGTTTGAACAGTTAGCTCATACTCTTGATGGGATCTGTGACTTATGTCTAAAGCGATTGTTAAATGATCTGAGACAATATCCATGGCCCGCTTCACCTGACGTCATCACCGCAATGTAATCTTGCTTAGGCCATTTGGGGAGTTAGGTCCCAGTTTCACAAGGCCTGTAAACATAAAACCATGCTAAGCACACGTATATCTTGCTTAGCAGAATTAGGATACCAGCCAACATTCCATAAATTTTACATTGTTGCTGGTGACCCATTCTTTTTTGCTTAGCAAAGACATTTACTATAAGCAGTATTTCCAGCTAAACAGCTTTATGAATTTGGGCCCAGGTTTGTGCACTGAGGCGATGTGCGCGTCTTAATACGCTCACCAACTATCTTTACATGCAATTTGGCAAACCATCGGCACCATGTATCCGCATGTGACGTCAGTGGAAGGGGGGGGGGCAACAGTTTGTTATTTTTTGTTACTGCTGTAACCCTTAACCCTACCGGAAGGACATGGAAACCATCTTCTGTTCGGGTAAAATGGTCATGCACTCCATAAGATCTCCCGAGTCAGAATTGAGCCGGATTCTGAGTCTCATTTCTGGGTCAGGCTGACCCGTAATCTGATAAATAAAATTAAAAAAGGGATTTTAATTCGGACGGTTTGATCCATTCTGTGTCATTTTGGCACTGAGTCCGGGTCATACTGACCTAGAAATGGGTCAGACCCCACGGGACCCGGAGTTCGGGTCAAGTCTGACCTGAGGGTTTACAGAGTGAAGTAATAAGATTGTTTTACTTAGTATAGAGTTGGCAATGGTATACAATTACCATAATACCGTCCTAAAAGAAAAACACATTCCGTTTTTTAAAGAGAAAGCGTAATGTCTAGGACTCTAATTGTTATCTCTTTCTCTCTTTGAGTGTTAATAGGGCAAGAGAAATAACCAATCACTACACAAAGCAATAAAAAAACATGTAAGAGAGAGAACGCGGGCAACTGTTTCAATGTCAAAGTCACAACAATTACTTCCATGACCCGTACTGTGAAAGTCAGTTGTAAGAGCGTCCTCTTCCTGTGTATGACGTCACAAGCCCGAAACAGCGCCCTCACTGGGGGTCAATGGTTGGCTGAGAGTTTGTCCAATGTTTGACCCCAGCAATGGCGGCCAATGCAAGGGGTCTATTTATCGATGATGCTTCATCCCTTAAAAATGTGGGTGAACAAAAAAACTAATACAAATTTGCAATAAAAAGAAAAAGGTTTTAGATCTTTCAGCTTAAAAATACATCTTCATTTATCGGCAGATTATACATCAATCAATATCACTCCCCTCACAATAAAAAAAAAATGATTATGATGAACGTTCTTTCTTTCAGAAAAAGGTGCAAAACCCATCACGAAACATAGTTTGGTGGACAACAGTGTGGCGCGTCTACACATTTTCATGGGGGGGGGGGGCCAAGCAGGGCAGACCTATTTAATGCATCGATAAATATATATAAAAAAATATTTTTTTATCTCATAGGGGGCAAGGGAGGGACGAGGGTTCTCAGGGTAGGGGTGGGGCATCCGCCCTCTGCCCCCTCTGGTTACGCTACTGGTGGACATACAAAACGAGCTCACACATCCGTTAATCCTCACTAAGCCTTTATAGTTGATTTAATGACGAATATACTGACGTGAATAGAGATCTCATAATCAGATCAGTCCCAAGGGGTAGACATGACGTATTGTTATTGAGGGCAACCGACGACAGAATTATTCCCGCCATTTTTAATGTTTCGTTGCACCTGAATCCCGTCCAATCAATCTAACATTATAGCACTATAGCAGTCGACGCTTCAATCCCCACCATAAATCTGATACTTTTCAACCATCAGCGTTGGTTACGGCGACTTATGTTCCTAGGGGAGAATGTCGCAGCGGAGTGATATAGACGTAAGCTCGAGCCGTCTGCTGAAGTTGTATTGTTATTTCCTTTCCGCCTAAAATGGTCATAAAATGTTGGAATTTGGATTTGATCGTCTGCTGCGAACCTCAGCCATACCCTCCCGAGGCGAAGACGCCAACAGAAAATTGAAATTGTGCATTATGGCGCTTCTTTATCCGTTTAAGGGCAATATACGAGTATTTTGTTCACGAGTTCTCAAACTGAACGTCGGGAACGAGGAACAGTTCACCGTGGAATTTTAAAAATTATTTTCACAGCAATTTTTGTGGAAGCAGAACCTTGGACATAGTCATCAAATGGTTATCATGGCAAAAACAAATGATTGAAGCCATCTTCGTCCAACCAATAAGTCATTTAATTTCAGAGTTAGCTTTTTGAATAATGTCTGGTACAGTGACACGATTGACAGGCGTATACTCAGATTGGATTCCACAGATTAAAGACAACGTTGCTATGTCACATAGTTGGGACATGTTTTGTAATCTAGCGTAATCCAGATGGGTAAAGCTTGGTACCATTGCACGATACACTTGTTCAGAATTGTGTATGGGTGTTCGCCGTCGTCTCTCTTAATTACGCATAAGCTTTCCCCAACAACCATGGCATTTTCCAAACCTCGGCTTGGGCGCCAGCTCCGGGTTATGCTCCGTCATCAATTTTTGGAGCAGTGTACGTTTTCCCAAAGTGTTTCAAACATCAAACGGAGCCCGGAGACAGAGCCTAATCCGAGGTTTGGAAAAGGCCCATGTAACATAGCAATTGTCTCTATAGTCTGAAGAATTCAAATTTAAGCGGTCACTTGTGATTAAATGAGCCATTGCACCAGAAATTGCTCCAATCTACAAATGGCATTTTCCTTCACACAATAATAATTCTCAAGGAACTATTGTCCTATAATTTTAAAATAGTTTCATTTGGTCGTACTCTGTTCAACCGTGTGCCATTGGAGTGCATCCAATCAGTGCACTGATTATGTTCAAAGATGCAGTGAACATTGTCCTTTCAATCAAAAACCAAAAATACAAAAATGATGGGAAGCTTTTCAAACGACACAAGGACCACGAGGACAAAGTACTTTTCAACTTCCCACAGAAGTTTTTTTCTTCTTTTTTAAGTACAGCGTTCTCCTCGAGTTTTGGCGGTGATAGCCGAAGGCACTTCTGACTTCCACCGTGACGAGAGAGGAAGTCGACCGGGAGATCCTCCCAATTTCCTCCGGGCAAATTCTGCTTAACATACCCAGCCTCCCTCGGTACCTTCCCCGGTACCTTCATCCATGGCTGAATCGACCATGAAACCGCTATGGAGGTGCACTTTTGTTACCGAACCTCAAATTACTGGTGGAGAGTCAAGTCGTCATTTTTTTTCGAAATAGAGACCGGAATTCAGTTGGTTAAAATATAAATGAAATGGACGATAAGTAAAATGTTCTGCCCCCTGTTTGTAGAATGAGAATCTGTATAACTTGATTGCGCTTTGCATGGTCAGTCAGAGAACAACATGGGTGAAGTTCTACAGAACATTGTGCGGCCATCTTGCTTTTCTTCCATTCAACTCTGAATCGAGGAAAATATTCTGGAAACATAAGGGATAACTTTTAAAAGTCCCCCGCTCACCGAGTCGACCTACGCTAGTGCTATCGTGCTGCCGTCTACATTTCGACGGCCCCTTGCCGAAAACAAAAGATTGCAAAATTGCTGACGGAGACTCGGGCCGTGTCCGAAACGGCGACTTCGGCTACCAGCTACAGCCAGATCAGCGCGTCTGCCGGTGTTGAAGAATAGGCAGACGCGCGCGATCTAGCCGTAGCTGTAGCCGAAGTCGTCGTTTCGGACACGGCCTCAGGGCCTTGCCGAAGCCCATCAAGTCGCAGTTTCGAAAAGGTCCTTGAAATATATAACCACATCAGGCCCTTTTTCGAAACTGCGCCCCGGCTTCGCTGAGCTCCGGTACCAGAAGCGCACGTTTCAAACAACAATTACCGTCGAAGCCTGAGCCAGAGCCGGAGCAGAAGCCGCAGTTTCGAAAAGGACCACAGAGTGAATTAAGGCCAATCGGTCAGGGTACCCACAGGGACCCAGGGATACCAGTTCGTAGATCTAACAACCCGGCTAAAGCTCGCCTCGGGTTAAGCTGGATTTGCGTGGATTTTTCGTCGATACATTATTGAAACGTTCTTTCAAAATCATTCCCCGGGGTGGGTGTGTAGGAGACTTTGAAGAGCGCGATGCGTACATGAGTGAAGGTCAGAGGTCAAAAGTGTCTTTAATCTCTTTGATGATGGACAGATAGTTCCCACATAATGCCTTGATGAACGAAATCGTTGATCAAGACAGTTTTCAAAGCATTGTGCGCTACTACAAATATGGTTGAATAATACATTTTTAAAAGCAAATTATTTACTTTGTGTCAACTTTTTATCACTGACTAAATATTATTATTTTTTACACAACACAGAGTGTGGTGAGCACTCTATATACTCAGTACTTTCCCAATTTCTTGGGGGGGGGGGGCGTACTACACGGTGGGGTTCGAACCCACAACCTTTGCCAGAAGGTTTGTCTCGGACTCAGAAAGTGCTTACTATACTTCTAATACTCCTTATCCAGATGCAAATTTAACATCTCATAAACTTTGTATTTAATTGTTTGAAAAAACCCAAAAACTAAATGTGTGGGGGAAAAAAATCAAACGCTAAATACAATTTTTTAAATTAGTACAGTTGAAAAAAGAAGAAAGTTTGCTCTTATAAGCAAACCTATACAAGTCACCTCCTCCTCCACATTATAAGGGAAACAAATACCCTCCTAATTTCGGGCAAAACAGTGGGGAAAATTCGGGTGCAGCAAGAAGAAAAGAAAATGGACAGAGAAAGCAAAAATACGTTTTACCCGGTAATAGAACTTGGTACTTGTATTTTCACTAATTTCGGGCAAACCAACCCCTCTGTCCCACTTGTAGAAATTGGTACTTTCGTTTACCTGTTTACAATTTTGGGGCAAATCATTCCTCTGCCTCACTTACAGAACTTGGTACTTCAGTTTTTACCTGTGTACTATTTCAGGCAAATCAACCCCCTCTGCATGCACCCCCTTTAGCCTAAGGAGTCCCCGCCCATGCCAGAAACACTTGCATTATTATACGAACAGAGTGACTATAGTATCATATATCTCGGCCATTATTCAATGCAAAACGCACAGTAAGATTCCCGTTCCAAAATGCAGATTAACTTTCCTGGATTAATAAGTCAACCTCATTCCATGCCGGGCTGGTTTTTTTTTTATTTTTTAAGTCAGATCTTTAAATCAAAACATTAATGGAACGACCATGCAATGGCCCGGTTTGGGAACAATTCACAACAACTGAGAAAAAAAACCTATTACAAGAAGTCACAATGAAAAAACCAGATGAAGAAATCTTAGGAGAGAAAAGTCCAGATAAAAAAAGAAAAAGAGAGAGCTGCGGGTGGGGAGAAAAGGGTTCTAGTTTCTAAGTGTCGAATCCCGGGATAATTTACCTGTTTTTATTATGTCCGGTCACGGTGCGAGATCCCAGTTGCACCCCCACTGTTTCCCTAAACTTGCAATTTGGTTGAATTTCTGTCAGTTGTAGTTGTACGCCAACATTAATTCCCGAATTGATTTGTAGGCAGCGCAACCCTCTCATGCTGTGCCCGGGTACATTTTGGCATAGACGTATATTGTGAAAAAACCCGAGAAGCCATTGCACAGTGGGAGCACTTTACTATACCGAATGCTTTTGGGGATCGTTTTTCTAATGCGATTGCCAGATTTGTTAATATTTGTCATTTGTGGGGTATTGATTTTCCCCATTGTTTGGTTTGAAAATGAGCACAAAATGGGTATGGGGGAAATGGGCATAAATTACAAGATCGAGGGGTGTTTGTTTAATAGCCGGATACGAGTTTACATTAATAGGCTTCAAGGGATTCTGCCTCCCGCCAGGATAAATGTAAAAACAGAAAGTCACCAAAAACTGGAACAATTGTTCTGAAGAAATAAACCGAGTAATAAATTCAGGCCACATAGCGTTTTCCAGCAGAGATCCCTTTTTTTCACATGATTGGTTGGTCTAGACATTTTGGCCTAACAAGTTTGAAATTTAATCCTCGGTTAGTCTGGTCAATGGGTAGATTTGAGTGACATGGTCATTTGTATATATGAATTTTAAAGTCAAGTTTGCAGGATAAGAACTGAATCTACTGTTAGCCTATATAAAGTCAAGACTTGACCGAGAACCGGTTCGCAGGGGCCAGACCCATTTCTGGGTCAAAATGACCAGGAATCTGTGTCAAACTGACTCAGAATCCGACATAAAAACCCTTGTAAGATTCCGGGTCAGCCTGACCAACAAATAGGTCAGGGACCTGGAAACTGGGTCAATTCTGACCTAAAAGGTTGGGTTTTTGTTTTGGTTTTTTGTTTGTTTTGTTTCCAATGTAAAAGGATATAGCCCCCCCCCCTACGAGTTAAAGCAATATCACATTCATGACCAATCACATTATTCTGAGTCCAGTGTCCCCATATTGGCGTTAGATCTAAACGCTCACAAACAACACGTAGACCTGGAAAGTATAAACTACACACTGCAGTGAAAACTGGGGCCAATTTCATAGAGCTGCTTTAGCACAAAAAGTAGCTAAGCATAAAGAGAATTATGCTAACCAGAATAAGGTTACCAGCCAAACTAGCATACCACAAGTAAAATATTTGACTGGTATTCTGCTCATTTCTGCTCATTTAGCAGAACAGTTACCTAAGCAATATTTTTCTGCTTAAGCAGCTCTATGAAATTGGGCCCTGGTGGGAATACATGGGAAAATTCTGGTCAAAAACTTTGTAAAAATTGCTTGAAAAATGTTGGAAAACTTAAGTTGGCAACTGGTAAATAGCTAGTGGGGAAGCTGATCGAAAACAAATATATATAGTTGGAAAACAGGTTCTGAGAAAACCGGTGGGGAAATATTTAAACTGGTGGTAAATTGGTCAAGAAAAAGCTGACCGGTAAGGTATTTACCCCCATATACGACAATCGTCACATCGGCATTCAAGATATGCAGCTCAGATGGTCAAGAAGATGTAAAGAGAAAAGCCTCTTGGAGGAATTAAGCCAACTCAGAAAAATGACTGACCAAATTCCTTGCAAGGATCCCAAATCCATTGACCATTGGTATCGTACGGTATCGAATTGTGAAACTGTCAAGGTTTATTGATGACCACTGCAGAGATGGAGGCCATCGTAAGCGATACCATTTTTTAAGTATGACCTACATCCATACATTTCTTCCGGTAACACAGATACCTCTTTTCATTAATAGGCCGTGTCCGCATTGACTGCTCCAAACTTGGATAATTACAAACAAATACCATCACGTGTGAATTTCACCTCGGATATAAGGATGATGGCGAAAAAGAAGAAGGGTCAATTAATATTCTCCAAAACTTCAGAAATTAAAAAAAAGCACTAAGTCTCGAGACGAGATGTCAAAGGTACGGGAGGGGTGGAGGCTGGGCAAGCAGGAGGAAAATGCTCCATCCACTGATAGTACATGGATTACTTTTTGTGGACAGATTTGAAGTCTTCAACATGGCGTCCATAAGTTTGTCTTAAGTTATATATCAGAAAAGCTGTTCAATTGTATGCGCATCATAAACCGTCCAAGCCAAAAATAAGACATTTTTATACCCAAATCCCTTACCACCTTGGAAAAGTTGTGTCAGTTTTCTGTAACGATTGAGTGGTGTAACAACCCATGCTTTGATCAAACTACAAAAAACGTCTCCTTCACTCTCTTCCCCCAAATTAAGACATTTCGAGAAAAAAAAAGACGAATGAGGGGAACAAAAAAAAAACCTCCCCAGCCCAAGGTTCACCGCCCACAGCCATGAGCTTGAATGTCCTACATGTCATCAACATTCTATTATACAGTCAGAACGTACAAGCCTTAGTGAGCCCGTTAATGAAGAGACGGCCGGCTCGACCGTGACTCCAGGGCAGACCGGGGGCCGTCGATGATCGATTATGACTGACGTATCCTCCCACGGGCATCGATTCTGTCACTCCGGTAATTACACCCTTTGCTGTAACAGTGGTATTATATTCAGTCGATACTGTATTGAAAATGAGTGACATGCGGCGTTTTTATTCTTATAAAAAAATGATACGAAGGTATCGATATTGGAGATGAATATGCATGGGAGTACTTCGGTAGTTTGGTTCGGTGAGTGGAATGGGTCTAAAACAAATCGAATAGAATGGTATGAAAACATCAAGCTGAAATTATCGATACAGTTGGGCAGTAATCAACTTTGAACTTTAAAGCAAAATTCAATATTTTCCTTAACACTCGGCAAGTATTTATTTGTGTCCAGCTGTAAAAAGAGTCGATCGAACACAAAGAATTGTTATTACTTATTAGAGAGCTTTTTAGTTAATGATTCCTCGAAATTAAAGCCAAAAAAAAAAATCAAAAAAAAATCATTGGTTTACTTTTGAAGTTATGTCAAGGCACAATTTACACACACAAAAAGGAACTGAGAATTGACGTTCACCCGTTGAAACCAAGGACTTTAACAAAACGGGATCCGGGTATTTTGAAAGAGCGAGTAACGTCCTCGCTTCGCTTTCGTGTATACAAAACCAATGGGAAATCTAAAGAATAAAGAAACAAAAAAGCCCATACAATGTCAGAACAAAGAGAAGTCCACGACTATCTGGTTCGGTAAACGTGTGTATGGGGGTATCTACCCGTTGAAACAGGAGGACTTTATCTAAAGGGATCCGGCTTTCGTGTACACAACCAACGGGGACATCTGTAAAGTCCAAACAATGGGAGAACAAAAGAGAAGTCCTCGATTTACGGGTTTGACAAACATCTGTAGTATGGGTGTGCTAGGGTGGGGTGCACAAGGAACATTAACTATAAGAACTTATCGCGACCAAAGTGCATTGCATGACATTTTGACGGGTATCTCTTGTGTCTGCTTAGCAGATTATGCATAGTGCTTAAAACTTTCATTAACTTATAGCTCGAACATACATGATAATAGGCCGATACTGATGTTGTCTGCACCCAAAAGAGAATGGGGTATATTTAGTTCAACGGCCGGTAGGGTAAATGTGACTGGATTCTTCCACACAGAGAGCCTCACGGGGATCCTAGTCCACAAATCACGGGGAAAGATTGACTTCCCAAAGGATCCCAGATCATATAAAAAAAACTATTTCATTAAAATAGCTGAAGTAATTGCTGAAGAAAGCCAATTAATTATCGGCATTTATATAGAGTGTTAGAACTAGAGTGTCGAGAGTCGGTCAACTTTTTACGGCTCTGCACGGGGAACCTTCGACCGTCACGCCACTGGTGCTGAGTAACAAGATGGCGTTGTTGAACTTGTCCGGCGCCGGTCTACCTGCGGTGGTACAGGTCTTGAGAAACCCTCAGCCGTTGATGATATGGCCTGCTAAAAAAAAACCTATTAAACGTCGAAGTCTATACTAGTGGAAAGCGATTTATGAGCTTTACGTGATATGGGGGAACGGTGGAACCACTCGCTTGAAATACGAAACTAGAAAGAGATTAAACTCGAAGAAGGGATCAGTTATGGATCATTTAAGGGATCCGTGGATCAAGTCGATTAACTCAATCATAGGGTTAATGTAGCTTAGGAGCTACATGGTTTTGCTGTGCCAGAGGATGTCAAAGTAGTATAATTGTAATCGAACATTTCATAGAATAATTAAGTTTAGTTAACATGTATGGTTTAATTGTTATTATTTAATTGCTCATATCTCCCGAGAACAATGGAATTTCCTTGTAAGTCTGCTGCCACCTCGTGTCCCTAAAAGTCTCCCACTGTTATAATACCGGTAGAAAATGGCCCACCTCATCCATTTTGTAAAACCCTTACGAGGTGAGCAAATGGGTCGATTGGGTTTGTATATGCATACATAGGCCGTGCCTGACTCAAGCGACTTTGGCTATGGCTTAGGCTGTTGGCTGCAACGGCAACCTTGACGAATATGACGTCGTTATACTTCCGAAGTCATTCATACAAACACGGCCATGGCGACTACGGTTACGGCTACAGCTACGGCTAGAGCTGGATCACTGGGTCACCATGCGTTAAAGTACATGCCGTCCTTGTACACATCTTTAGCAACAGTCGCAGCCGTAGCCGTAGCCGCCAATCCCCACACGCCTAGTCTCATTGTGATGACAGGACTAGTTTCTTCATTATCCTACACTGATATGGAAGATCGAAATTAACCACGGTTTGTGTGTGCTGATTTTGACAATATTTACCATTATCAACATTTGTTTATGGCCGCTCTAGTTTGAGCACTGTCTGAATGAAGTTACAGATCTTGACATCTGTAACTGACGAAATTAAAGGTCTCGGGCTTTCAGTTCACACCAACCGTCACGGTAGCTGTGGCCGTGACGTGACCGTGACGTATGCATGAACACAACAAGGCTAAATTCCGTTTTCAAGGATACCGCTGGTAACACAATATCCCAACCGCGTTTTGAGAGTCACAAATGTTTGATCAACCGGGGCAGAACTGAGGTTTCAAATCGGTCGAGGTTGGTCAAATATTTCATTAAGTTTGAAAGAAATACCTTTGAATGATTTCACATGAATGTATATAGACTAGGTATTTCAGAAGTTGATCGGTCCATGTAGGTTCACTATACAAAAAATGCCGAAGTTGAAAAATGAATGACGTGTGCAGATACACACAATATTGAATGTTTATAACATGTTCGGCCCACGTTGTTTACGTAGGCATCTATTTCATTAGAATTCCTCAAGGAACGAGTATGCCCGGCTTCCTTAAATCATATTTTACTAACCCCCTACGATATTGAAATAGAGGGATTGGGTCTAGACAAGATTCTGAGCTTTATATCAGCACCATAGAAAAAAGAGTGAAAAGAAAGACTTCGTCACTACAGTTTTACTTTTGACTGATTTTGCTCTGCGACCGGGCGCCTGTCACAACGCAGCTGTCGGCAAGTATCAACTTTCTACAAAAATATGAAATTAATGTATCGTCGCCGGTGTCGCGTTGACGCGTCGTCTGCCAGGAAAGTGTCACGGTTGTCACTTAAGTGTGACCCGTGTCGTGAATCACACTCCAGTCAAACCATGGGATAGAGCACTGGACTGGTCAACTGTATGGGGATAGGCTTATGTTGTGTGTAATTACATCTTAAAGGTGTTGGTACGATCGACTCTAATTTGAAACAAAAAACCCCAATGCTCACAGGCCCCCAACCCTTTCAATTAGTCGCCATTTTGTTTCCAGGCAATATCACATTTGACGTGGTGGTTAGGCCGCGGCCGAACCAGTTAAGGTAAAACAAGTTCAAGGTTAAAAAGTATATTTTTTTCAGCGATCCGGTCATTGTCCACTGCCGTCCATTTGGACACGACCTGAGGCCTTTTCCAAAACCTCGTCTTGGCTCTGGCTCCGGCTTGTATGGGCTCCATCATTGACATATGAAGTATGCCTTTTGCACTCTGCTTCAACATCAAAGCCAGAGCCCAGAGCCCAGAGCTGGTGTTTGCAACAAGCCGCAAGTCGGGTCTGTTGTTCGCCTAAACCATGAATCAGCAATGTTGTATTTTACTCACTACGAAGGCTGCAATCACAATACCCATTAGCTAACCAGACCATTGTTTATATGGACACCCTTGCAAATGTTAATGATCTTTGTTGAATTAAAATCGAGAGCTGCATCTTCATTTATATTTCATCCCAAGATTATACGGTGCTTTTATCAACCTTCGGACCTTAGGTAGCTTTCACTGATGCACGTAAGCTGCAGTGGATGGACACCAGTCTCACTTTCGTACCGTAACGGTGTGACCGTTAATTTGTCCTAATCGATACTCATTGCGATAATTTGTACAAAGCAATATATTACCCAAACCGAGGCTGGAAGGCAGAGCAGTCCGGTCCCTTTTGTATAAATACGCATTGCTGCATACAGGTAACGAGACTGAAGTACAATGCTCTCGTGTTTGTACTATGCCCTGTATGGGGCAGAGGGTATCCCCCTCATCAGTGTCCCCATACTATAACGCACCATTTTCCTCTTGTACAAAAGTCCCCCTTGAATCATCTAAAGAACTCCTGAGATTCCAAGCACATAAGGAAGCCACAATAGGGGACACTCCATGCCCCCATAGTCGAGCACCAAGTGCTCATCATGATCATTAAATAAATACAATGATCAACCCTTACCTTTAAGATTGGTCTACGTGACCAGTGGTGGAGTTCGGAGAGTAGATGAAGAATATCACAGTCGCCTTTCCCAGGGCAACATATAAATCATAATTCTGAATTTACGCATGTCCGTCTTCTGCCTCTAAATGTGGTTGGGTAATCCAGCATGGCTTCAGAGGAGGGGAACACACTGCAAACAATAATATAACAACAATGTTAACCAGCACACCTTAAAATGGAAAGCTAACAGAAAGTCCTTCCATTAGTTTGTTTTCTTTGGACCCACGTTGCGCGTTTTTTCCCCTCCGTGGATAACCTACGGCCGACACTCCTCATCTTTGAAAGGGCAAGGCCATTTTGATTTTGCAAAAGACATTTCCATTACAAAACCTTGAAGTCTGTGGGGAAACAAGACCAGGGGCAACATGAGGCCATGGCCTCCGTGTAAATCCAGGACTGGGCCGAAGTACCTTGTCTTCGGCGTTCCCATTGTTCGAAAAGATTATCTGTTATTGTTTGATGTCCTTTTTGGAAATGCTGTAATGTTGCATGATGAGCTCTATAGACCATTGTTTAGATTTTCAGACAAACATGATTTGATTTGGTGTTGATTTTAGTCCCACCTGTGGCGAAATGTTTATGTCTAAAGTGTTGTTTATATCTCACATAAGGATTTTGAAAGCTATAATTCAAAATAGCCGCTATTTCAGTAGCCTCATCGTCAAACAAGAGAAATAAGCACAGATCTTACAATTCGTAAAAATAATCCTGTAGGATGTTCACAAGCTACAACTTCCCAAACAACAGTTCTATAAGGGATCGTCCAACGACTTCAACATTTGTTCAGATCACTCATCCCAACACAAAGTAGTACTTATCAATATGTTTCTTTCAAAATTGAGGCACATTATTTAAATATCAACATTTCACAAACTTTTAAAACTCATACGAGGTTTCCGGCCTCCCACCCTCCGTTATACTCTTCGTATAACCATGAAAATGTTGACAACTTTGGATGGCCCCCAACATAGTAAGTGAACAAAATAAAGACACACAAAACAACTTCCCGAGTCAGAGAAAGGGTTCATGCCTGGTGTTTGCACGACTATGTAACAAATCAACAGAACTGAATTCAAAAGCATCGTACCCCAATTCCTTCATGCTTTCCCGTACGAGCCGTAAATATAGCAACCGCCCATTCAGTATTGCGACTCGAGATGTATTAAATTATGACATAGATGTCAGTTGCATTGCCCACTTGCCATAACTCTTGTAGAATACGGTCGGCACAGGGGCCAAGACGATCGGGTTTCAATGTCATCCTACATACTCCACCGTCATTTTTCATATTTTTCCCCCCGTCATCAGACGGACACTTGTAGTAACAGTGTGGATAAGACTGCGGTCAAAGCAGGGCCCGATTCCATAGAGCTGCTTACAGCAAGAAGGAAATTGCTTGACAATTTTCTACTAAGCAAAAAATGAGCAGGATTTATGGCATGGTAGTTGGTAACCTTTATTCTGGGTAAGCATAATTTTGTTGCGATTAGCTACTTTTGTGCTTAAGCAGCACTATGAAAGTTTGGCCCAGGTCTTGGGACAAATTGCACAGCTCTGATTGCCGTTAACGTATAAAATTTGCGGCACTCACGGTGGCAGAAATACAACCCAGTCTCATCCTTCACCAGGGCCTAGCCTATAGTATGAAAAAAAACACCAACATTTAAGCTAATGTTTTCTGCTTACGAGGTGCCCCTGTTGCGTGGCCAGGCATTTTCATTTTATTTAATAAATTTATTTATTTACTTTATTTTATTATTATTATAAAAACTTTTTTTTGGGGGGGGGGTGCAAGCGGGGCCAAGACATTGTGTTTTTTAACAAGGTATGAAATTTGGCATGAGTCTTGCATTATGGTTGGAGTTATGGTTTGTGAATCATTTTCAATTAGTAATAGCTACTGTAAATCTAATGGTATGGCATAACGAATGCCTAAACTGTGTTGTCCATTAACATTTCAAAAGAGTACTTATACACGTTGTAAAAAAAACACCACACCAAAACCAACCAAAACTGATGGAAATTGAAACAGTTGGTTTGGTTTTCGAGAAAAACCATAAACAACCGTTTATTTTAGTCAGTATTTCCGACTTAATCAACGTGAAACAAAAATGTATACGACAGTTTAAATACCGGTAACACAAATCACAAAAAATGGCTAAAGAGTAAGAAACTATATGTGGTTTTATAGTATAGAATCTATACAAGAAGGCAATAATCGTAAAAAGCTGGGATTATAACAACACTTATTCTCACATTATGTTTTTAGTCATTGCTCTCTGTCGGTTGTTGGCAGTTGTAAATCCATCAAGACACTAATTCGTCACCGAGGCCCTCGACGGGAAGGAGACCGAAGCAGCGAGGCCGAGAAAGAAACACCGGCGGTAGAAACAGAGAGAAACACGGCGGGGATGTTGAGCCAAGCGACCTGTCCCCAAATCCCTCTCCGATATACCGCACTTCATCACACCTTCAAGAGTGTTACAACTTTTCTCCTCGGTCATATCCACAAAAAAAAGGTGATGAAATAACTTAATGTGAGAGCTGAGATGAGGGAGGTTGTAAAACTGTCCGCTTAAATTAGAAGCTTTTCGTGAAGTCGGCCCAGGCTCTGATGAGAAGAGTTTGGAATAAATGACTTGACCTTTGTTTTTTTTTCCCCATCGTGATCAGTATAAGCCGGTGACCCATCGGCGATGGGGTTCAGGGCATTGACCGAGAGGCAACCTCAACCCCAGGTGATATTTCTCTTGAGGGCTGAGACGTTATGGAGCTCGACGATCCGATCCGCTAGATATTTCAAGATTTAAGATGGATTTCTGTTCAAGTATTTTGCCATTTAACGACACAGTCTGCTGCCGGTTCTTCGTTTTTCCCCCAATCGGAGTAAAAATGGTCAGTGGCCCAACTAGACATTTTTGTGGAGGGGGCAAGCGGGACAAAGACTTAAATTTGAGAAGCTTTTAATGTATCGCACCTTTCTTTTGTGCATGTTTTACACCTCATTGGGGGGGGGGGGCGGCGTCCCCTGTACCCTCTCTATAGCTCTCTATACAGTTATGCCACTGCAGCCATCTGTTCGTTTTGTCCATCCAATGGGTGGGGCAACTGGTTCTGAGCGAGGGGGGGCTCCCATCCTGCCCTCCTCCAACGCCACTGGTAATGATTTCACACATGTCGTGGTTACTGAATCAAAAATGATTTAGGTCTACCCCCTGCGTAAAAAGCAAGAATCAACCGTGGGCAACCGCTCATCCGGGGCTCGTGCCATTAGAGCACATGTAGAGAGAGAGAGAGCCTTGGTGCAATGAACTGTACTGTCTCTACGTACGAATTAATCACACACCTGTAGGACTATTTGGATTCTACCGAAAACGCCTTCATGATTCGTAAGACTTTTTCATCACACATGAACAACTTTTAAAACCTCTATCAACCCAATCAGATTGTAGCGACTCGAACCAAACAAAATATAAGACTTAAAAAAAAAAAAAACTAAGGGTGTATGCCCCCGTACGGAGTTCATTTCACTCATCACTTTCACCTGACGGATATTTCGCTCCCCTGATATCTCTTATATTGCCAGGGGGGCTCTTTGTCTTTATTATAGCTTCATTCGACTACGTGTCTCATCCTGATGGGCAAATGCCCCCCCCCTTTCTGATGACTGCCCTTAAACTCTTCAACTTTGAAGCATTGGTGTGACCGGATTTTGTCTTTTCCTCAACAAAATATTAGGAGAATGCTCTTAATTGAGGGTATTACTGTAATGTGGAAAAACTGTGACGGCTGTTGCAGACTTCATTTTCGACCTTCATCAAGGTGCTTTCCATTTGATTCCCCCCTCCCCCCGCGTCGTTTCGAATTCATGTAACGAAATCGAGGCATTCTCCCATCCCGTGTCACAAAACTGCCTTGTAATTTATCAAAGCGCCCGCTAGCGGTTAGTTAGTCGCATTTAGGCTAATATTTACAGGCTATTTTTAGTTCCTCAATTTGGCTTATTTCTCCATAGTGTTAACAACGATGATGGAATTACAAACCGTTACCATGACTAGTTACTTATTCGCTATGTATGCTTACAGGCCTAATCGGCAACTGCCACTTTTGGAAGAAGGCCGTTTACATGCAATAAACAACGACACCCTGCTCCCACCCCAAAGTGTTCTCATGAAAATTGGTACTGGTACCGTAATGGCTTCATTACAGTCGAGTTTAACGTGCACAATTATTTTTTGGAAACGGTTTAACAGAATATACTTTTTTTTCCTCCGTCAGTTCTAAACACTGCCTTTTCACACAACCCTCATTATTATTGGCACATTAGCGCCGATTACCACCTCTTTAAGTACCCATCCGTCAAATCCTTAACGAAAACCTCTCCAAGTTTCTCACCCAAGTCGCGATAAATAGAGGGGTCAATATCAAAAACGGGCCCCCATGACCGGACTCACTGAGCCGTACTAAGGTGGCAGACTTTACGTCGCTGGTGCCAGGCCCTGGTTTTTTCTACCTACAACTGACTTGCCCACGCCCTCGACTACCCACGACACTTGCTGTCGCGAGCCCTTCATCTTACACCAGTGGCGATTCTTATCGCGTTGTCGTTTATTTATGGTTCAAAGTGAAAGTTGGAGTTGGGTTTTCGAACTGTGTGAATCATACTCGCGTCACTAATGAGATTTGGTGCGCGCAGAATTACCAATCCACTTGGAATGTACAATGAGGGTTTTAATTAGATTCGTCCAAAAATGTGTTAATAAGATTTCATCGTACCTTGTACGATGATAAATTCATGACTACACTTTTCCAAGAAAATTTACTTTCGTGTTATGGTGTGCACAAAATTGGAAAGATTGAAAAAAAATTAACAGATTTGAACTGTTTACTTACACGGTAAAGATTGTCATGATGGAAAGCTAAAATGCTATAGTTTTTGAGAACTTATTAAAACATATGCATTATTAATAGTTTCAATCTCGCGAGAGTGAGACCAAAACTATACAGTTGTTCTAAAACAGTGAAAACATAAGGTGGTTTTTCACATTTTCTCGTAACTTCCATGATTTTCACAGGTTTGTTATATTAAAATTGTTTCGTCACATAAAGCGCGGATACTGGTCTTTGACAATGGCCAATTTTGTATTACGGCTGTGCTTTAAGCTATACAACGCATCTTAGCACTGCGACTCAATTGACTGAGATAAAGGCATGTCTGGAACGCTGTCAGTTTTTAAAATAATTCTTTTGAACCTAACACAATGTTTGTTTCTCCCTGGAGAACGATAGCAAACTTTAACCTGCATAGAATCCTCTACACAAAGTGGTTGAAATGGAAAAGTTGTTTCAACTCTTATTATGAGCGTTTATAGCCCGTTCTGGTAAAATCTGGCACACTGCCCACACTGCGCACCGCCGCAGCGCGGCCCCCAAAATGGGTACCAATGATTTTTAAGCCAGAGCTGTAGCATTTCCTAGCACACAACAGACGTGACTCTCAGCCAGTCTACAGAGACGTAAGTTACACATGGTTACACATGCCGCTATGGCTATAGCAGTGCAAAAAAGACATTATTCCTCATTGTTAGCCGCCAGCCACAGTCATTGCCAAAAGCCACCGCAACCTTTTGGAAGGATGGACCCAATAACTGCTAATATAAAGGAGAGGCACCGGGGAAAAAGCCACAACCTAAATCCACGGACTCGTTGAACCGTCCGGACGGTTCAACGTGCCGGCCTCGATTTGGTTCACATTGATTGACAATGGAAACAACAAAAAATGGCCGCACTGTAGACAATGTTGTCGACACTGAGATCGTGTACAAATCAATTCGGCGGCTATGGCCACGGCCGTTGGCAGAAGCGACAAAAAGTTGAACACTTTTCGGCGATCTGACCATCGCCATCCCCGTTTGTTTTCGGGCATGGTCTAACACATACCAAAATGTAGAAGCAATGTATTTCGCACAAAAGTTTTCGGTTTGTACATTTTTTTTAAATACAAAGTTGCATGCTTCTTTCCCCTTTAACTACACATGTTGGTCGCAGCTCCAATTAGGTCGACGATGAATCGCCTGTCACGACCCTTGTTTTGGGTTCGCTAATCGCCCATGACTCTGTTTACCCATACTAGCCCGTGGTTTCTAGCCACTTTGAGCGGGAAAAAAACCTCAGCCAAGGCTGCAGACGATACCAACTTCCGGGCACGGTTAGTCATCTGACGCCGTTATTTCGTTCTAGAATGGGTTTTGATACCCTTGGCTCCATATTGGAATTAATTTAAACAGTTCAAATGATATTGTTTCCTGTACAGGCGAATTGGATAATGTTTCTAACATTGAGTGCATCTTAAATTAATATTATAGAAAAGTGGGTTTCAGAAACAGTTATTATATATAGTGAAACCATATTATTTACAGATCGTTATCATAAACCCCCACAAATCAAATCAGATAAAAAAGAATTAAATATGACCCAAATATGGTGAATAATTTGAATTACGAGACTTCCGATTCAGATTAAAGACGCTACCATCTGTCTATGAAGGACAACGATGGCCGTCTGCTGATCATGAAAGGTTCTGACCCAACGGGTCGCCACGAAAATGGGCCGAGTAGTGGTTACTGTAAATCGAGAGTGGGTGTTGTTTTTTCGTCATAAGAAGACGAAGGTGGGTTCGGTAGACACACTGTAATGAAAGAAAGGGACAGAAAAACAAATGTGCTGACCTTGGTGGCATAGCAAGGCTAATCTTACACTAAACTGACTTGTAATATAAACGGTTCCTTCACCGATGTGTGGCTGTGAAGTAGGCCTACTGTAACATTCAATACTGTTTTACCCTTGTGGAAAAAAATAAATAAAAATACACCACTGGTAAAGACCATTTTACTGTATAGCCCTTTGAAATTCAACAGATGCCGCGATTTGTAAAAGAAGGGAAAAAACCACCAAAAACTAAAACATTACTGAACGGAAGGCTCCGTTCACAAAGAAGACAATTTTTATTAAGTGGTTGGGAATGTGTCAAGCGTGATTCGGTTGGTGCTGGGAGAGTGTGCACAAGTGTGCACTTGTCTGAGGAAAGTTCAGGTAAAGTGAACTCCACAGTCTGGCTGCGAAGCTGGAAAAGGGTCCTGTACCCGGAGCTTGCCAAGCGAGACCAGGATCAAAACAATTACAAGTGACTCGGTCGGGAATCGGACCCAAGACATACCAGGGAAGTTATCGGTTACCCAACCACCTTTAGACCAAATTCAAGACAACTTGATCCTTGCAACGGTTTGCTTGCCTGTTGTTTCTTCATTGTGAATAGTACCAGACTAACTCAAAACAAATTTTGTTTTCGCCCATTACAATCAATAACACCCACACCGAGGCTGGATGGGGGAACAGTCGGGCACTCTTCCCACTGCTAATGCATGTGTAAGCCAAAGAAAGCGGCAGCAAATATCATTAGCATTTATGGTAGAGTGTATATGGGTACTATACCATTTTCATACACGCTCAACATGTCAACCACAGCGGCTGGTACAGTCCCCTTAAAAATAACCCCAGAAACCCAAGGTGAATCCATTTCCCCTGCGCTCGATCGATCCCGAGTTAATTCCTAGACTTTATGGGTCTGCCATCCCCTTATCCGGTGGGGCTGAACTCATCACATTAAACAGCTTAGCTCGAATATGACGATAAACATTGCCAATCCCCTGAACGAGTCTGTGTAACGTGTGAAAGTGTGGACGGTTTTATGGTAAGCCCGGTGGGTGGATTATTTTTCGTCGTGTGACGATTTACATGGGTGGGGGAGACTCGATTTACTTGGGGAGACAAAATAGTAGTAAATGATCGTTTAAAAATGTGTACATGTGGAGCCAAAGAAAACAGCGTTTTCAAGATCTTACAATAAATTGGTGATCTTTAAGCTTTCTAGAGGTCAAGTTGGCCTTGAGAAATAATGACATGATGTCATCTTCGGGAAAGGGTAAGGAAATACAAACATGGCTCCGAGACACAAGCCAGTACAATATTACCAATGATTTATGACAATGATTCACGACACCAGACGCAACAATTATTATTACTAGAAAACAAAAACCAAACAATAAATTACTAAGCATGAAGCTTGTGTTCATGATTGTGTGACGTTCGTGACACATGAACATTATTATTATCTGGCTTTGAATCATTCATTTCACTGCTAAAAGTATCTAAGGTCCATGGGGAGTATACGGTTACAGCCTGTGCACTTTAACAAACTTCCCGGTCAAAATTGGACTCGAATCCGTAAGCCCTAACCCATACTGGGTCATTTATGACCCGGAATCTATGACAACAAGACAGATATGGGGGTCAACCTGTCGCAGAATCCGAGTTAAAGTCGCATTTGTTTTTCACCCCGGGTCAGCCTGACCTGGAAACAGGTCAGGGGTGGATTTCACAAAGAGTTAAGACTAGTCTTAGGCCGTGTCCGAAACGGCGACTTCGTCTACAGCTACGGCTAGATCGCGCGCGTCTGCCTATTCTTCAACACTGGCAGACGCGCTGATATAGCTGTAGCTGTAGCCGAAGTCACCGTTTCGGACACGGCCTTATCTCGAGTTAGGATGCGTTAGGACTAGCCTTAAGTTTTTCAATAACTCCTAAGACTAGTTCTAAGTTAGGACTATCTTTGTGAAATCGACCCCAGGTCCCCTGGGACCCGGAAACCGAGTCAATTCTGAGAAGGGGGATTTTAGCGTGGACTGCCAACTAGGCATGTAGCGCATCAAGGTGTACCAATGACAAGAAACCGTGAGGGGGAATCACACTCACAACAGGTACCCATGTACCTCTGGATGTGGGGGAAACAATTGAAGTCTTGCCCAAGGCAAAGCTCACGGGCACAGGTGTCAGGACCGGGATTCGAGCCCACAACCAGACGAGTCTGCCTTCAGACGACCTCCAGTCCATATCACTAGATCGCTCAACCACGACTCGCCACAATGAACTATTTAGAAGCTGGTTGGTGGTGTGGTGGCCAGCCTGGAGTTAACCAACTCAACTTCCTTCCCTAGGAAAAGCTTTGTATTAGCGAATTATAGCTAGATAAACTGAGTGATGTATAAGTAGAACACTTGATTTACTAAACATGTTATAGTTTTAGGTCTCTCAAAATGAACAATTGGGGTTTTTTTTTAGTTATAAAATTCGGAACAAAGGGAACGAACAAAACAAGAGGGAGACTGGTCTTTTCTCTGTGCTATAACTTCACATTTTGACCTCTTTTCATTTTGCCACGATATGGTTATGGCTTCATTTTGTGTAAATATTGCCATTAATTCGGAAGTGAGTATCTTGGGACCGAGGCACCGTGACGAGGCGACGGCGCCTGCCGTGCAGAGACCGTGAGTGGCCGGATGAGGAGCGTACGCGGAGCACGCTGGTGGGCGAGGCCGTCCCGGGAATAATCTCCGTCTTGGTTGGCCTGGCTTCTGATAAAAACAAGATCCACGTCTTCAAAAATATGGTCTGGGTTGAAAAACACGATAACGTGATACATGCACATTAACTTTGTAACCCTTACTCTAACCATAGCTATGAATTAACAATTACTCAAAGAAAGAAGGTCTCGCAACAGCGTTTGGGGTGGTGGTAGTGAAGGGGCGGTGGGGCAGAGGTAGAGGCAGGGGAGGAGGGGTAGAGGCGGTGGGGAGGGGTGTTTAGATTCCTTCATTTATAAACTGAAACATTAAACACCGTGAATCAATAATCACATGGGAAAAGGCTTAAGGCTCACTGATTATAAAGTAAAACAACTGCCAATCCTATACAGATAATCTTCTGTTTATTTCAAACAGAGGATGTGAAAGAATGTACTCTTCCAAAAACATATATACATATTTTAAGTACCGGTATTTGTTTCCGAGAGATTCGCACAGAATGCTTTTAAATAACTCCTTCCCATAGCTCCAGGTGGCACTTCATATAATTAAGATCGGTAAATAGCTCATAATGTTGGTTTAGGCCAAAATCATTCCGTACGTACGGATTACTAATTCGTACGTACGGATTACTTATTCGAACGTACGAATATTAATCCGAACGGACGAATTAATAACTCGTACGCAACGATTGTTTTTTCCGTTCGTACGATTGACTAATTCGTACGAACGGATTTATACTCCGTACTAAACGTTATCCGTACGTACGGATTACTAATCCGTACGTACGGATTCCTAATTCGTACTTATCAAATAGTAAGTCTCACGTACGAAGTAGTAATTCGTAGAATGAATAATTCGCACGTACGGAATAGTTTTCTTAATTCACCACGTCCTAAATTAAACACTTCCATAAAATATATAGGCTAGGGGCCTCTAGCTAATTTCAACCGCGCTGGTGCACGTGACTATCGCAAACTAAAATCCCAAAGTGTCCTGTAGAACCCCACGATTTCACAAAACGCTCGCAGCTGTAGCTCGACCGAAGCAGCAAATGTGTTGTTCTATTCAAGACGACTTAACTCAAATCCAGATAATAAAAATCCCTAACCAGTATTATTATTACAGGCTAGGCAAAAAATGTGGGGAATCGTTTGGCAGGACGAGAGGGGAAATTATAACAATTTCCGGGTTTTGTTAATAATATCATATTGGCACATGAAAAAAAGATTGGTGGTGAGACTGGGAAGAGGGTAAAGGGGGGGGGTGTAGAGGCACACCTGTTGGGTAGATCATGGGGTATATTTGGGGGTAACATGACTGGCAGGTTGGTAGTGTAGTAATTTTTCATTCAGTCATCATTACCACATTTGCTGACTGTTTTTCATGAGGGTGGATCTGCGACGATGGAGGGCCAGTCGTTAGTTTTAGGGCAAAGGATCCGTGATTGAAGACAGTCTTGGTAATCAGGGCTGGGCAGAATATGAAAATACGTAACTATATATGTGTCCATGGCAGAGGCGCACACAGACATTTTCAATGTGGGGGGGGGGGGGTAAGCGGGGGCAAAGACAAATTGAGGGGAACAATTCATTTGTGCATTGTTTCGATCTCAATGGGGGCAAGGGGGTAGTGCAAGGGTTCTGAGCTCCCGCCCCCGCCCTCTCTGGTTACTCCATTGGTACTTGGACAACCAAAATCTGAATCATAGAAGGTATGTGATAGCCTGTATGGTTTGTTGAGCATTTTTAAAGTGGACCATGGCTTCAGTTCTGGCTTAGACTCCATGAGTAAAGCTTGAGAACTTTGCTCTTTCAGTAGAACTTTCAAAGAGGGCCAAAGCTTCCAGTAGCACCCTTGAGTCTAAATTGGGTAGACAAATGGCTTTCAGATGGTGTACAAAAATGAGGATGCACGTATAAACCCACTATACTAGGACCAACTGGATTTTTCAGAAAAACACCCTTTTTTCAATGTGTTAAAACCACTGAGCAATGAGCCGATGGCTAAGCTTTCACTTTGAAAAAGCAGTCTGCTAAAAACATTGTGCGTTTTTCTCCTTTCTGGAACATGTTGTTTACTACAGCAGCCAACAAGGTCTTCAGGGTGAATCTATGGTGAAGAAATCAGCAGGGGTTTTTTCAGTAGCACCAACATAATTTTTCTTAAAGCCACATAGAGCTGTTTTTTAAGGGTATACTTTGGTATTTTTTTTACATTGCACCCTTTGCTTCGTCTACCTCAGAAAGAGCTTTGAGATTATTTTGGTAAAAGGCGCTCGCGCTGCCCTGAAATACACACATACCCCAATGTTGACAAAACCACTTACCTAAATATAGCCCGAATCTTATTGTAGCTCCTACCCTGTGTGTAAATGAAGCCATATTTAGGTCCGGGCTAAATTTAGGTACACAATTGGGGCTACATTTACGTCCGGGCTATACGTTTAGGTATATGATAATGATGGGGCTTTATTTAGATCAGGGCTACGTCTACGTACAAAATTGAGGCAACATTAAAGTCCAGGCTACGTTTAGGTTTAATGTTGGGCTACAGTTAAATCCTGGAAACATTAAAGGTATCGGGCTACTTATTGTTATGTGGAAAGAAAACTATTTAATAATATAATGCCCTCGGTATACGCGCAAAATAACCAGCTCACAAAATCAGACTGGTGGCCAGTCTAGATCGAAAGATGTCTTAAATAGAGCCAGACGCAAGCGCGGGGTGGGGTGGTAATGATGTTTTGGAGTGAAGAGACGCCAGTCTGTGAAGGCGTTTGGACAGTGTGTACTGTCCAGGATGTTTCCAGACTCAAGATCCGAAAGTCCGGAGAAGTGTAACCTTGACTCAAATAACGTCAAATCAACTTGTGATATGCTCTTGGTTTATATTTTGTTGGGTGCAATTTGACAAGTATGAACCGTTTCGAACACTTTAGACCCACACTTACCGGGTACCATTGATTTAATATTCTGATTGCCGCAACTGAAACAAGTCCAATATTATATCGACATCAACGTGTACAGAATCATTGACAAATATGACTGTTTGTCACTGTTTTCAGTCACTCAAACAGGATCACCTAATTTGATGAAAGTCTTCATTATTTTAATATTTACAAATACCGATGAAATTACATTGCATTTAACTTTTGCTTTGATCACATCAAATACAATCCTTCGTGAATTGTGACGTAAGGTAAGCCATTTTACATTCCCTTTAAAGTGCACAGGGGAAGCACATTCGCGTCACACGCGCCTGGTATCTGTACTGTAAATTCACGAGCATCAACTGTCCCAATTCCCGTAAGGTCGCCGGTGCGTACATCGTCCCAGTTGGCCCTAAAACCAGGTGGTGAACTTCCTTCCACTAGTTCGTCTCAAAGGAAGGAGTGGGTGCGTTTACGGCAGCATTGCCGAGGGCGAAGACGACCGGGGCGCGCTCGGGCTGCCTCCCTCGCTCATGGGGACCGTTGAACATTGCCCGTCTGAACTTCCGAATCGCTTATCACTTGCCTTTTAGATTCGATACACACACGCCCAGTACTTTTTTTCCTGATTGGTCCTTTGAGCCGAAATTGGTTTTATTAAGTAAACGTAGGGTTTTACTACAGAGATCTGGGCCAGTTCTGCAGTGTTGCAGTTTTGCCATCAGTTACGTGGTAATGCCCTTGGAAAAAAATTACAATCACAATCATTTGATCATGGAGTAAGGACAGGGCCAAACTACATTAAGCTATTTACCGGAAAGCTAATGTTTGCACTAACCAAGTTAGCGTAAACGATCAACAAGCTTTGACACTCACAGCGCGTGTGCGAATTCGCAAATGATTTGCATTGTTGCGTCACTCATTTGCTTACAAGAACTGCTTTAGTTTTGATAGGCAGTGCTTAGCGAAGAAACAAAAACAAAACCGTTTGCTTACAAGGATTTGTGAAATTGGTTCTTGGTGGTTTGGTGAAGCATGAACGTCAACTTCAAACTCCCCATCTTTGACAAACGAGCTTTGAACTGGATGGGAACTTCCCTTCCCAAGAATGTACAATCATGTTCAGGAAAAATGAACAGGGAATAAAGAACTGTATAATACCATTCGCATTATTATCTGGATGATTTCAGGTAAAGCAAAAATGAACAGGGAATAAAGAACTACCATTCGCATTATAATCTCGATTATTAGTTATTGGAACATGGAGGAAGTAGCACATTGGGTGGGGTGCATACAAGATATTGGCCAGTATGTTTATGTTTCATGTCTACTCAATAAAATAATGTCCGTCCGTACGTCATCAGTTAACCCATCGAGCACCGAACGGAAGCTTTCGAAACAAATTGGTGCTTATTTCAGTTTTCGCAAATTGACTTTTAAGAATCATTGTTACTTTTATCTCTGTAATGTTTAACTCAGATCGGCACTATAAGATGAAGAAGGGTAAAGAGCGTGGTCTGCCGGAATCAATCATTCAGTTGAAACCATTCCGAAACAGAGCCTTGTCCCACCCACGAGGCTCCACGGTTCACGGGCCCACGGTTTTATACTCCGGGTCTGGTGAGACATCACACCTGTTGCCGGTGCCGACTACGATGTGAAAACGGAACAAGTAACGGAAAACTATCCTTCCTCTAATGGTATCATGGGGCTCAAGAATCACGTTCAAATGTCGATATCGGCACTAGTAGCCGTATACAGAGATAACGGCGTGGAATTTTTCCAACCGTGCAAGCTTTTTATTCAAATTTCAACTTGTAAAATATTTTACTTGCACCATAATTCTACTTGCACCATAGTCGGAGAGGATGACACCATGTTTTGCCACACCGTCCTAAAACCATCTTTTTGTTTTTCAAGTAAGTTCGAATCGGTTTCCATGGTACTTCCGTGTACACAGACAACAGTGGAAACCTTTCCAAAGAGAAACACGGCAGAAAAATGGATACCACAATATGAAAAATGATCAGTTTGTGCATGGTTTATGAACGGACCCCTTCGTGGTTCCTGGATTGTGCCTTAAAAATTCCACAAGTAAATAGTTTGTCAAGTCAGTTCAAATCTGTTTTCCTTCCATCGGTGTTCCATGATGGAACAATACGACCGGGATGTTGCACGTCTTTTTCCATTATAGCTGCGAGTAATTACAGCGTCTTGCTGTATGACAGATGTCATCGGACGAACAGGGACAAATTAAAACCCACCAGGGTCTCGCCGAGCTACAAATGAGCATCCCTACAACTCAAACCAGGCCTGGTTTCCGGCCACTAATTAAAGCCCCCGTCGGAACAAAAAAAAAAGTTTCGCTGCAAGATTTGTGTATGTTTGTATTATTTAAGAGACAGGGCAAAATGAGATAACGTGATTACGGTTCGTGTGTGTAAGACTTTTCTGAAACAGTTTTAGTATTCACTGATGATCATTGAACTGAAAATGGGACCAGACTAGCCTCCGGCCTCGCTTTGATTCTGCAGTTTAAAGTGAATAGTTTGAGATGATTTTGTTTGTCCAATGAGACCATCAATTTTCCTGCAATCGGACACCGTCAATGATTTTGAGGCCCGTGTATTTTTTCGCTGACGAACCGAAGCCAAAACCGAAGCTTGAAGCCAAAAGCCAAAGCCACACTAAGCCCTATGCTATAGAGTCAAAGCTCAATCCGAAGACGAGCCAACTCCGTAGCCAAAGAAAACTGCCGAACCCCACAAGCCGAAAACCGTGGCCGATGCCGGAGCCGACTTTTGAAAAGGCAGCGATCGCCGCTGAGATCAGTTTCCAGAGTACAGTAAAATATGCCAAAAAAGGGTTTTGGGTGGACTGCGAAACTTCACTTTGTTCTTTGAGTTATAAAAACTTCTGAATTCGCTTGGATTCGAGATTCCATAAAGATGTAAACGTCATGAGGTTCAGTACCTCATCATTGGTGGTCACGATTCTTTTGATCCTCCACGGGGTTTATTGGGTTTATGGTTCTTCTTCTTCCCAGTCTACAATGAGCTGGTGGTTGGGAATCTCCGGCCCTGCTGGCTGGGGTTCGTCCTTGCAACTTGGTATAGAAGTGCTCGGTAATTATGATCAAGACGACGCTACAAGAGTCATTAGTGTTTCATTTCGACGCTGTGAAAGCATCAGGGTTAACTAAGCAAACACGGTTATCCTAGAGGGAATGAGTCATCGTTGACGAGTTGTTGGCGGATGTGATGGGTGGGTTTGAGGGGAGGGGCAGAGGGTTAAGACCACGGAGCTCCACGGTTAGTAGACCCGTGACGTCTCCCCTCGTTCTTATTTAAAACAGATTTCTAATTGGACCGTCTACTCCAGGCTCTGATCAAATTAGGCCCGAGCACCGTCATTTTCGTAACTATTTTAAATCCATTCCTGACAGCAGACAATGTTCAAATCTTCATGATGATAACTGACGACGAATCAAATAAGCTGCATTTCAATTTGAGGTTAATTTGGGTTTTAGTTAAACAACAGAAAGTTAAATGCTGTTGAATATACGATTATAACACCAAGGTCATTGCTGTATGCAGCAAGTATCAGATCAATTTTAAATATTCTTTCATTTTACATTAATTCTTGAAGCAATTCTTGGCAAGTGTTGTTGTGGATATAAAACACTGTACACTTCAGTAGGAACAGTTTTATCCGAGTTTGGTGAACCTTGGGAGCGATGTTGGTGTGAAAGCCGACTTCTCAGCCCAGCCTGTATTCTATCTTTCTTTTATTTATTATTTACTTAACCCCACAGTTAAAATGACATACGGATTTAATGATAGCAAAACACAAATTTTACACGATCGATGGAAGTGGATATGGCAAAGGCACAAGAGGACGCAACTCATATTATATGACTATTTAGCGACAACAAGTTTCGACAACACCCCGCAAAAATGTACCCCAATGTTGTAATGTCTCAATTCAAATTTGTGCAGACGACTCTCAAAAGAAAATTTGTTCGGCGCCGCCATTTAACTCATAAAACATTATTTCCGTTGATGATTATTTGATAACAACTTGGTTCATCTGACCGACTTGTTCCGCGTCCCAAAAGATCCTGGGACAATATCAAATTGACACGTTATACGTGCGTTTTTTTGGGCGCCAAAAAAGAAACCGCTGTCAAACTCCGTGAACCTTTGTCATCAGTTACCCCTGGGGACGAGCTTGCCCGTGAACTGCGACAATGTTTATCTTAACATTACGACCTCGACGATCTTGAACGTGTAATACACCGTGCATTAACCCAGTTCTTTTTTTTCGGTATTAATGCGATTGCGTTGTCGGTATAGAACTTCGATACAAAACTATAGTCAGGTTTCTAAGTGCGGACAATAATTCGCCACTGGAGGCCATTAGCTCACGCTAAGAACGTAGGGGATAAAACAAACGGCTATATAATAAGACACCACACTTTAAAAAAGACATCTTGACGTGGCGTATCATGAGGGTCATGCAATGATCACAATTCCTGTAGAAACTTGCCAAGGTTTGATCACATGATTTCTTATTGAATCTTATTGAAACGAGTAAACATAACTACATTTTATCTCATATGATGGCATTCAAATCACTGACCCACTTCGACAAAAGGAGGGACCGTGCTGTCCCTAACGCTCTTCGTATTTTATTGGCGCCAAAAAGTGTGTCCGCAGTCACAGCGAATGCACCATTGGCAATGGTGGCATAAAGGCATGGCATAAGAGGACGGTGTGGCAGGAGTGCAGCTGCTGACAGAGAAAAATCAGTACGGGCGGCACCAAGCAAAAGACTTAACTTTTCCCGCCTTCTTGAATGCCGTTGCATTCCGAATAGCATGCAACTTCTTCTCTGTATTATTATGCAACCAGACTGAATGTTAGCGAAACACTAGTTATGCAAGCTTTAACCACAGTCCGCCATTTTGTTTTTGTTCCACGCAAACCAAAGCGACCAAACAGAGTCTTGTACCTGTTTTTTATGAATACGTCTAATATATTAGAAGCATATAAGGAACTCCTGACAAATGTGTCGTGACGTTATACAGGGAAGATTACATTTAAAAACAACATTGTAGCAGGTGTAATAAATAATGTCTCAATGTGACAAAGTGGGGTCGTGGTAGTGTTGAGTACAGCGGCGATTCAAGGAGAACAGGTGATGGCGGCATCCACTGCCCAATTACAACCTGAGGACGAGGTTGCCACGGACCCAAGTCTATGCCAATAATGATGCTAATGACAACTGCCCCCATGATTAAATATTGGAGAGTCTAAAATAAAAACAAACATCGAGTCAAATATTGTGAGAACGGGGAGGACTAAAAATAAGTTCCGAACAAAGCAAAGCGAGGAATAAAGAACAAGTCCATGGCTGGATATGATTCAATCGTGTGTTTGATGTGACAAGGCGGCCCGTCCAGCCATAAGGACCCCCGGCCGGGTACCATAACAAGCCCGGTGGGGGGACTCCGTGGACTCGGTGATGAGGCTGCTCTCCGTCAAATGGTAGAGTGCTCATTACACTTCAATTCAGACTTTAAAAGGACCGATTCGCTGAAATTACTTTACAGCTTTGATTCTTGACTTTGGACAAACAGGGTTGTTTTTATGGGTTTCACATACAGGTTGTCATGGAATAGAACTACACTTCCTGGTCAGGAAATAATTACTTCTTCTCAAAAAACTCCATTCTCAGGCAGATAGCTAAATTAAAATGTGTTTGATAATGATATTTCAATTATAGTAATCACATAGTATAAGGTTGACGGTAACCAAGTCAAAGTTCCCAGTTCACAGCATTGATGTAATTTAGAAAACTTTATTAATTCATGTTGCGTCATGAAACAGTCGCAGTGGATTTGGTATAAACACCTTTTTAGCTTTGTTGAGGGACATGTCGTGTTTTTTTACTCACTTCATAATGAGGTTAATTTCATTCTCTTCCCCTTTTATTAACAGTCTTTTTTTTTTACGTGCTGATCAGTGCCACGCGGCTGGGTCCCGCCGCCCTCACCTGCTACAGCTTACCGAGCCAGCTGGTAGCGACTCATGAGCCTACTCGGGCCATTTCGCCCCATTTCCGTTCACCGTGCACCCGTGAGCCAACCCACCTGACCAATTCGATCCCGTCCCGGGCGGCACCTTTGATACCAACACGGTGATTATTCACAAATCTGCTCCTCATGTCTTCATAGCAATGAAAACTGGAGTCCAGTGACGAGTCGAGATGGTTATTTTTTTTCTTTTCCTCAGTATCAAGTTATTATTATGATTTTTTTCCAAGTTACTGTTCGTGGGTTGTAATTGAAATTATTACATTACGCGATAGGGTGCCTATAATGCGCGGTAATTGGTGACCCGCTAGCGGTCTGACTGATAGGGGCCGATTTCACCGCTTGCGGCGGACTTGATCGGCAGCACTGACAAATTTGGCAACAAGTGTTCACCGCTCACATGCCGTCAAAAATAAACATAATACCTGGACACGATGCCTTGTGTACTATCGACGCTGGTTTCTTGCTAACAGGCTCCATGTGCTGACATGCAGTGTTGTGTCAAGAAAGAATCGGGAGGATTTTGACCCCAGAAATTAGTCGCAGACCCAACAAAGAAAAACCGAGCGTTGAAAACACTTTCCAATATGGCGGTGTAGTATCAGTTTAGTGCATTCGCCGCTGGAAAGACCACGGGTTACCTGGAATAAGGAGGTTCCTATATAAAGGTACACAAATGGCGGGTACCAGCCTCTTCTGTCCAAGCAATGAATTATCTTGGCTGGATATTCCTTTCTGAGAAAGAATAACGGGCAGGTTATGGCTAATAATAACCAGTAGTAGGCATAACCCCATGGTGTCTTTATATGATGACAAATCTTTCAATTAGTTAACTTGGCATCTATCCGTTCTCTATGGTTTGCTGCATTTCTGGGTTCCTGATTTTTTTTCCTCAGGGTCGACTCATTGGAACTCATTTGGGAGTGACTTCTGTTTTAGCAACAGAGTAGTTATTTTTAACTGTGGCCGAGTGGAAATAACTCTCGTTTGACTACTTTTCTGTAATTCCCAAATGAATTGGAATTTACGTTGGTCCCTCATAAATGCAACAGTGGTACTAAAGGCAATATCAAGTTGATCCAAAATATATTTCAAAACGGAATCGTGTTCTGTTTTTTTGTTATAAAAAGTCATTTACTCACTTTAGAAAAAACGTGAGATGCCAAAACACTGCAAGTCTAATCTCTTTCACGATAGTGTATAGGATATTTTATGTGCATCACATAATGCAACCCGACCAAGTTTGACACCCCATCTGTAAGACCCGGGCTCGAGCCCCAGACAAGCCAGTACATGGAATGGTCTCCCACCACCATGACTGATTACAGTCAACGCTGCCTAACATGTCAGTTGTACCACAAGCTCTTCCATTAATTTAGCTATCTGCATGTTATGAAATCTAAGTTAGTAAAGCCCAATAATGACTTCCCTTCCCAGCCTCCGTTTAACCATAGAGAAAGGACCACTTTCTCTATGGTTTGACTATAACTGGTACCGATCTTTACTGCAGAAAACAAGATGTCTGTCCCAATGGATATAATACGTGAACAGATAGCAGAATGGTACAACTACAAACTAGACCTCAAAACCAGGGGCCTACATCCAGGCCCCTAACCAAAAGAATGGAGACTGAACATCCGAAATCCAGTGCGAACGGATAGGTTGAATCTTACGGGTGTAACAATGTCTGTTGGAAGACGTTTCATCTCTGAAAAAGAAGCCGTTTTTGGTTACTTCCGACTCGTGTGCCAAACTATCTAGTCGTCGACAGAAGTGTTCTTCACCACGATCGCCTGATCTTCATGACCTTGGGGAGTAGCCTAGACGAGATTAAGGTGGGGGCAATCATTTGCCACTTAGTAGTCGACCACGATTACGAAAAGAAAACAAAATCAAAACAACTTTTGAAATCCTTATCAACAGATCAAAAGCTTTCCATCGTTTTTGCCCCCTTCGCTCTCCAATGAAAGACAACCGGATGTGATGGACCTGGACATGTTCATCGTCGGTTACTTCTGGCCGGGCCACACACCGATAAGAACCACCGGGGAAAAAACACTCTGTCAGTGACGAGTGTTGCAAATTTACGATCGGCTGTCTCTTATAATTTTTAAAGGAAAACATTCCACAGTTGTCTTTCTTTATGAAACGCTGTAATTTATTTCTATAATTAAGACTATATGTAGTTACGGTGTGACCCGTTCAACCAATTTTTCAAGGGCCGTGGGAACATACAACAAAATTATGCAATGTTCGAGTTTGGATCAACTTCTTAAAGTTGGGATGACGTCTTATCAACAGCTTCTGGTTTAAAATGTCGAGACTTTATATATGATCATGTTATGTTTTAGTTATGTTTTAGTAATAATATCAACATTTATAAACGAGAATTTTAAATTATTTCATTGCGATGTACTTTTTGTTGATTGCACTGCACATAGGCCACATATAAACCTAAACACATCTGTAAAATAACCGCAGTCAGAATGCATTCCGTTTAGTCGTTGTCACATCAGATAAAGGACATCACATACTATTTAATATAGCATAACTTTTTGTTGCTGTAGTAGCGTATCCGGGTAGGGTAGGGGGGGGGGTAGGGAATGCAGTGATAGCCCCCGCCCCCCAGCGGCAAGTTTGTTTTTAATACTTTCCTTCAAAAGACTTTATCATTTTAGACTGTATCATTTCACTTAGTGCAACATGGTTGTTATAATTGTGTATTACTGGTTGAGGCTCACATAGATTTTGAATGTTACATTATATCCAGTCAACTCTGGTAATTGGCTGCACATGGCAGTACTCAAACTACCCACCCACCCCCCTCCTCCCAACCGAAGCCTCTTCTGCTCCGCTGCTCAACTGGTGGCTTTACGGGCAATCATCAATTGGTACATACCCCCCTTTAAGTGGGTAACATAAACCACTTGTCCGATGTCATTATGGACAATGATTTCTTGAATAAACTCATGGGCGACTCATGAATAATGCAATAATACACGCATGACGAAACTTATATGTTCTCTGCGGACGAATCGTGAAAGCTGGGTGGTCGAACAATTTTCTATCGTGGCTTATTATTAAGATGGATGGGCGAAGACAGTAAAGTTTATTATGGCAATAGAGGGTGTTATAAACATATTTTGGTAAACATGTTTGGGTACTTCCTCAGGAAGTTAAGAATGGGCAAGTGGTGATTTTTACGTTAAGCATTTACTGGGGACAAATAATGTGGGGCACTGTTTGGGAAATGCGATGCATAGTGCACTTTACACACACATTACAATTGAAATATATTGACCACTTTGTTTTTTCATTGATATCAGTTAAGCTAAAATAATTGTTGTGCTAAATCTATGTATATCCAATGTAACCTGCGCTCGATTTCACAAAGCACTAAGGTGCATGTTAAGATGAGTCGTCAGTACCACCATAATGATTTGTACTGTGACATCACACTTTGCCTAAAGCCCTTTTCACACGAGAAAAAAAGAACCAACATTCCTTGCGACGAATTTAACGAGCGCTGAAGTCATCCCACGCCTGACCGCTTTCGCAAGCTTTCACACGACACCAAGTAAAAATGTGACCACGTTCCATGAGACGAGAGTACAGACTTAGCTGGTTACCACTGAACTATAGAGTTTTTGTTCTTAAACAGCGCTATACCAGTTAAATGATGACGTATGTCGCATGTGCACAGTGTGTCGTCGTCGGTAAAAAATAAACCATGTAAACATTCTTCAAAATGGCTGACACTCACGAAGACGTTGGGGAGTCCATTCATAATACTATGCCCGTAATATCCTCCAAAAACGACCGGCAAAGACATCAACCAAAGATAAGAGTAAGAAGGCCAATAAATCTTGGTGCTACGAGGAAACGATTGCCTTGATAAACATTATGGAGAAGGAAACCACCCAATCTAAAACGGATGGTTTGACCCAAAACGGCCATGTTTGGCGGGAAATCGCGGACGAGGTGGCAAATGGTCGCAACGGTGACCAGTGCCCGGTAACGGTGTGTAAACACACAAAGGTCGGCTCCCGAAGGTTCTTCACGCATGCGTGTTAATACTGCTTTCGCGAGGATTGTCGGTCAATAAACAACGGATCGTTTCACACGAAGGTTTGACTAGATTCCTTGCGAAAAATTACGCTAGCGTAAGATTTTGTCGGAGGTCGGGACCTACTACAAAATTTCGCAAGGTTTGCGAAAATTTCGCAAGGAATGTAGGCGATGTAAAATATTACTGTTCTTTCACACGAAGCCCAAATTGTAATTTTTTACAAACAATTGTAAAATTTCGCAAAGAATGTTCGTTTTTTCCGTCGTGTGAAAAGGGCTTAAGCAGTTAAGATTGAGACTGAGTTTAAGATCAATCTTAAACCTTTGGGAAATCGGCCCTCGGGACATCACATTATTTACAAAAGAGCCACAGAGCCTGGACTTCCTGCATGCAGGATTTGTACACAGCTCAATTGGAAGGACAACATAAAAAACCACTTTTATTATGGAGATTGCATTGTCTGATTTTATCAACCTTTCACATGAAGAAACCTGTAGGCTACAGCTGCTATTTTAATTTAAAACTTTTGAATTTTATATGGAAACTATTACACAAAATGTAAACGTTCCGGTATGACCAGTGCCTGCCAAGAAGACCCTGGAATGTACAAGGTTACTCCTTTTTTTGTAAACACGAAGGTTACATGTTGTTAAAATCGCTTTTGTGTACTTTTAATGTTTTTAAAATTGTAAATTTCAATTGCAATACAGTCGTTGGGCCGCACTTTTTTGAATGCTTTCAGATAGATGAAAAGCCCATAAAGTGCAAACCCTAAAAATGAAACCTGAACTAAAAATATATTAATACAGTTGTTCATATACAGCCTGATGCATTTTATGTTTAATTAGTGAGATAATGGTTAATGAGTAATGCCCAACCACCGTAATCTCATCGATTCTCAATGGTAACTGGATACATGTGATTAAAACAACACTTGCTACGAGTGAAAAGTAAGTTAATACCCACGATTTAAGTAATTTTCCGTCTTAATGGCAGACCCGACACGCTTAAAAGCTCATCGCGTTACCTTTGTTTCTTTGTGCTTTTTGGACTCGTTTGAATGTTTCTTTTGTTGTAAATTCACGAGTCATGAAATCGCACGCGTGGCGTGTAACCTGTGTGTGTGGGTGTGAGTTAAGTGCTGGAGAGACCGCACGCGCAGGTGTCGGTAAATAAAGATGCTATACAATATTTTACAAGATTGATTACAGCATTAACAACGTGTTTGTTAATTGTCTAAAACTCTATTGGCGAAAACTTAGGTTAAAACAAAGGATCGCTGACGCACTATTTACCGACATCGAAAGAGTTGGTCTAAATGGCAACTGAAACAAAAACCCGGAAAAAACTTTAATCCTATGGTAACTTTGAACAATGCCAATATAAAACTAATTGCTACGACAAGAACCCAGTGTGATGGTTTAAATTTCCAAGATCAAATTCTCAGACGAAACGTGGCTTGATAGTTGCGCACTTATTGGCAATGCATTGATTTGTTCACGTTTCGTTCACGCATTGGAATTTTGTAAGTCCAAAACTGCTGAGGACAGTCACAATAAAATACCCCCACAACTAACTGGCTGCACGTTTTACATATTAACGAAAAGACAACAAAAAACACGAAATGAATGTCAACAAAGGAAACTGTTTCCTTCCTAAACGAGAAAGCAAGATCACGAGAAAGGCAAGCCGTTTTCTGGAGGATTTCTTCGCTGTGTATGCACTTTGTGTCTACAGTCTGACCCCCATGGTTTGACTCATGTATCAAGAGCGACACATCTTGCAATCATCCATACCGGGACCGCCCTAAGCACAGTCTCCCCCCCCCCCCCTCTCTCTCCCCCTTACCCCACCTCTCCTCCCCTGAAAAGACACAGGTTTACCCGTTCCTTTCCTCCATGGGGTGTACAGAGAAGAGTTTCCGCCCGGTTGAACGCGATAACTCACCCGTCAAATAATTAGCTGTAGGGCCACTTTGCAAACACCAAATAAACACGAGGAGGAGGAGAGCTTAGATAATTACCGACAATAGTATAACTTGTTAAACCCAGGACCGGCCGAGCGGAAAGTCTATTGACAAAATAGCCCTCCAGTAAAAAAAAAAAATCTTACTGGGTGTTCTTGGCAAATAAAGGTTTGACTAATTTGTAGGAATAACTGTTTTGGTTTGATTTATACGAGGGGGGAAGTTTGAATCTCCCTTGCCTTGCCTTCCCCTAAGCTGAAAAATCACAGCTGCATGATATGCAAGGGCCGTCGGGTCAGGCTATTATTAAGTACTGGATTAGTAATGAGGAGAGCAAGCTGGCATACCGAAACTGGTTAAGGGAAACTTTTAAAGAGCCGATTCACTCTTGGTCCTGTGCAAAGAATCACACCACGACAAAATTGTGTCTTCCATAATCGAGGTATAAAAAGAAATAATATTGTTCACTTACCAACAAGGTAAACACAAGATTGTTGAGGAAGGAGCGGAAGAAAAGATAGTCCTCCTTGATACAAAGAAGTCATTACAAAGAGCGAGAGGATGCTCAAGCAAGATCAACTGTAACAAAAGCATTTTTTTTTTATACAAATTTGATTTCTTTTAGAAATGAGTAAAACAATTAGTTTTGATCTCACAAGTCCAACACCTGCTGTTTGACAAATGAAAACATGTATATAAAGTTTGTTCTCATTATTTTCTCTTGACCTTGAAGACCGATTGAGCTCTGACTATCACAGGTTTGTTATTTCATGCATTACGTTGGGTCACATACTTTGTGGATATATGTCTTTGACGATTACAAATGTTGCCTTGATTTAAGGGGGACTTAGGGTCCACAGAAGAAGGTGCGCTTACCTATGTGTACCAAATTAAAATTTCCCTATGAGATCAGTTTGACTTGCCAAGCAAAACTTAGCACAGCATCAGTCACGATTCTATACATTCACAAATAACTTCATACTTTTCAGTGCTAATAGTAATAGCACGGCCCAATTTCAAAGAGTTGTTTAAACACTAAAAGTGGATAAACACAACAAAATTACGCTTTCCAGATTAGTGTTACCTGTCAAATAATACCATGTCACTTGTACCATTTGTGATCGGTAACCTGCTTAATTCAGCACAGCAGAACATTTCTAAGCAATATTTTCTGCGTCAGCAGCCCAGGTTTAAGTGTGCTTAGCACTTTTATAAAAACGCCTAGGTGTAATTTTTTTCTCTCTCAAGAATGAAAAAGGACCCGATGATTCAGGGTTCCCATGAAGGGAGTGTAGAGGAGAGAAGTTTTTTTTTTCTTCAACCGGGTGGTCCGGAGAGTGCCGACTCCCAACCGTGCCTGTCGTGTCCGAGGCCACGGCGATACCACGCGTTATTACGGCACGTTTCATTATGTAATTATCGCCGCTTCGGACATCCAAGGACAAACATTCTCAAGCCACTTCCGTTGGGTCTGAACGGATCTCGGTGGTCGGATCTTGTGTTTTTTTTAAATGTGGAGCAGGGACAGACTGAACTAATGATGGGGTGTCGTGCTGGGACGTTACTTCAAACCATTCCCCCTCAGAATGAGAACATCAATGGTTACTAAGTAAATAAAATACAAGTCAATTTGCTCTGGCAAAAAAAAGAAAAAGGTTTATTTACAAACTCCAAATCCATATAAAGTACTAAGCACAGTGGCACAACCACACATCTTCATGTTGGGGGGGGGGAGGCAAAGACACACTTAGGGGGCTACTTAACGCATTGGTCCATTCATCTGTGCACTGAATCGCTTTTTATGGGGAGGGCAAGAGTTCTGAGCGGGGGGGGGGGGGCTCCAGCCCTACCCCCGGTTACGCCACTGACTAAGCAGAAGTTATATCAAATGGCGTAAGAGATTTTTGACATTCTGTTCCTTTTTTGTATATAAAAGTTACAGAAGTTCTAGAACTATAGCTGACCATTTTGACATAATGGTTTTGTTCCCAAAATTGGAACGCACATTCGTATTTACATTGACGGTGATTACTAATTAATGCCCGTCAGTGTTGACTTGACTTGTACATTTGACTTCTTGTTGGTTAAACCGTGGAGGACGAGCCCCTTCCATGGTTACCACACTAGCGTCCATGACGGGGAAGGTCCCCGTGATGATTCAGAAAGAATTAGTCACTAAACAACAACCAAAAAACCAGCGGTCATTGAACGGTGTCTCAAAAACGAAAGTCCAAAAGAAAAAAGAGACCTTGAACAAGATTTGGGGATGAAAACAAATCACTCTGAGAACGGAACACTTGAGTTTAATCAAGCTTCACAAAGGATTACACATCAGGAACGAAGATAGACAATGAGACACTGGAGAGAGTGAGAAATGTATCAGAGCGTCTCCGGTAAAGGTGTAAAGACAGGGTCTGAACCCACAAGGCTCACTCCTGGAAAGGGCCTTTAGGTGTAATATATGTCACCTTCAAAAGCCGTTTCTTAGAATGTTCGAACTAATTTTGAAAATTTAATTTGATTGTTTACAAAATTCCATTAGCATGCCCCCAGAAGAAGAACAAAAGGGGGAACCCCCAGAAACCCCCCACGAAATCCGTTATTACGGATTCACAACCATTATTACGGATTCACAATCCGTTATTACGGTTTCACAATCCGTTATTACGGTTTCACAATCCGTTATTACGGTTCCACAATCCGTTATTACGGTTCCACAATCCGTTATTACGGGTTCACAATCTGTTACAAATACACAGTTGTGAATACTTAATAACAAATTCCGAATCCGTAATAAACGGGTCGTATCGTGAATAATAACGGATCGTGAATCCGTGACAACGGAATGCAGTGGCGTCACCAGAGGGGGGGCAGGGGGGGCCTGCGCCCCCCGCACAGAACCCTTGCCCCCCTCTTGCCCCCCCATATGAAATCACAGAAAAGTATATTCTTATAATATATAAATCAGTTAACATATTTAATGATAGCCTTGCACTTCTTTGGCACCCCCAAATTTAATCTTTGCCCCCACTTGCCCCCCCAAATGAAAATGTCTAGTTACGCCACTGACGGAATGGCATTTTTTTTTTGCGCTAAAGGGCTTTCGTGATATTTTCATAGGTCAATTGTAAAATACATTCATGAAAACATGGCGATTTAAATATATTATGAATACCACATCTCTTCCAACACTCTAACTCTACTGTCGAGATTGAGAGTATAGCCTACGCACTCCCAACCATATAGTAGGACTTCGTACGTTGTCTAAATGTCAAAGAGATACCTGACAAGAACATCACTTCCCAAACCTTCCGTGCACAACAGACCACTGAGGTTTACAAACTCTCTGTGAACATTTTGAAGCAGTAGCGTTGCGATCAAAGTCAACTACCTGCCATGCAAACATACATCGATTACTTTGAGGGTGACAATCACATTCATGGCAAACAAACCAAACATTATGCATGATTACCCCGGACGAAACAAGAGATGGCTTCGTGAGACAAATATCCATGCACCAGAACTTCACGAATGTTCACAGGTACCCACTGCCGCTTTGAACTTCCCGCACCCCAATAATAGAAATCATGGACAGCCCGTGGAGTCCATTTTCGATTTCCAGCGAAATCACCCGGCCCCAGCGAGTGCCGTGTGCGCCAAATTACAAATTGTCAGTTCGGAGTTAGAGAACGTTTACATATCATTCAGTCGGCAATAAAAAAAAGTTCGGCCACACCAAAGCAACAACAAGTGTGTATTTTACGTTACGCGGCTGTCTGCCCCTTTGTACGTCACTTTGTACCGTTACCGACTGAAGAGAGCGCACCATGGGCACCAGATGAGTCAAAAAAATTGTTGCAAGGCATTTAGCTGCGGGAGTTGGTAAATGGCATCCCCATTAGTATGTGTGATACACCTGTATTCTTCTGCCGTCCACCCTACGGGCTTGTATAATCGTTAACGGTTTTTTTCTTTTGGGGTGAATGTAAGCTACGACACAACAAATCTAATGCCGAGTGTTGCGTTTTGCTGTTTGTTATAATCTGCCGATTTCGCTTGGTAATTTTAGCCGGTATGAAAAGCGCGGCACGCGGGGGCCTACGGTCTGCAAACTCAATGCACCACTCGCAAGGTCAAACGTGCAAATACTCCACTGACCCATTTACACTCCCATACACTAGTGTTTTTCTAGGTTTTCCCTTTTTCCCCCTCCGGTTTTGTTTGTTGCGAGAGATTACTTTCTTGACAACCGAGCTGCGCGGTCATTCTCTAACGGAGTGACTCAGGCGGGTGTGTGTGTGTGTAATTCTACGGGGCCGTTTTAGTTTGGTATAACGTGTCACGAATTCAACAAACAAAAGAGGCTACAGATGTATGTGTAAATGAGCGAGGCAATTTGCAACAAAATGGCAAGAAAGTGTACCACTCTTGGCCGAATGATGCATGGCTAACGTGTGTATACGCAAGAACTGGGTTGGTCGTTGCTCTTATGGTAATTATTGCATTGAAGTACAATAGTTCGCCATGCATTGCCGCACTATTACATGCTGACGTCATATGTTGATACGGTGAGGTAATGCGTTGGGCTCGCTGCTCATATATCCCCAAGCTGCCATGGCAGTAAACTGGGTCGTGGGAGTTTCGGATAGAGGCCTGCACTTGATGCACTACTGGTAAGCAGATAGCACCAGACACGCACCGAACCAGCTAAAATGCATTGACCCACACTGTCTATAACTGGTTCCCGCGATACTGCTAAGCCAGTGGACAAACTCTGTTTTTCTGGTGCTAAGCTGATTGTTGTAAGGCTCAACGACAGCTGTAGCAGCATTTCTGTAATATTTACAAGGTCTGGGGGAAAGGGTGAACTTTGACATTGAGGTCGCACGTCAAAAGTTAAACATTTACATCGCAAAAATCCTTTAGAATCCAGATAAAATGCCTGCACTATAAAACCCAGTAAAGTGGAAAATAGTATCATCTGATTTTGGTTCAAGAAATATATATAAAATACAGGCAGGCCTATATCATTACGCCCTCTATGATATTCTTATACTTTATACTTCGTAACATTTCAATGGTTATCGTAAACTATTTCTCAGAGATGTATTAGAAGCAACAAATAGTACATCGGACTTTAAATTTAATTTGGCATTTTTAGAAAGGGTTGTGCAATTTCAACACCGGTTCACAAAAACATGACTCGTTTTAAAACTTTATCAAACTGAATGCATTTTTCCCCATGTGCGAGATAAGTCATAGGCTACCCATATTATACCAGTCGATTTGACATTAACATTCTTTGATCTACTTCAGTGCATCTTTGAAATCATTAACCTACATAATGCCATTTGTAAAACAGATAATGGACCCTGAATAATGTATAATCGAGAGAGACAGACTCGGACTCCTTCCACTCCAGACAATATTTGTCTTTGCTCTTCAAAGAAACTCTGCCAGAATCATCAAGCTCTATAAAAAAAACCATAAAAAACCCTCCTAGATCGAACGTGGCAAACGCATCTCCTGAGACATGATGGAAACATGCAATAATATTGCGTGTCCGCAGTCTGTCCACACGTTTATCAAAGAATGTTCGTGTTTACCGCGTTAACGACATGCGATAGGCTTTAAATAAGTATGTTTTGGGGTGTTTTTGTTATTATTTATGACAAACGTCACTGGTACACAAAGTTGACCTGGTTCCGACCGTCTTGCGGGAACTATTTCCCCATGACATGCCGTCATTTTCTAGGAAAGGATTCAGTGAATAAAACCTTATTTCTCTGGACTATTTGCTAAGAGAATTTAAATAGGCATTCAAGGCAGAGAAACAACATCGCTAAAAAATGGTTTTCTTATTACACTCGAAGACGGGGCCGTGAATTTTAAAGACATGTTCACGGACTAGTTTAGGGATCCGTGTTTCGAGCAGACTAAGTTTTTTAGAGCTGGGCAGATATCGACAGTGCTAATAAACATACGAAAATAAATTGTTTGGAAGTGAAGAGGCATACGACAATTATGCAGAATTTGTTTCTCTTTAAAACACTATCATACATTACAGTTGGCTTTGAACATAGGAAAGCCCTCTCATATTATCATACAGCCAGCACACGTGCATTGCAATCCACAACACGTTATCTACCAGTGGAGAAAAATCACCTCCACAAGAACACACGACCAATCAGAAACTACTTCTCTATGAACGGCCAATCACAACCCGTTGTGGGAGGGGCCTAAAAGGTGTACACTGTCTGCAAGACGGGGGCAGTGTGTAGAGAGGCACGGTCGTACAGCACAGCCGCCGTAAGTCTTGTTTCCCTTAATTATATGTCAATAAACGATTCAAAATATACGAAAAAGTGGGTGAGAGAATACACGGGGTTGCTGAAGTGGTTGGAGGAGTGCCGGTGACTAAACATCGTCGCCTCATAAAAGCCGAGTTGCCCCTCGAGCGTGAGTCACTACGATTGTTAACATTCACGGAGTAACACTGCCGAAATTTCTGTGTGGCTACTCAATTTTGTTTTAATGCACAAGGACATCATGAGCGTACAGATTTCGGATATGGAGAGGCCTTTATCTCGGGGAAGTGACGGGCCGGTTAGCCCGGGCTGCAGCGAGTCCGGCTCGGAGTCTTCAGACACGCTCCACGGTGACACCCCTTCTTTAGACCCCCGGTTCTCACCGTCCATCCGCGATGCCGTCAGCCGGGTGCTCCAGGGTTACGACTGGTCCCTGGTCCCGATGCCAACCCGAGTCAGCGGTAACCCCAACGCCAAGCCCCACATCAAGAGACCGATGAATGCCTTCATGGTGTGGGCCCAAGCAGCTCGCAAGAAACTAGCCGACCAGCACCCGCACCTACACAACGCCGAACTCAGCAAGACACTCGGGAAATTGTGGAAGTGAGTAACTCAGAATGAATTTATGTGGTCTGTGTCATAAGGTCTTGTCTATAAATTAATTATCGTGAATTAAGCCTGAGTAATATACATTCCAGAACACCTGTATGTGTGCGGTGACAACATTGTAACATTCCTTTCACAATTTTTAAATAAACAACATGAGCACTGACTTTTTTTTATGATTCAAAAGCTAAACTGCAATAAACAAGGCACGCTGTCGGTCGGTTGAAAAAATTACGTGGGTGGATTGACCGCAACCGACGGTGCACTATTTCAGAAAGTTGATCAAAATATGCCAATCTGAAACTAGCTGTTTATGGTGGACCACAGAAATGCAGAATCTTAAAATGTTGATAGTTGTAAACGTGTTGGGGAAATTTAAAACTGATTTTAATTCGCAAGTGTAACCTTGATTGCTGAGAGCATGCAATAATGCCACACAAGACAAGAGAAGATACAGCAGTGGTGCTTGTGTTTCTAAATGAATACCAACTTTGTAGTTTTAGGCTGTATGATTTTCTCTCCTGGCTATAAGAACCGTAAAATGGGCAAATGAAAACTGGTTGTTCTTGCGGTGACATAAAACCATTGCGAGAGCGACTTTCATCACCGTCTTTTAATACCATCAAACTTGCGGTCATTCTGAGGTAGCGCCAGGTTCACAATGGTTTTTCACCGATTTGCAAAACATTACACTTAACAGTTTTATCTCTTCTGCTAGCTGTCGACATGGTTGGGTAAATTTTACAGTGTTTCCAATCTTCCATTGTGCTGGAACTTTAAAATTGTACACGGCGAACTTTTCAACTTTTGAACCCTTTGCGATGGTATTGAAGCGGATCGCATGTGCATTGTTTATGGCAAGTTTTAGCTGTATGACGAAATCCCCCCGACTTGTCGTAATTGTGTTAGCGTTTTTTAGTGCTCACTTTGTTCTGTTTAGTTCGGTGTCAGTGAGTGTATCTGCTAAATCATGCATGCTTTGGCGGCATTTCTATCAGGCTGATTTTAAAATTAGAGGGAGTACTCTTTGTATATTGTTCAAAGTTGAAACAAACTTCACAGCTGCCCTATTTTTATGGGTTGTACTACAGTATAGAGAATATTAGTTACAATGCAGAGTTTGTTTGCGTGTGCTGGACCAAGAGACAGAAGTTGTGTTTTGTTTTACTACTGGACGTGTCTTCAACATTTTGTACAATAGTCTCCAAAAACTCCGTTCAATCAATATTGCTCTGTATTGTGAGATACTTCAAAATAATACTTTAATAATTTCCCCTCTGAAGACAAACCGGACTCGAGATCTTTGAATTTTTAATTTCAGTGTTTGCATTATAAAATCTCACCATGGCCCGACTCTTGAGCAACACTAAACACGCATGCATTACATCTGACGTGTATTGTTCGAGAGCATGTCACATGCCCCCCATTGATGAAGTTTCCCTCCAACGTGTATTTCTATTACTCCCCGTGCCCCAGTTGCACTCGCCGACTTCCATCAACAATGAAGACAAAAACGTCTGCAGTCATTCTATCATTAGATTGTCAGCAATCCCTATCAAACACTCTCGATGACTTAACAACCAAGGAAATATGAAAGGCGGCGTCTTTAAAAGCCTGTGAGAGTTTCTATTCTCTAACAAGTCATATCCTCAAGGCTTCCTATCAGTCACACCGCTGGTGCATAGAAATTACGAAGAATGGCAAAAGACCGCCTCCGTCACCAACAGACAATAGAAATTGAAAGGGGTTTTTCATTATTTAAACTGACGGGGTATGCCATAATTGAAGACTATAAAAATGTAAAGCCATCTGATGCCTTTATTTTTGGTCTCATGCATGATTGATTTTTAGGGTCTCGACAATGCGTCATGGACCTGTCGACACCATCGCTTCGCGAACTTTTGAAAAGTACAGACTTTATTTGCAGAGCATTGAATGATTTTAATATTTTTTTCTTCTTCACTTTATCATAAAGCTATGATTGAATTCTAACTAGAATTTAAATGTGAAATCATGGGTATTTGCAGGTATATATTTATAATCAGCACAATTTCTGAAATGTTTATAAATTTTGTAAATCGTGCACAAAACAACACCCAAATGCAGTTTGTGAAATGCCTTCTTTGCTTACGTCTACTTTATATCAGCTCAGCTAGCTGTATTTTGAAAAGTTTACATTGAGAGTTAACAAGTTACTTTTTTCTTTGTCTTTCTGCAGACTGTTGTCAGAACCAGAGAAACAGCCCTTCATCGAGGAAGCCGAACGTCTTCGCCAGCAACACAAGAAGGACCATCCCGACTACAAGTACCAGCCAAGACGACGCAACAAGAGCAACAACAAACCCAGCAAGGGGCCTCTGAGTTCCGACTCCACGATTTGCAAGGGGTCTCGCTCTCCAGGAGACACCAGCAGTGACGACGGCAGCAAGAGGTACGCAGTCCATGCCACACCTCAGCAGAATGGTCCTCCTACACCGCCCACCACGCCCAAGAATGATGTGGACTGTCTGAACGGGCAGCCGCCACAGAAACGCATGAAGTACATCCAGCTCCTGAAGGGTGACCGTCAACAGCAGCAGCTACCGATGGACTTGGCGGGTGTGGACGTTCGAGATCTAAGTAGCGACATGATGGCCAACATGGATGGCCTGATTAACGAGGACCTCGATCACTACCTCGTGGCAAGCTCCGCCCAAAGCCCACAGGCGCAACAAACCTCCAACTGCAACACGTACGCCATGATGAACAGTTGCCAGAACCTAACGCGGTCAGAGCAGTGGGTGAACCGGCAGGGTATACCCCCAATACCCGTCTCTGTCTCGGTCTCCAACACAATGAAGCTGGAGGAGGAGATCTTGTCTCCCGAGCAGCACTTCTCATCATCACCTACCTCAAACCAAGTACAGCCTTACGACTTCAGTATGCAGCCTCACTATGCTGAGTACCCCTCGCCCACCGGTCAAACCTATGACTATCCCCAGCAGCCTCAACCAGCCCAGATCGGTTACTATGCAAACAATCCCAACAGTCCGTCTGCGACCACGATGCCCTCCTCCTACCAGTTCCCACAACAGCAGGCTTCACCAGACCAAGCATACCTCTCAGTTGAGGGTACGCAATCCATCCTCCCAGAAGCCCGCACGTGGAACACCTACCCGAATCAGGCCAGGTCTTGGGAAGACCATTCCACAGACAAATCGTGTAAAAGAAGCCCCATCAACTAACTTTGTGTGTCTGATGGAGGGTCCATCAATGAACTTTGTGTAACCTGTCGATGAACACTCGTATGAATTGTATCACTGTTGGGTTACACGTTACTGCTGAACACGCTGTGCGTGTCCTGTTAAACCATTAAGTTAGTGTTCTGATTGTGTGAAGGAAAGAATGTCCTGTGTAAAGTTGCCTTGTAAATAGAGTTTCATATTTTTATTAAGTTATGTGGGCTGAGTCATTTTATGAGTTTAAGGGTGAATGTGTATACATAGGTCAACAGGTGCATTTAGCATTGGGTGGCAGCCTTCTTTTGCGATGGGTGTTGTTTTCTACCAGTAACTTGGGCCAAAAACAAAATGACAAGAATCTATGCAATCTTTTACAACCACAACTGGGGGACGTCGAACTGCATTTTAATTGACCTGTTATATACAGAGTTTCAAGTGTACACAGTGAAAAGAAGGTATCATTTTTTTATGCTTTCCAAGCTTGGGTTTGATTATTGCGTACTTAATCTTACTTTAATGTCGTTTTGCAAAAGTCTGGCACCACTGTCAAAGTCGAATATTTTGGTGATCTCTTTTCGAAACCAAGAAGGTAGCAAGTCTTACTAGTCTGACAAGATCCATATTCGGTTTAAGTTTATAATATCTTCTATTATATAAATAATATGAACACTTTGAGAGTTTATGTTTCAATAATAACCATATCGAATGGTTACGAGAAAAATATTGTCTTCCATAATATTGCCGTCTTCAACAGTCATTTGTCAATTTTCTAAACGCAGAGTAAGAATTCACTTTTTATACTAAAAGTTTTATAAAATAGATTGGGATGGTTGATACTAGAGAGATAACTTCGATTCAGTGATTAATAATACAAAAAAAATCCACGCATGTAAAAAGTAAATTTTTAAAACCATTTTTGTAAAAAGAGAAACATTTTGAAACGAACTGATTTTTGGTACATTTGTTAAGTTTTTTTTTTGTAAATGTAAATAGCTTGAGATTAATTATTATTATAAAACTGTTCACCTTTTGTGATTAGAATAATTAATAGTACACAATACAAGTTTTAATTTGAAGTTAACAACTTAAAGATAACCAGGGTCCACCTTTTCGTAATCGAGAGAAGCAAGGCAGAATTTGCTAAGCAAATTGTAGCAGACAAGAAGTCACTCATGACCTCATACATCATGCCACAGTTTTGGTTGGTAACCCGTATATGGGGTAAGCTACACTGCTTAGCAAGACTCTGTGCCCAGCGACTCTAGTGAATTGACCCCAATATCTCTGTAAGGGCCAACCAGGGCTCAGTTCGGTTCTTAAATTTGAGAAACAGTTCTTCATTGGAATAAATGGCTACGGTGAACAAATAGAAGTGAATACTTGAATTCAACCGAATTTCTTGCTACAAATTTATTAGTGTTCTATGCAAAGGATTTTTTTATACAATTTGTAAGGCACTTCACTGAGTACATTTTGCACAGCTGCGTTTCATGACCTCTCCCTCCCCCGAAGCACTACTATAATTTCCTGCTCTGTCCCTTGGTACTCCAGTAAGAAATCGACACTTCGAAGACATACTCGTCACCACCATTCCTTTTTCGAGCCGCAATTTCGTCCCTTAGGATCCAAGGTAGTACTCGCTTTTCGAGCCGCAAATTCATCCCTTTATGGTTCACTGTAATTCCTTCCACATCTCCACACGAGTCATAAATTCAAGTGCAACCCGCAAGTGACAAATAATTCATCAAAGCAAAGGAAACAAAACTCGTGTCGAACCCATCCCGAAGGAGAAATAACCCATCTTTTCACACCCAGTGTTTGAAATATTTGTGTTTTGCTATTCCAGGATTTTCAACAAACTGGCTCTATTTTTGATTCTGGGACCACACAGGTTCAGGAGTGGTGGGGGTCGGATGTGTTACAAGTACCCATAATACCTTTACACTAAACATGTGGCCCAGACCACTTAGCATCATAAATATCGGCCGAAGCTCTTCGTTTTTGGCCAAGGAAATGCAATTTACCCACCACAGTCATAAAAAATTAAGTTTAACAAAACCAAGCTGGGTTGTATTTTTAAGAATTTTAAAGGAGTGTTTCTGGGAGGGTATCGGCCACAAGGGAAAAATGCCATGTTTTAATGGCGAAGGGTTTTGACTCGGTCGGTCAAGGTAGTTTTATTCCAGAACTGTTCTTAAAGTCAGTCTTAATCGTTGTAAAATATATCAAACATTGTTTACTGAAATTGTTTTGCTGGATGAGCAGAGACATGGGGAATTCGGTTTAACCCACGGAGGAAAGTTTTCTGCATGGTTGGCTCAAAAGTTGTCCATGACTTGGTGTTTGTAATGTTACAGACCCACCAAACAACTTTTTTTAATCCACGGGCTTTGATGTGAACTGTGTGCATAGAAACGATGCACACTGTGGAGTCCGCTTTGGTCCAGAACATACGGTGTACCTACCGGAGGAGGTGACACAACGTATTTCTGTCCAATCTCTCAGTGAGCTGCCTCTGACATTACGACCCATCTACACTGTCACCCCAAAGTATAATTTTTTTTGCTTTTGACAGACAGACAGACAGACAGCGGAGCAAGGGTTGGTTTAATATATGGTTTTAATTGCCTCGCAGCTCGTGCGTTTTTTACTAAAAGTTTTGTTTGATAAACGTTATTTTCTAGTATGGTTCCACTTTTTCGGTTTTAAGTAAATTTTGTAGGTTATTGTAAATTAATTCAAGAATTTTACTTTTTATTTAACATTCCTGTTTTATTTAAAAGACGTCTGTATTTAAGTTTCCGTGTGGACACAGAGTGTCTCGTTATTCTGTTGGAACAATAAAATGATATTGAAAATGTGACTGTTTATTGTTTTGATTCATCATTGATTGGTCATAATTGGGAAAGCAGCATCAATAGATAAATAGCTCCCGATTGAGAACGCAATTTAGATTTTGAACATGACTCTGAAAGGATCTTCTAAGTTCGTTAACCCTGGAAGTGGTTGGAGATTTTGGTGGTGGTGGGGGGGGGGGGGTTGTGTGTGAAGGAGGGGGCGGGCCCGTCCAATGATCCTCTACTAGGCGGTGTGGGAGAGCTACATCTTGGTGGGGCGGGGAACCTGAACAAGCATAATTATGTATCCGTTTGGTTTAAAATGAGATTTTGCTTTTGTGTGACTCATACTGGTGTGTACTTAACTAGCGTAGATTGAAAGGTTACACGAAAAGAACTTATGTTGATTGGACACCTACAGCGGGGGACGGGCCGGTAACCCCCCCCCCCCCCCCAACACACACACACACACACCCCGACCTAAACGTGCATGTAAGAATGGTTTGGAATTAATACAGCAAAACCCACCCCCTCTAAACACACACACACACAAACCATGTCTTTACCAACGCTTGCCCCACCCCAAATAAAAGTGTCTAGGTAGGCTAGCTACTCCACCGCACCTGTACAACTGCTTATTAAGTTGTTCTGAGCTTAGCAAAAATTGTGTAGTTTCTGCTTAAGTTCAGAGATTTCGACCATGGACATTTTGATAACTAATCTACACTCATAATTACAACATAAAGACGAATTTGCCCACACGTTTTTTTTACCAGCAGCTTTCAAGCTGAAGTAAAACCGAACAAGATCGTTTACAATCCAAAAGGCAATGGCCAGGTCGGCCTCCTACAAAAAGTGAAAGAAAAGTACAGAGAATGGAGGTGTTACGGCAGAGGTCAAAAACCCTAAACACAAGACAGCCAGGCTAGACCTATAAAACTCCACAAAAGACTTATTTTCTCGGAAATCTATATTTTGAAAACCTGTCAAAGGCTCGATCCTATTAATATGATTTCCCGCAAAAAATAACACCTGAAAATTGAGCGCGTTTAAAGCACAATCTGCTCATCGGTGCAGAAGTAAATTGTTCTTTCACCGCTCACAAGAGCTGAAATAATTTCCCAGGGTCACTGTTAAGTTAAACTTCAGCTTGTCTCTGTGATCACTTAACTTAGGAGAAGTAATGCTTTTGTGTTGGGGAGTGGGGAGTGCAAGAGCTGGTTGTGTACTTGATCTCCGGTGGAGAGTCATTCCAATGGAATGTTAGTGACAAATGACAGGCATGTTCTTAGCAAATGGTTTTTGTGGTTTGTCTGAGTTCCCATGTTGCTCGGTTACACGCACACAAATACTCCTATATATGCAACTGATCATCACGATGAGCCATGGGAGAGTAGGTGCAATTAAAGCGACATTTTCAGTCACTGGCCAGTGGGAATTCCCCGATTACCTCACCTGGCGTTTGTCATGTAAATTTGTAGCGAGACCCGAGAGTGACTTTAGACATTGTCCATACGGCGAGGAAGGCAATGCGTTTGTTGTTAATTCACACAGTGCGGAGCAATGGTCGTTGGCAAGAACGTGGAAATCTGAAGTCCTCGGTAAATATACATGAACATCCAAACACAGGGTCTTGCCTTTCCCAGACCCAAGTACATCGTGTTGCTTCTAGAGCAGACAGCTTTAACAACCCTGCTATCATCTAAATTGTGTCCCTTGATATTGTATCGGCCTACGGCTACAAGATAAATTACTCCAGCAAACACAAGTTCTTATTTCAATATGCCAAATCAAAATAAGCACAAAGAACTTCCACAAAATCCATGGCAAAAAACAAGCACCCATTCACTGTTTCCTAAAAAATCGTGATAACCTTCAACAAGTTGAAATGTTTTTTGAAATCTAGAACGAATGTACTTTTCCAAACCAAAGACGACCATGCACCTTTAAATCCATTCGAAGAAAAAAAATGAGAGCATTAATCTGGAATTAAACTCTACCCAAAACCACTACATTTCACATGAGTTTGTGCCCATGCATGCGATTCAAGGATGAATCAGCACTAGCTTCAGGGAGCAAATAGCCGAGTGGCCTCCGGAAGGAGAACTCCTTCGGAATACAAGAAAGGATGGTGGAGTGGGGACGAGGCATTAGTCAGTAGTTTTCTTCATGATCAGGATTCAAGATTACAGCTACCAACGTCTTGGCCTAAGGAAACGCATTGATCGATATTTCAGTTTTGTGTTAGACGTTGGAGTCTGAATCACACCCAGATTTAGTTCAAAGGGATGATGCCATGCATTGGTGCGAAGAAGATCACAATTTCAATTTCTTGCTGTCTTCAAGACTCATCCACAGTAGCATGTAAATACATGTAATGCTCATTAGAAAAGAGCGCGAACACACGTTTACACTGGTGTTACGTCATCAAATGTTGCACTGACAAATAGATTCGAAAACATAATTTTAACCCAAAACATATTTCCCACAGCCGGTGTCAACTTTACACCAAGAAATATACATTCGGTTTGTATTAACGGTTCAACGCAACAAATTACGGATGAGACAATAAGCTGTGGGTCCCGACTAGGACTGTGAGTGCTAGGGGTTAAACCTGGTTCTGGTTCACAAAGCAAGTATCCTTGTTTACAGGCTTCCTCAGGCTTGCGAGATTCAGAGATTAAGTTCACTTATGAGGCATCCTCGGTTTCATTACCACCAGAAATATATAATTATGATCTACTAATAATTATGTATTGTAGGTTTTTATCCTATAAGAAATAGGCATCTGACTATATGCCTATCTATCATAATTAATGTATGGTACCGCTATAGGAGAAAGAGAAAGATGACCGCAACGTCGAAACGAATACTGTGCTTGATGTGCTTAGTGCACTTTTAAACAACGCACCTTGACAAATTGTTCTCCAAAATAAGGTCCTGCAAACTGAATGACCCCTAAATAAAATAACGGCCTTGCAAACATACACTCGGATGAGTTGTAAATGGTACATTAACAATAACAGAGATTCAATCTTGATTTCATTTCTTGAGATTCTAAACAGTTTTTCACCCACAAATCAAAGTAGCTGTTTGATGCCTCTTCACAACCACCACTACAAGGGTTTCAAATTGTTCCCGTCAACTGTGTCGGTCTCTTTCGGTCTTTTCAATCTAGACATAATCTCCCCTCACCTGTGGAGTCACCATTGTCACCAAACAAAACCTTCTTAATCTACTCCCATAAAAAGGAAACAAAACCCCTGTTTTTAAATGTATAGTTTGACTCACTTTCCCCACTGTTCTTTATCTCTGACTGTTATTTTTCGTCTTTGGTTCTGTCAGTTCTCTATTCTCCAGAAGAACAGTAGCCTGAATGGGATTATCTTACGGAAAGAGATGCGAAAGGAAGCGTCCACAATGGGCGTCCATCATTTACAGGTGAATGGCCTTTTGCCTTTTATACCGAAGATCAAGCTGCGGTTTTTTCTTGCAAGGTTCGTCTCGGACGTTTTTTTTACAGAGTATTTCTTCTTAATATTTTGTTTTTATCTCCTTCGTTGGTACTAATGACCGGCAAACCACTGACATCAAAGAAGTGTTTGTATACCGGAGCATCACTTTGATTCCTTACCACACTGCTGACTTAAATGCTATCATCTTTTAAAGATAAGGCGGCAAACCCTTCTCAGTCGAATAGCCCTCCCCACCCCGCCCCCCCCCCCCCACAACAAAAGAAAACAAAGGGATCCACAAACGATTCTTAAATGTAAATTAAAAGGATAAAACATTAACATTCCAAGCTTCCTCAACATTACTTTGCCGTCGCAACCTTCAGACTGACTCGAAACTGGTTTTAAAAGTGGGATTTTTAACTCAAATTCCGAGTCAGTTTGTCAAATATCAGACTCCGTGTCACATTGACTCAGTAATGGGCCAGGCCCAATTATTCCAAGGTAATCCAAGGTAATTAATCCGGCAAACACTACTTACTACATAAGGCTATATCTACGATGCAATACCCCCCCCCCCCAAAGGAAACTAGTTTATTTTATATTAAAATAAATACATGATAAGTAAACACAATAATGTTTGTATAATCAGGTCGTACATTTACCGAACGACAGTGGGGGAAAAAAGCGGCACTATACTGTAACTGTTGAACAAATCGGTGAAACCGAATAAAGAAATCATCGTTCCTCAGTTCACACGATTTACCAACCTACAACAAAAAAACCGAATCCAAATCGATCATAGATGACCCGTTAGCTTGGACTACAAAGAAATATTTAATAGTCTTTTCACTTGTGCGATTGGAAAGGTGCAAGTTGCGGGTCATGCATTCAAGGATGTTCATCCAACCCTGTCCTTTTATCAATGGACAATGGCAGCTCCAAGTGATAAAGCTTAGAGAAAGACCTTTTAAAGTGAGAGGGTTGGTGTGTGAAGTAAACAATTTCACGAAATCGCTTAGGCCCTATTTGATATTAAATTCAATGCAAAACTTTTGTAAAGATTTTAAAAATACACAGTTCACGGGTTCTTTTTCACATCATATCCCAATACGTGAATACATAACCCACTAATTAAAATAAATATTCTTAATTCTGGTCTTTAAGTCATAGCGTTTTGGGTCAACTCTCCTTGTTTTTGTTTTGTTTGTTTGTTTGTTTGTTTGTTTTTGTTTGTTGTTTGTTGTTGGTGCTTTATTGTTGTTGTTGTTGGGTTTTTTTGAGGGGGGAGGGGGCATGGGGCAAACATAGAGAAGCAATACTAATAGTGAATTAATCCACTATTGGAAAACTTATTCACCCTATGATGCATACATTCTCTGAATCTCAATAACATTATATTGGATTAATTATCGATCATGGTCATAATTACTGCACATAAACTTCCAGAATTTTTAAGAGGTGCAGACTCCTCAACCAAAATATTAATATTGTATTTTCTTCTTATCTACAGCTACTTTCCTTTCACTTTTATAAAACATCGCTTTACCTACTCCGTTGACCTCCTCGAAATCCACCCACCGGATTCACTTCAGTGCCCCCTCCCCTAACCCCGTCAGATCTTATCTGTTCTTTATGAAGCGCCTCACATTTGTCTTGTGTGTACAGCTGTTTTCACAAACTCTGAAACTCTGAAATTAATATATTCAAAAATTATTTTTTAGAAGAGAGACAATGTTACAAATGGCTTAAAATCGGATGCATGGCATAAACAATTGATAAGAACATACTTACGTCATCCAGATAATATGCCATAATCTATGTGTCCATCAGAGGAACTATTAATTTCATATTTTTAGCAATAACCTAAAGCTATGCCGTCCCTCTAAACAAAGAAACTGGAGTTGTCTGCGTGGGCAACGAATCCATAACAGCCCGGCCTTTGGACGGCCCAGAGGGTCAATTTTTGCGATTATGAACAGATTAAAAGCTACAATTACTGGCTGAAAATACTGACAGCTTACGACAGACCCTGGGGGTCCTAACGGTGTAGAATTATTCATCATCCACTCCACATTCACCCCTCTTTTTCGGTCAGACCACGGGAAAACATTGTGGTTTAAAAAAATACAGAAAGGCTGGCTTGGCGGCGAGGTTGTGGGTTGGGACTACGTGCAATATACTCAGTCTCTGACACTCTCTCAACGAGCCAATGTATAATCATAATTACTGGGCCCAATTTCATATAGAGCTGCTTAAGCAGAAAAGTTTGATCAATACATTTCTGCTTAGGAAACAAAAAAATAGGCAGGATACCAGTCCCAAACGTTGCGTGTGATATGGGATTTCGGCTGATAACCTTATTCTGTTAAGCATAATTGTCACTGTGCTAATCAGGTCTATGAAAGAGCTGCTTATAGCTTAATTACCCGGCAAACTTATTTGCGAAGCAGACATCACCAAAGAACCGGTAACATGGTTGGTCACGTATTTGCGCTTAGCAAGCATGCTTGCTAAGCAATAATGAGTGCTTTGCAATGAGAAAGGCTCCTAGGTAAACGGAAAAATTGCTCCGGCAATGTGAAGTAAGTCATTGTGTTATAACTTCCACACAAACAAATGACTTTGGAAGGTATAACCGCAGAATATTGCCAACAAAAACACTTAGTTTAAAAATTATTTCAAAGATGTGATTTTGACAACTGTTAAATCATTTTTTTTTTAAGTAAAATTATCGACGTCTCACTTGAATGAAAACGGAAAGAAAAAAACCCACCACGGATTTACAGAGGGAAAAGCCGGAAATTGGCGTTTGGGAACCGAAAGAAACCACAGGCAGTTCATTTCTGTATCTTGACAGATCAATAATTTTTCCTTTCTGAGCTTTGTCCACAAATTCTATTGTAATACTCGGTAGTACCCACAGCAACTCTACAAGTACACGATACATGTAATGAAACAGTGTTTGTACTTTAGAGGGTTACAACTGAAAGCCGTAACTTTCTGGACTCCTTAGTTTGGCCCCGAGGCATCAATGGTTTCAACCCCCCCTTCTCTTCTGTTACTGCACACAAACCCCAAAAGCCCCTTCAGAATTACAGCCAGTTCGCTCAGAGGTACGGCATAATGGCCGAGGGTTAGCGTCTATTGTCGTCAACTAAAGCTTTTACTTAACAATAATTACCGGGTGAATAGAGAGAATTGAATCAGGGGGAACGTGTGGTCTCTGCGGCCGTGCTTTGAGTTCAGCAAAAGCCGATTCAACTGACTGAAATACGGTAGCCAAGGTCACAGTGGGACGGGGATAAGAAAAGAGAGAGAGAGAGGGAGAGAAAAAAAGACACAGATTTCTGGCGGCAGGGAGTAAAATCGGGATTTGATTTCAGAGTCTATTCACTGGGAGTTTGGGTGAAATATTCCCTTTCTTTCGGTAGATTTTTATCGAGTAAATTTTCCACTCCCCACGATATTTTATAGTCAGTGTAAACTTTAGATGGTTTTTGAACTGGGATTAGTTGTTAAAATTGTATACAATTTAAGTCGGCATTTTTTGCATGAAGCGATACAAGAAAGAAACACGACTCTATACCCGGACTGCACTTCAAACCCTACCCCAAATGCACCTGAGCACTGCACGAGTAACACTTTCAGCTACCGTAGTCGAAAGTGGGTGTCATGGAAGGTATAGAGGTTCACCGAGTGTTTGTTTGCAGTTTGGGCATTTTGATATGGTTTGCTCCAGCTCTAAACAAAAAACAACATTCTGCGGCTGTTCAATTTCCAACCGAATCTTTGACAACACAAGCACATTATTTTATTGTGTCTTTTAGGAATCCTAACCTGAAAAGTGCCTTGAACTGTAAAGTATACACTCAAAAAAATAAATAAATAAAATCCCGCGGGGGTCAGAAGTTGACCCGGAACGGGGTCAGGCTGACCCGGAACGTGGTCAGGCTGACCCGGAACGTGGTCAGGCTGACCCGGAACGTGGTCAGGCTGACCCGGAACGTGGTCAGCAAATGGGATTTCAACTCAGATTCTGCGTCAGTTTGACACAGTGGGTCATTTGTACACAGTGATTCCGAGTCATACGACCCAGAAATGGGTCATACCCCAACGGAACCCGGATCACGGTCACTTCTGACCCGGAGTTGTTTTTTTATAGAGTGTATAACCATTTGGGCCCGAAGATACGTGTGAAGCGAAGATGTGTGAGGAATTTCAGTTTTAGATGTGTGAGGAAAACCTCGCAATCGGGTTTGGGACTGAAAAGAAAACCCACGCAAAGCTCTGGTCCAAAGAGCAGGATTCGAACCGAAGTCCACAGAGGTGAAAGGCAACGAAAGAAGAAACCGCCGAGCTAATCTCAATGCCGGCCTAATTCAAACAAACATCTTGACATTCCTGAAATATTTCATTTCACCAAACCCATCTTCTTATCTCACCAGTGGCAGTAGCGGCTTCAAGACCATTTCTGGCCCGAACCGAAATCTTTCCATTTCAAATCAGAAACTTAACATTTGTTAATAATATGTCAAGCAAGTTAACTGCAGATATGTTACGATCCACGTACGTCACTCACAATTATGCATAATATTGGCAACTCAATATCAATTTTTACAGCAACATGGCACTTTGTCAACACCTTAGTGCGTATGAACAGTTATTACACGAATTGTTTAATGATTGTGAAGTTATTTTGAACACAAACAAAAAACACAGCTCTGTTTGTTTATTGAAAGGGGGGGGGAGAAATAAGCCAATCTTTGTTTGATTATATGGTTTGATAAGAAACACAAATACAATGCATTCCTGTGGTCAATCTGTTTTTCTCAATTTGTGAATTCATTTTGTGTTATGTAAAAAATAGGACTCCCGACTCCATAGAAAAATGCAGTCTCGTATGAGATTAATGATTTGAACAGTTTGAATAACACCCTGGGAAAATTCTTCAAATCAATGAGATTTAAATTTCTGATTAAAAAAATGGAACAAACCACAACTTTGTGATAAAGGGTGATGTAATGTATATTGCACTATTCATTGACTTGATTTGTCACCACCGTAGTATTTATCTATACTTTTTTTTCTTTTTTTTTAAATCAAATTTGCTGTTCTTTAAAAACATTATTTCGTATATCCAGGTCCTAATAAATTACAGCTTTGTTGTTGTTGTTGTTGTGTTGTGTGTGTGTTTTTTTGTTTGGGGGGGGGGTGTATCAAACACTGAAAACAAATTATGTCAATATTTCAACTGCGTCAAATAAGAAAGTATGATTAAAAAACAACTAACATTGCATAAACAAAAAGAATCAATGGGTGAAAAAAAAACCTTAAAGGTAAAATCTCCAGGATTAGTAGAGCTGACAAAATAGTCGCAGACAGTATCCGTGTTTTATGTGATCAACCATATAGGCCTACATGAGAAACCAAACCTGTGAACATTTAGGCTTAATCCGTTGTGTGATTCAGAGTTTTTTTCGAACATGACTTCATTTCAGAGTAGAAATATTTGTATAATTGAACTTCATAACCAGTAAGCTTTCAGACTGAAATTAAACAATAGTGGGGGTTTTCCTTACCAATCCTGTATAATACCTATTCATGAAGTCGGGAATAACATGTAATTCAACCCACAATTCCTTACTTCACTGGGATTGAAAAGAAACAAGTTCATGACTGGAAACAATCCACCAAAATGAAAGCAGAATCTGGAAGATCTTACGCAGACATATTTATGAGTTTGATTCCAGTTGGCACACCTTCCCAGGCCTCTATGCGCAGACACTTTGGGGACGTGACCCCCTGTGACTTGGTTTTTGAGGTTGTAACATTCGCAAACCACCTCTACCACGGGGGACCAGACCTTGGATCAAAGGTACCAGATCAATTTAGCAGGTTAGACAGAAACAGAGTAGGAAACCGGTAATCAAAATTATTCAATTATTTAGAAAGGTTGGTCATAACAAATTTGGCCAGTGCATTAAAAAGATTCAGCTTTGAGTGGAAAAGAAGCAATCTTCACCAGAACATTGCGCATAGTTTTGGTGATTTGGTAATCTCAGAGATTGTAGACTTTAGCGCCGGCAGTACTATAGGCGTGAGGGTAACACCAGTACTGAGTGGTATCAATTACAGGGAGTTTTCGTCTGAACACCAGACGGCGTGAATGAATAAAAAAAGAGAAACTTGCGGTGACACCATTGTGATATTAGATCTCCTCTGAAGAATAGTGGTGGCTCTGAGTGGGAGCCGGTTCCTTGACGTTTCGACCTGCATGCTCTGGTCGTCGTCAGACCAGAAGAATGCATATAAAAGCAAAGAATTCGCCTGAAAAACTTGTTAAAGCCCACAATTAACATGTGATCGGTACTTGATAAGTTCTCAATCTCAAGGGAGATTTCTCGTATTATGCAACAATGGTGCTGTTTCACTAAAGTTACTACTTAAGAAAAGAGATTCGCTTAGCGTATAAAACAACATTGCTTAGTCATCAGGCTACCAAACAGCCAAAACACACTGTTATGTATATTTATTGCAAATGGTGCCCTGCTAATATGCGCTTGGCAAACACATTTGCTTATCAATATTTTCTGCTTTTGGGCCCTTGTCAGGTTGAATAGATCTACTTAAATTAAACCCAAATAAACTTTAAACGGTGATAATATTATATTATGCCTGTGAATGGTTTCCACACTCTGTCTTCATATAAGCCAACGGATTTGCTAAGTACTCTTTTCTGCTTAGCGGCTTTAAAGGACTCAATTTGCTAGCAGTAGCGTAACAAGTGAGTTAACAGTACTCAAGTCAGCGGTTGAGGTGGTCTGTCACAAATACACACCAACCTATACGAGGTTGTTCTTGGTGGTAACCCGTCTCTGCTAAGAAACTATTTACATGCCGTTGTGTATGCTTCTTACGGAACTCCAGAAGTGACATACTAGTTGTCGATTTGTCAACTCAAACCACAACATAAGTCGACTAAAATAAGATCTCATAATCTGGATAAGCATGGAGTTCCCTCCTTAGGATAAGTGGAATGGCACTTACTGAAGCTCCGTATAGTTGCTCAACCCCACGTGCACCCTTTAATTTACAGCTAAATCCCCCGCCATCTCCACTAACTCGCTAGGTTGACCCCAGATGACCCCAGGAAAATGGAAGTGAAATGATAGGGCAGGGGGGGGGGGGGGCAGACCCACAGTCAATGCCTTAGAGGCAGCTAGTGCACTGGGCCTGGGCTCTGCATTATTTCACCAAACACAGGCGCGTAATTAATAACGGGCACACAAATTGCTTCAAGATTATACAGAAATGTCGTTACGCATCAATCCACCATTAAAAGGAGGAACAAAAATCTGACAAATTTGTGGAGCTGGGAGAGTTTGGTAAGTCCAGGTTTTAACAATCAGGGGGCTGGGTGATTGATGGCCATCTACTCCCTTAACCACTTTATTTTCAATTATGTTTACTGAGGTATTAAAACTGTTTATATAAACTTTTTTTAAACAACTTTTTGGTGGTGCAAACCAAAAGGTCTGCACCTGTGACAGTTACAATTATTGACAAGACTTAGACGAGGGGAATGTTACACGAAGTTATCAAGGCTGCAACACAATTGAAATGTATAGAGTCCAATTACAATACGTTTATTTAGAGATTTACAGCATTTCAAAGAACTGTCCATTTGAAGAAAAAAATAACTCCCAAATTGTTGTTATTTGCCCTGGAAAAAACATGGTCAGTACAATGGGGTAATTTGTGGCGCTAACCACTGGTGCCAGGGAAAATTTTACGAGGGGAAATAGGATTTATAAAAAAAGAAAATCTCAATTAAGTTTATGAAAGAGCACTGTCAAAGGAATTGTCTGGCCTTTTCAAAATTTGCAAAGTCTCGTTTTATTTCCTCCCAATGTTCAGAACAACGGGGAACTTTTTGGGACGATAAGTGGCGGCAGACATGTAAACCCACTGTTCTCGGTGTGCGCATGCTCAGAACTACGTAAAATTTACCTGCATGTATGTACGCTGCCATCTAGCATACAAAAGTCCCCCATTGTTTCTACCACCCCCCGAACATGTTAAATTAAAGTGGGGGGGGGGGGCTGGACAGTGATATCATTGATGGTTTATTTGGGACAACATGTCACAATCTAGAGTTTACGTATTTCACATATAGGTCTACTTGATTTTAAAAATGATTAACTTCTAACATAGGGATCTCTTTGCAGCCGATCGGACTAAAACAATGAAGAGTTCAACCTCGTTCCCCAGTTAGAAAAGCCTTATGGACCATAAGGCAGGGAAAAACCTAAAAGTGGTAAGCTCAGAGGTCCTTCTGAGTTCGTCCCCCGCATGCTTCCCTCAAAAAAAAAAGGGAGAGTGGATGGAAGGAGGGTTTGTTGGAGGACTCCACCTTAATATTTCAAACCCATACTAATTTCCCACAAAGCAGAGGCATTATTATTGAGGCCATACTGGTGCTGTAACAACTTTACTTTTCGGGCAATCTACACCACAAAAACTTTGACATCACATGTTTATAAAATAGCTACAGAGCCTGGGCTTCTTGCAGGCACAAATTTGTACACATCCCAATGGAGGAAAACATAAACTAGTACATTTTATGGAGATTGCACTGTCCGAATGTTATCAACATTTGATATGAACAAAGGAGGCACATCTCAAAACTTATTCAGCTGTTAGTTTTCATAACTCTTGAATTTATGAGGAAACTGTGCACGGTGACACAATGACCAGGGTAGTGTCTCGCCTGCCAGAAAGGCCCTGGAATGTACCAGGTCAGTCTTTTTGTGAATAAATGTTACATACACACTGTAGTCTATACAAAATGTACAGTCATCTTGTGTACTCGTCAAAACTCAACTCTATTCTCAGCGTTTGTTCAAAACGCACGCAGAATAAAATCGTCTTACTAACATTATAAACCAGTACCTTTGAGTCAGTTTAGAAAGTTGAATGTTTATTTTGTAACCAGATTTGGTACACGACACAGTAAATTTCGTTTCACCAGAGCATGTCAAAAACTGGCAGATGTCAACAGTCAAGTCTCATCACTTTTTCCATCATCGCGAACGCGCCGAAACCGCCCGAAATCTTCTCCCATCCCTTGCCGTTCCGCAACAAAGATCTTCTGGATCCATAAAGTTCCAACCTATAGCATTCTACCCGGGGATAGATCAATCCTCACTAATGAAGGCAGCTTCCTTGCCTGCCAACCAACAAAACCGCCTCCAGATATATAACCATTTCCTTCCCCCGAAAGAGAAAGAGAGAGAGAGAGAGAGAGAGGGGGGGGGGGGGGAGTGTTCAAGAGGCCACCGGGGAACCAGTGAGGTGAACCGGGTGCAGCCCGCTGACGTGACTTCTCAAATGGGGCATTACTCTGCTTATCTGCCACCATCTCGTCTTTCTGGATTCTGTATTGGGGAACTTTGGATTAGGGCTACATTTTCCTGATGTAGTAATTTATTTATTGCCCTCTGCTTTTTTTTAAAGGTTCATGGGTTCTCTTAAACCGAAGTAATAACATCGGTTTGAGGGAATTCATTGAAGCACTCGGCAGTCGACCGAGACATGATGAAAGTTTGAAACGGGGATGACATTAGCATTTGGGTTTCGGAAGAGTTTGTTCATTAGGGCCTAAGCCCTAGCTTTCACCCCACTTATCAAAACGTATCAAATACTATAGAGGGAACATCACTGAATTTGGGATGAAGTCAGTTTCCAAGTTGTGGAATAGGCCTACTCTTGAATTTTTGCAGGGGTTCATTCATTTTAACAGTAACGTGTCAAGAGACATATCAGGGAGACGGTCGGGCAAGGGTTGCAGACGGTATAGGAATAGTACTCAGGAATCATATTTATAGCAGGATAGTTAGGCCTGCACCATGGGTTTGGCAAGGGTATTATGTTCTTTAATTCCTCTACAGTTTTCTCTTACACAGGATCACACAGAATTTGTGTTCGGAAGTGCATAGCTACAGTCATTTAACTATTTTAGTTTTCAAGAAAAAAACCAACACGGTATTCATTGGTACACATTGTTTCAAAAGCCTATAAAAAAAAATCCTCCGATGTATCACAAAGTCAACATTAAAACCTTTGATGGCACATTATGATAAACTGCTTGTTGTTGTAAGCTCAAAAACCGGACAACAACATGCACTTTGGACACATTTTGTATGAATTAGTCACACAGAAAAAGTAAATAACAAAATTGATTTCAGACGGTATGAACTCTGGTGAACCCAGTCGCTTCATATTATGTAGATCTATTACAGCATCAAGTTCAAATCTCATGCAATGCACTTTTTTCTAGTTCATCAGACGACATACACAGGCAATATCATACCTGAAACTTGATCTGTCTACCACTGGCAAGGACCCCCGAAAAAAGAGTCCCTTTTGCAAAACTGGAAGTCAGAAAATACTTTTACCAAACTTCAGGGCACAACTGAGAGCGGGTAAAAAAAAACGTCCCAGCAAAACTGACATAAATGGATTTAAAAGGTGTACAATTAGGACTTGACCTTGTCAAGTGTGCGATTGTGAATTTTATTAAAGCTTAGAATTTATTAATATAATCACCCATGCCCAGAGCTATACGGTGTGAAGGTCACGGAAATACGAACACTCTACTTAATACAAAATAAGAGGGTGAAAAAAGTGGCCATTTTGTTCTTTTTGGGGGAAAGCTTGCCATGTGATGAAAGAGCACGGAGGGCAGGTGGTGGGACCACAAATCAAAAAGGGTCCAGGACATGTAATTTCGGGGTATAATGAGTGGACTAATTGCTTGGTGGTGGCAATTTGGTTCTGTACACTCGCCAAGATCCATTGGGGGAAGTGAACAGAAATGGCAGACTATAAAACCACAAAACTGATCTTACAGATTTGTCGCATTAGTTTATGTCTTCCAGTTGGACGGTGGACAACATTGGTTATGACATTTTTGTCTGTGCATTTTGTCAATAACCATTTATTTATTAGAAGCGCAGACAGTTGAACTTGGTATATCGGCCGGAATTGGGCCTATTCTCCTACACTCAACTATCCTGAGAAGTTTCAATATGAAGGGGATTAAGTTCTTTTGGGGAAAACGGGGAATTCTCAATTGTAAACGTAGAAAGGCGGGGGATGACTCGGGCATGTTGTTTGGTCCTTAGGAAAAAAAAGTGAAAACACCTTATCGAGTACAAGTGATGACCTATGTATTGATAGTGTAGGCTTATAGGCCTAAGTAATCGACTCTTCATGGTTTGTTAATAACAATTTTTCTGATTTTTTCCAATTACCAAAACATCGGAAACCAGACTAAAAAGTATAAGAAAAAATATCAAGCCCGGGATGATTTAGTAATTATGACAAAGATATGTCTAGAAGCTGTTCAAATCTTGCGCATTTTCAAACTTCAGGACCCGATTTTGTTTCTTTCACATCACGCGTTAACATTAACATGTTCTTGACCAAACTGGTCCCCCCCCCAAAAAAAAAAAAAAAAAAAAAAAAAAAAAAAAAAAAAACAACAACAACAACAACAACTAAAAAACGTTTGAATACGCGAGACTTGGAGTGTCAATTATGAAGATAAGACTCATTCACCGATTTGTGTAACACAAAGATTAGACAAAATGATGTGTGATTCAAATCAGTCTGTTCGTTAGGTCCGAACACGGTAGACGGAATTCAGATGGTCTGTGGAGAAGATGAACCCTCCTCAATGATCCAACTGCATGCATTCTCCAATAGACCTTTATCACGGTGCCGCCATCTTGTTTCTCTTCCATACAAATCAGTGGGACCAAACTGAGGCTGGAAGGCAAAATAGTCTGGCACCCTCTGATGACATGGGAATTAGAACTGTTTTTGCCATTTGGCATTCAGGGGAACCTGACAACAGTTGCAGCAAAGGTCCCGAGTCTTATACCCAAGCTGATGAACCTTGAAAAAAAAAATGTGTTTACTGAGATTGAGAACTGGTGAATTTAAATCTCAACGATGACAGCTTGAAGACGGAAAGTTCCTTCAAACCGGCGGGGATGGAATGCTGGCCGGGGCTGGAAAGAGGTGTTAACGGCGACACTTAATTAATTCGATTGTGATTTTGATTGTGTGTCAATGATACCTTTTAACGGTCAGAATACGATGGCGATTTGTCTCCAGACACCCACTCCCTCCCGTGAACCACCCCAATCAGTCTGTATAGGACATCAGTTTCATCTTTTCTATTAACATAAATTATGATTGATGAAAACCGTAGTACCTTGGCAACCAACAATCACTGCCAACCTTTCAGACACTAAACTCAAGCCGACCACAGTCTGTTAAGACCAGCTTTTGCTGCACATGAGTAATGACGCTGTAAACCAATTTCCATGGCAACCCTCAAAAAATCATCGCCACCTCTCATACACCAACCTTGGTGTCTATGAAAGGGTCACGTGTTTCAAGGTGCGCCCCCCCTCCTCCTTAAAAGCCCCATCATTTTAAAATTTCCCATTACAGTGTCTGAGCCTTTTCTCTTGCGGTCTTTTTGTCCCTGATGACAAGGGTGATGTCCTCCCCTCATTTCAAGACATTTGCACGGCTTCATCTCCCATTGGAACGATACCAGTCTCATCTATCAACCGATCAACGCACGTCACGGCTTCTTCAGAAAAGAAAATCTGTTTTCTTAATGGCATTGTCAAACCCTCTTCCCTCCAAAAGCGGAACCCGTCTGAATGTAGTATATAAAGAGATATACATTGGTGATTATTACCGTCAAGTCGGGCGGGTAATGGAAAATGAAGCCCCGTACACGGCTAATCTGACACCGCCCGAAGAGATGATATCTGCTCCGTTGTGTAACGCCACAAAAACAACCTTTCAGCCAACTCAAATAAACCCAACAATGCCTATTGTCTGAGCCCATTGTTGTCTTTTTCCAACTGGTGTTTGCTCGTAAAACAATGACCCCGAATGGGAACCCGGGGGTGTGTTAACACGTCACAAGAAAAGAAAGTTTTTTTTAACAACTCTTCTGTACGGTGGGAATTGGCTTTTGACAAAAATCACATGTAGGATAGAAACCCTTGTGGCGTGTTTAGGAATACATTGACAACAACGGCCTCAAAAGAAACAACTGCTGACGAAACACAGGGGGAAATCATTTGAGGACACTTTTTTTGTTAAAGGAAAAATGTAGGCTACTCAAAGAAAGCTTGGCGTTACGTTGGTGTAACTGCTAAATATAACGGGTTAGTTTGTTGTTAATGAACCTGTCCAGCCTTGTTGATGCCAATTCGCTATTTTCATGGGACACAAAAAAAAAAACCTATTTCTTGAGTTTTATTTATGCAAATCTATCCCTTACTTGTTCACACATCTTCGAACGATTAAAGGATGATCAAAGTATTGGTTATGAAACATCACAACAACAAAACCAGTTCAGAATTGACCCGGATTAAGGATATCGGGGCCTGACCGATTTCTGGGTCAGGTTGACCCATGTCTGACCTAGGGTCAGACTGACCCAAGACCTGGTTTTAAAAATGGGGATTTAATTTCCGATTCTGCGTCAGTTTGACAAAGTTTGGGGGTCAATTTGACGCATGCTCCGGGTCATACTGACCCAGAAATGGGGTCTGACCCGGTGTGTAGTTTCATAACACGATGAGTGAAGTGTATCAAACTAAGACAGGTTGTGTATTCTTTGCAAATTGAAACATTTGGTTAACAAAAACAAGAGTGTTAGGGTTGGGCCTACACTATAACATTATAAGATTTTTAAGATGGGGTTAATGCATAAAATATTTTATCTGACTTCAAAAACATCCGGGTCAGAATTAACCAAGATCCGGGTCAGGTAGAGCTTGACCCATTTCTGGATCACTATGACCCCGGAATCTCACCCCAAATTGGTCAAAATTACGCAAAGTCTGGTTTTTGTTGTTGAAAGACTATACGCAGCATAGAGTAAATGGAATAATTTACTCTTCCAAGAACCATATTTACAAAATAAAAATATCGACAACAAAAGTAGATTATTGAGTTATTAAAACGAAACTGGTACAAAACAAGCAATACAATCTGCAGAACTTATCAACCAACCAGGGCGGGGTGGAGAAAATTGGCCACCAAGGAGAACTTTTTATAAAAAGGGCACAAAATAAATGTACGTGACCTCCCACTGCTCTGGAGCACCTTGGCTGATGGCTGTGAACATTATCATATTTGAACCAGGTGTGTTCAGTTGTCAAGTGATGAGGTGACCGTGCAGCGGTACCTTGGCTCATGGGTACGGCGAGGACATTGACACGGCAGCCCGTTGACTCTCTGGAGTCCCCCCGCCCCCAACCTTGATGAAACACATGAAAATAATCCGACTCCGCATAAAACGGGTCACCATCTCAAACAGTTGCTAAAATGCTTAGCATAACAAAGGTGCTAAGCAAACTTACTTGCTTAAAGGGATACTATGCTAATGGTTTATTCACCAGAAATGGGTTACTATCTAAAAAATAGTTGTTAAAAAATGCTAAGCAAACTTATCTGCTTATTGGTTTAATCCCCCAAAACGGGGTACCATCTAAACAGTTGCTAAAATGCTACGCATAAAAAGGGTGTTAGGCAAACTTATCTGCCAAAAGGGACAAATAATTGGTTTATTCCCACGTGATCCAGTTTTCAATCATCACATCATAGGCCTACAGTCGACCTGTGAAAAAATCCTAACAATTAAACATTTTTGAGTGGTAAGTTGTTTCTGTATACAGCAAAAGGTTTACCAGTCGCTTGCAAATTTCAACAGCTGTATATCTTTGGTCCAATGCACACGGCAATGGAGGAAAACTGGGCCGCTTTGTACATTATTTTCGTGTAAAGCTTAGCATCAGTCGGCAATTTCACACAACGAGGACGATGTTTGGGGCTTTTGAATATCGTAATTATTTGTAAATAGTGAATTGAACTGTTACAAGTGCTCAACAATGTCTTCAGAGGAACCCTAATCCTATTTGCTTGATTGTTGAATGATTACCCAATACTTGAGACATTTTAGGGATGGGCTGCTAAGCCGGGGCACGAAGTACCTCACAAGCACGGAGCAAATTAGAAAGCTCACAGCACGCTCAAAGAAACCACAAATCCTCACCAGAGACCCTTCTGCTTAGCAGTTGGATATACAACATTGCCTGGCAATTCCCCTGACCGTACACACCATTTTGGATTATTGTGCAGAACCACCTATACAAGTCCACAACCACAAAATCTTCTGAATACTTACGCAATTAAAAAAAAAGTAAACAACTCAACTTGATTGGTTGTAGATTCCTTTGGGTTGATAATTCCCAGATGGCTGGGAAGGGCAAAAGTTGCGGCTTACAGCTGAGAGCACTTCTTGCTAAAAGAGTCCAGGTTTTAATATAGAACAACCACAAAGTCCTGCATAACTATTAGTACAACTCGGTTCCGCGTTGCTAGTCTGGTAAATCACTCAGTCTCAAGAAACACATCGTTAGACTATGAGCCCACTAATACGGTCCTCGCTGCCGATTTAGGGTTGGCAGCTTACCAACCGTCCTGAACCATGACACAATCTTTTTTGTTTTGTTTAAATCATATATTTCTGAAACCTAGGGATCCTCCAAAAGGTGACTATATCACTGTAAATGTGTATAGAAGCTGTTGAAGAAACTAATGATATGAGACGTGGGAGGGAAACCACAACTAGGGAAAACCAACCACGCAATCAGCTGGGATTGAAATCCCAATCCACATGCAAGGCTCTGGTCCGGGATTCGAACCGGGGTCCGCAGAGGTGAACGGCAGGGGAAGAAACAACTGAGCCAACTCGACTGCCCCTTCTGAAACACTTAATAAGCAATTAAAACACGTAGACACGGAGACAACCTCTTTTTGACTGTAGTTTCACTCTGCTTGATAAATCCCAGGTGACTCCCATAATACTGAATCCTGATAAGTTTGCCAGTCTCTCAAGCCCAGTCTATATAGCATGTTAGGGTTTCGGATGAAAACCACAAATCCCATCTAAAGACGTGTACAACTGGCAGAGTAGACGAATAAACACCATTGCCTGTCTTGCTAATCCTTTCTCAAGAATCGAACCCTAATAGATTTAGTCATCAAGAAGACTTTGATAGATGTGTTGTTTGCAATGAGATAACACCAACGGGCAATTGCAACTGGAAACCACGAAATCCCCCACCCCAAAAGACTGGTGGATGCATGGGATCAATAGAGGGTCCTTTCTCGATGACGGGATCAACTACTATTTCAATCCTGTCATGTTCTTTAATTAAGTTGATAAAGAAACAAACATTCGGTCATCAAGATTTAGTTTGGGTTTTTTTTCACAATGAGGTGAGAGGCAATTGCTGATGCAAAACCACGAAATCCTGTCCACAGACTTCTACATTATTTTTTGGAGCAGGAGAGCAGAAAACAAATTGACCTAAACCTTTCTATGCCGGTAGCCCAATAATTGCCTTTGCTGACAGTTCATGACAGTATGGATCCTAAAGTCCCGATGAGTGACAATCGAGACAAGCTCCTGTCTGTGATGGATTTGTAGCTAAAAAAAGAAAAGAAGAAAAAAAGACAACAGTCGAGTAAAAGAAAAAGCTAACACAAAAACAGCCCTGGTCCTTGCATTGGAAGTGCACGTATAAAGAAGGTCCATTCTGGTTGCTTGTCATGACGCAGACGACATGACAGTTTTTGAGATGGGTTGCTAGGCTGTGTGAACCAGTGCCAATAATGGAAACCACAAAATTATCCGAACGTGCATTATGGGGAAGACAAAAAAAAAAAAAATCAGAAAAGAAAATAATCTATAGCCCTAGCTTGGCGATTCCCTGAATCCCGCGGGTCACCAGATCAAGATACCAGGCTAGAGGAGTTCCTGCACTAAGTACCAATGAAAACCACGAAATGCATCCCCAGCAGCGAAACTACATCTAGCTTTTTATATCAGAGGCCGGTGCCTCTTCAAAAGTTTATTAGGGTCTGAACTGAAAGCAGCCGTGTATAGCATTTGTATATGCTTGGATAAAATTGTTTCCTGATCTATGGTAATAATAGTGTAACGGTGTCATCAAACACGCCAAACCCATTCTGATTTCTGTATAAAATTGTTAACGGGCCCACCATTTCATTGGGCGGTGCCTCCTCATGATTCCTCATGAATATGTATAATCTGTGACGTATCATGCAAGCATAGCTTCATAGTACACTCAAAACTTCAGGGTCAGAATTGATCTGGATCTCGACCCATTCATGGGTCAGACTGACCCGGAAACTTGTTGAGAATGGGATTTTAGCTTGGATACCGCGTCAGTTTGACCCATTTTTGGGTTATTTTGACAAGGATTCCTGGTCACACTGACCCAGTAATGGGTCAGGTTCCCTCCGACCGGTAACCGGGTCTGACCTGGGAGTTTTTAGAGTGAACACATACACACTCAGTGTAAATGTTACGCCAAAGATCCCACGCATGCAGAACTACTACCACAAGGTATAAAGTAACGCACTTTTAGAGACTCCATAGAACACTATGGGAAGTTACTGCAGGATTTAAATCGTCACAAATCGCAACCCCCGGATAATCCACCCTGTTATTGTCATTTCTAAACTGTTGAAAGTAAGATTTAAGTCTGGAAGTATTTAACACCAATTTCACCTCAGGTTAACAGATTTTTTTTTTAAACTGAGCTTTATAGTGGGCCACAATAATTGTCGTGTTTTTTTCTTTCTAAAAAGGCCTAATTTTTGGAGGGCAATAACTTATAAATGTCAGACGAAATTAAAATCAACCTGGAATAAAAAAACCTCAAACTGACACAGTTCAGCGCTCAATGACCAAGTTCACACGTGTGTTTAAAATCTTGAGGGGAAAACGTTATAATTATTGTTGGCAGCCCAAAGTATAGGCCCACGTGTTAATTAGTTAAATGGTTAACTCTTACAGCCATGCCAGCTTGGATCCATCTGCCCTGAATTATGAGAAGCCCACCGTACTAAAAAACTCCGGGCACTGCGTACCCCTCAGCACGTCGTGTTGTTTTCCTTTTTCATAAAACAAAGTAAAAGTAACAATAATTTTCTTGCTTCATTTCCTTGGTGTACAGACACCCAGCTCGAGACAGGTATTGCCCCAGAGCCCTTCTTCACATAGAAGAATCTATACACCGAACATGAGTCGAGTAAATAGGTGGTGTTCACGCAGCTAGGACAAACAGTATCTTACCCTCCCATAATATTTGCACAAGCCATTTCAATTAGACGGATCCCCAGCCTGGCCCGAACCTATTAGAGAGGAAACGGTTGGTGGGCCTGGACTCCAGGGCAAACGGACCATGTGATCCTTCCAGGGGATCGGTGTAGTTCTACGGTGGGGGGAACGTTATCCCGGCTGGTATATAAAACATCTTAAAGACAATGTCCCCCAGATTGGGATTTATTTCTAAACAAAAGTACCAGTTTCAATCTGGAAGATCGCTGCATAAAAAGTTAACATCAATGATAGTCCGCCAGAGTATTGTATTCAGACTGAAATACTGACAAAGCTTTGGAAGATTATTTTATAGATAAAAGGTCCCCCAAAATTGCCAGTGCTAAATTTGACTGCTGCTATACCAGTACCACGTAAACAAAACTGCCCAAACTCCAAGCAAACATTGTTTTTTTTGTTTTTTTTACTTTAAAGGTGACTACCAAATTTGTTGAAATATTCACAGGTTGGTTGGTTAATGGGTTTTTTTTAATTTAAAACCAATGCACCTTTAAGTTTTTAGGAACACATGGCCACGTCTCTCTCTTGTCTCACCGACCGAACCTGTCAAATCTGGGCAAATTGTGCGGGAGGTTTGGGTTACAGGGTTTGCCGTGTCGGTTTTGGGTCGAGCGCGGTTAAGACGGCACGAACGGTTCCACGAAGAAGGGAACCAGGGGCTTGGGATGGAGGGGGGTGGGGGTGGGAGCTGTCGTTCGAAACGGCTGGAAAGCCTGGTTAAGTTCTTCCAGGTTGAAACCTGAGCGGAAGACTCGAGTGCGATAACAATTTATTAACACTATACTTCACCGTGTACCAGTAAATCAGTAAATGGGCAGTGCTCCAAATTCATGAAAGGGAACGATGGAACTGTAAACGGGGGGGGGGGGGGGGGGTGGGGGCAGCAAAATCCAGTGTTTCGTATTTTCCAGCACACACATTCCATCAATTAGGCCTACCCTTTATTCCTTTTCAGTTGTTGCTTGGAACGTGGCCCGATTGAATTAAATCGACGGAAATCCTCTTTGTTTGATGCCATTGCAAATTATTGTAACAGACATTGTGTCACTTAAATGTATACAAATAAACAAACAAACACCCCAAAACCAAACTCTTTTACCCAACCATGAAACTAAGCCAAGTAAAAACCAACATTGCAGGCATAAGTTGTGGATATGTGCTGTTGCTTTATATTATGACTCCTTGGTAAGCAGCATCCATAAACTTTGCAACAAAAGTGTAATTTTTGTCAAATTGAAAAAAATGTAACCCCTACAAAACACTAAATTACAAACTGAATTCCTAATTTATGAATTACTGCATCTGATCACCCGGGGAGTAATGTTCCAGCGTGGTTCTCCCCCCCAAAAAAGTCGTTCAAAGCTGGAGTTAATTTCCCCGGCAAATTGTTTCATTCACTATAAACCAGTAACGGCTCCAGAACTCATAGGCGAGTATTAACCCCTTATATGACGGGTTAACACTAGCCTCGAGTCAGGCAGACCCTCGTTGTGCAGGTGGTCAATTAGCTCAGTAACAAGCATGGCGGACTCAGGCAACTTGGATCCAGCAGTCTCAGAAACCTGTACACACATAATAGCTACCACACTACGAAACTCAGTGTTTATCATAGCTTGAAGCCAACCCTTCCTCCTCCTCCATGCTTGAAGCTTGCAACAGTTCATTACATTTCTTCGTGACACAGGGAAGAGGAAAAAAACCCCAAACATAAACGCCCGCCGAACGAGCAGCTGCTGGGCTGCCAAAATCCCATCACCCCCTGAAGGGAGGGAATACGAGGGCCCGGTGCTTATTTTTTACCCGCTTCTTCTTGCTGGGGTTATTTTATAAGAGAGTTGTGGAGACAATTAGGGATGGGAAACGGGACAGAGAAAGGGATTGGCTAGCTGCCAGGAGCAGCAAGAGGGAATTATATTCATGGGATCTTCTTATTGACGTTACACCAGGGAGATGAGATAATGTTAAGTTTCTATCTCAGTATTGGTTGAATTGTGGAGATACATGAGTACAACCGTGGCTAAACCATGGAGGTTTACAAGCGAATATTAAAAACAAAATAAGTACAACAATTTATGAAAACTTAAAGAAAAATAAACGATTATTACTTCAACTTAAAAACAAGTAAATAAAGTAAACACACACATCACGATTCATAAAGTAGCGTATAAAGTAGGGGGTAACTTTGTTGGGCGACTTTGTGAGGGGCGACTTTGAGAGGGGCGAGTTTGTAAGTGAGGGGGTGACTTTGTAGTGGGCGACTTTGCTGGGGGGGGGGGCGAGTTGACTGGTTTCCGAGTAGGTAGCAAACCAAGGAGGTTGGACCATGCAGGAATGTCTTCCTTCTCGGTTGAACCATAGTTCCTTGCTCTATGGTTGAGCCATCCCTTCTTGGAAGAACCCCCAAAACGGTTTTCCTGTTTAGATTGTCACTCACCAATATTTTGTTGGGGTGGGCGAACATAAGTAGGTGGCCTGTGTACAAAAGCTGTCCGAGTGTTTAAAAAGAAAAACAAAACAGCTGGAATGATTTTGAAAATAAACAGATGTGAATATAATACAAATATTGCCTGGCAATTTTTTTCGAAGAAAAAAAAAGAACCACTTAAGAAAAATGCACCATCTGTATAAGACCATGCTTGCAAAGGTATTTATTGACACGCATTTATAAAGTTTATTTATTTTCTCTGAAAGGTGGAAGTGTCACTTCCATCATTTCTTAGTCCACCCAGCGTGATGAATTAATCATTCCAAGCATTTCCAGCCCCGGAGCACAATGCAATTGTCCAATTAGAAAACAACTAGCATTGACCCCAAGTGTGCCCCGCCTCTCAGGCCCGTATCAAGTGGGTTAAAATTTCGACTTCGGACACCTTCGTTTGGGGTTATCTCACATGGGGATTTTCTCCACGGAGAATGTCTTGGCCCCGGGGCGAGCCAACTATTGTTTGGCTTACTGCGTGAATTTGTTTTTCCTTCCAGCAGGGTGGCTGGAATCCTGTAACAAAATTTCAACTTTTATTGGCGTGTAGCGTTCGACTAATTGATCAGACTTTTCATATGTCATAGAAAGGATTGGTTAGGGGCTAGAGAAGATTGGCTAGAGGGAGGTAGACATTTTCCAGACTGTCTTGAGGCTGATGCAACCCAAACAAAGTTGGCACTTGTGGGTTTCTTTTTTCGCGCTCCACTTCTCTACTACTTGAGTACTTGGGATTGATAACAAAAAGGTCAACCCCTCTATAAGAATTTTTTTTTTAATAAAAAAAAGGGAAAAAAGGGGTGTTTGGCATCGACAACAATATTGAACAAACCGAGAATGTATCACATTGGTTTACATCTGATTATCTTTTTTTCATTTACATTCATCCACATTCTTAAGTTGTGAAGGAAAAAATGAAAGAAAAAATGCACTTGTTATTTGATCAGCATTCATTATGAAAGCCCTTTTCACACGACAGCATTTTAGTATGGTTGTGAAATCTTACATATATTGCACTTCGTGTGAAAGGACAACAATGATCGGACTGTCCAAGGTCACTCGTGAAATCTTCTCCAACATTGCTATTAAGGTTGTCGTTGGTTTTACATGAGTAAACAACAACAATACAGTAATTAGTACAAAATGCTAAATAGCGCATCATTATTATACAAATACAATGATTACACCAAAACACCTTTTGGTGAAATGCTAACAGTTATAACACGTTGATATTTTATACAAATTTCAAAAAAATAAACATCAAGAATGCCTCGTTGTACTCTTCGACAACTATCGAATATCCCCACTGATGTCGACTTCATGAGAACTGTAAGTTTAAATATTCTCTAATTCATGTTTTCACACATTTCAATCGACTAAATTAGTCATAGAAATCTGAATCAATTAACAACACGATCGAGAAGTTCCAAAGTTTACTAAGAACGTTCCGGACATTCCAGCTAACTTCCGGCTGGTCATTCAACTCTATAGAACACTGTCAGTGACACTGTGTTAAAACCAAGGAACTCCGGAATTCCAATCAAATCAGGAAATCTCTCAACTAGGAAGAAATTCAAATCAAACCCTCACATACATGTATATAGAAATCTTTTTACCTAGAGAATTGATCAATCTGACAGATTGAGCTCTGAAATTTTTACAACTTGTTTGGGACTCGTAAAACCGGCGAACATTCCAATCTTACAAAGACTCGAAAAGGAAAAACAATTAAGAAAACTCCCTCAGCAGTTATTAAAATCTCACTAAAACAATTACCTTGAGAATCAGTCTCTTGACAGATTGCGATTTACATTTTAAAGGTTCAAAACACCACTGGTATTAAAATCCCAACAGTGGCTTGTTAGAAATAGCACGAAGAAAAGATCACTTAAACGAGTGAATTTGAAGAAAAGAACGCACCGTTCGCCTCCGAGTCAGTCAAATAGGCACGACATATTTTGTTTACAAGTTTGGGTTAAAAAAGGAAAACTTTACTAGAGAGGGACTTGATTGCTTTTTTTTTTAAGTAGTCAGTTTTTTAGTCAGCCTGACCCGGAAAGTGGTTTGAAAATAGGATTTTTACTCTGATTCTGCGTCATTTTGACCCATTTCTGGGGCCTTTAGGCACAGATTCCGGGTCACAATGACCAAGAATTAGAAACGGGTCAGGCACCATGGGAGTGTACTTCTCAAGGAATGAGGTGTGGTCACCACTGGGGGGGGGGGACGTGGGGTGGTAGGGATAACAGATTAAGAGATTGGTAATTAAACATGCTGCAAAAGCCATCTAAATTAAGACCGGGCACTAACCTAGCAAGAAGTGTGTGAAATCGCTTTCAATCAGTCTGCTCCTATTATAGCCAACTTTGCATTCCAATTGAAAATAAACACTAAATAGGCATTTTACATAGAGACGCTCCAAGCCAAGTGCTCTTAATTGTCACCAAGAAAGGACATGGCGAACGAATAAAAAAAAAAAAAACAGAGAGAGAAGCCGAACTGTTTGTTTTTTTATTTCTTTGGGATCGGACAATTTCCTGTCAGTAATTTACACCACACATGGAGATAACAGAGCGATGTCCTTGAGGGTGTCTCACCCGTCCATACTCACCCCTATGCCTCTTCCCACACCACCACCCCAAATCACCAGACCCCCTAAATGTTATTGACTGCACCCATGGACCATCTTAAATGACCCGTTGAATCCATGTTTATTTTACTCTACTTCAGCAGTAATCCCTCTCATAGCATCTGCAAGGCTAAACTTGATGGAGTCTACTTGTGTGTGTGTGTGTGTATTTTTTGACTCAAGGTGACCATGCGGTGTCCCACTCTCAGATTGCAACCAGATGAAAACCTTCCTCGTCTTCATATAAATAAAACAACTTGGTAAAATCTCCACTCAGGACATATATGGATTGAATGCAACGACAAGAGAAGGAATTTGTGCCAATTAGAGGCAGGGTGGAACCTTGAATTGTAGTTGTCTCTGTGCATTTGGTTGAACGTCGTGAAAACTCTGGACGACCCCTTAAGTTACACGCAGTTTAAGTCATCAACGATTTTACAACATTTATGTTGTCAGTAGTGCGTCTGGAGTATGTGGACATGTACAATGCACATGTAGGTATGGTTTAGGATCATGCAGCAGAATCGGCAACAAACGTCTTAAAGATGTACAAATCTTGGTAAAAATTTCTCACAAGATCGAGACTAAAACTAACATTTGACCAATTTAACAGCTACAAATGTATTAACTTGTGGCTATAGATCTCTTTATAAAGCTGCTGCTGCTGCTGTTGCTGCGTCAAAACAACTGGGTCGAATTTCGTAAGTTACGGTAAAATGCCTCGGTAGTCTTTGAACATCCAATGCACACTCAACATTAAATCACATCTCGTAAAAGGCACCGTTCTGTTGTTGCTACTTTTACTACATGTTGCTGCAGCTGCTGTTGATGTTGTTGCTGCTGTTGCTGCTGCGTTGTTGCTGTTGTTGTCGGGTCAAATTCCATAAAGCCATAAAGCCATTAAGCAAACAAAACAATTACCCATCAAAACATGAGTCCTGCTCAGCGAAAATAGGTTTACCAGTCAAAAACAAAAACCCATGTAGACCGTCCGTAAAAACTCTGACCACTGCTTGGTTCCCTGTTAATTTTTGCTTAGCGATTAAATCAGTTGAGCAATAACTTCCTGCTTAACTGCTTAACGAAATTGGGCCAGCTCATTGATCTATACTGAAGTCTTCTTCCAGATGCCACAAGGAAGAAGAGTCCACTTTCAGAGGACCGCGAGAGGAACCACAGAGTCATCCAGCAAGCGCTGTGTAAGGTTTCTTCTTGAGCATCGCTGCAAAGATTCTTCCACCAGTCTCAGCCGCGACAGGAAGCAAGGTTAAAATGCCAATGCCAATAATTACCCGACAGTTTTCCCAGGACCATCACATGCAATCCCATTTGTGTGGATGATGTTAAGGGTTTTGTATCCGCTTAATTCGGATGGTAAACACAGATGGGGTGTATTTTCTCCACATCTGTTAAAAGAAAAAAAGGGGGAAAGAAAAAAAAGATTGGGAGCTATACAGCCTGTTGTGATGAAATTTTGGCAAATGTTTTTCCCCCCACAATTTTATTATCCCGTTTCCAGAAATTCAAAACAAGGCAATGAACCCTGGGTGTGGAAAAACAAGGAGTGTGATATTTGATCGGAGTATACATACAGCAGCCGGTAAAAACGATTGTAATGGTAGAGAGGAAAAAATATGGAAAATTGTGACTTGACTTATGATGACGCGCCTGAAAATAAAATATAATATATCGGCCATGTTCCTGTAAATCTTCATATTTCGATATTGAAGATGCTAGGTCCCGATTTGTGGCTGGTAGGGACCCGAAATTTTAGACTTGAATGTAGCTAACAGCTTTGGCTATTTGTAGATAGATTCGAGAAACTTAAAATCTTACATTTAAGGTATTTATTGCACACACAAATATCGCCAATGATATGTGGTAGTTAATTAAAAACTAAAAATTAATTATTTTCGGAATCCTGACATCATCACGTCCATCAGCCAAATAACAATCATTATATATTTTAGCTGTTTATGCTTCACAATGCTCATCGTGTATTGTCAATAGAGAAACTGTCACGGTCATGCTGGTTGTCATTGTCATGGTCATTTGTAAACTTAAGGTCATGATGACAAATGTTTCTAATTTAATAATCGCTTTCCTTTGATAGTTTTACAACGAGTTGGTATGTCAAGGAAATACAGTTCGAATAAGTTCATTTATGTCTATACTTCTAGTTATTGTAAAAACTAATGCATCAGAAGAAACTATTGGGAAATGTCATTGTCACTGTCGTTTGATTGTCACTGTCACTTAGACCGACGTACAAAAGAATTATGTCCGTGCACTTGCTTTCCTTAAATTTTATAGTCTCGCTGAATCGTTTTGACTGTCAACTGACATGAAGTAGAAACTACTATTTGTCTACCAGTCACTGCCATCTGAAGATGCTGCTGTCGGGAAATAATTGTCATTGTCACCGCAAGTTTGATTGTTACTGTCAGTAAGAAGTGCCATCGAGGCATTTGCTTTCCTTAAGATTCTTCGGTTTTACGGAACACGATGAATTGTTCTGACTATCATATGAAATAAAGCATAAAACAAACCGTTTGTCGACCAGTTATTGACACCTCAGATGAAACTGCTGTCATTGTCACTGTCATCCTGACTGCCACTGTCACTAAGCAATTCCAACGACCGTACAGTGAAATCTGTTTACATTTTTTGCTTTCATTTTACAGTATACGAAATAATGACATGTTCTAATTATCAGATGAAATAACGTAGGCTTATTAACAAAATATTTGTCAACCATTTATTGACACCTCAGTGCAGAAGCTGATATCAGGAAATGGAAATTGTTACTGTGATTGTCATTTTCATTCTCTTTCACTTTGCAGTTACGAAGTTTATGAAAAACTGCCTGCATATGCTTTCCTTTTACAGTAAACATGGAGTTGTTCTGACCGTCAATTAAAATTAAGTTCAATCAGATTAATTTGTCCACCGGTAATTAATGCAAAATCATCTCAGCAATTTCTAGAATTACCCTCCTGTTATCCTAATAAAATATTAATTTGAGCGGATTGAATTTTTGTGATTCACTAATAACTCAACACGGGTAACTCCTCGAAACTGATTATTTTTCCACATTAATATTAATGAATTCTGATATTTCTACAAGATTTCTAATTTATAAACAAGATACAAAATTACTTTGCAATGAGTCTTCCCACATGATGTTACTTGGAGTCATTTAGTGGTTTACGGAAAACATTCTTAGGAAATACCTTTAAGGATCTGTAAACCAATTACTGTGAATTTGTTTTTGACGATTCCCAATCTCAGAAATTATGGGACTTAAATCGATTCGCTGAAATAGATTTACAAGATATGTTGGTTTCAAATATATACTTGAGTAGAGTTTGCTTAATAAAAATCACAAGGAAAACACAACAACAATAACAACAGCACCACGACACTAAACAAACAAACAAACAAACAAACAAACAAACACCCCAACACCCAGCAAACAAACAAACAAACAAACAAGCAAGCAAGCAAGCAAGCAAGCAGGCAAGCAAGCAAGCAAGCAGGCAAGCAAGCAAGCAAGCAAACAAACAAACAAACGCCTCAACACACAGACAGGAGACAGACAGACAGACAAACAAACAAACAAACAAACAAACAGTAACTGGGTATGGGTTTGAGAGATCAAATATTTTGTATGAATAATTTATATTCATTCATAGTTAATTGCAAATTTGATTTTACGATTTCAGTCTCAAAAATTGCTCGAATAGAAAAAAAATACTGGAATGACAAATTTCGCCTGACGATTAGGTAGGGCTGTTTAAAAAAACACATACACAACTAGTAGAGTACGAGAAGTTATGTACTGGTAATCTAAACAACCAATAATAATAACGATAAATGATGAGCAAGCAGGTATATCATTTTATAACTTGAAAACTATTCAATAAATGTATTATTTGAATTTGAATCGGATCTTGCCACCAGCCGACCACTTTTTCGCCAACCAAGAAATAGCTTGGCACCATCATCTGTTGTTTACTTAAATTTCATCTAATGACATTTGCAAATGTTAGTTTTTGTGTGGTATAAATCCGCAAATCAAGACACCTAATAAACCTTTCCTTGCCATAATCAACTTCTTATTTCATTTCTTATATTTATCCTCTTTCTCATCATCCGAAAATAAGTATATTTACCCCGATATTTACATCATTTACTGGCACATTATTTATAAATGTTAAGACAGTTACGGAAGACCCCCCCCCCTTCCTCTATAAATAATAAATTGGGAACGGAATGAAAACCCATCAGGGGAAAAATTACATCAGTCCACGGAGGAAGATCAAATTTGGCTCTGATTGATTTTTCATGAGCTGTTATAATGCATCCAGGCCAACTGCAATCCAATGTGGACGAGTCAAGTTTGTTATGTAGAGAGAGAGAGAGAGAGAGAGAGAGAGAAAGAGGGGAAGGGAGAGAGAGAGGGGGGGGGGGCTGAACGGGAAAGTGGGAGTTGTCAAGCAGGGGAGTAAAAAACACCAAATGCAGACGGCAAGTCTGGTAGACACATTATGTAGGTCAAAGAACATTTGCGAATGTCATAATTTAGCTGCGTGGCGGTGTGGGTGCATTGGTGGGCTCTTAATAGGCTCTCCTCAATAAAGGAATGGTACAGATGTGAGGTGCGTTTGGCCACCTTTTGATGCAGAACACCCCCTCCCCACCCACCCCATCACCCCATCACCCCACCAGCCCACCAGCCAAATCTCATTAGTCTTATAGGAGTGTTATGTGTTTAAAACGCAGTCTCACATTTGTGAAGGTTTTCTTTTTCATGCAAAATCTACGACAATTGTGCTGGTCAGGGATATTGCACCCGATGCTGGATGTGTACCATGACCAACCAACTCGTAAAAGAAAGCAAATAAAGCCTGTCAACCGTTAAGAAAAATTAACTTTGTCAGTAGCAGAAGGCAGATCACTACTTGATCTTGAACTTGAAAGATTTCGGGTGCTGACTTCACATGATTTTGGCCTTGCAGATGGGAAAGTGTTTAAGGAAACTGCAGGACATAATGGGGAGGGAGAGAGCGAACGCTGAGGCGGTGACACAAAATGATGGATGACAATCCAGACGAGTGGAGAGGCACTCAGCAGGAGACGGTACCATGTCGCAGCCTCCTCTAAAGGGTTCGGGAATGCTCTACCAGGACAGAGGGGGGTTACTGGGACTCCGTGAAAAAAAAGAAACCCAGACAAAACTGAGCTTGCTTCGGCGGAAAGGTTTGATGAGCTCTGATGGATGACTGAGACCAATAATAGTGCGGTTTAAGTGCATTGTGGACGGGAGCAAGAAGCCAGCCCTCGGTGGAGTTCCCTCCAAAAAAATCTGGAAGTCGGAGGGAAGGGAACCTGGTCTGTTTTTTAGATTAGCGTCTAGTCATTCATTTTGAGCAGCACCAAGGTGCCGTGACCTGAGAAAGAACTGGTGGAACGAATACAAATTACAGGGTAACTTTAGCCCCGCATGTGAAGCTTAAGAAACTGGGGGCCCTCTGAGGACTGCGGAACTGTCATCTGGTGAGAAATGTTCACAAATCAGGGTGATTTTGATTGATGGCTTGTGATTGAGCGGCCAGGCCAGGAGAACTGACAGTTTAGCAACGGCCAAGTATCCTTTATTGGTCTCTGGGCAGTCGCCACGGTGGATCATGTGGGGGGAAGGGGGGGGGTGCTGTTCAGATAACGGTGTGACTCACACACAGTGCACACGATACTTGTAACTGGTAATGAGAAAAACATCCGCTGGGTTAAGCACCAAGAAATTAATCTTACAAATGTAGCTTCGGATTGCTGATCCCCAAAGTCCTTAAAAAACGATCTTAACTACTTTGTTTAATGATTTTCTAGGATACATCATCCCGAGTCACAACATTTCTGTGCTGTTGAATCGGGAACTTAAAGTTCCAGGAGGTCGTGAGAACTACGTACACCACGGAGCCTCTGTACACACTTGAGATTATCTTAGACTATAGAGTAGTGGAGAAACGTCTCCAAGTATCTTGGGATGAATTCTTCCAAGTTTCTTCCGCATTTTCTTGATTTCGGTGTATGAGAAACTGAGACACATCTTCAGAACGTCACTCAGTGATAACGAATGCCGTACTTCACCTCATTTTCAAGTGACACTCCAAGGATAAATCACAGATATTATTTTTAAAAAAGTTATATGGAAATGTGATAGAAAAGTTCAACATGCACATAAACCAAGGCCTTACGATAAAGCAAATGGAAATTTAAAAAGACCGGCCATAAGACCACAATGAGATGAACTAGTACAACTAGAACATGACTCGAACATGCTAGGTCAAACCTTTGGCCGGTTTGACCCGAAAACTTCAGATTTAAATTCTAAATAGCTATTTCATAGATTCGAGAAAGTTATAGGTTCTAAGCTTTCATTAAAGGTATAACACGAAACCAAATCCGCCTAGTAGTAGCCTATGGCCTGCCAGATAATATATAGTGCCAACTCTCTATAAAATCTATTTCGCGGCCCAAGAATCAAGAACTAATCACACCGTTAAACATACGCATATACTTCCCTATGATTTACTACTTGCTCAGAACACTCCTTACAACTTCACAACTGATGATTTGTACAAACTTGACACTATTATAACTGATGACATTTTGGAATTTTCCCACTTGTAACTTCCCTGACCTTTCCTAAAACATTCCTTTTCACGTGCCTAAACTAAAAAATTATCTATATATATATATATTTTTTAGACCTGCATGTTTACAGGGAGGGCCCACTTGAACTGTTCTTGGAACTTTTACATCAGAGCAGCATTACTGCTACTACCAGGCTTGCCACATCACTTTGAAGTTCCTAAGCTCGTTGAGGCTCTGCTTTCAATTGTGCATTAGACCCTTAAAGGCATGGTGGTTCACCATTGGTGGGAAGACTGGATTCAGTCGGCCATTTTTTAGTCTCAACGTGGACTTTGAAAACGTCATCGAAACTGGTACCCATGTTATATTCTATTTTTAAAAAAATATAGAAGTGTCATATGGTTTATTTTACCTTTGTTTTTGAAACACAATGGACAGCGCAGGTAATAGTCAAGGATCGTTATCCGCACTTTCTGTGAACCCAACATAATGCACATACAATAACAAACCTGTGAAAGTTTAAGCTCAATCGGTCATTGGAGTCACGAGAAAATAGCTACGAAAAACAACAACAACAACAACCTCATATTGTTGTTACTTGTGTTTACTTTTAGAACAGCGAATTCTGGTCTTGCGAAACCGAAACCGATTATTTTACTCATGTCTGAAAACCTATATAGCATTTTATGCGACAATATTACATGAGTATCCACAATGACTGCTTGTATACCATAAGTGAAGTGCAAATCTGTACATTGTTTTTCAATCTCACTTAATAAATGTTGTGCACACACCGGCGTTGGTACAGCCATCCTTCACGGTTCAACATTTATTTCTAGAAGAGTACATTTATTCAGCCAAATGACTTTGAAAGAATGTAAGTGCACTGAAATAGGTGTTTATCCTTCAGCAGCAGCAGCAGCAGCAGCAGCAGCAGCAGCAGCAGCAGCAGCAGCAGCAGCAGCAGCAGCAGCAGCAGCAACAACAACAGGAGCAGCGGCAGCAGCAGCAACATTAGCAACAACAACAGCAGCAACAGCAACATCAGCAGCCACAACAACCAGAAACAGTTCTTTGCAAAGCAAAAACTGGTTTTAACAACTTCAAGATGACAGCATTTGCAATAATATATTTAATTCAACGAATTGATATCCAATTCTATTTCAATACTAAGAAACCATTACAATACAAAGACTAAGTATTGCATTCCCTCCACGTCTTTAATGCAGGGCCAAATAATGTCAAGTGGTGGACTCTGGTCTAGCCTGACCCAGTTTGATCCCAACTTAGCTTTATTTAGTCAGAACATAGAACCGACACTTAATACTGATTACGGCAATAAAAACCTGGTTCTCGGTGACTTTGGCATAATGACGTGTGTGCTAAAGGTAGTCCACCCCTAAAGTGCCAACAAATTGCGGCTTTTCAACTCGAGGGGTGTGCGAACATGAACGGGCTGATATACAATCCCCTTGAGTCGCTAGCCTTTTGTATCCGGTGCAAAATCCCATTAGGCGGCCATTATTCAAACGTAAGTTTCGCAAGTGGTTTGATGATTTTTTTTTCAGGGGGAGGGTGGGGAGATAGTCAACTAGTTGCTGCGGATACAGGCAATCAAATAAATTACGGAGTCTGTATTTTGCTTGTAAAGTACTTAGGTGACTTTTCTAGTGCATTAGCATAACCAGGACCAGGACATGGGGTCAGAAGGCCGACCATGCATGCTACCCTGTCTCTTTGATGTTACGAAACACACATTTGGAACTCTTCCTCTTCAGCTCTTAAAAAATAATTGCCTGAATGTATTTTGTTTTGGGAAAGTTGGGGAATGAAGGGTGAAGAGGTGTAAGCGTTCTTGAGAATCTGCAGAGTGTACCATATGTTTTATTTTCCAGTATAGGGATCTGGGGTCGAGGTTCTGGGTTGTAGGGTTGGGGTGGACAGGACATCGTCGTTCCATGGATGGATGGGAGTGTCTACCCGTCGAGACCGGAAAGGCTCCAGGTGTTTCGACAGAGCGAAGACTCTTCGCTTCGCTTTCGTGTATTAAAACCAACGGGGACGTCGAAACAATAGGAGAACAAAGAGAAGTCCTCGATTTACGGAGTCCACTAGCATGTTTGAGTTGACGGTGGGGTGGGTTGAATATGACACCCGTCAATTTATGTCAATTTTCGGGTGCACAATGCACAATCACATGCACACTCAGCCTGTCCCATGAAATGCATGAATATTATGCTAATTACATTCACGCGTGCGTACAGACACTATTGGTTGAGTTGTGCACTATATAGGGCAAACGCACAAACGCTTATGATGCGTCACGTCACTGCATTAGTCCCATACAAATTGTTCTGTCGTTTTGCCAACCAGTGGGAGCCTAGTGTTAGTGCGCACGCGCGATGAGCAATTTACATACTTCATGAATAAGGCTAATTAATAGCTGCACAAATAATTACATAAATAACACTGACGGTGTAGTGCGTGATTTGCTCCGACTCACGAACTTCGACTTGACAAGCTAACCGACAGTTTACTGTAGTCGCAGAAGAAGAAAGAGCAACACAAACTCGGTTATAATCTAGCAACATTCATGTATAGGCCTACATTTCCAGAATGGATACAGTGTTAACCAGCCAGACCTCACTGCGTGCAACATGTAACAGAATCAAATGTAACTTGAGCTGGGAATCAATACGAGAGGATCAGAATCCGATGGTCGTCCAAACACAGTCACACTAGTGGGTCAACAATCACTCACGGTACCCCCTCATGACCTCCCTTGACCCCCCTCCCTTAAAGGGTAGGTACAGCACTGGATATGGCGGAGACAGTCCTTGATAATATACAATGTGATAACAGCTCTTACATATATCTAATTAACAACATGGATAACAGCTCTTATGTTACATAATATAATTAAAAATATGAAACTAGTAGGGAAGATGGCCTTAGCTTTCGATCCAAACCGGGCCTTCGTCAGAGGCATAAACAAGCACAAACACAAACGTATCCATTTATAGCAAAAAGAGGAGCAAAGGATTAAAGAAAAGTATCCAGAAAAAAATTACAACATGATACGCAATAACAGCTCGTATGCGCAATTCCAAAGAAAAGCTCATCAGAGAAAAAGTACCCCCAGCTAAGAATTGTTAAAGAAAAGAGGACCCCAGGGCGACTTTCAAAACGAGGACTGTTTGTACACGAAACTGGTTTAAGATGTCATTCTCTCAAACAGAAGGCCCGGAGATAGAAATTCACAAAGAAAGTCTAGAGTAAAGAGTGTAATTCTTGCAGACCGAGGCAGGTTTCTTTATACGCTTTTCCTAAAATGTTTAACTTGAAAATTTGGTTGCATCACAGTTTAGTCCAAACTATCTAAAACAGTCCATATACCGAAAGAACTTGACAATCACTCTTACATAAAAAACTTGGGTTTTACGTACATTTTAAAAAGGATTTGGAGGTTCGCTACATTACGAGTAAGGGGCTCAAGTCTCTCCTTTTCCCAGTTCACCGCAGACCTTTTATCTGGTCACCACGCTGCAGTGCAGTAAAGAAGTGGGCCCTCGGTCTTGAGGGAAAAGCCCTGCGTGTAAACCCCGTGGATTTTTTTATACACGACATAAACATTTATAAACTCTCAACGTCACCAAAAGAAGTTGGCACATTGCTTCTTAGATTGAAGCCCTCGGAAACACAATATTGTTTTAACGGAGGATTTGAAGAGTGTTTACAACACATCAACACCAAAAATGGACAACTTGGAGGTCTTGGTGCAATATGGGCTGTGCCTTTCTTCATTTTTATGACAACTGCACCTCTTTCGAGACAGTGTGGAGTCACAGTGAGATGGGCTCAATAAAACACAAGGGTTTGCCTTAAACGTTTTGAGTGACTAGCCAGCAGAACCAGTTAGCTTGTTACTTCACTAGTCCGTCAATTTTTCACTATAGTCAGCCTGGAACTAGCCAGCCGGACCTCTTGGTGATATTTTTGACTGGTCTTCGGGTGTTCTAACTAGCACGTGTGGCCAGTGGACCGCTGCTAAGGGAGAACGCTGAACAGGGCAACATATTATTTTGACCAATAATTACAGTTTTTTTTTCAATCTTTGAGAAAGGCTATTTCTCTATGGTTCAACCATGGAGGAAGGAGCTGTTCTACTTAATAGTTTCATTGGTAACAAAACAAAACCAAAACGATTGGGAATGTTCCAAGACTAGATTTGGAGTATAGGCCTACTCCTTTAACAAATTGCTCCCAGTGGAGCGCGGAATAACCAAGCCAAAGTTTTAAACAATAACCCTGAGATACTCTCTAAAAGTGCTGGTGAAAATCCTCTCCGAAGCTAAAGAAAGCAGAGGCGAGTTGACTTAGTCGGAAGGAGGAGTTTATATAGCGATCTCTTGAGACGAGGGGATGAAAGGCGTCCTAGCCCATCTGCCAGCACAACTCAAAACGCTTTCCAAACAGTGCCAAGAGAGGTAACCGAGACAGTAAATTCTTGGGGAGAGAGGGGGGGGGGGGGCTGGGCGACCTTAAAGGGGAAGTGCATTATCTCTTCTTTAAAAAGTGAGACATTTTTTAGTTTGCAAGAAAAACAGTTTACTTGAGAGTGTTAAAGTTTTAGGGGGCAAACAATTCGTGAAGATGATCGTATAACTGTTACAGATGTCATCGTAGTTTCATACATTGTTTAGACAATGGAAAAAGCAGTTATAAAGATATTCATATTTCAGACAGAAATAATATTTCTAGGGACGATTGGTAGCAATCTTGAAATTTTCAGGCTGCCACAGTTTTCTTTGTGACGGGACAAATTTCTCTTTATGGTTACGGCGTCCAAACAGTTTTAGTCGAGACACTGTTTTTGCACGTACATTATTGACACTACTGCAAATCAGCTGAATTGTGTTTCTTTTCATAAGTGAACTATGGAACTTTTCACCTCGAATTGTGGGCTCAATCGACGGTCACCTGAACCCCTTTCGCTTTTGAAAAAAACGAGAGAGTTCGTAAATTACAACAAAGAATTGCATGTTGTGTCATCTGTCATAAAAATGAGTCCACGCACCAACAATGTGGATGAGAACAGAGGGACAATCAGGTGCAAGTGTACTTTTTCTGATGATACAACACTCCTGGTCCCCCCAAACCCGGCTGGTATAATTAAATATGGTCTTTATGCAAACTCCATACCAAATGATAAATTTTTCTGTCGGTCTTTGGAACACTTGCTGGCGCATAAATCACCCCGAGCAATGATCTGAAACGTCTTCGATATGCAGAGAGTTGTCACGACATCTTGTCGTTTATCGGGGGGTCGGTGTTTGGAATGAGAGATAAAGTTGGAAATTTATGCTTTGATATCGCACAATGATATAAAAAAAAAAGCCACTCTTGCACCGGGGTCGACGGTCTTTATTGATCTCTGATCTTACCGTGTGTGATGCAATGCGTCGAGTTTATATAATAACTCATTGCATCAAAGCGAAAGTGTAAAAAACCACACTGGTTCAATCTCAGCGAAATTGTGGGAAGATGGATTTCTTTTCAAACTGGTCAGAAGGCTCTGAAATTAATTCTACCGAAGCTACTGTTTCCATCTCAGTGAAATTGGGGATGATTTTCTTTTCAAACTGCTCAAAATGCTCTCAGCTTAACTCTGTACCAAGACAAATTGGTGTTCTGAAGCTACTGGTTCAATCACTTAGCGAAGTTAGAATAGAGGCAAAACTTTATGAAACTGCTCAGAATGCTCTGAGATTCTGTGCTAATAAGAATCATGTGTTCTAAAGTACTGGTTCAATCTCAGCGCTATTGGGGGAGATGAACATTTTGAAACAGATCAGAATGCTCTGAGAGTATTTTTGTACTAAGACTAATAGTGGTTTCTGAAGCTACACAAACAGTTGTGATAAATAGAAACAAATATACCTGCAACTGTGTAACCATCTCTATCACTATAAGGTAACGAAACATTTTTATAACAATCATGTCATGCATCACACCATCAATAAGTGTTGTATAGATATTGTTCAACCAAACTACGCAATTTTGAATAAGTTGATACCAATGTTGTGTTTTGGTGACCCTGAACAGAAATAAGTTTACAATTTGGTAATTGGTTAAGCGTTTTTGCGAGCTCGGTTGTAACGTGGCGACTTAAAAATTTTCCCGACCAAACCGTAATCCAAGCTGTTGGCAGTGGTTGGGCTTGGTTTCAAGATGGCGGATTTTACAAACTCATAACAAATATTTTAATGTAAAATATACAGGGGGTGGGGGACCTATTTCTATTTATTAATGAAGATATCTGTATTTCTGGGTTAAATGTGAATAATGTACGCCATAGACTTGTCACAGATTTCCCCAACATCAACAATGATTACGTCAGTGGCTGTTATTACGGTAATGACAACAAAACATATATATAATTCCGAACTTCTAATCTCGGTCTTTTACATGATTTGTAATCCTGCTTTGATCACACCGTGGAGCTTTTTATAGCTCCGTGCTCACACCAACATGTTTTGTTTTTTCATAAACAAATTTACAGCCAGTGCTTCGTGATCTGTTTCTAAACTTAGCACCGTCCAGCTGTAAATAGACGTTCAGTTTACAAATTGTTATTGTTGCTGTGGCCAGAAATAGATGTTAGCATACACACTAATTACGGCCGATTAACCCCAAACAACACCCATCGGTACCAGTTTCACCTTAGGGTGAGCTAAAATAAGATGAAGTATCTCAGGGGGAATATCACTGTCGATTTCTAACTAATCTGGGATGAGTTTTCCGGCCCAATAAATTGGGTGTACACTTCTCTTTTTTCCTCTGTTTATTTCTCAGCAATTGAAACTGAAAGGGTGTGTTGGTAGATATCTAATCCTGGAACTATCTATCTGCACAAATACAAGGTCTAAGAAAAAAAGAAGAGAAAAACCCTACAGATATTTAAAACTGAATTAATCATTTGTGTACCCTGCCTTTAGCATTGTCCCCTTATGTCTTTAAATAATCTGGGCTGAACAAAAGCTTAATAGAACAATCATGACCTGTTCCTTCAGAACAAACGAGATCTTCACTCAGCAATAAACAGCCATGGTATTTTTTTATATAAAAAACCCTGCAAATTTAGCCTATTTTCTAAACAAAATGAGTGCAGCCAGTGTAGAGGTCAATTTTAGTTTGCAAATAGAGGGTGGGGGGGGGGCTACATCATTGGTTTTTGGAAGAGAGTAAATTAATTTCGATCATCCTGTAGTTTTGAAGAAAAACACCATTAACAAACCTGTGAAATATCATCAAGTTCGGCAATCACTAAAGGAAAAAAATATAACATTTTATGTTTTCGTGTGGGTCTTTTTTGTTGTCACGCTTATGTTTGGCTTATTTTCATTACAGTAATAAAAGATACGCAATGATGACTTTTAGCTATTTTATTTGATTGAGATTGTCTTTAACGAGTGTGACCCGGCCAGCTCACCTGAGTGGGCCTCTCACATAATATTTAAGCAGAGAAAATTGTGAAAAACCATGCACAATTTTCAGCATGTAAACACATTTTGGGCATGATGATCTGGGTTAACCGAAATCACCAGTTGCGTTTGTACAGTTTTCTCAAATATGACTTCATTTCAGAGGGAATTATTTCATAGAAAAAGAAATAATATAAAGTATTAGCTTCATATTATCAGTATAAGCTTTCAGACTAAAATTAAACACTATATTCTTTTTTTAAATCCTAACCAATCTTTTTTTATTGTAACCAGACCTGTATAACACCTTTAAGAGCTTTTGACAACATTTATAGCAAAACTGTCTGTGCTCAGCAATTTTGTCCCTTAATTCTCGTCAGCTTATACTGAAACTTGCCCTTGGAGTTCTTTGGTCGATGGGAAATCAGTTTGCCTCAGCCATTTGTAAATAAACATGTAATAGGTCCCTCAACTTCCTATTGCTATTTGGCAGCCCAGCTGACAATCTAAAGAGAGGCACATGGAGATCCCAGAGTGGTCATTTGCTGTATAATGGGTGGCAGGGTTGGTCCACTTTGTTTATTTTATCTGGCGGAAAGTGGCTCTCAGATTCACTGTGGTCTATAATGAAGTCTCTGGTGATTGGTCCTTAAAGGAAGAGGGTGACCTCTCAGCAAATTGTCTGATAAAAGAAGCCGTGAATATACACTCCAGGGATGAAGACAGATCCCAAGTTTCAGGAATCTGACAACTTTGAAAGTATTTTGTGTTTAATAGCTTTCAGAAGAAAATCATCACAGTTTTTTGGGGGGCTGCGTAAGACAATGAACTACCAGTGAGTAAAATGTCTCTTTTCAAAAAGCAAATGAAATTCACCAGCTATTTGATCAATTTTATTTGTGATTATTTAGTTTTATTACTTACAGTTTAAATTTGTTTAATTCTTTTTTACTTAGTCCTGTTTGCTTGTGTCATATTTAAATGATAAAGTTTTCAAAGAATTAAAGAAAAATTAGCAATTGTTTACTCCCCCTTTTTTTCTTTTTTCTTCTTTAACAAGTTTGATAGTTACAGTAAAATAAGTGAACAGCAAAAAAAATGAAGCAAATGTTGAACCAACTTTGATTACATTCACTTTAATCGATCTTATTCTTTCCGTAGCAGTGTTCCTCCCCCAGAGACCAGAGTTGCTTTAAAAACAAAAATCCAAACAAGGAAGACAGACATTCCCCGTTACAGCACTGAAACACTTCAAATTTAGTGTGAACTTTATTTATAAAGAAAAGTAATTTATGTTCAGTTTATTTCTTGAAGGTATTCACCAGTAGCGAAAACTCCTTTAAAGCTCAAGGTTTCTGCTGGTGTCAGTATGTGTTTTCTTTCCACCATGGTGGTGTTGGGTGCCGTTTTACAGCCGTATATACCCTTGAGAGGGCTTAGCATTTAGCTTCTTTTATTTCCCCCCAACCACCTCAACCTTCCCTTATCAGTAGTCTACATCTAACACAGCTTGCCGGCTTGCGGCTCTGGTATAGGTATATGACCCAGAAACTTGCTAATCTATTACCTTTACTAATTGCTCAATTGTCGTAATTAAGATGGCTAATCAGAAGTGACAATCACGAGCTCTTTAAAACTAGGTTGGGGCACTTGGACCACACACAAGTCGAAGGACACAATAATCCAATGCGATATTAAACTGTGTGGCAAACTCTCTTTCCCTTGATCTCAACACCACCCATGATGAGTAAATCATGAAGGCAGGAAATAAAGTATGTGGACTGAGGACTAGGCCAGAAAATGTTCCTGCAAAAGCAGCATCCAAAAAGGACTACTTTTAAAACAGCTTCTATAATTGAGCTCTTCGATGTTAAAAAAAAAAAAAAAAAAAATCAAAGCTGGACTGTTAGGGTCATGGACTTAAGTTGAGAGGGTCGGGGAGGGCAGCGTATATGTGTTCCACACGAGGGCAAATCCTCCTCCCCTTCGCTCCTCACATCTCACACAAATAAAGGTCAGATAATTATGACGTAGACTTTTTACATTAATTTTACAACCGAGCATCAGCTGATGGGGAGGGGGGGGGGGGGCTTTTCCAAACCTCGGCTTATAGGCTCCGTCTACGGCTCCAGGCTTCGTTTGATGTTGGAAACACCATGCAGAATGTACACCGCTCCAAGATAGATGACTGGAGCCCAAGCTGGAGCCAGAGCCCAAGCCGAGGTTTGGAAAAGGCACCCAAAATGATCAAAACACCTAGACGTCTAGCTCCATCAACATACACATTATTACTACTGCCAACTGGAAATTCATCCACTCATTCATTTCTTATATAAACTGGGTGGGCTTTCACTGAAATCCTCCAATCTCTCACGGGTGTCATCATTGAAAAGACAGTAACTACAATTGAAAGGCCAAGCCTAAGAGGAATCTAAGAAACATTTTAAAAGGGTCAGAGTTGAACTCATCACAGATTGATCGACCGACCTTTACATGAATAAAATGCAACAGCAAAGTCTTGATGTTCACAGTGAATCTTCAAGACCATGTTATTCAATTGAGACACGGAGTACCAGCAGACCAGATGGTCGCACACCCCAGGAGTTTCAAAAAGACAAAGATGAAGCTTTTCTGGTTTTGACGGCAACCCTTACTGTGACATTCCACCTCCATGGAGGGTCCACGCTCTGACTGATCTCGGCACCAGAGACACGAGACAACTTCATCACTTCGTACAAACAGAATATCCATCAGTCAAGACAGCTACAAACTGTTGAAACAATACTAATCAAGGCATTTAATATTTAGTGATGTCATTGCTAGTAACCAGGCAAAGCTATATCCCATGAAATTTCTTCTCAAAGGGCAAAGAGGTACCAGGATGTATCAAGTTTCAGAAGTTCAGTTAATTTGACTGATCTTGGCATTCTTGAGTGTTGATATAGTTTTCCATTGGATACTTCTTTTCTCATTTGAATTCATTTTAGTTTTCTTCATGTGTTATCGGTAATCTTCCAAAAAAAAACACCATGTCTCATCTCACTTTTGAAAAAGATTGTTTTATAATAAATAAGATTTCCTGCTATGAAATAAACGTGTGTACTTGTGAAAGTTCTTACCGTACCCACTTTCAGGAATCTGAATGTAACCATTCTACAACTTCAGCAAACGGAAAAAAAAGTTTTAAAATTTTTGGTGAAATGACTTGAAAAAATAAAACAGGCCACTGCGCCAGCACCATTCAAAAACCCTATCAATCTTGTCTTGAGTTTTATACATAAGAATAAAGCAAAGCTAAAATGTAAATCACACTGAAACACCTGGTTTCAAACGGACTGAGCAAGTTACGGTAAACTTCCAGACCGTGTTTCCTAAAAATTCCACCACCAACGAGGCAATATAAGTACAATTGGCACTCTCCCTGCGCAAATTTCCCTGTAATTTACTCGGATAACTTTTGCCAAAGGGCTTTCGATATGGCAGCTCCTTTTACCCCAAAAAGAAACTTGGACGAAAACCCATCCAGTAAGAATCCCCTGGCCAATTACCTTATTCCACTAATGCAAATTACCTCCGCTTGTAGGAAATAGAAGGGGAAATAGGTCCGAACTCTGACCCCGACCCCTGACCCTGGCCTGGGGCTGAAGCGATTCACCTGGGGAGGTAGGCAACGGGGATGCGGCGCTGTGACCACTGAGAGATTCACTCAACACACAGACAAGTGAGGAACTGCATATTGGGGGGGGGGGGGGAGGGGTTGGTGGGTGTCCGTGTGGAAAGTACATCTTCGGGGATGGTTTCAGCGACGCTGGGTTTTTGAAAGAGTATTTTCATTTCGATTCTCGAGGTTCTCCTAAAGATACAACGTGGAGGTGTTGTAAATCATTGGTTATTGGAATAAATTTAGTCAAATTTTTGTTTTCAAAAACCATATCATAAAGGGACGATGCAACATTGGGTTGGAGTCAAACCTTCTATAAAACATTAATATACCGGACAAGCCTATCAAAGAGGGGCAACTTTTCGGAACTTGGTGCATTTACTTCAAGCCTCCACTTATCAAGAAGAAAAAAAGTCCTATAACACAAAAAATGTGTCATTATTAGAAAATAATACATTCTCTATAACTCGAAGTTAAAAACAAAAAGTTTGACAAAAAGGTTTCTCGAAGTGATTGTACATTTGTGATTGCACAAAGTGATTGTACATTTTGTACGTCATTGGTTTTCAAAGGCGTCGATAATGTCAAATAAATGACCTGGTTTCGAGTCACATTCTTCACACTACTGTGTTTAACGTGTATCGTTGATCAAGAGACATGCATTTGTTTTGAACAGTGTGCGTGGACTCCCTAAAATGACTTACACATAACTTACGTGGTCATGGTTAAAGAAATCTTCCCTTTGAAAGTTTGAGTCTGTAATGCTATAGGTTTTTTTTTGTGTTTTTTTTTAGAAATAAGTAAAACAACTATTTCTGCGAGTCCAAAATACGATGATTGAAAGTGTTAAAACAGTGGTGGGGTTTTTCACTGACTCTGGTGAACGACTGAGCTTAAACTTTCACAGATTTGTTATTTCATGTATATGTTGGGTCACATAAAAAGTTCGGATACTCTGGTTTTGGACAATTACCGATATTGGTCGAGGGACTTTAAAACAGTGTGAGGACTAAGACAATGCTATAAACTAATTTTCTATTTTTGTTTAAAGGGCATCAACTTTGAGACGCATGTTCTACAGGATGGTTATAGACGAGTGCCGTAAAGATGCATTGGCTACAAACCTTCAGATAAACCACTATAAACATATATATGCGGGAAACCCGTTTCAAACAGTACATTATGGTATTTTTGGCTGGTAACCTGTTTCTGCTAAGCTCAGCTATTTTTGTGTACTTTTGCAGCTTGCAGACTCCATGCTCCAGGTCACAGCTCTATGTCCAGCCCAGATCGACATGCATTTACTTTAGATTGTCTTGAATACAAGACATATACAGTTATTGTTTACTTTCGTTGCCATAGCTACCGATAAAGAGGAAATTTTCCGCCGGAAATGTCCATTATGGAGAAGAGTATTGTAAAGCACGTACTATACATGTCGACCTCCATGTGCATACATTTCCAGGTGCATTTACAACTAACTTTAACATAGTTCCTGTCAAGGGCCCCAATGGATAATACTTTAATATTATAAAACCACTTCAAGCAAAAAGAGCAGAGTATTTTCTTTTCTTTTTTTTACTCCCCCCCCCCCCCCTCTCTCTCTCTGCCAGCCACGTACGAGGGAATTTCTGTACGCCAATCGTTCCAGGCACATTGACTTTGTAAACGCTGAATGTGATGGGATCATGTTCGCTGAAATGCTTGTTGAATTTTAACATCGGGTACTCAACTCACCCCTTTCCCCGTATTATCTGGCCCCGATCAAGTGACTGAGAGGGCCTGAAGGGGGTCCTGTTGTCAAAGGGCCGATTTGGAAAAGTATAGCGGGTAGCATAAAAGTCACTACTGCTTTTATTCTGAAGGTTCTTTTTTCTTCAATAGGCCTATGTTTAGATATAAAACTCTCATTAAGTTGAATTGGTAAAGCTGGTAACATGTTTTTAAAGCAATATTTATTTGTTATCTTTTCAAGCGTGTATGCCTTTATCCAAGTCCATAAAAGGTTGTTTTCTAAAGTTTTATATGAACTAGATGATTGGAACATGATTGGAAAGACAATATAGAATTGTCCAAGTACCAAAGGACCCACAAAATACTGTACGCACAAAGATGTATGTACATGTATATGTTTACATATAGCCTATCTATGGATACCATTGTGAAAACTATTGAAATAGCAATTGTAGAACAGCAGAGTAACAACATATAATACCCTGATAGGTGTAGGATCTTCGGTTGGTACTGGTGGAATTTAGAGACAGACCCCAAATGACGTCATGTTTATGAATAACACACGTGTACGTGTAGGCTACATGTACATTTATGATCATGAATATAGCATACATGAACATGTCTGTGTACATAACACTGAATTATACACAAACAGTGTCATATTGTTATTAGGCATACTAAAAAAAATGTTAAAAAATAACAGTTGTAGAAAAGTGAGCTTAAACATTATGGAAGCTTGATATCATAACTGAACAAACCAGTAATCCTTGACCCATGGTAATATCAAATAAGTCCAGCAACAATGAACTAAGCTGTCAAGCTCTGTCAGTTCTGAATGGGTCATCCATCAAACAATTTGGTGCCTCCGAAATCCCCCAACAATGCACTTTCAACAAGTTGGTAAATACCGGAAGAAAAAAAAAATCTCTTGGCATGGATGTTATACTTGGACAGTTATGTACACACAGAGTAAAGTCATAATCTATAAAAGACACTCGCATTGTTATCCAGTGTCCTCGAACACAATGGAAGACTGGGGAGACTCACAATGGGTTATTACAGAAGCTTTGGAAGGTAAAAATGGCTGCCTTTTGTGTGCTGGAGTTATTACTTATTGTTAGGGGTTATTCAATAGTGCTCGCTTGGCTATTGTGTGGTTTGATTGCATTGCTGTGTGGTGAGCTATCAGGAAGCTATGCTTTATTGTTGGGGGTGGTTTTGTTGGCTGATTGTTTGGGTTTGGTGTTAATCTAGTGCGCCAACAGGGCAAGAGTTTTCTCTGCCATTGTTGTCATTACATTATCTTGCATGATAATCCTGTAGGAATATAGCAGTCTTTTTAAACCACGTATGATTCTCAAACACAGTTACATGTAATAACTGTTTGTTCTTATCAATGGCTGTGGACACACGCAGAGTGATCCGGGATTTCCAAGAAGTTAAGCTTCAGCGATAAAAACAAAAAGGAAGGAAGTTAGCACTTCAAGTCAAGATGGAAAGTTTGGTGGCCATTTTAAGAACCGAAACATATCTCACGCTACTGCGGGGGTATTGCTTTCAGCTTCTAGTTCGTCCATGGTTTGTGTTCGGTGAAAATGTACCACATTAACAGTGAAATGTTATAAATGACAACGCAGTTCTTCTACACTTTAAAAACTCCCGGTCAGAATTGACCCGGATTCCAGGGGTCACAGGGGGCATGAACCATTTCCGGGTCAGGCTGACCCGGCGAGTGGTTAACAAATGGAATTTAACTCGAGTTCTGCGTCGGTTTGACCCATTTCTGGGTTACTTTGACACAAATTGCGGGTCACATTGACCTACAGATTGCGGGTCACACTGACCCACAAATTGCGGGTCACACTGACCCACAAATTGCGGGTCACACTGACCCACAAATTGTGGGCACACTGACCCACAAATTGGTCAGGCCCAACGAGACCCGGATACGGGTAAATTTTGACTTTTGGCTTTTTTTGACGATTTGGATGTGCTTTGGCATGTCTGTACAACAAGTGAATTATCTCAGAAGTTTGTTCACTTTTCTTTTAAAATGGCGACATTAAACTTGTTGACAGCTCTGTAGCAGAATGAACGATTTGTATACTCATCTGTTAAACGATGCTTGCGTATATCAAATGCTTCAGTCACTTATTGGGGTCAGATAAATATAAACCAAAGCAACACACATCTTGATTTGCTTTTTAAGCAACATTTTCTACCTAACGGCTTTATGACATTCTGCCATGGTGTTTGTACGTAATGATCGAACATAAATAGACTACTTGGAACATGCTGATAAGAAATCACAATATAGGGCCACTGTGTTTCAACAAGTTAAAAGGACAATCTGATGGGGACACCAAAGCCCGCCCTCTACCATTTCCCACTGACCAACTGAGAAGCTACCGACATACAACAGTTATATCCAATCACAGACTGTTCATCTCCACTCGATTACCATCCGTCATCAACTTTGATTAAAACCGTACTTTTAAAGAGACACTGTAGTCCGTCCTGACAGGCAGACATGATATTCACTTCAAATGCAGTTTATTGTGTCTGTTTTGAATTAGGCCGACGATTGCTAATGACTATTTCTAAATATGTAAATTCCATTGGTTTTTATTACCTCTGTTTTTTACATTGTATTGCAAAATTCCCTCGTACAACTAGGGCACTCGGAAGCACGTTATCAACGGCCTATTTTATTTTTGTACGAGCCGCATTTCTGAAATTTCAACCTCTACATCGTTCAATCCTAGATGAGTTATTCCGTCTCTCTTCACCCGATGCTAAACCCATACGCATCATAATGTTTGGGTAGCTCTCCGCAAAAAGAATTTGTTTACAAAATGGCTGAAATTTATGACCGAAAAATGCGAGGAGTTTTACACCGAAACTTGTCATTAGCAGTGTCGCTGTTTACACTTGCAGAAAATGTGTTGACGTGGAATTGATTTGGGACATTTATTTACTTCAAAAGTCGAACTCGTTGCCTATAAGCAGCAGGTTTTTTTATTTTGTTTTTTTTTCATATGTTTTTTTATACATAATCCAAACCAGTTTTTTAATTTATCATTCCAATCAATCTTCGTACTACAGACAGAGAAGTAAACACGGGGTTGCAAAACAGTTTGTTTTCCTTTCAAAGTGTTAGCTTATTTTCTAACTGTGGGTATTTAAAATGGGTGTCAACTTGTGAAGGGTTAACCCAAACAAAACTCTGGGCTTAATGCAGTTTGACTAGTTTGTTGAGAGATCAATTTCAACAAATTTACACTTTACACAACACACCTGTTATACAGACGCGACAAAACCGTCTAAAACCTCTGCGAAGAATCATGGAAGAAGTATTTACCTAGGCCTGCGCTTACGGTCACCCTGTAAAGCTTGTGAATCTGCTGGCCGTAAGCACCAAATTCCAAGGTAAGCAAAGCCATGAACTGTATGGGCCCACATTTTGAAAAAATATTGTAATATTCAAGTTATAAGGTATTATACAGGATTGATAGAACTGACAAAAAAGTCGCAGGCATGATGTTCACCAATGATGAATTTAAAAAAAGAAGTTTTATGAGATATCGCCCAACTCACAAGGCCGGACGGCCACTCCAATGTGAGGGCTACACTGATTTGGGCTAACGTCTCAGATCAACTGTCACCAGGGACACGTTGCCACCTACTCTTGGGGCTGAAACATGGGGGTTACCCCCTTCACAGTCCGTAAGGATGTAGGCAAGGGTATCATCCGCTAGGAGCCTGGTTGGCAGAGCAGAGTGCACTACCTTCCCAACTTTTTACGAAGCAATTATGGTTAAGTGCCTTGCTCAAGGACACAAGTGTCATTACCGGGATTCGAACCCACACTCTGCTGCTGACAACACCAGAGCTTGGGTCCGATGAAAACTAAACCGTTCGGCCACGAAATGCCACAAAAATAATAAACCTGTGGCAATTTTCGGCTAAGTCCTTTGTGTGATTCAGTGGAAAATAGTGAAAAACCATCGTTGCACAATTTTCAGCATGTAAAAACATTGTCCTTAATTTTGGTTGAACAACCAAAATCAGCTGTTGCATTTTAAAAAAGGTTTTCAAATAAAGTTTTCTCGAACTTGACTTCATTTCAGAGGGAAATATTTCACATTACAAACATAATTCTTGTATGAACTTTATAGTAAGTAAGCTTTCAGACTGAAATGAAACGATGGCTGTTTGTTATCCTCACTAAACCCGTATAGTACCAATAGGTGACACTACGATCTATACAAGTGTTTCAAACTACAGATGTTTTGTTCAAGTTTTAGCCGAGTTGACCTGCAAATTTATTGATTTAAGTACTAAATAGCTATTATAGATTCGAGAAAGTTGTAACCTTTCATTTATGGTAGAACTATTGCACGAACAAAATCTTCCAATGATAAGTGGTAACTGATAAAAAAACTAGAAATTAATTGCTGTCGGAATCCCGACATTATCAGAGCCATGTCCATCAGAGCCATGTATGCGACTAAGTTTACATGTTGAGTGTATGTGTACTGTGCGTGGCACTATAAGCGACGATTTGCGTCTGGTTTTCGTTTTCAAATAGCATCATCTGTCAAAACTTGTTTTGGGACATTCTTTCGGCAAAAAACCGGGCCAAGCAACTCTACAAACAAAGTACGAACGATCAATCTGAGAATCTAGGCCTAACTCATTATAAAGTTCGTACCAGTAACCCTCAAGAGAAATATTTCAGTCTGAAAAAACGGTCAGATTCGAGTGAAATATAAATTTTATTTTTTACCCAATGGTCCGATCATGGTTGCAATTTGAATGTCGTGATGTTAATGAGACCAATGTGAACGCACGTGCATAAAAAAACAAAGACAAAGTTGTCGTTGTTTTCTGTAAAGCATGAGCAGTGAATCATTGATGAAATTTTCATTGATGAAATTTTCACGGTTGACAGTTTGATTTGATTTGACTTGATTTGAATTCACTTGGAAAAAAACACAGCGAAAATGTGGGAAAAAACAAAACAAAAACACCCATACACAGTAACAGGAGGAAAACAATGGAAATCAATATAAAACGAAAGTAGAAAGCAAGAAAGAAAAACTGCACAAAATTATCCAAGGATAGCCCCCCAAAAGCCAATAACTCCAAGATATTTCCACTGGGGTTTGGCTGCGGCTTCTGCCTCGTAACCAATGGCCACAGCCGTAACCGAAGTCGTTTGATTCTATATCACTACCAAACATATAGCACCCATCGCCATGGCAATTTCACAGGTTAATTTCATACAACAATGATACCTGAAGGGAATGTATCTATTCTTCCTCGACCACTGTTGTGGCTTACCTTTATTGTACAAATTGTTCGAATAAAAAATTTAAACTAAACCAACTTTTACTAAACTGCAGGCCCCTATATGAACTCAACATTTGTGTTCAACGCATTGTTAGAATTATATTATCCTACACCGAAACCGTGAAGATGTATTATCAACTGTTCGCAGCTTGATTTTTATGAAATGTTGACAGAAAACTACAATCCACATACCGATGTTGCAGCTTTTCCAGGTAGTACGACAACTTTGTTGTCAATATCTAGTTCCATCTGACCGAAGACAGTACGAAACAGCGCTGCAAGCAATAAACAAATTACCGCCTCATTGAATAACTGCCGCCCACTCAATGTTATCACTATTGCTACATACAAAAAAGCCTAAATTTCGGTCACGAAGTCCCAATTTTCGAAGACAAACATTTCAAAGCATAGTTGGGGGGGGGGGTGTCACTGCCATTGCCACCAGCACCAATTCCTTGCGTCGGTGACCAACACAACATCAAACCGAAAGTAACATAAACAAAATGATTAAACGGTAAGCCATTATCAGACGTACAATTTAAAGCAACAGTAAAATTCATCCATGCACAAAGTGTGAATGAAAGTTTACAAACCACAAACTTTCCGTTAACAAAATCAACCGACGGTTTGTCAATACTCACGACTTAACAAACAAATAAAAAATATATATAGTCTCCAAAACAGTATATTTCATTGGCACAATGGAAATGTTAATCATATTTTTTTAAAATAGAAAATCGCCTTTTCTTTTTATTAGCGGTACGAAAAATGTGGGTACAAATTTGGTTTAGGTCTTACTCTGTCAAGTTCAACATATTATTTGTACAGTGATGGCCTGTCAGAGTGTGGGCTCGAATCCCGGTCACGACACCGGTGTCCTTTGGCGAGTCACTTAACCATTAATTGCTTCCCATAACCCAGGTGTGTAACATGCCGAGAAGGTATTGTGGGTTAACCCCCTTAGCGCCCATACAAGCATTTTGAATTCGTTTGCTCCCCATGGGGAGTTGAGAAAACGTGAGGGTCAGTTAAAGAATAAGTAAGCCCACATGAAATGGGATAAAGTTGCAAGAAGCATTGCTCTACTCGCTGTATAAATAAACTCATAGTCATTCTTCTTAAAACAGTGTATGTCTACAATTTGCCGGGTGTAGATGATGATGATGACGATGGTGGAAAAAACACCCGATGACTTTACATCAACGATTTAGAAAACGAGCAGCCGTGTTGCTTCTGTTAAATATGTTCTCTTTGAAACAAAAGGTTTGCATTGCGAAGATGAAAACTCGAACTTGGCAGAGAACAACGTGAATGTGCAAAACTCAACTCTGATGTATGCATTAGTAGGTCTAGGCCTATATAAGTCTCTTTATATCGAAGAACATTGTTATTCTTGCGTCGTCTGTAATTTCCACCGAGCCCCCCCCCTTCCAACATACCAGCATGTGCTGAATGTGATTCAAAGATTGTCCACCCCCTCAAAATGTGCTCCTTACCCATAAATCCCCAGCCTCCTCGTCTGATTTTTTTTTAAACACCACTATAATGACCGCACCCCCTCAAAAAGAAGAAAGGACAAAAAAAAAAAACCGACAATAAAACTTGACAGAGGCCGTAAAATAACTGAATAGACACAAGGAGTTGCAGAGGTCCGGGGTCCTGGTTGTAATTGCTTGTGTTTCGATGAGAGATTCGGCGCCGGAATCTCTTCATTTAGAGACCATTACCAGCTTGGTACTAACCTCTTAACCTAGATACAGTCGCATCTCCACTGATTCATTTAAAGGGATGGTATACACCACCTTTGGTAATTACTCCAAACAAAATAATGAGCATAACAAAACTTACTTGGTACAGAGCGAGATCTGTTGATATTATAAACGAAGGTTAGAAACGACACCCTTTGAAGTAATGTAGTTTCAGAGAAAGGGGTAATTTTTTTCACCCCTAAAAATTGAATCCGAGGAAGGGTTTAGGCATGAAGCCTTGCCTTTCTCAGTTATCTTAAAACACACAATTTCTATCATAGCTTGCCTTTAAAGTAATGGACACGCAGCTTTGGGAAGATTATCCCCAGCTTTGAGAAACGTTTCATCTTCTTTTTAAAAATATAACTATAACATAAAGATTGCTTTGACATTGGGAGTATTTGGTTATTGGGTATCAAATTCTTGAAGGATCGAAATTTGTATTTATTTATTTATTTTTTTGGGGGGAGGTTTCTTCAATTGTTTTCGTGTTCGTTTTCTTCTTTAGTTTAACGACTTTATGTTTGTTTAGCTGGTTAAGACTGTTTACCAGTTTAACCTGGATTGTATTTAACTTGTTTAAATCTGCATACTTTACCAAACTGTGCGAACTGATTTTCATACGGGTATCAATACAGAGGAAAATCACACCGTTATCTTTGAGAAAAGTAAATTTCATTCAAATAATCAAGCTTTGCGAAGCATGGCAATACTAGGCTACGTTCCATATTCCTTAGTGTGATTTGCATAGGATCCTTAATTCCCCACTCTAACAAAATCCAAGAGCAACACAACACCCAAACTGTTGGACTCTGATTGATTCAAGGTTTTTACATGAACCCATGTTAGGCCTAATCAGTGTACTAAGTCTGCATTCCTCAGTCCAACGAATAACACAAAAGTCGGGTTTTGATGGTTGCATGGTTGGGATAACACGTCACCGCTGGAAGATTTTTATATACATTCATAAGTCCCTCTCTCAAGAAAAGTATAAATATTAAATCAGTTGAACAATCCAGACAAAAGTCCGTTCCAGTTGTTGAAAAATGGTACATAAACAACATGTTTTGAAAAAAAATTCAGACAACAAAAAATTACCAAATGCAAAGTTCTCTAATACTATAATAGGCACACATTGCAAATACAAGCATTTTCCGGTTGTTAACTTTATACAAAGATGTAACAAACTGTTCCCATACAGTGAGCTTCAAATGGTCCATTCGGGTGGATTTTGGAACAAGCCAATAAATAGGCAAGTTAATAAACCATGCTTTTAAGGTTTTTCAACCGTTTCGATTGTATATCTTTCCCACTCTTTTTATTGCTCGCCGGTCACTGATGGTACCATTGTAAAGAGGGTGGTGTCAAGAGGTGGGGGGGGGGGGGAACCACACTTAAACGTAAAGTTTAAGGGTGACTCAATTTGTAAGGTAAGGACATGTAATAAAAACGGTAAAGGTCACTCAAATGGGTATGTGGGAAGTTTTAAAGGAAAGGGACTAAGGTATGTTGTCACGAGCTTTAGAAGGAGATTGTGTATTATTGTTTATTTTGAGGAAATTAACAAACCGGTGCCGGTTTTTGATGTATTTTGACGCTTTACTGATTCGTTTTGGTGTATTTTAAAGAATACATTTTTTAATAAGTAATAAACAAACAATTTAGACTTTTAGCTACGAGATGTATATGAATAACGTAAAACAAAAAATAGTTGAAACATATTTTTGTATGAACCTTAAAAAAAATCACTGAAGTACTTTTCCCTAAGTGTTTACGGTACATTTTCTTGCCTCGTACTAAGGGGCACAATCGAATTCGCGAATATTTGCAAAACAATTTGCAACGATTTTTTTTTATGGCATTTACCATGACGAGTAGTACCACTTACGAAGTATAAACATTATGGAAAAGTTTACGACAAATTGACAATTATTTATGGTGATTACGTTTGTAACTTTAAGCACGGATCCGTGTCTAAATGTAAAATCACAAAACATCCTTGGTGACAATTTGTAAAAGCGAAATTAAATACGACCGTAAAAAGAAAACCCAGCAAAAGTACAAGAATTCCACCCAAATACATGAGAGTTCAACAAAACAAGTAATCACCTTACATTGATTGCAATAAAATGCACTAAAAATGGGTTGCATTTTATGAGTCTTTTGTTCACCGTTACATTCATACAACCACCGATGACACGGTTTAGTTGTTCCATCATCGCGTTCATAAATGAAAACAGTAGCCTCTGATAACAGAATGAATTTAGAAAAGTGTTGTTTCTTACCTGATTTTCCAATGCGAATGTGGATCTTGTACATCCTTTCGTCTGCTTCGCGGTCAGGTTTCAAGTCAATGGTAACCTGGAGAGAGAAATGTAGACAGTCGGTAATCAGCAAAATTCAAATGGAATTTGGTTTCCTCAAAGTTTTTGGATTCGCTTTCAAGAGCAGAGCTGCTAACATTTGCATAGTTCAATCAGGGACATTTTGTACAACAATCAGGGAGATGTTTAGAATTACACCCAGCATAGGCCTAAACAGTGGAAAAGTGTCCATAATAAGGGAGATTGTCAAATGTCTTCATCAGAGCATGGAAAGATTGGTTGATTTTCAGAGAACTTTCTGCAGAACCAGGGAGAGTTGGCAACTCTACAAGAACACGAATCCACCAGTAGTGGCAGGGGCAGATAGGGGGAATTGTGCCTTTAATGATACAACACTGCAAAAAACCGGGGCGTTAGGTCTTAATTCTCTTGTCTTGGTATGTATGTATACGTGACAACACCCACACTGTGTTAATTATAAAGAATCACCACACGGGCGAAAAAGTTTTTCCAACAGCAATTTGATGCACATTATCTTGATTCATAGAGTGTAATCAACCATACCAATGGTTTGTCTTCATTATTGGTCCACTTTTCAAGTAAAACCGTTTATCTCTTTAAGGGTTTTATCTTAATAAAAAAAACTTTCAAGTTTAATTACAGTGCCCCGTATTTATTTGATTTACATTTCTTTTGCACCAAAATATTTATGTCAAGATTTTAACAATATTTTTAAAAGAATCTACTCCTTTTGTTTCTTTCCTACCTTTCCCAAAACCCACTCCTCCCCCTTCAATATAAAGAACTGTACATGACGCCTCAAAAGCAATAGCCGCTTTGTTTTTCACACGAAACGCAGGGAGAAGCTTTTTAAGTGACAAATATTTAAGCTTTTTAGCATATTGAGTGCGTTCAGGTCCTACAATTTTTCTGTGCTTGTCCTTTAAAAAAGACTCTTTATAATGAATTTAACAAAATGTTGATCGTGGTCACAATATGGTCCAATCTCATGACTTGCTTGCACACAGCTTACATGTATGATTTGACTATTCCCTCCATAAACATGTCAGGAATTTAAAAAGGCTTTACTTATAGCATGGAGCATATTATGAATTCTGAAACGCTGTTGTTGTTTCGCTGGAAGGAAGTTTAAACAACAGCAAAACACACAATATTGACGGAGCATTCCTCTACAGTGACTGTGGGTGACCTGCTTGAAATCCACATCTGCGGTATTACAAATGAATAATCATCGGATTGTTTGCTTGGAAACCTTGTCATTATCTGTTTATTGCATTGATCTGCTTCCAAGATCTTCCTTGTAGGATCATTGACTTTTTTTTGTAAAAAAAATAATAATTTAACTTTCAGATTTTATCATCCACAAAATCATTATTACAGACGAACACACTCGATAGCAAGACGCCATCGTTTGTGAACCTTTTGAAAGACAGATCATGGTGAGTCAGTTGTAAATTTCCTATATACTTAATTCTAAGTTTTCTAAAGCTTCTCCACAATTTCTGGTACCTTTGAGAAAGCAGTTGAAGGTACTGATCAAAGGATAACAATCATGATTGTTTAATTGTAGTCTGTAAGCTTACTGGTTATGAATTTCTTACTAGAATGTTTTCTTCTTCTGTGAATTCTTTCCCTCTGAAATAAAATCATTACATTTGTGGAAACTACTCTGAAAACCTTACAATAAGCAACAGCTGATTTCTGTTGTTAATAGAAAAAAAACTTAAAGACAGTATGTTTACATGCTGAAAACTGTGAATGATTTTCCACTATATTCTCCCGACTCACACGACGGATTAAGCCCAAGTTTTCTCATAGTTGTTATTTCATACACAAAACATGAACTGCAACTAGTGGGCCCCTATTCCTTATATGACGTACGCACCACCAAAACAAGTCTGAAGTTTAGGCCGAAAGCCGACTCAGTTTCCAACCAAAACATTTTGTTTGTTAACTCCTGGGAAAAAGAAAACAGGGGCAAGGAGAGATCGGCGGGAGGATCTGTTACACCAAATTTGCACAGTGGTTGAAACTTCATCTTGACCCGACCACTATCGGCTACAGCTTTGACGTTAGCGACAGGTTCAGCTGCCTTCAGCGCCGATTCACAATGTGTAATGGTGCGAAGTTGTGTTTGTAAATGGAGAAGGAAACAGTATATAGTCATCCAATTCTTGTTAATGAGCTGAATTCCCTTAGCCTCGGAGGTGAAATATGCAAGGTTTTAGGGTGGGTTTTTTATGTGGGGAAAGAAATACGTTTGGCAGACCATGACGGAAGGGCAGACTCAAACTCTTGCGTCACTTTGGACAAGTAATTATTACAAAAAGGGTATCAAACTGAACGGGCCATAAAATTCTTAAGGCAGGGTATATACTTTTGGTAAGTGTCAAATACCAGTATATTCACTTGGTGTATCCCACATCATGCATACAATAACAAGCCTGTGAAGATTGGGGCTTAATTGTTCATCAATCATTATTAATTAATTATTTAATCAAAGTGGCAAGAAAATAATGAAAAAACACCCTTGTTGCATAGAATTGTGTGCTTTAAGATGCCAGAGAAAGGCTTCACTTTCATGCCTGAAACCTTTCTCAGATTCAAATTTTGGGGTGGGACATTTCCTCTTTCACTAGAACTACATTACTTCAAAGGGAGTAACAACAATGTTTTATAATATCAACAGCTCTCTATAGTGCTCTTTTATACAAATTAAGTTGTTATGGTTATTAACTTTTTATGTAATTACCAAAGGCATACTCTGCCTTTTAACAATGAATGAAACAGCACAGTGGAATGGAACAGTATTATTACAGGAAAAGTGCGAATTTGATTTCAAAAATATACTCTAAAAGAATTTACAGCAACTCAGTTGTTAACTGTACAAGTATGGATAACAAAATAAACATGGGTGATTCCCTGCAACTCGGTGGTAATCGAGATTGAGTGTAAGTATAGCACCTTGCATAATAATCATCCTACTGTCTGACCATTCAATTCAATATCATCCACTGCGGTTGAGAAAGATATTTATTATGAACTATGCCAACCTGCAATAACTATTATACTTGTATGATTGTTGTTGCAGGTGATTTAAGCCTACATTATGTACATGAAGGGTCATTTATAATATATAGTATATGTTACATCGTACATGTAACAGGCCCCAATTTCATAAAGGTGCTTAAGCACAAAAAGGTTTGCAAAACCATTATGCTTACCAGAATAAAGTTACCAGCCAAAATACCATACAACACATACCGCTTGTGACTGGTTTCCTGCCTAATTTTGCTTAGCATAAATTATTAAGCAAAATGTTCTGTGAAATTGGACCCGCCAGTTCTGTGCAACAGATGTGCCGTCATAAAAACCCACGCCGAAAATCATTATCAAGAACTTAAGATTTAAAAACTGTTCAACTGAACTTGGCTTGTGACTGGCTCACTGCTAACTTTGCTTAGCGATTCATTTGTATTTATTTAGCATTTCCGCTTAATGGAATTGCTGCTTTATGGAATTGGGCTTAGGCCCGGTGAAATGTGCAAGCACAACAAGTTATTAAGCACATAGAAGCCTTGCTATAATACTAGCCGAAATACCACGTAATGCATGGTGACTGGTTTCCTGTTTATTTTTGCTTTGCAGAAACAGTTTGCTAAGCACCGATTTCTGCTGAATAGCTATGCATTATGACATTTTGCCCTGAGTTTAGTTTCGCCAATGTACGAGATGACCCACTACTCGGCAACATGACTTCTTGATCAATGTGCAAACATGATGAATGTGATATGTCGCCCTCAGGTGGTTGACCCGATACATTGCTGACATTCTTGGAGTAACATGTTGCAACAAGGAAGATTTGTTGCTTCGAGTATCATTCAGGTCTCCGAGTCCTGAATTAAGGAGAGCTAATACATCATTGGTGAATTCCTTCCCATCCCTCGTTTTCATCTGTTGATTTTGATTTTGGTTTGATTTATTTGGCAAACTACAATCAGATACATGCACGTATATGCAAAGTAGGCAAAGCTAGAAATAACAGTTAAGAAATCACTTTAATTTGCCGAGGATAACACAACAAGTCTGACTTATTACATTGTGGTCCTCGGAGTGGCAACACCATGGGGCACAGTCAATAATTATGGACGAAACAGTACACTTGAAGGACTATAGCAAAATACAAGCAAATACAGGGCATGCAGGAATATAAAGCATTCTCGAAAAAAAGTATTAAATGCACAAGTACTAGAAAAAAGAGAGATTAAGGAAATATAATGTGTGCTGCAACATCTCGTTACGGCCATTGTGGCAACTTTGATTGAATTTGTTACTCGCAAACACTCACGGACCTATAGTAGAATATAAAAACTTATGTCATGGACACTGGAGCTTTGGGAGAAAGGGTATGACGGGCTGCCACCATTGGTCCAGATGAGGACATGAGTCTTTTTGAAGCCACGGTTTGGGCTTGGGCTCCGGCTTAGGCTAGCTTGAAGCCCCGTCCCAAAAACCACGGCTTGGGCTTGGGCTCCGGCTTAGGCTAGTTCGAAGCCCGCATCCCAAAAACCACGGCTTGGGCTTGGGCTCCGGCTTAGGCTAGTTCGAAGCCCGCGTCCCAAAAACCACGGCTTGGGCTTGGGCTCCGGCTTAGGCTAGTTCGAAGCCCGCGTCCCAAAAACCACGGCTTGGGCTTGGGCTCCGGCTTAGGCTAGTTCGAAGCCCGCGTCCCAAAAAACACGGCTTGGGCTTGGGCTTAGGCTAGTTCGAAGCCCGCGTCCCAAAAACCATGGCTTGGGCTTGGGCTTGGGCTCCGGCTTAGGCTAGTTCGAAGCCCCGTCCCAAAAACCTAAGCCGGAGTCCAAGCCGAAGCCGCCGTTTCGAAAAGGGCCCGCTATGTCATATTGTTTACATTACTAAAAATCACTGAGCATCATTGGCATTACAAAGAGAGGATAGAGTCGGACAGTTTTCGTACACGCCTTTTACAGGAAAGTCTGCAGGATTGCAGGCCTGGAGAGGTATTCCGAAAGTGTGTACGACGCGATTAGAATAATGAGTTAATGAACCGATACTCAATGAGGGCGCATTTCGTGATATTTGGTCATGAAAATCCAGTGCGATTTATTGAATAGTTTGTGGATTATTAAGTATTTATGAAGATGTCCTTCGATAAATGTTTTCGGCATTGAAACTTTGGTTTATAAAGCTGGCTTTTTGTTGTTATTAATAACTACCTATGTCCCGGATCCAAGTCATAGTCGTCAGCAAGAAACAAGTCAGATACTCGGGCTGTGTTGTTTGGGAGGCGCTCCGAACCACAGACATATAATACATATGATAGGTACTATGTCTGTGCTCCGAACGGATACTAGTTAGACCGCCCTCTTTTTTAATCACTCATAAGTTTCAGAACTGTATTACTCAAGAGAGGGCGCACAATCGTTGTAGCGGTTACATTTTTGTGATACATACTCGTTATGGAAAACAAAAAATCTCAATACACTATGAACTGAATCGGAGGCCCTAAAATAAATGTATGTAATTCAAAGATTTGAAGGTCATTGTTTTTAGGGAAGGCTGTGCTAATAGAAAATAGAAAACTTGTGTCCAAAGTCGTGAATAATGACGCCAATATTCACGACAAATTTTACGTCTAGTGCATCGTGATGAATACTGACGCCAACATTTACGACTTGTGCACGAGTCGTGAATATTGACGCCAATATTTATGACAAATTCACGAATTTGAGCCCCGATTCGTAAATATTGACGCCAATTTTATTCATGACAAAAATCACGACTTATGCCCAAAGTTGTGAATATTGAAGCCAATATTTAAGACAAAATCACGACTTGTGCAAAAGTCCTGAATATTGACACCAATATTCATGACTAAATAAATGCAAACCCAACGAAGCGTGAATTTGATGGTGTTTTTTTTTAGCAACCTAGGTTGTCTACGCCAGGCATGTATGGAGATTCCATGTGATGTATGCAATCAACGTGACCTCTGTGCATTTTAGGCAGCGTTCGCTTAGACTATCTAGGTTGCTAACAAAAATATATATATTCACGACTCGACTTGTGTATACCATGCCCGATATGGGCAGAGGGTAAACTACACCCCCCCCCCCCCCCCCTCACCATGTTCCAATTCTTCACCTTATTTTCTATTTTCCTGTTGTACCCAACCCCCAAATCTCTAAAGTTCTTAGATTCTAAGCACACAATAAAGACACGGTGTGGTGGTGGTGGTGGGGGCCGGGGGGTTGGGGGGTTGGACAATGTCCCATATCGAGTAACATAATGGACTTGGGGCATAAGTCGTATATATTGGCGTCAATATTCACGACTTGGGACACACCAGCCATACTTTGTTGCATTCGCAAATTTTGGCGTCAGTATTCACGACTTGTGCACAAGTTGTAGTTATTAGGCGTAAGTCATGATTTTTGTCGTTATTGTTGGCGTCAATACTCACGACTTGAGGCACACAAAACATATTTTGTTGCATTCGCAAATTTTGGCGTCAGTGTTCACGACTTGCGCACTTTGGGCGTAAGTCATGAATTGTGTCGTTAATATTGGCGTCAGTACTCGAGACTCGGGGCACTAGTCGTTTGTCGTGAGCATTAATGTCAATATTCACGCCTTGAGGCAACCAAGTCATTAATTTTTTCGCAACCTCAAATATTGGCGGCAAAGTTTTCCATATGACTTGGGGCACAAGTCGTGTATTTTGTCGTTAATATTGGTGCCAATACTCACGACCCAGACCACAGGTCGTTCAATATGTTTACGTCAATATTCATGACTTGAGGCACAAGTCATAAATGTTGTCGCAACCGCAAATGTTGGCGTCAATAATCACGACTTGGGGCACAAGTCGTAAATTTTGTCATAAATATTGACGTAAATATTAATTTTATGGTCGACGTCCATTCACTGTAGAACCAAATCGTAGTATTGTGTTGAATAAAAAAGTAAGGGTGTTTTTTTTTTCAAAAATCGTTTTAAATTTTGAATGGATTATTCCTTATTACCTAGTTTTGGCTTCCATATAAAAATGTATTTCTTATGAAGTAGATTAATCTGTTTTTATTGCCTTATTGTTACCACATTTGAAAATCCGAGGTTGAAATCGGCGCGTTTAAATAAAACTAAGTATTATTGGTATTTTCTTCCTGTCATCATCATCTGTTTGAGAAAAAGAGTATCGGTTTTTAATTACATTAAAAAATAATACTCAAAAGGTTATAATAAATTCACCCCCACCCCACATAATTCCGCTACAAAACGAGTTTCCGTTGGCAGCCCTAAAAATAACTTAACTCCAAGGAAACAAAAAGTACAAGATCAGGTTCAAGCGTGGTTCAAGCATCCCTATTGTTAAGAAATTCCCCCCTGCCTGCCGAACACTATCCGGCTAGCATCATGTTTACCTCCCAAACCAATCCAGTTTTTGCCCTCTGTATCCACGATGGAACGTAAAAATGCCCCCTCAGCGTATAATTGCGCCATTCATGGCGATCCCAACCTCCCGGAACGCTGTGTAACCCGATAAACAAAACGAGGAGCAGGGAGACTTGCTTACAAGTCTCCCACGGGTTTTTACATGCGTTCTCAACCTATCACCGCATGTGACCGTGAGGGTTGGGTTCCCCAAAGGACTTGGGAGAAGTTTACACTTTTAAAAACAATGAATCAAACACGGTCGGGTTTTTATCAATCCGCTGTGCATCACTGCCTGTGTATCAATGTGAAATTATACAGCAATATTCGAGACTTAATAATAAACCGTCCCAGTATATAAAAACAGATGTGGAGAAAATAGCATTGATTGCTAAATTATGTGTGTATATAAATTTTCCTAGTTGTCAACATAATTTTACACACAAACAAAAGGAGGAATAGAAGCAGATGATATACAAATATCGCGTCTTGTTTTATCTTGTTTTATAGATAATTAATATTGTTATAAAGTTGTACACAATAATAACATTGTTTTTTTCGTTCACAGCATAAATTGCTTTTTGTCTGTAGCGTTAACTATAGTATTATGTTAATTTAAAGTTATTACAAATTTAATACATCACATGAGCTTGGCCTTTTTTTAAATGGTAAATTTGTGCATTGTCGTTCTGAAAACTTCAAATACTAGTATTTTTCCTCTTTTTAGCTTACCTTGATGTACTTGGTAAACTTCACATTATGGCAAAAGTATTCCAATATTGGGTGAAGAAGATAAATCCACTGAGACTCTTGAAGACGAATGCTACTCGAAAAACGTAGGAAGATGTCTTTAACACTTAAAGGAGTCGCCACAAAAGACCAATTAAACCATTCGACACCATCATCAATAGTTGATGGAGACTAGTTGTTGGACGTTTTGTTGTTTGTTGGCGACAAACACCACGACTGTATTGCGCGGGCAAATCATTTTGGTTCGAAGTTTTTGTGTCGTGTTGTAAATCATGCAGGCTTTCAAACGTTCCCATGGGTGAAAGCCGTAAATATTACCATCCACGTTCACTTTAGAGCATCCACCACGGCACCGTGGAGCTTAACAAAAAGACCCCATCACGGCACCGACAAGTCACATATTCCAAAATCAATCGTAACGTTACAATCCACTGGATGGAGAAAAGGGAAAGTGAGCTGACTTTCGAAGCTGCGAAGTGTATCAACAAGTTTACTTCACCACAAACAACATGTGTCTTACGGAGTCACTCACCGGTAAACTGTCAGTGTTGTGATGGAGGCAGATACGCCCCGACCCCCCAGGCCTCGCACCTGAGACAGACAGGACCAACCTCGGGTCGCACTCGCCACTCACCGGCGCGCAGGGAGATGTACTCTGTAGCCTTTAGCCAAGTCGTTATGAGGTAACACTGACGGTACAACCCAAGCACGCGACAACAACATGGCTTCCAGTTTACTGTGTGAGCCTTGAGTAAAGGCTAGCACACTCCCTTGATGTGGTCCGCATAGTTGACATACCTTCGGCCTTGTGTTTGTTCCGCTAGTGGTTTGCGCTAATTGGGCTGCACTAATGTTAACAGCTTCCGTAGCAAACAAGGGTTGGAAAAAGTAACTCTGGGCATCATGCTCTTGTTAAAGAAATGATGCTTTTAAAATACACAGAAGAAGCCTTGCACTATGGAAGTAGCTTAAAACCATAGAGACTTTCTCTATGCTTAAAACCATGCTCAACATGCAAAGCAGAAAGTATTTCCGTATCAAGTCATCAAGCTTTTGCTCTTCGCTCATGGGACATTATTTTTGGCACTCTTTCTCCGTTAGGCATAAACGCTTGAGATGGAGTTAAGAAAAATCGCCACTGCGCTTGCTCGTTAAATGTGTGCGCTTAAGGAGAGATCTTGGAGTTGCCCGGGGGTCGCGTGGTGTTGAAATTTCCACGCCGTGTGGGGGGAAAATGTACGTGACGAATTCAACTACGGATTAATCTGTTTGTGACGATATGGATCTAACCACGACCCAAGTTGGTACCACGATGTGCTTGGTTTCCCAATACGAAGAAATGGCATCCTTAATCAATTGAATGAACTTCCTTTCGTCTGTTTTTCCCCCCATAGTGAGTTGAACTTTTCAAAGAAATTGTTGTTCCGTGTTTTTCCGCGAGTTACTGGATACTTAGCTATTTATGTTCACTATGCTTGGTTTCACACAATTTCGGGGGTGGGGGGTGGGGAGCCGAATAACGGTTACGGTTTTGTAAGGGGTATCGTATACACGTATACAGGCGTCCGAACCAGGGGCAGTGTGGGGAAATTCGGCAACAAGATGAAAGAGTGGACAGACAAGGCAATTAAAAAGAAAGTTTATCCGATATTAGAAATCAGTACTTATGTTTTTGTCTGTGGCTAAAATTTCGGGCAAATCTACCCCTCCCCCCCCCCCCCTTAACCAAAGAATCCACATAGGCCCACGTTCACTGTATCCTTTCTTTAATTTAACTACCCCACAATAAATGTACTGGTGCGGATCCAGTACAATTGCCAGGGTCCAAACCTCCACGCCCCACAAAAAACAACAACAAACAAATGCAAAACAAAAAAGCACAACACAAAAATGTAACTAGGATCGTAATGATTACGGGTAGGTATGTAGAGAGAAATAGGGCTACTATTATTTGATGGCACAAGTTAATAAAATTTACAAAAGGAAACAAGAAATGGGGATAAAATGAAGGGGAAAAAATCATGAAGAGTAGGGAGGGGTCTGGATGCCCTGGACCCACTCCTGGATTTGCGCCTGAATCGAAAATTAAGAGACACATTTTTCTCTCTCATCATTTCAGACCATGGAGGAACTAAGGGCAATTGGTACTGGTATAGAACTTCTTTTGTAAAAGTAAAATTTCGGATTAAGCATTAGTTTTAATAACAGTGTTGTCTTTCTATAGATTCAAATACAGTAACATTATTGGGAAGCCGATGTGTCAAGTAGTTTTGAACAAAACATTGTTTTCTGTTATCACCCAAAAAAACTCAAAAGAAACTTTAAATGGCACACCATACAACACACATGTTAAAAAAACGAGACTGGAAAAGTGTTTTTGGTAAACCGACATTATTCTTCTCCATGCCAAATGACAGTATTCAAATTATATACAAAAATTCTGCCGTAATAGAAATACACACAACCCTTCAGTTCTACATAACCTTTGTTTACAAAAAGAGTGACATTGTACAGTCCAGGGCCTTTATGGCAGGCAAGCTGGTCATATGGGACACTTTACATTTCCTGTCATAATTTCCGCATACATTTAAGAGCTGTAAAGGAAATAACAGCTGAACAAGCTTCGAGATGTGCCCCCTTTCATCATATCAAAAGTTAATAAAAATCAGAAAGTGCAATCTCCATAAAATATCAGATTTGATGTTTTTCTCCCATTGAGCTATGTACAAATCAATGCCTGCAGGCAGTCTGGGCTCTGTGGCTCTTTTGTAAACATTGTGATGTCACAGGTCGATACCAATATCCTCTTAGAATTAATGTTAACGAGAAAATCTTGAGGCTACATAAAATAAACCGGGCATCTCTGTAGTGTTCTGAGAATGTATGCACTTTCTTGCTATAAAAGGACAGATACAACACTGGTTTATGGATGAGTCCACTCATTCAATGATGCAGTCTTTAAGAACAATTCTTCAGCTTGACTTGGACAACTTCGAAAACAATTTACCAGGTGAGAAAACACAATGTATAGTAATACTTAGCTAGCCACTTCCGGCACATTTCTAAGGGTTGCCAACTTGTTTCGTCTTCAATTTCTCAATGTGTAGAGAGAATAAATGAAAACTGTCAGGTTGCCTCCAGCTCAATGCCAATAAGACGAAAAGGTCTAACCTTCAACACTGATGATACCACTTTTGTCACTGGTGAGGACTTTAGTACCTCAGGGCCTACATCGCCTCAACTAAGAAAGACAGAGGTCAAGAGGCCTCTGACATGGAGTGCGAGGCACTCAATGAAGAAGTTGTGGAAGGCCAAGGACAGCGACAACCTCAAGAGGTGACTCTTTGTAGCAATAGTGGAGTCAATGCTGCTTTATGGTGCTGAAATGTGGACCCTCAGTGTGCAGCGAGAGAAGTTGCTCTGTGGCATCTACACCAGGATGCAGCTCATGGCTCTGGATGACACCTGGGACGACCACATCCCAAACATCGACCTGTATGGAGACCCTTCCACGCATCTCTGTTAAGATCAGGGAAAGGAGGATGCACCTAGCAGGCCTCTGTCTGCATTTGCCACCAGGAGCTGTCAGCCCATGACACCATCCTGTATGAGGCCAACCCAATGAACTATCAGAAGAGGACGGAGACGAGACACATTCATTGACACTCTGCAGAGGGATATTGGACACAGCATGGAGGTAGAAAATAAATCCTCCATGGTCTCAGTGAGGACCCTAATGTTGGATAGTGAAGAGTGGAGGGCGACCAAGTTCCAAGTTGGTGTAGGATAACCTGTGCCCTCGCATCGCATCATCGCACCACATCGCCTTTGATTTGAGAAGTTCTTGTTGCAAAAAGGTAAAAAACAAAAAGGGGGGGGGGACAGGCTGTGTTGTCCTCCCAGCCTCAGTCTGGTTACCGTATCCTGACGATGACTTGAGCAGTCTCCTGATGATGACCAGAGCAGGCTCCTGACGATGAGTAGAGCAGGCTTGTCAAAATGTTCCCTATCTACTCCACAGGAGAAGTTCTTATCACACCTACATTACTCGCCGGCAGTAGACAAACATCAGGAAAAGTTTTATTTGAACTACCGGTAGGAAGTGTCCAAAGAAACAATCTCTATTCCGGGCAGTAGATAAACAGAACAACAAAACCTTGTAAGACAATTCCACACAGCGAAGATAGGTACTGCCTCACGGTGTTGCCCAAAACCGAATGTAAAGTAGACATTTGAGTTGAAGGGGATAATAAAATGGCTTCACCACGACAAAGTTCTATGTTATCACTTTGAAATTAGGGTAATAACAACAAAGTACTATATAATATCGCTTTAAATAAAGGAAACAAAATTATTTTAAAAGAAGAAGATTTGAGGATTTGGGATTATTTCTAAGATTTTGTTGACATTTTTTTAAACAGGGACTGCGAGTTAAAACTCAGTTTTGTGATCTACTCGCCTTCCATTAGAGTCCTTATGAAATTTGAAAAAAACCTGGATTCTAATCTCCAGATAAAATGGTGCAAAATGTGTTTGATACAGTTTTTTATACAGGTGCAGTTTTTGTGCTCTGTACATGTTTCTACAAATAATTTTCAGTTCACTTGTGAATGATGATGATATTCAATCAAAATAGCATCGAATTTGACCTCTTGACTGGCGCAAAAAAAATTCCTCTTTGGAGTAATGCACAAACCTATTTGTTTTTTGTTTGAAAGAGTATCAACTAAAATGACATTTTACACAATTTTAACGTGAGGTTAGAGACTTGTATTTTCCCTGCACTTTCATCAGGACTCTTATCTATTGGAAAATGACTGCATCACAAAACTGAATTTTGAGCTTGGAGACCCTCTTTAAGCATCCTATTTCATCAAATTTCTTTTAATTAGTACAGAGAGTAAAGCCATAAACTGAACAGATTTCTATCTTAAAGTTCACCTTGTAAAATTAATAATAATTTGTTTCCTAGAAAATGCTACTTAATATCAAAGTATTACAGATTTATTTCTATATGGAAAAGGGATACAGTACTGGCGTCAACCTAGGATTGGTCCAACCTTAGTTACATTACTCTTCTTCAAGAGGCACTTTCCAAACGTACTCCCCCAAAAAAATCATCCCAAAAGGTTCTTACATTAGTTTTATTCAGGGAGCAAAATTTCCGCAAAGTATAGCCGAACGCTATATTTGCTGATATCTCTATAACCAATGTCCTACCTCCACTTTATTTGTCTCAAATTATTCTACCAAAACAATTTGTCAAGGAAAAATACCTCATACATAGCCAAAATAAATCAATGCTGTAAGCTTTTAAAATAATCTATCATCTGGTATTCCAGACTCTCTGAATTGCACCCAAATGCAGCTAGAAATGCTCCCCCAAAAGAAACAAAGTTCCCTAAAATGATTTAGTATTGCTTATCCCAGCTTTCGCCTTGCCTTTGACAGAATGCTGTTGCAGGTTCTACATCCAAGTAAGGCAGTAGCCTCTGTTTCAAAAAATATGAGAAGCACACAAATGTGACTGGGTGCCTGGGCCCAACTTCACAGAGCTTCTTAAAGGGGCACTGTCGTCGTGATCAAAGCGAGTCTGCGGCCAGACATTAAATTCTGAACTCTCACCCAGTTACTGCACATGCGCGCCCAATAGTAATGACAGCACTCTTTAAAGCTTTTGTTTGTGATGTGACGGTTAATGCGCAAGCATGTAGTGATTGGGTGAGAGCTCATGTTTTCATGTCCAGCCACAAGCAGACTATGATTACGATGACAAAAAGTAGCTAACCACAACAAAATTATGCTCACCCCAATAAGGTGACCAGCCAAAATACCATGTCACATGTACCATTTGTGACTGGTATCCTGCTCATTCTGCTTAACAGAAAATTGTTAAGCAATAAATTGTGCTTAAATCGGCTCGATTGGTTAATTATGCTTTGCCAATTATTGTATTTGTTTAGCATTTCTGCTTATCAGCTTAATGAAAAGTCCAGCTTACCAGCCAAAATACCAAGTATTGCACATTGCTTGTTACTGGCTCTGTGCTCACCTTTGGTTAGAAGAAAAAGTTGCACAGCACCAATTTCTTTTAAACAGCTATATGAAATACGAACCAGGGCCCAATTTCATAAAGCTAATAAGTACAACAATTAGCTAAGCACACAAAAAAAAGTATTGCTTAGCAGACACAGGTTCAAGCCAAAATGCCATAAATTTTACATTATTGCAACCGGTACACTGATCATTTTTGTGCTTAACAATATTTCCTGCTGAACAGTTTTTATAACATTGGGCCAAGGGTAGACTTTTCAGACAATAGTGTGCATCCCATTCACAGGTCCTTTGTCATTGTGCTCAGTGACGAGACAACAGAAACGGACCGATGAGTTGGACACCCGCTATCGCACCTCCAGGAATCACATTCCATGTATTGGCCCAGTTTTATAGAACTGCTTAAGCAGAAAATATCATGCCTGTAATTACACAAAGGCCATAGAGCCATGGCCTCTGTAGCCCTCGTGTTGGTGCCCTCGCGTTGGGCCTGGGTGCCCATTCAAAAGTTTCCAATAGACTTACCGAAATATTGCTGAACCATTTTCTGCTAGAGTAAAAATTAGCAGGATACCAGCCACAGATTGCACACATGGAATTTCTTTTTGGCTGGTTACCTGATTCTGGTAAGCATAATTTTGTTGTGCCTAACTACCGTGATCAAGCAGTTCCATGAAGTTGGGCCCTGATGTTGTTGCTAGAGTCCTTGCATTGGCCGCCATCCCAGAGTCTCACGCAATGGAAACATGACAGTTAAACTAGTTTAAATGGGTGGCTTATCTCACCTCTGGTTCTTCTCAGAACAACCGCTTCTTTCAAGAAGAGATTATGACATGGTCGTCTCCAATAAACTAGTTTACTTCTCACTATCTTCACCTGCAAAACACCAAATCTTACTTGATGGAAACATGTGCATGTGTACCAGCCACTCTCAGCTCTCAACCTATGACAGTTACAGCTACAGCTATGGCTACGGCTAGATTTCACCATGCATTGAAGTATAAGACGTCTATAGCAACACCCTTAGCAACAGTCGTAGCCGTAACCCTAGCCGCCAATTCAAGTACAGCCTTACTATGACCTCAGTCAGGTTGCTATTTGAGTTTGTGACGACATATGCAAGGAGTCTGTACAACAGTTCATTCAATAATTTCAAGTAAACAGTGTGTCAGGTGACATTGAGTCAGGTGACGTTTATCCCAGTCCGACATCTAGTGACATCATCACAATGAACCCAATTATGGTACCCCATGATGCAAGACGGCCATTGCCGCTGAAAAGAGATCAAAATATTAAAGAGTCACATCGAATGAAAACATAAACAAATAAATCAACAACCACAAAACATAAATTAAATCAACAACCACAAAAAAATAAATTAAATCAACAAACCACACAAAGAAATCTCTGTTTTAAAGGGTGTGTTTTAAGATGGTGAGATTGAAAAAAAAAAAATGAAAACAAGTCAAAAATTGCACAAAACTTGCATGGTATAAAGATGGTCATGGTGGAAAACTTTCCTTGAAAATATATGTTCACACAAATTTACACATAACTATGGTGTAAAGACAGTCATGGTGGGAAATTTTCACTTGAATCATGTTTGCCTAAAATTCTATAGATTCTGACAAATGAGTAACCCAAAACTTGATGTTTGAAAAAAAAAGTGAAAACATGTAAGAGGGGGGTTTTCACTACACTCTCTGATGACTAATTGAGCTTAAACTTCCACAGGTTTGTTATTTCAATTCTATGCTGGGTCTCCATAAATTCCTCTCTATAAATATTTCCATCTGAAAGCTCACTCATTAGAAAGTTCATATCAGTACCAATCCTCCAGAGAAATATTTCCATCTGAAAGCTCACTCATTATAAAAGTTCATACCAGTACCAACCTTCCAGACAAATACATCCATCTAAGTAAAAGCTCACTCATTACAAAGTTCTTACCAGTACCAATCCTCTAGAGAAATATATCCAGCTAGAAGCTCACTCGATATAAACTTCATACCAGTTCCAATTCTCAATAATATTTACATCTGAAAAATCACTCATTATAAAGTTCATACCAGTACCAACCTTCCAGAGAAATATATCCATCTAAGTAAAAGCTCACTCATTATAAAGTTCTTACCAGTACCAATCCTCTAGAGAAATATGTCCAACTGAAAGCTCACTCAATATAAAGTTCATACCAATTCCAATTCTCAATGATAAATATTTACATCTGAAAGCTCACTCATTATAAAGTTCATACCAGTACCAATTCTCATTGAACACATATTTCCACATGAAAGCTCACTCCTTATGATGTTCATATCAGTAACAATCCTCCAGAGAAATATTTTCATATGAAAGCTCAATGATGATGAAGTTTATACCAGTACCAATTCCCCCCCCCCCGCAAGAAATAATTTTACCTGAAATACTCTCAAAGTCAAGGAATAGCATGTGAAGAAAACAATAAATCACCAGTGCTTATTTTTCTTAATAAAGTTGTGTATGAACCTCTCCAAAAAAAACCGACAAACATAAATAATAATAATAATAATTAGTTTTTTACTAAAACATTACAACCAAGTAATATCATGAAACTTCACAAGTTGGTTGTATGATGCGTTTATTGTAAACTTGAGGATGGGAATGAATTCAGCTACTGACAAGCTGCCATCATGCGTTTCGTCTCGTAGCACACGTTCGAGCCGTTCTAGTAACATTTGCGCGACGTGTGCGTGTAAGTACTCCGGCATGGTGAGCAATAAAAAGTGACATCACCTAAAAACGATCTTTTGTGAATATCAAGGCAGTAGAAGACGTCGTTACTATTTTCATTACTTATTAAAACACTCACCTTGTTTGAGCCTCTGGAAGAATATCATCAGCTACGACGTACACCATTGCACCGGCAGCAAAAGCTAAGGCATAGGGTAAAATCGGTTCAGCATATACCACTGCAACAGCTCCGAGTACACCAGCAATGGGTTCAACCAACCCACTTAATTGGCCATACCTTGACGTGGAAACAACAAAAAGGTTATCAGAAAACCAAAACGAGACAGTCTCACACAAAAGTAACAAGCTGATGAATGGATGACATTTGTCATCCTATCCCATTGAGACTTGAGAGACTTTCGGGGATGTAAGATTGCAGCAGACTTTAATAAGTTTAGGGCTTGAGTTAGGGTGGAGGGGAGGGGGAAATCCACAAGACCTCCGGGTTTGTAGCTCAACATGTTTACTAGACCAGAATTTTATTCACAAGACCAAAATCAAAATAAGTAAAACAACTTTTACACCATTAATACATCAACTATTTTTTTTGTTAAATGAACAAGCCCTGATAATAATTTCATTTGTCTTTAGAACATTTAAAATTGTATTGGGCCAGGTAGTCAAAATCGTTTTGCGGTAAGCAAATTTTTGTGCTTAAGCAACTCTTCAGGGTTGGGCCTTGGTATATTGCTCCCTGTTACATAACATGTTTACGATAAGTCAAAGGACATGCTTCATTTAAGGCCCATGCTGTGCTTCTTATGGGTTCCTCTACAATTTCACTTCTTTTTTTAGCATTACAAAACTGTTGATGTATTTGTAAACACAGTGGAAATAATTTGTGGACCAGAACTGAACTAAAGTACACTTGGATATTCCACAAAATTTACTGTATCAGACTCACAGATCGATATTTAGGCCTAAATGTAACTTCTTTATTATTAAAGATGGTACACAGTGAGGTGTTATTATTCAACTGACAAACACAAGATCGCAGGACTTGTGATCACTGGCTCGACACTAAAATCACTGGCCCAAAATGAGCTACATCGGCTTGTAAGTTAACCTGATGAAATCAGTTAGATCATGTTCGTCACTGTTGGGGGTCCTTCCTCATGACCCCCTTTGACCTTGCCCACCAAAATGTGCTCGGCAGATGCCCATCAACTTACATAGGTATGTACATGGACAATTGCTATATACATGAGAATTGGTTAGCTACCCAGCTAGGGTGACACCCCCTCCCCCCCCCCCCCCCCTCCCCCCCGGTCTAATCACTGATTTTGATTATGTCCACGTCACTTAAACACTATAGCGATTACTCACCAGAAACTTGTCCATGTTGAGTAGCCAGAGCCTCTGAGAGGAAGACTAACAGCAAGGCCTTCTGGGAAATTCTGGATGCCAATTCCCAGTGCTAAATTCCTGCAATGTCAAAATATAGCCATGTTCATGTATTAATTCGTGCCAATGAAATTATTACAGTACAACATAATGGCAATAACCATTTACGTTTTCCTCACACTTTCATCTTGAAGAATGAAAATTGCGACCCGTTACATAATCTTGATGGCAGAAACAGGAGTGTAGTGATCAGGGATGTGAACCACCCCACCCAATAGACCTTTACCAAGGTGCGGCCATCTTGATTTCCTCCCATTCAAATCAGTGTAACCAAACCGAGGTTGAAAGGAGATACAGTCTGGTTCCTTTTTGTGCAATGAATATTAGCATTCACTACTGTTGTTGGATAGAAAGAGCACAGCTAAGATGGTGGCAGCACAATAATAGTCTATCAATTTTTCTCATATATGTTTTTCTCAGTCTACATTTTGAGCCTCAGTTGACAAAGGGAGCAGAAAATCAAGCAGAATAAGAGCATCCAGAGTCAAACTCAGTCATCTTACAAACTGGAAATCATTATTTTGTCTTCAAGGACACTGATTGCTGCTTTGGCATTATTGAGTATAGTAGTGTGCCATGCTGGGCATGCTATCCAGTGAAATGCACCTCAGAATAGTATAATTTGGGTTTGAACAAAGAAAAATTAACTGGAGCGGGACTTGAACCAACGACCTCCAGATTAATGTACTGGCGCTCTACCAACTGAGCTATCCAGCCCTATGTTGGCGGTCTCCCTATAGTCAATATCTTTGTTCGGGGGTGCCAGTCAGAAGCCATTCAACCATTAACTGCCGTGTAGCCAGGGATCCCACCCAAGCAAGGGAGACCGCCAACATAGAGCTGGATAGCTCAGTTGGTAGAGCGCCGGTACGTTAATCTGGAGGTCGTTGGTTCAAGTCCCGCTCCGTCAATTTTTCTTTGTTCAAACCCCAATTATTAAAAAATTTACCCAGTCAGTTTCCCTTGTGGTTTATTACTTGATATTCATGTATAATTAGATAGATGGCACAGTATAGGTTGCATTATATTATTAGATGATATTGTATAACACACACATAGATCCTTGTCATTTGATTGGTGGAACACATGTCAAGTGTCTCCCATTATTTCGCCATGTAGTTCAACTAAACTTTTCGGTTAAAGAATAATTAACATTTTCCTCCTCAGTCTAGCTTTCTCCAAACCTATTTTAGTTTTTTTTTGTAAATCTGTTGTGTGTAAATTAGTTGAACTTGTGCAGAGAAAAAAAATCTATATATATATATATATAATAACTGCCAAGATGCTCCAAACTTGAATTTTGGATAGGCCTGTCCAATATGCTTTGCAGCGTCATTCCCAAAATAATCATCCCCGCCCATTTGTCCAAATGGAGCGACATCGTGTCATGGCAGACAAGGCTGGAGTCGTCCAAGCTGCTTAGAAGTTTTTTGGAGTTTTTTTTTTCAGAGTGTGGGGTGGATGAGTTTCTGTGCCTTTTTTATGTTCGTGTAAAATAAATCAAACTGACAAAGATCCATGTGTATAGAATATAAAACAAATAATGAATCCATTTTGTTCATACAATGTAGCAGAATATAATCACTCAGTGAAATCTGACCTTTAAATTTTTACTTGGCTTGGCCTTGTGAAATAGAATAATCTAGATTTTCACCTTTGGGATTGTATTAAGTGCTACAATGCACTCATGCGTCCAATATTTGCATGATAATGGTAGTCAACACGTCAGAAAATTGGTTCCCATCAACCCCACAAAAAAATGCCTTTGCCCAAACAGAAACTTTCTTTTCTTCAAATTGGAGAATGTTTACCTGTCTCTCAAATTAAACCTATTTCTATCCGGAAAAGACAGTCAGAATAACCAGAAACCAAAGAAGTGGCTTTTTGTTTTACAATGGAGCTGATTGGTTTCCTTAATGACTGTGAGAGATGAGCATCTCTGAGTGAAATACTGAACCCTCACCTTGCACTTTCAAATGTTGCTGATGGCGTTTTTCCAATGGCTCCAAAACCTACCCCTACAGCTAAGCCCTCTGCAGAAGAGAAAAGTAAATCAACAGAAGATATAAAATGTAATGATAACAGGCTTTCCCACCAATTTAAAAAAAAAAAATCATCGCTCTGTCAAAACACCTTGATCCCTTTTGTTATAGTTCAATAGACCTTATGCATTGACGTCATTCAACCGCCATCTTAGAGGTAAAACGGTGACAAAACAATCGAAACGCACAGATTTGTGCACGCGGCGCACAGGTTTGGCCAATGAACAACCTCCTTTTGACCTCTAGACGAGGGCACCCTACTGAAATGACGTCATGTGCATAAGGTCTATAGGAAGACACAACTACAAAACATTGCCTGTCTATGCCTGACCAGAACTTTGTCAAGCTGTTATGTCAAAAGTTCTTGAATTAAAGGTATTAATACAGGATTGGTAGAGCTGACAAAATAATCGCAGACATAATCGTCCGTTGTAACGTGCGTCCGTTCCTCTGTCCATAGTCTGTCTTGTCTTGTATGGCATCCCTGAACTCAAGCAAATGCTTACCGGGTCTTGCCTCCATTTCACTAATTCTACTGATCCTCCTACTACATCGCATTAATAGTGTACTCTGATTTTATACACATTTTCTTTTTGTATGACATGAGATTTGGGAAGTGGAATTAAATGTTTTGTTGAATGAATGACAGTGTTCATGTTTTGTGTGATCAACCATATACATGAAATAAAAGACCTGTAAAAAACTTGGGTTTTATCCGTTGCATGAGTCAGGAAAAAATAGTGAAAAGCCACAAACTTTTTTCAGCATGTAAACACAATATTTTTGGTTATAAACCGAAATTAACAGTTGCGTTTTCTTTGTTTTTCAGAAGAAGTTTTCTCGAACATGACTTTATTTCAGAGGGAAAAAAATTAACAAAAAAATTTGTTCTAGAATGAACATCATAATCAGTAAGATGTCAGACTAGAATTAAATAATGATGTTGTTTATCCTTACAGATCCTATATAATTATAATACCTTCAACACGTCGCTCATTCTATTTTTTCATGAAAATGAATGCTCCATTGTATTAGCATTTAGAATTTACTGGGCAAATGAGATCATTCAAATTCATCAGGTCGCAAAGATCATTGAATTTCATAGAAGCCAGCAGCAAGAGGCTGGTCAACCATTCAATTTCATCAGTTGTAAATCGGTGTTAGAAATTCAACTTAAAAGGGAACGTCCATGTACACCTTTGGTTTTTGGAACCGTTCGATTGTTTTAACCCTATATGAATGTAGATATATACAATAAAACCAACTGTGAAAATATCACTTCAAAAGGTGGTAGCATGTTTTAGATATCGCCGAAAAATCCTGAGCGGTTGTGTGCACGCAGGAAGAAAAATCCGTAATTGGAATACACAATCTGAGAAACGTTACTGATAGTAACATTTCTCAGATTCAAAATTTTTAATTTTTTTTTTGGGGGGGGGGACGGACAAAAACTGATATCTTTTTCCATAACCACATTACTTTGAAGTGAAATGATTTTCAAAATGCTTTATACTACCGAAAGATACTGTACTTCTAACCAAGTAAGTTTTTACTGCCATTAATTTTAAGAGTGATTACCAAACGTATACAGACCCTTTAAGAATGTTTAAAAATGCTGTCCTTTATATAAATGCAATCGAACGACTGAAACAAACCTGAATGAAAAGAACAGAATCATGTATGCACAAAAAACAAAATTGATTGCAACAGTAGCTTAAAAGAAACCCTAGTTTGATCGAGTAAAGCTGATTTTGGAAGCTTTTGTAATGAAAATGAATTACTTTTGGCCGAATTTGACCAGAAAAACCTGTACTTGTAAAGGGTCTGTAACACTCTTCTAATTTCCATTTTTTTTAATGTGATTTTTGAATGAATAGATGACCTCAGCTTACCCGGAATGTTATGAATCGTAATCGCAACAATAAGCAGCAGTATCCGTTTCCATGTGATGAGTCTCTGATCCACTGACCTTTGATCTTGAAGGTCACCGTTTGAGTTTGCTGAAGGTACCTGTGAGGCTTTGACTTTTCTTTGCGTTACATTTGGATATCCCGATTCTGCAAAGGAACAAAAGTATATAAGAATATAATAACATATTGCTCAATATTGCTCAGTGGTCTAGTGATAAGACATCTGCACTAGAATGGTGGGGGGTTGTGGGTTCAAATCCCACCAGAGAAGAATGCTCATGGATTTTTCTCCCACAGAAATGAGTATACGGTGCTATGCACACATCGGTGAACGGCAACAAACCAAATGAATAGATCAACTTGTTAAAAGAATCCTATACTTTACCATTAGAAAGGGATTCTTCATCTCTGCTACTCATTACTGATGTCAACGGGAGGTCGTCATCGTGGATCTTGGGCTGAGATTTCAAGGCTAGTGCTACAGCTGGTGAGCCCTGGGATGCACATGGGAAAAACAAAGTTGTTGCTTCTGAGTACAGAATTAAGAATGCAAATTGTTTGAGGTAACAATAGTATGTTTCTTCCATTGTATTGCCTCACTTGGAAACTCCTTCCTGAATTCTGCTTCCCCATACAATTTGGCTCACAGAACAACACAGAGAGCCATGGAGAGAAAACTTGTGCAAACTGGATAAAGTTAACCATAACAAAATACCAGAGAAAAGATAAAGGGGATCAAAAGGAGATGGGCAGGCCATGTGTCAAGGGTCCAAGACAACAACAGGTGGACTAGACAAATGACAGAATGGCAGCCAAGAACAGGCAAGAGAAAGAGAGGACAGCAATAGAGAAGATGGAGAGATGACATAACAACATACATGGGCACTGCTACATGGACCAGAGTGGCTAGAGAGAGGGAGGCAAATGGAAGTTTTCCGAGGGCTTTGGCCAATGGGTGGACGAAGTAAAAGCCTTGATGATGATGATGATGACATCACACAATATATTATTCCCCCACATCATTTGGGCACTCAGGTTAGCTCAGTCATTTCTTCCCTGCCTTTCACCTATGACCCTGGTTCAAATCCCGGATTGAAGCCTTGCATGTGGTTTGGCTTTTTCATTCACTACCCGATTGCATGGGTTTTTCCTTAGTTGGAGTTTTCCTCCCACATCTAAAACTGACATTTTTTTTCATTTCATCATCTTCTCTACACAGTTTTTTTTTCTCAAGCCTACAGGTAACAGGGCCGGTCACTTTCAAGGATCCCTTGGTTTCCTAACCAGGAAGATAGAATAATAGACCAATGTCATAGTTTGGGAGGCTAAATCATCCTTGATGGCAAGACTACAAAGGGTTCTCTGTACAGGGCACCTTTCCCAGCCAGCCACATTGACCTATATGTGACCAAGGAGCACAGCCAGAGATTGAAAGTTTTGATTTTTCCAGTGGGAGGAAAACCAGAGACCCTGGAGAAAAAGAAACAAAACTTGTGGCACAGGAGAGAACCAACACTCAACTCTACTCACATATGGGAATCGAACCAGGGCCACAGTGGTGAGCGGCAAGTGCTTTATGTACTAGCCACCCATAAAAGTGCTGATACTGTAGAATCTACCTTTCTTTTTTTCTTTTGTTACGTTCCAGTCCCCCTCCACTTTTTTTCATGAGGCCCCATCTTGATTGCTCTCACACAAAGATATTATCTCTTGGTCTGATGTTATGCCGATGCTATCTTATTTTCATAATATAATTTATTCAAATGTGTTCGCAGTAAAGGGGTCAGGATTTATAAAAACTCTTACAATATCTGGCATCAGTATGTCGGCACCATACACAAACAGTGCTCCTAGTAAGAACCCAATCGCTGCAGGGATGAATGCCCATTGGCCGTCAGCACCATAGCTTCCTGATGATTGGGCGAGCTCAATGGCTGGTGCTAGAAGTGACCAATAGGATGCTGCCAGCATCACCTGCGTTAGGAAATCAAAGGCAAGAGTGCTGAGGAGGCTGCAAGGTGTTGGTGGACTGGATAGTATTTGGCCAAAACTAAGGTTGATAAAATCACTGAAATGATAAACAACTTCATAACAATTCAAGCATTCATTGTAAGATGTTTTAGAGAATTGGAATTTGTTAAAATTATTATAATTTGTTATAGAAAAACATTAAAAGACGACACAGTTCCTTTTCAGCTTTTTATACAAATCAACATCTTCCATTCATGTATTATGTTTACAAACTCTCAACTACAAAATTAAAAGACTCACCCCAGCTGCAAAACCTAAACTGCCATCAAGAATTTTCCTCTGTGGAAAGATTGAATATGTGTTTATATTTAAATTATAAATCAACTTAAAAGCAACTCAAAACATTTGGGAAAATACAGTGCAAATCTGACTGCCATTTTTCACTTGTTATCATAATAATATGACCAAAACTTAATGAAACATTAATTGGGTAAATAGAAATAAAACATGTCGTGCAAGATATTCAATTTTTGAGTGAAAAAGTGGCAGTGGACGTCAACATCTTTTCCAAAGACAAATTCAAGCCAACGAAATTTGAACAATGGCACAGTCAAACTTTTCGAAACTTAAATAATTGGAAAGATGGCATCTAAATCTCAATTGAGTTATTTAAAACTTTAACTCAACTTAAGTTTAAAGTTAAGTCTCACTCTTATCATTTTGTTTAATTTTACACTAAAGTCACTGGTATCAATAATGGGGAAAAAAAGTTTCGTATTAATTATCCGAAAAATAGTATTAGCTGTTGCAAACTGCTTGAACCAAAAGGACCTATGGTATAAATGCAAAAAAATAGTTAGTGGCCTGACGTTTCGACCCTAGCACTAGCAGAGTCTTTCTCGAAGGCTATTAATTATCCAGAAACATGACACATTTTAACTTACTTTTCCGCTCGAAAATACAAATACAAGGGCAGAGCCGGCTGCAGTGACACCCCATGTAAATAATGTCCCAAGCAATGCTTGGGTGACAGGACCGTACCCCTGGATCATTGTGGGCCGTTGAAGCCACTTATTTCCCGGTACAGTTCTTGCGTCTGCTCCGCTGTCCAAAAGAAAACTGACTCCGGGCCGTACCCGCCCGCCGCTGCAATGGTGCCTGGTGGTGTGGCGTAAACAGTTGAAGTGAAGTGAAAAGTGAGCAGACGAGATCTCTGGGTCTACTCTTTGTTTGGTAATTAGCCGACGTGGACGTACGATAACAGCCACAGCAGCTGCTGCAAACCGTGATTGAGAGGAAGTTCACTGAATGTCAATTAAGCATATTCTGTCTGCTAAAATTAATAAGAGTGGAATCTCACTCGACAGCAAAACAAACACATGCCACATGAACAGATTTAGATCAACCACGTAACAGGTCGATAACTTTGCGCGTATTTAATTAACCGTGCGGATGTTGTCTGCAAAAAAAAATCATGTAGAACAACAGCGCCACCAAGAGGCAGACTTGGGTGGGCTGAGTTCTTGTTGGAAGGGATGTAGAACGTACATATTATTATGTACACACATCAGAGAGATTCATCTGAATTGATATTTTATTCCGATTTCTATGCTTTTCTGTTTCTAATTCCGGATGGCCAATCTTAACGAAGGAGGCGATCGTCAGGTGATCCTGGCAACTGCTGGATATGACCATACGATCCGATTTTGGCAAGCACACACAGGAATTTGTCACAGAACAGTTCAACATCAAGATTCTGTATCCTTTTTTCTGATTAGTTAGTGATTTTACTAATTATTATATTCAATGACTGTTATTGTTCGTTAGAGCTTTCAAGTTGTACCTAGTTCATGGTATAATTTGTTACTGATTGTAATTAAATACTAATGGTATCCTTACATTCAATACAATTTTTAGGAATCACTGCAAAGAAAATTGGTTGGTTTCAAACTATCATGACTAGTTTTTTAGTATAGTATTATAATATTTTTGGTATATTATTATTACAAAAACAATTATTATTTTTTTTTTAATAACAAAGAATACAAGTATACTAAAATTTTTAGGTATTTTTAACTTGTTTTCGTGTCGAGTTGTGGAGTTGATGTGAAACCGTTGAGCAGGGCTCGAAATTAACACTGCACCACAGGCCTGAGGCCAGTGATTTTAGTATCGGGCCAGTAAACTCATAACCGGACAAGATCGGTCCGGTAGTCTTGTATTTTTCAATTGAGTATAATAGGCTACCCCGTTGTGTATATCTTTGTGAATAAATAGTTGGCTAGAGTCTGATAAATATCTTTCAATTCTGTGGAGTATTGAAGAGCACTTTCAGTTTCACATCAGACAAATTAGATAGATTTTCTCTTCGTGCTTCTTCAACTCATTTTGATTCTGGTCTTGTAAAAATAATTCTGGTGATAGTACAAATTTTGAGCTAGAAGCCCTGGGGTCTTGTGGATGTTCCTCCAAAATTTGAGCCCTCTTGAGTTGACACTAATAATACTTAAGTGCGGCCACCGCTATGGTCAAACCCTGCCTGTGTTTTCTTTAACTTTCTTACCTTTCACAGCAAGTGAACTGTCTAGAAATTACACCAGATAGACATCTTCTTGCTGCAGCAGGTAAGGCAGCAGCTTTCATAAAGCTGTTAAGCAGAAATTTTCTGCTTAGCAAATTTCTTTACTTTTTTGACATTGACCATTCAATATCATCTGTTGTTTTCCAGCCTGCAATAATAATATCAGTTGGTGAATGCATACTGCACGGTTATTTCTGTGCTTAGCGCAGTTGAATGGTTTCAAATGGTTGATGAACTTGCTGGACAATTTTTACCAAAAGTAGGAGGGTAAAAGGGCACCTCTATCTATGAGGGAAAATTTTAATTTCTACACGACGATTTCAAGGGGCACTGAGGCAATGACCAGGGGCATGGAGGAAATTGCCTCTGTTACACATGTACCTGCGTAAAACGACAGGCCTGTTTTTATGTAATTTAAAGCTTGTGCCAAAACTTGAATAAGTTTCTAAGCATCTCTTTCCTCGACAGGCTACCAGCACATTCGCATGTATGACATTAATTCCAACGATGCGTCACCCGTGATCAACTACGAGGGCATTTCAAGGAATGTAACGGCCGTGGGTTTCCAAGAGGATGGCAAGTGGATGTATACTGGAGGGGAAGACTGCACAGCTAAGATATGGGACCTCAGGTAGAGTGACAAATAAAAACAGACAAGAATTATTGGTACATTGTCTTCTGGTCATTCAGGTCAGGAATTTCATGGAGGTAGTGGCCTTGGTTGCCCTGGCCTTGGCCTTGGTGCCCCTTCAGAAGTTCCCATACTTTAAGATTTTCCAATGGAAGTGCCCTTTGCTAAATGAAAATGTCCCCGCCTTCTCAAAGATGAAAGTCCGGGCTTGTTCATTGATATTGGTTGTGTAAAAAAAAAAAAATACTGACAAACACCAGTCTATGAAGAATTTTAGTCTTGTCATGGTGGACAAGGTAGAGGGCCTTTATTGAACACTGGTGCCTTGGCCTATTGCACACTGGTCCCTAAGGCATAGGAAGTCTGGTGCCTTGGCCCTATGGAACACTGGTGCCTAAGGCCTGTTTAACACTGGTCCCTAAGGCAACACAAAGTAAGACTGGTGCTTCGGCCCTATGGAACACTAGTCCCTAAGGCATAGGAAGACTGGTGCCTTGGCCCTATGGAACCCTGGTGCCTAAGGCCTGTTGAACACTGGTCCCTAAGGCAAAGTAAGACTGGTGCTTCGGCCCTATGGAACACTGGTCCCTTGGCCCTATGGAACTCTGGTGCCTAAGGCATAGGAGGACTGGTGCCTTGGCCCTATGGAACACTGGTCCCTAAGGCCTACTGCTGGCCTTTGGAACACTGGTCTGTGGGGCCTCGGGGACACTTGTGCCCAGAGCCTACAGAACACTTCATCCAGCCCTGAGCATCACTACTTATTCTGCTTGGTAAATTCACCTCATCATCAGCTCCTTTCCTCTGATTTTGATCAGCTGTCATACTGAGTGTCTCTTATTATGAAAATCAAACAGGACGATCCAAAAGAAATCATGTTCTTGAAAGTTGTGGCCTTGTTGTTAAGATGGCAGGGGATGCTTATGAGTGGGAAAAGAGTAGAAAAAAGGAAAAACATTTCTTTGTTCTTCTTCAGAACTTCTGATCAACTAACAAATTGTAATTTCTTCAGGGTGAGCGGTGATTTAGTTGTATTTTGTATTCTCCTCAGAATGAGAAACCTGCAGTGTCAGAAGATTTTCCAAGTCAACGCTCCAGTGAACTGCGCCTGCCTTCACCCAAATCAGGTAATCTTGGTTAGTTCGCTGTTTACAATGTAGTTTTGGTGGATTAGCAAAGAAAATCTGAACTTCAACCAGCAACCTCCAGATTGCTGTACTGCTGCTGAGCAGACTGAGCTTTGAGGGCTACAAAGTGTCAGTAATTTTGTCAGAGGGGGCTACTTATGACAGTCGTTTAACCGAGTCATGCAACTGAGTATATAACCAAGTTTATAACTGAGTCATTTAACCAAGTATATAACAGAGTCATAAGCAATTGTTTAACTGAGTTATATAACCGAGTGTTATAACGGACTATATAACTGAGTCATATAACCAAGTATAAAATTGAGTCATCTTTGAGTATATAACCAGGTTATATAACCGATTCATATAACCTAGTCATACAAGAGTATATAACCAAATCATTCAACCGAGTCATAAAACAGTAGTTTTGTGACAATTTGTGAGCAAAGACCCTTTCAAGAGCAATGGAAAAATACTAGTGTTATAACATTATTTTGAAAATCAATCATGTAAATTACAATTACAGTAATAATGCTTATTTATTGTGCCAATATTGAGGAAATAACATGAATACAAATGTTTTCACAATTTGTCAAGGGAAGTTCAAAATGTACACATGGATTCCTTGTTAATGTTAACAGTAATCATAGATGATGCTGGTTTGAATATTCAAGTATTTTCTTCAAGGTTTTAATAACATTTCATTTTTTTAAATTTTGTTTTGAACAGGGAGAACTCGTGGTTGGAGACCAGAGTGGCACAGTTCACATATGGGACCTGAGAAGTGGGCACAATGAGCAACTGGTAAGTGTTTGTCTCATCATCTTACAGTCACAGAGTGTACACATTTGAATAGACCCCTTACATATGATGTCACACTCTCAAAAACTGCCTTCACCGAAAACGCCCAAAAATGCCATCCCTGAGGCCAAAAGGAGGCAGACCATTGGACGATAGCTGTTCTTTGTGTGTAAAAACGTGCGCGTGACCTCAGCGTACCTGCAGCATTTCAGGTTATGCAAAGGGTTTAGGGCCGTGTTTGTTGGATGACAGGATTCCCCCTTGACCGTCGCCGTTTAGTAATCTGGTAAACAACCTGCCTGGTTTTGTGTGGCAATACTTTCCCCTCAAACATATGCACAAGAGACTGGGAATATTTTACAGGTTGGAAAATCAACTGTGGTGTTTATCCAGGGCTCAATTTCACGAAGCACCAAGATTCATCTTAAGATGAGTTGTCAATATCACCATAGTGATTTGTGTTGTGACATCACACTTTGCTTAGCAATTAAGATTGATACACAGTTAAGCTCAATCTTTATGAAATCAGCCCCAGGAGTAGTGTTGAGAAGGTGCCCTAAGCCTCTACCTACACCCCCACATGCGCAAACAAGTTTCATATTTTTGGTCTTGTTGCGTTTTGAGGTTCCGGAACCAGACTCGTCCATCCAGCACATATGCATAGACTCTGAGGCGACCCACATGGCAGCCATCAACAACAAGGGAAACTGCTACATCTGGAGGGTGTCGCCGGGCACCAGCGACCCCATCTCACAGCTTATTCCCAAGACCAAGATCCCCGCACACAAGAAGTTTGGGCTTAAATGCAAATTCAGCCCGGACTGCACGTGAGTACTTCAAAATAATTCTCTTTTAAAATGCTTTTTTTTTTCATTATTGTGCTGTCTCTGGAATGAGGTGTCGAGCTTTGGGCCTGAAATCAAACAAGTCCATTGCACATAATGAGTCAAGATAAAAATGTATGCCAGGCAGTGAGCATACTTCCATCTGTCTGAATCGAGTAATACATTAAAAATGAACACGGACAAAGGAGTGATTGAAATGGATGAAGGATCACACCTAGCGCCGAGAGATTCAAGGAGTCCTGAAAAACAGTTTTCCATGAGCCAAGACGCCTTGGGAGTGGGAGGTATGATTGAAAATTCAAGTAAATACATTTATATCTGTTTGTGAAATAAACCAGATTTCTTTACTTCTCATTTTTAAATATGGTAGGCTTCTTGCCACAACATCAGCAGACCAGACGGTGAAGATTTGGAAGACGTCTGACTTCACGTTAGTCACAACGTTGACCGACCCCGTCCAACGCTGGGTCTGGGATTGTGCTTTCTCATCAGACTCACTCTACATTGTCACGGGTCAGTTTTCCTTTTTCCAAGTTGTTTATGTATCTCGCGAAAAAAAAAAAAAAAACTCATTATGTACTTCATCGAAGCCTTCCTATGTGAATTATTTTCATCATTGGTATTTATTAGGTGCTTCTGAACATTGTATCAGCACCTTACACTATAACCATCCCTGTTCATTGGGCCTTAAGCATTCCGGAAACCATTGTAACTCCTTTGGAGTATGCAGCACCGGCAGCCAATCTTGTGCACAGGTTGCTTCACCAGTCTCTATCCTCGCAGGTACCCATTTACTCCTGGGTGAGGAGAAGCAATTATAGTTAATTTTCTTGCCCAAGGACACTATTGTCATGACCGGGATTCAAACCCACACTCTGGTAACTCAGCCATCAGAACTTGAGTTCGATGCTCTAGAATGCTTGGCCACGCCGGGCTCCAATGCCTCTGAGTTATGTTAGGCTATTAAAACCCTCCTGACGAACATTAACAATCTACTTCCGAAAAACACAAAACCGATATTTTGAATTCTTCAAACTACACTATAGTTTGTACAATAGTCGAGTTTAGTGTTAACTTGACCTGGTTTCTTTGGTCTGTCAACAGCCTCCTCCGACCACACAGCACGATTATGGAACGTTGAGCAGTCAGAGGTGAAGAGGGAGTTCAATGGACATCAAAAAGCCATCACGGCGTTAGCGTTCTCAGACGGAGTCACGGTTTGAAGAGAACGTACCTCGAGCATATTAACGTTTCTAGGCTTGAAATATCTGCTGGACCACAAGCCAAAGTCTAGTTACTTTAGCATTAGGCCAGTGACAGTGACCTCACAACTGCTGCACATATCCACCGGTCCAGTGGTTTTTTAGCCATTTTTAAAGATTAAACGTTACATATTTACACTTTGCATTTTCAAGCCCAAACACCTCCAAGAAGAAAATATAAAATGTAGAATATGCAAAAGAGAAGGAACAGCTATGGTAATATTGTCTTCGGTCAAGTTCCATCAGGAGGCATTAAAGTTGTTCTTACGATCTGTTTGTTTTTAACTAGGCAGTTTCACGATTGCCATTAGTTTATAGGGTTGAGTGAATCAAAAGTAGGACTTATTGCAGGGAACTGAAAAGGCTTCCAACTGACATGCAAAGTATGCCAATTCAAACCAAATTAAAGAAGGTGCCGTGTTGAAATGACCCTTGAAAGACCTTAGCGGCCTCAAGTGGCTTCTACCAAAATGCCCATATCAGCTGCAAGTTGCTTTTGGCTTGAACCAAAATGCATACAGCAGCCGCAAGTGGCCTGTACCAAAATGCCCAAATAAGCCCAAGTGGCCTGTTCCAATGTGCCCATAGCAACCAAGATCTGACCTACTTATGCTCAATTAAAAAGGTCAAAGAAAAAGTCATGTCCTGAATGGACATTTTCCCAGGTTTCTGTTTTTCATTATTTTACTGCTGAAATCAGCTAAAAAGAATCAACAATTTTTAGCCATCGTCTGTGTGTACATTGTATGAAGATGATTATAACAAAAATGAATGGATTAATGATGTGATGACCCATTTTTTGCAGCAATTAGTACTTGTATACAACCAGGAAGTTTAACGAAAGATGTTAATGTTGCAGTAACCATTTTAGTGTTGGGGCGTGAATTTTACTCCAGATGGCAGGTCCGAGGCCAGTGATTTCAGTGTCGGCCAGTAAACTCATGACCAGACAAGTCTGGTGGTCTCGTGTTCTTCTATCAAACAAAAGCAAATTAATGTTCAAGCCCTGCGGCTTGTGGATTTTCCCCCAAAAATTGAGCCCCAAGTGTCGGTCAAATATTTGTAGCTCTGATGAAACAGAATGGAGCTAAAACTGGCGTGTTGTGGCCAGGCGGTTAAGAGCACCGGACTCAAGCTTTGATGTTTCTGATCGATAGAGTGTGGGTTCGAGTCTCGGTCTTGACACTTGTGTCCTTGAGCAAGACCCTTAACCATTATTGCCTTGTCCTTCAGATAGGACATAAAGCACTTGGTCCTGTGTTTTGTGTAATGCAAGTAAAAGAACCAAGTTATACTTATTGCTAAGAGAAGGGGTTTGCCCCGGTGTTTCTAGCAGTGGCTGCTGAATGGGTCGCAGCACCTTGTAAACCCTTCTCAGGCGATACATAAATTGGTGTCATAATTCAACAAATTAAAAAGCCTGTCTTAAAAGGTGTCTGTTAGTTCAAGCACCTTGAACATCTATTGGTACATACGTGCGCTATATAAGACTATATATTATTATTGCTTTTGTTAGTATTAGTAGTAGTATTATTATAAATACTGTACAACATGAAGTAATAGTTGACATCATTCTCATTTCATTTATGTAAAAATTTAAAATTTTCACAACTCTGATCACATTATGAAGGTTTCTGGTTTTTTGTGTAAATAAGGACACTGTACAAATGTATATGAATTGAAAGAACCATAAGAGAGCGATAAATAAAAATGACTAATCAAGTAGAATCATGCGTTCTATTTAAAATATTTATTCATTAAGTTTCTGGTGACCTTGAAATTGATTTTTTTTCTTCTTCCAAATACAAATACCCCCTGCAGACACAATGAGAAACTGTATTGGCCAATTACTTAGTCCAACTGTACAAGGAGATTGTATTACGCCAGAGGCCCACCAATACATACAGCTAAATACGGGTAGATGTATCGAAATAAAGGTGTGGGCATGACAAATACAAAATTAAAGAAAGTTTGTTTTACTTGTTTCCACATCAAGTAAACTTGGTTCCCCCACGCCCTCAGAAATACTAATTGCAAAATGTCTATTAACAGTACTACAAGTCAATGCACACTATACATGTAGTTACAGTTCATAAAGAGAAAAGGCAAAATTGTACAACTATTTCACAATATACAAATTTCATACTTTGTATAAAAATGGACAAAAATACATTTTTACACCACAAGTGCTCTAGCTTTCCATTAAAGATGATAGACCTTTTAATGCATGTGACGTCATTTGAGAAGGGCGCCCTCGGCTAGAAGTTGAAAGAAGGTTGCTCATTGGGCCATCCTACGCGCAGCGCAGACAAAGATGTGCGTTTCCATAGTTCATCGTTTTACCTACGAGATGGCGGCTGGATGAAGTCAGTGCATAAGATCTATAGTATCAGGACCTTCAATTCTAGCAGACTTGCATGACTCGATTTGCGCCGAATAGAAATTGTTTTCTCTTGCCAAATTTTGACATATGAATCTGCTTCAAAAAACTTTTTTAAAAAAGGTTTTCTGGCAGATTTGTTTTATGCAACACCTTAAATGAAAGCTTATAACTTTCTTGAACCTATACAGGGGTCAAACAGGCCAAAAAAACAGACCTAGTATCTTTAAGAATGCCAATGCAATACAGAATAAAGGATGTAAAAGAGTTCATACTACTGTTGACAGAGAATAGCAATTGTTTGGGATGGGATGCTGAGCTACCAAGGAATTCTACAATTATCGCAAATGTTACACTTGCGCTAAGTAGATCAAAACAAAATTATGCCCTGGTGTTAACCATTACTATCCCAAATCAGCCAAAATCCATTCCCTGGTTTGCCTGATTTTGATGGACTTTGGTAGTCCTACGATCATGTTTGGCACCAACCCAACCATGCGAATTCTATCAGAGTTGCAAAGCTTTGAGCATAAACTAAGCATATCTTGAAGGATTTGGCTGATGCAGATAAAAAGATCAGGGGAGTTCAAATAGAAAATCAAACAACTATGAAACTTGGTCTTGGCACAATTGCAAATTGCCATTAAGGAAGCTAGAGCACTTCTGCATTTTATTATCAGCTCACAGATTGCTGTCATCCAGAGATGGCTTCCGTCATGGCTATTTTCTCCTGGTATTTCCTGTAGAAGGCATTTGCTAAGAAGTAGAAAGGTGCCTCTATGTTTTCTTGCTCTTTCTGCAAAAGGAGAAGAAATAAAAGCAACATCACTTGATATTTCACAGTTTTTGGCGATTTTATGGTTTCAAATGATACAGAACAGACTACTGAAGACATTTTACTTGTGCCCACTTGGTAAATCATGCAAAGTTTGAGATATATCGACAATTTTGTGAGTTTTAATTTTGGGTGAAAAAAAACCAACAAATTCGACCATACTGGTATGGTCAAAATTTCAAGATTTAGGTCCAAAATTTTTTGGCGATTTTATGGTTTCAAATGATATAAAACGGACTACTTAAGACATTTTATTTGTGAGGACTCGGTAAAATATGCAAAGTTTGAGATACATCGAGAATTTTGTGAGTTTTAACCTTGGGTCCAAAAAAACCAACAAAATCGACTATACCGGCATGGTCAAAAATTCAAGATATGGGTCCAAATTTTTTTGGCGATTTTATGGTTTCAAATGATATAAAACGGACTACTGAAAACATTTTACTTGTGCAGACTGGGTAATTTATGCACAGTTTGAGATATACCAAGGATTTTTTGAGTTTTCATTTTGAGTCCGAAAAACCAACAAAATCGACCATACCGGCATGGTCAAAATTTCAAGATTTGGGTCCAACATTTTTTGGCGATTTTATGGTTTAAAATGATAAAGAATGGACTCCTGAAGACAATTTACTTGTGCGGACTCGGTAAAATATGCAAAGTGTGAGATATATCAACAATTTTGTGAGTTTTAATTTTGGGTACGAAAAACCAACAAAATCTACCATACCGGCATGGTCAAAATTTCAAGATTTGGGTCCAAAATTTGTGGGCGATTTTATGGTTTCAAATGATAAAGAACAGAGTACTAAAGACATTTTACTTGTGGGGACTTGGTAAAAGATGCAAAGCTTGTGATATATTGGCAATTTTGTCAATTTTAATTTCGGGGCAAAATAAACCCAGTAAAATGTCATGATTTGGGTCCAAAATCTTTTGGCGATTTTATGGTTTCAAATGATACAAAACGGACTTCTGAAGACATTTTACTTGAGCGGTAAAATATGCATTGTTTGAGATAATTTTGGGTCCATAAAGACAGTACGGAGTACTTAAGACATTTTATTTGTGCGGACTTGGTAAAATATGCAAAGTTTGAGATATATCGAGAATTTTGTGAGTTTTAATTTTGGGTCTGCACACATAAAAGGTGATCAGAAGTCCGTTCTGTATCATTTGAAACCATAAAATTGGCAAAAAATTTGGACCCAAATCTTGAAATTTTGACCATGCCGGCATGGTCGATTTTTTTTTTTTTCTGACCAAAAATTAAAACTCAAAAGTCTCAATAAACCTCAAACGATACATGATTTTTACAGTGTGCACACATAAAATGTGATCAGAAGTCCGTTCTGCATCATTTGAAACCATAAAATTGACCAAAATCTTGAAATTTTGACCATGCCGGCATGGTCAATTTTTGGGGTTTTTCTGTCCAAAAATTATAACTCACAAAATCTCAATAAATCTGAAACTATACATGATTTTTACCGTCTGCACACATAAAAGGTGATCAGAAGTCCGTTCTGTATCATTTGAAACAATAAAATTACCAAAAAAAGTTTGACCAAACTCTTGAAATTTTGCCCATGCCGGCATGGTCGATTTTTTTTTTCTGTCCTAAAATTAAAACTCACAAATCTCAATAAATCTCAAACTATACCTGATTTCTACAGTCTGCACACATAAAATGTGATCAGAAGTCCGTTCTGTATCATTTGAAACCATAAAATTGCCAAAAAAGTTTGGACCCAAATCTTGAAATTGTGACCATGCCGGCATGGTCGATTTTTTGACTGTGAAGGTGCCTCTATGTTTTCTTGCTCTTTCTACAAAAGGAGAATTAATAAAAGCAACATCACTTGATGTAGCTGTAAATTCTCCACAATTTTTTGTAGATTGAGTAAAGCTCACAAATCTCTTTTGTCCATTGTCCTAAACTAAATACTCACGGCAGAACATTCAAAATATTCCACCTCCAAGCTTGCAGCTGCTTTCTGTGCCATACTTTCTGTGACAACCCTCCTGGTGGCAAGATCGCTCTTGTTCCCGATCAGAACAGCTGAAAGATGAAGATACAGAAATGGTAAAGTGTATGTGCCACAGCTGGGGGGAAAAAATCACTTACTTTAAGGTCATTTGTTAGTTACAATTTCGGCAGCCTTCGGCAGGTTTTTTCCCCCCATGCACAAGCTAGCCTATTGTGCCAATGCGTGGGAACTACAGGCCTATCCATACATGCTAACTACAGCCAATACACACCATAAACAATAACTACAATTTTAAATGACAATTTTTTCTTGACAGATGTAAGATCAAATTTACAAAAATGATACATTTACAACCATTTCAAATGCTTCAGGTAGAACAACCAGAGCTTTAAAAATCAAACTTAAATGAGGACTTGATTTCAATCCAACAAACTCTTGGGAAGAACCCTGGTTGGCGTCTATGTAGTTGTAGGAAGCAATGTGCCAGCTGATCACAACACCAAACTGGACATATTTTAAATTGAATTAAGCCAGATGACCACTATTTAGGGAGAACAAACTATGAAGAAGAAAATTGTAGACCTGTGATTTCTAATTTTTACATTTATTTAACAGAATATGGTCACCATACTCGTACCCTGAATTGCCCGTCCTGCCTTGGACTTGACTCGTTCCAACCACTTGGTACAGCTGGAGAAAGACTTCTCATTGGTTACATCAAACATGACCACAGCCAATGATGGGCCATCCCACTATCAAATTCAAAAAACAAACCAAAATCAAAAATAAAGTATATCAAGTACTTGTATTATTATTATTATAACACCCCTTACAAAAATTCTGCCTTTTCATTGGTTTAGAGCGCGTCACATGATATGTCTTAGTTTTACTAGAAACCCGGCGGCCGTGTGATAGTCGTTTGCCATGGAATAGTCGACTATTCCATGGCGCGCGCAGTACACAGACGTCTTTTTTACCAACCTCGAACTCAATCAGTTGTGCATCTGTGTATCTGAAATGCGCGTACCAACGTTACGTGTATGAGGATGATAAATAGTCTGTTGGGGTGTTATAAAACAAATATTGACTGCTTTTACTCGTGCTATGGTTAAAACTCTGACTCCCTCGGTGATCCCCGGACCGTTCCATTTTCCCTCGGCTGCGCCTCGGGAAAAAAGAACGATCCGGGGATCACCTCGGGAGTCGTAGTTTTCACCATAGCACTCGAAGCAGTCAATATTTGTATACTATTGTTATTACTATGATTATTACAAAGATTTATTAAACGCATTTTCAAAAATCCAATGTGGTTGACAATATAAAGAAACAATGTAAAATTTTAAAAGCACAAAACAAGATTAAAAAGGTATGGAGTACGAACATGCACACACCTCACAACAAAATCAAAACACCCAGCAAAAAATCACAGAGGCAACAACAAAAATACATAGAAAAAATGTTACCAAAAAACATTTCAGTAAAATACACTAAACATCCTTTGAAAAAAGGAAAGTTTTAAAACGGTTTTTAAACAATTGCACATTTGGAGCAGCACAAACACTCACAGGAGGGAAACAACAATGGCAAATAGGATAACCATCGAAATATAAAAACTTTGGCCAAAAAAAAACCAAAAAAGGAATACAATTGCAATACAAAGTAAAGTTGCTTGTTTTGACGAATTGTCAATAAATATTTTATTTGAACCAAAATTAAAACAGTGCTTTGGTCTGACTTGAAAAACAAAACATAAACAACATGAACAACATGGACACAATCTGTTATCACTTACCATCTGCTGAACGTAATCCGAAAACATTTCTTTCCCAGCTGTGTCATAGATGTATAACTCCTGAAAAAAGGGGGAAAGAACCATTACTGAATAGGGGGGTGTTTTCTGTAGCACCGTGTAAATATTTTTAAAGAGTTATGTAGGACGACAAAGGGTACATGGTCATGCGACATTCTAAGCAGGAAATGGGACAACTGAAGAAGGTGAGACCAACTGTCTTGGGGTTCAATTTCAGAACAGACAACTTACCACACTGTTGCTGGTCTCCGGAATTGTGACACTCTTGACACACAGCTCCACACCGACAGTCTGCAAGAGTTTACAGAGACAAAGAAAAAAAGTGTTTGATTTCTAAAATTAGATTTATCTAGATATTTATTTAATTATCTATTTATTTGTTTAGTTTTTCCCAAATGTTATTTACATTGTTTTAGTAAAATATAAACATATTAATGTTCTTAATGTTTTATGAATGTGGTTATAAATTGATGTATTTACTAATTATGTTCCAATTTTCAAGTTAGGATTAGCAGACTTTCGAGTCAAAGTGTTTGAGTACACTTTTGTTAATCCTTGCCAGCTTGATACGGGCAAACTTTTGTTTTTTTGAGAAATGGACGAGTAAATAATAATAATATTAATAATGCACGTAAAAAAAACCCAGTTACATTTATTGTTAAGAGAAGGGGTTTGCCCCGCTGTTTTCTGGTATGATTGGCTACAGACGGCATCACAACACCTTGTAACCCATTACATGATGCTCTGTAAAAAAAATGGGTCTTACTTGTCGAAAGTTGCTCTGAATACCTCGTAGAAAAATCACATGTGATAAAGCACTAAGAGCTGTGTATTATAACATTCCTTTCATTTGCTTTTAATTATTTTGTTTGGATTTTTAGGTTTTGAATGTTTTTGTGTAAACTTATTTTCTCATGGTCACTTATGTTTACTTTCTTCATTACATTCACTTATTGTCGTTAAACTGTCATTATCACAATATCAGTCAATTATCTATTTGTTTACTTGTTATAAAAAATACTAATATTGCGGGAGAAATTGGAGTTTGATAAAGCAACAGCAAATTACTACACCCGTTTTTAAATTTACCCAGCCATTGCTGTACCTTTAACAATAACAGTATTAAAATTACCATGGAATAAGCCTTTGGGAAATGTGTGCCATCGCTGTGGAAAACCTGCGTAAAAGCACTCTTACCAACGGTTGAATCGCCTAAAGCAAATTAGACAAGCAAGACAAAAAGAGGGTTACTGTTAGTGTTAGCCAGAGTTAATGTAGAAAGTGAGCATCAACATTTTCTGTGTACAGTATTCTGCTCACAAGTCTTGCTTAGTTTATGTCGAAGGTCTATTGCAAATGCAGCCTGGTTGATTTTGCACACAATGGTCGAAAGGTACAGTGTTCCCTTTTCTGTCCCACAGCTACACTACACTTTACTCACAGTTAAGTACAGTGCCTTTCATTCAACCACCGTGCAAATCAACCATTCCAGCAGGAGGCGGACTATTTTATTTGCCACAGACCGTAAACTCCTAGTTCGTTTCACTATCGTCTCCACGAGACGATAGCAGAACGAACCTCGTACTCGTAGTTCTGAACTTCTGTAGGAGTACAGACAGTAGACCTTTCACCAGAGCTGAGCCTGAGGCAAAAATACAGTGATTCTGGTCAAAAATAAGTGAAAAAGCGGGGTTGGATCCGCCCAGTTTTCCTTCATAAAATTTTCAAAATTAAATTGCCCACATGAACAAATTCCAAATTGCCAGTTAAACAAAAATCATATCATAACTGGGTAAGGTTATTTCAATGATAACTTATTTTCATTTTTTAACCTTTTTAATTTTAAAATTATTTATACGTACCAACAACTACACACTTTGCTCTTAGCACAACGGGCATACTGACATTGATGGGCATTCTTAGGAAAGTCTTGTTAAAAGTTTAGTATTACACAATAAATATAATTTGAAACTGGGCATAAAATATTTCCAATAAGTCTCCAATGGAAACAGAACACACATTCCCCGACTAGACGAGAACCCGACGGAATGTCATTGTTGTTGGTACCCATCTTGTACTAACGGCTATCGCTATCGGTCGGGAACCACTTATATTTTCCCCCGTTTGTGTTATGGAGCGCCACTTCCAGAAGAGAATAGTTTTTAAAATACTTAAAGTTTCGATCTGTTGTCTGAAGAAAAAGACAGCTAAGGGTTTAGAAATAAAAACAATTATGAAGATTTCTCTGCTTCAGTTTTTTTTTTTTTTTTGCTGAAATGGAGCTCTATTCTATTGGAGATTTAAAAACAATATTAATAAATGAAAGATACCTTTTTATTGTTGATAAACAAACCACCCTGGTTGGCACGGACGTCGGCACATCCAATCGTGTTAACTCGGGCTGTGACGTTGCATACTTACTAGTGTTGGGCGCAATCTTTGAAGATGGCATTTTTGAAATTCGTGCAAGCCTATTTTGAAATTTGCGCGCGCACAAGTTTTGAACTAAAGTTTGCCCACACAAGTAAAAATTGCGCGGCTGAGGCACGAAATTGACAGAGGTGGCCTCTGTTTATTGTTGAATGTTGACGCGGTTGTTATCGCCAAGTTCTAGGAAAAAAAAGAAGCCCTCATAAAAAAATTTAAAAAAAACAAAAAAAAAAAAAACAATTAAACAAACAAAAACGGGATGCATTTGTCTTGCAAAAAAAAATTCAAATTTGTTTTCTCAACAAAAAAGGAGTACAGTTCTATTGAACTTTAACTTTAGTAATAAAATACGTTCGTCGTGAGCAGAGGCTATTTTTCGACATCCAAGTTGTTGAACGAATTACTTCAGACAGAGGTTAAAATCCAGCAGAATACTACTTTGAACTTATCCTTTTAACGTTTAATCCCTTCCTAATTACATGTAAATAGCGTATATTTCACGACAAAATTTGTCGAGCTATCTGCGTAAATTTCAAACTCACGCAAGGATACATAGTTTGCGCCGTCACACAAGGTGGCACACTGCGCAAATTGTGAGAATTACGGGTTGAACGACAATCGGGCGGTATTCAAAATTTGCGCTCCGAGCTATCTGCGTAAATTTCAAACTCACGCAAGGATACATAGTTTGCGCCGTCACACAAGGTGGCACACTGCGCAAATTTGGAAAAAGGACAACTTCAAAGATTGCGCCCAACACCAGCATTGCGCTCTTCTTCTGTCGCCGCCCCGCTATTAAAACACAATGCATGACATGACTAGAACAATATCCTTCCTCCAGTTGTAAATCCCTAATTTACCTCAACATACTTTGTGCAAGTGTTAAAAGGCGCTCGATTGTCGCTGTTAAAAGTGTTATTAGTATTCATAAATTTCTACTCTCAAGCAGCAGTTGAAAGCAGCAGAATTACCGACCGTCACACGCCTCACATGACCTTTTCTCCGCCATCGCGCGCTCCTGTTGACCGTATTTTGTAGACCTTTCCATTGTTGATAAACAAACAGCGCTGGTTGGCATGGACCGCCGAATGTTAGTAAAACATTCAACAGTGATACAGATGTTTTAACCAAATTCAACATTTTCGGTAAACTTCTAATTAAATAAAATACCTCCCATGATCGGTTGCTTTGTTTCCAATAAATTCAACACTAATTTTGAATATTTGTGTACCATTGTTACAAACTGTAGCTATCTGTTTTTGTTTTGCATTTATGGCTTTTTATAGTTTTCCAGCCTGGGTTGGCAAAATCTTGGGCTGTGACGTTGCAAAAGAAAGGTCTATTAAAACACAATGCATGACATGACTAGAACAATATCCTTCCTCCAGTTGTAAATCCCTAATTTACCTCAACATACTTTGTGCAAGTGTTAAAAGTTGCTCGATTGTCGCTGTTAAAAGTGTTATTAGTATTCATAAATGTTTACTCTCAAGCAGCAGTTGAAAGCAGCAGAATTACCGACCGTCACGCCTCACATGACCTTTTCTCCGCCATCGCGCGCTCCATGATTGACCGTATTTTGTTCATTCACATTTCTTCATTGAAAAAGAGCAGTTTCTCACGCTTCATTGATCAACCAGTGCCAACTGAAGAAACAAATCTAGGGCGTACTAAAAAATACATTCTTCTGGGTTTGAGTTTGACACATCAGAATCGTCAAAGGGGGGACCGCCACTGAGTACTGACAACACACGATAGTGGTGATGATGGCTGATGCACCAGCAGCAGACGACAGCAAGCCTAGGGAGGGGCATTTCGCGGCGTTGATTCTGGCGAGAGGGGGCAGCAAGGGGATCAAGCTCAAGAACGTCAAGCTGCTTGCTGGACAACCTCTTATTTCGTGGGTCTTGAGGGCTGCTGTTGATTCTGGAGGTAAGGCCACACCCCTGACACACCCCTGCCACACAAAAATGTGAAGGATTCTTCACAGGTTGGTTATATTAGAGGGGAATTACTTTACTCTTCCAAAAGACAGGGAATTTTGCCTTTTATTCAATTAAAAATAAAATTTGAAATTGATAATCTACAATTGGTTTGTTTTATTTTTTGTCATTATTTGAATTATATTGTTTCTCAGTTTCAGTAAAGCAATGATCATAACCTTAGCTGTTATAATTGCCCCTTTTGTTCATGTCTCTTAGACCTTAAGAGCTATTTCGGACCAATATAATTTTTTTACCCAGCATTATTGGTTATCGCAAGTAGCAGCCCATATTTTCTAGTACAAGGCTGTCGAATTACAATCGACTGGCGTTATAAAGACTACTGTTATAAAGAAGCTCTGCTTATAGCAGCAAATTCTTAAGTCCCAAATCTCATTTTCTACTTTGTGTTTCTCTGTTTTACTGTCCTCCTCTAACAATGTTCCTGTCATAAAGAAGTAACTTAGCCAGTCTGAGTGATCTTGTTATTTTTTTATTATTTTTATTTTTTTATGAGATATCGCCCAACTCACAAGGCCAGACGGCCACTTCAAGGTGAAGGCTACACTTAACTGATTTGGGCTGTCGACCCAGATCAACTGTCACCAGGTGCACGTTGCCACCTACTCCTGGGGCTGAAACAGGGTTACCCCCTTCATAGTCCGTAGGGATGTAGGCAAGGGTATCATCCACTAGGAGCCTGGTTGGCAGAGCAGAGTGCACTACCTTCCCAACTGTTTACGAAGCAATTATGGTTAAGTGCCTTGATCAAGGACACAAGTGTGTCATTACCGGGATTCGAACCCACACTCTGCTGCTGACAACACCAGAGCTTGGGTCCGATGAACTAAACCACTCGACCGCGACATGAGAGGGTCTACTGAACCTTGACTCAATTTTGCTTTGAGTGAATTGATTACACATTTTTCTGTGTTTGGTTTACAGAGTTTGACAGTGTTTGGGTATCGACAGATCATGATGAAATTGCACAAATTTCTATTAAATGGGGGGCCAAAGTTCATCGGAGGGCAGCCGAAACATCGCGTGACCAGTCAACGTCCATCGAAGCTGTTCAAGAGTTTCTAAGATTTCATCCAGGTAAAGATGTTGCAATTAGCTGGCCCAAAGCCAGGAATTTGTTTGTTAATTATGCTCAGTTCCAGGTTGTATCATAACCTTGGGTATCTTTCCTGATTTTTATACACCAGGGTCATAGATTGTTTTGTTTTTTAAACAACTGAAATGCTTTTTTATTTGCAAAATTATTAAGAAAGATACAATCAAAGTCACATTCAAACGTTTCAGCTAAACAGAGTGTCTCTTTTCTGTGAAACAACAAAAGAAAACTGTCACGGTTTTTTGCACAAGAACGTCGAATCCACCCATGTTTAGCGATGTGACAGCAGGTACAGTATCACTGGTCGCAGCATTCGCGAACGGACAACAACCAGCAGAAATCTGAGAAACTATTTACACATAAATGTTTTGGGAGTGAAAAATTATCCATGAAGCATATTACTTCAAAGGGAATCATTTCCCAAAATAGTTTCAATACAGTACTATCAACAGCTTCAGTGCTTTTAGGGTCATACATTTTTGGAGTAGTTACCAATCTACATGTATGACTCTACTTTTAAATAGCACGCCTATACATGTCGGCCAGCCCTTATACTTAATTTTTTTCTACTTTTTTATAAGGGCCAAATATCATGATGCCTACTTTCAACATTTATTATTTATAAACTATTAACTGGAAATCCATCGTGATATATTTCCTGCCTGTATTATTGTGATATCCTTCATTATAATATTAAAAAACAGTTTGTATTGTGCCAACCTCCACGTAGTTGCAGGCACTGGAGACAAGCTATTTAACAAAAAACATTTAGGCGTGATGACCAGTCATACATCAATTTTGACAGCAATTGTAACATTTCCAGGTATTTGACAATGACTGATTTTGTTACACACTTGTGTTGGTGTTTGTAATTTTTATGTTTTTTTTGTTTTGTGTGTGTACTTGAATGTGTCATTATTTGTGAACTGTTAGGGCCAAGTCACACGAGGCAATTTACAGGCAACCAGTTCCAGGCAATCTTCAAGAAGAAAAGGCATTCACGTCTGAACTTTCACATATTTCACTTGGGGACCGTAAGACATTGTTTGAAAAACTACTCATATGCTACCAAAGTGGTCCTGTGGCATGCACTGCAGTTGGTTGCCTCCAAGTTGCCTGTAAAAGTTGCCTCGTGTGACACGGCCCTTAGAATCTTTATATTGTGAAATAAAATGGCCCCACGGTTCGACTCTTCCAGAGTCTTTCACGGAGGCTTAATGTCAACGCAACATGCAGAAGCAAGTATACTTGCGTAACATAAGCAGTCAAGTAGAAGGAAGTGAAAAGAGAGAAGCTGAATGCCATCAGAATATGTATAGGGGAGTAACATTAAGTCCCACAAGGGAAACTGCTTGGATGAATGCAACTCGGTTTTGGGGGTTGAACAAAGAAACATCCCGCATGTTAATCCCGAGGTCGCAGGCTAAAAGTTCCATTCTTATGAATTTATCCTTCTTCAACCCCCCCTCCTTTCCAAAAATGTTTATAGTAGCTGTATGTGAACATTGTTAGAATGTTGTGGAAGGCCTTGTGCGTCTTTTTTATGGGTGAATTTGGGCGCTATAAAAAAAGTTAATCAAATTATTTTTGTTGTTATTTTCTTTTCATGGGGATGTGAATGAATGCTCTGGAGGGGAAAAGACTTTTAAATGCGGGGCTCAAATTTGGGAGGAAATTTCACAAGACCGCAGGGCTTGCAACTCAAAATGTTAACTGGACCAGAATTGTGTTTACAAGACCAGAGCCAAAAATGAGAAAAATCGTGTTGACTCAGTGCACGCATTTAACTTTAAAACAATTTTTTTAACTGTTTTTGTTTAAAAAAGATATGTGAGAGAGAGAAGACTTAACTCCAAAGTGTTGTTATTGGTGTTAAGTATATACTTCATTACAATCTCAATAGAATTGAAAAGTATTATGCCAGATGCAAGATCAACATTTGAGCAAACCATTTTTTGTTCAAGATATTACACAATGAGGTATTATTATTCAATTGTTAAAATAGAAGATCGCTGGACTTGTGGGGTTTTGAGTTTACTGGTCCGGCACTCAATTGACTGGCCTTGGAGCCTGTGGTACAGTGTCAAATTCAAGCCTTGAAATGAGTGGCTTTTCTGTACATTACTGTGAAATGTACACAATCGTCTACTATTAAAGTGTCAACTAGCCATGTTGATGAAAGAAGGGAACAATTCATTGACCGTCATTGAGAACTGGGCAGCATTCAATATCCCCCACAAGGAGCTCACACCTAAATGTGTACCAGTGTGGGTCGATGTACAGACTGAGTTTTGATAAAGCGTAGTCTTTGTTCCAAGGCATTTTTGTTCCTCATCACTGGACTATTGCGATTTCCCCGCGTTCTGCGCAGTCTATGTAATACATGAACCATCGGATGATAGCAGGCGCTGTTACGAGAACTTGATTGCCCTCTAACGGTGGAAATGTCACTGCGTGTGAGAAGTGTTGAGTGTGCATGGTTTTGCTAACAACAACATAAGAATGTCTTGCACCAAGATTAGATAAAGCGTTGTGATATCATACCGTTAAGTAAGACCACTAAAATGAGATGAAAATTGTTATTACAATGGGGAAGTTGGCGCTGATCAAGTGCATACTTATTGAGGAATCAGAATTGAATCCATGTTCAATTATTTTTTCTTCAAGGTGTTTCAATTTATTGTTCAGTTTTTATTTCTATTCACCCTAAATTGCGGTTTGTAAATGTTGGGAGACTGTCCCCTATTGAGTATTGACCACTATACCCAACATCATACGCGGCTATTGCTGTCACGCTTGCCTTGGTTAGGGGTCATTCTGTAAGCAAGTGAATGCTGCGATGTCTAAAATGTACACTACACTGTATAACACATGGTTATATTGACACCCAAAATGGCACAACCAGGATTATTTGTGATGGTGGTGAATTTGGTCAACACACACTGAAGAACAATGTGATGCCTCAAATGAAGCCATGATGCAAGAGTCAATGATTTCAATAGCTCTTTTGCTGGCTTTGCACAAACACTGGAAATAAATATTACTTCCCCATCCGTCACTGAGGTTGACTGATAACAATAGAGCTGCACAGACATGACAGACAATCTGGAAGAGGCATCTGGGTAGTCCCACCACCCCCTCGTCCTTTCAAAATTTATTATTGAAAACTGGATTTTTATTTTTATTTTATTTCTTTTTTTTTCTGAACCACCCATCCTCAATTTCAAGAGGAAAAAAAAGGGAAAACAAATTCAAATTTGTAAGCATTGATTATTCTGAATCCACCCTTGCTGCTTGATTATGCCCCAGCATCAAAATATTTATGATAAGTTTATTCAAATTGTACTTAACTATACCTAAGCTACGAATGTCTTGGCTGCAGGACTAAACCTCATCAATCATTTAGTAATGGAACAGAATGGTTCAGTGCTCTCACTGTTTACTGCGCTGACTGAAATCATGCCTGTTCTCGGAGGGGGGGGGGGGACAATCAAACTGCAAAACAAATTCAATGAATGCAAGGTCTTTCCTGTTGTTTTTAAATAGTACAGCTTCGAGCTGCTCTGCCAGTTAATTTTTCACTTAATAGTCTGGGCTGATTTTACCTCTGCTAACATAAACAAAAAAATGAATGAAGTGGGGAAAAAAAAAGTATTTTAGTCAAATGGAACTGAATTATTAATTGATTGCATACTGTATAAAGAACAACGTGAACTGGTCTTTCGCTTCATTGATGTGAAATTTAAAAAAAATAATAATTTATACAGAATTCAGAATTCAAATTGGTTTACATCGTTTTTCACCCAATGTGAAAGGTGTTATAAATACAGGATTGGTAGAGCTGAAAACATATTTGTGTGATCCACCATATACATGAAATGATAAACCTGTGAAAATTTGAAATAGTGAGAACCATGCACAATTTGCAGCATGTAAATACTTTGTCCTTAGCGATACGTTGTCCTTACCGAAACCAGCTGTTGTGGGGTTTAAACAAATAATAATAATTCAGGTTTTCAGATACAGTTTTCTCGAATATGACTTAATTTCAGAGGAAATTTTTTCACAGAAAACAAATTTCTGGTGTGAACTTCATAATCAGTAAGTTTTCAGACTACAATTAAACAATGTCATGTTTTATCCGTAACCAATCCTGTATACATGTATTACCTTTAAAGAGTGACTTTCAAGGGTACATTTAAAGAGTTTTCATTAACAGTTTTTGCTCTTCTTCTTTTACAGAGGTGAATTTTGTTGGTCAAATACAGTGCACATCCCCTTGTTTGCATCCCTGGCATCTTCAAGGACCGTGTCGTATGATACGTCATGAGGGTTACGATTCAGTGTTTGCCGTCTCGAGACGTCACCTCTTCAGGTGGAAGGAGGTCAAAACTAGAGGTGAATGTTTTTTCCGTCAAAATTCATTTCGTTGCTGTCCGGTAAACAGCTTTAATATCGGGTCCCAGTCAAACAGTGGTATATTACAGTTGCTCTTACAGCTACGGCTATGGCTGTTGCTAAGGGTGTTGATAAGGACGTCCCTATAGTTCAATGCATGATGACGTGGAAGTCTAGCCATAGCCGTAGCTGTAGCCACTACTTCGGACATGCCCAAATATTGTTTTCAACCCTTACTCATCAGTGTGCACATGTACTGTTTATTTCACCTGTTATTCATGTGTACACTTCCTCATGACTGAGAACGAGACAATACTCCTAAAATCAATAGCACCTGGCGTATGCTTTAAAACATGTAGTTGAGGTGGCTGTGGGGTTTTAAATTAAATATTTAATTCAACGATCTAGACAATTGTTAAATACACACAATTTGCAACAACAAAATAAATTCCACATTGGTCACTGATTCATTGTACTGAGAAGCGATCTGTTGAAGGTTGCAGAAGGAAGTACATGTGCCTGTCATGAATAGTATCACATTTCAAAACTTTATAGAACTAATTTAAGTTTAGATTGAAACGTAAGAAGAGAAGAAGAAAAAGAGTGTCATAAAGAAAAATAACCAAGTAATAAACCACTAGGGAAACTGACGGTAAATTTTATGAATAGTTTGGGGTTGAACAAAAAAACATTTATGAGAGTGGGAAATGAACCTGCGACCTCTGGATTAACTTGCCAGCCCTCTACCATCTCAGCTATCTAGCCCTAATGTTGGGACTAGATAGCTGGGTTGGTAGACAGAACCTGGGAGCTAGACAGCTCAATTGTTAGAGTGCCGGCATGCTGATGTGGAGGACATAGGTTCATGTCTCGTTCTAGTCAATTTTTCCATGTTCAACCCCCAAAATAAGGAAAAATAATTTGTAATATATATTGAGCACTGGTTGTTCTGCTTTAAAGATCAACTTGAATGAAATTAACATTATTGGTTTTTTATTATATGGAAAGGTAAACGAGTGTGTAATGACTACACGTAGTGAAAATAACACATCTAGATCATTTTTTGTCACAAAAGGCGTGTATTTTACATCACAACACAGACTGAGGCACTGTTACTTTTAAGTATTGATTTCACTTTTCATTTTTATGTGTCTTTACTGGGAACCGTGCAGGGTGCCGCCAATGGCAGAGAAAACCACTAGTTCAAAAATTAAAGAAGGCGGGGCTAGTTTTCCCGATCAATCTTCAACACAATTACAGGGAGGAAAAAATCACACTTATTACCAAATGATAGCTAAACACTAAAGAAATGAGGATATAACAAGTCAAATAAGTTTGAGTGATTTTGTTCGAGTTAATCTTTAATCAAGGAAACATCTTTTTTAATGATCCTTTATTTGTTTAACTGGATGGCCACAGCCGGCAGAATTTCAGCAAAATCTAGCTGAGATGGTTTTTCTCTTTTCTTACATTTGTTGAAAAGGTGAAGTGACGGATCCTGAGAACCTGAACCCAGCCAACAGACCTCGTCGTCAGGACTGGAACGGAGAGCTCTACGAGAATGGCTCCTTCTATTTCGCGACTCGAGAACTGCTTATGGATGGGCTTTTCCAAGGTGGAAAGTAAGCATGACCCCCATGGCTCAAATTTGGGTGGGGGGGGGGGGATCCACAAGATCGCAGGGCTTGTAGGTCAAAATGTGTATTGGACCATATTTTATTTTTATTTTTTTGCTGCATGTACAGCACTATGACCAGACTGATTATGGCTAGAGGAAACGCTGGCTTTTAGCTCTACAGCAGTTGTGTACCGATACAGTGTACCTTAGCAGTGACAAATAGTTCCTTGAATTCTCTCTTTATGGATCGGGCTGGATTGCAAAGACGAATTTCAAACATTGGAGCAAACCGTTAGTCACAATGTACCGAGTCGAGTTTGGCTCAAGTAGCGTCAATAGGTGGCTAGTTTATGCTCAACCGAGCAATAAATTGGAAGCTCACAAATGCAGCTGCTGCCCCTCTCAGCAATTAAAAGCGTGTTTAGCATTCGTTGTACGCCACACTTTAATTCTCTTCACACGATGATTTTGCGCATGCCCTTAAAGTCAAAATATCCGGAAGAAAATAGTGGAATCTTTTTTCCAAGGTCCAGACCTCTGGCAAAATTTAGCCATGTTGGAGAAGATTCCACTGGGGACCTTGGACAGTCCAAACAATGTTGTAATTTGTACAATTTGTAAATTTCCACAACCATGCTAAAATTAAGCAAGGGACCCCTGCTAAGTTCCAGTAGTGTGAATAGGGCTATTGACCAGAATAATGAAAGCATTGTGTAATTAAACAGTTGGTGTGATAGCATTTTTTGTGTGCAATTATTTTGAAAGGGTTACATTTTGTCAGGGATTCAGACTCAAATCGGGCTTACAGCAAGTGCAGTTTCTTCTGCACAATGTGTCGACAAAATTGCGTAAAACAAGACTTGTATTTTTGCATCAAGAAAATGGTCCATTAATATACATTTTCAAAGAATTTGGTATAATTTCACTGCAATTACAATACACACATGAATGGTATTTTGCTATGGTCCAGGACATGGTTCACTGAGTTCAGCCATGGAGCAATAAATTCCCAAGGTTCAGCGTAACTTTTGTTTTGTTTTATTGAACTATTTTAATCGTCTGTACCACTTGAATCGAGGCCATTTTGTAGTTCTACTGGTGGGATAATACATTTGTATCAGTGTTTTTAACTGCACAAACCCATAAAATGAGATGTCCCAAGGCCATGCGACCAACATATGCTTTGTGTTCATTGCAGGAGTGGTTTGTTTTGTGCAGCATATCAATTGTGTGTGCATGTATTTAAAGGTTTGTTGTATTTTGGTATAATGGTTAAAAAAAAAACCAAAAAGGAGACTGAAGAGTGTTTGCATTGTTGGTCTTTTTATAGGAATTCACAAGGTTTCAGTGTATTAGTCAGCACTGCTCTGATTGGTTCCTCCTGAAAGGAGACCAGTGGTTGGTGGGCTCAGAGTTTTAGTGTGTGCGCTGCCCATTGTGTGTGAGTGCCCTGTGCCCTAACACATGCCAACTTGAGCCTGTTTCATACCTACTGCGAATGCTTCCATGCAACGCAAATTTTCCTAAAACATCACAATTGGAAATGACTGCATTCATATCCAGAATGGCTTTTTAATTGTCATGGCTTTTTACTTCCCTTCTTGTCCTGCCTTTCCCTTTGATCACGCTTGATGTCCCTTTCGCCCTTTTTTGACAAGTGTATTCAGTCTAGTGCCTTTTAAAGACTTTTTCCTTAATTGCTTCGTATTGTTCAAGTTTGTTGTTGTAATTTTGTAATGAATGTTTAATTGATTTAATGTAAATTTAGACGCAATTCAATCTTCTGATTGTGTTGTCTTTTTTGTATTTTGGAGAAGAAAACATTTTTAAAAATAAAAACCCAGCGCATACCGATTATTGCGTCACAAAAATTCGCTTTGCATTCACATTCTCAGTAAGTATGAACTGGGCTTCACAGGGTACTTTACACAATAGAACAACACTATCCCACAGGGTTCTCTTTGCTCTAGTGGTACCCCACAGAGAATTTCTTCAGAAAAGAGAATAGAACAACAATGGAAGTACCCTGTAACTGCCAAGTGTAAGGAGCGTATTCTGGTGGGTGTCTGTAGACTGTACACAGTACTTCCAGTACATAGGGCTCTCACACACTGTATTAGTGGATCTCATAGTTCAAAAACTTAACACACCTGTCTTAAAAACAAATTAATAAGCACTTTTAGACATCCCTTGAAAAAGCTCTATAATAAGAACTGATGATTATAGTGTTTTTATTTTTATTTTTTTCATGTACAGCACAGCCTTTATAATGTACAAAATTACCAATAAATCAACCCCAGAAGAACACATTTCAAGCTCACCGGATCTCACAACACAGACACAGAGAAACTCATGCTCTTAGAGCAACCTACGCATTCCCCTGCACTGCAAAGAAAGCAGGAGACAAAGCTCTCTCTGTTGCAGGTCCAAGAATCTGGAAGTCCATGCCACAATCAGTCCCATGCTCCACCTCAATACACATGTTTAAGTCCTCTCTTAAGACCTAGTTGTTCGCATAATTCATGCGTAACGTGTCAGTGGAAAAACGGAAAATATAGCACTTTTACGCGTTAGGCGCAAGTTTGTTTACAAAACTTAGTATCTTGGTTAAAATAGCCTGAATTAGACACAAAACAAGTTCGCGCTGAGATACAATGTTTTTGCATGGACCATTTTCCTGCGAGAAATGACGTTTTTAGCAAATTTGAGATACAATATTTTTGCACTGTCGCGATGATATGTTCATTCTTGTTTTTGTGTTGTCTGATTATCAGAGTGAAACCGTGGTGCGCTTCATATTACATTTCTCTTTTTAACTGGTACCCAGGGTTGGGTATCTAGAGATGGGTGCAGAGTACAGTGTGGACATCGATACAGACATTGACTGGCCAATAGCAGAGCAGCGGGTCATCAAGTTTGGTTATTTTGGGAAGACGAAACCCCAAGGAGTTCAACTCGTTGTCTTTGCTGCGGATGGTGTCCTCACAGACAACATGGTGCACATCACTGCAAGCGGTAAGACTTGGATTTTTTTGGTCGGTACTGTTGACAAATTGTAACATTTTCAGCGTAGCCAGACAGTTTTCACAAATTTCATTTTTGGAAATCGCACTTTGCATTTGCAGGGGAGGAGTTGCGGTCGTACAATCTGAGCGACTCCATCGGCATCGAATCGCTGACGAGAAATGGAGTCACTGTCCGAATATTAAGTAGTAAGTACATTCAGCAAAATACTCTCCTTTAAAAGGCCTCAGTTAGGCGTCATTTGAAAACTTGTATTCTCGTCTATTTAATGAGCAAATAAACCAACTACATAGTTATACAAGCATTGTTATAGCGCCCCCACAAGATTTGGACAAGAAGTGCCTGGTTTTGGGGCATTTATTCGAAGGTGATAATAGACTTTTGAATGATTTTGTTTTATCACTAGCCGAGGAGAGTGTGAATCATGACAGGTATGCCAGGCAGCTGAAGGTCCCTCTGATCATGGGATGTCGGGACAAACTGAGCGTCATCGACCAGTGGAGGTCAGAGATGGGGTTGGAATGGACACAGATAGCTTTTATGGGTGAGCACTGATAGCTTTTTCAAAATCCCCCCCCCCTCCTCTCTCTCTCAAGGGATGAAGCAATTTGCTTTTTCAATAAGCATTCAAATAATTACAAGATAGTTTGCCTGAAAGTGTTTATTTTGACATTTTGATGTGTGCCCAGAACAGCGTAAGGCTCTACGCCCTTCTTTCCAGCACACAGAACTTTCTGTCCCAGTTACGGAAGATTGTCAGTGATAAAATGGCTCCTGACACCAAAAAAAAACATGGCATTACTGTTGCATGTTGTTGCTAAAATTACATGTTTTCCCATTCCTGTGCATAATTTTATAACGTTCCTATATAATGGCTTATGACCGGCAGAAAACAGAGCAAACTTTCACACTTGGTTTTATAGAAACACATTTTTGCACATTCATTTCTTAAGGTGCCACAGCACCTCTGTAAACCCTTTTAAGGTGCTACATAATTCAATCTCATAGTTAAAAAAACCAAACCAAAACAACCAAAAAAACCTGTCTTCAAATATTTCTGTTTGTTCAAGAAACTTGAGTACCTTATAGGTACATACATGGCTATATAAGACTCCGGTATAATTATTATCAATAGAACTAGTCCATTCATGCCTTTGTAAATCTTCGCTCTCTCCACAGGAAGCGACACCCCCGATATTGAATGTCTGAAACGAGCCGGGGTCAGTGGTACCCCAGCTGATGCCCAGCCGTCCGTACGCATTGCCTCTCACTTTATCTCTAAGCTTAACGGCGGGCATGGGGCCGTCAGGGATTTCTGCGAGTACGTCCAACTGGTGATGGAGAAGGCCAAGTCAGCTGTCGAACAGGAGGAAAATAACACCACCAAATAAATCTGGTTGACGGAACAGACTCGGTGGGTCGATTTCTTCCAAGGAGATTTTATGCTTATCATTATATTGGTTTTTTGGATGAACTTCAACAAAATCGGTTGACCATCTCTAAATTTCAATTTTACAGATACGTCTGTTTGAATTTAACGTTTCAGATACCTATTGCTACTGTAACGCAGAGATTTATATGTTATATGGCAGAATTATATTGGCAACACTCTGGTTAACTAGACTAGAAGAAACGTGATGTGAGCGGACTGGAGTGTAGAATGGTGGCAACAACTGAAGAAAAACACTTGAGACAATTGTCTGGGTCTGGTCTTGGTTTATTTACAAGTTGACTTATAGCAGTACAATTGTTACAGAGGTGCTGGACCTAGCTCGTAGGTTTGAGATGCGAGTCTCTTGTAAAGAGAAAGTTGAAGGAGTAGTCGAGGCCCAGAGTGAATGTTGGGCAGAGGCTATATAGGATTTTGGTGGTGGGGGAACTCTTAATTTAGAAATGATGTCACACAGAAATAACATAAGATTGGTGACATCATTACCTAGAAGTGAGATTATGTAATGGTCAACAGGGGGTGGGGGTGGGGGTGGGTGGGTGCATTACTTTTATCTGGGGAAAAGAAAATGTCCCCATTTTCAAGGTATAAATGAAAAGTTACCATATTTATCAAAAGTAAACCAAGTACAAGTATAGAATGAATTTGGAAATTTAAGTAAGCACAAAAAATTTACATTGGTAAAGCATTCAAACTTTGTAAACATTTGAACATGAAAAATAATAATGGCAAGATAACCACTGGATAATTATACAGATGAACTGGTAAACTCGAGTAAAAGTTGATGAATGAGTAGAATAATTGCTTAGAATGAAATTATATATGACCAACAATATCGCAATTACATACAGTTATTGAAATTAAAGTTATGGCAAAAGAAATCAAATGCTGGGCCTACACACAATACAATACCAAGTTTATACAATGGAAAATTAAGTGTGGCATGAATCATAACAAAGATCTTATCCGAAACAAGCTGTTGCAATTAAATTATCGACTGCGGTCAGAAGGCAAATGAATTGGGGTTGAAGGAAATTTGAATGATGGAGTTGGGCGTATGGTTATGGGCAGAGAGTAGAGAGGGTAGGTAGAGGTAGAGTGGTTGATGGTTGGGGCTGTAGGGGAGTGGAGAAAAACAACAACAGGAGAGAGGTGTTGTTTGGGAATGGGCAACAAACCCGATCCAGAGGTTGGAGAATAGAGCTTGGGTTTAGCACAATGCTTTGATTTGGTAGGAGTACTTGTGCGAACCTTAGGCTGAGTGGGGGAGGTACATGTAATCTCGGTTTGGTGGAAAGTTTGGCAATACTTTGTTACATCATTACGAATGTTAGGCCAGTAACACACTTTCAGAGATTGTTTAATTACCATGTGGACATTTTGTTTGCAAGAGGAGTTACCATGTAGATAGGCAAGGACTGTGGGTTGTAGGGAGGTGGGGATGATTACTTGATTGATACGCTTAGCAGCAAATGAAGGCTGATAGTGTCGGCATAGAATACCATCGACTAGGTTGAGTTTATGGAAATCCAACCATAGGCGACGTGAGACATGCGATTGCTTGGGTAATGTGGAACGTTGGGGACGGGATCCATTTTCGACCCAAGAAATAACCAATGAAAGGTCTGGGTCATCTTGTTGACATTGCTTAATGTTGTAACCCTTGGAGGAAAGAGTACAAATAAGGTCTGCATCAATAGCAAATGATGAAGGTTGAAAGTTGCAAGCTTTAGTGGGAGGAGCGGATGTAGTTGCTATGGGGGTCTGAGTGAAAATACTATTGACACTGAAGGTGTGGAGCGCTTCTCAGGTGGAAGAGAAGGTGGGGAGGGGTCACAACGTTGTGATCGGTCATCTCGATCACGACTGTGTGGTCTGGTATGACTGTGTGACCGTGAACTATGACGACCTCCATAAGGGGACTCAGGACGGCGGCTACTACTGGAGTAACGGCTGTCATGGGAGCTACGGTCATAGCGACTGGGACGGGGACTTGGTGATCTGTGACGGGTGTCACGAGAGTGGCTATGTTCACGTGAATATTGGCGATGTTCACGTGAATATCGGTGATTGCGACGAGGACTAGGAGAACGGTAACGGGGAGGAGATGGTGAATATCGACGAGGAGAGTAATAGCGAGATTGGCCCGAAAGACAGGACAAGTGGATGTCTTTGATCACAAGTGAAAATTCCTGCATCATGGACATACAGTCCTTAATAATGGAACAAAGGGAATCCAAAACTGGTGGAGGAATTGATTGGTTGGATACATAACCACCGGCAGATGGAGAAAACATAACAAAACTATGGCAGACCGGCAGAAAATAACAATAAGAAGATAATATTAGGTAATAACAAAAATGAACGAGAAGAAAGCCTGGATCATAAATTAACACCACTTGACATAAATTACTTTGACCAAAAAATCAAAGGCAAATCAATGAGATAAATGCGATGCGCATTAGGCAAGATAAAATATTGTGCATGTAAATGTAATTAAACAAGCACAAAAAAAAAAAAAAATGCAAAGTAAAGGTCAAATAAAGCAAAGATGACAGAAATATTGGAAAAATGTATGAAGTACAGGTCATTGAGAAAACAACAATGACAGCAATAAATACAAGACGTTGTGAGGGCATGTAAAATCAATGTAAAGAGTTCAAAGAGATATGAAATAACTTATCGGCTCTTCTTGGCGATGCATCGATGCTTTGACGACAGAGGATGACGGTGATGATGGACGGACGTGGCGATAACAACAGGGAACAGGAACGGCAGAGAAACAGTTATGGAACACGGAGCTTGAAGACAGGAACGAAGAGCAGGAAAACAGGAACGATGGGGTCCAAGGAGACGATGGAACAATGTTCAGAAAATGAAGCAAACAGGAGCGATGAAACATTTAAAATGTTCAGAGGGCAGCAAAAGGATCAGGAACACTCAGGAGAAATTGAAGATAAGGAGACTAGAAGATCAACATCGGAGCTCAGACTGTGGGACGAATTTGGAACATGTCAGCGCACAGATTAACTTCATGATGTCAAGTTCCAAGATATTAAAGAAGAACAGAAGAAACTCCAGAAGACGGCTTGTGCGAGTAACACCGCTGCTACCAGTGTAACGCAGAGATTTATATGTTATATGGCAGTATTATATTGGCAACACTCTGGTTAACTAGACTAGAAGAAACGTGATGTGAGCGGACTGGAGTGTAGAATGGTGGCAACAACTGAAGAAAAACACTTGAGACAATTGTCTGGGTCTGGTCTTGGTTTATTTACAAGTTGACTTATAGCAGTACAATTGTTACAGAGGTGCTGGACCTAGCTCGTAGGTTTGAGATGCGAGTCTCTTGTAAAGAGAAAGTTGAAGGAGTAGTCGAGGCCCAGAGTGAATGTTGGGCAGAGGTTATATAGGATTTTGGTGGTGGGGGAACTCTTAATTTAGAAATGATGTCACACAGAAATAACATAAGATTGGTGACATCATTACCTAGAAGTGAGATTATGTAATGGTCAACAGGGGGTGGGGGTGGGGTGGGGGTGGGGTGGGGGTGGGGTGGGGGTGGGTGGGTGCATGGTGGATGGTACTGGTCAGTACTGGGAGACCTGGATGTCATAGCCCAGGAATGTGAGTGGTGGCTTTTACTGGAAATGGGCTGACAGAGGATATGGGCCACCTGTTGAGGTGTTAACAACTATTTGGGAATTCTAGAGATAACAGTGGGAAATCATCCTTACACTACTCTGGTTATCTTGAATTTACCCTTCTACTCACAAAATTCACCTGATGTCTTCATCCCTGAAGCCTTTCTCAGGTTCAAATTTTGTGCGTGAAAAATCACCTCTTTCTCGAAAACTACATTACTTTCAAAGTAGGTTGTTTCAACCAATGTTTTACAACATCAACAGCTCTCCAGTGCTCTTTTTATCAAGTAAGTTTTCACGGTCACTCATTTTTGGAGTAATTCCCAAAGGTATACCCTCCATTTGAGAGACATTTTGCATGGGGAGAATGGAAAGGGCTGATCCCACAGCACAACCCCTCCCCTGTCCCCCCCCCCCCCCCCAATCTGGGTCTAAAAAGTGTGGAGGGAAGTATTGGGATACACCCATGTCTGTGCAAAAGATACATTCCAAATTCAAGATTTCACCGAGTCAAAAAAGGGAAAAACAACTGATAGTAAGTATTTTCGACATCACAGAAACTCGCTTCTCATTTCACTCAAAAGTATGAATCAAACTACGTGTATACTTCCTGAGAAATTGATAACGGGGGTAATGTCATCATCTTTGAAGCTTTTTCTGAACCTCGGCTCCGGGCCAAGGCCTCTTTGTAATGTTAAAGCACTGTGTGAAATGTACACTGCTCCGAATTTGATGACAAAGCCCGAGCTGGAGCCGGAGAGCCAGAGCCTAGATTCGATAAAGACCCTTCTTGGTCGTCTTTAAAGAGCTACCCAAAGACGAGGAAATAAAGCGATGCATTGTTTATGAATATCTCAACGTTGTTTGGTTTTTACCTTAACACCGATGTATGTAAAGCACTCTATACTCAAGTGCTGTGAAAAAAATAAAATCCACAGGCATGTTACTCCGGTGGGATTCAAACCCACGACCGTTGCCATTTTAGAACAGATGTCTTACCAACTAGACCACTAAGATTGCCTGGTAGCTAGAGGCAGTTCGAATCCTACTCTAGAATGGCAAAGGTCGTTGGTTCGAATCACACCCGAGTAGCACGCCTTTGGATTTTTTTCAAGGCACTTGAGTGTACAGTGCTTACTACCAAATAATACTTGATATCCATGATGCTAATTTAGCATCTATTAGAATATAAATATATTGTGTAAAATAATATTGTATACTCAGCTTGAATATTATCCAGAGACAAGTTTTGTGAATGACTAGACGTGGAAATGAATCAGGATGGTCTATGGTATGCAAAAATTTGAATCCCATTGATTGTTAAACAATGGAATACACAGTCCGAGTGGAGCAGTAGTGAATAAGGTGACAATTCAATTTCAGACTTCTATGTACCACTCACCAAAAGGCAAATTCAATCAAATCCATCATGCTGGCTGGTTCTGAGCAAGGTTTGGTGCCGACCTTTCATCAGTTTGCACTTACATCATGCATACGTGTTCCCATTTTTTCACTCGAGCACGTATGGTCTATCAACTAGTCAAAATAGTGTATGTAATTTGCAGATGGTAGGTCATTTTCTTTTTCCTCTACTTCCGTGCAATAATTAATTAATGATATCACTGCAAAGATAAATTATTGTCAAGTTCCCAAAACCTACCGTTGTCGATAAACTACTCATTAATCATGACTAAGGCTGTGTCTGAATTGGCAGCCACAGCTATGGCTATGGCTGTATCATCACGTCCTTGGCAACAATCCGCCAATTCGGATTCAGCCTTAACTTGCGAAATTGACTCAAGAATCAACGCTCCGGGGCTAGGTTGATCCAACTGAACTAGTCAAACCACGCAGCATTCGACTGACATCTAGAGCAACTATGGTTAAGTCTAGTCAACTCTAGTTACCCACCATGCTCCATGCTGTTTAATTTTCTTACATATGTACTGTATACATAGGGCCTACTGAAGGATAGGCAGGTACCTTGTATTGGTCATCAGTAATATGATGGTAAATGCAGCCAGGGGACCTAACCATGGGGACCCCTGGGTGGCAAGACTTGCCAGTCCCAAAATTTGTTGAGCCCAGGCAAATTTTGCTTTTTGGGATTACCAGCCAAAATTCTATGTTATGTCTACTTCGTGTGACCAACTCACTGCTTATCTTTGCTAAGTGAATCAATATTTGCTGCTTAACAAAATTGCCACAGCTGTGAGCCGCCAAATAGGATACGACAAACTAATTGTGCTTACCGTGAAAACAGCCAAATTAACATGTCATTATGTGCTGTTTGCAACTGATTTCCTGCTTATTTTGCTTAGCAGAATAGTCTTAAGCTCTACGGTCTGTTCAAACAGCTCTATGAAGTTGGGCTGAAAGGGGGGTTAGGGGTGAAATTTTTTATATAGCTCTAAAAAATAGTACACAGAAGGATTTATTCTCTGCTTTAATTATTTTGTTTGCTTTTATTTAATTGTAAAAATAATTTGCTGCGTCCCAAAAAATGTAAGAAATTTATATATTATTTCAGTCAATTTCAAGTCACATATTAATCACACTAAGTCACATTCTCCTACATGTAATAAAGAAAATATGAAGCCAAAAGTTGAGTAATAAGTATTTCTTTCAAATGACTGTGTCCACCTTCCCCCAGTGTTGTAGTCAAGTACTTTTCAGTCGAGGATCAAGTACTGCTGAGCAGCGGCGTAGCCAGGGGGGGAGTCCTGTTTTTTCCAAATTTCCAATGCCCCCCCATGTGGCGCCCCCCCACCGGAAAAAATCCTGATAGTGCTCACAAAAAGAAAAAGAAGAGAGCTGGAGAGGAAAATGCGTGTTTGTATAATCAAAATGTAGCTAACAATCGCAATCGGGAAAGCTAACCCATAAGAGGACGGTGGACCCCAGCAGCGTCCCCCTTCCAAAATAAAAGCATGACCCCCCCCCCCCCCGACAAACCAATTCCCCCTGGGCACCCCCACTTAAAAGCAATGCCCCCCTCCCAAAAAGTCCTGGCTACCCCAGTAGCTGCTGAGTACTAGGGTACTGCTGAATACTAGGGTGGCCGATTAGTACTCGAATCTCCCAGTACTAAAACAATAAATTAAAAAATACTGCAAATTGAGGTATAAAAACATTGGTTAAAAAAAAATAATAAATTCCACACGGCAAGGTGTGGTTGTTATAACTATCTTTTAAACATGAATACATCTACAACTTTAATGTGACTTTTTCTAGAGCCAACTCCTTTATTCCTTGCCTTAATGCACGTATAGGGAAGCGGAAAGGTAGCGCTATTTTGACCACGGGTACTTTAATTCACACTCCGTGTGCATTTTCAGTCTAGTACTGAATAAGTGTCTTTGAGTACAGATTATTGTGCAGTCAAGTATCCAGTATGGACATGTATGATTGTTTTGCTTGCCGAGTATGAGTACGAGTACCAGCTAAATGGTACATACTCCAGTAGTATTAGAGTATGAGCACGGAGTACCACAACTGCCTTCTCTTTCAAAATTTGAAAGTAAACAATAACAACTGGATTTATATATCACCAAATTATCAAAGGATGCAATGTGCTGAAAAGGAAAAATAAAACAAGAAAGGAGGGACAACCGGGCATGACTTCTTGACAGACAAAGGAGATTCTGATGAGGACAGGTAGAGCAGGGGCAGCAATGGACAATGCCCCCTCACCAGCCTGTTTGCAAACTGCAAGGGATTTACCTTGATACCACCAAGGCCTAATTTCATAAAGCTGCTCAAGCAGAAAATATCGCTTTAACAATTGTTCGTTTTGCAGAAATGGGAAGGATACCAGTCACATATTGTACAAGCAACGTGGTAGTTTGGACGGTAACCTTAATATGGTAAGCCTATGGTTTGCTAAGGTACTTTCTTAAGTAGCTCAACGAAATTGGACTCACAACTTTGAAGGAAGCAACAGAAATGGGGCATTCCCCCCCCCAAAAAAAAAATTAAACCCTCATAAAAACAAAGACAACACAAAATAAACCAATTCTCTTCAGGTTAATAAAGTACATTTCTTGTATTATTATTTTTATAAAATCGATACAACCTGCAGATTTGTTATGTTAAAAACAAAAAATATATATTATAATTACTCATACAAAACCTCCCTTTAAAAACGTGTATTGCGATAATTAATTTAAATTTAGAATAGAATGTTGACTTATATATATAAAGTGAACACACGGGAATGACTTCTTGTATCAATGTAAATTTTGTACGAAAACAAACATTAATGTTAAAATTGACATTTGAACTAATCTTAGGTTTCTACACAACTTTCCCCTTGTGTAACCAATTATATGGTAGATAGTATTATTGAAATTGCAAAAATGGAGCATCGAAATCGTTACTGAAATCAATTTACCCTACCTGGATTTATTCATAGGGGCTGTGTTGTTATAACCACAGCAGGCCTGGGGCTGTACATGGAATTATGAACTCTTGTCAAGTTACAGCGTGCATGCTCCCCAAAGGTACAGAGGGAGGATGTGCGCGTGCAGTAACCGAGTTCATAATTCCACGCACAGCCACAGGCCTGCTTTGATCATAACAACACAACCCATTTAACATGTTTAAATTGACCATGGTTCACCCAGGTCAATCACAATCCAGCATTAATTAGACCTTGAGTAGGAGTGATGGAACAGAGACAAATTCCTCACCGCTTTCTCGCAGCGACAAATGGGTAAAAAAAGAGTTCATAATTCCACGCACAGCCACAGGCCTGCTTCGATCATAACAACACAACCCATTTAACATGTTTAAATTGACCATGGTTCACCCAGGTCAATCACAATCCAGCATTAATTAGACCTTGAGTAGGAGTGATGGAACAGAGACAAATTCCTCACCGCTTTCTCGCAGCGACAAATGGGTAAAAAAAGAGTTCATAATTCCATGCACAGTCACAGGCCTGCTTTGATCATAACAACACAGCCCATTTAACATGTTTAAATTGACCATGGTTTACCCAGGTCAATCATAATCCAGCATTAATTAGACCTTGAGTAGGAGTGATGGAACAGAGACAAATTCCTCACCGCTCTCTGGAAGCGACAAATGGGTAAAAAAAAACACAACATTTTTGCAAATCAGTTTTAGTAGCGAAACTCATTACTGTTAAATTTTTTAGCAAGTTTCAGGACCTAACACGTAATAGTTTCGTTATTACACTAATTAGCATAGACCGACGTATTGCTAGATCTGCCATTTTGCATTTCCCTGAGGTTATGTATCACGATATGCCACTTTATCCATTAAAATAAATAGTGCTGGCATAGTGCCAAACACGCCTGGCAGGCGCTCTGCATGCACATCTTATTTTTTCTTTTATAAGAAACAAAGTATATGTGTTTAAGAATTAATAACTCATCGAAACACTTGAATGATTAAAAACACAATGACAATTCTGTATGAATCAGCTTTATTTTAATATCAAATCTCTACTTTTGTTTTTAAAGCAGTCTCTGAAACAGCAGTTTGAAAAAAAGTTCAACTTTTACTGTTTTTCTCCAAACACATGCAAACACATGCAGTTGAGCACCATACCTCACTTTGTAAAAATCGTGACGAATTAACCACTGGCTCTGATAAATTAATGTCCACAATTTTCTTTTAAGACTAATGCATCACCACACTTTCTAGTGGTAGGTTGCGTGCATTTTTCTCACAGACGAGACTTAATGCACATTGCAGCCTGGACGCTATTGACCACTAGAGGAAGTTATCGCCACCATTCAGAGTTTGGAATTATCCAATCGTTTCATCACCGCATCCACGTTGTTATCCTCTGTCATCCAGCATCCTCCATCTACTACGATAGTATGGCCTGAGATGTAACTAGCCGCTGAGCTGACGGCAAAGACGGCGCAGTCCGCTATGTCACATTTGGTGCCCAAGCGCTGTAGGGGCAGATTTCTATACACCCCATCCAGGGCTAGTTTGTCAAGGGACGCACCTCCTGGAAATAGACATGGGTTTAAAGATTCTTTACGGACCAGCTTCAACGAAAACATTCAGCAAGCGATCTTTGCTGAAAAATAATTTAATAAGGAACTTGAGTTCACATGAAAGTAATCAGATTTTATTTGTAAAAAAAAAACCACTCAGAGATTTGTGAAGAGCTCTATGACATCATCACTCATGTTACTACATTTGTGGGAGCTTGCTCATCATTTGCATAGCCACTTTGTAGCAATAACGAAGCAACGTCCCACAAATGACATCAAAGTATCATCATTTTGACACCATCCATCAATGGCAGAAGTGTAGCTACACAGTGTGACCATGATATTTTTTGATTGGTCAGCAGTTATATTTTATCGCTTTTTGCTATGTAATTATTTTTCAATTAGCTAGTTTTATTGCCGACGCCCCAACGAGAGCCAATATCTTAGACTGTTTCAAAATTTACACAATTTCAGACTCACCCAGCCTTCTCATGCCCTCGGTGTCAGCAATTGGTCCAGGGGCTATTCCAACCACACGGATACCCTGAGCTCCCCACTCGTTGCACAAAGATTTCGTCATGGAATCTGGATAGAATTCCAAACAGCAAAAGCAACATCAGGCACAGAAAGATTTTTTATTTATTTTTACAAACAACAATAATAATAAAATATTTATCAAATGCCTTAAGTGAGGGCCTCAAGGCACTTCATAGACGAAATACTAAAGGCAAAAAGTAAGCCTAAATAGTTACAAGAAACAAGTAAAAACTCTAAGCCTATCAAGACAAGTACTAAAAACATAATTTAAAAAAACTCAAAAGACAATTAGCTAAACAGTTAAACAGTTAAAAGGAGAAAAACAGTCAAAGCTCAAGAAATGACTGTCAACCTTTGAGTAAAAGGCTGACATTTATTCCTTGAGGCTTTTGCGTGCTCTAGGTCCATTTGCTATTGAGTTATAACATTAAACTATTATTATTATTATTATTATTATTATGTATTTCTGATAATGAAACCAAGGATGCCTCATAAGTGAACTTAATCACTGTAGCTCGCAAGCCTGAGAAAACATGTAAGCAAGGGTGCTTGCTTTGTGAACCAGAAACACTGGGGTTAACCCTACTATTACACAATAAGTGTTCTGGATTCTTTTACGTGCACTACCAATCCTGGTACACAGGACCAACGTCTTAATGTCCCTACAAAGGACAAAGCAGTGATCGGATTATCTTGCTCAAGGACACAAGTGCAACAACCGTGACTCGAACCCACATTCTGCCGATCAGGAGCACTAGAGGTTGAGTCCAGGGGTGGATTTCACAATGAGTTAAGACTAGTCTTATCTCGAGTTACGACGAGTTACTCGTCCTAACTTAGGACTAGCCTTAAGTTGTTAATAACTCCGAGGACTAGTCCTAAGTTAGGTCTATCTTTGGGAAATCGACCCCAGCGCTCTTAATCGCTCGGCCACCGCACACCACAAAGATGTGACATTAGAAATGGCATTCAACTCAGCCTACCAATGGCAGCTTTGGCAGCCGATGCATGAACCTGTAATAGCTGTCCACGGTACGGAAGCGTGGCAGAGATATTGAGAATTACACCACCGTGGTTCTGCAAACAAACAAAATGAGTATCGGAGTTAGAGTAGGGGTACGTTCAAAAGACCTCCAGTCATCGTCCATTGTGCATCCATCAAAACAGTCTTCCATTGGGTCCAACTTCATGAAGCTGGGCCCAATGTCACAGAGCTGCTTAAGTACAAAATGTTGCTCAAAGATTATCTGCTCATAACAGCTAAGCAGGAAACCGGTCCCAGACCATACTTTTGATATGGTATTTTGGCTGGTAACCTTATTCTGGTCAGCAGAATTGTTGTGTGCTTAAAGCAACTCTTTGAAATTGGGCCCCGTTGTTCAGCACAAAAAAATTGTAAGCAAAAACCAAAATCTTGCTCAGCAGAAATGGGTTTTAAATGGGTTATGAAGCATTATAATTGTACATTTACTTTATTTCTCGGGCAATCATGAAAAAGTACACACAGTCAAGGCAAAATCGTTACAAGAAAACTACAAAACAATCAATATTAAAAACACAGATGAAGAGGTAAGTGAACCAGCTGAAGTTCGATGGATTGCCTAAGAGAAACAAAGTTTCCCTCTAAAAGCTCTCCTTTCCAGCTGGTTCTAAGAGGAACATAAATGAAAAATATATAAAGTATATAAAAAAATGTGTACATTTACTTTTTTAGATTAAAAATTAAAAAATACATGAAAAATACAAATATTTACGCACCCAAGGTCATAAAAACAAGCAAACAAGGAGTGAAATACAACATAAACAAAACTAGAGGTTAGAGGTCAAGCTAAAGCTGAAGGCAAAGCTAAAGGTAATAAAACATGTAAAAACCAGCAAACATGTACATACAAAAGAAACAAAACTAGTGGGCAAAGCTCAATATGTACACTTTAAAAACAGTACAATGGTTCTACTCAAAAGGTTGAGCAATGGATGAATACAGAAAATCACAAATAGCATTCAGACACATTAGCTGTCATTCAGAATCATCAATCAATGCTTAAAAATAGCAATATTAAAAAAAAAAAAGTTCTGACCCACCCACCCTAAATTTTGATTTTAAAATACCGACTGTTTAATCTACCCTATACACTCAAGAAAAAAGAAATGCCTCAAACAAAGCAGATATTTTAAACAAATTTTCTCCCCGTTTTCAATGGCTTTTCCTGGCTTCCAGCAGGCATTTTTTTAAAAGTTTAAACCAAAGAAAAACTGTTGCCATCTCTCCCATCTGGTGCTTAGGTCGGCAATAGAAACAAGGTTGACCGTTTACAATGGCACTGCACATACATTTCTCCTTTTCTTTAAATTGAAAACCGAGTTTTGATTTTCGGTTTTTTCTTTGGACTCACCCACCCACAATTTTAAATCAAGATCAACATTTTGTAAACATTTACTATTCTGAATGGCCCCTTACCAGGTGTATAGCCTTATACGCATAATTCCTAGGTACGTTCACTATAAATTTGCCGGACAGCTTTGAGAATCTGTGGGCCCTGGTCGTTTGACAATAACTAGAACCTTGGTAGTAGCTTACCTTCATATATTTATCGTAGACGGCCTTTGAAGTGTTGAATGTTCCGATTGTATCGATCTCAATCACCGTCTTGAAACCGTTGAAGGAGAGACCGCTGGCTGGTGCAAGGAAATTACCTGCAGCACCTAGGAGAAAGAAAGAAGAAAAAAACCAAGACGATACCATTCACTATGAGTGTGAGTTTGTGTTGGAGTTTCAGTACAAACGTCTTAATTTTCTTACTGTGAAGGATAGCATGCGATGCATGTTCCACCAATCACATGACAAGGATCTGTGCGCGCGGTATATAAATTGAGCTATTGTCAGCTTAAGCAGCTGTATAAAATTGCCCCCCCCCCCCCCGAGTCCTGTCCGAACCCAAGACTGCGTCCAGATTTTTATTGTTTCTATTTGTTGGTTTATTTCAGTATTTATCAGCCGATTCACAACATGATGATTACTTACCATTCAGAAGGATATCAATCTTGCCAAAATGACTGAGTGCCTCATCAACACCACGTAGGACCTCCTGAGGCTGCAAGGTAGAGATTAAAAAAAAGTTATGGTTTTGTTGGAAAATTGCTTGAAATCCTTAACCCTGGGTACGCCCTAGGGTGTGCGCAACATGACAGGGTCTGACCTGAACTTCGTCAGTGGCTGGCCAGTTAGCTTGTTGTTTTAATAGTCTGCCAGCTTTTTCACTAGTCCACATCATTAAGGTTTTTCTTTGCATGGTACTTAAAGTTTGAAACCATACAAACTATCAATCTACAGTCTGTGGTTCACATGCAGCTTTTGGAAGCAATGAACTAGCCAGCAGGACCACTAGGACCGAGTTTTTAGCGATCCTCAGAATTTGGAACTAGCATTTGGCCAGCGGACTTCTGTTAAAACCCTTTAAGCCCAAATGGCGACTTTAGTCAACTGTTACCCTGCTTGAGCCCCAATGGAGACTTTATTTGACTGTGCACTATATCCTGCTTGAGCCCCAATGGAGACTTTATTCTACTGTGCACTATATCCTGCTTGAGCCCCAATGGAGACTTTATTCGACTGTGAACTATATTCTGCTTGAGCCCCAATGGAGACTTTATTTGACTGTGCACTATATCCTGCTTGAGCCCCAATGGAGACTTTATTCGACTGTGAACTATATCCTGCTTGAGCCCCAATGGAGACTTTATTTAACTGTGCACTATATCCTGCTTGAGCCCCAATGGAGACTTTATTCGACTGTGCACTATATCCTGCTTGAGCCCCAATGGTGACTTTATTCGACTGTGAACTATATTCTGCTTGAGCCCCAATGGAGACTTTATTTGACTGTGCACTATATCCTGCTTGAGCCCCAATGGAGACTTTATTTGACTGTGAACTATATTCTGCTTGAGCCCCAATGGAGACTTTATTCGACTGTGAACTATATTCTGCTTGAGCCCCAATGGAGACTTTATTCGACTGTGAACTATATCCTGCTTGAGCCCCAATGGAGACTTTATTTGACTGTGCACTATATCCTGCTTGAGCCCCAATGGAGACTTTATTCGACTGTGAACTATATCCTGCTTGAGCCCCAATGGTGACTTTATTCGACTGTGAACTATATTCTGCTTGAGCCCCAATGGAGACTTTATTTGACTGTGCACTATATCCTGCTTGAGCCCCAATGGAGACTTTATTCGACTGTGCACTATATCCTGCTTGAGCCCCAATGGTGACTTTATTCGACTGTGAACTATATTCTGCTTGAGCCCCAATGGAGACTTTATTTGACTGTGCACTATATCCTGCTTGAGCCCCAATGGAGACTTTATTCGACTGTGCACTATATCCTGCTTGAGCCCCAATGGAGACTTTATTTGACTGTGCACTATATCCTGCTTGAGCCCCAATGGAGACTTTATTCGACTGTGCACTATATCCTGCTTGAGCCCCAATGGTGACTTTATTCGACTGTGAACTATATTCTGCTTGAGCCCCAATGGAGACTTTATTTGACTGTGCACTATATCCTGCTTGAGCCCCAATGGAGACTTTATTTGACTGTGCACTATATCCTGCTTGAGCCCCAATGGAGACTTTATTTGACTGTGAACTATATCCTGCTTGAGCCCCAATGGTGACTTTATTCGACTGTGAACTATATTCTGCTTGAGCCCCAATGGAGACTTTATTTGACTGTGCACTATATCCTGCTTGAGCCCCAATGGAGACTTTATTCGACTGTGCACTATATCCTGCTTGAGCCCCAATGGTGACTTTATTCGACTGTGAACTATATTCTGCTTGAGCCCCAATGGAGACTTTATTTGACTGTGAACTATATTCTGCTTGAGCCCCAATGGAGACTTTATTTGACTGTGAACTATATTCTGCTTGAGCCCCAATGGAGACTTTATTTGACTGTGAACTATATCCTGCTTGAGCCCCAATGGTGACTTTATTCGACTGTGAACTATATTCTGCTTGAGCCCCAATGGAGACTTTATTTGACTGTGCACTATATCCTGCTTGAGCCCCAATGGAGACTTTATTTGACTGTGCACTACATCCTGATTGAGCCCCAATGGTGACTTTATTCGACTGTGCACTATACCCTGCTTGAGCCCCAATAGTGACTTTAGTCAACCAAGATAACTACACACACACAAAAAAGCACTAATGCCTGAGCAGAATTAAAGGAAAGACAACATCATGAATACCTTTCTGACATCGAGCTGGACTGGCAGACACCTCCGCCCCGTGGCTGCCTCTAACTTCTTGGCTGCCTTGATAAAAAAATATGAATCAATTACTTCACACGGCTATCCTATGAGAAAATTACATATGAAACACCGCAGGGGAAAGTTATTAGCTCTTCCCCGTCCATGATTGAACATTCACTATTATTTCTGTTCTCAATGTGAATGTTTTTATCATTCAATAGATGTTAAACTTGCATTAGGACAAAGAATATTATTTTTGGTTTTACCCGTGCACCGAGTAAGCCTGTGGATTTGTTTTTCACAGGATGAAAGTACCGAGTATACAGTGCTTTACACACATCGGTGTAATACAGATAATTTGTTTCCTTAATTACTTATTTGACCAAAACAAACATCATACAACACTACACAATAATAACAAATATAATAATAATAATAATAATGTACATTTATAATGCGCCATGTCTGACATAAATGACACTCCTAGACCCCACTTATAAAATTAAAATAAAACAAATGGAAATTGTTAAGAATAATTTTATAAGATAGCAATCGTAATACAACACCTTGAATGTTATGCCAGAAACAGTTGGGCAAACCCCCTTCTTTTTACAATACATGCACTGGGTTCTTTTGCGTTATTACACAACACATAGGACCAATGGCTTTGCGTCCCATCCGAAGGAGGAAGCAATAATGGTTAAGTGTCTTGCTTAATGACACAAGTGTCAAGACCGGGACTCGAACCCACACTCTGCTGATCAGATACACGAGAGCTTGAGTCCAGTGTGCTTGACCGTACGGCCACGACACGCCACATGAAAAGGCAACTACAGAAGAACATCAATGTAAACATTAAATAGCCACTTTAAAAACAGCCACTATAAAGCTCCGACTACAAAATATATTTACAAATGAGAAGAAATTGACAACCCCTTAAAAATACACTGTTTTGCAGGTCAAGGACTGCAACAGTAATAAAATGTACTGCTATGTCCGAGGTAGCTTTCAGCCCCACGCATCAACAGGAACAAGACAGAAGTAGAGGACACTTAGAATGAACAATTAAATAAGTATAGATACAAAAATAACAGAATAGAGAGGCCTGAAAAACAAGCCTTTGTTTTTCGCTTCAAGTCACATAGCTGACAGGTGGAATACAGCCTACCCTTCCTTTGAACAAAATGAGACAAACTTGAAAAAATTCAACGTACAGAATTATATTTTATAAATTTTGGCTAGCCCAAGGTAACGCCTCGTTAGGGAGCCTTGGGAGCAATTTCAAAAAGCACCCTGATTCAGACAGAGGCTAAAGGATGGGATCCTTGAGAGTTGAGTCATTGAGAGTTGGACAAAAATGTCTGAAAACTAGAAACCAGATTTTTACTAGAAGGATATCCTGGTTCTTGTTAAATGGCTGAACTGCTGTCATTTCCACCTTTTGGTAACCCCTGGCCTTATAGATTTCAAGGAGCTTTTTGGGGAACAGGATCCTCAGCACTAGAGAAGTACAAGTAGATCAAAGAGCGGGATATTTTGGTATCTGAAGAATGTGAGTAAGCGACAGAAATTTTTTCCCCAGGGCAGACATAAAACAGTTTTAACTCGGATAAAACTCTGTAAGTTCCCATCACTGAATAGAGGGCATTAACAGACGACCGTGTTTTTCCTTCTTAGTACAACAAGTGAATTTACCTGCTGGACTCTTTGAAGATTCCGACTGGCGATGACTGTGTCACACTGGTGCCTGGAGAATTATACATTTTGATAATTATCATTCATTGTAATTTTCAAATCACAAGTACAAATGCAAATATATATATGTACTTCACACACAAAATTGTTTCCCTTTCTCAGTCAAAGACAAAAGAATAATTTGTCTTGAATGACAATTCACATTTACGATTTGATAACTTGGGTTGTTAAAGTTTTTGTTTAAAATTTTTTTTTTTAAGACATCACAAAAATTATAACCATACCTCATAAAAACTTCCGCAATAGTGAAGCATATTCCGGACCCTCCTCCTGTAATGAAGGCCACCTTATTTCTGGGGATCAAAATGAGTTAAAATAAATGACAAAATACACAGAGACCAGTACTTGCAGAGTCATAGCAACCTTGTTTACCCACTATGACCTTTTCAGTTTCACAACAGCGGCTAGGTCTTGGGCTCTGTTTGAAGACACCTACTACCGAAAGCATTTTTCTGAATAAGTGACGAAGCCTCAAGCCTTGACCTGCTGACTGGACAGTCGGGATGATGACCTAGTCTCGACTCTCGAGTCTCAAGTTTATTTTATACTGGACCCAACAACGCTTTTTTAAACATTTGGACATTAGCTGGTGCTACTTAATAACTTCCAAACGTAAAAAAAGAAGAAGCTTTGCTGAATCCAGAAACTTGGAAATTTGTGTGTATCCTTTTTTACAACAAGCACTGTCTAAAGTGAGTATACCATGACGATAAGTGTTTTTTTATGATTTGAAAATCGTCTCAAACAAAAAAAATTAGAAATCTGAAATCAGACAACAGTCCCCTGGCTCTGCGGAGACGGACCCTGGGGATAACCTCGTTGGCCTGGCCTTGTCATAAAATACATTTAGCAGGGGCTAAATTTAGCCTCAGCTTGTCAGCATGGTCAGGTATGAATTTTTAAAGGTTTAAAAAGGTGTAAACTTTCTTAACATACTTTAAAACATCAGGGAGGAAAACACGATTGTAAGTCGACATGCAAACATCGAAGTCAAAGTTGCTGCTGCTGTTTTTCGACGCCATCCTCCGAACAGTTCAGTCAGTACACACACAACGAATGATCAAAATATCATGATTCGTGTGCTGGCTGCATTGATAAGATTTGCTACATCAGGTGTTTGTCTTTGTCTTTCGTGAACTTTGATCAGCACTCTTTATTTGAAAGTTTACACAATTAGATCTCATAAAGCAAACCAAGACGTACTGTCTGTATAGTGGAAGCCTATTAAAATCACCCACAATGTGCGTGATTGAGCGCCCTCTGTTGGCTAACTATGGTTATGCAAGCGATAGCAGACGACAAAATGCAAGTTGTAAACACCAAAAAAGTGCAATTAAATTTATAGAAAGATGATTGAAATTGTACTTTGATATTTAAAAATTCAGACTTGAACGTTGATGGCAAAGGGGAACAACAGTGAAGCTGACAATTTCTAAACGCAAATGGGAATCTCGAAGTCATTGAAATTAAAAGGACAGTTTGTTTTAACTTGAATTTAAAGTTTATTATCCAAACTAAATGGAAAAAAATATCCTATGCTCAAAGCTTACCAAGAAAAATGTTTTGCATTCAATAAATAACCTTTGCCTAAAGAGTAATTTAAGTTGAGCAAAATGAGTAATTTATGAGTAAATTATGTATTTCACCTTTTATAGCGTAAAAACAAAATAAAAAGTTATACAACATTATGGGAAAGCTCCATTAAAGAAAGAGGCTAAAATGAAACATCCTTTTTGTCTGACACCTGTTTATCTCCAGGTAATTGCTTTTCCAAACAGTGGACATAATTGAATCATGCACAAACCAGTAGGGGCTGCTGACTGCCCCAGGCAGAAAAACTGCTCATCCAATAAGTTTAATGACCCAATTAATTCAATGTACAAACACCTAATGGGTGAAAAAGATGAATAGTTTCTGAGTCTTTGTGGCCAAACTCGGAAATTCTTTAATGGAGCTGTGATGTTATAAGATTTTTTGGCACATTCACTTATTCACAAATAAATAATACTAATGGAGTTTTATCTAGCACACATATCTACCAATGAGGTACTCAAGGTCTCAAACAAAATAAACAATTTTATGACGGGTAAAAAAAAACATTTGGATTAAAAATGAAATCCATTTACGTAGCACCTTAGGGGTTTACAATGTGTTTCGGCACACTCAGCAGCCACTGCCAGAAACACCAAGGCAAACCCCTTCTCTTCTGGTGATAAGTGTAACTGCATGGGTTCTCTTATGTGCATTTAATATTTTAATCTAATTTTAGCACCGATAATGAAAACATATTACCAATAAAGTTAAACTTTGGCAAGAGTTTGAAAATACTTGAAGTTATTCCATGTTTTCAATAAAATCTTTTAAATAACTAAAGAAAATAGTTGTACAGTAAACTAGAGCATTGGCAGTTATATCTGTCCTCGACAATTTCTTTACCCCTATCCAGAGGGTAACGTAGGGGCGTGGGGGACCAAAGGAAGTTCCGATCTCATATCTGTCTCTCACCATAAATTTTTAATTTAAAATATACATATTTTTATAAAAATATGTTTTCTAAATAAAGTGATATATCATTAAGGCTTTTTAAAGTTCCTTGAAGACTACAAAACTTGGAAACAATGTTTACTCTTTCAAAAACCAATGCTGCCCAATTCCTATTTTTCTTAAAATTTTAAGATTATGATATGAATCGCAGCCTCTTGCAGGAAGAGAAAAGTTAGATTTTTAAATGACATTTTTGCTCCAAACCAGATCTTAACAATAAAATGCCCCTATCCTCATGAGACAAAAATACCCCGGTAGGTTAACAGATGTCATAGTTTTGCTGCAAACTTTTTACCGTAGGCACTAAAGCTGTTAACACAAGTCATCCAGTGACCCCCATCCACAACAATGGTATGGCCCGAAATGTGACTGGCGGCAGGGCTGGCAGCAAACAAAGCACAGTTTCCGATGTCACGCTTGGTGCCCATTCGCTGGAGTGGAATGTCCGCGAGTGTTTCTTTGTCGATGATATTACCTACTGAGATCAAAACCAAAGAAAAATCGAACCACAATATGAATGGGCAGCCTGCACAATAACTCTGAGCCCACCAACCACAGTTCTCTTTTCAGGAAGAACCAATCAGGACTGTTCTGACTCTAAACTGAAACCTCTGAATCCCTATAAAGAGACCAGCAACTCCCGAATTCCAAAATCTACTCCGCGGCAGTAAAATAAACAGCAAGACAAGTTCTCAAGAACAACTCTACACAGCATCTCAAACACTCTTCAGTCTCCTGACGATGACTAGAGCAGGCTAGTCAAAACGTAAAGACCAATAGACAAAGTCTCAAAGAACAAATCTACACATCAAACATAGTAACATGGTGTTACCCCAAACTGAATACATTGATAACTCATTATGCAATGCCTGAACCCATATACAATATGAATTATTGTACAAATCATTGTGACAAAAAATATATAAAATTCCCACATACCATTAGCATCCTACAAACTATGAGGGCACTCCCAATAATGCTTGGCTTATTTTTGTCTCCTAAACCCAGTTTTGCCAAAGCTCAATTCTAGCTTTCATTTTTTATTTGTAAAAAAAAACCCCTGCCATCATACAATGAAAGAAAACTCTTCCCTCTTTCGTCTGGTGTCAAAGTTTTCTAATTCTTTAATCGATATTCCTCTCACACTCACCCAGCCTTCTCATGCCCTCGGTGTCAGCAACTGGTCCAGGGGCTATTCCAACCACACGGATACCCTGTTGTCCCCACTCATTGCACAAAGATTTCGTCATGGAATCTTGAAAAGGAAGACATGAACTTGCTTATTTTGATAGCTGCAATCAAAATAACCAACAGTGATTTTGAGTCTGAAAATCTTCTTTGCTTTTACTTAGATGAAATTTGATATTGCGGATTGAAATTTTTCTCCAGAGACCTGGTACGAATTTTATAATCAGGGAGCTCTCAGATGAAATGCAATCAAATTTTTGTTCCAATGATTACCAATGTATGAAAATCTTTCAAGACAAAAATGACACTAAAGCTTTTGTTGGTTCCATCGAGTAATTTGTGCAAAAAAACGATTCAAGTCCTTTTTTCAAACTCACCTACGGCAGATTTTGCTGCACTTGCATGAATCTGAAAAAGCTGTGCTCTGTAGGCAAGGGTTGCTGATATATTGATGATCACACCACCATGATCCTGAACAAATTCAAGGAGGAAATGAGAAATGGGTGAATAGACGGTCCCCTGCACTGATGCCACACATGGCTACAGTCCATGAGCAAGTTCGATCAAGGGACTATAGTTGACTATTGTCGACCATTGGGCGATTTTGCCTGGTACCCAGGATGTATTTCATGCACAGGTAACCATGGAACATTGACTCGTGGTTGACAAATGGTCGCTGATCGAACTTGCCCCATGCTTTACCATTTTTGGAGTCAAATTGCATGTTAAGCTATGGTGTGATTAATATTTTTAACCAAGACCATTAGGTAACATTCTAATGGGTAAATCTTACTGGTGTCCAAACTTGGATTATTTGATGTTGGTAAACTTAAACGAGACAATGGTGAAACAAACCGACTGACCATTTCTGAGTTCTGCATACTGCCGCGACAACAGAATGAGTGTGAACATCACCAAGGCAATACATGCTTGTCTTAGTTTACTTCTGTGTGTCATGTGTCATTTTTCCTTTTTCCGTTATGTAACCAAAGTGAGGCTTGTTAGACAAAAGAGTCAGGCTCCCATATGAGATTTAGTATTAAATATTGCTATTGTACATACGTAGGGGGGCATGACAAAAACGGTGGCAGTTTGACCATAATTGAACTCTGATCAGATTTTGTCTGACAAAGAATGTATGGTCTGGAGGTCAGCCCCATTATTGGAAAGGTGTACCTACTAACCCTCATATACTTGTCATAGACGACCTTTGAAGTGTTGAATGTTCCTACTGTATCGATCTCAATCACTGTCTTGAAACCATTGAAGGACAGGCTACCAGCCGGCGACAGAAAATTACCAGCGGCACCTATTGGGAATAACAAGAAGAGAAAAAAACCCAACTGACTACAGCAGGACTTGAAACTGTGACCTCTGGATGAACATGCCGGCGCTCTACCAACTGAGCTTTCTAGCCCTAATGTTGGTGGTCTCCCTATTTTGTCAATATCTTTATTCTGGGGGTGCCAGCCGGACACCATTCAACCTCTAACTGCCGTATAGCAAGGGATCACACCCAAGTTTATAATACCACATGGGAGGTGGCAGCAGAGGGATCACCTTATTAAGTAGATCCGACTTTTTATTTCAAACATCAAGTAGACAACCACAAAGGAAACATTTTCAACTAATTATATGTAGCATTGATTTCCTTTAACTTAGCAGACTTACAAATATCCTTAGCTAAGCAATACAGAATATCTTTTTGTGATCAGGCTGGCTCAGTGGTTTCTTTCCTTCACTTTTTACCTCTCTGTGGACCCCGGTTCGAATCCCGCAACAAACCTGGAGCTCGTATGTGGATTGGATATTCAGTCCCTACCTGATTACGTGGGTTTTCCCAATTTGGGGTTTTCCTACCACATCTTAAACTGAATACTTCTTTTTGTTTCCTGTTCATCCTGTTATTGGCTCTAACTTGTGCTGCTGGATGTGTTATAAATAAAACTAACATTTTAAGTAAAAATCAAAACTAAAATTTCAGGAAATTGCTGCCTTACCATTCACCAGAATATCAATATGACCATAGTGGTGGAGGGCTGCGTCCACACCATCCATGACTGTATCTGGCTATGTAATGAGAGAAGACATAACGAGTCACTACAAATATCCAAATCTGAATCAGTGAAACATTTAATGATTTGTCTTTCTGTTCTACAAAAAAATTCCTTTTTCGAAAACAAACTTCTCCGCAGTTTGCCGGAATGGCATAATGTATTTGATGGATTGCTAGGTCTAAGTGAGTAATCATGCTAGGCATGTGAGCTTAGATTTGGCCTGATACCGAAGCTAATATTACTTCATCAAGTATAAATCTTTCAATAGAAATGTTAGTTTGTGTTCAACTATGCTCCCCACTCCCCAATCTCGGGTCACTGCTCTTAGATGGTACCTTTCTGACATCCAACTGAAGGGGTAAGCATCTCTGACCCGTTGCTTCTTCAAGTTTCTTGGCTGCCTGGGATGAAAACAAATGAAGTGTTTTAACGAGCCCTTTCATGTTAATATGCGCCATGTTGAATCTGCCCTATTCGCCGCGGTGCGTTGTTTATTTCGAACTCTGCGATTGGATGAGCACACTTGACGCAGAGTGTGAGAAGCACCCGTGAAGCTATGAATCGTGTAAATGTTCTAAATAAACAACGCACCACAGCACATAGGGCAGATTGAACATGGCACATATTACCGTGAAAGGGGTCTTTTTATGCCGTTAGATGAAGTTCAGTAGTAAACCAAGCCTGGAATTAAACGGAGGCAACAGAGCTCTTGGCCTCTGCTGCCCTTGTGTTGGCCTTGGTGCCCCTTAAAAAGTTTCCTTATAGACTTTAAGCATTTTCCATTGGAAGTGCCCTTTGCTCAATGAAAATGGCCTCGTCCTTTCGATGATGAACTTCCTGGTATTTGTTATAAGAAGGGTCTACTAAAGCTGTAATTAATAATACTGGCTTCTTATATAGCGCTCAAATCCGTCACTCAGTGACGCTCATGGCGCTTCAACATTATTTCCCCTGGTCTCAGCTCCCTTGGGAGTATACAGCCAGTGCTGCCAAATATGTAGCGCACTAAGCTAAATCAATCACAAGAACCATCTCTGCCCTCACAGGTACCCAATTTACCCCTGGGTGATGAGAAGCAATTATAGTTAAGTGTCTTGCTCAAGGACACCAAGTGTCATGACCGGGATTCGAACCCACACCCTGTTGACTCAGCCACCAGAACTTGAGTCCCATGCTCTAACTGCTCGGCCACGACACGCTTCTGTAATGCTGTCATAAACAAATATATATAAACAAACTTGTTGAAATCTACATGCAATTCTAATGATAATAAAGACAAACAGATTACTCAATCAGCTCCAAATCACTGGATGCATTTTTCCTGACCCTTCTTGAATCAGAATCGCACAGAATCTGCTAACTCAGCAAACAAACCTTTGAGCTCATAACCAGGTTTTTACGATCCAAGTATAATCAGCCCTATCTGAATTAAAATGACTTTTGCTACAGCTTTGGCTGTTGGTTGCAACAACAACATTGAAGAATAGGACTTATTGGCATTCCAGCTGTAGCCACAGCCGAAGCCATCAGTTCAGGCATGATGGCCATGTATATCAGGCTCCGTAACTGAATCCATCAAAATCAGTGAAACCAGGAATTGGACTTTGGAGGGGAGGGTTGCTTGCGTGGTATCATGCAACTTCTTGAGTATACACCTTCAGCTGTCATACTTACTTTCTGTACTCTATGTATATTTCTGCTTGCGATTACCGTGTCGCATTGATGTCTGTGAAACAAAGCAACAAAATTCTGGTCAGATGTTGACAAACAGGGATTCTGTACACAACCTGTAAAAAACCTTTATTACTGAAATTTAATTCTAAAGAGACAGAAAATTTATGGTAAACATTTACTACAAAACTGGCTGATGGTGTTAAAAGCAATAAGGTTAAAGTACCGATTAACTTGTAAAGTGTGTAACCTTCTGACTGGTCAGAGACTGAAGAAGTGCCATGGTCTGGTAGTTGCAAATATCGCATGGCTTGTCTGATAGCAATGCGATAGTCATAACCATCAAACCTCTGGACAGTCGTAGATGGAGGGTTACAACAATCCACAGGTTAAAATGTTTGCGATTTTTAAATCTGTTTTTCCCCCCAACATTTTAAATGTACCTGATTGGGCGTATGTAAAATGTTGAAAAAAGAAGAAAAAAAAGAAGAAGATTTTAAGAACCAGACTAATGACAGAATTTGAGAGAAACATAGTCAAGCTGTTTGGGTACTTGGAGAACCGTCGTTGAGTGTACACTAATTGGCAGACCAATGTGAGAAGTTATAAACAAAAGAGCCATACTATAAACTAACTACTTAACCAGAAAACAATCCTCCTTTATGTAGATTTGTCTTCCCAATCTGATTCAGCCTTTTGTGCATTAGAATAGTTATCAGCTCCCTTCTTAATACCTACTTAGTAAAATTGCTTGCAAAGCAATAATATGTCAAGAAAGTTGCAAGCAGAGCATGTAGGCTAAGTGTCCTTTTGGCCACCTGGTCTGCGGCCCTCCAGTGGAGGGCAAAGCTCACTGAATGACCATAAGGAGTGGTCAAAAGACACCCACAGAAATAATAACTAAATTATGATTCATCTTCATAATAAGTAAAATCACCTGTGATTTTTCCCCCAAAATTGCAAAAATGTTAACACACAGTCCATCATGCATAACTCTTTGGTCTAAAAGACGTGACCAAGAGTTACGATTATCGCTAGTCTGATGGCCGCGTCATCTGGATACAGGTTCAAACCTAGGCTGTGATCATTACCTCATGAAGACTTCAGCGATGGTAAAGCAAATTCCAGAACCACCTCCTGTGATAAAGGCCACTTTGTTTCTGTTATTGTAAAAAAATATATAAACAAACATTTGTCAACATTATTCTTGCAATGGTATAAAACATACTCTTGGAGTGCACATCAATTAATCGGTGTCAATTAATAGCATACACTCTAAAAATGCCAACACTAACAGGGAGCTGTGACCTCACTTGACCTCGTCAAGTTTTGGGGTCAACACAGATGAGGTCAAGTGAGATTGTTACCAGTTCACCCAACTCTGCAGTGCTAATCTCTTATTTCTAAAAAGTGCTAGTCTTTAAAATTTGTTAACCCTTTCCTTACCATAGGAGACTTTAGTCGACTGCACTCACACTCCCTCTTCTTTACCATTGGCAACTTAAGTTGACCAAGCTTACACATAAAAAAAGCACACAAGCCCGAGCACAAGGGCCATTTGTTATAATAGCCGAGTGTAGTTTTGTCCATGATCACCCTCCATACCCAAGCTTGCCATCATTGGAAAGAGAAAGATTGGATCTTTCAAATGATTTTTAAATTTTGCTAAAAATGCGATCCCTTCTAATACGAGTAAAAAGATAACAACTCCGGAACTGGTCAAACGACTGTAGTTAGTAAAACCATGGAGGTAAAACTAAAGAAGAAAAATTGAATAAAAAAAACAAAAACACCTTTGAATTGCCACAATTGAAGAACACAATTACTACAATAAAAAAATAGGCTATTTACTTTGCCGAACATTTCGAATCTAATGGGCGTATCAAAGCACTCAGTAATTTTTCCTGCAAGGACCTACATTTTATAACTTCCCAGGCCTATTCCTTTACACTACAGCACCATGTAGGGTTTACAACAAAGGTGCTGTTGCGCACTATGCAGCTGATCAAACCAGGAACACTGGGGCGAACCCTTCTCTTGAAGACAAGTGCACTGGGCCACTGGGTTCGTTTTTTACATGCATTACACAATCAACAATGCTCAAGACTTACAGCTTTATGCCCCATCCGAATGACCCAGCAATGATATGGTTAATAAATTAAGTGTCTTGTTTCACTTTACCCCTTCCTTTAGTTTTGAATTTATTAAGGACAAAAGTGTCATGACCAGGACTCGAACCCACGCTCTGCTCGGCCAAGACACACCGGGTCGCCGGTAAAAAGCTGAGAGTGAGACATTAGGTAAAATCCTGGACGTAACATGATCAATCACATTTATTGCCCCGCCCCCTGCCTTGCCCCCAGCATTGCACGGTTGTGTGGAATGGACTTGGATTGGAGCTGCTCATGACTCATGACATGACTAAATACTGCTCTCGTTTTTGCTTACAAACTGACTTGATTGCTCAACAGTTTTAAAGAACTTTTACCTCAACAGTAGACGCAGTTATCACTGCAACTTACCGCAAAATATCTGGCTTGAATACATAATCATAGGTTGACAGACACACCTCAAGTTCATCACTACTGTCGGCCCCCATTCTTGCACATTGTAAGTTGCAGCAGGCTTCCATTCGAACAAAAAATACCAGACTGAAGTCAGCACTAAATTGAGTGCCAGCACCAAATTTGGTGCTGGCGAGGAATTTGGTGCTAGCACCAAAGTAAAAAAAAAAGTTGTCAACGACCGTCATTGACAGAGCGAACGGAATCCTGAATTCTCGTGTAATTGGCTTGTTTTCAATTGCAATGTTTTCATTGTAAAATCGTGAAATCTTAATTTTGTTCTTCACAGATGTTTTTCTCACATCCCAAATCATAATTCATAGGCGTCCCGATTAAATTGGTTCACTAAGTAGCTCAGCCCAACTAATTAAACAAATGCATAGTTATAGCCCGTACGTGCGAATTTACTATAAAAAATACGCAATTTTCATTTAAAAAGTATTCCTTAAAATATTATGAAATACCGGTACTATGTTTTTAATTCATAGATCCCCGTCTTCCTTACATCCCAATCCACCATCCAAAGACGCCAAAATAAAGTTGCTTCACTAATTAGCTCAGCTCATGAAAAGCAACTGTTTACAAGGCAATACACGAGAATTCAGGATTCCGTTCGCACTGTCTGTCAAACGGTCGTTGACAAGGTTTTTTTAAATTTGGTGCTAGAACCAAATTTCTCGCCAGTGCTGGCACTAAATTTAGTGCTGACTTCAGTCCGGTGGTAGTGGGGCAAATTTATGACACGTTCAATGTAACCGGTGTGAAGATTGGTTTCTCCATGGTTTCTCGTTTGACGTTCGATGAGCACTTTCCGTTAGACAGAAAAAGAGCTTCGCCCAATTTCATGGTTCTCCCACATAATTCTACGTTTATGGAGCTCTGTAAAGTGCACAATTCGATGGGCCACAAAGCACAACATTCCATGGTAAGCAGAGCCATGAAATTGGGCCCTGGATATCTTAAATTTTACAGGGTCAGAAATTTGGAAGCCTGGTAAGTGCGCCGTACCATGGCCGTACCCAGACTATGATCTTTCGAAAGGCACGCTTTCCCTATTCATCAGCCAAGTTTAGCCAGGCTCCGAAATTATAATACTAAAAGCATGTTAATACAAGTGCTGGCGCCAGTTTAAAAGTACACATGTACGGGTCTTTTCAAAACGCAGGCTTTCCCCGTTCAAGCTAAGAAAAAAAAATGAAAGCCTGGTGATTCCAGTCCGCCGTTTCGAAAATACCCATAATAGGGTATTTTCGAAATGCAGGCTTTACCTGTTCAGGCTTTTAAAAAAAATCTTGAAAGCCTGGTAATTCCAGGCCGCCGTTTCGAAAATACCCACATTAGGGTATTTTCGAAACGCAGGCTTTCCCTGTTCAGGCTTTGAAAAAAATACTGAAAGCCTGGTAATTTCAGTCCACCGTTTCGAAAATACATTAGAGTATTTTCGAAACGCAGGCTTTCTCTGTTCAGGCTTTTAAAAAAAAAATTTTTTTGAAAGCCTGATAATTTCACTCCGCCGTTTCGAAAATACCCACAATAAGGTATTTTCGAAACGCAGGATTTTTTGTGCAGGCTTTGAAATTTTTTTGTAAAAGCCTGATAATTTCAGTCCGCCGTTTCGAAAATACCCACAACAGGGTATTTTCGAAACGCAGGTTTTTGTGTTCAGGCTTTGAACAAAATTGTGAAAGCCTGATAATTTCAGTCCACCGTTTCGAAAATACCCACAATAGGGTATTTTCGAAACGCAGGATTTTCCTGTTCAGGCTTTAAAATTTGGTGCTAGCACCAAATAAAAAACCTTGTCAATGACTGTCATTGACAGAGCGAACGGATTCCTGAAATCTCGAGGAATTGCCTTGTTTTCAATTGCAATGCTTTCATTATAAAATGGTGAAATCTTAATTTTGTTTTTCACAAATGTCTTCCTTAGTCCTTACATCCCAAATCATAATTTATAGGTGTCCTGATTAAATTGGTTCACTAAGTAGTTCAGCCCAACTAATTAAACAAATTCATAGTTATGGCACGTAGGCCCTATGCGAATTTAAGAGTTGCATGTAAAACCATGGAGGAATGGGTTAAACAGGCAACTACCTAATTTTCATTTGAAAAGTAGTAATAAAAAATCAATGAAATCTTCAGAGTTTTATTCATAGATGTCTTTCTTACATCCCAAACCATCATCCATTGGCGCCCCAATTAAATTGCTTAACTAATTAGCTCAGCCCAAGTAATTAAACTATTGTATAAAAAGGCAGGTGTGCGAATTTACTATAAAAAATACGCAATTTTCATTCGCTCTGTCAATGACGGTCGTTGACAAGGTGTTTTTTTTTTATTTGGCGCTAGCACCAAATTTCTCGCCAGTTGGTGCTGGCACTAAAGTTAGTGCTGACTTCAGCAGTTTGGTCACAACAACAACAAACAGGCGGTTGTTTTGTAAGTGAATCTTCAAATCAGTTTGATTTAAGTTATCTATCTCATTGTTAACAACATGGGGAACTCACAGTTACACTAACTACCAGTAACACTACAGTAATTGGCCCAGTAATTACCTCTATTAGTATTAAATTGTATTTATTTTGTTATTTAAAGGTGGCTGTACCCATCTTTGCATAGGATGGTGTGGTGGTGTCATCAAGTCGATGGTGATGTAAAACCACAAGCATGGAAAAATTATATGATGGACCTCAACGCAGAGTAGCAGCAAGAAAGAGAAACCTAAAGGGGGTTCAAACCTCGGCCAAGAAACTCAAGGCTTCAGAAACTCACCACACCCGGCCTGATGATAGGACAATCCTGGATCCAGATGGATGCAGTACAAACTCATCATTACAGAAAAAACCTCCATTACACTGTGAAGGGGTGTTCATCTCAAATCAAGCGGATGGGCTAGGGGGAGAATTGAAGAATTCCAGGCCGAGTCATGTCTTAAAGACCACCTCAAAGATCACAAGTCAAAGTGACACTGCAACGATCCATAACAAGAGACCGTTGTTCGGAGTGCTGACAAGGGATGACCAAGGGTGTAGGTCGGCAATCGCTAAGCCTCATGGTGGGGATACAGTGACGAGCAGTCCCCTGGTGTGGCCTGGGGAGGAGGAGGATTGTGGGATGATAGTCCATTCTCCTGGCATACCGTCTATAGCACAACAAAGCACTGGTCTAAGTTCAGAAGTAATTTCAACAATTAACTAATATCAAGATTGTTCGCATAATTTTATAATTAAATAACAATAAAATTACTGGAATTTTCTGGACGAGAACAAGTATATTTGGAGCAAGTAAAAATATGCTTAAGTGTAAAAAAAAAAACCACAAACCTAAAAAACACTTCATATCCTATCTGATTGCTAACTCAGTCCTAATTTGAAAATCACAGGCATTTGGAAACAAGCACACCTGGATTCTGAAGAATGCCAAATTTGTGATACAGGCTTGGACCGAGACCAAATAAACTTAGCTATGTGAAGAGCTCATAGACACAGGGTAGCCCAGGTTGGACTCCTCCGTTGCATACAACCTGACACGCAACACGTCCTAACGGGTCTAACAGATGGGTCGTTTATTGGTCATTTCCTTTCAAGTTTCACTCTAATATTTTTTTTTACAAATTATGAAGTATGAAAACAAATAGATGCCAAGATGGACACTTTCGAGGGATCAGGCGTGTGATTATTCACATTTGTGGAGAAGCCTTTTTGGGTGTGTGATGGCAAGCGGGTGCCATTGCATGCTTCAAATCAGAGGTACTGCTTACTTTCAATGAACATTTTCCATTTTAAAAATGTTTTTTTTCAAATCTTAAGTGGTTCTTTTCATCAGTAAAAAACTGTTATTGTTCAGCGTCTGTTTTATTCTTACAGGAAGCAACACCAGACTGTAGTCCGCTGCCACCCACACCCCAGGGACGTCGTCTGAAGAACATCAAGTTACTCCCGTCTGTAAGGACTAAGTGCAGCGTTTCTGCTGATTGGGATGGTGACGACTCTTTCTACGAACGGCTTGACATGGATCAACTCATCTCAAACTCTCAGACAGAGGGCGAGGGAGCCCTCAACGAAATCAAGTCGACCAAAACAGGAGAGGTTAGTGCCAGGACTTCTCTCTCAATGAAAGAGGGAATCGGAGATTGCCCAAAGCTCCAGGAGAGTTCCTCACCAAGGTCTCAGGCACATCTTGAAGCCAAATGTAGTGTTGTCTGTGAGAAGGTGCTATCAAATGGTTGCATTCCACAAGACCTTGTGGAAGACCTAAACTCGGTCAGGACTTCACATCATTCACAACTAGAACGGCATGATGGAGAGCATTCCTCAGAAACTCCCCGACCAGAAAGATGGTTTAGTGAAATCAGTTCTAAGGGAAAGAATGTCCCTCGGGATGTATCAAGTCCTTTAAGATTAGATGCTGAACCTGAACGTCTTCTCTTTAAATCCGATTCCGATCCAGACCTCAAGTACATTAAGGGAACATCTGTATCCCATCCGCAATCTTGCCACACTGGAGTAACTCCGAAGGAAACATCATCCCACGTCAGACTTTCAGAGAATCAAACCAACTGCCAAGATGCTAAAATAGAGCCGGCAGTAAGTTCGGTTGCAGTGGCTGACCTAACGACCCCCAAAATCACCTGGGCCAGTAGCAGGTTGCGGCAGAGGTTGCAGAGCAATGCACGGGTGACCACCCCGCAGCAGAGGCGTAGTGCTGAGCTTCGCCAGGTGAAGGTCGAGGAGGCTCTGACTGAAATGCTGCAGGAGAAGAACGACATTGAAGACAACGACATCGGCCCATTCTACGGTCTACCCAGCAAGGTTGCTCTTATGCTGAAGCAACACAGAGGGATAGATCAACTCTACGGTAAAGAATTGTTTTTAATCAAAGTAGAGGATTCAACTTGGAGCAACATCCATACAGACCTCTTTAAGAAAACTTGAGTCTCATTTGAAAAAATTCCTTTATCTACTGGCTTCTCAAAGTGTTTTAATATTTTAGCGACAGGGTTGCTAAGTTTGAATGAGAAGACCCATCTATGTAATACCTTGTAAAGGTTTACAAGGTGATGGGTGCAATCTGCAGCCAACCATACTGGAAAAACACTGGGGAATACCCCCTTCTCTTCTGATAATTGTACATGTAGCATTACACAACACACTGGACCTAAATGTACATGTGCCCTAATGGTGAAGTGTCTTGCTCAATGACATAAGTGCTATGACCAGAACCTGAACCCACACTCCGACAAACAAACACCAGAACTTGAGTCCAGTGCACTGGACTGCTCGGACACGACACTCTGTATTTCTCCTGAATTTTCCTTTTTGGGGCACAAAGGTTATTAATCTAATTTTCAGAACGTAAATAGCAAACAATACATGTAGCGCCCTTATTAGTCATGGCAATTGATTGGTCAAGTCTCAAACAAATGGGACCTGTTATGTTGCACGAGTTTCTTTCCTTCACACTTTGAAGGAATTTACACAAATCAAACGGTTTCCTAAGATCTTGTGAATATGCATGATAACTGCACGCTCTATAACCATTTCAAAGTTCATAGAATAAGTACTTCTTGAGTGGAGACGTATGCTGGGAGTAAAGGCACGATCCTGACCCGCAAACATTGCAAGAAGAAACTGTTATATAAAATACATAGCAGGGTTTGCCCTTAACCTTTTCAGTGACTAGCCAGCAGGACCAGTTAGCTTTTCCACTAGTCCATACATGTACATGTACTTGTTTCTCAACACTGAACTAACCAGTTGGAACACTTGTAAAGTGAAGTTTGACTGGTCCTCGGGTGTTTTAACTGGCATTTGGCCAGCAGACCACTGTTAAGGGAGAACGCTGTATAGAGAAAGTAGAATTTAGTGGAATGTTTGAGGCAACCCGTTTGGCTGCTCTCTTTTCGCAAACATTTTTCATGATAACAACATTCTCTTCTTGCTCCCCCCACCAACATAACAGATTGGCAGCATTCTTGCCTGACGCTTCCAGCCATCCAGCATTCCCGCAACCTCATCTACTCCTTGCCTACCAGTGGAGGCAAGACACTGGTAGCCGAGATACTCATCATGAGGCAGTTGCTATGCAACAAGAAGGATGCCCTGCTTATTGTCCCATTTGTCTCCATCGTACAAGAGAAGGTACTGTCAAAGTATTTGACTTGTTTAGCCATGAATATTTGTTGTTGTTGATTATATCTGAATTTCATAACAAAAACAAAGTGGATTTATAGTTTTAAGTTAACTGATTTTCCCCCCTTAAATCTGTTAGAGACTGGCAACGTTGCAAGGTACTTAACCAGTTAATGCCGGAAGTTGTGTAAATCCGCAAAAATTTCAGGGACACACAATCGCAAGCCTGATGAACTTGTTTTCAAACTGATTTCCAGCTTGCCATGGCTGATTATTGGCCATGGCTTACGGCCAAGGTTTGGCCGATTCCTGGTTAACAAAAGACACATTTTCTTGAAAGAGAAAAAGAAATCCCAGTGCATTTTATGAGGTTTGTTGTCTGGTTAAGTCATGGTTTCATTATGACATCGATATTCTCAAACAAAAATTATTCCTGAACTGCCGAAAATTAATCCCAGAATTCTCGGCAGTAAGTCGTTAAATTGGACAGAACATGAAGAAAGCTAGTATGACTTAGTATTTTGTGCTGTATGCCTTTTCGGTGGTCCAGGTCGCTTCACTGTCCACCTTTGCAGTTGAACTTGGGTTCCTGGTGGAGGAGTACGCCGGGAGTAAAGGCGCAATCCCACCCCGAAAACACCGCAAGAAGAAAACGTTATACGTGGCTACGATAGAGAAGGCACACAGTCTGGTGAACAGCCTGATACTAGACGGGAGGATTGAGACTCTGGGGCTGGTCGTTGTAGACGAGGTGAGAGAGATAGAGGGTATTGGAGACTCTGAAGGTTTTTAAGAGAAGAACTTTGACTTTTTTTAAGGATATCCTTTCTGAATTTTAACGTGATTCATAATTCATTTCAATGGAGCCAGTTCTCTTTTCATATTATGCATGACAGGTAATTGAAGTAAACTCATTGCTGGCGTACATGTTTTTGTTATGCACTATGCACAACGTATTATGATTAATGCACAACAGACTGGATTTTTAGCCAAATAACACTTTTAGACAATATGAGAACAGATTAAAACTTGTTAGTGTTTAAAGATCCCCCGGCAGATTTTTGGCCGATTTCACATCCCAAAAATAAAAACAACTTAGAGATGAATATTTACTGATGAACTTAACTCTGTTTCCAGCTTCACATGTTGGGGGACGGTGGGCGTCGAGGGGCCAGTCTGGAGGCCTGTATCACCAAGCTTCTCTACCTGAACACCACACACATCATCGGCATGAGTGCTACGCTGAGTAACATTCAGGACCTGTGTGACTTCGCCAGGGCGGAGGTGTACAGCAGCGATTTCAGACCTGTGGAGCTGAAGGAGTACATCAAGATGGAGGATAACATCTTTGAAATCAATCCATCAGCGCTGTGCCCTGATGACAGGTTCATTCATTCTAGAATACTGGCATTCCCAGTGAGTTACAATCATAATTAGTTTGTTTATATCACAAACTTTGTCATGATTATATGTTTAACCCTACTACTGTCTGACTATTTAATATCATCCACTGTTTAGAATGACAGATTTCTATGTTAACCAGCAATAAGATATCACGTGATGAATGCATACACAAAGTAAAAGACAACCCTCCTACTGTCTGACCATTATCATCCACTGTTATGAATGACAGATTTCTATGCTAACCAGCGAGAACATATCATGTGTTAAATGCATCTACACAGTACACAGACAACCCTCCTACTGTCTGACCATTCAATATCATTCACTCTGGTTTTGAATGATAGATACACTATGCTAACCAGCAGTATATCATGTGGTGGTGAATGCATCTGCACAATTCACAGTCAACCCTCCTACTGTCTGACCGTTTAATATCATCCTCTGTGGTTTTGAATAATAGATAAACAACGTCAGCCTGCAATAAGATATGATGTGGTGAATGCATCTACACAGTTGCCATTGTACTTCTTACTCCATTCAAAACTTCAAGTCTTAATTGAGGTGTATCAAGTCAGTATATGGAAATATGTTGCCTAAATTTGCTGTAAATTGAAAAAATACAAATAGGCAAAATAACAGATAAAAACAGGATTTTGCTACTTTTGTCATTCATCGTCTGGTTTCCTTTTGTTTCAGTATGATCGTACGATGCGTCGTAACGACCCCGACCATTTAGTTGGGCTGGCCCTAGAGGTCATACCTTACAACTCTTGCCTTGTCTTCTGTGCAACTAAGAAAAGCTGCCAGAATGTGGCAGAATTCATCTGCAAGTATATGCCCAAGTAAGACTGGATTTTAAACTTTAAATGGTGCGGGGGGGGGGGGGGGGGGGGGCGGTGTATCAAATCTAGAAACTAGGCAGGCATTTCTCAGGATTTCAGGATTTTCTAAAACAAATCTTTGTGCCTTTAATCTTTCTTGATAGAAGTAAAACAGTTGCCAAAATGAGAAAAAAATAGTCTACATTGTGTCCAAAATTTTGTATTAGATTATAATATTAATTTAAGAAAAATTGACTGGAGCGGGACTTGAACCAACGACCTCCGGAATAACGTACCGGCGCTCTACCATCTGAGCTATCCAGCCCTATGTTGGCGGTCTCCCTAATAGTTAATATCTTTGTTTGGGGTGCCAGTCAGAAGCCATACAACCGTATTTGTTCCTTTGTTAGTCACTTCCGTCACCTGTATTTTATACATTGAAGCCAATGAGAGAAAAAAAGATGTCAAGCTTTTAAAATATGTACAAGAAGTAACTGATGCACTTTGAAACCAAAACATTAAAGGTTTGTCTACCAGCAGTTATTTTGTTTCTTTTTTTTTTTCTTTTTTTTTTTCATAAAAAAATAAAGAAATTTAATAAGGAAGATCACGCAGCACAAATGCAAGGAGAAATCCATTCTCCTGCAGTCCCTACGCCGTGAGTGCGACAACCACTTATGCCCAACCCTCAAACGAACCATCCCGTATGGATTGGCGTACCACCACAGTGGCCTGACCATGGATGAGAGGAAACTGATCGAGGAGGGTTATTCTGAGGGTACACTGTGCCTCCTTACATGTACCTCAACGCTGGCAGCTGGGGTCAACTTGCCCGCTAAGAGGTGAGTAGATAGAGGAGGCGTGACGTGAAGTGCAGCCGTCGTGTTTTTCTCATATATTGTTGCAACTAGATGTGTAGGGATGTGCATCTATGTCTAATAGCAAAATGGAACTTGTGACTTCCGTGTCAATGAATAGCCGTCTGGAAATACGCTGCAGAGTTACCCACAATCGTTGGTGGCGGTGTGGCAGGAGAAAGTAAAAAGTCTGACTGTTGGTGGGAGCGAGCAATGGTGAAGAGGGTTATGTTGGGTTCCATGTAACATCAAGCTGTGTAACACGGGCTTGTATGTAACGGCTGTGTAACACGGGCTAATATAGAGCTAGTATGTAACAGTGCTGTGTATCACAGACTAGTATGTAACACAGAGCTGTGTATCACAGGCTAGTATGTAACAAAGAGCTGTGTATCACAGGCTAGTATGTAGCACAGTTGTGTAACACAGGCTAGTGTGTAACACAGGGTAGTATGTAACACAGGGTAGTATGTAACACAGAGCTGTGTGTGTTCAGAAGTGTAAAAAACTATAAGTGCATTAAAACAATCCCGACTGTACACACAAACATTGAGGTTCTGAGATCAAACATTTTTGCGCTGAATCTTTCTCCTGCAAGATATAAATTAAAATGAGACATGATTTGATGATCCCATGCAGAGTTATCCTACGAAGTCCCTACATTGCTCAGGACTTACTGACGAGTACCAGGTACAAGCAGATGGTGGGCCGTGCAGGGAGGGCCGGTATCGATACGTCAGGAGAGAGCATTCTGATCATCAATCCCAAACAACGTCAACAGGTAAGAAGTGAGCTGGAAAGTAGGGTTTGTGATTAGTAGTAGTAGTAGTAGTAGTTTGTCCTCTCAGGTTAATGCCGAGAGATGGCTGCTGCATAATGAAACTCCTCCAGAGCTGATGGTTTTCAGCCTTCCTGCTGGCTTCTGTTGAAGAGTGGATGCCACTGACGCTACAGCTTGATTGAGTAGTGTCGATCCAGTGCATGGGTGGTCGTCCATGAGGCCTAATTCTGGCTAGGCCTCCCTCCAGAGTGATCTTTGGGTATCTGGAGTTTGGCATCCTTTTGATGTGCCCAAAGTAGGATAACCGCTTTGTTTTGATGATCTGGACTATGTCTAGCTTGATGCCAGCTCTTGTCTTCATCGCCTCGTTTCTTTTTCCTCTCTCTTCTGGAAAAACCTAATATCCTTCTTAGACAGGACATCTCAAAGACTCTCAATCAATCAATCCTTTTTTGTTTCCCTTCCAGATTGCTGAGTTACTCAGTGGGCCAATAGAGGCCTGCTACAGCAGTCTACTTCACGATGAAGGAAAGGGAATCAGGAATCTCATTCTGACGCTGGTTGCCCTCAAGGTAAAATAAATGCAACCCCCAAATCTTAAATTAGGCCTTCCTTGACTTGGGCTCCCTGCACACCCGCCGTGAATTTGATCTCTTCTTTCATCCTCTCAAAAATCTCACCTGCTTTAATCGTTCCAATTAAATACTATGTTAAATGGCTCTTATTGCTAAGGCCTTCATAAATTTTGTTTATAGTTTTCTTATAAATTGTTTTGAAATGGTTCTTTGAAAATGCATCCACAGTTCAGCCCTAGTATACCCTCAGGAACTCATTCAAGTGTATCCACCACCATCCACACCCTTGTTCTAGACCACCATTCCTGCTCAATACACCAGTCACTCGCACTAAGACATACAGACATCGGTCCTCCGTGCATTCATCCCGTTCTCTTTGGAACTCTCCCCCCAATATCACAACAAAACTGCTAAAACTGAAGACGAATTCAAATCACCTGTTCGTTTTAAAATTGCCATTCATAATGTTGTAAAGAGCATAGAGACGTTTGGGTGGTGTGCTATATAAATACCGAGTTGTTGTTATCATTATTGTTCGACAGCTAACAACTGACCGTCATGCTGTCCTGAGATTCATGGAAGGGACACTCTTTGGTGTTCAAGCCAGCGGTAAGGGTCACGACATTTCTGCTCTGACGACGGTAGGGCTGGACCGGCTCCTGGAATTGAAGCTCATTGAAGAGAGACCGCGGAGAGACAGCGTCCAGAGAGCACCCCCTGACCTCGAGTTGATTGTCACCAAGCTTGGCAAGGCAGCTTTCAAAGGTGACCTTGGCCGACTGCCTTTGTGCAAGTTGACCCCTTGTTTGGGGTTTGAGGCAGGTTGATGCTGCATTGTCTAAAATACCTTTCATATAGCAGCACAAAACTTGTATTGAATTGCCGATAACCCTGATTAATCCACTGTTTCTGTTGTCTCCTACTTCTTTATTTTATATTTTATTACAAATTCAACAGCACAGTTAGCACAAATAACAGGATAAAATGGAAACGTGAAGAAATGTTCAGTTTTAGATGTTGGAGGGAAACCCCAATGGGGGGAAACCCACGCAATGAAGTAGGGTCTGAAAACCCAATCCACATGCAGGGCTCCAGTCTGAGGTGGGATTCCGACCCGATTCCCTGTTTGTTCCATTGTCCCTGTCACTTGTTGGTTACTAGCGTCCGTAGGAAAAACAACTTTACATTCTGGTTCAAAACCATCCTCGCACAACTTCAAATCAACATTGACCTAACGTTGACCTGGGATGAAGGTCATTCCTTTCTGCTTACAATGGCTGATAATCAATGTGACTCCCTACAGTGTTCCTTTCACACTGACTTTTAACCTCCGTAATAGTGAAGCCAGAAGGTCATTCCATTCTGCTCATAGTGACCTAAAATCAAATTGACCTCTATACAGGATCAGTTGTCATTGACCTTTGTACCTCCATCATCATGAAGCCAGACTATCATTCCTGTCTTCTCAACCTGAAACCAATTTGACTTCCCCAACAGGATCCATTGACATTGACCTTTGTACCTCGGTCTACAATGACCTGAAGCAGGCCTGTGATGAGGGCCTCGTCCTGGCAAACACCCTCCATCTACTATTCCTGGTCACGCCCTATGACCTTGTTCCACTCTGCAGACCGAACTGGGTCATATATGACCGACTGGTATGTACAATGTTAACTGCTTGCAAGGAGTTTGTTTTTCTTCCAAAGTAGTACCTCCAAAACTTCCATGGATTGGTCAAAGAACAATCAAAACTTGATTTTCAAGTTTAAAAAAAGAAGAAGGAAAAAACAATACAACTTTAAATCAAAAGTTATGTCGGCTGGGTCAGAAGAAAATTGGAAATAAAAAAAACTGATAATTTTGAATGGCCCCCAAGTTAATAAACTGATTAAATTAAAGAAAATATGAAAGTGATTAGGAATGAAAAGAATATGTGCATATATTTTCTGGATGTATAAGCAGTGAAAATAATCGACTTGGGAATAAATAATAAACAACAAACGTAAATAATCTTGTCATATGGGAGGTTTTGGTTAAAAGGGAAACTACATGATATGAGTGGATTATTTAGGAGGTGATTTTTGTTCTCAATTTTAGTATTCCAATCTGAGTGAGGGTAACCTCAAAGTGGCTCAACTGATCGGCATTACTGATCGATACCTCAACTTCAAAATGGCTGGCAGGAAAATCAACAAAGTAAGTCCAGAATTCATTCATGATAAGATCCGTGTGGGGCAAAGCGTTCAGAGTGAATCCACAAGTACCTTTTGGGATTTGAACCAGTTTATGTGCACAAGGTGCTGCGGTGCATTTAGTAAACACTGTCGGGTCAAACCCCTTCCTTTTGCGATGAGTGTAAGTGGGTTTGTTTTCTGTACATAATTACACAACACGTGACCTACAGCTTTACGTCCCATCTGCAGGACAAAGCAATAATGGTTAAGTGTCTTGCTTGAGGACACAAAGTGTCAAGACCGGGACTGGAACCCAAACTCTGCTGATATAAAACACCAGAGCTCGAGTCTGGTGCTCTTAACGGCTCGGCCACAGCACGCCATGATAGAATGAGAAGCGATCACAGTTCAGTGTCGTGCTCAAGAGCATTTGTGCCATGCAGGGGGGTTCGAACCCACACTCTGTTGACTCACCAGAACCTGAAGTGCTGGTCACAAGATTGCTCGACCACAATACACTACGAGCTGACACTTTCAATTTCACTCGTCTATTTATCAGTAAAGAAACATTTCCACATTTATCTCCAGATCGATGAGGGGACAGACTTCCGAGTGCAGCGCTTCTACCTCACTCTGATGCTCTGGGAATTCCTGAAGCAGACCAACATCTGGGACATTGCCTCAAACTTTGAGATGCCTCGAGGATTCATCCAAAATCTGTTTACCTCGGCGGCAAGTTTTGGATCCTGCGTACAGCGATTTTGCGAGGTGAGTTAAACATTCAGTCAGACATTGTGTTCACTCAAAACATAAAAGTAAATGGCTCTTGCTTTTTATTCATCATGGGAGAGCCTCAGGGATTTACTCTGGTCTGTTGAGTTCAAACAGGAACTGCCCGATCCTGGGCATCCTTGATAAACAGTGTTTGACTAAAAGGTCTCTCGAAAGGAAATAATTGAGGGAAATAGTCCAGGCAATCAAACATCTTCCAATTTCTTTGCTTTTGACAGTAGTTCAGACGGATATATTTCTCTGGAGGATTGGTACTAATATGAGCTTTGTAACGCCCAGCTTTTTAGACCCTTGCAGAGTAGCCTTCCAGAAAGACTCTGAGAAACAGAAAATAGGGTCGATATCTCAGGGTCACTACAAATTTGTGAAACTATACCGCAGGCTATACTGGTTGGTGAGCAATTTGCAACAACTGGTTATGATTTTTATTTTTCAGCTTTAGAATGCAACTAATCACGTTTACGCCGGGTGATTACTGATTCTTCACTCTGTTCTTTCCTTGCAGGACCTGCCTGAGTTTTGGGCTTATCAGCAGCTCCTCACAAAAGTCATCTTTGACCTGACATACTGCGCCACCTCGGACCTTGTCTCGTTACTGGAGGTGCCAGGGGTCAAACAGGTCAGTGACATCTAGGCTATGAGCTGATATGCATTATTACTAATATTGTGGGTTTTTTTGGTAACATTTGTTTTTCTATCTATGGATTTCCATAATGGCAATAGCTAAGCTTGTTTGTGTGTTTTTTTGTCTGTTGTACAGGGTAGGGCAAAGCAGCTCGTTAGGGCAGGGTTCAAAACCATCCGCCACCTCGCCCATGCTGACCCCAGTCAACTCACTCTGAGTGTGCAGCATCTCCCTATGAAAATCGCCCAGCAAATAGTGGCCGCAGCTAAGGTAAACTCACACTTTTAAAGCTTAACATTTAAATATGCCTCAGACTGCATAGATGTTAAGTTGAACAAACAGAATCGACAAAAACAAGTAATTTGTCGCCAAGAATGCAATACCTCAAAGACAACAGCCGGTGTGGGAAAACGAAGTTTCAAGAATCAAGCTGTGGTTATATGGTTGCTGATGACATTGTTTGACTTTCCAGATGGAGCTTGCTGAAAGGGCAGACGCTTTGAGAGACGAAGCAGAAGAGTTGACAACAAAACCCACACCTGAAGAGCTTGATACTCTACTGCAAGAAAAACAACCGGTGACAGAACCTGGACCTCAAGAAACAACTGGCAGCCAGGCTAGGTGATACTAAATCTTTGGACTTGTTGATCATTGCGCCCTCTACAGTTTGCCCCATTTTAGGCCATTTTCTCCAAAAGCGGTCGACCAAAAACAATCACACTCTCAACTCGGCACCACTTGGGCAGTTGTGGACCTTTAAATGGCCGACATAAATGCAGAAAAACATTCTCCAGCCTCACAAAAAAATACCATCTTAAGCCATAAACACAGAAAAACACAACCTTGCTGCTTTGCAAACCATGAACAAACTTCAGCAGTCGGGATCATATGGTGGGCACTGGGAGACGACTAAAAACTGGTCAACCTTTTCCCATGATGCACAGCATGATGCATAGTTCTAATACATAGTGCATTTTACAATAACATTTCAATGCGCTTTACATTAGTGCCCTGGTCATTGGGCCAATAACATTCCTGTAATCTTACTCAGCTCCCTGGGGAGTATACAGCCCTGGTCTGTCGCTCAAAAGGCTTTTCCAAACACAATACCAACCTCTGAAAAATTGAGCAGGGCCCAATTACAACAAAATTTAGCTTCACAGATAAAGGTTACCAGCCAAAATACCATGTCACATGTACAAATTGTGACTGGTATTCTGCTCATTTTTCGCTAAGCAGCAAAATGTTAACAATATTTTCTGCCTAAGCAGCTCTATAAAATTGGCTTCCTGTGCTTAGCCCCTTGCATACCTTCTCACTTAGCAGCAAATTGTTAAGCAATATTTTCTGCTAAAGCATCTCTGTGCAATTGGCCCCATGCACATTGGCCCCCCTGTGCTTAGCCCCATGCACACAGTGAGATTTGAATCCCTCGGAGGTAGCTGATGTACAAGCTACATGGTTTAAGTCATGTTTAGCCATTTGTGCTATCAAGCATTCGGTCAAAAATAAAAGTTGCCAAAAGATTGTTCCCAGTTATGTGAAATTTCCACTAACTCTTAAGTTTAGTGCTTTAAGAGCTCTGTGAAATAAAATCCACAGGCTACACGGGTAGGACCAGCCATGATATTCTTCCTACTTTACTCTGTTTTCTGATTTCTTTGTTTTGCTCTTGGAAAAATCAGAAAAAATTGTTAACAATAAGGCCTGAAAGTCCATTAAAGCCTACACCATGTGTACAAGTAGGTCAGTCCCTGTACTCGATAAAATGATCCTACTTTTTTATCCCAAGACCAAATATCAAGCCTGGATAGGACTCAGAAAGCACCAAGTTAACAGTGCTTTTCCTCAGTATAAGATTTTTAAAAATATGAATAGTAACAAATCCCTGATGCAATTAATACCTCAATTAAGGATTTAAAATGTTGGATTAGACTTGAGGTTTTGATTTGTTTCTTACATGGACCATCAGCAGGGTGTCGGGCTAAATTTGCTGTGAAAATGACCTCAGTGTTTCTGCAAATCCTTAAAAAGTATTAAAAAGTCTTAAATTTTACTATCCAAATTTAAGGCTTTAAAAAGCATTAAAGAGTATTAAATTCAGTTATTTGAGGTCTTAAACAAATTTGATGGAGCCTGTTATTGAATTTCCTATTAGCTCGAAGAGAACCAAATAACAATGCGTGTAAAAAAGTAACAAAATATGAGCAGTTGTAACTGTTTCTCCTCCTGCTTTATCCACTTATCTTTGGTCTTAAATTTTGTTAAGGGTGGCATTAAAAGGGTCTTAAAAAGTCTGAAATTTGAAGTGTGTAAATACCCTAGACTTTCCAAATGACAGGCTTATACTTTTAAATGGAATATAAACCAGGACATCCTGAAAAGATGGTCAGATCAGAGCTACCAGCACTTGCATCTCGCAATCAGGGAGATTTTGTCCAACAATCGGGGAGATGTTTAGAATTACATTCAACATCATAGGGACAAAGAACACCCCGTTCTGATATCAGTCATCAGTCCATGAAACGAGTCAAATGATTCCCTTCTATTTTGTTTCCCTATCAGATCGACAAGTGGCTTATCTTCTGATTCAATTTCAAAGTACATTCAGTCCCGGGATTGGGGGGGGTTAAATCAACTAGCGTTTATGGATTGTTTATTGATTTGATTGTCTTCAAGTCATCACATTCTCCTTTCAAAAAAATAAAAACACTCCTTATCCTAGTATAATATTTGTTCTGGCCGAGAATCCTTCTAGTTGAGATAAAAGATAGAATGCGCATATCCAAGGTAAATAGAGTTTAGTGTTTTCACTCCATCTTATGAAAAGGAAATGAGCATTATTGTGATACCTAGTGATATGCACTACCCTGGGAGGGTTTGTGTAATGTGTTATTGCAGGTATCTATGCTTTTGATACAGTATTGGTTCAGGTCTTTGGGCAAGAATATGAAATTTGGCTGTCCAAAGCTGCTGTGAATTGAAATAATTCGGCATCCAAATTTCTCAATTACAGTACTTTTAACACTAAGGGAATAAAAGAGTGGTGACAAGACCAAGCAAAAGGCGTGCCGTGGATTTCACCAAACTCTTCCTAACTTGGGATTAATCTTAGGACTTGGGACGAGTCCCAGCCTTGCACTGTAACATGTAAACCTTAAGATTAATCCTAAGTTAGGACTAGTTACTCGTCCTAACTCGAGATAGGATTAATCCTAGCATTTCATGAAATCGGCTGCAGGTTCTTATAAATCACATTGCCACTACCCTGCAAGGGTCTTGTATAACAATGAGCTGCATTTATTGAGAGAGGAATAAATCCCCATAAGACAAAAACCAGGGAAAGTTTTCTTTGGTAGTAAGCATGAGATCATACCTTTAACATTGCTTTGTCAATACCTCAAACTCATCTTCTGCAAGTTGCTTTCATAAATGTGGATGAACTGTAAAAAGTATGTAAAGAGGGAAAAAATGCAAGTTGATTTTTAAAAAGGTGGATGCGAACTTTTACTTGTTTATAACCGGTGGAGAAATCTTTAATTACAAACAAAGATGAACTATTTACAAGACCCTGTGGGAATCACACATTTAAGGGTTATTTATTGTCCTCCGATGTCGTCGAAGAACCGTGAAAATATACAAAATGTCATAGATGCGGCTGTATTTATTGTACATGGCTGTACATAATAGACGAATTAGCCGTCTGACTGGCATTAAAATAAGCAATGAAATTGGCAAACTAGAGACGAATTCATTAGTGCAATGCTGGTTCGTTATAATGGCCCATATATGAACTGTTACAATTAAACTCATCCACAGTTTCAGGTGAGAACAAAGTTTTGGGAGGGGTGGGGAAAAGCTTTCCTGCTCCACAAACCTGGATAAAGGAAAGACGGGCAATGACAGTCATTGGGTGACTGATGTTTATGTATTGTTTCAATGTGGTATTTTTTCTTGATATTATAAAGTATGTGTCTTTATTTGTATTAATCAATTTCAAACTGATGAAATGTATTTATTTATTGCTCTGACAATCTGTCAGGTTGAATGTTGTTTGTAAATATTGAAGAAATAAATTGATACTGATAGGCTAAATGATTGGGTATTTGTGTTTGTGCTTGATTTCAAACAAATGTCTTGTCCCTAGAATGAGGGTTTAGGTTAGAGTTTGGGTTACTGTTGGGGTCAAGTTAAGTTGGGGAAGACTAAGGGTTTAATTTTGTTTGGGGTTGAAGTTTTGAGTCGGGGGTGGGGGTGGTGGTTGTTTCAAACTTTTGGTAGAGGTATGAGTAAGGGTTAGGGCGAGTTAAACAGCCACTTCAGCAAAAATGGATGCCGTTTGTCATAACCCCATGCTGCAACAAGCGGCTATACCAAACGAAGCTCCCACGTAACATGAGTGATGACATACACAGGGCTTTCGTCTGAAAAGCCCAGAGAAGGGTATTCGAAATAATTGTTTTTTTACACAATTACAATCTGTTTAATCTCATGTGAACTCATTTTCCTTATTGATTGAAATTTTTTTAGATGAATTTCAGCAAAGATCACTTGTTGCTGTTTTCATTCAAGTAGGTATTTAAAGGGATTAGGGTATGAGTTAAGGCAAGCTACGAGGGAGAGTTGGGGTTTGTGATTGAAGTTTTTAGAGAGGGTCTGGGTGAGGGTTTAGGTAAGGGTTTTAGTTGGGGTTAGGGTTAGGGTATGAGTTAAGGAAGGCCAAGGGTGAGAGTTGGGGTTTGTTGTTGAAGTTTTTAGAGAGGGTCTGGGTGAGGGTTTGGGTAAGGGTTAGGGGTTTGAGTTAAGAAAGGCCATGTTAATGTCTGAAAAGTCAGACAGGACATAATATTTATGTCCAGGCGCCCACTGGAACGTTCTGCTGGGACTACTCCAGCGAACCATTGGAATGGATGCGTGTGCTCAGTGGATCACCAGGGTGTTCCTAATGAGTGGCAACATGCAAAGCATACTGAGTTCCCGAAGAATATTACTACAGGAACATTCTCATTTAGTAATTGCAGTATGATCTACACCAAAAGGTAAGTTTCAGGTAGGTTTCAGCATGTTTCTTGTTACTTTGTTTCATTGTTTTGCTGATCTTAACATATTTAATAACAATGGCGGTATAATATTTTCACAGAGTAAATACTTTCTCCAGGTAAAAATGATACATATAGCTGTGTTAGTCCACTAGATAAAACAAGGAAAGTATGTTGTGGCACTTTAACAAATAATTATTATTTTTTTTTAAATGCATGAGCTTTCCTAGCAACAACTACTTCATCATATCAACCATTAGAACAACTCAATCCCTCAGAGAAAAAAACATCAAATAACACAAAAGGTTACGCATGTAGTAGTTTTCAGCGTTTATTGTTCTCTGTTCCCAAATTAAGTCATGCTGTGTCAATAACAATTTGGAAAAATTTTGTAAGTTACGGGCTGCCTTTTATCTAAATTTGTGGAATACAAAATGGCTTTTGTGACTTTACAAGATGAACAATCCCTATCATAGCATTGGGTTAACTCTGCGTTCATTGTAGCCGTCGTTCAACAGACAGATGGCTGCACTCGGGCAAACTTCTTGTGAAGTCTTTAGTCAAGGATGAACATGTAACACTTGCCAATTTAATGATTTCGCTCACAGATAGTTTGGGTTTAAGTTTTGTAATTCGGAAGTTCAAGACTTGATTGTAAGCATACAGTGGAATGGCTGTATTGAATCATTGCTGTATCCGCTGCTAAGGAATCAAACCCACCTCTAGCCATCGGGCTAGCTTGGTGGTATAGTGGTAAGACATCTGCTCTAGCAATGCAAAGGTTGTGTGTTCGAATCCCATCCGAGTGACTGCCTGTGGATTTTTTTCACAGAGCTCGGGAGAGCACCCAGTATACAGTGCTTAATACACATCGGTGTAAGGGTAAAACCAAATTAAAAACATACAGTGGTTTGGACATCACTTATAATTTATGAAATATTTCTAAAGATTTGGGACTATAGCCTACTCACCAAGAACATAAAAGTCAGCAGTCGTCATTCCACACCCAGCTACACAGTACACAGGCTATATCTAGACTCAGTGTGAGCACTACATGTACCGGTAGTTTAGTATGTGTTACAGCTATGCACATTGTGTGTCTATAAAACACATTGCACTTGTCAATGCCCATTCGCAGTTGGCAGAGGGCAACTGGGATTGTTCTCGTAAGAGAGTATGCCAGCTTATTCCTGGGAATTGTTCTCGTACGAGAGTATGCCAGCTTATTCCCAGCCAAACGTTCCGCTGAGCATATATGGATCGTTTGCGTATGCTGGGGGACCACTCTGGTATTAATAGTGGAACGGACTGTCCGTTCCCACTTTTGAGATTCTCCCTAAGGTTTAGAGTATGCAACTGGCGTTGTAGTTTTTGTTAAAGTTACGATTAGATTAAAGGCTCCCTTTGAAATTAGGGTGTAAATTGAACCACAAGTGGATTGACGTCAATCAGTCTAAAGTCGGCTACAGTCAAGAGCCTGAATAGCCAAGTGTGAACTTAACACAAAGGGGTCATGAACCCAAGACATCCATTTCAATGTTCAAGACCCTCAACCATTGGAGAACTTGCTCTTCTCATCAAGAGTGAACCCATCATTCAAACTTGGATACATCCAGGAAGACCTTGACGTCATCTCGCCGCCATCTTAGAAGTAAAACAATGATGATACAATGGAAAACGCACATCTTTGTTGACCCTCTGTTGACTTCTAGCCGAGGACGCCCTACTCAAATAACATACAAATCAAAACAAAATAAATCAAAAAGTCAACTTATATTGTTTCAATTCTTTATTCAAAATGAATGTGGTGACACACAAAATGCCATCCTCTTTTATTGGAAAATACCATATCAACTTTTTAGTTACTATTTACAATAAATACAACCATTGCATGAGCCATTACTCCCCTAAATAAAACTACTACTGAGATCTATGGTTAAAGAGTACGCTATTTAAATAGAGAGAGAGAAGAAAAGTAGTATTCTCAAACATAGCAGAAGGAGTATTCTCAAACATAGAAAGAGAAGTATTCTAGAACATAGCAAGAGAAGTAATCTCAAACATAGAAAGAGAAGTATTCTAGAACATAGCAAGAGAAGTATTCTCAAACAAAGCAAGAAAAATACTCTCAAAAGCAGCAAGGACAATATTCTCAAACATAGCAAGAGAAGTATTCTCAAACATAATTTTTGCTAAACAAATTGAAAGAGTAAAATTAAAATAACCAAATATTTACTATAGCCTTCTGTTTTGTTCACACACAATCTAAAACAAAAATGTCTGAAAGAGAAAGTTTAGAACATTTGCTTTTTGAAACCTGACTGCTTCATGAAATATATCTTTAACAAAATGTTTTAATACCATCATACAATGATAGCGAAGGTTTGGGTCAAGACAGAAAAAGTCACATAATTATTTTTGGTGGGTTAAAAAATTATGTCTTTCTTTCTGTTTTAAATTTGTTTAAATCTGCAAGTTTCTATTCTCAGAACATAAATGGAGTTTTGTTTAGGAACCAAGTATTAGGCTACAGTGAGGTTGGGGGGGGGGGGGTGCCTCCGTCATAGGATCCTGTTGTACAATTGTTCATATTGTACAAACTTTCAAATGATAAAATTTACTTCTGGGTGATGAGAAGCAATTATACATAAAGTGTCTGGCCCAAGGACATAAGTGTCATGACTGAGATTCAACCGGTACTCCGATGACTCCGCCATCAGAGTCCAATGAGCTAGACCGCTTGGTGATGACACGTCACAGGTTTGAAGCTTTGCTGTGTACATCAGTCAAAGATCTCTTTTTGGAAAGAGGTGGTGCCTCTGAAACCACTCTTTAAAAGGGTTAAAGGTCATGCCTGAATTTCCAGCAGTGGTTGTTGCTAAGGGTGGTGTTGCTAGTGGGCATCGCAAGCTTCAATGCATGTTACCATGGCGATCAAACATCAGCTGCAGCCATTAATTTGGAAGCGGCCATTCTTTCCTTTCAAAACAATGAAACGAGGAATCAAAAGTCATCATTTTCTTAAGAAATACAAATCCAGAAAGAAGAAAAAAAACACTCACTCGTAATTTTGTTAACGACAACTACAATCTTCATTCAAAAATAAAAACAAAAATTTAACCTTACAAAAAAACAGTTTGTGAAATAGCAAATATCTAGCACAAACCTCATCTGGTTTGGACTACAATTCAAACATCAGAAGGGCTTGACAGTAAGCAGACACTAGAAGAAGAGCGTGACACCAAGACAAGCAGGTGACAGAGCCTGAACCAAGTATAAAAACCTGTCAGCCAAGTTCTGCTTAGCATAACAGGTTACCGGCTAAAAAACACTGCTCGAAATCAACTATTTGTAACTGGTGCCCAAAATGTATTTTCATCTAAGCATTATTTCCTACTTACAGCTCTTTGAAAAAGGGAGCTGAAACACCCCCTCCCCCCTCCCCCTTCAAATCTTGATAATGTTATTTACTCATTGGGTCAACATTCATGACCTCAAAGTCTTCAGAGATTCCAAACCTAGCACTAATGCCAATTTCAATTCATAACTTCTACATATTAATTTCACTACGTAACATACACCATGATGAGTTGAGTTGTAAATTATTTGTTCTACTCTTCAATAAAACTCAATCCCACTGGCAAAAAAACTAGTAGACCAACACTCTGTAGTTGGAAATGAAAAATCAATTCAAATGTTCTGTTCGGAAGAAATACATTAAAAACTAGAGAGATATTGCACAAAAAATGCTAAATTTGGGGAGAAAAAGGTTGGAAAAGTTAAAGTCAGTTGTTTGTTTGTTTTTTGTGACATGGTATGTATTAGAATAAATCCCGTCAAATAACACAACTGACCTTTCCCATGAAATATGTAAATTACACATTGCACATGCTCACTAACACTCCTGGTGGGCAAAATGAGGGCACATTGCACCTTTTGTATGGGGCTGATGGTGGCGTGACGCATACGCGTTCGTGCCTCTACCAAGTGCACAATACTATGACCTTTGACAACCAATATTGTCTGTGTGTGATGCAATTAGCATATTTCTTGGGAAGGGCTAACTATTGATCATGAGAAATCTGCATGAAGGTTAGAACAGTGAGTTTTGTTTTGTTTCTCTGTTCCACCATAAATTAGCAAGGCACAACATGGGTAAATACAAGTATTTGTACATTATTGAGTCGACACAAAACCTTTGTAAAGAAACAAACCCACCTCACCAATACGATATGCTGTATCAGCAAAAACAGTTTTGTGCTTGCACATAGTGTACACCCAAGAATATTTTAGAAAGATACGGCACTGTCAAATTTACAGAACATTTTCTTTGGAAATGGTTGCATCTCATAATAGGTTAATACATTGTTACTTGCCGAGGTTGGATGCTCGCAGTACCAGAAGAAATCCAACCAGGGCCCAATTTCATGAAGCCTGTAAGCACAAAAACTTGCTTAGTGCAAAAAAACTTGCTTAGCAGAAGCAAGTTACAAGCCGACATTCCATAAAGTTTACATTGTTAAGACTGGTGCCACACCCACTCCCTGCTTAGCAAAGAAAATTTCTAAGCAGTATTTCCTGCTAAAAACAGCGTTGTGAAATTGGGCCCTGACCCAATTTCATCGAGCTGCCATGCAATTTTTCTCACCAAAGAGAGGTTACCGGCCAGTTGTACCAAGTCATGTGCACTGTTTGTAAATGTTTCCCACTTATTTTTTCTTAAGGCGGAAATTTGTTTTAAGCAATATTTTCTGATCTAAAAAACAGCTCTTAAAAATTGGGCCCTGGGCATGTATATTGCCATTTATCACCATACAAAACAATTCCAAAGCTGTTTGTGAAAATATAGTTTCTAGTCAACATTCTTATTGCCAATTTACGTGTCCTTATCGAACGAAAAAGTTTCCTTTTTCAGTATTAGAATTTAGAAGTGCTGTGTTCCTCTATCATTCCACAGAATTTTATCATTAGGTAGCCATCTTGTTTTCCCTTCCTTCAACTCAATAAAACCCGAATAAGGCACGAAGAAAAATACTCTGGTGCATTTTAAAACATTACAGTGAGAGCTGTAATGCCATTGTGTATACGAGATACCAGACAAAGATGGCTGACCCAAAATAAAAGTGTGCGAGGCAGTTTTGACCACAACTTCTCTTATGAGTATGAATTGGCATAAGTCATAATAAATAATAACCTACCAAAATAAGTAAATTGCAGGTGTAAAAATACAAATAAAAATGGGGATATATTTTCCAAACAAGTTTGAAATACATAATTTAAAAGTCAAGTTATAAACCATGTAAGGAACATTTCTACTTTCCATTCCATACAATGTTACGAATTCGTACTAGGCCAATTCAAACACACTCCGAACCCAATTATTTAATTGAGATGTATATTTTGTAAGAAATTCTTAATTTAAAGGGGTGGTACAACATTGTTTTAATTTGGGGAGTTGTCAAAAGCACACAATAAAAACAACCCCAGAAAATCTCACTGAAATTCATGCTCATGTTTGGGAGACAAAGCGTATAAATTTGAAATTTGTTGGGGGGGGGGGGGTTGTTTTGTAAAAATAAGAACGCAATTGTCATTGTCAAAAATGGCAGCTAGCCTGAATTTTCCTCACAGTGGATTCGCACAAATGACTAAACACTGGATCCTTCGGGGTTTTTATTTCAGTCCATAGTCCCTGTACCCGGTGTTTCCCGCCATTGCTGGGTTTTCCACCCACTCACATACACATCGCACGTAGGCTTTAAATTGTGTCTCGCCTGTGTTTAAAATGATTGCGTAAATCTCATTTGTTGATGATGCCTGTGATGCATGAAGAAGTGAATGGCGGGCGCAATGTACGCAAAGTGCCTACCAGTAATGACGGATTGTGATAGTCACTCGGACTCATCTACAAAGCTTTGGACTTTTCTCCCACGTGTGTCTATCAAAGGCTCACAGGGCCAATTTCACGGCGCTGGTCACCATAGAATTCGGCTATTATGGTGCCGTGTAAAGTATTGCATTCAATTAGATTATAAGCAATGCCATGAAATTGGCGCTGGTTTTGATGGCGAAACATTGGGAATTTAGATTATACCCAAACATATAAATCAAGTGCATCTCTGATGTAATCATGAAATATCAAAACAGGATCCAATTTCATAAAGCTGTTGGGTCAAAAACATTCATTAACAAATGAATTTGCTTAGACAAAGTTAACTAAAATATAAATAAATAGCGGGGCACCAGTTAAAACAATGTAAATTTCATTGCATTTTGGATGGTAAGCCATTTTTGCTGGGCAATCTGTGCTAAGCAAACCTTTGTGCTAAACAGCTTTATGGAATTGAGCCCAAGGTTATCTATACAGCAATGATGCAACATTCCTTGAAAGCAACTTTTGTATGAATTAAAAATATATAGTCATTTCAACAGGATAGCAATAAAGTACATTTGTCTCTTTTGTTTTTACCTTCTCCCTTTTCACTACTACAGACTACAACTAGATGGTTATTTCAGCCCTTTTCTTACATTTTCTACTTCTATGGGTAAATGATCTTGAATAGAGCAATACATGTTGTTACATCAACACATTTTCTTTTTAAATTTGGAAATCAATAAAATGTGAACATCGGAATGATTGAGAAGAATAATTTACTTAAAAAGAACAACTTATCACTTCATGTCTCTTTAACGTGCAAACTTCCTCATTGATTTTTCTTTTAAGTTATTATTTTGTCTGAACATTTCTTTCTGAGCGAACAAATTCATACAAAACTGTACAGCAGCAACAAAACTAGAAATAAAGAAACCCTGTAAAGAAAAATACACCCCAAAACCCCCAAAGAGTAGATCAAATAAAACTAATATTTGCATTCTACACTACAAATCCAAGCAGTATGTAAAAAAAATCTAACAGTTTATAAAAAGCCAACTCCTAAGTTAAATTTCAAATGTAAATAACTTGATAACCCATTTTTTAAACACATGAAGAAAAAGAACTAATTTATCGATATGCAATTGAATAATGTAAATTATAAACTAACAACCCATGCACAATTTCCATCAATGATTGGTATAAATCAATGGACAACACAGGCCTGAAATTCAACAGAGGTAGACAATGAGACAAACGCCATGTTACCCTTTCACACGCTTGAAGCAAGATTAATTTTGATCTTATAAAGGTTCAAGTCAAATGTAGGCCCCCCCCCCAAAAAAAAGGGGAACAAAAATATTTAAAAAAAAAATAAAATTGCAGATCTTTAAATCAGTGAAGTGTGGTATATGCTCTGTATAAAACTTCTTATCCAGGAAATGAAGTACATGAAGTAATTCATGTATTAGCCTTCGAGAAAGACTCTGCTAGGGTCGAAACGTCGGGCCACTAACTATTTTTTTGCATTTATACCATAGGTCCTTTTGGTTGGTAAGCAGTTTGCAACAGCTAGGCTAATACTATTTTTCGAAGCCTGTACTCACTGAAATAATGATGACTTTTTCTTTTTCTTTCCTTTTCCCCCCCCTTTTTTTTTTGGGGGGGGGAGATAAAATGTAGAGCTTTGTCTTTGACCATTTGACTTGTCAGGAAAAACAACAGAATTCTGGTACTTAAATTTTTGGTTTAAACCCATCAACTTCATCTGTGTGTCCTAGCCAACATGAGGGAAAATAAGGAATTCCGTGTCCAGTCTCTCTCACACATTGTAAAATCCAGTCTCTCTCACACATTGTAAAATCCAGTCTCTCTCACACATTGTAAAATCCAGTCTCTCTCACACATTGTAAAATTCTTCCAACAAAGTGTTTGAAACTTTCCATGTTGTGGATAATAGAAAATAACTGATACTAGTAAACTTGCAAAAAGGCGAGCATACTGTTAAAAACCTCAAGAACATCTGCTGCTCTCAAAGCCAACACTCCTCCCATAAGAGATGTACATAATGGCCCAAATTTCATAGAGCTGCTTAAGCTTATAGCTGACCTATTTTCCGCTAAGCACAAGTGAGCAGGATACCACTCACAGATGGTACTTGTGAAATAGTATTTTGGCTGATAACCTCATTCTGGTAAGCATTTGCTTTAAGACGTTGACTGCCGCCTAAAACGGATTCTGCCACTTTGAGTATACTCGTAGAGAATGAAAGGTTTTTGTATTGTTAATTGAATACACTGGCATCACTGAGAACGCAACAAATACGCTTCTGGCAGTGGTGAGGACATACATCCTTAGAATTTGTACAGTAGTATGTTCAAATTATTTTTTGTGAGTGTTTTTGCTGTTGGTATGCGCGCATGCGCACCATACTTGGCAAATGGGAACGCCCTACGAATCTATGACCGGCAGTCAACGTGTTAAGCAGCTCAATAAAATTGGGCCATGGTTGTACCAGCAAGTTTACTTGTTACAGTTACTTCCTATCTTCCGATAAACTTAAATGATGTGCCTAACGACAGGAGGTATATATCATTCATCACCTTAAAATATTTTATAGGCTAGCACTTGTTATAAAATCACCACTGGTAATCACTTTGGATAAACTACTCCCACTATTATTCTAGGATCCAAGTTTGATGAGAAACTAGTGATGGTTCCAAACCTTCCGAATGCTTTAAAATTTGTGACCTAAAGGGAACTACCAACAAGTGCTTCTGGTGGGAGTAGAACCACAGACCAGTGCCTGAGACCATGTTGTTCTAAGAAGACTCAAGCTCTTGTGTTTCAGATCGGCTAAGTGAGGGTTCGAGTCCCAGTCTGGACACTTGTCTCCTCAAACAAGACACTTAACCATTATTGCTTTGTCTTTTCGGATGGGACGTAAAGCCATACATGTAGGTTCTGTGTGGTCTGTAATGCACGAATAAGAAGCCTGTATACTTTTGTTAAGTCTTAATGATAAGTGTGCTCTAAAAAAGAAAAAGGGTTTGCCACGGTCTTTCTGGCAGTGGCTGCAGATTGCATCGCATCAACTTGTAAACCCCTACAAGAGGTTTTATAAATGGGTCTCGTAATTAAAAAACGAACACATACAACATTACAACAATCTTAATCATTTCCATGCCTCACAGCAGTGAACTAATTCGACGGCGCAATATAAATGCTGAATATCATTGATATCAACTTTTCACCAAATTCAAGTACATACTTGCTGTCATGAACATGATGCTAAGATTTACTTACACAACACAAGCTGATTTATAAATAAAACCCCAATTAGATTTTAATAACATAAAATGTCAAGGAGAAATGAAGTGATTTGTTAAATTTCCATCTGGCATAGATTTTGCACCGTCAGAGAAGACGTTAACCAAATTGAAAAGTGTACGCAGATACAAAAATAGAGGGAACAAAAAAACAAACAATCGCGAATACTTCAGTGTGCGTTCTCTTTCGTCCAGTCCATTAAATTCTGTACTAATGCAGATTGCCTTAACCCATTTGATCAATTTCAGTCGGCTGCTTTGGTCAAACCCTCCCTCTTTGCTCATCCGTCAAGCAGCTCTGGAGTCACGCAGACTCCGTCCCTGACAACAAGCTTCGTGGATATTTTAGTTTGCTCATTCCATATCTAATTGGGAGCTCAGTGTGGGGAACATTAACAAGCCCATGGCCTGATTTCTGTTCTTTTTTTCTTTTTTTTTCTTTCTTTGTAATACCCTACGATCTTCAGCGCTTTGCTGGCTGGGTCTTGCTGGATGTTGCCCGGAAATAATAATTCTGTCATTATCTTTTTCAAGTTTCACAGGTCATTACCAAGTGAAAGGGATTACTACCAACGAAACATAATTTGTAAAGGGCAGGTTCAGCAGCGGTATCTGAATGGATGCACTGATTACCAGCACCGCAATGGTTTCTCTTCAACCCTTTTCATACTACACACCCCAAACCCAGGAAATTCCTATGGCAGTATGGGGAATAGCAATCCCACCACCCCCCCCATTGTTACTTTTACACATAGTGCATTTTTCTGGAGAAAAACATTTAACACTCAGTTTGCTAACATTGGGGATATCTTGCTTAACTCTTCTCCTAAAAAGGGGTGGCTATTTCCCAGGGGTGGCTATTTCCCAGGGGTGGCTATTTCCCAGGGGTGGCTATTTCCCAGGGGTGGCTATTTCCCAGGGGTGGCTATTTCCCAGGGGTGGCTATTTCCCAGGGGTGGCTATTTCCCAGGGGTGGCTATTTCCCAGGGGTGGCTGTTCAAGTGTGAAACGGTCAACCAAATTTCCTAGCAATTTCCTGGGAAATTCTTCTGGGCTTCGGACCAACTTAAAAAAAAACCTGGAAGTCTGTTATGATAATACTGCCAGTGCAATAAAGGGAAGGTATACACTTGGTAATCACTCTTAGAATTAATGGCAATAAAAACTTGTTGGTTAGAAACCTACAGCAGCTTTCGACAGTATGAAGCATTTTGAGAAACATTTCACTTTACAAAGTAATGTGGTTATGTAAAAAGATGCCAGTTTTTTTGGCCCAAAATTTGAATCTGAGAAGCGTTACTGTCAGAAACGTTTCTCAGATTGGGTATTCCAGTATTCCCATTAGGGATTATTCTTCCTGCGTGGACATACTCGCTGTGGATTTTCGGTGATATCTCTAAAACGTGACCACCTTTTGAAATGAAGTTTTCACAGGTTAGTTTTATTGTATACATCTACATTTATTTAGGATTAAAATAATCGAACGGTTAAAAAAAAAAACAAAGGTGTACTTTGCCTATTAAACTTTGCACCTGGGTTAACTAAAAGATTGCATCCAGTACATTTGCAAACATTGCATCAGTACATTAAATACTCAGTTCTTAAGAGTCTTTGTCGTCGAGCAAATTGCTACAGTCTTTTTTTTTTATATTAAAGGATTGGAATTGTATTTGCAGAGACACCTTAAGGTTCTTTATCTGTAACGGTGTTGAAGATGGCAGGAAGAACAAACAAAACTGCAATTCAATAATTTGATATCCAAGCACTACAAAAGCAACACCTGGGGAGCGATGTTATTGTTTGGACACAGTTTCTCGGATCAGGCTATTTATATTACAATGTGACTGTAAACAAGACTGCCATTTGTTATGTCGGTTTGGAGGAAGGGGGGGGGGGTTGGATATTGGACTGCGAAGGGTTTTCGAGTTGATGCAAAATCATCTCCAGCATATGCAATAATCTGACAACATTTATAATGAATGATAGAATAGAGTACGCTGCTTACATTGGTTTATTGGTGGTGACTGGGGTTGGGGGTATGTTGCTTAACCCAGGGGTTAAGCAGGGGCATGGCGGAACATAGTCCATGAGAAGCGTTCAAATAATGATGCACTGTCTCTGTGTACATATCCGGCACCGTATGGATACCAAGGACAAAATAAAACAAGAGAAAACACAAGGTCTCCATAGGGGAGTTCTAAAGACTGGAGCACTCCACCAGGGTATTTGTGTACAAAGGCTATGGGAAAATTTTAAGAACAGGGACAATGGGGAAGGACAATGGGGAAGAACAGAAGGTCTCTGAGAGGTCTCTGAGAATGCGTGCACGATCATAAATACATGCACACGCGCCGCGTATTCTTAACGCTAATCACATGCCATGAAACTGTCTTTTCCATTGAATATGATTTTCTGTCCTGTACAATGGAAATAGGTTACAACTGACCAATCACCATTCATGTAACACTAACGGCAAGAGAAAATATTCAACTTCAAGAAGCCATTTGATCCATAAACCTGCGCTGCGCAGTACACAAGCTATGGTAATTAAAGTTCCGAGAATCATGACATGTAGTCACTAACTGCATAGGCTTGAGAACGAAAGTTAACTTGGCTGAACTAAAAAAAAAAAAGCAACTTGTTCCCCAACTCAAAAAAACTTGATGACATATGATTTAAAAGATATTACATTTTCTTTACAAAATTGCACGATCCATAGAATTTGGTTTAAGATACTTCTGGTTTTATACAAAAATTTGAATCTGTAAAACTAAATTGGGCTCTGAAAACATTGGACAACCCAAATGAGCGCTATGTTTCGTTGTGTAGCTATTCACCAGGGTTATCAAATTCAAGTGTGAATGGCCAACCAAACAGCCTGGGAATCTCCTGGAAATCTGCCTAGTGCGGAGAGGGCTAAACGGGTCACAGACAGGTCAGGAATTGATTGGATGAATTCTCAAAAACCTCTAATGAGAAATCCTTCACTGACTCTATAATCTTCTTAATTCTTTCGCTCATAATCCCTGATAATCTTGTTATCGATGGGGATAAATTAAACTTGAATCCTGACTGACTTGTACATTATGAGGTTAGGATGCTTTTTGTAATAATTATTGAGGAAAAAACGTTCAACATATAATAGTCAGGGAGAAATTGCAAGCATTTTAAGAAGGCACTATACAGGATTGGTTGAGCTGACAAAATAGTCACAGACAGTGCTCATGTTTTGTGTGATCAACCATATAGCCTACATGAAATGACAAACCTATGAAAATTTGTGAGTCAGGAAAAATAGTGAAAAACCGTGCACATTTTTCAGCATGTGTCCTCGATTTTAGATGTAACAACCGAAATCAGATGTTGCATTTCGTTATAGGTTTTCAGATCCAGTTTTCTCGAATATGACTTTTTTTCAGAGGGAAACATTTCAAAGAAAAAATGGTTCTCATATATAAACTTCATAATCAGTAAGCTTTCAGACTAAAATTAAACGATGGTGTTTTTTTTTTTTTTTTTTTTTTTTTTACCACTGTACAATACCTTTAAGATTTGTCCTGAGGCTAAAACACAGGTATGGCTGAGATCATCACTATGTCCGTATAGAACAATTATGAAAGATTCAAACACGATCAAATCCCTCGCTTTCTCTTTTCTATGATCAGCGCTTTTATCTACACAAGACTGCCAAATATATTATACGTACAATGTAGCTGCATTGTTTGTTGCAAAGCCTTTCCGTGTAGTGCCTAATGGCAAAGAAAACAAACAGGGCTAGTAAGGCTTTTTGAAAAACAACAATTGAAATGCAGAGTAGTTGAAGGTAATGGCTTTTACAATGACTTAAGACCATGTAAGGAATTGCAAACTGCTCGTGTCTTCCTCCAATTGGGCCCGAGGGTATCCTGGCATCCATCGAGGGTTTCCATAATTTCATCCTTGAGCTAAAATAAATCTTGGCAGGGTTATCTTCAAACATGGAGGGGGAAAAAAAAAAGTGATTTACCTTTCTCGTTTTGGTTATAGTTATGTAAGCAATTTCCTTTTTTATATTTTTCTCTTTTTAATATTTCTTTTATACTGGCTAGAGAGTATGTTGTTGACGACGTTGTTTTTTTGATGTGGCTGGGGGAAAGGATCTGTTTTTCTTCATGAAGATGGTCTCTTAGATATTCCATCTATGAGCGGGGGGGGGGGGGGGGGGGGGGGGGGGGGGCACGAACACCGAGGGGGAAAACATGTTTACGAATCTAACCTGAAAAACAAAACAACATGACAAGACAACAAGTCAGGGCCTAGCGCACCAAGCATTGAGGGATATTACTAGCACTAAGTCGTCTTCTCGGTATGTACGTGATCTCCTTCAACAAACTAAATCAACCAATTCCCTAAACCACAAACTGTTTTCGGTGGCTTGCTACAAAGGACTTTAAGATAAATTTTTGTAGTTGTATCAGAAATGCAACTTTTATATTAAAAATAATAATAAATAAACAAATAACTAAACAAATTTTTAAAAAAAATAGCCAACCTGTTTTTCAGTTTTCTATGGCACTATTCGTATTTTGCATTGGTTTCCATTGCCTTTTGAAAAAATAATTCAATAAATAAAATAAACACAAGGGCAACTAACTAGGTAAGTTTTAAATAATTTGGGTTGAACAAAGGAAAAAGTGGGACATGAACCTTCGACCTCATCAGCAGATTGCTAAGCGCAGCAGACTGCTGCGGTTAGCAGACTGCTGCTGTTAGCAGACTGCTGCGGTTAGCAGACTGCTGCTATTAGCAGATTGCTGCAGTTGGCAGTTGCTGCTGTTAGCAGATTGCTGCTGTTAGCAGATTGCTGCTGTTAGCAGATTGCTGCTGTTGGCAGATTGCTGCTGTTAGCAGATTGCTGCAGTTACCAGATTGCTGGGGTTATCAGATTGTCGCGGTTAGCAGACTGCTGCTAGCAGATTACTGCTGTTAGCAGATTGCTACAGTTAGCAGACTTCTGCTGTTAGCAGATTGCTGCAGTTTTGGTTTGAAGAAGGAAAAATTTACTACAGCTAGACATGAACCTTCGACGTCATCAGCAGAATGCTGCGCTTAGCAGACTGCTACGGTTAGCAGACTGCTGCTGTTAGCAGATTGCTGCAAGTAGCAGATTGCTGCAGTTGGTAGTTGCTGCTGTTAGCAGATTGCTGCAGTTAGCAGATTGCTGGAGTTATCAGATTGCCGCGGTTAGCAGAGTGCTGCTAGTAGATTACTGCTGTTAGCAGATTGCTACAGTTAGCAGACTTCTGCTGTTAGCAGATTCCTACCTGTAGCTTTACATTTGGCCCTATATGAGAGTGTTGCACTCCACATTCTGTCCAGGGTGGATTTCTTACAGTCCAGTGGGTGTTTTATTTTAATGCGTAAACAAAACATTCAGAGCAATCTACGGAGACAATCAAACCAAGTTTCCCGATGTAATCACCTTTTCAATTATCAGTCAATTACCCGCGACGATAGGACAAACCACTCACACCCATTCCGCACTCAAACACAGGGAAAATTATTTCCGCAATTTCGCGAGGCTGATCACGACGTGCGTCAATCTGCTAATGGGGTCCAATGTTAGGCAACTGTTTTACTCTTAGTAATCTATCACTGATACAAAACTGCCGGAATGCATCGAATATTCAAACTGACGAAGTGGGTTGAGGTTTAGAGAGGTCACAGTTAAGGGGGTCAGGAGAGGATGAACTCTGGGAAGGGAAAGTGGACAAGGGAGTTAATTTGAAGGAAGTGAACGTGTACATTGCACACTTCTGATTTAATATCTCCAATGCAAACATATCATAATAATCAGTTCTTAAATAGTGCTTTATCACACCCGAGGGTGTCACAAAGTGCTCGTTATTTTTTTCTACAAGGTACATGTATGCTAAGCTATGTTTTGAGATATAAGACTCATTTGATTACATAAGCACCATGTAATGGTTTACACGGTGGTGTGGCACGATCTGCAGCCAATCGTACCAGAGGCACTGGGACAAACCCTTCTCTAAACAACAAATGCCCTTTTCTGGGCATGAAACAACACATGGGACCTACGGCTTTACGTCCTAGCCAAAGGACGAAGCAATAATGGTTAAGTGTTTTGCTTAAGGACACAAGTGTCAAGACCCGGACCTCGATCCCTCACTCTGCTGATCAGAAACTCCAGAGCTTGAGTCCAGTTTAAATATCACCCATGTGTTGTTGTGTGTGTGAGATAGCAGCGGCCAGTTTTCCGTCAATGATCTTGTTGAAATAAATATCATCATTATGCCTACATAAGCACACAGTCCCCAATAAATCAAGCTTACTTACAAAAAATACATATACCATCAAATCTACGGTATGGAGATCAACAGAGAGTTCTTTCCATTGATTCATTCCAGTTCGCAAGATTCAAACAGTATCACAATTTCTCCAAACTCAAGATATTTTTGGCGGAGCAGTTTCTCAAGGTTTTCTGTGTCCCCAATTTCCATCGTCTTTAAGAAAGCTTCTTGATAATGAATGATTCAATAAGTTCTATTTTGGTTCAGCAACCTTTGCTACGCTGAGCCTATACCGGCCCCAGACTTTGCACTTTGCAAGTCAAATGGCACAGCGCCATCTTAACGGCTGGGGGGTAAATGCTAATATCTCCTTTTTGCGGCAGTCATTGCGGCACAGAGATATTAACTTCAATATAAATTGTTACAATATTGAAACGCGATATCACCGCTTGAACATGACGGTGAATACATTTTCCAGGCTACATTTATATTTTGGCCTTTGGGAGTTTGGTGATTTTAATTTTTAAATGCATTCTTAGGATACCATACTGCTTAAAATAAAAACAGCATGACTTTTTTTGTTGTGGAAATAAGTAAATAAAACATGTGTCTATTTCTGTACTAAGGATTCTAGCGGTCCATGTACGTGTGTGAGTATTAATAACTAAAATAGCTGGTATGAATTCATTTATCTTGCTGAAACAAGATGCTGATGCAGCAACCCAACATTAGTTGGCAAGGAAAACAGGTACCAAAACCGCACAAACAATTGCATTCCAACTTGACCTTATTGTGTCCAGGGCTCTGGACCAAACCTTCGCAAGTTTGACCGAAGCACGCTGACTTGAATTGATTTATTTGATATTTATTCTTGGTTCTAAAAGCTTTACTGGGCATTCTGGAACATTTCAAAAAGTTTTGTAAATTTGATGTGAAATTGTTGTTATTTTTTATAATAACAATACTGTGTGTGTAAGTTTGTATACACATTCATTCCCGGGACCTATAACAAAAGAGGACAAATACGGTCCCCGGTTGGGTAAAGATCCAAAGTTGCTAAGTCCAAACAAAAGAGGGACAATAGGAGGTCCCCGATTGCAGGTGTATACGCGCACACATCCATGTGTGTAATGGCCCACAATTCGCACGTATCGTACTGCGAAGGAAAACAAATCAATGGGATATATTAATTCGCTCAGAATTTTGGAAACATCACTAAATTATACTTTACACGTTAATGCCAAGCACAATCTTATATTACTGTGAATTACCAATGGTGATTATTTCAAATTTTGAAGAAAAGAAAAAAGGAAATAAAAAATACAACCAACCGAAACAACAATCTCCCGAATTAGGGATAACATTTTACAATGGCAATACTCTTCCATCGGCACCATCAACTTCTCTCATGCACTCATTTATGGTGAATAAACTAGTAAACAAATGCATTAAAATAAACAAACAAGCTCATAAACAAAACAATTTGGCCCAGTAAGAATTCTCCAAAACAAAATCAGAACAGAAAATGAAAAAGAGACAACAACAAAAACCCAAACAATTCCCAATACATTGCATATACATGTACATATATCTCTATAGCAATCTTGCATAGGTTGTCCTAAATAAGTACAGGAAAATGTACACTTTACGTACTCCCTCAATAACAAAAAATGTATTTTCCTTCAAACTTGCCCGAAAATGGGCCAACCCAAAATCAAATAAAAGTACTTTTCAAACCGTTGAAATGTAGATTTGATTCATACACGTCCTTCTTGAATACTGGTGGTATTTGATACATCTAACCCCCTGGAAATGTAACTGCTGCCAATGAACAGGTGACCTGAAACGGAAAAAAAGCAAGAGAAGAAATTACATAATTTTTTACTGTAAAAGATGAAAGATCCGTACTTTTGTTTATGAAGCAAAGTGCTTCATGTCATTGAATAAGTTTCAACTTGTTGAAAACAAAACTTGAAGTGTGGAAATTGCCCTAAACAAAATGAAACTGTGTGTGCTACTTTTAAAGAGCTTTCCCTACCTTTAAGTAATATTATCAATATTTGTGTGTCAATATCAGTCTGCAATAATATATCATTTATAGTCGCACCCCCCAAAAAACCAAAAAACCAAAAAACAAAAATCCCAAAACAAACAAAAAACAAAACACAAACAAACAAATTTCCCCCAAAATACAAACAAACAAGCAACATACACAGCACATGGTCTGAGTGCATGCTAGAATTTTTAACAACAGCACTCCACACTTACGATGCCGCTTTTGCTAAAAATACCCGCATATCAAACAATTCACCACTAGCCCTCATGCAATCAGTGCGCCACACCGCAGTGTACAGTCAGTACAGTGAGTAAACAGCAGTGCTGTGCTTCTTGTTCGAGGTTGCTCAAAATTGCTCCATGGTTCAACCGAAAGAAATAAGGTAGAACTGAATTCATGGATAATGCAACAAACAATAAACAATGCTACATTATATACTCTTTGAGGCTTTGCAAGGTGAGGTATCAATGTATATTCGGTCTGCGGTAACACCATGTGTGTCTACTAGCTATGTAGATTTGTTCTTTAGAGAACTAGGTCTTGCTTTTGATTCTACTGCCGCGGAGAAGATTTTTGGAAATCGGGAGACTACTTCGAGAGACTACTTAGTTCTGAAAAGAACTGTCCAGCTTATTAGCTACTACCTGGGCGGAGGGTAGGAAATCGGCCGGGACTACTACTTTAGCTTAATAGTGGATCGGATCGAGGGGACTTCTCGTTATTAACTTCACTGCCGCGAAGTGGGTTCTTAATTGGTCTCTACAATGCTACATTAGTTAACAAGGGACGAAGAAAACAAAACAACTTGCCCCACTCAAGTAAACAGCACAAACTATCTGCTTCTAAAAATGTCTCGCACATGAAGAATATAAAACCCCTCTCAGTAGAACTTCCCCACTCTTTAACCCACTCACCCCTTGCCCTCTTGAAGGAAGGCAGACTCGCAATGAGTAAACACTTCATACAGCCAGCCTGGGGGCCTGTATATTTCCTCCCCATTGTAATGGGTGTTTGTTATGTGACACAACTCCTAGTACATCCATTGGTACATGAAGAATCAATGATCAGCAGCTCCAACCAGTTAACTTCCGAAAATGTACTCATAACACTTTCAGATGTTTATCTTTTAAAGCAAGGTGTTAAGGCTGGTGCAACGTGACTGAGGCTCGTACTTTGTGAACTGCCACTCCCCACAAAAAGACACCCCTGTTGGCCAAAGAGTGGAGCCCTGAATTCGAGTCACGCTCCAAAGGCATGATAAACTTATGTATTGTATACTTGTTTTTTCACTATAACGTACTTTCTATTAAGAATGTACAGCATCAAAAGATACCCGCATAATCTTTATAAAAACACTTACTTGACAGATTACAAAAAGTACCAATGTATTATCCAAAGAATGGCACTCAGCACTAAATGACGTCACTTTTGCTCAATATACCCGGATGTCTAACAAACATTCCACCACTAACCCTCAAGCGATCATCAGTGCGCCACACTGCAGTGTACAGTCAGTACACGCGAGTAAACATACAGCTTGAACAAGTACGCACGCATACGTTAGTGAAATTCGACACGCTGTCTGAGATCCGGATACTGAGTTTCTATTTTTAGCATTAGTGCGGAGTGCTATTGTCTGCGTACTACATGTACCACGGTTGAGACAAGATTTCAGAAAATTTCTAACTTGTTGAAATACTTTACAAGATGTTTTTGTTGACTCAACAACAAGTCTTGGGTATCTAAAAATTGTCAAAAGTATTTTGAGTATAGTTTGTGTGATGTTGGCAAAAATCATTGCCACTGGTATGCTTCTACTCTCCTTGAATCGAGATATGTACATGTGTGTGTATGGTGCAAAAAAAACCTATCTTTCAACGGGGATACAAAAACGCACATAAAAGCAAATAGGTGTCATCAGAGGTTTTGTCCCCCCAGTATCTGTCTATCCCCCATACGGTAAGTTAATATTTGTTAGCCTGAAAATCTGACATCACACTTTTGAGGGTAGTGAATAACGCCAGATACATGTGTACCAGCCTTGAGCGCCTGGCGGGATTCCGCCAGATGTACCTTTGACCTCGTATCCATTCACACACGGCGGAGATTTGTAGTCTACACACACGAGTACATTGTACGAACATTACATTGTGAATAAAACAACATTACAAATAAACATTATGTACACGCGCACAGCAGCAGACGATCAAAAAGTTCCTAATGATGGTGTCACTTCGGAGCAGACCAATCATAACACATATATGGAAAGCTTACGTCACGGCATGTTTATCCAATGAAATCATTGTATCCAATGAAATCATTGGGCCTGTAAAACCGGTACCTGTCTTTATCCTTGCGGATAAAGACAGGGGGACCAGTCAAAGTTAACATGGGCTGAAGGAAGTTGATTCAAAAGAGGGCGCTATCAGACAATAATTCTACGCAATCCTCCATATGAGGTAACAGAACTTCTGGTGGACAGAATCTCCTGCCACACCGGCATAGCTTCAGCCCTTCGCCCTCTCTCAAACACATGTAAATGAATCTCAAAACAATTACCAATCATTCTAAATATAGACTGATAATCCCGTCAGATGTTTATTAATACGTATGCCCGCACGTTAAATTAAAGTTTGGGCCACTTCAGACGGGCACACTGAATCGTTCCGGCCCATATTCATGAGCAGTGTGCGTGGTAATTGCACACTTAGGTTTAATGACCAACATGAAACTAATCATTGAGTAACACCATGAAACTTTCATGAGATGAGACGTTTTGCTGTTTTCCATCTCAGCACAAACATAAATTCCATGCCCTCTTCGATCGCCCTGAACAGCCTCATTGGACCAAACGGACATGGTGTGCGCCAACGTCAACTATAAAGCTTACCTACAATTTTCTGTTTTCCCAGGACCACCAAGTTTGCACGCTGTGCTAGTCACATTCACGCTAAGCCCTTTCCTTAATATTCCGAAACCAATACCTCAGACCCATGTCTTACTTTTTTATCCCTGCAGTGGTGGGAAACATGAACCAGTCACACCTCCTCAGACCTGTGGGTTCACCCCCCAGGGAAGCATCATTGAGTGTATTTTCACACCTGCTTGGCCAGGGAGTGAGTTTCTGTTCTCTTTTGATGAGAGCACTGTGAGACAGAGAAATTATTTACAGTCCAGGGTTGGAGTGTCACTGGAACACGCTTGAGGAGTTAGGGGCTAATCCAAGAGGGGAAGCACCACTAATGAAAAGACCATGTGATAATATTGTGGTGGAAGACACTTTATTTTTCCCCCATCAGATTAAGGCATTTTTGGTTGGAGGCGAATCAAGAGTTCATTCAGGCTTTGGTCTGCATAATTCCAGGCCATGGGCTTGCGGCGCCTATCTGTGGTTCAGATCATCAGACCAGTCTATGTGTTGATGTGTTAAAACCTGCTCTAAGGCTTACCTTCTGGGACTTGTTCACAAAATAAGGCTGTGCTTCTGTAAAGACATTTTGTTCACTCCATCAGTAAAACTCCAATATGTGGGCTGAAGGTTTTTTTGAAAGGCGGAGACAGGCTGGTGTGTTTGTGGGGGGGGGGGCTGAAACTTGAACAACACTGCAATGTGTTGTCCAATTTTGGATTTAGGCCAAAATGCTAAGCTTGGGTTTAAGCCAGTATGCTAAGCTTGGGTTTAGGCCAGTATGCTAAGCTTGGGTTTAGGCCAGTATGCTAGGCTTGGGTTTAGGCCAGTATGCTAGGCTTGGGTTTAGGCCAGTATGCTAGGCTTGGGTTTAGGCCAGTCTTCTAGGCTTAGATTCATGCCTGTCTGAAAGGCTTAGTTTTAGAATGGTCTGCAACTCATGCATCAGGCCAGTCTGCTGACTGTATTACTCTGCAACCTTGGATTAAGGGGGCCAGTTTGCAGATATTTGGTACAAACAAGAGCCCAATTTCAAGGCGCCGCTTACCAAAGAGTTCTACGCTTACAGCCTCCTTTGAAGCATGTAAAACCTATGGGCTGTGGCAGGGTGTAAGTGCAGAATTCCATGGTAAGTAGAACAGTAAGCAGTGCCATGAAGGTAGGACCAGTTGGAGGCTTTCCAATAAAGTCTTCTGCCTATTGGAACACTTTTGGGAACCTAGGGTTCCACGGTATATTTCAAGGAAACATACACTGTAATCGGGTCCCAATATTTAAATACGTGAGAGACTTGCACAGTCTATTCAAGACTCAGGCTGGTGGGCAGCATGTCCACTTATATATCTGTCTAAAGTCTTGACAAGAGTTTTCAGACCAGTCTGCTGGTAACGGTGTACATTTCCAATGCGCCACGTCCGTCATAAATGACACTCTTAGTGCTGAAATACCAAATTTGGTGGAGCTTGTTAAGAATGATTTTTATGAGACGAAGCAACCACAATACAACACTTTGAAAGATATACAAGGTGAAGTGGCACATATTGCTGCCAGATTGTGCCAGAAATACCAGGGCAAACCCCTTCCCTTTGCAGTAAGTGTACTGGGTTCTTTTACGTGTATTACACAACACACGGGACCAAGGGCTTTATATCCCATCTGAAGGATGAGGCAGTAACAAATAAGTGTTTTGCTTTAGGACATGAGTGTCAAGGCTTGGACCGAAACCCACTGCTCAGAAACACCAGTGCTTGAGTCCGGCGTGCTTGACCGCTCGGCCACAACACGCCATGAGGTTAAGATCCATCTGCTAGCCATGGGCTTATTGATTCTGATACAATTGCCTAGTGTCAGTGAGCAGCAAGTCTATTAATGCCAATCTAAAAAGGTTGCGTGTTCAGGCCAGTTTGGAAAAAAGTAATAGGGCCTATGATTTCACCAGAAACTTTAAATTTTTGCCCGTCTGAAAAAGCAGTTGGTTCCAGCGTTACAGACTTCAGATTCAGACTTGACTTCAGGTTATCGGATCACAGTCCGGTCAAGAATCTTAAGCATCTTCACGCTCTCATTTCTCGGAATGGGCATTGACGGTTGGGCAGACAGGATTATGTCTGCTAAGGGAATACATCAAACTGGAAATCTTAGAAATGCTGATGAAGAATGTGACTTACAAAATACGAACGATACTCTTTCTTAGATGTGGTTCAGACTACGAAAACATGACGAACATCACAAGTGGCACATGACTCTTTACCAGTCGGTCACTGGCAGTCACAAGGGTGAAACTCTACGGAAAGTCAGAGAATGTGTCTGCAAAATACATTGTCGTGAAAGCTTTCTTTAAGTTTGTTTTGACTGCAGCTTCGCTAGGACTGAATGATTGTTATCGTAGACCTTTTGAGTGTAGTAAGTTGTTTTGATAGATGTATTTTTGTGTGTGTGCGTGCCTAGGTGGGAATGGGAAGTATTATAATGGTAAAGAAATATAAAAGATGCTTTTTGTGAACGACGGGACTTGTCGTTACATCTCAGGGTCTTGTTGTGTTGCATACATGTGTAGCCCTACTGGCAGTATTAGAAATGACAGTGCGCACATTTTACAAATTAATTGGTGCGCAGACTAATCCAACAAGATGTTGGAAAGAAATACAATTCCACTGAGGTTTAGTAACAGAAGCGAAAATCATCAAGGATTTCAAAATGGCACGGGCAATAAAATAAAGAGAAGGTACAAAGTAAACATGTAATGAATGTGTTTCCAAATATAACGATTCTAAATATTCACAAACTCATTACATTTTGTACCGTTCAATTGTTTTAATCCTACATAAAGGTAAATATATACAATAAAACTAACCTGTAAAAATTTCATTTCAAAAGGTGACCGCTGAAAATCCGGAGCGAATCACGCAGGAAGAACAATCCCTAATAGCAATACACAATATGAGAAACGTTACTGACAGTAACGTTTCTCAGATTCAAATTTTGGGGGGATTAAAAGTGATATCTTTTTCCATAACCGCAGTACTTCAAAGTGAAATGTTTCTCAAACTGCATTATACTATCCAAAGCTGCTGTACTTCTTACCAAGTAAGTTTTTATTGCCATTAATTTTCAGAGTCATTTCCAAACGTATACAGACCTGTTAATCAATCAATCAATCAATCAGAACATCATAACGCTAAACACAATTCAGAAGAAAAAAAATATAAATAAAATTATAACAATAATTGCAGATACCACTGAAACTACTTAAAATGTGTGTAATTAATACACAAAACACAAATAACAGAGTCAAACAAAATTTGCAGTTTTGTTTATTAATATTGTACATGTATACTGGTGTATGTCTTTGCAATGCGAATGCACTCCTTTTGCATTTCAAGATTATCAAAAAGAAGGTAGACTTTAAGACATGAGCTTTTGTAGCAAAAACTACTTCATCGGATGCAAGAAGCAGGTGTCTTCTATGTCACTAGTCTGAAAGTGCTACCACTACAACCTTCCTTGTTTTATCTATCCGACTAACACAGCTATACCTCTATCAAAACTATCAAGGAGGGCATTAACCCCAACTCTGACAACAAGCTATGTACATGTTTGTTTCATTTTACCGCATTCACGGTCAAATGCATTATACACAGCTGTGTATATGCGCCGGGCTTGTGTCAATCTGCAAGACCAGTTGGCATACGGCCAAAGTATGCGGGGTGTGCAATCGGTCACGCAAGTTGTTTTTGTTTTGGCTAATGGACCAGTCCAATAGGAGACCAATAAGAGACCTTGTAAGAGGAGGCAAAGTTTTAAGAGAAAGTTTCACTTTTGTCACAGCTCAATTAGGAGCAACATCTTTCGAAGCCCCGACAAAATAGTCCATATTGCCTACAGAGATGTGTTCCTTATTTTATCGTCCGAGTAAAATTAGTAGGGGAAAATCAGTCCAACATGTGGTGAGACAGAGCAATTAAGTTTTTGGTCCTTGAAAAAAAAAATAACAATAAAAAATAATGACAATTTTCCAATGTTTACGTAAATCTGAGCATGTGCTCATTTGAGAGAACTTGAATTTTACCTCTGAGTAAGTGAGCTGCCATGTAAAATCCAAGAGAGTGTCATCAGGTATTTATGAATAAGTATTGACTGATACCTGGGACAGTTTCTCCATTCTGATTGGTCGACAGGAGATGACGCGGCCATGTTTAAACGTGCGATATAAACACGGTGAAGAATGTAATTTGCGGGTGCAAATTTACACAGAGCGCAACCAATACTAGATTTGCAAACTTAATGTTAAATCTATTAGTACAAGGGAGTACGCACATCTGTTGAGCATCGCGTGCAATTTGACACTTCGCGAAAAATTTACATTTACAGAAAAGTTTTACAGATTTACCCCAATTATACCCTTTTCAACAAAAGGGGCATGTAATGGGAATATAATAAGCATTGCAATAAAAGAACTCGCCGTCAGCTCAGTCCTATCACACAGCCACGACTCACCTGGTTTTAAACGGTTGTTTAAGACCTCGTTGCAACTCTTTTATTCTCTTACTATAAAAACCCACTGTGCTTTTAAAAAACAATTCATTGCACAAAAAAGAACAAATAATGATAGATTAAAAAAGACAGTGGGTGGTTACCATGACGATGTGACACGTACCTACCACACTCCAATGTTCTATAAATGGAAATGAAATTGTGAATGGCTGGGTCAGATCCTACAGTGTATTTGACTTTACTTTCCGCTTGTCACTCAGGATTTTACACCTGAAATGACTGTCCAAAAATCAATGCTGTTTCTATTGGAGTTGTGTGACAAAATAATAATAAACTGGTTTGAGTCATGGGCAATATTGTTCTCCTACCCTCAGTTCGGTTGTGCTTATGTAAAATTTGGACAAAAATGGCCGCAATTTTTCCCCTTCTACTTTCACCTTAAAGACTAACCTATATCCAGAACGCAAGACCTCTTCAGAATTGTTATTTGCTTTATATAAAAATGGCCGCGTTTTTTTCCCTTCCACTTTCACCTTTAAGACTAACCTACATCCAGAACGCAAGACCTCTTCAGAGTTTTTATTTGCTTTATTTGAGAAAGCTTCTCCAAACCATGATGTATTACTCAGAAATCTTAAAAATAACCATGTATCATTTTTCACACACTCTGCACACAACTAGAACAAATCCCTCAAGAGCACTTTAAACAAGTTTACAGACTGTGCCCCAAGGAAAAGTCCACATACGATTTACCAGCAGTGAAGTACAGGTTTCATGCAGTTTCCATTTAGAAGGTGACCTCAGCCTAAAACCAATCCATCAGAGGGAGCTCAAGTACCCGTTTTCCAATGGACCGTAATCTGCCAAGGAAATTGTTTCCGGTCCTCAAGAATGGGAGAAACCAGGATTGGGGGGGGGGGGGGCTGTCCCTGATAGTACTTGTTTGTTAAAGGAAATTTATAACAGTACAAATTTATCTTGTTTAATTTGGAGAGATTGTCAATATTGTAATTGCATCCATAATATACATCTTGATCTGAAACCTGATCCATTGTAAAAATTGACCCCCTTCAATATGACGTCACAAGCCAAAACAGCGCCCTCACTGAGGTCAACGAAGACCTATCATTGGCTGAGAGTTGTGCGCAGCACATACTCGCGTGCACGTTTTCGTTGTTTGAACTTAGCGATGGCACTGGCCAATGCAAGGGGTCTATTAATTATTTCTCAAAATTTCAGGAAAAATTTTCATACCAATGAAATAATTCTAAGGGCTGGAACAAATATTTGTCTGGAGAAGAGTAAATTCACGTCAAGCAGTATCCTGTCTTCAAAAAAGATAGGCCCTACGTAATAAGAAGAAAATAATTGAAACAACACTTATGAAATACATGTTGGTACTTAATCACAGAATGTAGTCTGTTTGTGTTTCAAGCGTTTTGTAAGTCTAATGGGTTTTTTACGAACAGGCAAAATAAAAATAAATAACAACAAAAACACAACCCCAATCAAATCAGCTTCAACCATTTTAATTAGTTTTGTTTTCAATTTGGCCAATGTATTTTTTCTGCCAATTAACCAAAAATATCTTAACGATGGCTCCAGGAATATGGACGACCTTTAGCTCGGCTTCCGTTCGTGGAGCAGTCTTCACCGAACTTCACTGATCCGTAAAAACTTGACAAATTGTTTGTCATTACAGTTACACCTGGGCTTTGATCCCTCAAAATACTCTGAATTCTGTGGGGAAATCAACTCTGATTTGTCTGCGACTAGTGTTGCAACCCTCCAAGACGGGGATGTACTTATGTGGCATTGGCTAAAATAAAATCGATGAAGAGGTTTTTTAGTTGCCAGAGTTCAGTTACAAGAAGGGATCGGAGATTGAGTGACTTGCCCCGCTGAGGGGCTGGTATCCATTCCCTTTTTGGACTGGAGGTTTTTATGGAGTCGTCTTTGTCAATGTCTTTCCAGTCGCCAACTGCTTATGTAATTTGCAAATCCTCGGGAAGTCAACTGCCACCCACTTTAACATTAATTTGTTTGAGCTGAATATAGTCCTGATCTGTTTCAGGGATGTGATTTGATGAATGTGAAAATTCCTGAAATTGACTTCGCTGGCAGCCTGGGTTCCCCCCTATTCTAGACCCAGAACCTTCCAATATTTAACCATTAAGGAGGTTTACAGACTCGGCGCATCACCAGAAATACAGAACTACAAGTTTGGACACAATGTGGCAATTTCTTTCTCTCTTTGGTGACTGCTTTTCTTCTATCAAGAATATTTGAAGGCTCAAAGACATTTTGAGAAAATCCAGAAATTTTCGAAAAATCCTGAGAAATCCCATGCCTAACATTATGAGATGTGTCAAAATATGTATGTAGTATGAATATTTGTAATAATCACAAGGACCGGCTGTGATGAAACGTGACCTTGCATCACTGGTGTGATCGTACAAAAATAAACTGTCCTGAAAAATGGAAGACAGTCTCCTCTACATCTCGAGTGAAACCCATCTGATCTGTGTGTTATGTGTACATTTTAGAGGACCTACACGGAAAACAGACCTTCAAAATGACATAAAACATGGCTCAATTTTTACACTGGACCGCAGGCCCAAGGGCCAGTACCTTCATAGTCTTGGTGCAAGACTTTCTTGTTGAGTCACTCCACTACACACACTCAACACTACACACGACGCGACTATTCCACCGATAGAGGGCATTCTGTGGAAGCCGCAAACCCGTCAGTTTTGAGTGCGATGTGTGGTGGTGATCTGGAAGTTTCCCAACAGCGCCCGCTATTGTTCGATAGTCATGCGAGCCACGGAGCGCGCTAAATCGCGACAGTTGCTATTGTAGTTGCGTGATGTTGAACAACGTCTTGCACCAAGACTAGTACCTTCAGTGCTTGTGTTTTTTAATTGAATAGCAATGAATAACAAAACCTTAGTGTGTAACGTTTTCAACAAAAACAAGTTATGTTCAAATAGTGACTTTAAGTCTGATAAAAAAACATTTGATTCTACTGAACAATGAAGGATAGTTAATACCCATAAAGACAAATGAGAAAAATCTCTTAACATGCCTCGGTGCTTGTTCACATAAAAACAGTTAAATGCATGTTGAACTGTGTCAGGAAGTTTTTCTCATTCTGATTCTTCTAAAAACAATTCTGGTCCAGTAAACATTTTGACAAACAAGCCCTGCGGTCTTGGGGATTTTCACTTTAACTTTGAGCCCTTAAAAGAAACACAGAAAGGCCTGGTTTTCTTTCCCTGACAGTCACTTCAAGCCTTTCAAGAAACTTGGAAGGCGAAGTGAGATTTGTGGAAAAGAAATCCTAAAATCTGGGAAAATCTTGACAAATCACACGCATGATTGGAATTATTAAACAATTCAGGGATTGGAATTATTAAACAATTCAGGGATTGGATTTAATGTACTCTTTCACAAGCCGGTGATTTTTTCTCCAGGGAGGCAAAAGAACAGTCAAATTCATGAATAGAAAATCTTTGTGTCTGAATTTCAGGAATATATATATTTTTTACACCAAAATGAGATTCTAGGCTCTCTCTTTTCTGCAACTCCTCTCCCTTTAAAATTCATTACTCCAGCACCGACGTGTAGTTACACTCTTCTCCACTGTTTATATTATTATCACTGTCAGAAAGTGAAATATTGGCCAGAACTCATTAAATTGAGTTCCTTCCAGTGAGACCTGTCCACTGCGTCACCCTATAATGAACTTCACCCATGATTTATTTAATTGTTTACTCCTTCAACACTGAATTTATCGGAATCAATTTTTACTGTCGGATTCGGACTGAATTTTAATTAAACCTAGAAAACCTCTGCAAGTCACGGCTTGCTGTGACAAAAAAAAAAGAGAGAGAGAGAGAGAAAAAAAATAAAATAACATTTTTTCCATGGCCTTAAAATGAAAAACTCGAAACAGTTTCAATTAATACCTGACTAAATTTTCATTCTCCAGTTTTACCCCTGAGGGTATATTTAATAATTCATTAACAAATACGGACAACTGAAATTAAAACATTTGAGTGACCCTAAACAAAAGGGTCAAATTTCTTGTTCTTGTTATTTCAACAATTCTGCTTAGCACTGTATAAAGACTTGCTTAGCCAAAACAGGGCTACCAGACAAAATGCAGACATTAAGGTGGCTGGTTTGTGCTCATGTCCGCAGAGCAAGTTTGTCGCGCAAAAACTGTCTGCGAAACATCTTTGCGCTGTTTGTCAAAGGGTGGGTGATGGGTAAACACGCGCCAGACGATGAGTTTGAGATTTGAACGACGACATCTTTATCCACCATACAAGGGAGAATGACCCACTCAAGATCAAAAGAATAATTAAAGCCGAGCGCATACTGAGTACATTACGGAATGTACTTAAGCGACTGTAAATCAATAACAGAAGGGGCCAACAGCAGGTGTATTGTTCTAATTAGACTTAATTAATTGACCAGACCAGACGATCAATAGCCATACAGCCCCACTGACTTAAAGCTGCTCTCTCCTTGCATTTTTCCCATCAGTAAGTCGGTACATTTAAGTCCCACCTTTGACCTGCTCCGAAAAGCCCCACTTACTACTCTACAGGAGACTTTGAGATGTATCGGATAAATTTCCATAATTAACACCATTCTGGGCATGCGCACAACTTCAAGAACAACAGATTTTATCAGTCAAGTCTACTGCAATTTAGCATTTCAAGCGTCTTTCACATTATTACAAATTCTTGGCTTACACACAGATAGTGCAAACAGTTAGCGCCAACCATGCAAGCAGAGAATGGTGACCGTAAGCACAAATTTCTGTGGTAAGCAGAGCCTTGACGAAGAGCGCCAGTAAGTCTGCTGCAACTTGGCATTTCGAAACGTCTTCCATTAAGAGACCAAGGCCCAATTTCATGGCTCTGCTTACCGTGGAATTCTGCGCTCACGGCCCATAGCAGCATGTGTTTTTGCAGGGCAGCGTAAGCGAAAAATTCCAAGGCAAGCAGCGCTATGAAATTGGGCCATGTACGTGCCTTTGGCCAGCTTTGGCCTCAGTAGGTCTCAAGGCTTCGATGTGCTGTCATTTTTCAACGAACATGTAAAAAGATAACTCCTTTAAGGATATACACAGATTCCCTGACCAGTTATATGTAAATGTACATTTATGTACTTGTGCATTTCTCCTATCAGGGATGCATCCTCAGTGTAACTGAGATAAAAGTTAAAACAACGGAGCCACACACAAAAATTCAGAGTTTTTCTTCTGAAACGAACAATCAAAGGCAAGACATTGAAAAACATACAGTGTTGGTTTCGATGGAGCGGTGAAGAATACCAAAATATCTTTAATAATTTTGCGGAACTTGAACCTACAACCTCCAAATTAACATGCCTGTACTAAACCAACTGAGCTATCGAGCCCTATGTTGGCGGTCTCCTTTTTTTTTCAATATCTTTGTTAAGGGGGTGCCAGTCAGAAGCCATTCAATCTGTAACTGCCGTATAGTCAGAGATTACACCAAAATTACAACAACTTTTTATTAAATAAACTCTTACATACAAAACATACTGTTGTTTAAGGTTTTCTATTGTTTTATTTTTTAGAAGGGTTGGTCTCTCTCGCTATTGATGGTGTTAAAACCTAGGCCCAACTTCATAGCACACAAATTAGGTGACCAGAAAACCAAATAAAGGCTACCAGCCATAAATACCATATCATTATGTACTGTTTGCAAATGGTTTCCTGCTTATTTAGTATTGCACCAGCAGCATTAACTTGAAGATAACCTGAACTTGAAGTATGCAGGATATGTTATGGTGATTAGGTTTGTACGATTGCGTCATTTCTCTTTGAGGGAAAAAATTGCCAAATCCTTCACTGGTGGCCTTCGCTTTAAAAAAGACAATCATTGCTTGAGTAACCTTCTTCCCCCCCCCCCAAAGGGTTTTATCATTATCCTCACACAGGAAGTTAACTCGATCGATGACGATGTGTGATAAGCACTCAGTGCTTTCTGATTCCTGTGGGGGAAAACTCCAAAGGTTACTCAGGCGGGATTCGAACCCACAACCCCCCACAATCTAGAGCGGAAAACTGAAGCAGCTGAAGCAGCTGTATGAAAATGATGGTGTTTATTCCCTATAACTGTAAATCAAAAACGCTCATCACTGAAGTTTAGTCTTCCTTCTGACCCTCAGAGATTCTTTGGAGCAGATAATGTCAGAGCAGTTAACTCCAGATTTACAAGTCTTGTTTGACGATCTAGTTTCCCTCAACGACATCGTCTTGTTTTTTTCATCCAATGTAACACCTCCTCCTCAAAGAATTCCGTCACGGCAAAAAGGAATCGCCGCACGTGTTTCTCAGAAGAATTCACATAAATCACTGCCACCAGACATTAACACACACAAAAAGAAGTTACAATCCAATCCCGGCATTAGCTTCGGAAATCTGGATCAAGTGTTTCATCATCAACCTATATATGTTGAAATTAAGACCATCAGATGACTTGGGTGTCTTCCTGGAAGTAACGTGACAATTTGTGTTTTGGGGGTTTTGTTTTAATCTGAGAGACAAGTTGTATTTGAAGACCCATAATCCAAAACAAGCCTGATATGAGTAGATTCAGCATTCTCCCTTAACAGTGGTCTGCTGGCCAAACGCCAGTTGAAACACCGGAGGACCAGTCAAAATTGGCTCAAAGTGGTTAGGCTGGCTAGTTCAGTGTTGAATAGCATCCCTCTTTAATATGAAGAATGGAGTAGTGCAAAAGCCGACCGACTAATGAAATGACAAACTAACTGGTGCTTAAAAAAGTTAAGGACAAACCCTGAGGTGTAATTGCATAAGGCACAAAGAATATTAATCGGTTTCAACCTTACATCAAAATGTGATATTCACTTTTCAACGGGAGAGCACATTCACATTTATTTCGGTTGAAAATTGGCCTTGTCCCATAAAAAAACCCTACACCCCGCAGCTGAGTAGCGTAAAGTTTCATGAAATCGGCGGCTAGGCTCACTTCCACAAAGCACTTTATAGCAGAAAACTATGCTCAGCAAATTGTTTCTGCTCAGCAAAAATTAGCGGGGAACCGATTAAAAAATAAAAATAATTCAATACATGGTATATATCGGCTGGTAACCTGATTCCGCTAACCAAAGTTTCTTATGGGCAGCTGTCTGAAATATGCAGTCATCAAGAAGAGTATTTTTTCGATTCTGCTATGATTTCATTTCCCTTGCAAACATGCCTTTAAAAAACAACATAACAAAACATATAACAACCAACACATTTTGTCTTGACTTAAGCATTACCAGCATCAACAGTTTTTTTTTTTACTAAAGAAGATTCAATATTATCCACTTCAATTTCCCTCTATGAATATGGGTCCACTTGTCTGGGTCAAGTAAACAGCTTACTCCAAGGTCAAGTAGTCGAAGCATGAGGAAATAAACCCACAAGGCGCGTACAGTTTCCATTTAAAGTCCATAGCATAGTACACAAGCCTACGCACCCCCCACCTCCTGGGGCTTAAGAAATTTACATGTTCATATTTACAACGGAGGTGTCTTACTATTGATTTAGAATTTATGTTTATGTCATTACTTCTCGGCACAGTGCCACACTAAACCTAGAATGTCTGGGGGAACAGAGCCTGCGTTAAGGGTTGGTTCTCTGGTACAGGTTTTTGTCCTTAGAGGTTGTTCCTTCGGTTACACACCTACGTTCCTATCATCCCTAGTGTATTTTACTAATCCTAATCCTAACTGTTACCCTAACTTGAGCGTGTAAACCACGAGGAGGTTGTCAGAACATAGGGTTGTCGGAATATAGGGTTGTCGGAATATAGGGTTGTCGGAATATAGAGCAGTCACCTTTCAAGAGATATTTTGATTCAGAGGGTTGGAAGATTCACGATCCAAGCTTTTGGCTTAGACATCACCTGGGTTTATCTGGTTGTATTGTTTTGAGTCCTGGGCCAAATTTCATAGAGCTGCACAATGGAAGGGCTCGAAAATTTACACTGGACCACGGGCTGGGCCAGTAGACGCTGGGCCTGTTAGCACTTGTCCAGGTAGACACTGGGCCAGGTAAACGCTGGGCCAGGTAAATGCTAGGCCAGGTAAATGCTAGGCCAGTTAGCATTGGGTCAGTATGCTGGGTTTTCAACTTCTTAATAATACGTCACTATATATGATGAATTTTCAAATAAATGTTCAAATGTTGACTCTGAGACGTGTTAAATAATTTTTGAAAACTCATTTTGATTCTGGTCTTGTCAATAAAATAGCTGGTCCAGTAAAAGTTTTGAGCTGCAAGCCCTGTGGTTTTTGTGTGTGTTTTTTTCCCAACCAATTCGAGTCCTGAATGGTTTTCACAACTTTAAAAATATCAAGTAATAAACCACAAGGGAATCTGAGTGGGTAATTCTTTTAGTAATTTGGGGTTAAACAAAGGTTGAATGGCTTCTGACTGGCACCCACGAACAAAGGGATTGACAAAGTCGGGAGACTGCCAACATAGAGCTAGATAGCTTTGTTGGGGGAGCCCCTGCACATTAATTGGGAGGTCGCAATTCAAGTAATGTCTAGTCAATTTTTCTTTGTTCAACCAAAAACTAAAGACATAAAGTTTGTGCATTTATATCTAGTCATTACCTTCTCTTCCTGGAACTGGTATGATAACAGGAAGTAACTGTCTAACCAACTTTATCATACATGTAAGTCAACACAACAGTTCTCAGGGAGCTAAATTGTGTAACCAGTGTACACACAAACGTGACCTCTGAACAGAATGGGAACAGGACAGACGTTTATCTGGCTAAATTGGTAGATTACATCATCATGATTGCATGAACACAACGCCCTTTGCTCTCCCAACATCATTTTGGTTACATCACAGAGAACATTGAGTTGAATGAAAGACAACAAAATGGTTGAATAAAGACACCCAAGTCTTTCCCCCTCTTATTCTAACTTTTATGAGATTTGCTCGGATACAAAATTATCTCACTTTTTGTTTACAGAATAACAAGCTATTGTTAGGGATTTTCCCAAGTTCTTTTATTTAATACAAAGATGATTGGCTTGGGGTCTGGGCCCGCTTAAGGGCCCAGAAACTTTGAATTGACAAATCAATTAAGTTCCGCCCTTCAATGCAATTCATCAATCCCAGTCGCAAATACGCTCCGGATTGTCTGACACATTAAAAAATCATTACAAACTGTAAACAAGTCTCTGTCATTTGGATTGCTGCCTCATGTCTGGAGGGGGGGGGGGGCAGCGCAGAGCAAGACGCATCTGTCGTATGTGCCGCCCACATGGGCTTGATTGAGTTGCTACTTCACAGAGGGGTGTCTGGGTGTCTTTTGTCACCCTGTTTTATCTGTCAAAGTGAACAATTTTGACACCCAGTTTTTAAATTTCCAGCAAATCTGGACACTCTTCCACCAAATCCTGGCTAAAACCTTGGTACTTTCTGTACAATCTGGAGAATGTTGCACACTTTGAACAGTCCCTAACAACGAAAGCTTGAATATAAATGTTCACAGATTTGCACATAACTTATAGGGTGTAAAAATGGTCGTGGTGGAAAACTTGAAAATTTGTGCTTTAAATACTTGAAAAGCTGTGTGTGGGTACAAGTGGGAGGGAGGGGGGTGTGTATAGGGGGCTTGTGGTAGGGCTGCGTGAGTGCATGGTGAGAGGGTGGTGTGCTATTTTCGGGTCTGTCAGGCAGCTGGGCTTGCATCACATTCGGGCGATTGGGGGTTATGTTCCTGCTATCACAAAGCCGTGCAATTGAGGCAATAGTTTTTGAGAAATCAGTACAACAATCAGTTTTGATCTCACGAGTCCAAAACTTGATGTTTAAAAACAGTCGAAACAAATGTTTTCTCCACTGTTTTCTTGTAATTCGATGATGGATTGAGCATAAAAGTTTCATAGATTTGTTATTTCGTGTATAAAAAATGTACATGTACACACATAAAACTTACATACAGTCTGGATACTTGTCCTGAACAATTACTAATGTAATCCGCATGCTTCAAGTTCTATCAAAACATTTCATTCTCTATATCTATTTAAAAACAAGTTGTACTTTTACACATGTATTTCAATCAAAAAGAAAATTCTTTCATTATTTTTTTTAGGGAACTGAAAGTGAAACTTGATTCTTCTACCAACACTGCCATTTCAAATTTCATCGCGTGATTTTCTGTAATTGCAGATCAGTTCAAATGAACACTTTTCACAGATGTCTGTTATTCTGAAACTTAAAGCGTCCGCTGGTGTCGAAATGCGAGGTCGTTAACAATTTTTTGGGGGGCAGTCAGTTTGTTTTAATAAAAGGTAAGTTATCAGAGTAAGTTAATGTTAACTAAGGGAAACCTTCTGTCAAGTTTTTGATGTCAACCTAATGAAATTTCTGGGTTTTAAAAAAAGGAGGAAAAAGAGTTCTGTTAAAGCACATAATCCTAGCATCTGGTAAGATCAAGGCGCTGCGCGTATTAAGTAACAATTTGGGCGTACAAAGCTCCAAACAGATCTAGATATATCAGTCTTGAGCCTTTTCTTAAAGACATGTGCTGAGCTTGATAGATGGAGTTGAATAACTGAGGTTGTCTCACACCAGTACAGCCAAAAAGCACCACGGCTAGCTGATTTTGTTGACTATGGCTTCCAGTAATTTAACCACCGATTGCTTCCTTCCATTTGCTTTGATTGACAATAGAGTACATGAAAAAACAACCTACAGCATTCAAACGAAAGCAATCTTATTTCACATCCAAAAAAGAAACATTCTCTTGCCGACTTCTCTGAAACTCCAACAACTATTTAACCCATCTTAAGAATGGGCAGCTTTGATGGCTGTTGCACAGCAGTGCAGTCATGTATCATGATAGAGTTCATATCCAGTTGACGTCACACGGTCATTCACACAAACTCTGGCATTCTTGATATGCTAACCTAATAAAACTCACTATGTGCACACTTTTAAAGGGATGGCTGTTCAGTGTTTAGGCTTTTCGCCACAGGGGTGACCATGTGTTTTTTGGATAACAACTTTTTATTTATTTTGAGAGTTACCCCCTTAGCAACAGGGGTGGTCAGATATCGCATAGACGATCTTTTTTAGGTAGAGATTTTATCTAATTTTCCATCTGTCATTTACAAGTTTGGCAAACATTTCCAGCACAATACCTGTCCTTAATTCAAAGCATACATTCTAGTTGCAGGCACCAGCATAAACAACGAGCTGTACCTCATCTTGATGCAAAGAGACCAATAAAGTAAGCATGTCAATGGCTATTAGTACCAGTGGTATACCTTAACTTGGTACAAAGAGAGTTAGTGTGTACCAGTTGCAGCAGGGTTTTTTTTGCCAACATTACCAATGATGTACCTTGTACTGATTCAAACAAAGTAATGATACCAGTTGAAGCAGTTTTACCAATATCACTCGACTGAACCTTATATTCATTGTAAGGATACCAGTTACAACACTTTACAAATAGTACATTACCAATGCTGTACCAAATCCTGATATCAAGAATGTAGGGACACCGATTGCAGCAGTTAACTAACATTGGCAGTTCTCTACCTTATATTAATTCAAAGAGAGTGATGAAACCAGTTGCAGCAGTTTTACCAATATCACTAGATTGTACCTTATCTTGATTCACAAAGTGTAAGGATACCAGTTGCAAAAGTTTATCAATAGTACCAATGCTGTACCTTATCCTGATTTAAAGATTATAGGGATACCAGTTGCAGCAGTTTACTAACAGTAACATTGTCAGTTCTCTACGCAATATTGATTCAATGAGAGTAAGGATACCGGTTGCACCAGTTTTGCCACCATTCACAACACCTTTAAGTCTAGAAAGGGTTCTCTATTGATTGAAAAGTCTGTCTGTTTCTACATAGGACTCCACCAGCCCTACATGTGTTTGAACACACGCAGCGGACTTGTACGCCACGTCAAAATGCTACTGGTTACCTGATACTTTCTCTTTATTTGTTAATACTTGCCAATTAGTAAATCAAAACTTTGACAAATTCGCAGTCTGTGGATCTTAACTTAAAACTACTTTTCAACTGGCACAAAAATTACTACCAATTGAGGTCTTGGGTCATCATTTGGCAATGAAACCCCCCCCCCCTAAAAAAAAGAAAAGAAGAAAATTAAAAGAAATCGTAATTTTTATCCAAAAGCTTACTTATGGTAATGGTTGTAAGCATCCTGCGAAATTATTTCATCTGAAATGGCCCTGTTGATTAAAATTTAGAATCATTTGAATCTGAGAAACGATTTTGTTTCACAGATTTCTGAGGGTTGGTGTTCGCTTGCGAATGCTGCTGCCAGAGATGCTGTTGGTACCTGCTGTCACCTCGCTAACTGTGGATGGATTCGACGTACATGTAAAAATAGAGACAGTTTTTTGCTGTTTTCTCAGCAAGTAGACACTGTATTCAGGTGAACTGTATTGTATCTTTCTTTATAATTACGTTGACAAAACCAAACGATGACCTACCGACATGTATAAGTCTCATAAAAGAATTGAGCTGCTGAAGTTGATAGAGCTATTAAGCACAAAGTGTTTCTCAGCGAATTTATTTTTTAAGTTAAAATCAAAGTGGGGAACAAGTAGCAAGCATTTTGGTCTGGACTGGTAACCCTTTTCTGGTAGCAAATTTTCTGTGCTTATCGGCTTTACATAAAAAGGGCCAAGATGGTTCCCAAAATAATGTTTGTCACACAGTATTTCCTTTTCAACACCAGATTAAGCTAGATAATTCATTTCTCAACCAAAATGTGATTGGGAGACATGCAGCAATGTCACATCAGCGATGTGAGAAAAACAAATATTTAAAAAATAGATTAACGACTCAAGGAAGCTTTCTTCACTTAAGGGAGTGTGGCCGTACTGTCTTCTTCCCATGGCGCTAACCGCAAACTTTTCTAAATCTGTTTTTAGCAAACTTAGCGATCATATTTCACGCAAACGAGGCTCCTGCCGTGTCGTGTCCTCTTGAACTGTGCATACATCGGCATAACGATTGATTCAGATAATTGCAGATTGTGGGAAGACGCAGTGGGCCAATAAGAACCCTCTTGAACTACCAGTGGTGTCTCTGCATGGTTCACTCGCATCAAGTACGACCAAACGCTCACTCCCTGATATTTTTATCTACACGAGACCCCCCCTAAGAATAACCCAGAGGTAAATCTGTGTTTATTACCGTTTACAAGTATAAGTGGACTACCCATAAGGACTATTGACTTTAAACTCAACAAACATATTGGGTCAAAGAACTTCACAGCTTGGCCATGTGGTGAAGCCCTTGCGCCAATAAAAAAAAAAAAGTGCAACTGTGTACTTTTGGATACAACAGTTGAATTTGCAAGGAAGGGTAACAACATGCTTTAACACTCTGCGGAGGTAACAGATGCAAATTGCCTCAAAGCCCCGAGGCGTCATCGTTTCAACACCAAAATGATCAAAATAGAAAGTTACTTCTTCCTCGAATATGGATATTGTCAAAATAGTGTAAAGCACTTTGATACCCTGGCTTTAAAGTGCCCCACAGTTGGCTTTTCTTATTACGAAGGACAATGTTCCTTCAATTTCCACATGGAATCTAAGTACAATTGGCATACATGTGCATGCTTGACTTTTAAGTTACAAAGGAGTTTGTGTTTTCCTTTGGTGCGAACCAAGGTTTATCTTGTGCTGCCGGAGTTCTCTCTATCAAACCAGTATAACTATACAGGGCTTACTATGCAAGAGAAAACTAGCATATTGCTTCAAGTCTCCTTGTTATGCCCATTTGCAAATGTTGCGGGGCAGGGGGGGGGGGGAGTTGGGGAGGGAGGATTAAGGTACATGTATACAGGGCTCGAAATTCACACTGGACCGCAGGCCTGAGGCCAGTGATTTTAGCGTCGGGCCAGTAAACTTACAACTGTACAGGTCCGACGGTCTTGTGTTTTTTAATAACAACACCTAATAGCATTTTTAATTTAAACTGATAAATACAAATATCTTTCAATTCCGTTGAGTAGTACCCATAAGAAAAAATTAGATCATTCTTTTCTTAGTGCTTGTTCCAAAAACAGCTCAAATGGGAAACTGTGTAGATAGTGTTCTTCTCTTTTTGATTCCGGTCTTGTAACAAATTTTCTTCTCCAGTAAAAGTTTTGAGCTACAAGCCCTGAGTCTTGGAGATTTTTTCCCCAAATTCGAGCCCTGGTATATGAAGTTATAATTAAAAAATTTAAAAACGCATCCAGCAATACTTGAGCTTTTCAATGTCTGTGTGGCCAAGCGGTCCAGTGAACTGTACTCAAGCCGTTGTGTTCAACTCCACACTGTTGGTCTTCAGCACACTTAAAATACAAATGCTCGCCAGTGTGCCTTTTAATATTCATGACGATGATGAGGCAGCAAGTCCATCAAAACCGGACAGTCCCAAATTATCAATTTGTTAGCAGGTCTTTAGCAGTCCATAGCAATCAGAGGGAGCTCCATCTCGAGAAAACTGCAAACAAAACATGCCTGTTAACTATCAATAGATCCTTAATCAGATGCAACAAAGTCTTTCATAGCATGACTGTCTTAATTTAATTGCAAGCAAAGGACATCCCAGCTGGCAAAGGTTGAGGGAAATAGCCACCGGAGAGAAGTAATGCAAGCCGGTTAGATTTGATGGCAAATCCCTACTCCAGAATCTTTAAATAATAATGACAACTCGAACCTGATGATCACAACTGAGCGCATCTAGTGTTCTTTGTTATCCCATCCAATTATTACATGTACAGCGTTTGGTTCGGATTTCTTCGTTAAACCGCAGGGGGGCCGCTTGATGCAATAATCAACTTCGCAATAACGAAGGCAAGGGGTATAAATAAAAACAGGTCTAGAGACTGATATCTCGTAAGTGCGACAGTGTCCCTTCGCAGCTTGTGGTATTTATAGTCTGCTAGCCGAGGTGACCCTGAAAACCCCCAAGAACTTTAATTACGGCTAAACTAACAGCCCTTACGTGACATATACAGCATCGATGCCTGAAAACAATGGTAAACAAAGCTTTGTGCTTTTTTTGTACTTTATCCTTGTACATTCACAATGACCAACTTCCAAAGATTAAAGTCACACTTTTAACATACTATGCAGTATCGAGGTGCTCATTATGCTTACGATAGCTGTTCAGAGCTATATTTGAACTATGAGACCCATTTATATTGAAGTACCCGCCATGCTGGAAACACCGGGGTAAACCCCATCTCTTAGCAATGTGCGGATCTTTATAAAAGCATTTCAAAGTACACAGGACCATGACCAAACCAGACAAAACACAACCAACGTGTCTCAGTGCAACAAACTTTTTCTTATCTATCAGGACTATGTATATGCATTGATTGATATTCTGATATAGAAAGTGAAACGTTTTACTCAAAATGGACTGAAAGAAAAAAAGGAAAAAATCCAATGTCCCCTGTAGTAGGTCCAGACTGCCAACAAAAATGTTTTCACAGGAGAACAGTATTTAAGCAGAGCAGCCAACATCTGCATCTTGCAATCAGGGAGATTTTGTACAACAATCAGGGAAATATTTAGAATTCCATTCAACATCATAGGGACAAAGTTTCCATAATCAGGGAGATTTTAAAATTTCAGAACATGGAAAGATTGGTTTATTGTCGGGGAACGTCCTGTAGAATCAAGGAGAGTTAGCAGCTGTGTATACATGTAGGACAGTGAACTATTGTAGACCTTCACGTAGTTGATATTGTAACTTTTTTTCTATGCATGTGAAAATTTGACCAGGGAAGCCAGCTATCTTGCTCTCATGTGAAAGGGGCCTTTGAAGATAAAGATATATAGTCTGACAAGTGTGAAGTTACAGTTGTTTTTCTATGCATCACGTACACGTGCCATACATGATCAGCTACTCAGCTGTCAAACACAATCTTCTCACCATGCCTAGGGCTTCAGACTACCCTCGAGGTCAAGAGGTCAAGTTCATGATGACAGAACCCTCTTGAAATAGGTTCATTCTTAAACAAACACCTGACCTCTACTTTTTATCAACAGAGCCCATTTATCAATCGCACCTTCTTGAAACTGGACTTGACCCTGTCATAGAGGACCTTGAATTTCTTACGGTGCATTTCAACACATCAGCTTGAACTTGCGCAGGAGTCTGGCAGGGCAACGACTCAAACAACTGGTTTCAAATAAAACCCTGCTTCAACAACCAGAACAATCCAATTTCAGAGAATGGATTGGTGGTCATGGTTTAGCACAGTGTTTTAGCCCATCATTAACATTATGATTAAAGAGCAGGGTCTGTCCTTGAATTTCCTCACTGACTGTTTTCAGGTTTCCTTCCTATTTGAAATAAGTTTATTTGGTTGTTGTTGGTTTTTTGTGTGCATAAATCATAAAGGAAAGACTAGCCCAATGCAACTCCTTTGGGCCTCTGGTAACCAGTGAAACCAGTTTGTGTGAAGTGGGCATGGATTCAAGAGGAATTACGTCACACTTACGAACAGGATAATTAGCAGTAGGTAATATGAACAGTTTAACTAACATCATCGCTGTAAAGAGGAGGGGGGCGGGGAATCATAAACATGGACGCCCCCTTCAAACTAGTGGTTACAATTCGGTATGCATCAGTGTTTTACCTTACACATCTTATCATGGCGTGGCATGGCTGAGCAATTAAGAGCCCCAGACTCGAGCATTGAAGTTTCTGATCAGCAGAGTGTGGGTTCGAGTCCTGGTTTTGGCACTTGTGTCCTTAAGCAAGATACTTTACCATAATTGCTTTGTCATTCGGATGTGACTTTAATTAAGTCGGAGGTCTTGTGTACTAGGGTTGGTAGTGCACATAAAATAACCCAGAACACTTATCGTGGAAGAGCGGGTGTTAACCCCGGTGTTTCTGGTTCACATAGCAAGCACCCTTGTTTACAGATTTCCTCAGGCTTGCGAGCTACAGTGACCAAGTTCACTTATGAGGCATCTTCAGTTTCATTCCCAGAAATACACAAAAATAAACGCCACAGACTAGCCCGTAAAAGACTGCACGTTGTTAGCGTGGTACATCCCTTTATGCTGCGATAATGAATCGTCATGTCCCACCACGAGTGTACTCTAAAGTGAGCAAGGATCGTCAATTCATCACCAGTGTTGTTAACTGCCTTATCAAGTATTGACTCGCATCATTTACAATCAGACTCATTCTAAAATGTAATTATCCCGGCCCACGGATTCTTCATGTGGTGCAATTTACATTTATTTGAAAGCAGAAACAGAACGTTGGGGAAATGGTAATTTTACGTGTCATTAACTAAGGCCTAGTTTTACTGAAAGGCGTCGGTGTGGCTACGGCTTCATCAATTACTCCTCATCATTGCCAGAGTGGCCAGCAGCCACAGACACTTGATGTTGACATGAGCCAGTCGAGGGCTTCACTTTGCTATGGCTACAACACTGCAAACATTCCTCAATGTTACCTGGCACCCATCAGCCAGAGCCATGGCCAAAGGCAAACAATCCTGACATGGCTTAAGTAAGCCATTTAATGGCTACATGATTGCAAATGTCTATTCGTCATTGTTACAGGGCTCAACTTAATAGAGCTGCTTAACACAAAAGTAGCTAAGCACAACAAAATCATGCTTATCAGATTAAGGTTATCAGCCAAACTACCATGTCATATGTACATGTATAGATTATAACTGGTATCCTGCTCATTTCTGCTGAGCAGAAAGCTGTAAAGCAATATTTTCTGCTTAAGGGGCTCTATAAAATTGGGCCCTGGCACTAAACAGAAACAGCCACAGCTAAAAGCCAGTCACTGACAATTGTACGGGAGAACCCTGGTCACATGTACATACAATTTGTGACTAGTATCCTGCTCATTTATGCTTAGAAGACAATTTTTAAAGCAACATTTTCTGCTTAAGCAGCACTGTGAAATTGGGCCCTGAAGAGAAATAGCCACAGCTAAAGGCCCATAATCCAAATAAGACCTGCATGAAAGTTTGCCAGTAGTACTTGACTTAACGCCTAATCTTACACGTTGCCCCAGCATGCTGTAGTCAACAGCCTCAGCCAAAGGCATTCGATTTTGACATTTTGTTGACTATGGCTATAGCTATTGCTCAGAGCAGCATATGCTTCAAACGCACGTTGACATGGTGATCCGGCCATATTTTTGGAGCATTTTTGACCATGTAGCGTTTAGCATTGGTTGCTATGGGAGTTCATTTAGTGTGGTGCACACCCAGTGGTTACTGAGCACCCCACAGGGCCTCATAATTCATAAAAATTTCAAAACCTGCCTTAAAAGTGTTTCTCTTTGTTCCAGCGCATTCAGCACCTTATTGGTGGGCACGTGTGCTGTGTAAAACTCCAATATTATTATTATCATATGAATGCCATGCCGCCTCACCATGCATTTCACCACCCCCACAAAACCAACAGATACAGCCATAGCATATGAAGACAAATAATCAGTTCAATGTTTTGCATACAACCCAACAGGGATAGACAGGAATGGTCTTATTACATGTAGACTGGTTCTTCATTACTTAATTAATGAGTATTGAATATTACTATTAATACTGCACACGCCATAGCCTTTTTTCTTTTGTTTTTGCATTACTCATTGCCCCAGTTGTATTTAGTCAAGTTTACCAGACCGTTTTGAATTCCATGACTAAGAATGAGTAATTTGTGAACGTCATCTGATGACGACTCTATATTACAAAAGGTAGGTTTTTTAAATATAGAAACCAAGAAGGCAAGATAAGTTATAATTCAATTGACTTTTCAATTCGACCACCACTACTTTCCATAATGCACAATCAACAAATGTACATGTACAGTAATGCCAACAGTGTTACTCAGTAATAAGTGGAAAGAAAAAAATACACAAAGTAGGCTAAGCCCAAGACAGTGTGAAATAGAGGCAAATCCCAGAAGCAAAGTTGGAGATGGGAAGCCTTCAGACAGTACACGACACACAAACAAACATACCCCCAAACAAACCCGCAAATGACATGATGGAACATGCGTTAAAACAATTATTTTAAAAGGTAACGGCATCAGGTTGATGGTGCAAAATTGTGTAATTAGAACAGGCTGGAAACATTGATCATTTCCCAGACATTTTTTAGTCAACTTGGGTCAAGTTCACGCAAGGACCAATGGTTAACTAGTGGTTTATTTGGTGACATACTTAGGGCATGCACACAGAAGCTGTAGTGTGAACAACTCTAGTCATGTCATGTCAACGCGACCGGCAACTCAAGTAGTTATCATTTTCTTATAACTGGTCCACTCTGCACTGTGCTATGAAAACGGCTACTGATAACCAGGGATGCGACCATGCCCGGTAGGCTGGTTCCAAATAGTCAACTAGTGTAGTCCAACTATCGCTGACTAAACAGAGTTCGGGCTAACTTAGTCAACGATAGTTCTTGCAAACAAATAGTTAGTGGCCTGACGTTTCGACCCTAGCAGAGCTCTTAGCCTTCAAGAAAGACTCTGCTAGGGTCAAAAGTCAGGTCACTAAACTATTCTTTTTGCAAAGTGGAAAAAAAGTATCATTTGAGAGCAAAGATAATAATGTTCATCTCTCATTTAACAGGCATTAATGTTAAAAATGTGTCCTTTTATTGAATATGACCTTCTGCTTGGAGGAAGGATACGATGGGCAAACCTGTCCTTCAGCCGGGCATCATGCCACTAATGACAGCTCCATACTCCAAGTTGGAGAGTAAATGAACTCCAACAAGGGTGATGGTCTATGGCAGTATAATTGGCAAATTAATCATACAAACCAGGCCTGTACTCACTCAATTTATCAGGCTGTTAATCTCTCGGCACACGACATCTGGATTTTACCAGAGCAGCTTCTTCTTTTTTTTATGAATGAAAATAAATTACCACTCAAAACAGTATCATTAAAAAAAAACTACAGATATACAAAGTATTTGTTCAGTGTGTGAATTCTGTAATTTGACTCTGAGATCTCTGCCTACTGACCTAATTCACCCGACATCATCACCACAATAGTCTTGGGTCCGCCATTTAGTAAGTCAATGTGATACAGTGCTGTGTGCATTTAAGGCGACGCAGCGTTTAGGGGCCATTCAGAATAGTAAAAAAAATAATTATTATTATTTTAAAAAATCGAAATTGTTTTCACCCACCCACCCCAAATCTATACACTGAAGAACAAAGTAATGCCTCCAATGAACCCGATTTTTTTTAGACCAAAAAAGTCTCAAACATCAGTAGTTTTCAATGTTCTTTTCTGGCTTAAACAAACAACTTTATAGGTTATCAGGAATTAAATTTGGTATTATTTCTTCTTCTTTTTCAATTGTTGATTTATATACCACAATTTTGAAAGAAAGAAAAAAAATTGAAATTGTTTAACATTGACTATTCTGAATTGCCCCTTACATGCTAACCATAATTTGTACATGCAATTCAACTCCCAAAATGGCACCATGGTAGACAGTCGCCGAGTGTGTCATTGGTGTAGGTTTCGCTCTACCAAGCACCATGCTCCTCAACATCCCTCGTTCTAAACACACTTGGGGGAGAGCGTTCATTTTCACATGCTGGACCATCTCTTTGGAATGCTCTTCCACTGAACCTCAGACTAGTAGACACTCTCTCCAGCTTCAAAACTAACTTGAAAACTCACTTGCTCAGTCTAAGCTTTAAGTACCGTCATTAACAGTTCTTTTTCTATGTCCCAGGAGTGTCGTTCTGACAAACATGGTACACTACAAATGTCCATTATTATTAGTAAGGCATCGATTCAACTATTTGTCATAAATGTACACAAATATGTACATTATAGATAGGTTGCAATATGACGTAAATCAGCCATCTTTACGGGCAATTTTGAACACACAGTCATGTGTTTCACATGAGAATGGCGTGCAGCACTCGCACATTTCACAAAACTCGTTGCACAATTGGTTAGTAAACAGCGCGGCCACGTTAATAATTAGAGCGCTTGACGCGGCTGCAAGCCAAAATGCAATTATGCCCGTAAAGATGGCGTCTATCGGGAACTATCTATACACCGGGGCATACTTCAAAGGTGTTGGTATTTTCTTAGGGGGGGGGGAACTTCACTACTTTCTCATTGAAAAAGAAACGGGGCACATCCATTACTTTGTATGATATCAGATGTCCACAAACAGAATTTCTGGGACAAATTCTGTCTCAACCTTAATTGACCAAGATTTGATGTAAGCGCACTTGATACAAGGTCGCTCAGGGCGCAGGGAAGTTAACACTGAGCCGCAGGCCCAGGGCCAGTGAATTAAGCATCGGGCCTGTAAACTCGACACTGGACAAGTCCGGTGGTCTCGTGTCCTTCAATTGAATAAAAATACCTCACTGTGCATAATGTCTTAAATACATATACAAAGGATGTTTAATAAATATCTTTTAATTCCGTTGAGTTGTCTATAGCCCTTTTCACACGACGGAAAAAACGAACATTCTTTGCGAAATTTTACAATTTTTTGTAAAAAATTACAATTTGGGCTTCGTGTGAAAGGACAGTCATATTTTACATCGCCTACATTCCTTGCGAAATTTTCGCAAACCTTGCGAAATTTTGTAGTAGGTCCCGACCTCCGACAAAATCTTACGCTAGCGTAATTTTTCGCAAGGAATCTAGTCAAACCTTCGTGTGAAACGATCCGTTGTTTATTGACCGACAATCCTCGCGAAAGCGGTATTAACACGCATGCGTGAAGAACATTCGGGAGCCGACCTTTGTGTGTTAACAGACCGTCACCGGGCACTGGTCACCGTTGCGACCATTTGCCACCTCGTCCGCGATTTCCCGCCAAACATGGCCGTTTTGGGTCAAACCATCCATTTTAAATTGGGTGGTTTCCTTCTCCATAATGTTTATCAAGGCAATCGTTTCCTCGTAGTACCAAGATTTCTTGACCTTCTTACTCTTATCTTTGGTTGATGTCGTCGCCGGTCGTTTTTTGGTGGACTCCCCAACGTCTTCGTGAGTGTCAGCAGCCATTTTGAAGAATGTTTACATGGTTTATTTGTTACCGCAACACACTGTGCACACGCGACATACGTCATCATTTAACTGGTACTAGCGCTGTTTAAGAACAAAAACTCTATAGTTCAGTGGTAACCAGCTAAGTCTGTACTCTCGTCTCATGGAACGTGGTCACATTTTTACTTGGTGTCGTGTGAAAGCTTGCGAAAGCGGTCAGGCGTGGGATGACTTCAGCGCTCGTTAAATTCGTCGCAAGGAATGTTGGGGTTTTTTTTCTCGTGTGAAAAGGGCTTATGTACACTTGTACACTATATACATCCACAAGACAAGAGATAAAATTCTCTCTATTCATATTTGAACATGCGCTATTAAGAGAAGATTAATCTCAATTGTCTACATAATTTGTTTACTTATTAAACTGAGTGGAGAATTAAGTCTCCAGTTTTGATTCCGGTCTTGCCCAAAAGAATTCTGGTCCAGTAAACATTTTGAGCTACAAGCCCCATTTGGTGCTCTACAGGGGCACGGTGGCAGGCCTCGAAATAACCCACGGCACCCACAGCGATTGCCGTGGTGCCCTGTGCTTTTGCTGTGGTGCCCTTTGCAAAGTTCCAATACAAATTAACATTTTCCTTATAGAGTGCCCCTTACCAGAGGAAAATTGCTGTGCCCCTTCAAAGCGTGTGGTGGTACCCCCCCCCCCTTCTATTGTGTCTTCCTTGGGTGCTTAGAATCTCAGGAATTCTTTTGAGGAGTTAGTTCTGTACAAGAGGAAAATAGTGTGTTAAAGTACGGGCACATTGGGGGGGGGGGAAGGGTACCCTCCGCCCATATCAGGCATGGTATAGCAAACCCTACGGTCATGTGGATCTCGAGCCCAGATGCTGACAAATTGCGATAGCATTGGTCTCCAGATTTCATCAAAGTTCCAAGAACACTTCATGCAAATTAATTGCAATGCAAACAAACTGACCCCGAGAGATAAAGAAATCTGGCATCAGATGAAGACCTCCAATCCAAATTGCTGACGTGACGATTATCAGTGATAGTTCAAGTGGTAATTATTAAACAAGAAAACATTCATCCGGATCTTGATCCAAGGTTCGGATTCCTTGTCGGGAAAGCAAGGTGGTAAAACTCTGTCAAGGAAAACGGGTCTGGAATTTCCTCTTTGACGGTGAGAAGCCATTATTAGTCTGTACAAGGTGCTTTAGAAAAAGTGCAAGAGACCATTTTGAAGGGGCGCCAGAACAGGCAAGGCTCGAATTTGGGGTCAAAGACCAGAATCTTAATGGGCAAGAACTTTCTATGAAGTTTAACATGAAAACTGTCTTCATTTGAACAAGCACAAATTTGTCTCACTTGTCTTGTGGGTTAAAGTTTTGATACTTGACAAAAATTAAAAGAAATGTACTAGACTAAAAAGTCATAACACAATTTCTTTTTGTTAATGATGTTACAGAGTGATTATTCAAATGAAAAACACAATCCTGCCAAACTTGTCCGGTCGTAAGTTAACTGGCCCAACGTTAAAATAAGTGGCCTCGGTCCAGTGTAAACTCGAGCCCTGACTGAGCAACACAGGAAATTGGTGACAATTCAGACCTAGAAGACTTGACTTAAAGCTACCCTGATATATTCTCTAGCAAGTTGTGATCTGCACTAATGTATTTTAAAAGTGATTAAGTTTATGTTTTAATTCTTTGCTCCTTTTCTCTTTCCTCTTTTTCCCTCATCCCTCAAAACAAGAGTTCAGGTCCACAGAAGTATGCTTCAAAAATGGGGGTTGGGTTGGGTGGAAACTAACTAATTCTCCATTGACCCATGTCATTGTTATCCACCGAAAAATCGTTTCCCTCTGTACAAACAACACTCAATCCAGTGGAAAGAACACACTAGAACCCTCCCATTAATTCCTCTAATCCGCAATGGAGAAGTCTGCCCAAGTACTCATCCTTTCCACTTTTCCAGAATCCATTGTGGCAGAAGTTAAATGGTTCTATTGAGCAGGGTGCTGTGCTGCTCCTTGGGTCTATTCAGGAGCCTTGGTGTATTGATCTACGCCCAGAAGGTGGTATAAATAGTCTGTGATTGACTGAAAAACCCTTTGAGGGCGGGTTTTGTTTGGTGTTTTGCTGTATGGCAAAATGTTTGTTTACTTGCAGTTTGCATCAAGGATGGTGGTCAATTGTATGTGACACCATAGGAAATGGTCCTTTCTGAATAATGGCGACACATACTTGGACCGTTTTTGTTTCCATAGTTGAACCCCACCACTCGCACTGGAGAAACAACTCCTAAACTTGATTTATTCCCTACGGAACCATAACAAACTTCTCGAAATAGAGTGAACCCTTCCACAATTTTTCAGAAAAGTCCATTCAACAACCAGAGTTTTGACCAAGGGGCTTCTGGATGTCTTTTGGCTGCCCTGTTTTCCATTTCAACACCCTGTTCAATGGGCCCTTTTTAAAGCTCAGGCTCCATCACTTATTTTGAAAGTATGCGTATTTGGTATACATGTAGGGCTTCAAACAGGGCCCAATTTCAGGGCTCTGCTTACTGCTTACTGTCAAATTCTGTGCTTACAATCACCATTCTCTGCTTACTGTGCAAGTGCCAAATTTCTGCACTAGCTGTGTCAGCAAAGAATGCTAACCCGTGAAATACACTTGACAAAAGCGCAGAATTCCCTGCATCCGTAAGCGCCGATTCTTTGCTTATGGTAAGCAGAGCCATGACATTGGGCCCAGGCGGATGGACAATGGTTTTTCTGGCTTAAACAAAAAACTTTGTTGTTTAATCAGGAATTAAATTGATGATCTTGGCCAGCTTGGTACTTTTTCTTCTTCTTTTTCGTTTATTAATTTATATACTTTTCATAAAAAGTGAATTTTGATTTTCAGTTATTTCTTGTGACCCACCCACAAATTCCAAAAATTGACTATGACAATTTTGAATGGCCCCTCAATCATAAGATATAATAATGTGCACAGGTAAAGCATAAGCAACTTGTGTGGCCTTATGTGCTACAAGAGTTCTAGGCATCATAAAGCCTCCTCTATAACAATAGCTGCATTCTCTTTTTACGATTTTCGTGTGTACCAGTGAAGAGGTGAAGCTGAGTCCATCAGTGTGTACAGACTCACATCAAGGCCAGTTTGTCTGGACATCAACATGTTAAAGTGCTATATGGATCATAATAAGGTATTCAAGGTGCTTGAGCGAAGAGGAACATTTTTTAAGACAGGTATTTGAAATTTTTGAATTATGAGACCGATTTAGTGCTGCAGCGCATTCAGCAGCCACTGCCAGAAACACTGGGCAAACCTGTTCTTTTAGCAAGAAGTGTACAGGGTTCTTTTACGGGCAATACACAACACTTTACATCTTTATGTCCCATCTGAAGGATGAAGCAATAACCGTTAAGTGCCTTACTTGAAGGCACAAGTGTCAAGACCGGGACTAAAACCCACACTCTGCTAATCAGAAACACAAGAGCTTGACTTGAGGTCCAGTGTGCTTGACCCCTCGACCAGGATACGCCACTAGATGTACATCTGATCAATTATTGTTTTGAATCTGACAGCTCACTCGATCATTACACAGTTCACACCAGTACCAATGCTCTGACGGAATGTTTTCATCTGACTATGGAGACTGTCCCATAGAGAAAGGACCTACTATCCAAGTCCAGGCCTTGAACTTCGCTCCTGAAGGGGCACAGCAATTTCCTCTGGTTAAAGGGGCACTCTATGAGAAAAATGTAAACTTTTATTGGACTTTTGCAAAGGGCAATTGCTGTGGGTGCCGTGGGTTATTTCGAGGCCTGCAAGTCCATGAAATAGCATCTGAAGACCTCCACAATTCACCCTAGCTTATTACAATTGCCACAGAACAGATGTGTTTGGGGATTTTTTCATAGCGGAAACAAGAGGACTGCAGTGAACAGACTCTTCTAAAACACAGTCACTGACAGTGGTACACAATAATCCCTTTAACATCATGGTGGCATTACCTTGAAGTGGATCCAGTATGTGTTTAGTACATGGGTACACAAGTGCCAAGACATAAGGGTGTAGTAGGACAGTTGCATACAAATCCTGTATGAATTGTTCTGTTATTTGCTTTCCAAGCACTCAGTTTGGGTTTTAAACATGACACTGTTATCAATTATATCATCTCTATTTTTTCCACAGTCTGCCGAGTCTGGGTCCAAGACCTTTCTAGTCTGTAGTCCATGACATCCCTCTTTCTAAACACTTAAGGAGACGGTTCTTTTTCACATGTTGGACCATCTCTTTAGAATGCTTATTATTTCAACGGAACCTCAGACTAGTAGACACTCTCCAGCTTCAAAACTAACTTGAAAACTCACTTGTTCAGTCTTAGCTTAATGTACCGTCATTAACAGAGTTCCTTTTTCTATGCACCAGGAGTGTCTTTCTGACAGACATGGCGCACTACAAAAGTCCATTATCATCATTATTAAAAAATTCCAGGCGTGAGCATATGTTTTATGAACATGCAGGTTTTTGAATAGTCTGTCTTTGCTTTCACTACCACGTCTTGCTTTATATCACCAGAATAACCAAGCTGCCTCTATCATTTTAATAACCAGCCAACCCCTACTTTCTGTAGCAACAGTGAGGCCATCTGTAGCCATCGCATGTCCAATCGTAACACCCCGCTGACAGATCCCACTTAGCCGTAGTCTCTCAATTTGATTTCGAAATCAAACTTCCAAACAGGATCATGACTTCACAGCGCGCCAATGCCGTAAGAACATGATCTCGCACGCTGCGTATTTCGTGCAAGGTCTGCCTGGAAATCGGCGTTGGTAACTTTTACTGTCTATGGATTCAGTCAAGCAATTCTACAACTGCACGACAACTGCCAGTTTGACATTGAACATCTATTTTAAGAAGATTGCTTTATTTGATTTAGTCTTCTACACTTTAAACAGGCAAAACAATAAGAAGTAACTATAACTAGTGAATTTGCCGGTACAACCATGTGTAAATCTCTTTTGGGAGGAGTGTTGACTCTGACAAGAGCAGGTGTGGTCTCGACGTTTCGAAGAGCAGAGTACAGTGTTTGGAACGTTGCGACCACACCCAGGGCCCAATTTGGTGGCACCGCTTACCACATAGTGTAGCCCGTGTGGCACCCTGGAAAGCACAGGAATCTTGGGATGTAAGCACAGAATTCTGCGGTAAGCAGTGCTGTCCCTGCTCTTTTTTTTCAGAGCAAGCACTCCTCCAAAAAAAGATTTACACATGGTTGCACCAGCTACCGGCAAGTTTATCAGCTACATTATAGTTACTTCTTCTTTTTTCCGCACCATGCAGAGTTTCAAACATCACAGGTAAAACACTACTTTATCGACCAAAGTTACAAAAAAATAATCAATAACTATAACCGGCAAATATACAATTAAATATACAATATATAAAAAGACAGACGAGTGACTGGTATGGAAGGACAGGTGACCAGTACACGTACAAGGCCCTCCTAGCACAAAGATTTACAACTAATTAAAACAAATTTATAAACCCAACCCGTCCCTCAAGATAAAGTGGAGAACAGCTGCATGTTAAGGCGGGACGGTCAATTAAAACTACAATCAACAACAGTGGCAACGGCAGCAGCGGGACGGACAACCACGTAGGTATTCCTTGGCCCATCCCTTTTGTATCCACAATTAATTGACTTCAACGTCTATGAAACTTCTTCTTTCTTTTTTTAAAGCAGGACTGGAATTTCATCTTTGAAAGGGCAAGGCCGTTTTCATTTTCTAAAGGGCACTTCAATTAGAATATCTTGAAGTCTTTGGGAAACCTACATTTGTACGAATGGGCACCAAGGCAAAGACCAGGGGCAAAAGAGGCCATCGCCTCCGTGTAATTCCTGACCTGAAAAAAGCAAATGCCAAAGACATCCACGTGCAGCTTCTAAGCAAGAAAACTTTTTAGAATCCTTGCATCAATGTCACGCACAGCTACTGTTTGCATACAGTCGGCCATTTTGAGAGTCAAATTGCATTACAAACATATGCTGAGCATAAAAAACTACTTGCGTGTCGCCTTACATGTAAATGCGCACTGCTTCAGATGAACTGGGTCAATATCAGAAACAGTTGAGAATGCATGAAAATTATTCTTGCTTGTGACTATTTTCCAAATAATTTTTCACCCAGCAAATTCAACTATTAAGCAGTATTATACTACTAAGTACATAATAGCTCTGGGCTGTTATTCACAAAGAGCTAAGATTGATCTTAATTGCTAAGCAATGTGTGATGTCACAATACAAATCACTATGGTGATACTGACAACTCATCTTAAGATGAATCTTAAGTGTTTTGAGAAATCCAGCCCTGGCTATTAGAGTACTCAGATTTGGTTAATTTTTCTTTTCAGGGTGTATTCAACTTGAACTTCTATTTACATTTTATCAAAAGTTTGCAGGTCATCCACCGCTAAAACACACTACACTTGTTTACATTTGCATTCCCTCTGAAAAACAGAACTATTCCCGACCAATTAGATTCAGCAGCAAATCCTGATAAGCCTCACAACCTCGTACTCACTTATAAAGTGGCTCGTTCAATGCCTTATTGACCCCCGACCTCAAACACTTAAAATATACAACTCAAGAGCCTTGAAGCTCTGCTGTAGAATCCATTTCCAATAATCAAGAAATAAATATATTTTTTCCGGAAGCTTATTCCTCGGATCAGTTCCCCGTCCATCCATGATGGATCATTTCATTGTGAGATTATTAGGCCAGGCAGCCCTCCGACGTGGGAAAGCTAATTTGACTAAAGTCACAGCCAGTATGGAGAGGTTCACACGAAACCTCAAAGAGGTCGCAGGATGTACACAAATGTATGTTACCAGTCTGATGGGATAGGGTGGTTAAGATGAGGGGGGGAGGGGTGGGATGGGGTGGTAAAATGAGGGGAGGGTGGTGGAATGGGGTGGTAAGATGAGGGGAGGAGGTGGTGGAATGGGGTGGTAAGATAAGAAGAGGGGGTGGTGGGATGGGGAGGTAAGATGAGGGGAGGGGGTGGTGGGATAGGGTGGTAAGATGAGGGGAGGGTGGGGGTGTGGTGGGGGAGGTAAACTTATTTACAGTGTTGTAAGTAGTAAGTACATGTATAGTTAACAGATCATGAAATTAAAAGTCGTACATGCTGACAGATGTATCCGTCTTGTGAGTCAAGCATGATCACATTTAATGAGTAAATTTTGTCACTTATCATGAAAGGAATAAACAGTAGGACGTCAGCTTTTTAAAATTTATCACCCACAAAATTTAATCATCACAACAATTTTTATCGTCACACCATGAACATGAAATTTAACACGATACATAATGGGGGAAAAAACCCCAGATGTAGGCCTAATTAGAATGGCCAATCATCCACACAAGTGTCATGAGGGGTTTCCAAGAATGAGCAAAAATTGACAAACCCAGAGAAAAAAGGTGGTCACACAACAACATTTTTGACCACCTTACAAAACATCCTAAAACTGAGATATTCCACACTTCCAATTAAAAAGAAATATCAACTGTTACAAAACATTCCAAGGGTGACGTCTCAGGAAACCCAAAGGGTTTTAAAGGACATCTTTGGAGACACCCGCTCCTTTAAGACTTGCGGTGCATTTCCACAACCTTTTCAAATTAGTTCAAGCCACATGTGGTACATTCATCACGCTGCGAAACAGCACACTATCAAATTGCTCGGGTGGGTAAAAACTGTACAACTCTGCTTGGCGAGCAAAGGTTGTAATTATCTCTTCTTCCTTTTTTGTTTGTTCTCCTTTTCTTTCCCTCACTATCTTTTCCCCATTTAAATGTGACGCTTAACAAATTATGCATGCTGTTTTTAAAAAGACAGCCTTGACAATGAGATGCTTTGCCCAGTCATCTTCTAACCCAGCGGCCGACTTTGCTTAACCTTTCTTATCACCTGATAAAACTTTTGTTTGTCTATCCCTGCAAACAAGCACATTTGTTTTACATATTATCGGATTATTTGCAAATAAATACTATGTAAATTGTAACCGTAAAACAGTCCTCAAATCTAAAAGCTTACACACCTGTTCTGACACCGGTATGCCAGTATTAACTCGCAGCTGGAAAAGTTTGATGGGTCTTGTGATTTTTAATTTAATATCTCACTGTGTAATTATCTTTAATAAAAAAGAAATCATGTTTAAACAGTTGACTGTACCGACATAAGACAATAAGACAAACGACATGATGAAATATATATACATATATGTTAAACTGTGCAGAAGTTTTTCTTCCATTTTAATTCTGGTCTTGTAAAATATTTTCTGGTCCAGTAAAAATGTAGAGCTACAAGCACTGTGATCTTGTGGATTTTCCCTCCAAATTCAAGCCCTGCGATTGTTGCAATTGTTGCGATTGTTGCGATTGTTGCGATTGTTGCGATTGTTGCGATTGTTGCAATTGTTGCGATTGTTGCGATTGTTGCGATTGTTGCGATTGTTGCGATTGTTGCGATTGTTGCGATTGTTGCGATTGTTGCAATTGTTGCGATTGTTGCGATTGTTGCGATTGTTGCGATTGTTGCAATTGTTGCAATTGTGGTGATGCTGCATTCACCAACTGAGAATACATTGTTGTGGCAAACTGTGGCGAACTGTGGCATACGTGGCATACATGTACGTGTCCTCCTCCTGTGATCTCACTATATTTATGAACAATCTGGAAGACAGGAAGGGGGGATCTTCTCTTTCTTCAAAGTGATTCAGGGCATTTCAGGATTTACAGACTCTCTGTAGTCAGCTCTTGAGCACTGCTTTAATAGGAGTACAATCGAAAGTCCCAAATCTCATTTTTCTGAGTATTGTGTTTCTTTGTTTTGCTGTCCTGTTATAACAACTTTCTTTTTAATGTTACAAAAAGGAAAGTTGGCCAGACTCAGCGATCTTGTTGTAACGAGAGTTTACTGTAATTACATTGTGTACCACAAAAAGCGAACTGAAGGATTGGCCAAACATGCAGTTCTTTTTTTTGTACAATCATTTTATACAAGTCTTTAAGTCTTACTTCCCTTTAGTGTTCAGAATGTCTTCCAAGAAATATCAGGGCAATACGTCAGACAATTTGGGTTTGAACAAAGAAAAATTGACTGGAGCGGGACTTGAACCAGCGACCTCCGGATTAACGTACCGGCGCTCTACCAACTGAGCTATCTAGCCCTATGTTGGCGGTCTCCCAATTAGTCAATATCTTTGTTCGGTGTGCCAGGCTGGATAGCTCAGTTGGTAGAGCGCCGGTACATTAATGCGGAGGTCGTTGGTTCAAGTCCCGCTCCAGTCAATTTTTCTTTGTTCAAACCCAAATTATTTTTAAATTTACCCAGTCAGTTTCCCCTTGTGCAATACAAAGACGTGGAAATACCCTGATATCAAGAAGAAAAAAACCCTGACATTATCACAGTCATGGGAACAATTTAAGCCAAAGTACTTATCTTGACATTCAAAATATGGTCAACTTTATAATTGCCACCTTGAGCACCTGGGAGGTTCCAAATGTCAAGAAGCCAATTTGGACGCCCGAGACTTCTGGCATTCGTCTCCCCTCAAAGTAAAGTCTACATTTCAGGACCAGCTGGAGTGAAAGACCCAACATGTTTAATTATCTCCTGATGCATAACTTTAGAGCGAGCATCTTCTTTACAGTTTTTTGTAGACCGTACCTGACTAATAACACTGTCCGATGTACATTACACTTACAGTAGCTAAAACTTCTGGTGCTGTTTTCGGTTACTGAAACCATGGCCTGAAACTATCCAAAGATCATTTCCAATTTGCTTCTGGCAAATCTGATCTGTGTCCCAGTTATTATTTTTCACAATATTAATAACAACAATGTAACCCCATCAAACAGTAAACATCCTCCAAATGAACACAATAACTGTCTAAACATAATAAAGTATGGCTATCAATGCAGTTAACTTGACTTTTGAATTCATTGCACTGAAACAGCCGACGTTCAAAAATCAGGACATCTTTTGAAATGGTATGAAAAATGTTATAAAATATGACAGACCAGTCAAAGACCTTGCGGACCAGTAAAAAAAATCGAGCAAACTGGTCCTGCTGGATAGTTTTTAAAAACAGGTTAGGGGCAAACCCTGTAGGCTATATTCAGGGTGGGATTATGCGAAAATGAACAGTCCTGAAAATTCTAAACGACTTCCTGTTGGTCTGGAGATCAAGCTCCCTGAAGTAGCTTCTAAAGACTCTTTACATCACCACAAATAGAATGTACAGGTTTGATCATAACAAGAGCTGAGTGTTGAAGTCTACGTTCCTCTCCCCTTCATTCTACAAGAAGCTTTGGGGTGTATTTATTTAGTGAGTAGTTGCTTTGTAGTTTGGTGGAGTCTGGTGCCCTACCTTGACAATCCTAAACCCGGATTAAGTTTCCATGGATCTGTGTACAAAGATTACTGGGGGAGGGGGGGGGGGTAAAAGGCTAGCAATGGTGGTGCTAGTGGAATTGTGAAGGGGAGCATTCACAACTATTAAGCCCAGATAGAGACCTGCTCAGTGTCTGCAGTTTAAATCCATTGGGCTAATAAAAAGTGGCAGCCAACTGTTGTTCTTTTACAAGTATTTGTTGCCAATGTTTGCCGAGTGGATAGGACCTGCCTGATACACACTCACTCAAATGGACATTAGAACTCTGGTAAATGTTGAAAGTTTGTTTACAAAATGGCAGGCAGAAATACAATGTATTTTTTTTAGCTTTCCACTCCAATGCCATCGAGGTAACTTTGTACATGTGGAGTGAGAATGGAAGTGTGTGCTCAATATGAACTGTATTGCCCTTGTTTCCAGGCTCGAATTTGGGGGGGAAAGCAGGCCTTGTAGCTCAGAATGATTACTGGACCAGCAATCAAAAGCAAAATGAGAAAAAACTTCCTGAGTATCAGGCACCAAAGTATGAGAAAAATTATCTCATGTGTCTTAAAGGTTATTAAGTATACCTCATTACTCAACAGAATTGAAAAGTTAATTATCAGACTCAAAGCCAACATTTCAACATACTGTAGCTCGTGAGACATCAGAGGTATTGCAATTTATTTGAAGAAAAAAAAAACAACAACTAAAAACAAGATCACAGGACACCTCCGGTCCTGAATTTACTTGCCCTGACGCTAAAATCACCGGCCTTGGGCCTGTGGTCCGGTGAAAAATTCGAGCTCTGTTGTTTTCGTGTTCATTCTTAAGACTGTCACTAATTGTTTACACCTAAAACAGAAAGCAATTACTTACTTTCTACTTACAGATCTAATTAGAAAGTATCATGGACCTGTATACATGTATAAAACTGGTATGGGCCAGAGAACTGTTGCCGCAAGTGAAAGATTGTGATTTATATCTATTACACCTACCCGAACCTCCCCCCCCCCCCCCCCCCCCACCACCACGCAAAATTGCAAGCTTTCAAAAAATCCCATCTTCATCTTCAGTTTCCGTCAACACATTTCAATATCTATTGGGTGAAAATAACGTCCAATGTCATTTCACAGTACATAAAACAAATATAAAAATAATAAAGTGAGGGTAAAACATAAAAATAGCTTTGCCCCTGTCATTTGTTTCAGGTGAAAGTTACGACCCTAGTCTTGAACCGTTCCATAAAGATCACCGCCTCAGCTCAACATCTTAGGTTGTTTTATTTACATCTCAATTTATTTTGTCCTACTCTTCATTTCCTCATTTCGACTCGATCCACGCAAGTGATTAAGAGCGTGGTAAACAAGCGCAATCTGACGTCAGGGATTTTTTTTTTTTTTTTTTTACAATCCCCGTTTACGGGGATGAAATCAGCTTAATCAACAGCTGATGGCAAGACCTTGTGGACGTCCAAAGTGGTTCTTGAGAAGGAAACAGACATTGGTAAATTAATTTGTTTGCGAAAACATCTTAGAAAATAAATTCACATCAACGACATGGTGTGGATGGGGGGTGAGGATGAATCATGGGTCTGCTGGATTAAATATAGAACGTAAAAGAAAATGGACCATGTATTTTGTAAGGATGACATGTACATACATCTTAATTCCTCCTGGTTTTCCTCAATATGACTTAGGTTCTCAATCCTTCAAAACCCTCCTTGTTTTCCTCAATTGACTTACATGTAGGTCCCAAATCCTTCCGCATCCTCCTGGTTTTCCTCAATATGAGTAAGGTTCCAAATCCCTCAAAATCCTCCTGGTTTTCCTCATTAGAACTAAGGTCCCAAATCCTTCAAAATCCTCCTGGTTTTCCTCATTAGAACTAAGGTTCCAAATCCTTTAAAATCCTCCTGGTTTTTCTCAGGAGACTATAACAAAATAAATTAATTGGTGCATTTCGGGTATGAGAGTACAGTAAGAAAGACCCATTAAAGGCAAAGTTAGAATGCCGATGCCCTGCAAAGTTCCCCCACCCACCAAACCAACCCCCAACCATATCCCCCAAGAAGCAACAACTTTTTAAAAATTAGTTTACATCTAGCCAAAAAAAAATTACCCTGGCTTCTGATCTATCATAAAAACGATTTTAAACATAAAATGTTAAGAAATAGACCTTATCAAGTAATAAACCACAAGAGAAACTGACTGGGTAAATTTTAAACTCATACATAATTTCAGAAGTCACGGGTTCAAGTCCCTAGTCAATATTTCTTTGTTCCACCTCAAATAAAATAAAATCTAAGAAATGGAAGTGTGAATCAGGCTATCATTATACGGGACACGTCTGATGACACATAAATCGTCATCCATTATCCTTCATTCCCACAATTTTAAAGCTCGCTCACCAGAAGGGCATTGTTTTGTTTTGCCAAGAACAAAAATCCTCTGCTTTAATTTCAATTCAGCAAATCAACATTTTCTAAAATGTGAGAGCCTTCTTTGGCCAGAGCATTTCTTTGGCTGATAGACACACGTTCCAATTTCGGGTTATTGAATCTGTTATGGTGAAATCATGCGTGTATGTCCAATGATGACAGAGTATGGAATTTGTGGGATATTACTCCAGTATTCGTGGTAATTGCCAACAAAAAGGTTCATCATCGGTAACACTAGTTATAATTATTCTATTTATATCCACAGTATGTTACACATCGAAATTCAACAAAGTCTCCCGAAACAAAGTAATAATAATAAAATTACTGGCTTCTTATATACATGTAGCGCTCGTATCTGTCACTCAGTGACGCTCAAGGCGCTTCAACATTCATTTTCCTACAAGGTATATGGGGCAACATTTTTTAAGTATGAGACCTACTAATAACAAAACAATAACAACAATAACAAAAACACACAGACAATACATCAGAAACAAGATTTGAAAAGGTCCACGAAAAACACAATCCTCTGAAGTACAAAATGTGTTTTTGTCATTCAGCACAAATAACCAAGTGTGAAACCATTTGATTAACTCTCCTGTTCAATTAATATACAGATTCTCTCTTTGGGATGCAACTTAACAGTGCCGCCTCCCCTATCACTTCATAACCAAGGGTGACAATCATTGGATCCAAATTTTAGGAGGTGCATTGAAATGAGGGCAAGTCCCCCTTTTGACAACCCCTGGAGGTACAGCTTCCAAGGAGCCTCTGGGAACAGTATCCTCAGAACTAGACAAGGGCAGGATTTCTTTATATCTGAAGAAAACAACAGCTGCTTTCTTTTCACCGAGCAGACATAAAAAAAAAAGTCTGAAATCAGATAGAAGTCTGAAATTTCTCATCCTTGCGCAACGGTATAAGTTGCTCATGTGCAACCAATGCAGGCCTGACACATCATTCTTGTGAGGGGTGAGGTAGTTTTCCTCTGTATTAAGGACACCTCTAAGGGAGGGGGGAGGGGAATTACAATTTCTACTGGAGCATTTCAAGGGTCATCAAGGCAGTGACCAGGGGGCGTGGAGGCAATTGCCTCTGTTGCCTCCGTCAAGTATCATGGTTTCGTAGACTGAATTCATGAATTAATGTTAATCTCCGCGTACCATTACCATGGACCTGAAGCTACAACTATACAGCTACAACTGGACTTGAAATTCACACTGGACCTCAGGCCCCTGTGAGGCCAGTGACTTTAGCATATCAGGCCAGTAAATTCAAGACTGGACGGCTCTTGTATTTTTCAATTGAATAATAATAATTCACTGTGTAACACCATAAAATACACTGTAAAAACAACTTGATGGTCAAATGTTGACAAAGAGATAAAAATCTTTTACCTTTGTTGACAATCAAAGAATACATATACAGTACCCTCAAGACTGTGACAAATGTGGTATTACCTTCTCTAGAGCTTATTCAAACAAAAACAGTTTGTTGAAATAGTTAAAAACTACATGTATGTAAATAGTTGTTTCTCCTTGTAATCTTGATCTTGTAAAAACACTTCTGGTCAAGTAAAAATGTTGGATTTTCCCCATTAATTCAAGCCTTATTGTCAATGCAGTTACTCCCAACAGCCTTAAAGAGAAGGTCCTTTGGTAATTACTCCAAAAAGTACTGACCATAAAAACTTACTTGGTTTAGATCACTGGAGAGCTGTTGATAATTATAAAACACTGTTAGAAACGCCTTCCTTTGAAGTAATGTAGTTTTAGAGAAAGAGGTCATTTTTCAAACAAACATTTGAATCTGAGAAAGGCTTTAGGCATGAAGTCTTTCTCATCAGGCATGTGTCATTATAATTTTTCTTGCAACTTCCATGACCAAATGAGCCCAAATTTTCACAGGTTTGTTATTTTATGCAAATGTTGGGATACACCAAGTGGGGATACTGGTCTTTGACAATTACCAAAATTATACGCTGCCTTTGAGTTGGATTTAAAACGTATTTTAAAATGGATGTAAAATAACCATCATTCTTAAATAAATTATGAGTTTCTCCATTTCTCAGCTGCATTTACCGAAAAAACATAATTGCCCAAATCACAGCAGCGCTAAAATCCATCCAGCCAATCTGCCAAGCATTGATGTTGTTAGAATATCAATATTTCTCTTTAAAGAAAAAACGGGGGAAAAAACATCGATTGACTTTCCAGCAACATCTCAGCTTGTTTGTTAAAACAGTATTGTTTTCAATCTGAAAGGAATGTGTATTTTAGCACGGTGGATAAACAACAAGCGGAATAATTTTGTTGTCCATTCAATTACTTGGATACTAGACAGTAAAACAGGTCAGCGGTGCATGAAGGCACGAGGCGAAAAAACACAGGGAATCAATTAGATTTATGTGTGTGGGGGGGGGGGGTAGGGAAGGAGTATTTTTGTTGTCTTTACTTCTCAGTGGATCCCGTTAATATCTGCGACCGCAATGACAGTGAGGTATACTCAAGGATAATTATCACGTCATTACATCAAGCGGATGGCTTGGTGATAGCTTTAAAGATGGATTGCCGTGATTAATGGACGCGGTGTTCCTACAGAAGGGTATGTGGAGGGCACTGCATTAGCAGTGTGCTATGACGGAGTTCTCAATCATTGGTCTGACGGGCACAATTGATGGGAGCGGTTTGTTTGAACATTTCAGAAAGGTTCGAAACCTACCTACATTACAGTAGGTTATTAGTGCATTTTTGTTTTTAACGATATGTACCACGTACTAATTTTTTTGCTGATGTCTCTCTCTTTTTATCTTATAATGGTTACTTACACACTTTCATTCAATGTTGTATACAACTTCTTGGATTTTCATTTCACTTTCTGTGTATAAAGACCATGTAACCTTTGTTTACAAAAAGAGTGACCCTGTACATTTCAGGGCCTTTCTGGCAGACAAGATATGCTGGTCATATGAGAAACTATACATTTTGTTTCATAATTACTACATAAAGTCAAGAGTTATAAAATTAACAGCCGTGCAAGTTTTGAGATGTGCCCCCTCTCTACGAACCAAAAGTGAATGAAATGGTGCAATCTCAGTAAAATATAACTTGTTATGTTTTCTATGTACCACTGGGCTGTGTACAAATTGTGCCTGCAGGAAGTCTACATGTACATGTAGGCTCTGTGGCTTTTTTGTGGACATGTGATCTCCCAGGTAAAACGGTTTTTACATGTTTACACAAACTTAATATACCAGTTTGTGAGTGAACTTTTAACACGGGCCTATCAATCAGAAATTCCGACATATAAATATCAATCAAATAAAAGGGCTGGTTCAATGTAACAAGGTTAGAAGATCTTTTGAAAAGAAGTACACGCTTTGTTACTTGGCTTGCAAAGAAATCATTGTAAAAGTTAACAAATCTTTAGGAAACCACAGAGCGGAGCTACAGGTAAGCTTTACGGTCATGCACATTTGCCAAACAATTTTCAGGTATTATTTAGTGAGGTAGACGAAGGTTTACAGGTGTGCTCTGAACATTAATTATCTCTGCTGTTAGGCCAAACAAAATAAATGTTGCGTTTACGGTAATGGTCTGAACTAACAGGGACATTTTGTTTCCTTTTATTTATTTATTTTTTTTTTTTTTGTTCGAGTTCTTTTATTCCGAGAATATTAAAGTATTAATTGCTTTCCCATTCATTCATAGTCCTCATTTGTATCGAGAAAAACAAATATCTGACCTCCCAAAAAGTATTTATTAGGCCAGTGCAATTTGTCACCAAATGCACGGTTTGAATATAGTTCATGCAGCCTCGTTGATCCCTCTTAAGGAAACAAGTAGCGAGGCAGGCAACCAGTTAATCCATGTGGAATCCTTTGTGTGTATGTAATGGAGCAATACACTCCTACGACTGGCGTACAGTGTTGAACCATGGTTGAACAAGTAAAAGGGATCTTGTTTTCCCCCCACCTATGACAGACTACACGTCAAACACATAATTGTCACAGATGATTTTGTTCGTACGTTGTTTGGAGTTGGAAAAAACTCTCCACCCCTGACCCCTTCGCCGCCCCCCCCCCAAAAAAAAAAAAGAAGAAGTTTGCATCGGGATGAAAATGATGTGCTCAGCTTTTTTGACAGCTGGAGTGTTTGGTTCAAGTTTTGGGTCCAATAAGTAAATTTGTACATAATAGAACCCATCGGTGTGGGGAAGTGGTGTAAGCAGTGCTCATTTAAAACTAGCAAAATAAAAATAATAAATATTTTGAGGTCGACTGCGAAAAAAAAAAATATAATAAGCACAACTGTGTTTGTTTGAATAAACACTAACACATGTAAGAGAAGATTTATCTCGTTTCTTTTTATGAGTTTTAAGTACACTTCATTACTCAATAGAATCGGAAGGTATCTTAGCAGACTCAAAGTCAACATTTGAACATAATTTGTTTTTGTTCAAGATATTACACAGAACGATACCATTATTCATTAATGTTAAAAAACAAAACAAGAAAGCCAGACTTGTCTGGTCATAACTTTACTGGCCCAACACTAAAACTACTGGCCTCTGGCCTGCCGTCCAGATTCAAGCCCTGCAATGGTACACTGCAATTTCCTTCAAAATTTGTGTATTTGTACAGAATGTTACAAAAGCACTAAAGCCCAGTGTTCGTCACTTATAAATGCAGAAAAAGCAAGATCCCTAAAGGTTCAAAATCATTTGTGTTTGAAGACTTGGCAATTCCCACAAAAATAATAAAAAATAACACATTTTGTGTACTGTTTTTTTTTTTTTCTTCTTCTTTTTTCTAAGCACTTACCAGGTGTCATACGTGCGATTCCCTGGACACTGGACTGACATTTCCATCACTGCAATTACGTCCAGCACTCCGCCTTGGGTGGTAGTCCTCATCATCCACGTGAAGCATCCTGTCCATGGACTCACTCTTGGTGGTCACCAGTGGGAAGGTGTTCTTCCCGAGGTACCGATTGACGGAGAGATGCTCGCTGCTCCGGCTCTTATACCGAGTTTTATCCCGCGAGTTCAGGGCTTCAACCCTGCGGTTGTAGAGCCGATTGCGGCTGTCGAAATCCTGTTGCTCCTTCTCAAGCTCGTCTACTTTGGCTTCCCGCATCACCTTGAGGATGAAGTCTCGGAGGTTTTCAAGAGGGTCGCTGGGGGCGGCTGCTGCAGCTGCTTTCCTGTCCAACAGGTCTAACTCCCTGGCACTGTATCGCGGTGTATCCGGTACCTGGTAGATCTGATCAAACTTGGAGTAATCTATGTCGTACTGCTTGTCGTTTTCACTGTGCAAGACGACTACCGAGCTGCTGAACCGGTAACCCCACATGATCTCGGATGGGTTGTACGAGGTTCGCGCCTGAGTTGTGAGTCCCGTCTGCTCAACGATCCCTTCCAGGATGACCACGATCTCAAAATCGGCGTTTTCTAATCCCCTCGCATTGTATTCATAAAGAGGGCTGTCTTGGTCAATTTTGTGTGAAATGATGATCGGCCACACAAGAAAAATACGATCCTCTCCCGTGTCAAAATCTAAATCCATGTTGAATGAGTGCAATGGAATGATCTCGCCTTCGGCTGTCACACGCGGTTTAATAAGGTACGTCCTTAGATGGGCTTCAAAGAGATGCGAGTTCCGGATGTCGCCCACCCGAAACATGAAGCATAGTTGCCCATCTCGCTGGGCTATTACAGCATTGCGACTGAACTTCAGCGTAGCCGCACGCTTTTTCGGGCGTGCAATCTTAGCGAATATGCATCCGATCATGACAGCATCAATCAAACAACTAATGACTGACTGGACGACGACAACGATAATTGCGTGAGGGCAGGCTTCAGTAATGGTCCTAACACCGTATCCAATAGTTGTCTGTGTTTCCAAGGAGAAAAGAAATGCAGCAGTGAAGGTGGCGAGGTTCTCCACACACGGTTCTCTATCAGGGTCTGTCATGTTGGTATTCTGTAAGTGCAAATCGCCATGCGCAGCTGCGATGATAATCCACAACACACTGAAGAGAAACCAACTTAGCACATACGCTAAAGTAAACACGGTAAGGTTGTACCGCCAACGTAGGTCCACCAGCGTCGTGAACATGTCGGCGATGAGCCGGAACCGCAGATTCTTGACATGCTTGTGCGCAACGTTACACACGCCATCCTTACCGACCAGCCGCTGCATCTGCTTGCGGTTGCGGAGCTTCCGCCGCAGCCGGTACGACCGGACCGACACTTTCCTCTCATGATGGTTGGGCAGGTTGGCCGCGATGCCGTTGCTGCTGTACGCACTCTCTGAAGAGTCGCTGATGTTGCTTGCCCGTCGCTCATCCTTACTCCCGTTTTTGTCTTCCAGCATATTCACATTCTCCTCATTCTGCATGGTTGGAGGATCACTAGTGGAATGATCAACCTCATAATCCTCCACGTTCCCGCAAACAGTGTTTGATTGTTTAGAACATCCAGTTTCACTCATAGATGAAGGGGAAAAAAAAAGCAAAAAAAAAGCTAAATGATTAGACTGCAGTAATGGACCAACACTCTAGTCAGCACTTTCCAGATTAATCTTTCAGAGTGGTTTGTCTTCCTGACCTCACAGTTCATCGGTTCACCTTCTTGTGATTTCCATTTTGATAAATCCTTCGTCTACTGTTCAGGACCTGCAGGAGTTGAGAGGTAAAAAAAAAAGGTTAATCTTCAAACGTGACAAGTGAAATTCCAGCGGAATGCGGCAAGTTAGAATCTCCTCTCTTGAAAATAGCTGAAAGATCCACATCAAATTGACTGTGCTACATTCTACATTACACCATCTAGACATCATGTATGTGTGTCTTGTGTTGAATGCATGCAAACTGTATGTCATTGCACAGTATATCGTATGTTTAAATGGATAAACTTGCAATTGCACTGAGCATCTCCACATTCCATTTAACACTCACATTGTTTGGTTGTTTCCATTTACAATCCATAATGCAAACAAAGACAAGCTTGAACAATTAAAAACTTCCTTTGACAAAAAAAGCACCCCAGATTTTGACAATTGAAAAGATTTTTGGGTGTAAGGCACTGGGAGCTTTATATATTGAGAGACTGTTGTGCATCAGAAATGGGTGCTTTATCTGTGAGGTCATGAGTACATTGCAGAACACTCCCTCTACATACAATTCATTATTAATGTTAACTACAAGAAGTTAAAGCCACATCCAATAGCTAAAGCTGTATCCTGAACCGACCCGATACAACTCACAAGCCCTGTACCTTGTTCTTGTCAGGGAAAGGCAGTATTCCTTTAGTAAAGGGCACCTCTATATCAGGGAAATCTAAGATTTATTGTAAATTTCTACTGGAACATTTCAAAGGGCCCCATGGCAGAGACCAGGGCTTAATTTCATAGTGCTGCTCACGCACAAAGATTAGCTAGCAGTCCTAGCACAGCAACATTTTGCTGACGAGAATAAGGTTAGCAGCCAAAATCCCATGTAACATGTACCATCTGTGACTGGTATCCTGCTAATTTTTGCTTAGCTGGAAACTGTTACGCAATATTTTCTACTTAAGCAGCTCAGGGCCAAATTTCATATCTAGCTGCTTATGCAGAAAATGTCGCTAAAACGTTTTTCTGCTCAACAAAACTTAAGCAGGAAACAATGTGACAACATGTTGGACATGGTATTTTGGGTGGTAACCTTATTCTGGTGAGCAAACCTGGTTTGTGCTTAGCCACTACTTTTTGTGCTTAAACAGCTTTATGAAAGTATGTCCTGGGTCATGGAGGCAGGTGCCCCTGAGGCCTCCATGACGTACACAGGTGTATCAGGCCTGAACCCAGACACAATCTGGACCTCCTCTGACATGTCTGACCCCCAATGTACGCTGAACCATTTAGTCTATGCCAGACATACTAAACATTAAACAATTCTACAACATCCGATCTTTTAAAGCACACTTTGTCACAATTCTACATTTTGCCACAATTCTAACTTTTCTTTGATTCGAATAAACATCTAATAGAGAATGTACATTCTGCAACTCATTAAATGTAGGGTCAAAGATTGGGTAATACACCGAACATTAATTACCATGAAAACTTACTTGGTGACATAATTTTCACCAAGTAAGTTTTTATGGCAGTTGTTGATAGTATAAACTACTTTTTATGAAAGAGTTTCCCCTTTAAAGCATTTGAATCTCGATAGATCTAATCTAAGTAGATTTCTGAGCGTTGGTGTCGCATTTGCGCAAATGCTGCAGCCAGAGGTGCAGTTGGTACCTGCTGTCACCTCCCAAACTTGAATGGATGCAGTGTTCATGTGAAAATACCAATGGTTTTTTGCTGTTTTCTCAAGAAGTAGACACTGTATTCAGCCGATTATTTCACATGTGACTTTTATTGTATCTTTCTTTTTAAGTCTGCCTATAAATCAGCACACCCTGATAATTAAGCCTATCTACAATCCCACCTTTAAATACTACATTCCCTTATTAATTATTCAACAAGGCACCTGACATAAGGAGCTCCATCCTACAAGGACAGATAAAACAGTTGATCCCCCAACAATACCCAACACAATAGCCCAGGGATTAACGCTGAAACACTCCCAATAAAATTCAATTCACGAAACTCCACACAAGTCGAACTATAATGACCGGCAACATGTTGACATCCTTATTGAGAGTACTTGACAGGTCTTGGGATCGCTGAGGAAACTGGGAGACCCACGGAATGAGAAATGAAAAGAGGATGCCTGCATTTGTAAAAGGCAAGCCTCCGATTTCAGATTCTGCCGGTTGGATGAAAACAGGTGTGAGCATGCATCATCGTCTTGTCTTATCTTTTACGAGTGGGATTGGGAGAAGTGTGCCTCCAGCAGTTGCCGACTAAACAAATAAAAAATGCAATACGGTACTTTTGCATATTTGATGTCTTGCAGAGTTTCATTTAATAGATGTTAAATTTGATTGGGGATAATAATAAATCAAGCATTTTTATAGCGCCTCTCCCAAGGATCGAAGCGCTTAACATACAATTAAAAATATAAAAACCACTTTAAAAATATATAAATAGCATAAAAATACGAGATAAAAATATTAAGCACACAATCAGGATAGTAATAAAATAACGAATAAAGAATATGGTTGGTTTTACCCATACACCAATGTGTGTGAAACACTGTAAATACTCAGTACTCAGGGTGGGATTCAAACCCACGACCTTTGCCATTCTAGAGCAAATGTCTTACCACTAGATCGCCGGGATTGCCCGGTAGCTAAAGAAGCAGTTCAGATCCTATATTTTAGTTGCGAGTAGATGTTAAATTTGCATCTGGGATATGTGTAAAAACACTGTATACTAAGTACTTTCCCCATTCCCATGAAAGGGTTTTGTTTGTTTCAAATTTCAATAGATGGACTAAATGCATCTGTGATAAAGAAGAACAGTTTTGCTTTTACTCTTTCACTGATGCATGATAAACACACACTGTATACTCCATGCTTATAACAAGTCCTGTGGGGGGAGAAAAAAACCTGATCTACTCTGGTATGCCAGGAGGTTATGGGTTCGAATCCCACCCGAGTAATGCCTGTGGGATTTTAAACCACAGGACTCAGGAAAGCACCAATTATACACTGCTTTTAACTCATCAGTGTAACAGTTTACAACAAAAACAAAAACGAAAAACAAACAAAAAAACAAATTATAAAACAGCAGTTTAATTTGCAGGATAACTGACTAGACAGGTGTTTTGAGTTGTATATAAATCTAGAAATTAGCATTGCATATAAGCAGTACACAATATCCATAAAGGAGTGTTGACTAACAGAGGGAATTAATTAATAAATGGTCACAAATTATAGTATTATATATATAATCACCAGTGCTGTATAGATTGTTCCCAATAGACGCCATCTTTACGGGCAAATTGCATTTTGGCTTGCAGGCGTGTCAAGCGTTCATATTATCAACGCAGCCGCGCTACTTACTAACCAATCGTGCAATGAGTTTTGTGTTCTCACGCAAAACGCATAACTGTGTGTTCCAAATTGCCCGTAAAGATGGCCGATTTACGTCATATTGCAACCTACATGTATCTATTGTATCAAAGGAAAGCATTAGTGGCAACTGACTTTGTTGAATTATGAAAAAGCTGGGTATACTTTGGGTAACTGTCAGAGACTCACTTGGTGTATCCCAAAATGTGCATGTAATAAACAAACCTGTGAAACCTTGGGCTCAATTGGTCATCGAAGTTGCAAGAAAATAATGCAAGAAAACAAAAACACCCTTATATTGCTGCGTATAGAATTGTGTGTTTTCAGATGCATGAGAAAGGCTTCCATGCCTGAAGCCTTGCTCAGATTCATTTTTGTTTTTTCCTCTTCTTTCTAAAACTAGATTACTACAGTGTGTAACTTCAAAAGGTGTCGTTTCTAACAATGTTTTATAATATCAGCAGCTCCCCAGTGCCGTTTTTTGGTCATTAATTTTGGAGTAATTACCAAAGGTATACTCTCCCATTCAGAAACCATATATTAATATTTATATACAACGCAAGCGAAACTCTCACATAAAATGTACTCATACATATCGAGCAATGTACACGTACACATCAGGATGTTTCTACACCCCCACACACCAAGTTGCACATTTTTAATTGCATTAATTATCGAACCACAAAACGTACATGTATGAACAGACAAGAAATTACAGTAAGTGATCCCATCATTCTCCTATACATGAAAAGCGCCGGGATTGATTGTACTTGTTATGTAGTAAGCCTGTAATGGCAGTGGCCTGCGGCAAAAGACGTCATGCACAAACAAATCTGAAAACGAAACTATCCAAACAAGCTTCGGTCTGCCCATGCCCAGTCCGACCATCGTGTGACGAGAGCATCGAGTCCAAGAGGTTGCGACACTGACAGGTTTTGTTTTATTTTTCCCCCTTTTCCCACGGCGGTTTCGAAATCTAGAGTAATCTACTCTCACAGCCTCACCACTGTCGGACAAGAAATAAGGGAGTTGGAACACAGAATGTAAACTGAACCCCATGCTGTTAGTAACACAGTGTAATGGATTAGGATGCATAGCTAATGGCCATATCTCAAGTCTATTCATTGCTACATTATTTCTCCAGTACTCCTGCCTGGGCATCGGGAATATTTTGTCCTCAGACACAGAGTCCAGCTGTTGAATTGTTGAATATTTATGTATAATTTGATTTTTTGTTCATGGATGCAACTAAACCCAAAGTTGTTTTTCAGAAAGTACTCATCTTGGGTTTGATTAAGTGCCTGTAAATCAAAGTGACAATTTAATTGATCGATCTAAATTTTGAAGGCACTGTTTAAATCTTACCGAGAGTGGATTCATTTGATTTCAAGCTGAAGGATTTCTATTGCAATATTTATTATTTGCATTGCTTTGCAGGTTAAAAGAAAAAGGTTTTTGACATTCAATAAATAAAAGTTTTGTACAAATTAAAAGTAAAACAATTTTTTTTTTGAATGAATGAATGTTTGTATCAACAAATACATCAGTAGCTGAACATATGTGTGTAAAATTGATGCCATTGAAAAGTGTCTAACATTAAAAATAAATAGCAATTTTTACAAAAGAACTGAAGAAATTGATGCTTTTTAATGAAAAAAAGAGACGTGCACAGTCTACTCACAAAGTAGGAGAAAAACAAAACAGCAAGTATAAAAACCATATCCTCATGAATGTCAAGTCCCTCCTCAATGTCATTTACTTAAACGCTTTTATTTCCCAGGAGGTAAACCTTCAGGTAATATAACGCATTCAGATGATAAATATGTTTTCAACCATAGCAGAATCTTTCTCAAAGTCTTTCTTTCAGCTTTAGAGAAAGGCGACTCAACCATTGGGCTGAAACTGGGGGCCATTGGGCTGAAACTGGGGGACATTGGGCTGATGAAACTGGGGGCCATTGGGCTGAAACTGGGGGCCATTGGGCTGAAAACTGGGGGCCATTGGGCTAAAAAATGGGGGCCATTGGGCTGAAAACTGGGGGCCATTGGGCTGAAAACTGGGGGCCATTGGGCTGAAACTGGGGGCCATTACCTCCTTTTGCATTTATACCACAGTTCATTTTGGTTGGCAGCATTCTCCCTTGACAGTGGTCCGATGTGCGAGTGGCACACCATAGTGAAATAGTGGTCCACTAGCCAAATGCTAGTTAAAACACCGGAGGACCAGTCAAAAGTTTCTCCAAAGCCCATTTCACACTACCTACAGTACATTTGATCTGTGTAATTGACGACCTTGTGTAAAAAGTCTTCTACAAAGGTTCAAACTGATCCGGAGATTCCTTTCACACTACAATATCTAACCCAGAGAAAAAGTTAACCCAGTTCCATACTAACACCGAGATTGGTGGGTTGTTAACCCTTGTCCTGGGCCGGGTTCAATTTTACCCGGATTAGCCGCGTTTGGGTTTGTTAATCCGGAGAATTTTTAGCCCTGAAAAGTGTAGTGTGAACGCTCCACTTAATCCGGAGAATCTTTGTGTTAAATTTGTCCTTAACAGAACCTGAAAGGGGCTCAAGTGGTCCTGGTTCAGTGTTGAAAAGAATTCCTATTTTGGACTAGTGAAATAGCTGGTGGACTAGTGAAACAACAAGCTAACTGGTCCTGCTGGCATGTCACCGGTAAAGTTAAGGGCAATTCCTGGTTAGCGAGCAGTTTGTTAAAAGATGTATAAGTCAGGCACGATATTTGGTCCTTGGGGGAAAAAAGTAGACATTTCATGAAGTACAAGGGCTGACCTACATGTAGGCATGGTGTAAGCTCTCAAAGACTTTTCTGATTTTTCCCCAGGGCAATACAAAATCGGAAACCAGACTAAAGTAGGAAGATTATCATGCCCGATAACACTATAATTAAAAAACAAAATCAACTAATTGAATAAAGGTATCCTTCCAAGAACCAAGTGGTATCATCTCTTTAATTAGATTACACCTGGAACAAGTTCTTGGCTCCCCTCAGAAACATTCCCCCCCTTCGTATGATGACCAATCAGTCTGATCAATTCCACCACACTCTACACTTTCCAAGGACCCTCAGACAATTCATTGGACTGGGAGGGGGGGGGGGGAGAGAGAAAATAGGGAAGGACACTGCGAGACATGTCAAGATCCATTTCTCCATGCAAAGAAATAATCAATACCTGACACTTTAAATCATTTGTTCATTGCATCTATCTGGCTCCGAATGAGCCAGGACAGGAATCTGTGGGTGAATCTTATGTCACGACACAGACAACATTCAGAATAGGCAATGTTGAAAACATTTGATTTGATTTATATTTTTTTGACACACCCACCCACCCCAAATTTCCCAAAAGAACAAAGTAATGCCTCAAATGAACCAGATATTTTAGACCAAAGGTCTCCAACATCAGTAGTTTTCAATGGGTTTTTTTTCTGGGTTAAACAAACAACTTTGTAGTTTATCAGGAATTAAATTGACGATCTTGACCAGGTGGGTACTTTTTCTTCTTCTTTTTCAATTGTTAATTTATATACTTTTTTAAAACTAAATTCTAATTTTCAGTTATTTCTTGTGACCCACCCACCCACCCACAATTTCAAAGAAAACAAAATTGAATTTGCACCTACTGATTTGTTATTTCAGTTTGTTGCAAAAACAAAACAAAATGGCTGCACTGTGAAGGTATTGTTGGTGGTATTTTAATTTAAAAGCTTACTAGATTTTCAATACTGGAAGTGGAACTGGTACCAGAATGTTCTGTGAAACTCTTCCGTCAGAAATTTTCCAAGACTTCCAAGAATGAGTCTGTTTTATCACTTGAAATGCAAAACCATTGAGAACGAAAGTTATCGGAAGAAATCTATTCTCATGAGAGAACTCGTTGCTTTTTCAAACACTCCGGTTCAAACCTGTAGCGCAACTTGATCAAGACGTCAAAGACTCTGTAACGTGGGTGGCGTTAATGGAGCGTAGAAGTGTTTGCGAATACCATGCAAAGTATTAACACGGTCTATAAGCATTTACCTACATTTTGAAGCATCAGAGAGTATGCACAATGGTGCCAGTAAATATCCCACCATTTGAAACTGACCTTGTTTTCCTCCACACGAAGGCTCGGCAAAAAGCATAAGTGCACGGAAAACAAAAAAAGCGTTGCCTGAAGTGGCAAGGGCGTAAATATTGAGCGTGTCTGCCGAACTTTTCCGGTGGGTGAATCCACAATGTCTTCCCCCCCACAGCATCTGACAAGAAATTCACCTTTTGATTTGTTTTCTCAAAAACCAGAGCTGAAAACGTTTGTAAATTTGGTTTTCTTTTGGTGTACTCCCAAATACACTGTTGGTCTAATCAATAAAGCAATGGATGATAAAAACTCAAGACCTTATACAGAATATAGACTCCCCGTACCCAACAAAAAAGGTTTAACTACGGATGTCCATCTTCCATGACTAGCATCTTAACTTCAGTTCTCTTTACACAAATCAAGGTTCTTGTGGGGCATTCTGGAGCCAAATCAAGCTGAATTTAACCAAGGTCCTGTAGCATGTTTTTTACTTGATATTTATGCTTGGTTTTAAAAGCTCAACTGTGCAATCTGGAGCATTTAAAATGGTGTCATTATATTTTCATTTTGTTGTGAATTTGATCTAAAACCAATGAAGATATTTTGTTTGTCTTTGTTTTTATTTCTATTTTTTTTATGGGGGGGAGGGGGGTGTTGTTCGCTTGTAATTTGAATTTGGGTGCAACAGTTGCAACTGCCCCAATCCACTAGCTTATGCATGGAAGGTATCTCAAATCCTTCAATTAAAACAAACTGAGATTAGAATGAAAACAAAAAGAGGCTGGCCCTATAACGGTATCGGCATATGTTTGAGAATCAGCATTCAGAGCAGCTACGGGGCACAAGACCAAGATGGCGGCGAGATGAATTGTTCCTCCAATGCAACCTCTATTTAAGGTCACCTCTGTAGAGGGCAACGAATATATCTATTAAAACATTTCCAGGGAGTTGGAGGCAAAGAGCAGAGAGCGCAGAGGCGATCGTCTTTGCTACTTCAGTGTCTTCCAAGACCTGGGTGAGTTTCTTTCCCCTTATGTACTGTATGTCTGGCAAGTGCAAAACATCACGACACAACTTAAAGGCATGGCAACAATCAGATTTTTCATCTCAAATCTAATTTTGAAATCAGATGGTATGGACGGAGATTTTTTTTTCTCCATTTGATCTCTTTCACCTTGTGCTTGAATCACACACACACACACACACACAAATATTCACAATGAACATGATGAAGTATGATTCTTGAAAACTACAGAATTAGAATGACTGCAAGTTTATGATCTCACAGTTGAACAGGTTTTTTTTTATGTATTTTTTTTTAATGAAAAGTCGCCCAACACAAGGCCAAAAGACACTCTAAGAAAGGCTACTAGAAAAAAAGACAATTTAAAGAGAGAGAAGGTATTTGTTCACATTTGTTCGCACTATGCAGAACACACTTCCCCACAATGCGCGCCAACCATTTCTACAATTTTGAAAGTCAATACCTTTGCCAACCCCTTTCGACTCCCAAAATGGTGGACAGGATTGCAAGGAGAATGTACAATGTCAGTGCGGCGGGGCGTCATGAAATGTGTCAATACTCAGTCCAAATACCCATGCTTTATCAACCCTTTCTGACATCATCCTAAAAACCACCAACTTGGAAGAATCTCCTCCGGAAAAAATCCACTGATATATCAGCCCTTTAAAGTCTCTGATGTAAATAATAAAACTGGAGCATAGTCACAAAGTACAGGAAACCTATGGGAGACACACAGCAGTATACAGTTCATCATGTGCCATGTCAGCAAAGAAAAAGAAAAACACACCAGAAAATATGATGCCCATCAGTTACAAGTATTTAGGCCTACGCCTTCTGGCGACAAGCTCTCATCTTTTTTTTAAGATATGGCTAATTGAGTACAGCATTAAAGCAATTTACAGCTACATTCTACTCTCGCTGTTCAATCAAAATCTTCAATGTGACACTTTTACCGTGGTTTTCAAGACCAAGTACGAATTACTCCGTTTAAGGGGAAGGTAGTTTTCCTACCTGTCCTTCATGATGGCATTGTATCATTTCAATGGCCATGTTCAGACAGCGTACTAAAGTTAGACCCGAAACGGTTTACTTTACAGGCAGCGGGGGGCGGTCGTCAAAATAAAACTACCTTGCATTCAAACAGCTCAAAGTTAAACCCAATATGGTTTATCTACGGTTTTAAGAGGTCAAACAGCACCGTGACCCAACAATTCACAAAAGCACGCGCACAGCCCTGTTGAGGTGCAAGTTGAGGTGCACATTGAAGCGTACGTAGGGATATTTACTTAGCGACCTTACACAGGTCAGCGGTCATCTGTTGCGAGTTAAAACCGTGCTAAAGGATAAACCCAAAGTGGTTTAGAGTTAAACCACCCTCGCCGACCGATTTTTCATTCGAGTTCAACCCCATTCGGTTAAGTTTTAAGAGCGTTCAGACACACAAAGTTAAACCCGCGTGAGTTAAAACTGCCTTAAAACCGACTTAAGTACAGTGTCTGAACGACCTCAATGAGAAACAGGGCATTAATCAGGGACATGGGGGCAATTGCCTGCTCAGGCCTGCTCAGGGTATCTGCACACATAAAAAACAAATTAAGACTTTCTAAGACCCTTTTAATGCTTAACTTCACAAAATTTAAGTCCAGAAATAAGTGAATAAAGCAGGGGGAGAAACAGCTCCAACTGCTCCCTTTTTGTTTCTTTTTAACACGCAGCGTTACTTGGTTCTCTTTGAGCTGATAGGAAATTCAATACCACTTCATCCAATTTTTTTTAAGACCTCGAACTGCCTCCCCACAGTAGTGTGGGAGGAGTCTACAAACTTAGATCAATACTTACCTGTAGAGCCACTACTAATGCATTGTCCCTAACCGACAGAGTTTTGAATACACAATAGCGCCCTCTTGGGGCCTACCCACCTCGCCGCCATGTTATCTTTCTCTTTTCTCAAAGGCGATTAAACCACCTCCAAGGAGGGTCGAGCAACTGAATTTAATACTTTTTAATGCTTTTTAGAGCCTTAAATTTGGATAGTTAAATTTAAGACTTGTTGGTACTTTGTAAGGATCCGCAGACACCCTGCTGCTGTACATGTACACAAGTTTTGCCCCCAAAGTCTCTTCCACAATCCAACAAACCAGACAGATATCACATTCACAGCTCTTTATCGTCAAGTAACAAACCACAAGGGAGAAAGCTCTATACCTTGTCTAATGACAAACTCTATAAATGTGGCGTCGGATATCCGTGGGTGGTGTCATTTTCACATCGTAAGAACAGTTTGTATGCAGGTACCCATACTTATTATGTGCACGTTTTATTTTTAATTGGACGCCAGTCATCTCGCCCCCAGCAAAGTCGCCCCCTAGTGGCCCTCTGACTCTTTTTCCATGCAGCATAAGAATATCAGTACAACAGTTCATCATTCATTCTTTGAAACATTTCAGAATCATCTTTTAAATCTTATATTATAGACAGTAAGTTGTTTTTTTTCCTTCAGTAAAAAAAAAAAAAAAAACTTTATTCATATTACTATCAACAAATATGAAACCTAGTAAATTTAAAAACGTTTCTTAAAAAAATAATAATAATTATTATTCAGAACAAGAATGTGTAATCAGCAAATAAAACTTGGATTAAAATAAATCAGTCATCAAATTCAAACATTAAACACTATAAGTTTCTTAAGTGAACTTTTCACAAAATGCAAGCAAAAATTTAACCACATTAAAATGTTGTATTTATTTTCTCACCAAATTCTGAATTGAATACAAAATGCAAACATTTGTCCAAAAAAAACCTTGAATCCCCTTCAAATAACAAATGTGGATTATTGTTTATGTTTTAGTTCTCGGGAATAAAATAAAGTGTGTGGGGCTCCCTTTGACTGGATGATGTTTTGCAGTTGGTAAACACTGTATCCCTATCACAAGCTTGAAAGGGGACCACCCTAATCCACTTTAGGTATTAAATCAGATAGGTTACCTTTAATCTGGTTCACAGAACTTCCTTCTTTTGAGGAAAAAAGCCCCACCAGGAAAAGCTGTGCAACCTTAACTTATGTTATTGCATTTCATATCTATAATTTATTTGGAGGACTTTTATTGGGTCTGTACTGCCTGTAATGTTGTGAATCTCATGAGAAGCGTGAATCTGTGAGTTTGTTAAAATGGTCAAAATGAGAATTTTACAATAATAAGCCAAGTATTCCAATTGTTTGCTGTGGTCCTCGACTCCTGGTTATTCTTCTGTACAAGTAAGGGGCCATTCAGAATAGTCAATGTTAAAAAATTTTGATTGTTGTTTTTTTTTCTTCTTCGAAATTGTGGGTGGGTGGGTCCGAGAAATAACTGAAAGTCGAAATAAAGTTTTTATAAAATTTTAAAAAAGTATATAAATTAACAATTGAAAAAGAAGAAAAAGTACCCAGCTGGCCAAGATCGTAAATTTAATTCTTCATAAACAAAAAGTTGTTTGTTTAAGCCAGAAAAGAACATTGAAAACTACTGATGTTGTAGACCTTATGGTCTAAAATATCTGGTTCATTTGAGGCATTACTTTGTTCTTGAGTGTAAAGATTATATTATGAAGAAGGCATTCAATATTTAAAAATCGAAATGTGGGGTGGGTGGGTCAAAACAATTTCGAAAAATAAAAAAAATATTTTTTTTTTTAAACATTGGCTATTCTGATTGGCCCCTAAGTTAGCACAGGGTCTGTATCCTAAAGTGTACTGCACACTTGACAATATTCAGTTGTCAGTGAGCAGATTTTTATAAACTTTGGCAATGACAAGATAAGGCACTGATCTGTGAAACTTTTTATCGCATTTTGTTCTCTAATCTGGCGTAACGTATGTCAAAATAATATTAAAAAATTGGTGGAGCCAAACTGTAACACAAACACTGGTATGTTTATTGTGCAAAGCCTGGGAAGGAATGGTTGACCATGCATGAATTTTATGGGATTTTGTTATCGTAGAAACTTACGCCAAGGCCAGTGAAATAAACAGAAATTGACACATACAGTCCATATATGTACTGTACAAGATTTACACTACTAGCACAGCAGTGCTAACAACAATCGGTTTGTGGAACCTTCCTATAAAAAGAATATACATGTAGTACTAGGCATTTATAAGCCACTTTGAAACATTGTATCCAAGCGCCTTACGCTATTAACTACATGCACCTCCTGTTCAGTGGGTCTTTTGAAGCATTCCTGAAGCCATCTCAACTGTTTATTAGAGTATGCAAGCATTGGTAGCCATTAGGTGTGTAGCTTGCTCATAATTCACATCAAAAATCTCTACACTCACAGGTACCCATTTACTGTGATGAGAAGAAACTATAGTGTCTTGTGAATTTTCCCCCCGAATTCTTCGCTCGTCCCCAGCGCCGTGCCTTAAAACCAAAGGCGCTGGGATGGGCAAACGTACATGTATCAAGCACGCTCATTGGTTAATGCTCAGTCCCGTCATGCATCACACTCACGCTGCAAGCACTGCACGCATGACGTACTTCCTGAACAAGAATCTGTGCAAGCTGATTAGCCCGTCCCAGCGGTCCTGGATAGGCCGCTGGGGCCGAGCGAACCCGAATTCAAGCCCTGGATTGTGTGCACGACTACACAGTCATATCAGGCTTACGATCGCAGCAATCAAAATAAGGATTGGTGATGAAAGGGAGGGGGGATTCAAGTGCGGTATTTCAGACAGAAATATTTGTATGCCAGAGTTGTACTGTTTTATAATTAGTTAATTTTCAGATTAATAGTAAACTCAAAAATATCTACTGATCCTGCACTTTGTCAAAAAAAACACTATCAAGTCAGGGTTGAGCATTGTGGTTAAAATCCTTTCTTTGCAATTGGAAGGTTGCGAGTTCAATTTCCAGCTGTGACGCAGGTGCATTTTTCTGCCTACAAAACAAGAAATCTTGTAGACTAATTTGACTATATTGCCCATTAATTAATACATGTAGGTCATCATGGTCATATTCCGACCCACATACCCAAGCCAGACAACCTCACTTGCTATTAACGGTCTCCCCTATTAATGATGTTAGCTTTTCTGTCGCCATAAAGTGCTTGACAAGGACACAGCAGTCAGATCAAACTTTTAACAAATATGCTTCATGTAGGAAAAAATGGCTGATAAATTTACATGGTTAAAAAGTAGTTTTCTTTTAATAGTTCAAAAATTTACATATCAAATCTGCTATTGCTACATGCACAAATTCCTTCCTTCGTGTCGTGACATAAAAAGTTGGGAAGACCTTCCCAACTTTTTATGTCATGGGAAGGTAACTACCTTTCCAACTTCTTATATCATGAAGGAAGGAAAGTTGTGCAGAATTTGTACAGCAGAATGCAGGTATGCATTCTGCTCTATACCAGCCAGGCTCCTTGTGGATGATACCCATGCCTACATTTTTATGGTTTCAGCCCCAGAATAAGATGGCAACATGCCCCTGGTGGCAGTTGATTTGGGTCGATAGCTCAAATCAGTTACATGTAAGTGTTGCCCTCACCTTGAAGTGGCCATCCGTGGCCTTGTGATGTTAGGCAATCTCTCATAAAAAAAAAATGGAAACAAATGTGTGTGTACGGCAAAGTTCACCATAAAAACATGATTTCCCAGAGATATATTTGTTTTTAAAATCTAGGCACTTTTGATTTAACATTTTCAACCAATGTCCTTAATCAACTGTACATTTTGATTTTGTTTTGCTTTTAGGCATTTTAGGTGATGCCTAGGGAACATAACGCCTTGTTGCAACTTGTTCTTCCACAGAAAGCATCATTTTTTTAAATACAAACATGGTCACCATGACTAGCCACTGTGCTGGCTTTACTGTGGTCACCGGAGTGTAGATCCTGAAGGGACAATTAATTTTCTGTAAATTTGCATTTTGTTCTTTGATGTGCTGGTATTTTTTTAGACCAGTTAAATAATATCCCCTTTTGAATGTGAAGCAAGTATGTAATTATACCATGGCTAGATTTACACAGCCTGGGAGCCCATGACGTCTGTTGCCCTGGTCTTGGCCTTGGTGCCCCTTCCAAGGACTTTGGAAGTGCCCTGTGCAAAATGCCTAAGTTGCCTTGCACTCTCAACAATGCAGGCCTTTGATCAGTTAAATGTCTTTTCATTTGTAAGATTTACACTTAGTACAGATGATTTTTTTCAAACTTGGCTCGTTCTTGATGATCCAGCAGCCGATTTCACGAAACGCTAGGATTAATCCTATCTCGAGTTAGGACGAGTAACTCGTCCTAACTTAGGATTAATCTTAAGGTTCCCAGTGCAAGGCTGGGACTCAGCCTAAGTCCTAAGATTAATCCTAAGTTAGGAAGAGTTTGGTGAAATCGACGGCAGGCCTGAAATTTTCATCTATAAGAGGGGGCAGGGCCATTTTCATTTTGCAAAGGGCACTTCCAGTGGAAAATCTTACAGTCTATGGAAAACACCTGAAGGGGCACCAAGGCCAAGACCAGGGGCAACAGAGGCCATGGCCTCTGTATATTTCAAGGCCTGGTGATCAATTCTTGATTTAATGAACCACGTCATGGCTAAAAGGTCTAGAGAATTGAACTCATCAGTGTTCTCCCATCCTAACACACCTCTTCGCCACTCTTTTATTCCCTTATACATGTACGAGACTGGAATCTTCTTTCACATTGTAATAACCTAATAGATAACTAGATTCTTAATCACATTTAGTGTTTAAATCTTTATTGAAAAGTTAGATTTGTCCTGAAGTCTAGTTATATTGCAATTCTCTATTGGAAATGTTCTGAGGGATACAAATAATTGTCAAGTAGCCTACAGACAGGTCGTTCAGACACAGTACTAAAGTCGGTTGTAAGGCAGTTTTAACTCATTCGGGTTTAACTTTATGTGTCTGAACGCTCTTAAAACTTAACCGAATCGGGTTGAACTCGAATGAGTTAAATCGGTCGGCGAGGGTGGTTTAACGCTAAACCACTTTGGGTTTATCTTTTAGCATCTTTAGTGTGTGGACAGAATAAAAATGACCACATCCGTTTTAACTCGCAACAGATGACCGCTGACCTGTGTAAGGTCACTAAGTAAATATGCCTATGTACGCTTCAATGTGCACCTCAACAGGGCCGTGCGCGTGCTTTGGTGAATAAACCGGATGTTGTTGTGTTGGGTCACGGTGCTGTTTGACCTCTTAAAACCGAAGATAAACCGTATCGGGTTTAACTTCGAGCTGTCTGAACGCAAGGTACACTAGTTTTATTTTGACGACCACCCCCCACTGCTCGTAAAGTTAAACTGGTTCGGGTCTAACTTTAGTACCTGTCTGAACATGTCCTTAGTCTAATACATATTTTACAGTCCATTTCCTCATTCATAATGCACTGCACACTAATAATGAATAGATAGTGGACATAATGTACATGTACTGCTAGTGTGGCAGGAGATTCTGGTCTCTCCCCTTGGGAGATTCTGTCCCCGATACGGCAAATTGTGTAGAAATTTGTCTGATAGCACCCTCTTTTGAATCCATTTGTTAGCCCATGTTAATTTTTTGCATGAGAGTTAGCACTCGGAGACAAAATCCCCTTTGTTGTAGCGCCCTCTCTGACGCGTACTTATGAGGCTGACATTATAACATATTAAATTGCCATTTTAAATATTATGAATATATTGAATTGCCCCCCAAAAAACAAAAATGTTTGCATCTAGCTCAGTGGAATGCCTCCCACTTATAAACCGACACGCCCCATATGTGTATCCCCAATGCTGCCATTGTTGTTGTTGTTACTGTTAGTTTGGTGGTTTTTTGCAAGAATGTTCTTTTTTTTACAAAGTTTACACCACCATTTATAGCGATTATCTATTCTTATCTATTCTGTTCTGATTTGAGGCCCACAAGGATTTTTTTTAAGAAAAATAAACTCTGAAATTCATAAATGGTCCAAGTCGCCAAAAATGTTCAGTGCCAGCACAAAACTGCCTAATGAATAATGAAATACTAATTATTATTTTATGAACAAAGTAAGCCACGCAATCAGTTAATAAGTATCTCGTGTAATGCTAGTGGTTATTGTTTTACACATGATCAACTGCAACTAATACTATCGACTATATGGTACTTTTCCTTCCTCCATTTATAGTCCATGGTGATACTGACCGAGTGCATGGAGGTATTTCTACCTCCACGCTGAGTGATCATGATACTATTACATTTAGGCTGTACTATTTTTGAGATATATTGTTCCAGTGTAGTGCCAGAGTGGATACTCCAATAGCAACAATGACACTGACAGTGTTTATCAGGCGTAGCTCCATGTTGTAAAAAAGTTGGAGTTATACAAAAACCATGACATAGTATCTTGACAGGAAACGGAGATCCCAGATTCTGTTAGTGATATTTAATGGATATATTTGTACGTGGAAGGAAGTAAGGAAGTTTCCGCCATGATTGAAACGAGCATGTGTATCTATCTAATTATAAACATTACAAGGGGTACCATTGAGTTGAGTTTTGAGGTGCACTCATTTTCTAATTAATAGGGTCCTCATAAAAGTGGGGAAATAAATGCAAGTCTCTAACCTCGCGTTAAAACGGTGTAAAATGTCAAAAATGTTAAAACAGCGTAAAATTTTTGATACTCTTCCTCCCACAGCGAAATTTGAAACATGACGCCGTCATTGAACATAAAAAACAAATGGGTCTGTACATTCCTGAAAGTCAAAAGGTCAAGTTCAATATATATAATAATAATAATAAAATAATAATACAGAGCATTTACATTAGAACAGAGCGCTTTACAGGAAACGTGAACAAATAAAAGATTAAATAACTGAAGGAACAAAATGTAAACAAACGAATTAGGATTGGTCATGGGTCATGTGACAAGGATGTCTTAACTTAATACTAGCTAAGGAGATGTTTGAAAACAAGCATCAAGATCGCTTCTCTCTCAATCACAAAGGCAGGAAGCTCATTCCATAGACACGGGGCAGCCACATCAAATGAGCTTTTGATAGAATACCATCAAAATTCAGGAATGAACTGAAATTTCTCTGTACAAAAATAAACACAGGCCAGCATTTTTGGAATTTGACAAAAATTTTACACGATTTTTTAACGCGAGGATAGAGACTTGTAATTTGTTTTACCATTTTCCATAGGACTCTTTCCATGTTAGAAAATTAGTGCAGTGCAAAACTCAATTTGACCCTGAAGCCCATCAAACGGACAGGAACAGAACAATGAGGTGACTGTAATTTACCGGCGTTATTTTTACCACTTTCTGTGGCTGACTGTGTGGTGATGCACGGTGTGTGTCAGCAGCAGCAGTGTGTTACAAATCTGGTCTCTCAGTCACTCTCCTGCTCAGACCCAATTGATCATAGAAACTGAAACAAACCACACACTGACTTAATACTCAGAGATAAACTCACCTCCACTCTAGCTTGGAGAAGAAATAGTTTGGCCGACAATCGGTTCAATTATCCAGATCTCACATACGTAAATCACTGTTTCATTCCCATTATTAGAACAAGAACTCGCGCCATTCCACGCTTCGTCCAGCGTTTACACTACTTCGTTATGTGTCACCAACAAAAACACGCACTATATACGCACGAGATCCCAATCCCAATGTACACGTGCCTCATCAGTGTATTTTCCATTGATGAAAAGCAAAGTCCACACACACCAGGGGAAGACTTACTTGGGCTGATCTATATTACCATACAGGGGTGTCCGTTTATGATAAATGAGGGGGAGGAAATTGCAGCGAGAATGGGAAGACAAAATATTAATGTCGATTTGCAAAAATATGAGAAAAGGCTTCAAACAAAATGAGGGAATTTGTAATTTGAGACTTGGACTTAGGATTCAAATTCAAGCAGCTCATTATATATAGGACTCTAAAGTTTTACAAAATAACTTTGGCTACAATTTATTTTAATATTAATAATTATGCCAGATTCTGAAGGTCTGTGCTAAAAAAGCTAAACATACTGCAACGCAAGAAATAATGTGAGGGAATTAAATGTCTTCCTCAACTTTCCTGGTTAGCTATACAACTGTTCGGGTGAGCGTGTGCCGGAGCAGAGGGCGTGTGGACATCGATGACCAATATAAATCATGATTGTACAAGAAACAAACGTTTAGGCCAAACTTATATGTAATAATAATAGACGGTTCTTATATAGCGCATATCACCGTGAGGTCCCTATGCGCTTGTATAACTTATGTATAACTTATTCGCCTGATAATTAACGACTGCAAGTAAACATGTACAACAAATCTAGCTTGTAGATATGAGAGGCAAGTCTCTGGTGTATGGGGCAAGTCGGAGCACTCAAGAATGAGAGCCAGAATACGAACGCTTTTGAAGGAGATTGGGGGATCTTATTTAGGGTTTTTGGAGGTGGGGTAGGGGTAGATCTAGATTTAGCAAAGATGTCGCAGAGAAAATACATAAGATCAGTGAATTCTTCCTAGAATAAGTTTGGATGAGGTAATGGTCAGCAGGGGAGTAATGGTCAGTGCCCTGGGGGACCTTGGGGTCATAGCCTAGGAATGTGTTTGGTGTGTTTTACAAGGATAAGGGAGTGAGCTTTGAAGTGAAATGGACCACCTGTTGACAATGTTATGATTACAGGGGATAGGGGGAATGATGAATTTAGTGCCAGAAAATGAGCCTTACAATACTTTTAAAACCTCTTTTCCCCTGCACGTTGCACTGGTTTCCATTAATGGTAATTACAAAACTGATCAGTTTCACATGGTTTCACTGTGGATGTACCTCTATGGTTTCACCATGGAAGACGGAAATACATCCTTCCTCCATCCATGGTTTCACTGAATCTGAAACTTACTAAATATGAAGTTCAAATTCACTCACTAATTAATCCTTCCGTGAAATAATTCATCGAAAGCAGAGTAAACTGCACTTGGAAATTCCCACAAACTCCCCATGTTCTCCAGCCAGCTGAGCCCCCGCCATGAATTACCCCCACCCCATCCACCGCCACCCCCACCACACCCCCACCCCATCTACCCCATCCAATAAACTTTGGAAAATTCCCTTCAAATCGTGTAATGTAGTGTTTTTACGGGACTTGTGAATTGAGGGCGCTATTTCGATAGTCCGCTATTTTAATGTCTCTCTCTCCCTCTCCCCCCCCCCCCCCCCACCTCTCTCTCTCTCCCTCTCCCCCCTACCCCCCTCTCTCTCTCGTGTCGGGGGAGTCCTTTTTCCTGAACTGTTTGACATTTTTGTAAATGGTATGTAAAAAATTGAAAATGTCCGGGTCAATTTTTACTCATTCCAGCTGAAGAGAAAGTGACGATGATCAAAAGGTCATGCACTGTGTTCTTCTGCAAGAAGTAAACGTGGATTTTACATGAGTCGGGTAATTTACAATCGTGATTTTTTGTTAATTGTTTATTTTTTAGTCTCTTGAAAGTGCTACTTATTAAACTATATTTTAATTAAATTCTAATCTGCATGATTTTGAATGACTTAATGGTTTATGATGATAACTACAGACAGAGGTGTTTCTGCACAATACAGAATTCAGAAAGGTGATGATGACGACGGGGATGGTAATGGTTGATGGTGATAGACTACCGAGTGATCTGTGATTTAATAATCATTACAAAATAATGTTATTACAGAGTCTTCGGCCTTGTCTTATACTTTTTTATAATAAGATACTTAAGCTGTGATGATACATGTAAAATATATGATGTAGTTACTCTCCTCCTTTTTGGGCACCAGAATAATTGATACTATAGGGCTAATTATGGTTAAATTTTAAGTAATGTAACTTATAACTTGTATGCTATATAGTATTTAAATACAGTTCTTGCTTTGATAGAGCAATATATCAAGTTGCTATTATTCTGGTAATGAAACCCAAGATGCGTCATAATAGCCCTAATAGCCCTGGTAGGACGTCAGTGTCCATTGCAATGTATCCAACGGAGGAGTCCAGTCTGGGCTCTGCAAACTTGAGGAAAGTGACCCAGAACCATCGGGGTTGAATACCCTGACCCTTCCATGACTCTGGGTTCTTTTATGTGCACCACCAATCCTAGTACACAGGACTGCTGACTTAATGCTGGTCCCATCCCAAGGACAAAACAGTTTCAATGGTGAATCTACACTCTGCTGATCAGAAACACCAGAGCTTGAGTAAAAAAAAAACACTACTTTTACACTGCTTGTGAGACCAAAGGCGTTCTACCAGTCATCATTAATTAAAAGCTAATACACATATTTTTGTTTTTGACCTACCATTCCGACCGAAGTAGTGTAATTGTTCCTATTTATTTTCTCTGAAAAAGTTTTGATGCAAAATGAATATTAAAGCAAAGTTATCTCTTTCCTAATATAAATAAATATAATCGGGACAGGAGGAGGTGAGGGTACAGTTCCCCTGGAAGGGGGGGGGGGGGTCTTCTCCTGTGTCCACACATCATATGGAATAGAAAAAACATTGTTATTGAAGACGGACCTCTTGCAGTTGGACTTTTTCATTATTGCAGCTGTCATGTGTAAGGGTTCTAATGAAGTTGTGAGGGAGCCCTCTATTGATAAAGTCAGTAAAAAAGTTCCACTACAGAAATGCCTGTCACCTATAAAACCCAACAAAGGCAAAGACGTATGGTAATTACTAACATCTCTCTGGCAAATATAATGTTAAGAAATAAGTGTCAATTGTTGTTTCAAGACAATTTGTTCAGACCTAGAATTTCATCTTTGAGAGGACCAGGTTTTTCATTTTTACAAAAGGACACTTCCCTCTGGAAACGTTTGTGGTTAAGGTCTTTCTTGTCATCTTGCTGGGCCCAACTTAGAGCAGGTTAAGCAGTTTTCTGCTTAGCAAAACTAACCAGGACACCAATCAAAAGATGGCAGGTAAAATATGGTATTTTGGCTGGTAATCTTATTCTGGTGAGCAACCTTTGTTTGTGCTTAGCTGCTTTTTGTGCTCACGAGCAGCTCTAGATGAAATTGGGCCCTGGTCTTTTGCAAATAATCATAAAGATTAAACACAACGGACCTTACAATAGAATGCAGCTGTCAAACAGTAGCAGGCAAATGCCATAAAGCTTCAAGTGTGTTTTGATACTTTGGATTTAGTGCCTGTTCCAACAAACTTTGTATCTGGCACTTCAGCCTTATATAAAGAAGGGGAACAAAAGTACGTTATAGGGCACTCACAAGATACTTGTGCAAATGATAAACAACATACAGGGAGGAGAAATTTCCGACTTCATACTTTGTTCTGAGCTCATACTTTTTTAAAGTCTGCCTGGTAAACAAAAGATGCTGTATTTTTCACCAAATAGAGTAAGTCATGCTCTTTGATCTACTTCTCTTGGCACTGAGGATGCTGTTCCCAGAGGCTCCTTGCAATCTACAACTCCAGGGGGTTATCAAAAGGTGGAAATGCCATCATTTCAATTTGACTTCCTTAGATCTGGGTCCCAGTTCCAGACTTGTTTTTCAGCAGTGACTCTAAACCCGCTGAACATAATCAAATGGACACAGCCATTCTAGGCGTTAAAATGTTAAACTGACAAATATGATTAACTTCCTTGCTATTAAAGAGTGCAGTACATACCCGCTGCCAAGGATTCGAACCCGCCTCTAGCCATCGGGCTAGCTCTGTGGTCTAGTGGTAAGACATCTGCTCTAGCAATGCAAAGGTCGTGGGTCTGAATCCCACCCGAGTGATTTGCCTGTGGATTTTTTTTTCAGAGAGCTTGGGAAAGCACTGAGTATATACTGTATATACAGTGCTTAATACACATCAGTGTGAGGGTAAAACCAAGTTAAATTCCTCGCTGGTCTTCTGACAACGTGTTTTTAAATTGAGAAAACCTAGAAGAAAAGCAATCCATGATTTCAAACATTGTTATTCTCTTATTATATCTCACTTTATAGACCAACCTTGTTTCAATGTTTAGCAAGTTAATTTCTTATTTTGTAAACTGCTGTGATGAAAAAAATGTCTTTTATAAAACCAGGCAATTGGTACTACTAACAAATAGTATGGTCATGAAATTGTGTGCGTTTACATCCCACTAATCACTCAAACTCTACTACTATCTTGAAGTTGTTGAAATTTATCTCCTCTCGTTCAGATTTATGGTGCAGGTGACTAGAACACTCTTAGCAGTTTCGTCCATGCTACAAGCAAGTCAGTCTGATTACCCAGTGAAGATTCATAACGGTGCAGACATCCTTCATCCGTTGTTGTCACATTATTGGCTTAAAGGGTTACGCCCAGTTCTTGGAAGGAACTTTTGGTAAGTTCTTTTCAACTTTTTACTGCATCTTGGCATGTTGCCGGCACAATCTACTTCACAGAGGGCTTGAATGTTTTGCATGAAAGAACAGGAAGCTAACAAATATAAATGCTGACTAACCTGAGACAGTTTTACAAGCCCGAAATATTGTGTCACACAGCCCTCACACTTTCTCTAATGTCAAAGGTCAAGGGGAGGGATACAAAATATTCCATGACGTTCGTATGTAGCCTTAAAAATAGACTGCGTCATTGGCTTGCCCGTCTATTTTCAGATTCCTTGCCTACCCTTTTTCAATGATAGTAGAATTTCCACAACGGTACCAGACTTTTTTTTTTAGTCCAGCCTCAATTTGGTGTCACTGATCTTGATGGAGGAAAATGGAGGATTGTCTTCATAACCCTCTGAAGACTATTGTCACACTGAGGCAATATTTAGGAGGGCGGAAACCATACTAGCAGTTTTTTTGTCTGATGCAAAATGTGGCCGACACATTCATCTCAACTTTCAGTCATTCGTTCAAATTGTGTTATTGAATATATCAAGAATCACAGCCGTCAGCTGAATTGAGCATCGCTTACAATAAGAAAAATGAGTTAACTCCACAAATAATGTACATTTCATGAAAAGCTAAAAGAATCCATGTGTTGCAATCGGAAATGGTATTACTGTGAGGAAAAGTTCAAGGTATAGCAGCCACGTTTGTGGATGCAGTTCAGTGTTTCACAATGTTTGTTTGCATCGGTTTCTTTATCACTGGGAATTTCATTTTTTTTCCTCCCCCGGATGACAGGATCATCGATGGAAGTTACTTTCCTGTTTTCTTTCTGTTTCAAAGGAAACCACTAGATTAATTGTTAACACATGCTGCCAACATTATTTTCAAAGACCTGCAGCCGATTTCACGAAATGCTAGGATTAATCCTATCTCAAGTTAGGACGAGTGACTAGTCCTAACTTAGGATTAAATCTTAAGGTTTACATGCTACAGTGCAAGGCTGGGACTCGTCCTAAGTCCTAAGATTAATCCTAAGTTAGGAAGAGTTTGGTGAAATCGACGGCAGTATCCACACTTTAGGTGACCCAATCATATGAAAACCTGTGGAAAGTTGAAGAACAGTCAGTCATTGGAGTCAAAAGAAAAGAGTGAAAAAAAAAAACCAAGTATATGTTTTCCCTGTTTTCAAATAAAGGGTTTGTATGGAATTGCAAAACCAGAACTAACTATTTTACTTTTTTCTCATAAAGTTTAGTGTTTCAGAAAAAATATCTCAAGGGAAGTTTCCCCCCTGACCATCCTTATAACCATGTCGGTTATGTTCAGATCTGTGGCCATTGTATATTTTCAGTCAATGTTGTACACGCCCTAAAAACCAATCCCCAAGTTTCTGCAAGTCAGTAAATCATTTTCTAACTCTGTATTTTTTTGTGTCCAGCAGACTTGTACACAAAAAACACCTGAATATATACACACAATTTTTACAAGGTAGTAGACATAAACCCCCCCAAAATACTTAATTGAGAATGGTCTGGCTTGTTGACTGTAGAGTAGCTTAGAGCTGGCTAGCAATGCGTCATCGCTTACACATTTTCATGGGGGCCTGACTTCCCTTGATTTTTTTGTTTTAGTCGGGGAGTCTAAATCTAAATATAGAATTTCAAATAGGGCACAAAACCTCAAGATGGAGAGATCAAAACCGCACTTAGTAGTTTGTGCTCCATTTAGAAAGCTGTGGTTTTATGTACACCAATTAATAATGTTTTTTTTTTTAAATGGAGGTGGGGGTGGGACTCTTTGAATGACAAAACTTTGAAACAGAAAACTTAGTCACAACTCCATATAGTGCTGCTTTGGTTGGAAAATATTTCTGAACAAATAATTTTTTTTTTTACTGAGATAATAATAATAATAATAATAATAAATAATAATAATAATAACATTTGTATAGCGCTTTACACGGGCATTTCAAAGATGTACCTTTGTTCCCCTCGATTCCTGGCCTTCTTTTTCAAAATGGAGACACTCTCTTCTGGCATTCCCTTGAATCGTCATTAGATTTCCGAGATTTGTTTTCAACTCTACCTTTAAGGTCTTTGGGTGAGCGTGATGTACAAGAATGAGTTGTGTAATGATGTTTATAAAAGCTTAAACCTTGAGAGAAATCACCCACTGTGGGTCCTTTCTCTTGCTCAAATCAGCTGGAACGACACAAGACTAATCCTGTATTGTGGTCTGAATAATCAAGGACCTTGCGTCGAATTATCATTTTAGAACAGAATGAAAAGAGAGACTGCCAACAATTCTCTGTAACTGTTAAAATGAAAGAAAGGGATCGATTACATTTGTGAACGGGGATTTGGAATTTAAGCATTCCTGGGGATTCAGTGGTCTTTCCTTGGGAACTTTTGCAAGATTTTTGTTTGGGCTTCAAATCTGGGTTGTGCATTGAGATAATCTGAATGTTGGTCTCTTGTTCTTTATTTAAGCTGGGGGTATTTTATAAAGAAAATGTCCCGACCAACGTCCATACTTGATTTATGACCACAAAAATGTGTTCTTAATTGTCAGTCTAAAAATGGAAACCAAAGAGATTTGAGTCTTGAGTCACGAGGCATCACAAGTTTGACTCACTTCGCCCCCTTTAAATAATTCTGCCCATCGGTTAGTGAGAGGGACCAGACTTGAAGAGGATGTGACCTCGATTATGAACTTCTGGTGGCCTTTCGGCGGCCAGATGAGTAGAGGAGAGGGAAAAATTGAGTCATGACAACATCTATAAAGCTTAGTCCCCCGATGGGAGGCAGGCCGGCCCTGGGAAACTGGACTGGGAGTAAATAAATTACAGTGATAATCTCAAAGCATGGTACTGGTTGACATTCACTGAAAGTCATCTCTGAGGACATCGATTTATTCAAAAAGATTTGCCAATATTTGCAGGATTGAGGATTATAGTGGTCCAGTGGTTAGAGTGCAGGGCTTGCAATCACAAGGTTGTGGGTTCGAATCCTACCAAGCTAACCGCTTTTTCCACAATGATGAGGGTAATATACATATTTTCTTCTAGTCGAATCACAATTTCATATAATACATTAAACCAATGTTTGTATGAGAGAGATTGGCTGTTGCCAGCTTGGTGTTTATTATCCCCTTGTGGGGGTTTGCCAAGTTCCCTTGACGGGCAGATCGTCTAAACAAACCAGTTTGGGTTTAAGATTATAGAGTTCTTAATTTTCAGGTACTTCTCACTCTGCTGTCAGTGTCCAATGAAGCCAGCAGATCAACATTCTTATCAGACCCACAAACCACAATCCCACTCATTGATATGTAATCCTTACAGTGTTATTTAGAACACACAAGTTGAAATTCTTTTTTCCCTGGACAACCTGATGTTGTTGTTTCTTTCCAACTTAAGAATCACACTAACTAACTTGTTACAGTGGAGATAGTCGACTAGATAGCTGGGGTTGCCTGGTATAAGGACAGATAAAGACAGTGATAAAGACAACCGCAATCAGATGGCCTCTTTAATGCTTGACCCTCTAGAATTTCTCTCGGCTTATATACAATGGGGCTCGTATGTGATACTCATTTCTTGTCGTGACAAAAACTTGAGAAGAATCCACCCGTATACGCAACTGAATTTACTCTTGCCACCTGCGAGCAGTCCAGTGTTTGCGACCATCCCGTGCAATGTGTAACAGCCACTGGTTCGCTGCTCGGTGACAAGATCTCTTGATCCCAGCTACAGGCTGTCCCAACTGTTGTAACACTCAAGTTGGGACAGGTCCCAACTACAGTTGGGATGATTCTTAAGTTGGCACGGAACATTGACACCTGGCATTATACACGGGGAAATAGACATCAGAAATCACAAGTCTACTTTCCTTCAAGGTTAAATCTTATTTGTTTCTACTCAGTATTACTTGAGTACAAACATTAGAAAAATTTTGTGCGGTTTCTTCAAAACAGGACCATGTTTTTTATCACCTTTTTCCACCAAGGTAACTCAACTCAATGGAGTCATGCCAAAATTACCAACACACTATATCTCAACATTCCCAGAAAGTCGGTCGAAGTTCAACCTGTTTTAACTGATATGACAACCTTGGAAAATGTTATCCTAACCACTTGAGGTCTGGATAACAGCTTTGAGGGCTGAGCAAAGTCCAGCTCATTAAAGCTGAGCCTTGTTTGCCAGGGGTTCAAACCACTGACCCACTAGTTGCCCCTTTTACTTACAGCAGTAGCCAAGATCGCTGATCAGTGTTCAAATTCATTGGGGATCGGGCGGCTTGCAAAACTTCAGAAAGGAGTAGGGAAAATTAAGCAAGTTTGGGATTTATTTTGAGAAAGCAATGTCCTTGACCTACACATGTTGGACAGTTTGAGTCGATTTCTGTGAACTTCTCAGCAATGTCCTTAACCTACACATGTTGGACAGTTTGAGTTGATTTCTGTGAACTTTGTTGTGGTTGATGCTGATGCTGGAAGTTGGGAAAGTTTGAGGGGGGTGGAGACTGGAGTGGAGGGGGGAGGGTAACCACTGTGTCCTGGTAATTACGAGAGGGAATCTGTCTGCTGTTAAATTGAGAGCATTTTTCTAACAAAATAAGTCACACGCTCTGCTTCATTATAAATCATTTTTAAAATGAGTGGAATTGTTCAAGTTTAGTGAAAGCTACAATAACAAAGAGTTACGTCATGTACAACTTAACATTCTTTTTTTTTGTGCAGCAAAAACAAAAATGTCTGAAGAATTTGTATACAACTCTATGAAAATGGTTTCTGATACTATAAAAGAGATGACACTAGAATTACTAGTAGGGAAAAGAATGTGTTGTTGGTAGGTAAAGAGAAAAGGGCAATGGGTTTAATTTGTATTGGGGGGGGGGGAGGTTCAGTTAGGAAACAAAAATCAATGGCTACAGGTTGTTTCTGGTTTATTAAGGTTCTCAATATATTACATAAATTACATAAATAGTAATACCGATTCAACCACCAGTGGTTAACAAATAATAAGAGGCCATTACTAAATAAAGGAAATCAATAGAAGATATTATATGCACATATTATCACTGTAACCGGGCTGTCCTGTGTCCAAGGCCTTAAACATGTCCAGAGTACAAGTAGAGGATGGGCGAGAAACTTTGCTCTTGTTTGAGTAAAACAGTTTTTAGGTGATGTTTTTAAGCTTTGCGTGGTGTAGATCATTAAAAGAACTTTAGTAGCAAACTGGCGGGTACAACCATGTATATGAAAACTCTTTTGGGAGAGTTGTTGGCTCTGCGAAGAGCCTTTTCAGAACCAACACTTAATATTCCAATGGGAGAATTGCACATGGTTGTAGTCTGCTAGTTTGCTACTGTGGTTTTTCTTTTCTAAAACAGTTTTTGATTGGTTAAGAGCGGCGGGAACCGAGGCAACTGTGGCACAGTTGCCTCCATGATGTATCAAACCCAAGCAGGGTGCGGATCTAGGATATTTACCACCAGGGAGGGGTGATCAAAAAGAAAGAAACAAAACCTCCCAAAACATGGAAAAAGTAATTGGAAGGTCATGATGATTATGGGGGACAATGCAAGCAGATGCAAAGGATTTGGGTCTGTTAGCGAGATTTTAGGGCTGTTGTTAAGAGAAGTCTAAAGTTTATCAAATCATTGAGAGCAGGGAGGGGTGTGGACCTCCTGGACCCACCCGGACCCTAACGAGGGAATGGGAGATGGTTGCCAGTCAGTTGTTGATTGTTTCTTCAAAGAAAATCATAGGGCAGTTTTGGACAGCCCCACAGTGGTCCAAGTACTTATACAATACACAAGAACATGAAGAATAAGAGTCCATAGATAATACACCAGTAATCCATAAATAATTAACATAAAAATAAGCTGAAGAGTGTGACACTTGAAAGAGCTTAAGTAGTCAAGCTGTATGTAAAACTAATATATGAAGATGACACCACACCCTTTAGAGAAAATCTGTCTGAGTTGTTTTTAAAGACAAGTGTATAAATTCTAGTTCGAATAGAGCATCATCTTGAGTAAATGAGAAAGTAACTTAGAAATTCCATAAAATATGCGATTAAGACCTTAATGTGAAAGTACAATTTGACTTAGACGAACGATTCTTTGCTACTTTCATCGCAGATGAAGAAAGTTAGTTTTGTTGACAAAAATAAATAAATAAATGGATTTCTCTGAAACTGTGAGAACATCAGGTGCTCATTCAAGAAAACGGCATTAGATTTACAATGTAGATTTATCGTTAAAACCTTATTACAGCTGTAATAATTGCATCTTGGATAAAGAATACTATGTTGGTTTTACCCGTACACCAATGTGTGCTAAGCACTGTTTTCCAATGCTCCCCCAAGTTTCACCCTCCCAAAGGCCAGGTACCCCCACAAAAAATCCAGATACATGTAGTGCCCTTTGAAAAAAAAAAAAAAAAAAAAACTTTTTCTGGTCCAGTAAAAGTTTTGAGCTACAAGCCCTGCAGTCTTGTGGATTTTTTCCCCTAATTCGAGCCCTGCTGAGTACTAAGTGTGTGGATGTTTTACCTCTGCAGGACTCAGGAAAGAAGCAATACATATTACAGCACTTTCATCACACATCGGTGTAAAAGGTAAAAGCCAAAATGTAATCAAGCAGAAGAAGTCTGTCTTGGAAGGCTTTGCAACAACTTTATATTACACAAAGTAGGCTTCTTTTAAGATTAGGTAAAACATAAATCAATAGACCAATATCTACCAGGCCTGATACTTCACAAGGGGGCATGGAGGCAATTGCCTCCATGCCCCCGGTCATTGCCTTGGTGCCCCTTGAAATGTTCAAGTACAAATTTATGTTTCCCTCAGATGAAGAGATGCCCTTTACTCAAAAAACAAATTCCTTGCCCTTACACCAATGAAGTATCAGGCCTGATCTTCAAACACATCCAATACCATAGATTCTACCCTTTACCCTGTTTATGAAATCTTTCTATTTACTCAGAGGAAATGCATTATAGAATTGTTATAACCCATAAAAAGTATTAACAAGATTTGGTTTTGCGCTACACCATTGTACACTCATCAGGGTTCAATTTCACGGCTCTGCTTACCACAGAATTTTACGCTTACGGTGCCCTGTAAAGCATATTTAAGTATATGAGCCGTGAAGTTGCACCCTGAACTGAAGAGCACCAAATAAATTTCAAAACATACATTAGGGTGTTTGGTAAAATAAATCACTTAATAGTTGCGTTACCCTCGACATAATAATTCAATGGGGAGACTTTGGAATGCTTAGGTGGCAGCAGACTTACCAGGTAAATTTCCATTGTTTACGTAGTTCCGAGCATGCGCACAGTACCGAGAACAATGGATTTACCTGGTGAGTCTGCTGCCACCTAGCGTCCCAAAAGTCCCCGATTCAGTCAAGACATTTTAGAAGAAGTATTACCTTTGAGCCTATTTGTCAAACAATGCCATATTGTAATTGCTTATCCCAGACTGTCAAAGTCTCATGCGTATTCGAACATTGGGAAGCATTAAAGTGTGTGTTAAAAGCGGTGTATGTGAAACCACAAATAGGACTTAGTGTATTAACTCCCTGACTACTGAAACTCTAACTTCATTCCACCTCTGTGTACTTTTAAAATGTGTTTGCGTATTTAATAATCTATAATCTGTCTATAATCTTTTCAACCCGCTAGTATGATGATCCATACTGTTGCATAAGAGTTGATAACTTACAAATTATGACTTTTGACTATAGTAGAGATTGTGAAAATGTCCTGTGAATCACTGTACGTTGAAACAGTGTTCACATCACCAGTTGGCTCACAGATCCATTTACAACTCATTAGCAGGCAAGCAAACTGCAGTTTGTCAAAAAAAAAAAGGAGGAAGTGTCAGGCACAGCAATACTTTTATACTGCAGGCTTGGAATTACACAGAGGCCTCGGAGGCTATAGCCTCTGGTGCCCCTGGTCTTGGCCAGGGTTGGTGCCCCTTCAAAAGTTTCCCAAAGACTTCAAGACTTTCCAATGGAACTGCACTTTGCAAAATGAAAATGACCTTGCACTCTCTCATAGATGAAATTCCAGGCCTGTTTATCAGAACCCAAAACAGGAAATCAGCTAACGATCAGCTGAAATGCCTGCATTAGAGAGATAATTTCCATAAAAGTGTAACCATAAGACCATACATTCCCAGGGTTCTCCCCATGCACAAGCTATGTGAATTGCATGCCAATACGTGCAAATTGCAGGCCGATATGCGCAACTTTCAGCCACTATGCAAATTTGTTTTAAAATTATTTTGCGAAAAACATGAAGAGAAAACCATAAAGAATGCTCCAGATTGCACAGTGGGGCTTTTAAAACCAAGATGAAACACCAAGTAAAAAAACATTCTGCAGACCTTGTTTCAATTCAGCGTGCTTCGGCCAAACCTCCCTCAAAAATGGGTCCAGAATGCCCCACAGTTTTGACAAAGCCCTGGGGAGAACCCTGATTCTATGAGTGTTATTATTTTGTTGTTGTTGAGACTTTGCAAAGCTACAAACCCTTCAGCTTTTATCCAGGAGGGCCCAGGGTGATTACCAAAGCTGTTGGGGATTTGGACATCTTCGTTGGCTCCTAAATGTAAGACCTGCACTAATCTTTCAAAAACTGTCTGGTTTTTGACAAATTCAGCTCACAGTGAGACAAAAGAGGTCAACTATCTTTGAACTAACGTGTTTACACTTAAGTACAGAGCATCTGGAATAAATTCAAATTGTGAATATAACTTTAAGAATGCGAGTTTACTTTGAACTGTATTTAAGTAGGGAGGAGAACAATTCTACATTAAAAAAAACCCTGAAATTGCATAATATTAGATGTTACAATGGGAGTAGTTCACATGGAGTAGAGAGAAGACTGAAAATGTTGGGGTTTTTAATTTTTTTTTAAATATTGTATGTTTCTGGCAATGAAACCAAGAATGCCTCATAATTGAACTCATCACTGTAGCTCGCAAGCCTGAGGAAACCTGTAAACAAGGGTGCTTGCTATGTGAACCAGAAACACAGAGGTTAGCCCCTACCTTTCCACGATACTGTGCTGTTTTTTTTTTTACAAGCACTGCCAATCCTAGTACATGGGACCTATGGTTTAATGTCCCTTCCGGAGAAAAATGCAATTTTGGTAAAGCATCTTGCTCAAGGACACAGGTGCCATAACTGAGACTCTTACCCACACCCCTGTTGAGCAGAAACACCAGACCTTAGGTCCAGTGCTTTTAACCTCTCTCGGCCATGACACGCAATGGTTTATCAACTATGTGGATTTCTATCTCTCAACAAGTATCAAACCAATCTTTTGGGTCTTCTTCATAAAACTAACAATAATTCTTGTAAGCAGATAGTTTCAATTCACATAAAGACCATAATAACTTTAACTGCTGGTAAATGATTATTAGCAATTCAATTTGTTTAAAGGTAGGGTTGTAGATTTGTAAGTACTCTAAAAAATCAATGAACATAAAGAACCTTACTTTGTGGGAAGCACTGCATCATGCTATAGTATGAGCTATTTCAGAAAGAAATTCCTCCAATGGTTTGGATAATTTTTCACCCCAAACATTCAAATCTGAGAAGAGTTCTGTGGGTTAGTGTCCAATCGTGAAGGCAATGCGCCCGTTTAAAAACAAAGGCCTCATTTTTGGCTGGAAAAAAGAAAAAGATCAACGATCTGACAGAGGTTTCGTTTCTTTTAAAACTAAGTTATTGCATTGATATTAGCACTGCATCAAAAGTTCACATTGGACAGAATCATTTTCTTTAATAATCAAAAATACTCTGAATACGATATACTTGAAATTTCAAAACAATGTACAACTTTTGTGGACAAAAGTTTCTTTATAATTAAAATTGTATCTTGTAGAAAAATTATGAAAGCATTTTTTTGCACAAATTATACATTTTTGTTTCATTGCATTTTACATACACTTTTTCAAGGCACAAATGGAATTTTTTTTTTTTAATGGATTAACAATTATTTTCATGCCTTGGAAACCTTCTGTAAAAATCCATCCATGCACACATGCATCCTGTAGTATACTCTACACTTCCGACAGATAAAGTTTGACAAATTGTACACAAAACCATTAAATGTGAACTCTGACCTTCACTTAAAGCATATTAGGGTGTTTCATCAGTAAAATCAGTTTATCAAAAATACAACGCAGAAGCACAACATTTAGATGACATTTGGAAAGGAAATTGCCCCTGAGACCTGTGATACTGGGCACTTAGCTTATATAGAATAAAATAAAAAACATTTACCAAGGTAATCAGACGTCGGATTCTTTGGACGCCCATTTTTTTAGCCCTGGTCCATTGGGTGAAGAAGGCGGGGTTTTTGTCTCCACACTAGTTGAAATGCCGTTATACTCGGGCGGTTCATCTTTTCTCTCACTGTCATCCGTGTATTTTTCTTCAACTTTGTCTGAGAATCTCAACTTCCTTGTGTCTAAGCCGGTGATATCCGGTGCAGAGAAATTCCTGCGGTTCCTAAGTTTCCCATTTGCCAGTGTCGGCTTCAAGGATTGTCCCGTCTTCTTCTTAATGTCAATTTCCTGGGCGCTACAGCGAGGGGTATCGGCAACGGGATAGGTCACATTGAAATGGGAGTAGTCAATGCTAAGATTGTCATCGGTTTCAGCCATGGATACGATGTGGCTGCTGAAGCGGTGTCCCCACTTGATCTCCGACGGAAGGTACGAGGTCCTTGCCTGACAGAGAAGTCCAGTCTGTTCCACCACACCCTCAAGGTACACCACGATCTCAAAGGAGTTCTCCAATAGGTCGACGTATGAGTATTTGTACATGGGGCTTTTCTCGTCGATGACGTGGCAGATGATGAGCGGCCAGACGAGGAGGAGTTGATCCTCGCCGGTCAATCCTCCGACGTCCATAGGGTGGCTGTACAACGGGATGCACTCCTCTTCCTCTGTGATCATTGGCCGGATCAACTGTGCCTTAATCCTGGCATCGAACAGATGAGAGGAGCGAATGTCACCCACGCGGAACATGAAACACATTTTACCATTGCGCTCTGCTATCACGGCGTTGCGGCTAAACTTCAGTGTAGCTGCACGCTTTTTAGGACGGGCAATTTTGGCAAAGACACACCCAATTAGGATGGCGTCCACCAATGCGCTAAATACTGATTGGATAACGACCAAGGAGACACCGATCCAGCACTCCTCGGTTACAGACCGGAAACCGTACCCAATAGTGGTCTGTGTCTCGAGTGAGAACAAGAACGCCCCAACATAGTTTTCAACGTTGTACACGCATGGCTCAAAGTTGGTATCGTTACGGCTGAGGTAGCCTAGATCATTGTGCCACCAGGCAAGACAGTACCAAACGCCACTGAAAGCCGCCCAGCCTCCAAGGTATGCGATGCTGAAGAACAGCAACATCAGCCGCCACCTCAAATCCATCAGAGTAGTGAACAGGTCAGCAAGAAAGTTTAACTGGTATATGGCTTTAGTGTTATGGATGACATTGCACGCGCCATCTTTCCTAACCAGCCTCTTGAGTTTCATTTTCTTTCGCATGTTGGCCTGGTAGATGATTTTCTGTACGGACCTGCTTCGTGCCAGGTTGCGAGGAGTGACACCGTTCTTGGTCACGTCGCTGAAGCTCTCTGACCAGGGCAGTGACGGGACTGTGTGCTGACTCTCCTCCATGTCCTCTGACACCGAACAGCTCAGACAGCGTTTGAAATGCCCGTGCCCCGGCGGACGAGAAAAGCGTATCACCTCACACTCCCGACACTTTTTCTCTTCTGACGATAACATTGTGCCGATTCTTCAGCACAAGTTCAATGGGCTCAGTTTTCTGTGACCTACAAGATTGTGAAAAAAAGATTACACCATCACTTCAAAACTAACTACAAAGTTCATTTCTTAATGTATATCTACCGGCACCACAGCCAGATGCAGTTGACAAGTGTTTTTTCACACACGCACACACACACACACCCCGATAAAGGCTAGCTAGCAAATGTGATGGCTGGTTCCAGAGTCAAACTATAGTCCATAGATTGACAACAACTCTGACTTTATAAGTAGAAAGAATTCACTGCCAACAGGTTGTTGTCTGAGTGACAGAGTCCAAAGATTAGGGGGGGGGGTGTTTGTTTCAAAACCTTAACTGATAACAATGACAAAGATAAACAACATTGGGGAAAATACTGCTGTTTGATTCCCCTTCAACCAAATGCATTATAATTTCTATGTACAAGAGTGACACCCTTATCATTGGATTAAGGGTGAACATGTGGTCCAGTTTGCACACAAATGTTATACAAGTCATATTCTTGACATTTTGGCTGCTACTTTGACTTGGGAGTTGTACCAACTGTTCAACAGTCTTTTGTGTTTTTTCTTAGTGGGTGGGGTGGGGAGGATGAGGGGTTTGTTTGCAGTGACAGTGTGTAGCCGGAGATTTAAACCAACTTTCTGCAAGTCACCGGATCTAGACAACAAAAATGAATTTTGATTAAGTTTGCACATCATAAATACTTTGTTGTGGTACCGACAACTTCTCATCGTGAAGCGCGCGGGGGTAGTAGACCAACTATCATCATACTCCGGGAAACATTGAAAATCATTTTCTATGATGATTTGTCATTTAGGCGCACACAAGTTGTTGACAACTTTTCTGTGTGTAGCTTGGAGTACCACAATTATGTTTCAAAGCAGTCAAATTTGGACTAAGAATAAGTTTCAGTGTTTTTTTATCAAATGTGGACTTCAGTGTAGAAACAACTGATTGGCTTCGGACATAAATTTTCTGCATTTTATCAACATAATTTAAGTGATGCTAATTTTGCATCGATATATACAGTGCTTAATACACATCGGTGTAAGGGTAAAAACAAGTTATATAATTTAAGTGTTTTATAATTTCTGGAAAATAAGTTAGATAGTTTGAGTGTCATTGGCTCTAAACATAGGTCAAGTTCTGGTAGTTTTCTTTGGTGTGTGGTAACTTCATTTGAGTGCATAGAATATTCACAAATAGTCATTTGGATAACATTTTGTGAATTATGGCTGATACTGAAACCACGAATCAATTGATTGTCTCATCATTCAGACGGTGAAAGTCAATGGAATTGTTTTTTATTTCCTTCTTCCTATTTTGACAATGGTTTTAATCTTGTTTACTTCCCACGATAAGATATCGACAAAATAGGGAGACTGCTAACATTAAGGCTAGGAATCTCTGTTGGTTGAGCACCCACATGTTAATCCGAAGGTCGCAGGTTCAATTCCCGCTCTATCAAGTTTTTTCTTTGTTCAACCCAAAGTTATTTAAGATTTACAGAGTCGGTTTCCGTTGTGGTTTATTACTCAGTATGCCAAGAAAGCTGACAGACAGTGAGCAACAATTTTTATTTGCTGCATGGCAGTTCCACTTTCTGTGTGATTTCGGAGCCAAAGACTAGACTGTTAACTTAATTAGCCTTAAAAAAAAGTTATGTTGGCGTAATGGGCCAGGAAAAAATAGGATAGGTAGGTAGGTTGTTGTTTTTTTTGTTGCTTTAAAAAAAATCCCAGCAATGGAAATGACATGTTTTAATAAAACAATTTTGTTTGTTGTGCAAACCATTGTGCACTCCAACGTTCCATGCGCGCTATCGTCATACAATTGAAGAGAAATGGTCAGAAATGGTTTCAAACGAATTAAAAACTCATTTCTATAGATTTTTACTTCCCCCCCAAAAAAACAAAATAAGTACCAAGGCTCAACCGTTATTTGAGGGTCAGTCAGGTTACGCCAACATAACATTTTTGGGGCCTTACTGAAAATCAGAACAATCTGGAATAGTTCGGGAACAAACAATTTTATTTGCAATAAACTCGGAGGGTTGTTTAGTTTACAAAGGAGTTGAGTGAAAGAACATGCAGACTTCAGAGCCTCGATAACAACATCTATAGCTTTTCCATTAACAATAAAAGGTGACCTTTGAGCTAGAATTTGACAAGTAGGCAAAAAAAAAAAAACATTCCACAACTCCATCGGGCTTTCCATAATCAGTTTGGCAAATGAGTGTCAATCAATTTCAAATTGAGTGGCCATACAAATTTTAAAAAGCTATAGCCTCATTCAGGAAAAGTATAAACTTCCAGAGTGATAGACCTCCAAAACATGGCAGGCTTCAATTTCAATCGCTGTTCTGGATAAGGTAAAACATAGAGGTTGGAGTGACGGTGCTTATCAGGTGTTGCACACCAGTTCCCTCCACCAAATTTCATCAACTCCAAAATTCTCAACTGGTTGAAAAAGTGTCCGACAAATTTGTGCAGAGTATATCTTACGGGATGGTGACTTACCTATCTGTTGGAGTTTGTGCAGTATAGCACCAAGGAATCCCCACAGTTTCTACACACCATGGATAAAATGATAAAGAATCCAACCGCGAGTTGTTGAACTTCAGAGAACTAGTTCACAAACTGCAACCTGTTGAATATTTCAGCAAGTTATGTACAGCTCACGGTACGCACTGCACAACGCACCATAGAGTAACACTCACTGAAGGAAGTGGACGGTATCATGATTTCTTGTTACCTATGTGCTGTGTGGAGAGAGTGGCTGAACAGTCACTGCGCTGGGTTTCCTTCTATTTATACTGAGTGTAGGTCCGGGTGACCCTGAGCCCACTGTGACCTCACTTACAGAGCCAAGAAGGAAAAAACAGGTGTCTCATAACTGGTGTACCCATGTCTTGAATCCCCCCCCCCTCTCCATACACATACTCAGAGGATTGGTGATAGCCGTCTAGTGGACGAAAATAAAATGACTGACTAGTATGGGAGGAAGTGTTGAATTAGCGAGTAATTCAACAAATTTGGAGAGGCTGAACCATGGAAATAGGCAGGAGCTGATCCGATACGATTTGTTCCTAAAGAATGTGCGCGGCTGGGGCAGTTATTGATCGCATGCTGCTATTGGCCGGAGCAGGCTGAAGTCAAACTCAGACCGACCAATTATAGAATGTTATGAAGCAATCATTGGCATAAGTTTTTAAAAAGAATTTCCTTTGAGCAAGGCTAGAAAAACCCGCGATTAATCTGGCCATGATTTGTCAAAGGTTATTTCAAAAGGAAAATTGTCTTTGGTCCAGCTAGAGATAAACTTAATACTTAGTGAAACTTTAGCTTGATTTTTTTTCTCCAATTATGACCATCAATGTAGGTGTGAGTAGTGTGTCATGGCAAAGCAGTCTAGAGCATAAAATTCAATGGCTGCATGAGTCATAGGAGTGGTTGGTTCGAATCCTGGTCAGGACCAAGGAGTATAAGGGGTAATGTGTCGTGCCGAGCGGCTCGAGCTCTGGTGTTTCTGATGTGGGTTTGAGTCTCAGTTTTGACACTTGGTGTCCTTATAAGCAAGACACTTAACGCTTATTGCTTCGTCCTTCTGATGCGACTTTTTATTTAAAATATCAAGTAATAAATCACAAGGAAACTGACGAACAGTGCTGACAATGAACAAAGAAAAAGTGCTGTCAGGTTATTCCGGAGGTCTCAGGTTCATGTCCTGCTCTAATAAATTTTGCTTTGTTCAAACCCCCAAACTATTTATAAAAAAGTTCCAGTCAGTTTCCCTTGTGGTTCATTCTTTGATATTTGAAACAAAATGTCGTTCCCCTCAAGGTGATCCCTCTACTGCCGCTTCCCAGGTTGTATCAAAAACTTGGGTGTGATCCCTGGCTATACAGCAGTTACAGGTTGAATGGCTTCTGACTGGCACCTCGAACAAAGATATTGACAAAATAGGGAGACTGCCAACATTAGGACCTTAGATAGCCCCTTTGGTAGAGTGCCAGCATGTTAATCCGGAGGTAGTAGGTTCAAGTCCCACACCTTTTCCTGTAAGTTGAACTGGGCCCAATTTCATGGCTCTGCTTACCGCCGAATTCTGCGCTTGCGATCACCATTCTCCTCTTACTGTGCAAGCGCCGAATTTCTGCACTAGCTGTCTAAGCGAAGAATGCCTAGTAACGTGGAGTACGCACGCGCACAATTCAAAATTCTCTGCTAACCCGTGAAATACGCTTGACGTAAGCAAAGAATTCCCTGCTTCCGTAAGCGCCAATTCTTTGCTTAGAAGTAAAAGTGAAACTCTCACACCTTTGTTAAAAGAGAAAGTAAAATTTCCCCCTCAAATTATAAAAAGAAATAAGTAGACTGTTTTGTTGCCAGTTGACATCCAAACAATAGTGTTTTGTTTGTCATTTGACTCTTTGGTACCACGAACCAGCTTTATAGGTGGTGATCAACAGGTCCTGCTTTCACTTTTTGCGGGAGTGCGAGGCTTTTCTGTTTGAGATATTATCTTTCTATTGAAACCGGACACAGACTATTGAATTTCTTGGATTCTTGCCAATATGCCATGTGTTATCTAATTCCGGGTTTACTTGGACAAAGGGTCAATTTATCAACAACAAATTCTGAAAGCAATGTTTTTTTATCAAAATTGTTCTAAAATAAATTACACTTTTTGCAAATACGATCTCACTTTGCCTCAGCTTGTTTCCTTCCATACTGCACAACATGGAAATCGTGTATCTTCTCAGTGGTAGACAGTATTTGATATTTCTGATTTTCTTTTCCATCTTCGTACTTGTGTAATTTTATCATCTTTTTACATTTTGGAATTTTCTGTACATTTTCCTGTAATTCGACCCTTTGTCGCCATGACAAATTTGTTCAGGAATAAACCATGAATGAATGAATGAATAACCAATGAGCAGATAGTAAATCTAAATATAGTTTTGGGTTGAACAAAGAAAAATAGAGCGAGACTAGAGCGAGACTAAAACCTGCCACCTCCGGATTAACATACAGGTGCTCAACCAACTGAGCTGAGCAGTTGGAAGAGCGCCAGCACGTTAATCCGGAGGTCGCAGGTTCAAATCCCACTGTTGTCAATTTTTCTTTGCAAAATAAGCAGGACACCAATCACAGATGGTACATTGTGGCTGGTAACCTTATTGTACACACTGTTATGCTGGCTGCTCCTTACAATTCGCTGTTGAAAGCGCCCTCACGCAGTCATTTGCTTACTTTGCCTTCAAGAAGTATCTTGCCTGTGTGCGTAGTTATTTTGACATACTTTTGAAAGGTTATAGACTCCAAGGAATTTATTTGCCCCCAATTCCAACTAGCCATCCTTCATCAGGCAACTTAACCTGCTGCTCTTTCTTGCAATGCTTATTTGTCCTCTGTCTGTACATTTCTGACAGCATCTACAGGTGCGTCAACACCCACCCCCTTCCAGTCGGTTGGCTAGCTCCAACGTTCCCACTGGCCGAGGTGTAAACACCGTCTGGTAAGATTTGGTTCAATTAATGTTCACTTTATGCAAGATTTTTTTACTCCTTTTATATTGCATATATTGTCAAGTGTCATGGTTGGGTTTGATTGTTGTTGGACAGTGCGCTTATCTTAATCATTTGAAGGCTGCACTCAAAAGGAAGAATAAGAAGAAGAAGGGATGGCCAGGCAGTTTAGTCTTGTTAAGGGGCACTTCATAGAGGAAAAAGCTAAATGTCGACTGGAACATTTCAAGGGGCACCAAGGCAATATCCAAGGGCGACCTCTGTTACCGCTGTGACCTATCAGGTCCATATAAGAATGGTTAAGTGTTGTGATTATTACTATTATTATTATTTGGAAAGAATCTCCCAACTGTTTTCACAATACAGTCATATGTTTTGCCCCATCTGGATTGAAATTTGTTTCGATATTTGGGAAGTGCCAGATGAACAAATATCGGAGGTTCCAGGCACAGCTGTCTGGCTGCCTGACAGGGCTTGGCTGTCAACAGAACGCAAAGATGTTGATTCAGGACTCTGTCCTCCATCTTGGCAGTGGTTTTTTGTTTGTTTGTTTGATTGTTTTTTCAGGGGGGGGGTATTTAATTCTGAAATAATTACATAGAAACACGTAAGGCTACCTAAAAACTAAAAAAAAGCCCTTCTCTGGCAGGGAGTGGAAGCTCTTGTCTAAACATTTTCAATGTTATCTTTAACAAACTCAACTTAAACAGTGCCCTCTTTCAGAGAGATGCTCAAGCACAAAGTAGTGCTTCAGATTTTTCTGCTAAGCAAAAATAAGTGGGATACCAGTCAGACTAGATGGTATACACGTGCCATGCTATTTTGGCTGGTTACCTTATTCTGCAAGCCGTAATTTTGTTGTGCTTATCAGATTTTTTAAGAGTACCGATCAAGGAATTTTCTCGGGAGGGGTCCCCCGTAAAACCTCAAAAAACACTCTAAAAAAAACACACACAAAAGTTACTGGAAGGTCTCGATGAGTACGAGGATGATGCAAGTAGGCAAAAGGTTTTTTGGGCTCATGGAGCGAGATTTGGGCTACTATTATGTGTGAAAGCGCAACATTAAAGTTTACTCGAGGTAAAGGATCAATAGTGTAAAAAAAAAGAAATATATATGTATGTCATCGAGAGCATGGAGGGGTTCGAATCCCCTGAACCCATCTCCTGGATCCATGCCTTCAATCTTACTGGCAAAGATCTCCCTCTGAAATGCTGTCATCTTCAAGGAGATCCTGTTCGAATCCAGTATCATTTCTAAGAGCTCTCCAACACACACAAAACTAAGCATAACAAAACGTACAAACACACCCCCGAACAAAGATGTCGACTAATTGGGAGACCGCCAACATAGGGCTGGATAGCTCAATTGGTAGAGCGCCGGTACGTTAAACCGGAGGTCGTTGGTTCAAGTCCCGCTCCAGTCAATTTTTCTTTGTTCAAACCCGAATCATAACAATACATGTACGTGTACAACCTTTAAATGAACTGTCCTTTAAAACATGGTTCACACAGCTGTGGGACCCTACCCTATAAGAGTCGATATCTCTCCAACCAGGAGTCATTGATCCAAGCCATAAGCCGTGTACCTTGATATTCTTCCCGTCTAAACCCATAATCTAGCTGGATACACAACTTTTGGGGTCTGCCATGTCTTGGTTGCCGTAGACCTTGAGTGACTTGTAATCGCTCTATAGTTGGTCATGAGCTCATGGTCAGTTTGATCACACACAGGATCAGCGAGCGTCACATGCTTCTGCATCATGGGATGCCACAATTATCCCACGATAAACCAGGGTGTATTTTAGGAGTGTGCTAAAACCTCTCTCTCTCACTCCTCTGACGTGTGTGGGAAACAACTACAAGATCTGGGGGAAGTTGTAGAGCTGAGGTTGGGAATGGTGGTCAAGACACTAGAACTCCGGGAAATGAAGCATTATAACGGCAATGTGTCGTTGTTGTTCCTTACGTGCACTGTGAAGAGAGGCACTCTTAGTTTGAGGACATAGCTGAGCTGCAGCGACCCTGGCCTTTATTGATTTCTTTGGCAACTCATTCTTAATTTAGTTGCAAAATGAAGAAAAAAAACCCACATCATTTGATGAGATACTGTACTGGATTTTGAGCTTAGCTCAAATCAAAAATACCTTGTTTGTCATCAAATGCACTGTTTTACAAAAGGATACAACTTGGTTTCAAGGTGTTTGAGTTATTTTTATTTTTAATGATCACTAAAAGAAAACTGTCAGCTAAACTGCTTAAAAATACTTACATTAAAAAGGAAGCACATGGGAGTTTTTGTAAAAAACCTTGAACTATTTTGTAGATGAAAATGTTTGAAGACAAATTTTCAAACCAACCAACATCTGCAAAGTTTTAACATTTAAAATGGTAGACTTTTATCTTGCTGCAGCCTTTTTTCCGGTCTGATTTCCTATGCACACAAACACAAAACTTTTTGGAATTACCATTCCATTAAAAGAGACCAGACCATTGTTAGTTTTCTTCTCATAGTCAGGCCGTATCCGGATTTTCGACTCTGGCTACGACTGTGGCTGAGGGTAGCCGTAGCTGTAGTTTTGGCAGCCATTTCGGACACGGCTTTGTGCCGTGTCAGAATTGGAAGCTGCGGCTGTTGCTGTTGTTTAGGTCAGCCTATATTGTTTCAAGCATGATGAAGCGCCAATCAAGCCGCAACTAGCCGCAGCCGCATGTAACTTAGGATACACCCTCAATTGGGTTTACATAAGTTGAGTGACAGAAAACTGCTGCACCATGAAATAGTTTTTTTTTGTTGCCTCTCTTGGAACTGTCCTTAATCCAATAAAATAAGCCAAATGTTTTATGGTCGAAGTTTGTGTTGTACGTTTAGCCATCACAGCTGCATTCGGGAGTGAATGGATGGAATCCCTTCTTGATCTGATGGCAGGGTCAGAGCAAGGAAATGATTAAGAAGGTCTGTTTCCATACTAAAATAATGTAATTTATATTCAACTATAAGTCAGATGTCAGATCAGCATGTATAGGAGACGACTTTCCTTTATGGCCCCTGTGGCACAAGAGGATCTTGCCGGGAAGGAACTTGTTCGGGGGAAAGGGGGGGGGGGTTGGTGGGGAAAGGAATGAATCAAACTTTGTACATCACTCCTGAATGTCACCTGTGCAACATGTTGTGTTGCCATCTGAGTGGTGGGGGTGAGGGGGGGGGGCCACTTCAGCAGGAGGGGGTATATAGGGACACCCTGTACTGAGCACCTTGCTAGCTGTTCTCCAAATTACAGTCTTTTTGTTTTCCAAGATGCAAACACAGTTTTGGGAATCATGCCTTTTCTATCGATACACCTGGGATTTAGAATCTCAGAACATCAAACAATCTTCTTCATTAGCCAATTTCAAAATCTGTGCTCAAAATTTTTTTGGCAATTTTATGGTTTCAAATGATGCAGAACGGACTCCTGAAGACAGTTTACTTGTGCGGACGAGGTAAATAATCCATAGTTTGAGATATATAGAGGATTTTGTGACTTAATTTTGTGTCCGAAAAACCAAAAAAATCGACCATGCCGGCATGGTCAAAATTTCAAGATTTTTGTAATTTTTTTTTAGCGATTTTATGGTTTCAAATGATACGGAATGGACTCCTGTAGACAGTTTACTTGTGCAGACTAGGTAAATAAGCCATAGTTTGAGATATATTGAGGATTTTTTGAATTAATTTTGTGTCCGAAAAACCCCCAAAATCGACCATGCCAGCATGGTCAAAATTCATGATTTTGGTCAATTTTTTTGGGGTGATTTTATGGTTTCAAATGATACAGAACGGACTCCTGCAGACAGTTTCCTTGTGCGGACTAGGTAAATAAGCCATAGTTTGAGATATATTGAGGATTTTGTGATTTAATTTTGTATCCGAAAACCCCCAAAAATTGACCATGCCGGCATGGTCAAAATTTCAAGATTTTGGTCAAATTTTTTTCGGCGATTTTATGGTTTCAAATGATTCAGAACAAACTCCTGAAGACAGTTTACTTGTGCGGACTAGGTAAATAAGCCATTATTTGAGATATATTGAGGATTTTGTGACTAAATTTTGTGTCCAAAAAAACCCCCAAAATTGACCATGCCGGCATGGTCAAAATTTCAAGATTTTTGTCAATTTTTTTTAGCGATTTTATGGTTTCAAATGATACAGAATGGACTCCTGAAGACAGTTAACTTGTGCGGACTAGGTAAATAAGCCATAGTTTGAGATATATTGAGGATTTTTTGACATAATTTTGTGTCCGAAAAAAACCAAAAATCGACCATGCCGGCATGGTCAAAATTTCAAGATTTTTGTCAAATTTTTTTGGGTGATTTTATGGTTTCAAATGATACAGAACGGACTCCTGAAGACATTTACATACGCGGACTAGGTAAATAAGCCATAGTTTGAGATATATTGAGGATTTTGTGACTTAATTTTGTGTCCGAAAAACCCAAGAAATCTACCATGCCGGCCTGGTCAAAATTTCAAGAATTTTGTCAAATTTGTTTTGTCAATTTTATGGTTTCAAATGATACAGAACGGACTCCTGAAGACAGTTTACTTGTGCGAACTAGGTAAATAAGCCATTGTTTGAGATATATTGAGGTTTTTGTGACTTAATTTTGTGTCAGAAAACCCCCCAAAATCGACCATGCCGGCATGGTCAAAATTTAAAGATTTTGGTCAAATTTTTTTGGCGATTTTATGGTTTCAAACGATACAGAACTGACTCCTAAAGACAGTGTACTTGTGCGGACTAGGTAAATAAGCCATAGTTTGAGATATATTGAGGATTTTGTGACTTAATTTTTGTGTCCGAAAAAACCAAAAAATCGACCATGCCGGCATGGTCAAAATTTCAAGATTTTTGTCAAATTTTTGTGGCGATTTTATGGTTTCAAATGATACAGAACGGACTCCTGAAGACAGTTTACTTGTGCGGACTAGGTAAATAAGCCATAGTTTGAGATATATTAAGGATTTTGTGAATTAATTTTGTGTCCGAAAAACCCCCCCAAAAAGATTTTGGTCAAATGTTTTACGGAGTTATGGTTTTAATTGATACAGAACGGACTCCTGAAGACAGTTTACTTGTGCGGACTAGGTAAATAAGCCATAGTTTGAGATATATTGAGGATTTTGTGACATAATTTTGTGTCCGAAAACCCAAAAAATCGACCATGCCGGCATGGTCAAAATTTTAAGATTTTGTCAAAATTTTTTGGATGATTTTATGGTTCCAAATGATACAGAACGGACTCCTGAAGACAGTTTACTTGTGCGGACTAGGTAAATAAGGCATAGTTTGAGATATATTGAGGATTTTGTGACTTAATTTTGTGTCCAAAAACCCCCCAAAATCGACCATGCCGGCATGGCCAAAATTACAAGAATTTGGTCAAATTTTTTTTGGCAATTTTATGGTTTCAAATGATACAGAATGGTCTCCTGAAGACAGTTTACTTGTGCGGACTAGGTAAATAAGCCAAAGTTTGAGATATATTGAGGATTTTGTGACTTAATTTTGTGTTCGAAAAACCGAAAAAATCGACCATACCGGCATGGTTTAAAATTTCCAGATTTTTGTCAAAATTTTTTGGATGATTTTATGGTTTCAAATGATACAGAACGGACTCCTGAAGACAGTTTACTTGTGCGGACAAGGTAAATAAGCCATAGTTTGAGATATATTGAGGATTGGTTTAAAATTTCCAGATTTTTGTCAAAATTTTTTGGATGATTTTATGGTTTCAAATGATACAGAACGGACTCGTGAAGACAGTTTACTTGTGTCGACTAGGTAAATAAGCCATAGTTTGAGATATATTGAGGATTTTGTGACATAATTTTGTGTCCGAAAACCCCCAAAATCGACCATGCAGGCATGGTCAAAATTTTAAGATTTTGTCAAAATTTTTTTGATGATTTTATGGTTCCAAATGATACAGAACGGACTCCTGAAGACAGTTTACTTGTGCGGACTAGGTAAATAAGGCATAGTTTGAGATATATTGAGGATTTTGTGACTTAATTTTGTGTCCAAAAACCCCCCAAAATCGACCATGCCGGCATGGCCAAAATTTCAAGAATTTGGTCAAATTTTTTTTGGCAATTTTATGGTTTCAAATGATACAGAATGGTCTCCTGAAGACAGTTTACTTGTGTGGACTAGGTAAATAAGCCATAGTTTGGGATATATTGATGATTTTGTGACTTAATTTTGTGTTCGAAAAACCGAAAAAATCGACCATGCCGGCATGGTTTAAAATTTCCAAATTTTTGTCAAAATTTTTTGGATGATTTTATGGTTTCAAATGATAAACAACGGACTCCTGAAGACAGTTTACTTGTGCGGACAGGTAAATAAGCCATAGATTGAGATATATTGAGGATTTTGTGACTTAATTTTGTGTCCGAAAAACCCCAAAATCTACCATGCCGGCACGGTCAAAATTTCAAGATTTTTGTCAAAATGTTTTGGATGATTTTATGGTTTCAAATGATAAAACAACGAACTCGTGAAGACAGTTTATTTTTGCGGACTAGGTAAATAAGCCATAGTTTGAGATATATTGAGGATTTTGGGACATAATTTTGTGTCCAAAAAACCCCCAAAATCGACCATGCCGGCATGGTCAAAATTTTAAGATTTTGTCAAAATATTTTGGATGATTTTATGGTTCCAAATGATACAGAACGGACTCGTGAAGACAGTTTACTTGTGCGGACTAGGTAAATAAGCCATAGTTTGAGATATATTGAGGATTTTGTGACTTAATTTTGTGTCTGAAAAAACCCCAAATCGACCATGCCGGCATGGTCAAAATTTCAAGATTTTGGTCAAATTTTTTTGGCGATTTTATGGTTTCAAATGATACAGAACAGACTCCTGAAGACAGTTAACTTGTGCGGACTAGGTAAATAAGCCATAGTTTGAGATATATTGAGGATTTTGTGACTTAATTTTGTGTTCGAAAAACCTCAAAATCGACCATGCCGGCATGGTCAAAATTTCCAGATTTTTGTCAAAATTTTTTGGATGATTTTATGGTTTCAAATGATACAGAACGGACTCGTGAAGACAGTTTACTTGTGCGGTTTAGGTAAATAAGCCATAGTTTGAGATATATTGAGGATTTTGTGACATAATTTTCTGTCTGAAAAACACCCAAAATCGACCATGCCGGCATGGTCAAAATTTCAAGAGTTTGGTCAAATTTTTTTTGGCGATTTTATGGTTTCAAATGATACAGAACGGACTCCTGAAGACAGTTTACTTGTGCAGACTAGGTAAATAAGCCATAGTTTTAGATATATTGAGGATTTTGTGACTTAATTTTGTGTTCGAAAAACCCCCAAAATCGACCATGCCGGCATGGTCAAAATTTCAAGAATTTGGTCAAATTTTTTTTGGCAATTTTTTGGTTTCAAATGATACAGAATGGACTCCTGAAGACAGTTTACTTGTGCAGACTAGGTAAACAAGCCATAGTTTGAGATATATTGAGGATTTTGTGACTTAATATTGTATCCGAAAAACACCCAAAATCGACCATGCCGGCATGGTTAAAATTTCAAGAGTTTGGTCAAAATTTTTTTGGCGATTTTATGGTTTCAAATGATACAGAACAGACTGGTGAAGACAGTTTACTTGTGCGAACTAGGTAAATAAGCCATAGTTTGAGATATATTGAGGATTTTGTGACTTAATTTTGTGTCCGAAAAACCCCAAAATCGACCATGCCGGCATGGTAAAAAAATGTCAAGAATTTTGTCAAAATGTTTTGGATGATTTTATGGTTTCAAATGATAAACAACGGACTCCTGAAGACAGTTTACTTGTGCGGACTAGGTAAATAAGCCATAGATTGAGATATATTGAGGATTTTGTGACTTAATTTTGTGTCCGAAAAACCCCCAAATCGACCATGCCGGCATGGTCAAAATTTCAAGATTTTTGTCAAAATGTTTTGGATGATTTTATGGTTTCAAATGATAAACAACGAACTCGTGAAGACAGTTTATTTGTGCGGACTAGGTAAATAAGCCATAGTTTGAGATATATTGAGGATTTTGTGACATAATTTTGTGTCCGAAAAACCCCCAAAATCGACCATGCCGGCATGGTCAAAATTTCAAGATTTTTGTCAACATTTTTTGGATGATTTTATGGTTTCAAATGATACAGAATGGACTCGTGAAGACACTTTACTTGTGCGGACTAGGTAAATAATCCATAGTTTGAGATATATTGAGGATTTTGTGACTTAATTTTGTGTCTGAAAAAACCCCAAATCGACCATGCCGGCATGGTCAAAATTTCAAGATTTTGGTCAAATTTTTTTGGCGATTTTATGGTTTAAAATGATACAGAACAGACTCCTGAAGACAGTTAACTTGTGCGGACTAGGTAAATAAGCCATAGTTTGAGATATATTGAGGATTTTGTGACTTAATTTTGTGTTCCAAAAACCGAAAAAATCGACCATGCCGGCATGGTCAAAATTTCCAGATTTTTGTCAAAATTTTTTGGATGATTTTATGGTTTCAAATGATACAGAACAGACTCGTGAAGACAGTTTACTTGTGCGGTTTAGGTAAATAAGCCATAGTTTGAGATATATTTAGGATTTTGTGACATAATTTTCTGTCTGAAAAACACCCAAAATCGACCATGCCGGCATGGTCAAAATTTCAAGATTTTGGTCAAATTTTTTTTGGCGATTTTATGGTTTCAAATGATACAGAACGGACTCGTGAAGACAGTTTACTTGTGCGGACTAGGTAAATAAGCCATAGTTTGAGATATATTGAGGATTTTGTGACTTAATTTTGTGTCCGAAAAACCCCCAAAATCGACCATGCCGGCATGGTCAAAATTTCAAGAATTTGGTCAAATTTTTTTTGGCAATTTTTTGGTTTCAAATGATTCAGAATGGACTCCTGAAGACAGTTTACTTGTGCAGACTAGGTAAATAAGCCATAATTTGAGATATATTGAGGATTTTGTGACTTAATATTGTATCCGAAAAACACCCAAAATCGACCATGCCGGCATGGTCAAAATTTCAAGAGTTTGGTCAAATTTTTTTTGGCGATTTTATGGTTTCAAATGATACAGAACGGACTCGTGAAGACAGTTTACTTGTGCGGACTAGGTAAATAAGCCATAGTTTGAGATATATTGAGGATTTTGTGACTTAATTTTGTGTCCGAAAAACCTCAAAATCGACCATGCCGGAATGGTCAAAATTTCAAGATTTTTGTCAACATTTTTTGGATGATTTTATGGTTTCAAATGATACAGAATGGACTCGTGAAGACAGTTTACTTGTGTGGTTTAGGTAAATAAGCCATAGTTTGAGATATATTGAGGATTTTGTGACATAATTTTCTGTCTGAAAAACACCCAAAATCGACCATGCCGGCATGGTCAAAATTTCAAGATTTTGGTCAAATTATTTTTGGCGATTTTATGGTTTCAAATGATACAGAACGGACTCGTGAAGACAGTTTACTTGTGCGGACTAGGTAAATAAGCCATAGTTTGAGATATATTGAGGATTTTGTGACTTAATTTTGTGTCCGAAAAACCTCAAAATCGACCATGCCGGCATGGTCAAAATTTCAAGATTTTTGTCAACATTTTTTGGATGATTTTATGGTTTCAAATGATACAGAATGGACTCGTGAAGACAGTTTACTTGTGCGGTTTAGGTAAATAAGCCATAGTTTGAGATATATTGAGGATTTTGTGACATAATTTTCTGTCTGAAAAACACCCAAAATCGACCATGCCGGCATGGTCAAAATTTCAAGAGTTTGGTCAAATTTTTTTTGGCGATTTTATGGTTTCAAATGATACAGAACGGACTCATGAAGACAGTTTACTTGTGCGGACTAGGTAAATAAGCCATAGTTTGAGATATATTGAGGATTTTGTGACTTAATTTTGTGTCCGAAAAACCTCAAAATCGACCATGCCGGCATGGTCAAAATTTCAAGATTTTTGTCAACATTTTTTGGATGATTTTATGGTTTCAAATGATACAGAATGGACTCGTGAAGACAGTTTACTTGTGCGGTTTAGGTAAATAAGCCATAGTTTGAGATATATTGAGGATTTTGTGACATAATTTTCTGTCTGAAAAACACCCAAAATCGACCATGCCGGCATGGTCAAAATTTCAAGATTTTGGTCAAATTTTTTTTGGCGATTTTATGGTTTCAAATGATACAGAACGGACTCGTGAAGACAGTTTACCTGTGCGGACTAGGTAAATAAGCCATAGTTTGAGATATATTGAGGATTTTGTGACTTAATTTTGTGTCCGAAAAACCCCCAAAATCGACCATGCCGGCATGGTCAAAATTTCAAGAATTTGGTCAAATTTTTTTTGGCAATTTTTTGGTTTCAAATGATACAGAATGGACTCCTGAAGACAGTTTACTTGTGCAGACTAGGTAAATAAGCCATAATTTGAGATATATTGAGGATTTTGTGACTTAATATTGTATCCGAAAAACACCCAAAATCGACCATGCCGGCATGGTCAAAATTTCAAGAGTTTGGTCAAATTTTTTTTGGCGATTTTATGGTTTCAAATGATACAGAACGGACTCGTGAAGACAGTTTACTTGTGCGGACTAGGTAAATAAGCCATAGTTTGAGATATATTGAGGATTTTGTGACTTAATTTTGTGTCCGAAAAACCTCAAAATCGACCATGCCGGCATGGTCAAAATTTCAAGATTTTTGTCAACATTTTTTGGATGATTTTATGGTTTCAAATGATACAGAATGGACTCGTGAAGACAGTTTACTTGTGCGGTTTAGGTAAATAAGCCATAGTTTGAGATATATTGAGGATTTTGTGACATAATTTTCTGTCTGAAAAACACCCAAAATCGACCATGCCGGCATGGTCAAAATTTCAAGATTTTGGTCAAATTTTTTTTGGCGATTTTATGGTTTCAAATGATACAGAACGGACTCGTGAAGACAGTTTACTTGTGCGGACTAGGTAAATAAGCCATAGTTTGAGATATATTGAGGATTTTGTGACTTAATTTTGTGTCCGAAAAACCTCAAAATCGACCATGCCGGCATGGTCAAAATTTCAAGATTTTTGTCAACATTTTTTGGATGATTTTATGGTTTCAAATGATACAGAATGGACTCGTGAAGACAGTTTACTTGTGCGGTTTAGGTAAATAAGCCATAGTTTGAGATATATTGAGGATTTTGTGACATAATTTTCTGTCTGAAAAACACCCAAAATCGTCCATGCCGGCATGGTCAAAATTTCAAGAGTTTGGTCAAATTTTTTTTGGCGATTTTATGGTTTCAAATGATACAGAACGGACTCGTGAAGACAGTTTACTTGTGCGGACTAGGTAAATAAGCCATAGTTTGAGATATATTGAGGATTTTGTGACTTAATTTTGTGTCCGAAAAACCTCAAAATCGACCATGCCGGAATGGTCAAAATTTCAAGATTTTTGTCAACATTTTTTGGATGATTTTATGGTTTCAAATGATACAGAATGGACACGTGAAGACAGTTTACTTGTGTGGTTTAGGTAAATAAGCCATAGTTTGAGATATATTGAGGATTTTGTGACATAATTTTCTGTCTGAAAAACACCCAAAATCGACCATGCCGGCATGGTCAAAATTTCAAGATTTTGGTCAAATTTTTTTTGGCGATTTTATTGTTTCAAATGATACAGAACGGACTCGTGAAGACAGTTTACTTGTGCGGACTAGGTAAATAAGCCATAGTTTGAGATATATTGAGGATTTTGTGACTTAATTTTGTGTCCGAAAAACCCCCAAAATCGACCATGCCGGCATGGTCAAAATTTCAAGAATTTGGTCAAATTTTTTTTGGCAATTTTTTGGTTTCAAATGATTCAGAATGGACTCCTGAAGACAGTTTACTTGTGCAGACTAGGTAAATAAGCCATAATTTGAGATATATTGAGGATTTTGTGACTTAATATTGTATCCGAAAAACACCCAAAATCGACCATGCCGGCATGGTCAAAATTTCAAGAGTTTGGTCAAATTTTTTTTGGCGATTTTATGGTTTCAAATGATACAGAACGGACTCGTGAAGACAGTTTACTTGTGCGGACTAGGTAAATAAGCCATAGTTTGAGATATATTGAGGATTTTGTGACTTAATTTTGTGTCCGAAAAACCTCAAAATCGACCATGCCGGAATGGTCAAAATTTCAAGATTTTTGTCAACATTTTTTGGATGATTTTATGGTTTCAAATGATACAGAATGGACTCGTGAAGACAGTTTACTTGTGTGGTTTAGGTAAATAAGCCATAGTTTGAGATATATTGAGGATTTTGTGACATAATTTTCTGTCTGAAAAACACCCAAAATCGACCATGCCGGCATGGTCAAAATTTCAAGATTTTGGTCAAATTTTTTTTGGCGATTTTATGGTTTCAAATGATACAGAACGGACTCGTGAAGACAGTTTACTTGTGCGGACTAGGTAAATAAGCCATAGTTTGAGATATATTGAGGATTTTGTGACTTAATTTTGTGTCCGAAAAACCTCAAAATCGACCATGCCGGCATGGTCAAAATTTCAAGATTTTTGTCAACATTTTTTGGATGATTTTATGGTTTCAAATGATACAGAATGGACTCGTGAAGACAGTTTACTTGTGCGGTTTAGGTAAATAAGCCATAGTTTGAGATATATTGAGGATTTTGTGACATAATTTTCTGTCTGAAAAACACCCAAAATCGACCATGCCGGCATGGTCAAAATTTCAAGAGTTTGGTCAAATTTTTTTTGGCGATTTTATGGTTTCAAATGATACAGAACGGACTCATGAAGACAGTTTACTTGTGCGGACTAGGTAAATAAGCCATAGTTTGAGATATATTGAGGATTTTGTGACTTAATTTTGTGTCCGAAAAACCTCAAAATCGACCATGCCGGCATGGTCAAAATTTCAAGATTTTTGTCAACATTTTTTGGATGATTTTATGGTTTCAAATGATACAGAATGGACTCGTGAAGACAGTTTACTTGTGCGGTTTAGGTAAATAAGCCATAGTTTGAGATATATTGAGGATTTTGTGACATAATTTTCTGTCTGAAAAACACCCAAAATCGACCATGCCGGCATGGTCAAAATTTCAAGATTTTGGTCAAATTTTTTTTGGCGATTTTATGGTTTCAAATGATACAGAACGGACTCGTGAAGACAGTTTACTTGTGCGGACTAGGTAAATAAGCCATAGTTTGAGATATATTGAGGATTTTGTGACTTAATTTTGTGTCCGAAAAACCCCCAAAATCGACCATGCCGGCATGGTCAAAATTTCAAGAATTTGGTCAAATTTTTTTTGGCAATTTTTTGGTTTCAAATGATACAGAATGGACTCCTGAAGACAGTTTACTTGTGCAGACTAGGTAAATAAGCCATAATTTGAGATATATTGAGGATTTTGTGACTTAATATTGTATCCGAAAAACACCCAAAATCGACCATGCCGGCATGGTCAAAATTTCAAGAGTTTGGTCAAATTTTTTTTGGCGATTTTATGGTTTCAAATGATACAGAACGGACTCGTGAAGACAGTTTACTTGTGCGGACTAGGTAAATAAGCCATAGTTTGAGATATATTGAGGATTTTGTGACTTAATTTTGTGTCCGAAAAACCTCAAAATCGACCATGCCGGCATGGTCAAAATTTCAAGATTTTTGTCAACATTTTTTGGATGATTTTATGGTTTCAAATGATACAGAATGGACTCGTGAAGACAGTTTACTTGTGCGGTTTAGGTAAATAAGCCATAGTTTGAGATATATTGAGGATTTTGTGACATAATTTTCTGTCTGAAAAACACCCAAAATCGACCATGCCGGCATGGTCAAAATTTCAAGATTTTGGTCAAATTTTTTTTGGCGATTTTATGGTTTCAAATGATACAGAACGGACTCGTGAAGACAGTTTACTTGTGCGGACTAGGTAAATAAGCCATAGTTTGAGATATATTGAGGATTTTGTGACTTAATTTTGTGTCCGAAAAACCTCAAAATCGACCATGCCGGCATGGTCAAAATTTCAAGATTTTTGTCAACATTTTTTGGATGATTTTATGGTTTCAAATGATACAGAATGGACTCGTGAAGACAGTTTACTTGTGCGGTTTAGGTAAATAAGCCATAGTTTGAGATATATTGAGGATTTTGTGACATAATTTTCTGTCTGAAAAACACCCAAAATCGTCCATGCCGGCATGGTCAAAATTTCAAGAGTTTGGTCAAATTTTTTTTGGCGATTTTATGGTTTCAAATGATACAGAACGGACTCGTGAAGACAGTTTACTTGTGCGGACTAGGTAAATAAGCCATAGTTTGAGATATATTGAGGATTTTGTGACTTAATTTTGTGTCCGAAAAACCTCAAAATCGACCATGCCGGCATGGTCAAAATTTCAAGATTTTTGTCAACATTTTTTGGATGATTTTATGGTTTCAAATGATACAGAATGGACTCGTGAAGACAGTTTACTTGTGCGGTTGAGGTAAATAAGCCATAGTTTGAGATATATTGAGGATTTTGTGACATAATTTTCTGTCTGAAAAACACCCAAAATCGACCATGCCGGCATGGTCAAAATATCAAGATTTTGGTCAAATTTTTTTTGGCGATTTTATGGTTTCAAATGATACAGAACAGACTCCTGAAGACAGTTTACTTGTGCAGACTAGGTAAATAAGCCATAGTTTGAGATATATTGAGGATTTTGTGACTTATCCGAAAAACACCCAAAATCGACCATGCCGGCATGGTCAAAATTTCAAGAATTTGGTCAAATTTTTTTTGGCAATTTTTTGGTTTCAAATGATACAGAATGGACTCCTGAAGACAGTTTACTTGTGCAGACTAGGTAAATAAGCCATAATTTGAGATATATTGAGGATTTTGTGACTTAATATTGTATCCGAAAAACACCCAAAATCGACCATGCCGGCATGGTCAAAATTTCAAGAGTTTGGTCAAATTTTTTTTGGCGATTTTATGGTTTCAAATGATACAGAACGGACTCGTGAAGACAGTTTACTTGTGCGGACTAGGTAAATAAGCCATAGTTTGAGATATATTGAGGATTTTGTGACTTAATTTTGTGTCCGAAAAACCTCAAAATCGACCATGCCGGCATGGTCAAAATTTCAAGATTTTTGTCAACATTTTTTGGATGATTTTATGGTTTCAAATGATACAGAATGGACTCGTGAAGACAGTTTACTTGTGCGGTTTAGGTAAATAAGCCATAGTTTGAGATATATTGAGGATTTTGTGACATAATTTTCTGTCTGAAAAACACCCAAAATCGACCATGCCAGCATGGTCAAAATTTCAAGATTTTGGTCAAATTTTTTTTGGCGATTTTATGGTTTCAAATGATACAGAACGGACTCGTGAAGACAGTTTACTTGTGCGGACTAGGTAAATAAGCCATAGTTTGAGATATATTGAGGATTTTGTGACTTAATTTTGTGTCCGAAAAACCTCAAAATCGACCATGCCGGCATGGTCAAAATTTCAAGATTTTTGTCAACATTTTTTGGATGATTTTATGGTTTCAAATGATACAGAATGGACTCGTGAAGACAGTTTACTTGTGCGGTTTAGGTAAATAAGCCATAGTTTGAGATATATTGAGGATTTTGTGACATAATTTTCTGTCTGAAAAACACCCAAAATCGTCCATGCCGGCATGGTCAAAATTTCAAGAGTTTGGTCAAATTTTTTTTGGCGATTTTATGGTTTCAAATGATACAGAACGGACTCATGAAGACAGTTTACTTGTGCGGACTAGGTAAATAAGCCATAGTTTGAGATATATTGAGGATTTTGTGACTTAATTTTGTGTCCGAAAAACCTCAAAATCGACCATGCCGGCATGGTCAAAATTTCAAGATTTTTGTCAACATTTTTTGGATGATTTTATGGTTTCAAATGATACAGAATGGACTCGTGAAGACAGTTTACTTGTGCGGTTGAGGTAAATAAGCCATAGTTTGAGATATATTGAGGATTTTGTGACATAATTTTCTGTCTGAAAAACACCCAAAATCGACCATGCCGGCATGGTCAAAATATCAAGATTTTGGTCAAATTTTTTTTGGCGATTTTATGGTTTCAAATGATACAGAACAGACTCCTGAAGACAGTTTACTTGTGCAGACTAGGTAAATAAGCCATAGTTTGAGATATATTGAGGATTTTGTGACTTATCCGAAAAACACCCAAAATCGACCATGCCGGCATGGTCAAAATTTCAAGAGTTTGGGCAAATTTTTTTTGGCGATTTTATGGTTTCAAATGATACAGAACGGACTCGTGAAGACAGTTTACTTGTGCGGACTAGGTTAATAAGCCATAGTTTTGAGATATATTGAGGATTTTGCGACTTAATTTTGTGTTCGAAAAACCAAAAAAATCGACCATGCCGGCATGGTCAAAATTTCAAGATTTTTGTCAAAATTTTTTGGATGATTTTATGGTTTCAAATGATAAACAACGGACTCCTGAAGACAGTTTACTTGTGCGGACTAGGTAAATAAGCCATAGTTTGAGATATATTGAGGATTTTGTGACTTAATTTTGTGTCTGAAAAACCCCCAAATCGACCATGCCGGCATGGTCAAAAGTTCAAGATTTTTGTCAAAATGTTTTGGATGATTTTATGGTTTCAAATGATAAACAACAGACTCCTGAAGACAGTTTACTTGTGCGGACTAGGTAAATAAGCCATAGTTTGAGATATATTGAGGATTTTGTGACATAATTTTGTGTCCGAAAAACCCCAAAAATCGACCATCCGGCATGGTCAAAATTTTAAGATTTTGTCAAAATTTTTTGGATGATTTTATGGTTCCAAATGATACAGAACGGACTCCTGAAGACAGTTTACTTGTGCGGACTAGGTAAATAAGCCATAGTTTGAGATATATTGAGGATTTTGTGACTTAATTTTGTGTCCAAAAACCCCCAAAAATCGACCATGCCGGCATGGTCAAAATTTCAAGAATTTGGTCAAATTTTTTTTGGCAATTTTATGGTTTCGAAAGATACAGAACGGACTCCTGAAGACAGTTTACTTGTGCGGACTAGGTAAATAAGCCATAGTTTGAGATATATTGAGGATTTTGTGACTTAATTTTGTGTCCGAAAAACCTCAAAATCGACCATGCCGGCATGGTCAAAATTTCAAGATTTTTGTCAACATTTTTTGGATGATTTTATGGTTTCAAATGATACAGAATGGACTCGTGAAGACAGTTTACTTGTGCGGTTTAGGTAAATAAGCCATAGTTTGAGATATATTGAGGATTTTGTGACATAATTTTCTGTCTGAAAAACACCCAAAATCGACCATGCCGGCATGGTCAAAATTTCAAGATTTTGGTCAAATTTTTTTTGGCGATTTTATGGTTTCAAATGATACAGAACGGACTCCTGAAGACAGTTTACTTGTGCAGACTAGGTAAATAAGCCATAGTTTGAGATATATTGAGGATTTTGTGACTTAATATTGTATCCGAAAAACACCCAAAATCGACCATGCCGGCATGGTCAAAATTTCAAGAGTTTGGTCAAATTTTTTTTGGCGATTTTATGGTTTCAAATGATACAGAACGGACTCGTGAAGACAGTTTACTTGTGCGGACTAGGTAAATAAGCCATAGTTTTGAGATATATTGAGGATTTTGTGACTTAATTTTGTGTTCGAAAAACCAAAAAAATCGACCATGCCGGCATGGTCAAAATTTCAAGATTTTTGTCAAAATGTTTTGGATGATTTTATGGTTTCAAATGATAAACAACGGACTCCTGAAGACAGTTTACTTGTGCGGACTAGGTAAATAAGCCATAGTTTGAGATATATTGAGGATTTTGTGACTTAATTTTGTGTCCGAAAAACCTCAAAATCGACCATGCCGGCATGGTCAAAATTTCAAGATTTTTGTCAACATTTTTTGGATGATTTTATGGTTTCAAATGATACAGAATGGACTCGTGAAGACAGTTTACTTGTGCGGTTGAGGTAAATAAGCCATAGTTTGAGATATATTGAGGATTTTGTGACATAATTTTCTGTCTGAAAAACACCCAAAATCGACCATGCCGGCATGGTCAAAATATCAAGATTTTGGTCAAATTTTTTTTGGCGATTTTATGGTTTCAAATGATACAGAACAGACTCCTGAAGACAGTTTACTTGTGCAGACTAGGTAAATAAGCCATAGTTTGAGATATATTGAGGATTTTGTGACTTATCCGAAAAACACCCAAAATCGACCATGCCGGCATGGTCAAAATTTCAAGAGTTTGGGCAAATTTTTTTTGGCGATTTTATGGTTTCAAATGATACAGAACGGACTCGTGAAGACAGTTTACTTGTGCGGACTAGGTTAATAAGCCATAGTTTTGAGATATATTGAGGATTTTGCGACTTAATTTTGTGTTCGAAAAACCAAAAAAATCGACCATGCCGGCATGGTCAAAATTTCAAGATTTTTGTCAAAATTTTTTGGATGATTTTATGGTTTCAAATGATAAACAACGGACTCCTGAAGACAGTTTACTTGTGCGGACTAGGTAAATAAGCCATAGTTTGAGATATATTGAGGATTTTGTGACTTAATTTTGTGTCTGAAAAACCCCCAAATCGACCATGCCGGCATGGTCAAAAGTTCAAGATTTTTGTCAAAATGTTTTGGATGATTTTATGGTTTCAAATGATAAACAACAGACTCCTGAAGACAGTTTACTTGTGCGGACTAGGTAAATAAGCCATAGTTTGAGATATATTGAGGATTTTGTGACATAATTTTGTGTCCGAAAAACCCCAAAAATCGACCATCCGGCATGGTCAAAATTTTAAGATTTTGTCAAAATTTTTTGGATGATTTTATGGTTCCAAATGATACAGAACGGACTCCTGAAGACAGTTTACTTGTGCGGACTAGGTAAATAAGCCATAGTTTGAGATATATTGAGGATTTTGTGACTTAATTTTGTGTCCAAAAACCCCCAAAAATCGACCATGCCGGCATGGTCAAAATTTCAAGAATTTGGTCAAATTTTTTTTGGCAATTTTATGGTTTCGAAAGATACAGAACGGACTCCTGAAGACAGTTTACTTGTGCGGACTAGGTAAATAAGCCATAGTTTGAGATATATTGAGGATTTTGTGACTTAATTTTGTGTCCGAAAAACCTCAAAATCGACCATGCCGGCATGGTCAAAATTTCAAGATTTTTGTCAACATTTTTTGGATGATTTTATGGTTTCAAATGATACAGAATGGACTCGTGAAGACAGTTTACTTGTGCGGTTTAGGTAAATAAGCCATAGTTTGAGATATATTGAGGATTTTGTGACATAATTTTCTGTCTGAAAAACACCCAAAATCGACCATTGCCGGCATGGTCAAAATTTCAAGATTTTGGTCAAATTTTTTTTGGCGATTTTATGGTTTCAAATGATACAGAACGGACTCCTGAAGACAGTTTACTTGTGCAGACTAGGTAAATAAGCCATAGTTTGAGATATATTGAGGATTTTGTGACTTAATATTGTATCCGAAAAACACCCAAAATCGACCATGCCGGCATGGTCAAAATTTCAAGAGTTTGGTCAAATTTTTTTTGGCGATTTTATGGTTTCAAATGATACAGAACGGACTCGTGAAGACAGTTTACTTGTGCGGACTAGGTAAATAAGCCATAGTTTTGAGATATATTGAGGATTTTGTGACTTAATTTTGTGTTCGAAAAACCAAAAAAATCGACCATGCCGGCATGGTCAAAATTTCAAGATTTTTGTCAAAATGTTTTGGATGATTTTATGGTTTCAAATGATAAACAACGGACTCCTGAAGACAGTTTACTTGTGCGGACTAGGTAAATAAGCCATAGTTTGAGATATATTGAGGATTTTGTGACTTAATTTTGTGTCTGAAAAACCCCCAAATCGACCATGCCGGCATGGTCAAAAGTTCAAGATTTTTGTCAAAATGTTTTGGATGATTTTATGGTTTCAAATGATACAGAACGGACTCGTGAAGACAGTTTACTTGTGCGGTTTAGGTAAATAAGCCATAGTTTGAGATATATTGAGGATTTTGTGACAAAATTTTGTGTCCGAAAAACCCCAAAAATCGACCATCCGGCATGGTCAAAATTTTAAGATTTTGTCAAAATTTTTTGGATGATTTTATGGTTCCAAATGATACAGAACGGACTCCTGAAGACAGTTTACTTGTGCGGACTAGGTAAATAAGCCATAGTTTGAGATATATTGAGGATTTTGTGACTTAATTTTGTGTCCAAAAACCCCCAAAAATCGACCATGCCGGCATGGTCAAAATTTCAAGAATTTGGTCAAATTTTTTTGGGCAATTTTATGGTTTCGAAAGATACAGAACGGACTCCTGAAGACAGTTTACTTGTGCGGACTAGGTAAATAAGCCATAGTTTGAGATATATTGAGGATTTTGTGTCTGAAAAAACCCCAAATCGACCATGCCGGCATGGTCAAAATTTCAAGATTTTGGTCAAATTTTTTTGGCGATTTTATGGTTTAAAATGATACAGAACAGAACAGACTCCTGAAGACAGTTAACTTGTGCGGACTAGGTAAATAAGCCATAGTTTGAGATATATTGAGGATTTTGTGACTTAATTTTGTGTTCCAAAAACCGAAAAAATCGACCATGCCGGCATGGTCAAAATTTCCAGATTTTTGTCAAAATTTTTTGGATGATTTTATGGTTTCAAATGATACAGAACAGACTCGTGAAGACAGTTTACTTGTGCGGTTTAGGTAAATAAGCCATAGTTTGAGATATATTGAGGATTTTGTGACATAATTTTCTGTCTGAAAAACACCCAAAATCGACCATGCCAGCATGGTCAAAATTTCAAGAGTTTGGTCAAATTTTTTTTGGCGATTTTATGGTTTCAAATGATACAGAACGGACTCCTGAAGACAGTTTACTTGTGCAGACTAGGTAAATAAGCCATAGTTTGAGATATATTGAGGATTTTGTGACTTAATTTTGTGTCCGAAAAACCCCCAAAATCGATCATGCCGGCATGGTCAAAATTTCAAGAATTTGGTCAAATTTTTTTTGGCAATTTTATGGTTTCGAAAGATACAGAACGGACTCCTGAAGACAGTTTACTTGTTAGGACTAGGTAAATAAGCCATAGTTTGAGATATATTGAGGATTTTGTGACTTAATTTTGTGTCCGAAAAACCCCCAAAATCGACCATGCCGGCATGGTCAAAATTTCAAGAGTTTGGTCAAATTGTTTTTTGGCGATTTTATGGTTTCAAATGATACAGAACGGACTCGTGAAGACAGTTTACTTGTGCGGACTAGGTAAATAAGCCATAGTTTGAGATATATTGAGGATTTTGTGATTTAATTTTGTGTTCGAAAAACCGAAAAAATCGACCATGCCGGCATGGTCAAAATTTCAAGATTTTTGTCAAAATGTTTTGGATGATTTTATGGTTTCAAATGATAAACAACGGACTCCTGAAGGCAGTTTACTTGTGCTGACTAGGTGAATAAGCCATAGTTTGAGATATGTTGAGGATTTTGTGACATAATTTTGTGTCCGAAAACCCCCCAAAATCGACCATGCCGGCATGGTCAAAATTTTAAGATTTTGTCAAAATTTTTTGGATGATTTTATGGTTCCAAATGATACAGAACGGACTCCTGAAGACAGTTTACTTGTGCGGACTAGGTAAATAAGCCATAGTTTGAGATATATTGAGGATTTTGTGACTTAAATTTGTGTCCAAAAACCCCCAAAAATCGACCATGCCGGCATGGTCAAAATTTCAAGAATTTGGTCAAATTTTTTTTGGCAATTTTATGGTTTCAAATGATACAGGATGGTCTCCTGAAGACAGTTTACTTGTGCGGACTAGGTAAATAAGCCATAGTTTGAGATATATTGAGGATTTTGTGACTTAATTTTGTGTCTGAAAAAACCCCAAATCGACCATGCCGGCATGGTCAAAATTTCCAGATTTTTGTCAAATTTTTTTGGCGATTTTATGGTTTCAAATGATACAGAACAGACTCCTGAAGACAGTTTACTTGTGCGGACTAGGTAAATAAGCCATAGTTTGAGATATATTGAGGCTTTTGTGACTTAATTTTGTGTTCGAAAAACCGAAAAAATCGACCATGCCGGCATGGTCAAATGTTCCAGATTTTTGTCAACATTTTTTGGATGATTTGATGGTTTCAAATGATACAGAACGGACTCGTGAAGACAGTTTACTTGTGCGGTTTAGGTAAATAAGCCATAGTTTGAGATATATTGAGGATTTTGTGACATAATTTTCTGTCTGAAAAACACCCAAAATCGACCATGCCGGCATGGTCAAAATTTCAAGAGTTTGGTCAAATTTTTTTTGGCGATTTTATGGTTTCAAATGATACAGAACGGACTCCTGAAGACAGTTTACTTGTGCGGACTAGGTAAATAAGCCATAGTTTGAGATATATTGAGGATTTTGTGACTTAATTTTGTATCCAAAAAACACCCAAAATCGACCATGCCAGCATGGTCAAAATTTCAAGAGTTTGGTCAAATTTTTTGGGGCGATTTTATGGTTTCAAATGATACAGAACGGACTCCTGAAGACAGTTTACTTGTGCAGACTAGGTAAATAAGCCATAGTTTGAGATATATTGAGGATTTTGTGACTTAATTTTGTGTCCGAAAACCCCCCAAAATCGATCATGCCGGCATGGTCAAAATTTCAAGAATTTGGTCAAATTTGTTTTGGCAATTTTATGGTTTCAAAAGATACAGAACGGACTCCTGAAGACAGTTTACTTGTGCGGACTAGGTAAATAAGCCATAGTTTGAGATATATTGAGGATTTTGTGACTTAATTTTGTGTCCGAAAAACCCCCAAAATCGACCATGCCGGCATGGTCAAAATTTCAAGAGTTTGGTCAAATTGTTTTTTGGCGATTTTATGGTTTCAAATGATACAGAACGGACTCGTGAAGACAGTTTACTTGTGCGGACTAGGTAAATAAGCCATAGTTTGAGATATATTGAGGATTTTGTGACTTAATTTTGTGTTCGAAAAACCGAAAAAATCGACCATGCCGGCATGGTCAAAATTTCAAGATTTTTGTCAAAATGTTTTGGATGATTTTATGGTTTCAAATGATAAACAACGGACTCCTGAAGACAGTTTACTTGTGCGGACTAGGTAAATAAGCCATAGTTTGAGATATATTGAGGATTTTGTGACTTAATTTTGTGTCCGAAAAACCCCAAAATCGACCATGCCGGCATGGTCAAAATTTAAAGATTTTTGTCAAAATGTTTTGGATGATTTTATGGTTTCAAATGATAAACAACGGACTCCTGAAGACAGTTTACTTGTGCGGACTAGGTGAATAAGCCATAGTTTGAGATATATTGAGGATTTTGTGACATAATTTTGTGTCCGAAAAACCCCCAAAATCGACCATGCCGGCATGGTCAAAATTTTAAGATTTTGTCAAAATTTTTTGGATGATTTTATGGTTCCAAATGATACAGAACGGACTCCTGAAGACAGTTTACTTGTGCGGACTAGGTAAATAAGCCATAGTTTGAGATATATTGAGGATTTTGTGACTTAAATTTGTTTCCAAAAACCCCCAAAAATCGACCATGCCGGCATGGTCAAAATTTCAAGAATTTGGTCAAATTTTTTTTGGCAATTTTATGGTTTCAAATGATACAGAATGGTCTCCTGAAGACAGTTTACTTGTGCGGACTAGGTAAATAAGCCATAGTTTGAGATATATTGAGGATTTTGTGACTTAATTTTGTGTCTGAAAAAACCCCAAATCGACCATGCCGGCATGGTCAAAATTTCCAGATTTTTGTCAAATTTTTTTGGCGATTTTATGGTTTCAAATGATACAGAACAGACTCCTGAAGACAGTTTACTTGTGCGGACTAGGTAAATAAGCCATAGTTTGAGATATATTGAGGCTTTTGTGACTTAATTTTGTGTTCGAAAAACCGAAAAAATCGACCATGCTGGCATGGTCAAAATTTCCAGATTTTTGTCAAAATTTTTTGGATGATTTGATGGTTTCAAATGATACAGAACGGACTCGTGAAGACAGTTTACATGTGCGGCTTAGGTAAATAAGCCATAGTTTGAGATATATTGAGGATTTTGTGACATAATTTTCTGTCTGAAAAACACCCAAAATCGACCATGCCGGCATGGTCAAAATTTCAAGAGTTTGGTCACATTTTTTTTGCGATTTTATGGTTTCAAATGATACAGAACGGACTCCTGAAGACAGTTTACTTGTGCAGACTAGGTAAATAAGCCATAGTTTGAGATATATTGAGGATTTTGTGACTTAATTTTGTGTCCGAAAAACCCCCAAAATCGACCATGCCGGCATGGTCAAAATTTCAAGATTTTTGTCAAAATGTTTTGGATGATTTTATGGTTTCAAATGATAAACAACGGACTCCTGAAGACAGTTTACTTGTGCGGACTAGGTAAATAAGCCATAGTTTGAGATATATTGAGGATTTTGTGACTTAATTTTGTGTCCGAAAAACCCCAAAATCGACCATGCCGGCATGGTTAAAATTTTAAGATTTTGTCAAAATTTTTTGGATGATTTTATGGTTCCAAATGATACAGAACGGACTCCTGAAGACAGTTTACTTGTGGGGACTAGGTAAATAAGCCATAGTTTGAGATATATTGAGGATTTTGTGACTTAATTTTGTGTCCGAAAAACCCCCAAAAATCGACCATGCCGGCATGGTCACAATTTCAAGAATTTGGTCAAATTTTTTTTGGCAATTTTTTGGTTTCAAATGATACAGCATGGACTCCTGAAGACAGTTTACTTGTGCAGACTAGGGAAATAAGCCATAGTTTGAGATATATTGAGGATTTTGTGACTTAATTTTGTATCCGAAAAACACCCAAAATCGACCATGCCGGCATGGTCAAAATTTCAAGAGTTTGGTCAAATTTTTTTTGGCGATTTTATGGTTTCAAATGATACAGAACAGACTCCTGAAGACAGTTTACTTGTGCGGACTAGGTAAATAAGCCATAGTTTGAGATATATTGAGGATTTTGTGACTTAATTTTGTGTTCGAAAAACCGAAAAAATCGACCATGCCGGCATGGTCAAAATTTCAAGATTTTTGTCAAAATTTTTTGGATGATTTTATGGTTTCAAATGATACAGAACGGACTCGTGAATACAGTTTACTTGTGCGGTTTAGGTAAATAAGCCATAGTTTGAGATACATTGAGGATTTTGTGACATAATTTTCTGTCTGAAAAACACCCAAAATCGACCATGCCGGCATGGTCAAAATTTCAAGAGTTTGGTCAATTTTTTTTTGGCGATTTTATGGTTTCAAATGATACAGAACGGACTCCTGAAGACAGTTTACTTGTGCGGACTAGGTAAATAAGCCATAGTTTGAGATATATTGAGGATTTTGTGACTTAATTTTGTGTCCGAAAAACCCCCAAAATCGACCATGCCGGCATGGTCAAAATTTCAAGAATTTGGTCAAATTTTTTTGGGCAATTTTTTGGTTTCAAATGATACAGAATGGACTCCTGAAGACAGTTTACTTGTGCAGACTAGGTAAATAAGCCATAGTTTGAGATATATTGAGGATTTTGTGACTTAATTTTGTGTCCGAAAACTCCCAAAAATCGACCATGCCGGCATGGTCAAAAATTCCAGCTTTTGTCAAAATTTTTTGGGTTATTTTAGTGTTTCAAATGATACAGAACGGACTCCTGAAGACAGTTTACTTGTGGGGACTAGGTAAAAGGCCATAGTTTGAGATATATTGAGGATTTTGTGACTTAATTTTGTGTCTGAAAAACACCCAAAATCGACCATGCCGGTATGGTCAAAATTTCAAGAGTTTGGTCAAATTTTTTTGGGCGATTTTATGGTTTCAAATGATACAGAACGGACTCCTGAAGACAGTTTACTTGTGCGGACTAGGTAAATAAGCCATTGTTTGAGATATATTGAGGATTTTGTGACTTAATTTTGTGTCCGAAAAACCCCAAAAATCGACAATGCCGGCATGGTCAAAATTTCAAGATTTTGGTCAAATTTTTTTGGCGATTTTATGGTTTCAAATGATACAGAACAGACTCCTGAAGACAGTTTACTTGTGCGGAGTAGGTAAATAAGCCATAGTTTGAGATATATTGAGGATTTTGTGACTTAAATTTGTGTCCAAAAACCCCCAAAAATCGACCATGCCGGCATGGTCAAAATTTCAAGATTTTGGTCAAAAAATTTTTGGCGATTTTATGGTTTAAAATGATACAGAACGGACTCCTGAAGACAGTTTACTTGTGCGGACAAGGTAAATAAGCCATAGTTTGAGATATATTGAGGATTTTGTGACTTAATTTTGTGTTCGAAAAACCGAAAAAATCGACCATGCCGGCATGAACAAAATTTCCAGATTTTTGTCAAAATTTTTTGGATGATTTTATGGTTTCAAATGATACAGAACGGACTCCTGAAGACAGTTTACTTGTGCGGACTAGGTAAATAAGCCATAGTTTGAGATATATTGAGGATTTTGTGACTTAATTTTGTGTCCGAAAAACCCCAAAAATCGACAATGCCGGCATGGTCAAAATTTCAAGATTTTGGTCAAATTTTTTTGGCGATTTTATGGTTTCAAATGATACAGAACAGACTCCTGAAGACAGTTTACTTGTGCGGACTAGGTAAATAAGCCATAGTTTGAGATATATTGAGGATTTTGTGACTTAATTTTGTGTCCGAAAAACCCCCAAAATCGACCATGCCGGCATGGTCAAAATTTCAAGATTTTGGTCAAATTTTTTTGGCGATTTTATGGTTTCAAATGATACAGAATGGACTCCTGAAGACAGTTTACTTGTGCGGACTAGGTAAATAAGCCATAGTTTGAGATATATTGAGGATTTTGTGACTTAAATTTGTGTCCAAAAACCCCCAAAAATCGACCATGCCGGCATGGTCAAAATTTCAAGATTTTGGTCAAATTTTTTTGGCGATTTTATGGTTTCAAATGATACAGAACAGACTTCTGAAGACAGTTTACTTGTGCGGACTAGGTAAATAAGCCATCGTTTGTGATATATTGAGGATTTTGTGACTTAATTTTGTGTCCGAAAAACCCCAAAAATCGACCATGCCGGCATGGTCAAAATTTCCAGATTTTTGTCAAAATTTTTTGGATGATTTTATGGTTTCAAATGATACAGAACGGACTCATGAAGACAGTTAACTTGTGCGGACTAGGTAAAGAAGCCATAGTTTGAGATATATTGAGGATTTTGTGACTTAATTTTGTGTCCGAAAACTGCCAAAAATCGACCATGCCGGCATGGTCAAAATTTCCAGCTTTTTGTCAAAATTTTTGGGTTATTTTAGTGTTTCAAATGATACAGAACGGACTCCTGAAGACAGTTTACTTGTGGGGACTAGGTAAATAAGCCATAGTTTGAGATATATTGAGGCTTTTGTGACTTAATTTTGTGTTCGAAAAACCGAAAAAATCGACCATGCCGGCATGGTCAAAATTTCCAGATTTTTGTCAAAATTTTTTGGATGATTTGATGGTTTCAAATTATACAGAACGGACTCGTGAAGACAGTTTACTTGTGTGGCTTAGGTAAATAAGCCATAGTTTGAGATATATTGAGGATTTTGTGACATAATTTTCTGTCTGAAAAACACCCAAAATCGACCATGCCGGCATGGTCAAAATTTCAAGAGTTTGGTCAAAATTTTTGGATGATTTTATGGTTTCAAATGATACAGAACGGACTCGTGAATACAGTTTACTTGTGCGGTTTAGGTAAATAAGCCATAGTTTGAGATACATTGAGGATTTTGTGACATAATTTTCTGTCTGAAAAACACCCAAAATCGACCATGCCGGCATGGTCAAAATTTCAAGAGTTTGGTCAATTTTTTTTTGGCGATTTTATGGTTTCAAATGATACAGAACGGACTCCTGAAGACAGTTTACTTGTGCGGACTAGGTAAATAAGCCATAGTTTGAGATATATTGAGGATTTTGTGACTTAATTTTGTGTCCGAAAAACCCCCAAAATCGACCATGCCGGCATGGTCAAAATTTCAAGAATTTGGTCAAATTTTTTTGGGCAATTTTTTGGTTTCAAATGATACAGAATGGACTCCTGAAGACAGTTTACTTGTGCAGACTAGGTAAATAAGCCATAGTTTGAGATATATTGAGGATTTTGTGACTTAATTTTGTGTCCGAAAACTCCCAAAAATCGACCATGCCGGCATGGTCAAAATTTCCAGCTTTTGTCAAAATTTGTTGGGTTATTTTAGTGTTTCAAATGATACAGAACGGACTCCTGAAGACAGTTTACTTGTGGGGACTAGGTAAAAGGCCATAGTTTGAGATATATTGAGGATTTTGTGACTTAATTTTGTGTCTGAAAAACACCCAAAATCGACCATGCCGGCATGGTCAAAATTTCAAGAGTTTGGTCAAATTTTTTTTGGCGATTTTATGGTTTCAAATGATACAGAACGGACTCCTGAAGACAGTTTACTTGTGCGGACTAGGTAAATAAGCCATTGTTTGAGATATATTGAGGATTTTGTGACTTAATTTTGTGTCCAAAAACCCCAAAAAATCGACCATGCCAGCATGGTCAAAATTTCAAGAATTTGGTCAAATTTTTTGGGGCAATTTTTTGGTTTCAAATGATACAGAATGGACTCCTGAAGACAGTTTACTTGTGCAGACTAGGTAAATAAGCCATTGTTTGAGATATATTGAGGATTTTGTGACTACATTTTGTGTCCGAAAACTCCCAAAAATCGACCATGCCGGCATGGTCAAAATTTCCAGCTTTTTGTCAAAATTTTTTTGGTTATTTTAGTGTTTCAAATGATACAGAACGGACTCCTGAAGACAGTTTACTTGTGGGGACTAGGTAAATAAGCCATAGTTTGAGATATATTGAGGATTTTGTGACTTAATTTTGTGTCCGAAAAACCCCAAAAATCGACCATGCCGGCATGGTCAAAGTTTCAAGATTTTGTCAAAATTTTTTTTGGCGATTTTATGGTTTAAAATGATACAGACTGGACTCCTGAAGACAGTTTACTTGTGCGGACAAGGTAAATAAGCCATAGTTTGAGATATATTGAGGATTTTGTGACATAATTTTGTGTTCGAAAAACCGAAAAAATCGACCATGCCGGCATGGTCAAAATTTCCAGATTTTTGTCAAAATTTTTTGGATGATTTTATGGTTTCAAATGATACAGAATGGACTCCTGAAGACAGTTTACTTGTGCAGACTAGGTAAATAAGCCATAGTTTGAGATATATTGAGGATTTTGTGACTTAATTTTGTGTCCGAAAAACCCCAAAAATCGACAATGCCGGCATGGTCAAAATTTCAAGATTTTGGTCAAATTTTTTTGGCGATTTTATGGTTTCAAATGATACAGAACAGACTCCTGAAGACAGTTTACTTGTGCGGACTAGGTAAATAAGCCATAGTTTGAGATATATTGAGGATTTTGTGACTTAATTTTGTGTCCGAAAAACCCCCAAAATCGACCATGCCGGCATGGTCAAAATTTCAAGATTTTGGTCAAATTTTTTTGGCGATTTTATGGTTTCAAATGATACAGAATGGACTACTGAAGACAGTTTACTTGTGCGGACTAGGTAAATAAGCCATAGTTTGAGATATATTGAGGATTTTGTGACTTAAATTTGTGTCCAAAAACCCCCAAAAATCGACCATGCCGGCATGGTCAAAATTTCAAGATTTTGGTCAAATTTTTTTGGCGAATTTATGGTTTCAAATGATACAGAACAGACTTCTGAAGACAGTTTACTTGTGCGGACTAGGTAAATAAGCCATCGTTTGTGATATATTGAGGATTTTGTGACTTAATTTTGTGTCCGAAAAACCCCAAAAATCGACCATGCCGGCATGGTCAAAATTTCCAGATTTTTGTCAAAATTTTTTGGATGATTTTATGGTTTCAAATGATACAGAACGGACTCATGAAGACAGTTAACTTGTGCGGACAAGGTAAATAAGCCATAGTTTGAGATATATTGAGGATTTTGTGACTTAATTTTGTGTTCGAAAAACCGAAAAAATCGACCATGGCGGCATGGTCAAAATTTCCAGATTTTTGTCAAAATTTTTTGGATGATTTTATGGTTTCAAATGATACAGAACGGACTCATGAAGACAGTTAACTTGTGCAGACTAGGTAAATAAGCCATAGTTTGAGATATATTGAGGATTTTGTGACTTAATTTTGTGTCCGAAAACTCCCAAAAATCGACCATGCCGGCATGGTCAAAATTTCCAGCTTTTGTCAAAATTTGTTGGGTTATTTTAGTGTTTCAAATGATACAGAACGGACTCCTGAAGACAGTTTACTTGTGGGGACTAGGTAAAAGGCCATAGTTTGAGATATATTGAGGATTTTGTGACTTAATTTTGTGTCTGAAAAACACCCAAAATCGACCATGCCGGCATGGTCAAAATTTCAAGAGTTTGGTCAAATTTTTTTTGGCGATTTTATGGTTTCAAATGATACAGAACGGACTCCTGAAGACAGTTTACTTGTGCGGACTAGGTAAATAAGCCATTGTTTGAGATATATTGAGGATTTTGTGACTTAATTTTGTGTCCAAAAACCCCAAAAAATCGACCATGCCAGCATGGTCAAAATTTCAAGAATTTGGTCAAATTTTTTGGGGCAATTTTTTGGTTTCAAATGATACAGAATGGACTCCTGAAGACAGTTTACTTGTGCAGACTAGGTAAATAAGCCATTGTTTGAGATATATTGAGGATTTTGTGACTTAATTTTGTGTCCGAAAACTCCCAAAAATCGACCATGCCGGCATGGTCAAAATTTCCAGCTTTTTGTCAAAATTTTTTTGGTTATTTTAGTGTTTCAAATGATACAGAACGGACTCCTGAAGACAGTTTACTTGTGGGGACTAGGTAAATAAGCCATAGTTTGAGATATATTGAGGATTTTGTGACTTAATTTTGTGTCCGAAAAACCCCAAAAATCGACCATGCCGGCATGGTCAAAGTTTCAAGATTTTGTCAAATTTTTTTTTGGCGATTTTATGGTTTAAAATGATACAGAACGGACTCCTGAAGACAGTTTACTTGTGCGGACAAGGTAAATAAGCCATAGTTTGAGATATATTGAGGATTTTGTGACATAATTTTGTGTTCGAAAAACCGAAAAAATCGACCATGCCGGCATGGTCAAAATTTCCAGATTTTTGTCAAAATTTTTTGGATGATTTTATGGTTTCAAATGATACAGAACGGACTCCTGAAGACAGTTTACTTGTGCGGACTAGGTAAATAAGCCATAGTTTGAGATATATTGAGGATTTTGTGACTTAATTTTGTGTCCGAAAAACCCCAAAAATCGACAATGCCGGCATGGTCAAAATTTCAAGATTTTGGTCAAATTTTTTTGGCGATTTTATGGTTTCAAATGATACAGAACAGACTCCTGAAGACAGTTTACTTGTGCGGACTAGGTAAATAAGCCATAGTTTGAGATATATTGAGGATTTTGTGACTTAATTTTGTGTCCGAAAAACCCCCAAAATCGACCATGCCGGCATGGTCAAAATTTCAAGATTTTGGTCAAATTTTTTTGGCGATTTTATGGTTTCAAATGATACAGAATGGACTACTGAAGACAGTTTACTTGTGCGGACTAGGTAAATAAGCCATAGTTTGAGATATATTGAGGATTTTGTGACTTAAATTTGTGTCCAAAAACCCCCAAAAATCGACCATGCCGGCATGGTCAAAATTTCAAGATTTTGGTCAAATTTTTTTGGCGAATTTATGGTTTCAAATGATACAGAACAGACTTCTGAAGACAGTTTACTTGTGCGGACTAGGTAAATAAGCCATCGTTTGTGATATATTGAGGATTTTGTGACTTAATTTTGTGTCCGAAAAACCCCAAAAATCGACCATGCCGGCATGGTCAAAATTTCCAGATTTTTGTCAAAATTTTTTGGATGATTTTATGGTTTCAAATGATACAGAACGGACTCATGAAGACAGTTAACTTGTGCGGACAAGGTAAATAAGCCATAGTTTGAGATATATTGAGGATTTTGTGACTTAATTTTGTGTTCGAAAAACCGAAAAAATCGACCATGGCGGCATGGTCAAAATTTCCAGATTTTTGTCAAAATTTTTTGGATGATTTTATGGTTTCAAATGATACAGAACGGACTCATGAAGACAGTTAACTTGTGCAGACTAGGTAAATAAGCCATAGTTTGAGATATATTGAGGATTTTGTGACTTAATTTTGTGTCCGAAAACTCCCAAAAATCGACCATGCCGGCATGGTCAAAATTTCCAGCTTTTGTCAAAATTTGTTGGGTTATTTTAGTGTTTCAAATGATACAGAACGGACTCCTGAAGACAGTTTACTTGTGGGGACTAGGTAAAAGGCCATAGTTTGAGATATATTGAGGATTTTGTGACTTAATTTTGTGTCTGAAAAACACCCAAAATCGACCATGCCGGCATGGTCAAAATTTCAAGAGTTTGGTCAAATTTTTTTTGGCGATTTTATGGTTTCAAATGATACAGAACGGACTCCTGAAGACAGTTTACTTGTGCGGACTAGGTAAATAAGCCATTGTTTGAGATATATTGAGGATTTTGTGACTTAATTTTGTGTCCAAAAACCCCAAAAAATCGACCATGCCAGCATGGTCAAAATTTCAAGAATTTGGTCAAATTTTTTGGGGCAATTTTTTGGTTTCAAATGATACAGAATGGACTCCTGAAGACAGTTTACTTGTGCAGACTAGGTAAATAAGCCATTGTTTGAGATATATTGAGGATTTTGTGACTTAATTTTGTGTCCGAAAACTCCCAAAAATCGACCATGCCGGCATGGTCAAAATTTCCAGCTTTTTGTCAAAATTTTTTTGGTTATTTTAGTGTTTCAAATGATACAGAACGGACTCCTGAAGACAGTTTACTTGTGGGGACTAGGTAAATAAGCCATAGTTTGAGATATATTGAGGATTTTGTGACTTAATTTTGTGTCCGAAAAACCCCAAAAATCGACCATGCCGGCATGGTCAAAGTTTCAAGATTTTGTCAAATTTTTTTTTGGCGATTTTATGGTTTAAAATGATACAGAACGGACTCCTGAAGACAGTTTACTTGTGCGGACAAGGTAAATAAGCCATAGTTTGAGATATATTGAGGATTTTGTGACATAATTTTGTGTTCGAAAAACCGAAAAAATCGACCATGCCGGCATGGTCAAAATTTCCAGATTTTTGTCAAAATTTTTTGGATGATTTTATGGTTTCAAATGATACAGAACGGACTCCTGAAGACAGTTTACTTGTGCGGACTAGGTAAATAAGCCATAGTTTGAGATATATTGAGGATTTTGTGACTTAATTTTGTGTCCGAAAAACCCCAAAAATCGACAATGCCGGCATGGTCAAAATTTCAAGATTTTGGTCAAATTTTTTTGGCGATTTTATGGTTTCAAATGATACAGAACAGACTCCTGAAGACAGTTTACTTGTGCGGACTAGGTAAATAAGCCATAGTTTGAGATATATTGAGGATTTTGTGACTTAATTTTGTGTCCGAAAAACCCCCAAAATCGACCATGCCGGCATGGTCAAAATTTCAAGATTTTGGTCAAATTTTTTTGGCGATTTTATGGTTTCAAATGATACAGAATGGACTACTGAAGACAGTTTACTTGTGCGGACTAGGTAAATAAGCCATAGTTTGAGATATATTGAGGATTTTGTGACTTAAATTTGTGTCCAAAAACCCCCAAAAATCGACCATGCCGGCATGGTCAAAATTTCAAGATTTTGGTCAAATTTTTTTGGCGAATTTATGGTTTCAAATGATACAGAACAGACTTCTGAAGACAGTTTACTTGTGCGGACTAGGTAAATAAGCCATCGTTTGTGATATATTGAGGATTTTGTGACTTAATTTTGTGTCCGAAAAACCCCAAAAATCGACCATGCCGGCATGGTCAAAATTTCCAGATTTTTGTCAAAATTTTTTGGATGATTTTATGGTTTCAAATGATACAGAACGGACTCATGAAGACAGTTAACTTGTGCGGACAAGGTAAATAAGCCATAGTTTGAGATATATTGAGGATTTTGTGACTTAATTTTGTGTTCGAAAAACCGAAAAAATCGACCATGGCGGCATGGTCAAAATTTCCAGATTTTTGTCAAAATTTTTTGGATGATTTTATGGTTTCAAATGATACAGAACGGACTCATGAAGACAGTTAACTTGTGCGGACTAGGTAAAGAAGCCTAAGTTTGAGATATATTGAGGATTTTGTGACTTAATTTTGTGTCCGAAAACTCCCAAAAAATCGACCATGCCGGCATGGTCAAAATTTCCAGCTTTTTGTCAAAATTTTTGGGTTATTTTAGTGTTTCAAATGATACAGAAAGGACTCCTGAAGACAGTTTACTTGTGGGGACTAGGTAAATAAGCCATAGTTTGAGATATATTGAGGCTTTTGTGACTTAATTTTGTGTTCGAAAAACCGAAAAAATCGACCATGCCGGCATGGTCAAAATTTCCAGATTTTTGTCAAAATTTTTTGGATGATTTGATGGTTTCAAATGATACAGAACGGACTCGTGAAGACAGTTTACTTGTGCGGCTTAGGTAAATAAGCCATAGTTTGAGATATATTGAGGATTTTGTGACATAATTTTCTGTCTGAAAAACACCCAAAATCGACCATGCCGGCATGGTCAAAATTTCAAGAGTTTGGTCAAAATTTTTTGGATGATTTTATGGTTTCAAATGATACAGAACGGACTCGTGAATACAGTTTACTTGTGCGGTTTAGGTAAATTAGCCATAGTTTGAGATACATTGAGGATTTTGTGACATAATTTTCTGTCTGAAAAACACCCAAAATCGACCATGCCGGCATGGTCAAAATTTCAAGAGTTTGGTCAATTTTTTTTTGGCGATTTTATGGTTTCAAATGATACAGAACGGACTCCTGAAGACAGTTTACTTGTGCGGACTAGGTAAATAAGCCATAGTTTGAGATATATTGAGGATTTTGTGACTTAATTTTGTGTCCGAAAAACCCCCAAAATCGACCATGCCGGCATGGTCAAAATTTCAAGAATTTGGTCAAATTTTTTTGGGCAATTTTTTGATTTCAAATGATACAGAATGGACTCCTGAAGACAGTTTACTTGTGCAGACTAGGTAAATAAGCCATAGTTTGAGATATATTGAGGATTTTGTGACTTAATTTTGTGTCCGAAAACTCCCAAAAATCGACCATGCCGGCATGGTCAAAATTTCCAGCTTTTGTCAAAATTTTATGGGTTATTTTAGTGTTTCAAATGATACAGAACGGACTCCCGAAGACAGTTTACTTGTGGGGACTAGGTAAATGGCCATAGTTTGAGATATATTGAGGATTTTGTGACTTAATTTTGTGTCTGAAAAACACCCAAAATCGACCATGCCGGCATGGTCAAAATTTCAAGAGTTTGGTCAAATTTTTTTTGGCGATTTTATGGTTTCAAATGATACAGAATGGACTCCTGAAGACAGTTTACTTGTGCGGACTAGGTAAATAAGCCATAGTTTGAGATATATTGAGGATTTTGTGACTTAATTTTGTGTCCAAAAACCCCCAAAAATCGACCATGCCAGCATGGTCAAAATTTCAAGAATTTTGTCAAATTTTTTGGGGCAATTTTTTGTTTTCAAATGATACAGAATGGACTCCTGAAGACAGTTTACTTGTGCAGACTAGGTAAATAAGCCATTGTTTGAGATATATTGAGGATTTTGTGACTTAATTTTGTGTCCGAAAACTCCCAAAAATCGACCATGCCGGCATGGTAAAAATTTCCAGCTTTTTGTCAAAATTTTTGGGTTATTTTAGTGTTTCAAATGATACAGAACGGACTCCTGAAGACAGTTTACTTGTGGGGACTAGGTAAATAAGCCATAGTTTGAGATATATTGAGGATTTTGTGACTTAATTTTGTGTCCGAAAAACCCCAAAAATCGACCATGCCGGCATGGTCAAAATTTCAAGATTTTGTCAAAAAATTTTTGGCGATTTTATGGTTTAAAATGATACAGAACGGACTTCTGAAGACAGTTTACTTGTGCGGACAAGGTAAATAAGCCATAGTTTGAGATATATTGAGGATTTTGTGACTTAATTTTGTGTTCGAAAAACCGAAAAAAATCGACCATGCCGGCATGGTCAAAATTTCCAGATTTTTGTCAAAATTTTTTGGATGATTTTATGGTTTCAAATGATATAGAACGGACTCCTGAAGACAGTTTACTTGTGCGGACTAGGTAAATAAGCCAAAGTTTGAGATATATTGAGGATTTTGTGACTTAATTTTGTGTCCGAAAAACCCCAAAAATCGACAATGCCGGCATGGTCAAAATTTCAAGATTTTGGTCAAATTTTTTTGGCGATTTTATGGTTTCAAATGATACAGAACAGACTCCTGAAGACAGTTTACTTGTGCGGACTAGGTAAATAAGCCATAGTTTGAGATATATTGAGGATTTTGTGACTTAATTTTGTGTCCGAAAAACCCCCAAAATCGACCATGCCGGCATGGTCAAAATTTCAAGATTTTGGTCAAATTTTTTTGGCGATTTTATGGTTTCAAATGATACAGAATGGACTCCTGAAGACAGTTTACTTGTGCGGACTAGGTAAATAAGCCATAGTTTGAGATATATTGAGGATTTTGTGACTTAATTTTGTGTCCAAAAACCCCAAAAAATCGACCATGCCGGCATGGTCAAAATTTCCAGCTTTTTGTCAAAATTTTTTGGTTATTTTAGTGTTTCAAATGATACAGAATGGACTCCTGAAGACAGTTAACTTGTGCGGACTAGGTAAAGAAGCCATAGTTTGAGATATATTGAGGATTTTGTGACTTAATTTTGTGTCCGAAAACTCCCAAAAATCGACCATGCCGGCATGGTCAAAATTTCCAGCTTTTTGTCAAAATTTTTGGGTTATTTTAGTGTTTCAAATGATACAGAACGGACTCCTGAAGACAGTTTACTTGTGGGGACTAGGTAAATAAGCCATAGTTTGAGATATATTGAGGCTTTTGTGACTTAATTTTGTGTTCGAAAAACCGAAAAAATCGACCATGCCGGCATGGTCAAAATTTCCAGATTTTTGTCAAAATTTTTTGGATGATTTTATGGTTTCAAATGATACAGAACGGACTCATGAAGACAGTTAACTTGTGCGGACTAGGTAAAGAAGCCATAGTTTGAGATATATTGAGGATTTTGTGACTTAATTTTGTGTCCGAAAACTCCCAAAAATCGACCATGCCGGCATGGTCAAAATTTCCAGATATTTGTCAAAATTTTTTGGATGATTTTATGGTTTCAAATGATACAGAACGGACTCCTGAAGACAGTTAACTTGTGCGGACTAGGTAAAGAAGCCATAGTTTGAGATATATTGAGGATTTTGTGACATAATTTTGTGTCCGAAAAACCCCCAAAATCGACCATGCCGGCATGGTCAAAATTTTAAGATTTTGTCAAATTTTTTGGGATGATTTTATGGTTCCAAATGATACAGAACGGACTCCTGAAGACAGTTTACTTGTGCGGACTAGGTAAATAAGCCATAGTTTGAGATATATTGAGGATTTTGTGACTTAATTTTGTGTCCGAAAAACCCCAAAAATCGACAATGCCGGCATGGTCAAAATTTCAAGATTTTGGTCAAATTTTTTTGGCGATTTTATGGTTTCAAATGATACAGAACAGACTCCTGAAGACAGTTTACTTGTGCGGACTAGGTAAATAAGCCATAGTTTGAGATATATTGAGGATTTTGTGACTTAATTTTGTGTCCGAAAAACCCCAAAAATCGACCATGCCGGCATGGTCAAAATTTCAAGATTTTGGTCAAATTTCTTTGGCGATTTTATGGTTTCAAATGATACAGAATGGACTCCTGAAGACAGTTTACTTGTGCGGACTAGGTAAATAAGCCATAGTTTGAGATATATTGAGGATTTTGTGACTTAAATTTGTGTCCAAAAACCCCCAAAAATCGACCATGCCGGCATGGTCAAAATTTCAAGAGTTTGGTCAAATTTTTTTGGCGATTTTATGGTTTCAAATGATACAGAACAGACTCCTGAAGACAGTTTACTTGTGCGGACTAGGTAAATAAGCCATCGTTTGTGATATATTGAGGATTTTGTGACTTAATTTTGTGTCCGAAAAACCCCAAAAATCGACCATGCCGGCATGGTCAAAATTTCAAGATTTTGTCCAAATTTTTTTGGCGATTTTATGGTTTCAAATGATAAACAACGGACTCCTGAAGACAGTTTACTTGTGCGGACAAGGTAAATAAGCCATAGTTTGAGATATATTGAGGATTTTGTGACTTAAATTTGTGTCCAAAAACCCCCAAAAATCGACCATGCCAGCATGGTCAAAATTTCAAGAATTTTGTCAAATTTTTTGGGGCAATTTTTTGTTTTCAAATGATACAGAATGGACTCCTGAAGACAGTTTACTTGTGCAGACTAGGTAAATAAGCCATTGTTTGAGATATATTGAGGATTTTGTGACTTAATTTTGTGTCCGAAAACTCCCAAAAATCGACCATGCCGGCATGGTAAAAATTTCCAGCTTTTTGTCAAAATTTTTGGGTTATTTTAGTGTTTCAAATGATACAGAACGGACTCCTGAAGACAGTTTACTTGTGGGGACTAGGTAAATAAGCCATAGTTTGAGATATATTGAGGATTTTGTGACTTAATTTTGTGTCCGAAAAACCCCAAAAATCGACCATGCCGGCATGGTCAAAATTTCAAGATTTTGTCAAAAAATTTTTGGCGATTTTATGGTTTAAAATGATACAGAACGGACTCCTGAAGACAGTTTACTTGTGCGGACAAGGTAAATAAGCCATAGTTTGAGATATATTGAGGATTTTGTGACTTAATTTTGTGTTCGAAAAACCGAAAAAAATCGACCATGCCGGCATGGTCAAAATTTCCAGATTTTTGTCAAAATTTTTTGGATGATTTTATGGTTTCAAATGATATAGAACGGACTCCTGAAGACAGTTTACTTGTGCGGACTAGGTAAATAAGCCAAAGTTTGAGATATATTGAGGATTTTGTGACTTAATTTTGTGTCCGAAAAACCCCAAAAATCGACAATGCCGGCATGGTCAAAATTTCAAGATTTTGGTCAAATTTTTTTGGCGATTTTATGGTTTCAAATGATACAGAACAGACTCCTGAAGACAGTTTACTTGTGCGGACTAGGTAAATAAGCCATAGTTTGAGATATATTGAGGATTTTGTGACTCAATTTTGTGTCCGAAAAACCCCCAAAATCGACCATGCCGGCATGGTCAAAATTTCAAGATTTTGGTCAAATTTTTTTGGCGATTTTATGGTTTCAAATGATACAGAATGGACTCCTGAAGACAGTTTACTTGTGCGGACTAGGTAAATAAGCCATAGTTTGAGATATATTGAGGATTTTGTGACTTAATTTTGTGTCCAAAAACCCCAAAAAATCGACCATGCCGGCATGGTCAAAATTTCCAGCTTTTTGTCAAAATTTTTTGGTTATTTTAGTGTTTCAAATGATACAGAATGGACTCCTGAAGACAGTTAACTTGTGCGGACTAGGTAAAGAAGCCATAGTTTGAGATATATTGAGGATTTTGTGACTTAATTTTGTGTCCGAAAACTCCCAAAAATCGACCATGCCGGCATGGTCAAAATTTCCAGCTTTTTGTCAAAATTTTTGGGTTATTTTAGTGTTTCAAATGATACAGAACGGACTCCTGAAGACAGTTTACTTGTGGGGACTAGGTAAATAAGCCATAGTTTGAGATATATTGAGGCTTTTGTGACTTAATTTTGTGTTCGAAAAACCGAAAAAATCGACCATGCCGGCATGGTCAAAATTTCCAGATTTTTGTCAAAATTTTTTGGATGATTTTATGGTTTCAAATGATACAGAACGGACTCATGAAGACAGTTAACTTGTGCGGACTAGGTAAAGAAGCCATAGTTTGAGATATATTGAGGATTTTGTGACTTAATTTTGTGTTCGAAAACTCCCAAAAATCGACCATGCCGGCATGGTCAAAATTTCCAGATATTTGTCAAAATTTTTTGGATGATTTTAGTGTTTCAAATGATACAGAACGGACTCCTGAAGACAGTTAACTTGTGCGGACTAGGTAAAGAAGCCATAGTTTGAGATATATTGAGGATTTTGTGACATAATTTTGTGTCCGAAAAACCCCCAAAATCGACCATGCCGGCATGGTCAAAATTTTAAGATTTTGTCAAATTTTTTGGGATGATTTTATGGTTCCAAATGATACAGAACGGACTCCTGAAGACAGTTTACTTGTGCGGACTAGGTAAATAAGCCATAGTTTGAGATATATTGAGGATTTTGTGACTTAATTTTGTGTCCGAAAAACCCCAAAAATCGACAATGCCGGCATGGTAAAAATTTCAAGATTTTGGTCAAATTTCTTTGGCGATTTTATGGTTTCAAATGATACAGAACAGACTCCTGAAGACAGTTTACTTGTGCGGACTAGGTAAATAAGCCATCGTTTGTGATATATTGAGGATTTTGTGACTTAATTTTGTGTCCGAAAAACCCCAAAAATCGACCATGCCGGCATGGTCAAAATTTCAAGATTTTGTCAAAATTTTTTTGGCGATTTTATGGTTTCAAATGATAAACAACGGACTCCTGAAGACAGTTTACTTGTGCGGACAAGGTAAATAAGCCATAGTTTGAGATATATTGAGGATTTTGTGACTTAATTTTGTGTTCGAAAAACCGAAAAAATCGACCATGCCGGCATGGTCAAAATTTCCAGATTTTTGTCAAAATTTTTTGGAAGATTTTATGGTTTCAAATGATACAGAACGGACTCATGAAGACAGTTAACTTGTGCGGACTAGGTAAAGAAGCCATAGTTTGAGATATATTGAGGATTTTGTGACATAATTTTGTGTCCGAAAAACCCCCAAAATCGACCATGCCGGCATGGTCAAAATTTTAAGATTTTGTCAAATTTTTTTGGATGATTTTATGGTTCCAAATGATACAGAACGGACTCCTGAAGACAGTTTACTTGTGCGGACTAGGTAAATAAGCCATAGTTTGAGATATATTGAGGATTTTGTGACTTAATTTTGTGTCCGAAAAACCCCAAAAATCGACAATGCCGGCATGGTAAAAATTTCAAGAATTTGGTCAAATTTTTTTTGGCGATTTTATGGTTTAAAATTATACAGAACGGACTCCTGAAGACAGTTTACTAGTGCGGACAAGGTAAATAAGCCATAGTTTGAGATATATTGAGGATTTTGTGACTTAATTTAGTGTCCGAAAAACCCCCAAAATCGACAATGCCGGCATGGTCAAAATTTCAAGAATTTGTCAAATTTTTTTTGGCAATTTTATGGTTTCAAATGATACAGAACGGTCTCCTGAAGACAGTTTACTTGTGCGGACTAGGTAAATAAGCCATAGTTTGAGATATATTGAGGATTTTGTGACTTAATTTTGTGTCCGAAAAACCCCAAAAATCGACAATGCCGGCATGGTAAAAATTTCAAGATTTTGGTCAAATTTCTTTGGCGATTTTATGGTTTCAAATGATACAGAACAGACTCCTGAAGACAGTTTACTTGTGCGGACTAGGTAAATAAGCCATCGTTTGTGATATATTGAGGATTTTGTGACTTAATTTTGTGTCCGAAAAACCCCAAAAATCGACCATGCCGGCATGGTCAAAATTTCAAGATTTTGTCAAAATTTTTTTGGCGATTTTATGGTTTCAAATGATAAACAACGGACTCCTGAAGACAGTTTACTTGTGCGGACAAGGTAAATAAGCCATAGTTTGAGATATATTGAGGATTTTGTGACTTAATTTTGTGTTCGAAAAACCGAAAAAATCGACCATGCCGGCATGGTCAAAATTTCCAGATTTTTGTCAAAATTTTTTGGAAGATTTTATGGTTTCAAATGATACAGAACGGACTCATGAAGACAGTTAACTTGTGCGGACTAGGTAAAGAAGCCATAGTTTGAGATATATTGAGGATTTTGTGACATAATTTTGTGTCCGAAAAACCCCCAAAATCGACCATGCCGGCATGGTCAAAATTTTAAGATTTTGTCAAATTTTTTTGGATGATTTTATGGTTCCAAATGATACAGAACGGACTCCTGAAGACAGTTTACTTGTGCGGACTAGGTAAATAAGCCATAGTTTGAGATATATTGAGGATTTTGTGACTTAATTTTGTGTCCGAAAAACCCCAAAAATCGACAATGCCGGCATGGTAAAAATTTCAAGAATTTGGTCAAATTTTTTTTGGCGATTTTATGGTTTAAAATTATACAGAACGGACTCCTGAAGACAGTTTACTAGTGCGGACAAGGTAAATAAGCCATAGTTTGAGATATATTGAGGATTTTGTGACTTAATTTAGTGTCCGAAAAACCCCCAAAATCGACAATGCCGGCATGGTCAAAATTTCAAGAATTTGTCAAATTTTTTTTGGCAATTTTATGGTTTCAAATGATACAGAACGGTCTCCTGAAGACAGTTTACTTGTGCGGACTAGGTAAATAAGCCATATTTTGAGATATATTGAGGATTTTGTGACTTAATTTTGTGTCCGAAAAACCCCCAAAATCGACCATGCCGGCATGGTCAAAATTTCAAGATTTTGGTCAAATTTTTTTGGCGATTTTATGGTTTCAAATGATACAGAACAGACTCCTGAAGACAGTTTACTTGTGCGGACTAGGTAAATAAGCCATAGTTTGAGATATATTGAGGATTTTGTGACTTAATTTTGTGTCCCAAAAACCCCAAAAATCGACCATGCCGGCATGGTCAAAATTTCAAGATTTTGGTCAAATTTTTTTGGCGATTTTATGGTTTCAAATGATACAGAACGGACTCGTGAAGACAGTTTACTTGTGCGGACTAGGTAAATAAGCCATAGTTTGAGATATATTGAGGATTTTGTGACATAATTTTGTGTCCGAAAACCCCCCAAAATCGACCATGCCGGCATGGTCAAAATTTCAAGATTTTGGTCAATTTTTTTTGGCGATTTTATGGTTTCAAATGATACAGAACAGACTCCTGAAGACAGTTTACTTGTGCGGACTAGGTAAATAAGCCATCGTTTGTGATATATTGAGGATTTTGTGACTTAATTTTGTGTCCGAAAAACCCCCAAAATCGACCATGCCGGCATGGTCAAAATTTCCAGATTTTGGTCAAATTTTTTTGGCGATTTTATGGTTTCAAATGATACAGAACGGACTCGTGAAGACAGTTTACTTGTGCGAACTAGGTAAATAAGCCATAGTTTGAGATATATTGAGGATTTTGTGACATAATTTTGTGTCCGAAAAACCCCCAAAATCGACCATGCCGGCATGGTCAAAATTTTAAGATTTTGTCAAAATGTTTTGGATGATTTTATGGTTCCAAATGATACAGAACGGTTTCCTGAAGACAGTTTACTTGTGCGGACTAGGTAAATAAGCCATAGTTTGAGATATATTGAGGATTTTGTGACTTAATTTTGTGTCCGAAAAACCCCAAAAATCGACAATGCCGGCATGGTCAAAATTTCAAGAATTTGGTAAAATTTTTTTTGGCGATTTTATGGTTTAAAATTATACAGAACGGATTCCTGAAGACAGTTTACTTGTGCGGACAAGCTAAATAAGCCATAGTTTGAGATATATTAAGGATTTTGTGACTTAATTTTGTGTCCGAAAAACCCCAAAAATTGACAATGCCGGCATGGTCAAAATTTCAAGAATTTGGTCAAATTTTTTTTGGCAATTTTATGGTTTCAAATGATACAGAACGGTCTCCTGAAGACAGTTTACTTGTTCGGACTAGGTAAATAAGCCATAGTTTGAGATATATTGAGGATTTTGTGACTTAATTTTGTGTTTGAAAAACCCCAAAATCGACCATGCCGGCATGGTCAAAATTTCAAGATTTTGGTCAAATTTTTTGGGCGATTTTATGGTTTCAAATGATACAGAACAGACTCCTGAAGACAGTTTACTTGTGCGGACTAGGTAAATAAGCCATAGTTTGAGATATATTGAGGATTTTGTGACTTAATTTTGTGTTCGAAAAACCGAAAAAATCGACCATGCCGGCATGGTCAAAATTTCCAGATTTTTGTCAAAAGTTTTTGGATGATTTGATGGTTTCAAATGATACAGAACGGACTCGTGAAGACAGTTTACTTGTGCGGTTTAGGTAAATAAGCCATAGTTTGAGATATATTGAGGATTTTGTGACATAATTTTCTGTCTGAAAAACACCCAAAATCAACCATGCCGGCATGGTCAAAATTTCAAGAGTTTGGTCAAATTTTTTTTGGCGATTTTATGGTTTCAAATGATACAGAACGGACTCGTGAAGACAGTTTACTTGTGCGGACTAGGTAAATAAGCCATAGTTTGAGATATATTGAGGATTTTGTGACTTAATTTTGTGTCCGAAAACTCCCAAAAATCGACCATGCCGGCATGGTCAAAATTTCCAGCTTTTTGTCAAAATTTTTGGGTTATTTTAGTGTTTCAAATGATACAGAACGGTCTCCTGAAGACAGTTTACTTGTGCGGACTAGGTAAATAAGCCATATTTTGAGATATATTGAGGATTTTGTGACTTAATTTTGTGTCCGAAAAACCCCCAAAATCGACCATGCCGGCATGGTCAAAATTTCAAGATTTTGGTCAAATTTTTTTGGCGATTTTATGGTTTCAAATGATACAGAACAGACTCCTGAAGACAGTTTACTTGTGCGGACTAGGTAAATAAGCCATAGTTTGAGATATATTGAGGATTTTGTGACTTAATTTTGTGTCCCAAAAACCCCAAAAATCGACCATGCCGGCATGGTCAAAATTTCAAGATTTTGGTCAAATTTTTTTGGCGATTTTATGGTTTCAAATGATACAGAACGGACTCGTGAAGACAGTTTACTTGTGCGGACTAGGTAAATAAGCCATAGTTTGAGATATATTGAGGATTTTGTGACATAATTTTGTGTCCGAAAACCCCCCAAAATCGACCATGCCGGCATGGTCAAAATTTCAAGATTTTGGTCAATTTTTTTTGGCGATTTTATGGTTTCAAATGATACAGAACAGACTCCTGAAGACAGTTTACTTGTGCGGACTAGGTAAATAAGCCATCGTTTGTGATATATTGAGGATTTTGTGACTTAATTTTGTGTCCGAAAAACCCCCAAAATCGACCATGCCGGCATGGTCAAAATTTCCAGATTTTGGTCAAATTTTTTTGGCGATTTTATGGTTTCAAATGATACAGAACGGACTCGTGAAGACAGTTTACTTGTGCGAACTAGGTAAATAAGCCATAGTTTGAGATATATTGAGGATTTTGTGACATAATTTTGTGTCCGAAAAACCCCCAAAATCGACCATGCCGGCATGGTCAAAATTTTAAGATTTTGTCAAAATGTTTTGGATGATTTTATGGTTCCAAATGATACAGAACGGTTTCCTGAAGACAGTTTACTTGTGCGGACTAGGTAAATAAGCCATAGTTTGAGATATATTGAGGATTTTGTGACTTAATTTTGTGTCCGAAAAACCCCAAAAATCGACAATGCCGGCATGGTCAAAATTTCAAGAATTTGGTAAAAATTTTTTTGGCGATTTTATGGTTTAAAATTATACAGAACGGATTCCTGAAGACAGTTTACTTGTGCGGACAAGCTAAATAAGCCATAGTTTGAGATATATTAAGGATTTTGTGACTTAATTTTGTGTCCGAAAAACCCCAAAAATTGACAATGCCGGCATGGTCAAAATTTCAAGAATTTGGTCAAATTTTTTTTGGCAATTTTATGGTTTCAAATGATACAGAACGGTCTCCTGAAGACAGTTTACTTGTTCGGACTAGGTAAATAAGCCATAGTTTGAGATATATTGAGGATTTTGTGACTTAATTTTGTGTTTGAAAAACCCCAAAATCGACCATGCCGGCATGGTCAAAATTTCAAGATTTTGGTCAAATTTTTTGGGCGATTTTATGGTTTCAAATGATACAGAACAGACTCCTAAAGACAGTTTACTTGTGCGGACTAGGTAAATAAGCCATAGTTTGAGATATATTGAGGATTTTGTGACTTAATTTTGTGTTCGAAAAACCGAAAAAATCGACCATGCCGGCATGGTCAAAATTTCCAGATTTTTGTCAAAAGTTTTTGGATGATTTGATGGTTTCAAATGATACAGAACGGACTCGTGAAGACAGTTTACTTGTGCGGTTTAGGTAAATAAGCCATAGTTTGAGATATATTGAGGATTTTGTGACATAATTTTCTGTCTGAAAAACACCCAAAATCAACCATGCCGGCATGGTCAAAATTTCAAGAGTTTGGTCAAATTTTTTTTGGCGATTTTATGGTTTCAAATGATACAGAACGGACTCGTGAAGACAGTTTACTTGTGCGGACTAGGTAAATAAGCCATAGTTTGAGATATATTGAGGATTTTGTGACTTAATTTTGTGTCCGAAAACTCCCAAAAATCGACCATGCCGGCATGGTCAAAATTTCCAGCTTTTTGTCAAAATTTTTGGGTTATTTTAGTGTTTCAAATGATACAGAACGGACTCCTGAAGACAGTTTACTTGTGGGGACTAGGTAAATAAGCCATAGTTTGAGATATATTGAGGATTTTGTGACTTAATTTTGTGTCCGAAAAACCCCAAAAATCGACCATGCCGGCATGGTCAAAATTTCAAGATTTTGTCAAAATTTTTTTGGCGATTTTATGGTTTAAAATGATACAGAACGGACTCCTGAAGACAGTTTACTTGTGCGGACAAGGTAAATAAGCCATAGTTTGAGATATATTGAGGATTTTGTGACTTAATTTTGTGTTCGAAAAACCGAAAAAATCGACCATGCCGGCATGGTCAAAATTTCCAGATTTTTGTCAAAATTTTTTGGATGATTTTATGGTTTCAAATGATACAGAACGGACTCCTGAAGACAGTTAACTTGTGCGGACTAGGTAAATAAGCCATAGTTTGAGATATATTAAGGATTTTGTGACTTAATTTTGTGTCCGAAAAACCCCAAAAATTGACAATGCCGGCATGGTCAAAATTTCAAGAATTTGGTCAAATTTTTTTTGGCAATTTTATGGTTTCAAATGATACAGAACGGTCTCCTGAAGACAGTTTACTTGTTCGGACTAGGTAAATAAGCCATAGTTTGAGATATATTGAGGATTTTGTGACTTAATTTTGTGTTTGAAAAACCCCAAAATCGACCATGCCGGCATGGTCAAAATTTCAAGATTTTGGTCAAATTTTTTGGGCGATTTTATGGTTTCAAATGATACAGAACAGACTCCTGAAGACAGTTTACTTGTGCGGACTAGGTAAATAAGCCATAGTTTGAGATATATTGAGGATTTTGTGACTTAATTTTGTGTTCGAAAAACCGAAAAAATCGACCATGCCGGCATGGTCAAAATTTCCAGATTTTTGTCAAAAGTTTTTGGATGATTTGATGGTTTCAAATGATACAGAACGGACTCGTGAAGACAGTTTACTTGTGCGGTTTAGGTAAATAAGCCATAGTTTGAGATATATTGAGGATTTTGTGACATAATTTTCTGTCTGAAAAACACCCAAAATCAACCATGCCGGCATGGTCAAAATTTCAAGAGTTTGGTCAAATTTTTTTTGGCGATTTTATGGTTTCAAATGATACAGAACGGACTCGTGAAGACAGTTTACTTGTGCGGACTAGGTAAATAAGCCATAGTTTGAGATATATTGAGGATTTTGTGACTTAATTTTGTGTCCGAAAACTCCCAAAAATCGACCATGCCGGCATGGTCAAAATTTCCAGCTTTTTGTCAAAATTTTTGGGTTATTTTAGTGTTTCAAATGATACAGAACGGACTCCTGAAGACAGTTTACTTGTGGGGACTAGGTAAATAAGCCATAGTTTGAGATATATTGAGGATTTTGTGACTTAATTTTGTGTCTGAAAAACCCCAAAAATCGACCATGCCGGCATGGTCAAAATTTCAAGATTTTGTCAAAATTTTTTTGGCGATTTTATGGTTTAAAATGATACAGAACGGACTCCTGAAGACAGTTTACTTGTGCGGACAAGGTAAATAAGCCATAGTTTGAGATATATTGAGGATTTTGTGACTTAATTTTGTGTTCCAAAAACCGAAAAAATCGACCATGCCGGCATGGTCAAAATTTCCAGATTTTTGTCAAAATTTTTTGGATGATTTTATGGTTTCAAATGATACAGAACGGACTCCTGAAGACAGTTAACTTGTGCGGACTAGGTAAAGAAGCCATAGTTTGAGATATATTGAGGATTTTGTGACATAATTTTGTGTCCGAAAAACCCCCAAAATCGACCATGCCGGCATGGTCAAAATTTTAAGATTTTGTCAAATTTTTTTGGCGATTTTATGGTTCCAAATGATACAGAACGGACTCCTGAAGACAGTTTACTTGTGCGGACTAGGTAAATAAGCCATAGTTTGAGATATATTGAGGATTTTGTGACTTAATTTTGTGTCCGAAAAACCCCAAAATCGACCATGCTGGCATGGTCAAAATTTCAAGATTTTTGTCAAATTTTGTTTGGCAATCTTATGGTTTCAAATGATACAGAATGGTCTCCTGAAGACAGTTTACTTGTGCGGACTAGGTAAATAAGCCATAGTTTGAGATATATTGAGGATTTTGTGACTTAATATTGTGTCTGATAAACACCCAAAATCGACCATGCCGGCATGGTCAAAATTTCAAGAGTTTGGTCAAATTTTTTTTGGCGATTTTATTGTTTCAAATGATACAGAACGGACTCCTGAAGACAGTTTACTTGTGCGGACTAGGTAAATAAGCCATAGTTTGAGATATATTGAGGATTTTGTGACTTAATTTTGTGTCCGAAAACCCCCAAAAATCGACCATGCCGGCATGGTCAAAATTTCAAGAATTTGGTCAAATTTTTTTTGGCAATTTTATGGTTTCAAATGATACAGAATGGTCTCCTGAAGACAGTTTACTTGTGCGGACTAGGTAAATAAGCCATAGTTTGAGATATATTGAGGATTTTGTGACTTAATTTTGTGTCTGAAAAAACCCCAAATCGACCATGCCGGCATGGTCAAAATTTCAAGATTTTGGTCAATTTTTTTTGGCGATTTTATGGTTTAAAATGATACAGAACAGACTCCTGAAGACAGTTTACTTGTGCGGACTAGGTAAATAAGCCATAGTTTGAGATATATTGAGGATTTTGTGACTTAATTTTGTGTTCGAAAAACCGAAAAAATCGACCATGCCGGCATGGTCAAAATTTCCAGATTTTTGTCAAAATTTTTTTGATGATTTTATGGTTTCAAATGATACAGAACGGACTCGTGAAGACAGTTTACTTGTGCGGACTAGGTAAATAAGCCATAGTTTGAGATATATTGAGGATTTTGTGACATAATTTTGTGTCCAAAAACCCCCAAAATCGACCATGCTGGCATGGTCAAAATTTCAAGATTTTGTCAACATTTTTTGGATGATTTTATGGTTTCAAATGATACAGAACAGACTCCTGAAGACAGTTTACTAAAGCGGACTAGGTAAAAAAGCCATAGTTTGAGATATATTGAGGATTTTGTGAATTAATTTTATGTCTGAAAAACCCCCAAAATCGACCATGCCGGCATGGTCAAAATTTCAAGAGTTTGGTCAAATTTTTTTTGGCGATTTTTTGGTTTCAGATGATACAGACCGGACTCGTGAAGACAGTTTACTTGTGCGGACTAGGTAAATAAGCCATAGTTTGAGATATATTGAGGATTTTGTGACATAATTTTGTGTCCGAAAAACCCCAAAAATCGACCATGCCGGCATGGTCAAAATTTTAAGATTTTGTCAAAATTTTTTGGATGATTTTATGGTTCCAAATGATACAGAACGGACTCCTGAAGACAGTTTACTTGTGCGGACTAGGTAAATAAGCCATAGTTTGAGATATATTGAGGATTTTGTGACTTAATTTTGTGTTCGAAAACCCCCCAAAATCGACCATGCCGGCATGGTCAAAATTTCAAGAATTTGGTCAAATTTTTTTTGGCAATTTTATGGTTTCAAATGACACAGAATGGTCTCCTGAAGACAGTTTACTAGTGCGGACTAGGTAAATAAGCCATAGTTTGAGATATATTGAGGATTTTGTGACTTAATTTTGTGTCCGAAAAACCCCCAAATTGACCATGCCGGCATGGTCAAAATTTCAAGATTTTGGTCAATTTTTTTTGGCGATTTTATGGTTTAAAATGATACAGAACAGACTCCTGAAGACAGTTTACTTGTGCGGACTAGGTAAATAAGCCATAGTTTGAGATATATTGAGGATTTTGTGACTTAATTTTGTGTTCGAAAAACCGAAAAAATCGACCATGCCGGCATGGTCAAAATTTCCAGATTTTTGTCAAAATTTTTTGGATGATTTTATGGTTTCAAATGATACAGAACGGACTCGTGAAGACAGTTTACTTGTGCGGACTAGGTAAATAAGCCATAGTTTGAGATATATTGAGGATTTTGTGACATAATTTTGTGTCCAAAAACCCCCAAAATCGACCATGCTGGCATGGTCAAAATTTCAAGATTTTGTCAACATTTTTTGGATGATTTTATGGTTTCAAATGATACAGAACAGACTCCTGAAGACAGTTTACTAAAGCGGACTAGGTAAAAAAGCCATAGTTTGAGATATATTGAGGATTTTGTGAATTAATTTTATGTCTGAAAAACCCCCAAAATCGACCATGCCGGCATGGTCAAAATTTCAAGAGTTTGGTCAAATTTTTTTTGGCGATTTTTTGGTTTCAGATGATACAGACCGGACTCGTGAAGATAGTTTACTTGTGCGGACTAGGTAAATAAGCCATAGTTTGAGATATATTGAGGATTTTGTGACATAATTTTTGTCCGAAAAACCCCCAAAATCGACCATGCCGGCATGGTCAAAATTTTAAGATTTTGTCAAAATTTTTTGGATGATTTTATGGTTCCAAATGATACAGAACGGACTCCTGAAGACAGTTTACTTGTGCGGACTAGGTAAATAAGCCATAGTTTGAGATATATTGAGGATTTTGTGACTTAATTTTGTGTTCGAAAACCCCCCAAAATCGACCATGCCGGCATGGTCAAAATTTCAAGAATTTGGTCAAATTTTTTTGGCAATTTTATGGTTTCAAATGACACAGAATGGTCTCCTGAAGACAGTTTACTAGTGCGGACTAGGTAAATAAGCCATAGTTTGAGATATATTGAGGATTTTGTGACTTAATTTTGTGTCCGAAAAACCCCCAAATTGACCATGCCGGCATGGTCAAAATTTCAAGATTTTGGTCAAATTTTTTTGGCGATTTTATGGTTTCAAATGATACAGAACAGACTCCTGAAGACAGTTTACTTGTGCGGACTAGGTAAATAAGCCATTGTTTGAGATATATTGAGGATTTTGTGACTTAATTTTGTGTTCGAAAAACCGAAAAAATCGACCATGCCGGCATGGTCAAAAATTCTAGATTTTTGTCAAAATTTTTTGGATGATTTTATGGTTTCAAATGGTACAAAACGGACTCGTGAAGACAGTTTACTTGTGCGGTCTAGGTAAATAAGCCATAGTTTGAGATATATTGAGGATTTTGTGACATAATTTTCTGTCTGATAAACACCCAAAATCGACCATGCCGGCATGGTCAAAATTTCAAGATTTTGGTCAAATTTTTTTGGCGATTTTATGGTTTCAAATGATACAGAACAGACTCCTGAAGACAGTTTACTTGTGCGGACTAGGTAAATAAGCCATTGTTTGAGATATATTGAGGATTTTGTGACTTAATTTTGTGTTCGAAAAACCTCAAAATCGACCGTGCCGGCATGGTCAAAATTTCCAGATTTTTGTCAAAATTTTTTGGATGATTTTATGGTTTCAAATGATACAAAACGGACTCGTGAAGACAGTTTACTTGTGCGGTCTAGGTAAATAAGCCATAGTTTGAGATATATTGAGGATTTTGTGACATATTTCTGTCTGATAAACACCCAAAATCGACCATGCCGGCATGGTCAAAATTTCAAGAGTTTGGTCAAATTTTTTTTGGCGATTTTATGGTTTCAAATGATACAGAACGGACTCCTGAAGACAGTTTACTTGTGCGGACTAGGTAAATAAGCCATAGTTTGAGATATATTGAGGATTTTGTGACTTAATTTTGTGTCCGAAAACCCCCAAAAATCGACCATGCCGGCATGGTCAAAATTTCAAGAATTTGGTCAAATTTTTTTGGCGATTTTATGGTTTAAAATGATACAGAACAGACTCCTGAAGACAGTTTACTTATGCGGACTAGGTAAATAAGCCATAGTTTGAGATATATTGAGGATTTTGTGACATAATTTTCTGTCTGAAAAACACCCAAAATCGACCATGCCGGCATGGTCAAAATTTCAAGAGTTTGGTCAAAATTTTTTTGGCGATTTTATGGTTTCAAATGATACAGAACGGACTCGTGAAGACAGTTTACTTGTGCGGACTAGGTAAATAAGCCATAGTTTGAGATATATTGAGGATTTTGTGACTTAATTTTGTGTTCGAAAAACCGAAAAAATCGACCATGCCGGCATGGTCAAAATTTCAAGAGTTTTGTCAAAATTTTTTGGCGATTTTATGGTTTCAAATGATACAGAACGGACTCCTGAAGACAGTTTACTTGTGCGGACTAGGTAAATAAGCCATAGTTTGAGATATCTTGAGGATTTTGTGACTTAATTTTGTGTCCGAAAACCCCCAAAATCGACCATGCTGGCATGGTCAAAATTTCAAGATTTTTGTCAAATTTTTTTTGGCAATTTTATGGTTTCAAATGATACAAAACGGACTCCTGAAGACAGTTTACTTGTGCGGACTAGGTAAATAAGCCATAGTTTGAGATATATTGAGGATTTTGTGACTTAATTTTGTGTCCGAAAAACCCCAAAATCGACCATGCCGGCATGGTCAAAATTTCAAGATTTTGGTCAATTTTTTTTGGCGATTTTATGGTTTAAAATGATACAGAACAGACTCCTGAAGACAGTTTACTTGTGCGGACTAGGTAAATAAGCCATAGTTTGAGATATATTGAGGATTTTGTGACTTAATTTTGTGTTCGAAAAACCGAAAAAATCGACCATGCCGGCATGGTCAAAATTTCCAGATTTTTGTCAAAATTTTTTGGATGATTTTATGGTTTCAAATGATACAGAACGGACTCGTGAAGACAGTTTACTTGTGCGGACTAGGTAAATAAGCCATAGTTTGAGATATATTGAGGATTTTGTGACTTAATTTTGTGTCCGAAAACCCCCCAAAATCGACCATGCCGGCATGGTCAAAATTTCAAGAATTTGGTCAATTTTTTTTTGGCAATTTTATGGTTTCAAATGACACAGAATGGTCTCCTGAAGACAGTTTACTTGTGCGGACTAGGTAAATAAGCCATAGTTTGAGATATATTGAGGATTTTGTGACTTAATTTTGTGTCCAAAAAACCCCAAAATCGACCATGCTGGCATGGTCAAAATTTCAAGATTTTTGTCAAATTTTTTTGGGCAATTTTATGGTTGCAAATGATACAGAATGGTCTCCTGAAGACAGTTTACTTGTGCGGACTAGGTAAATAAGCCATAGTTTGAGATATATTGAGGATTTTGTGACTTAATTTTGTGTCTGAAAAAACCCCAAATCGACCATGCCGGCATGGTCAAAATTTCAAGATTTTGGTCAATTTTTTTTGGCGATTTTATGGTTTCAAATGATACAGAACAGACTCCTGAAGACAGTTTACTTGTGCGGACTAGGTAAATAAGCCATAGTTTGAGATATATTGAGGATTTTGTGACTTAATTTTGTGTTCGAAAAACCGAAAAAATCGACCATGCCGGCATGGTCAAAATTTCAAGATTTTTGTCAACATTTTTTGGATGATTTTATGGTTTCAAATGATACAGAACGGACTCGTGAAGACAGTTTACTTGTGCGGACTAGGTAAATAAGCCATAGTTTGAGATATATTGAGGATTTTGTGACATAATTTTGTGTCCAAAAACCCCAAAAATCGACCATGCTGGCATGGTCAAAATTTCAAGATTTTGTCAAAATTTTTTGGATGATTTTATGGTTTCAAATGATACAGAACAGACTCCTGAAGACAGTTTACTAAAGCGGACTAGGTAAAAAAGCCATAGTTTGAGATATATTGAGGATTTTGTGAATTAATTTTGTGTCTGAAAAACCCCCAAAATCGACCATGCTGGCATGGTCAAAATTTCAAGAGTTTCGTCAATTTTTTTTTTACGATTTTATGGTTTCAAATGATACAGAACGGACTCGTGAAGACAGTTTACTTGTGCGGACTAGGTAAATAAGCCATAGTTTGAGATATATTGAGGATTTTGTGACATAATTTTGTGTCCGAAAAACCCCCAAAATCGACCATGCCGGCATGGTCAAAATTTTAAGATTTTGTCAAAATTTTTTGGATGATTTTATGGTTCCAAATGACACAGAACGGACTCCTGAAGACAGTTTACTTGTGCGGACTAGGTAAATAAGCCATAGTTTGAGATATATTGAGGATTTTGTGACTTAATTTTGTGTCCGAAAAACCCCCAAATTGACCATGCCGGCATGGTCAAAATTTCAAGATTTTGGTCAAATTTTTTTGGCGATTTTATGGTTTCAAATGATACAGAACAGACTCCTGAAGACAGTTTACTTGTGCGGACTAGGTAAATAAGCCATTGTTTGAGATATATTGAGGATTTTGTGACTTAATTTTGTGTTCGAAAAACCGAAAAAATCGACCATGCTGGCATGGTCAAAATTTCCAGATTTTTGTCAAAATTTTTTGGATGATTTTATGGTTTCAAATGATACAGAACGGACTCGTGAAGATAGTTTACTTGTGCGGTTTAGGTAAATAAGCCATAGTTTGAGATATATTGAGGATTTTGTGACATAATTTTCTGTCTGAAAAACCCCCAAAATCGACCATGCCGGCATGGTCAAAATTTCCAGATTTTGGTCAAATTTTTTGGCGATTTTATGGTTTCAAATGATACAGAACGGACTCCTGAAGACAGTTTACTTGTGCGGACTAGGTAAATAAGCCATAGTTTGAGATATATTGAGGATTTTGTGAATTAATTTTGTGTCCGAAAAACCCCAAAATCGACCATGCTAGCATGGTCAAAATTTCAAGATTTTTGTCAAATTTTGTTTGGCAATTTTATGGTTTCAAATGATACAGAATGGTCTCCTGAAGACAGTTTACTTGTGCGGACTAGGTAAATAAGCCATAGTTTGAGATATATTGAGGATTTTGTGACTTAATTTTGTGTCTGAAAAAACCCCAAATTGACCATGCCGGCATGGTCAAAATTTCAAGATTTTGGTCAATTTTTTTTGGCGATTTTATGGTTTAAAAATGATACAGAACAGACTCCTGAAGACAGTTTACTTGTGCGGACTAGGTAAATAAGCCATAGTTTGAGATATATTGAGGATTTTGTGACTTAATTTTGTGTTCGAAAAACCGAAAAAATCGACCATGCCGGCATGGTCAAAATTTCCAGATTTTTGTCAAATTTTTTTGGATGATTTTATGGTTTAAAATGATACAGAACGGACTTGTGAAGACAGTTTACTTGTGCGGACTAGGTAAATAAGCCATAGTTTGAGATATATTGAGGATTTTGTGACATAATTTTGTGTCCAAAAACCCCAAAAATCGACCATGCTGGCATGGTCAAAATTTCAAGATTTTGTCAAAATTTTTTGGATGATTTTATGGTTTCAAATGATACAGAACAGACTCCTGAAGACAGTTTACTAAAGCGGACTAGGTAAAAAAGCCATAGTTTGAGATATATTGAGGATTTTGTGAATTAATTTTATGTCTGAAAAACCCCCAAAATCGACCATGCCGGCATGGTCAAAATTTCAAGAGTTTGGTCAAACTTTTTTTGGTGATTTTTTGGTTTCAGATGATACAGAACGGACTCGTGAAGACAGTTTACTTGTGCGGACTAGGTAAATAAGCCATAGTTTGAGATATATTGAGGATTTTGTGACATAATTTTGTGTCCGAAAAACCCCCAAAATCGACCATGCCGGCATGGTCAAAATTTTAAGATTTTGTCAAAATTTTTTGGATGATTTTATGGTTCCAAATGACACAGAACGGACTCCTGAAGACAGTTTACTTTTGCGGACTAGGTAAATAAGCCATAGTTTGAGATATATTGAGGATTTTGTGACTAAATTTTGTGTCCGAAAACCCCCCAAAATCGACCATGCCGGCATGGTCAAAATTTCAAGAATTTGGTCAAATTTTTTTTGGCAATTTTATGGTTTCAAATGACACAGAATGGTCTCCTGAGGACAGTTTACTTGTGCGGACTAGGTAAATAAGCCATAGTTTGATATATATTGAGGATTTTGTGACTTAATTTTGTGTCCGAAAAACCCCCAAATTGACCATGCCGGCATGGTCAAAATTTCAAGATTTTGGTCAAATTTTTTTGGCGATTTTATGGTTTCAAATGATACAGAATGGTCTCCTGAAGACAGTTTACTTGTGCGGACTAGGTAAATAAGCCATAGTTTGAGATATATTGAGGATTTTGTGACTTAATTTTGTGTCTGAAAAAACCCCAAATCGACCATGCCGGCATGGTCAAAATTTCAAGATTTTGGTCAAATTTTTTTGGCGATTTTATGGTTTCAAATGATACAGAACAGACTCCTGAAGACAGTTTACTTGTGCGGACTAGGTAAATAAGCCATTGTTTGAGATATATTGAGGATTTTGTGACTTAATTTTGTGTTCGAAAAACCGAAAAAATCGACCATGCCGGCATGGTCAAAATTTCCAGATTTTTGTCAAAATTTTTTGGATGATTTTATGGTTTCAAATGATACAGAACGGACTCGTGAAGATAGTTTACTTGTGCGGTTTAGGTAAATAAGCCATAGTTTGAGATATATTGAGGATTTTGTGACATAATTTTCTGTCTGAAAAACCCCCAAAATCGACCATGCCGGCATGGTCAAAATTTCCAGATTTTGGTCAAATTTTTTGGCGATTTTATGGTTTCAAATGATACAGAACGGACTCCTGAAGACAGTTTACTTGTGCGGACTAGGTAAATAAGCCATAGTTTGAGATATATTGAGGATTTTGTGAATTAATTTTGTGTCCGAAAAACCCCAAAATCGACCATGCTAGCATGGTCAAAATTTCAAGATTTTTGTCAAATTTTGTTTGGCAATTTTATGGTTTCAAATGATACAGAATGGTCTCCTGAAGACAGTTTACTTGTGCGGACTAGGTAAATAAGCCATAGTTTGAGATATATTGAGGATTTTGTGACTTAATTTTGTGTCTGAAAAAACCCCAAATTGACCATGCCGGCATGGTCAAAATTTCAAGATTTTGGTCAATTTTTTTTGGCGATTTTATGGTTTAAAAATGATACAGAACAGACTCCTGAAGACAGTTTACTTGTGCGGACTAGGTAAATAAGCCATAGTTTGAGATATATTGAGGATTTTGTGACTTAATTTTGTGTTCGAAAAACCGAAAAAATCGACCATGCCGGCATGGTCAAAATTTCCAGATTTTTGTCAAATTTTTTTGGATGATTTTATGGTTTAAAATGATACAGAACGGACTTGTGAAGACAGTTTACTTGTGCGGACTAGGTAAATAAGCCATAGTTTGAGATATATTGAGGATTTTGTGACATAATTTTGTGTCCAAAAACCCCAAAAATCGACCATGCTGGCATGGTCAAAATTTCAAGATTTTGTCAAAATTTTTTGGATGATTTTATGGTTTCAAATGATACAGAACAGACTCCTGAAGACAGTTTACTAAAGCGGACTAGGTAAAAAAGCCATAGTTTGAGATATATTGAGGATTTTGTGAATTAATTTTATGTCTGAAAAACCCCCAAAATCGACCATGCCGGCATGGTCAAAATTTCAAGAGTTTGGTCAAACTTTTTTTGGTGATTTTTTGGTTTCAGATGATACAGAACGGACTCGTGAAGACAGTTTACTTGTGCGGACTAGGTAAATAAGCCATAGTTTGAGATATATTGAGGATTTTGTGACATAATTTTGTGTCCGAAAAACCCCCAAAATCGACCATGCCGGCATGGTCAAAATTTTAAGATTTTGTCAAAATTTTTTGGATGATTTTATGGTTCCAAATGACACAGAACGGACTCCTGAAGACAGTTTACTTTTGCGGACTAGGTAAATAAGCCATAGTTTGAGATATATTGAGGATTTTGTGACTAAATTTTGTGTCCGAAAACCCCCCAAAATCGACCATGCCGGCATGGTCAAAATTTCAAGAATTTGGTCAAATTTTTTTTGGCAATTTTATGGTTTCAAATGACACAGAATGGTCTCCTGAGGACAGTTTACTTGTGCGGACTAGGTAAATAAGCCATAGTTTGATATATATTGAGGATTTTGTGACTTAATTTTGTGTCCGAAAAACCCCCAAATTGACCATGCCGGCATGGTCAAAATTTCAAGATTTTGGTCAAATTTTTTTGGCGATTTTATGGTTTCAAATGATACAGAATGGTCTCCTGAAGACAGTTTACTTGTGCGGACTAGGTAAATAAGCCATAGTTTGAGATATATTGAGGATTTTGTGACTTAATTTTGTGTCTGAAAAAACCCCAAATCGACCATGCCGGCATGGTCAAAATTTCAAGATTTTTGTCAATTTTTTTTGGCGATTTTATGGTTTAAAAATGATACAGAACAGACTCCTGAAGACAGTTTACTTGTGCGGACTAGGTAAATAAGCCATAGTTTGAGATATATTGAGGATTTTGTGACTTAATTTTGTGTTCGAAAAACCGAAAAAATCGACAATGCCGGCATGGTCAAAATTTCCAGATTTTTGTCAAATTTATTTTGGATGATTTTATGGTTTAAAATGATACAGAACGGACTTGTGAAGACAGTTTACTTGTGCGGACTAGGTAAATAAGCCATAGTTTGAGATATATTGAGGATTTTGTGATATAATTTTGTGTCCAAAAACCCCCAAAATCGACCATGCTGGCATGGTCAAAATTTCAAGATTTTGTCAAAATTTTTTGGATGATTTTATGGTTTCAAATGATACAGAACAGACTCCTGAAGACAGTTTACTAAAGCGGACTAGGTAAAAAAGCCATAGTTTGAGATATATTGAGGATTTTGTGAATTAATTTTATGTCTGAAAAACCCCCAAAATCGACCATGCCGGCATGGTCAAAATTTCAAGAATTTGGTCAAATTTTTTTTGGCAATTTTATGGTTTCAAATGACACAGAATGGTCTCCTGAGGACAGTTTACTTGTGCGGACTAGGTAAATAAGCCATAGTTTGAGATATATTGAGGATTTTGTGACTTAATTTTGTGTCCGAAAAACCCCCAAATTGACCATGCCGACATGGTCAAAATTTCAAGATTTTGGTCAAATTTTTTTGGCGATTTTATGGTTTCAAATGATACAGAATGGTCTCCTGAAGACAGTTTACTTGTGCGGACTAGGTAAATAAGCCATAGTTTGAGATATATTGAGGATTTTGTGACTTAATTTTGTGTCTGAAAAAACCCCAAATCGACCATGCCGGCATGGTCAAAATTTCAAGATTTTGGTCAATTTTTTTTGGCGATTTTATGGTTTAAAAATGATACAGAACAGACTCCTGAAGACAGTTTACTTGTGCGGACTAGGTAAATAAGCCATAGTTTGAGATATATTGAGGATTTTGTGACTTAATTTTGTGTTCGAAAAACCGAAAAAATCGACAATGCCGGCATGGTCAAAATTTCCAGATTTTTGTCAAATTTTTTTTGGATGATTTTATGGTTTAAAATGATACAGAACGGACTTGTGAAGACAGTTTACTTGTGCGGACTAGGTAAATAAGCCATAGTTTGAGATATATTGAGGATTTTGTGATATAATTTTGTGTCCAAAAACCCCCAAAATCGACCATGCTGGCATGGTCAAAATTTCAAGATTTTGTCAAAACTTTTTGGATGATTTTATGGTTTCAAATGATACAGAACAGACTCCTGAAGACAGTTTACTAAAGCGGACTAGGTAAAAAAGCCATAGTTTGAGATATATTGAGGATTTTGTGAATTAATTTTATGTCTGAAAAACCCCCAAAATCGACCATGCCGGCATGGTCAAAATTTCAAGAGTTTGGTCAAATTTATTTTGGCGATTTTTTGGTTTCAGATGATACAGAACGGACTCGTGAAGACAGTTTACTTGTGCGGACTAGGTAAATAAGCCATAGTTTGAGATATATTGAGGATTTTGTGACATAATTTTGTGTCCGAAAAACCCCCAAAATCGACCATGCCGGCATGGTCAAAATTTTAAGATTTTGTCAAAATTTTTTGGATGATTTTATGGTTCCAAATGATACAGAACGGACTCCTGAAGACAGTTTACTTGTGCGGACTAGGTAAATAAGCCATAGTTTGAGATATATTGAGGATTTTGTGACTTAATTTTGTGTTCGAAAACCCCCCAAAATCGACCATGCCGGCATGGTCAAAATTTCAAGAATTTGGTCAAATTTTTTTTGGCAATTTTATGGTTTCAAATGACACAGAATGGTCTCCTGAAGACAGTTTACTAGTGCGGACTAGGTAAATAAGCCATAGTTTGAGATATATTGAGGATTTTGTGACTTAATTTTGTGTCCGAAAAACCCCCAAATTGACCATGCCGGCATGGTCAAAATTTCAAGATTTTGGTCAAATTTTTTTGGCGATTTTATGGTTTCAAATGATACAGAACAGACTCCTGAAGACAGTTTACTTGTGCGGACTAGGTAAATAAGCCATTGTTTGAGATATATTGAGGATTTTGTGACTTAATTTTGTGTTCGAAAAACCAAAAAAATCGACCATGCCGGCATGGTCAAAATTTCCAGATTTTTGTCAAAATTTTTTGGATGATTTTATGGTTTCAAATGATACAAAACGGACTCGTGAAGACAGTTTACTTGTGCGGTCTAGGTAAATAAGCCATAGTTTGAGATATATTGAGGATTTTGTGACATAATTTTCTGTCTGATAAACACCCAAAATCGACCATGCCGGCATGGTCAAAATTTCAAGATTTTGGTCAAATTTTTTTGGCGATTTTATGGTTTCAAATGGTACAGAACAGACTCCTGAAGACAGTTTACTTGTGCGGACTAGGTAAATAAGCCGTTGTTTGAGATATATTGAGGATTTTGTGACTTAATTTTGTGTTCGAAAAACCGAAAAAATCGACCATGCCGGCATGGTCAAAATTTCCAGATTTTTGTCAAAATTTTTTGGATGATTTTATGGTTTCAAATGATACAAAACGGACTCGTGAAGACAGTTTACTTGTGCGGACTAGGTAAATAAGCCATAGTTTGAGATATATTGAGGATTTTGTGACTTAATTTTGTGTCCGAAAAACCCCAAAATCGACCATGCCGGCATGGTCAAAATTTCAAGATTTTTGTCAAATTTTTTTTGGCAATTTTATGGTTGCAAATGATACAGAATGGTCTCCTGAAGACAGTTTACTTGTGCGGACTAGGTAAATAAGCCATAGTTTGAGATATATTGAGGATTTTGTGACTTAATTTTGTGTCCGAAAAACCCCCAAATTGACCATGCCGGCATGGTCAAAATTTCAAGATTTTGGTCAAATTTTTTTGGCGATTTTATGGTTTCAAATGATACAGAACAGACTCCTGAAGACAGTTTACTTGTGCGGACTAGGTAAATAAGCCATTGTTTGAGATATATTGAGGATTTTGTGACTTAATTTTGTGTTCGAAAAACCGAAAAAATCGACCATGCCGGCATGGTCAAAATTTCAAGATTTTTGTCAAATTTTTTTGGATGATTTTATGGTTTCAAATGATACAAAACGGACTCGTGAAGACAGTTTACTTGTGCGGTCTAGGTAAATAAGCCATAGTTTGAGATATATTGAGGATTTTGTGACATAATTTTCTGTCTGATAAACACCCAAAATCGACCATGCCGGCATGGTCAAAATTTCAAGATTTTGGTCAAATTTTTTTGGCGATTTTATGGTTTCAAATGGTACAGAACAGACTCCTGAAGACAGTTTACTTGTGCGGACTAGGTAAATAAGCCATTGTTTGAGATATATTGAGGATTTTGTGACTTAATTTTGTGTTCGAAAAACCGAAAAAATCGACCATGCCGGCATGGTCAAAATTTCCAGATTTTTGTCAAAATTTTTTGGATGATTTTATGGTTTCAAATGATACAAAACGGACTCGTGAAGACAGTTTACTTGTGCGGACTAGGTAAATAAGCCATAGTTTGAGATATATTGAGGATTTTGTGACATAATTTTGTGTCCGAAAAACCCCCAAAATCGACCATGCCGGCATGGTCAAAATTTTAAGATTTTGTCAAAATTTTTTGGATGATTTTATGGTTCCAAATGATACAGAACGGACTCCTGAAGACAGTTTACTTGTGCGGACTAGGTAAATAAGCCATAGTTTGAGATATATTGAGGATTTTGTGACTTAATTTTGTGTTCGAAAACCCCCCAAAATCGACCATGCCGGCATGGTCAAAATTTCAAGAATTTGGTCAAATTTTTTTTGGCAATTTTATGGTTTCAAATGACACAGAATGGTCTCCTGAAGACAGTTTACTAGTGCGGACTAGGTAAATAAGCCATAGTTTGAGATATATTGAGGATTTTGTGACTTAATTTTGTGTCCGAAAAACCCCCAAATTGACCATGCCGGCATGGTCAAAATTTCAAGATTTTGGTCAAATTTTTTTGGCGATTTTATGGTTTCAAATGATACAGAACAGACTCCTGAAGACAGTTTACTTGTGCGGACTAGGTAAATAAGCCATTGTTTGAGATATATTGAGGATTTTGTGACTTAATTTTGTGTTCGAAAAACCAAAAAAATCGACCATGCCGGCATGGTCAAAATTTCCAGATTTTTGTCAAAATTTTTTGGATGATTTTATGGTTTCAAATGATACAAAACGGACTCGTGAAGACAGTTTACTTGTGCGGTCTAGGTAAATAAGCCATAGTTTGAGATATATTGAGGATTTTGTGACATAATTTTCTGTCTGATAAACACCCAAAATCGACCATGCCGGCATGGTCAAAATTTCAAGATTTTGGTCAAATTTTTTTGGCGATTTTATGGTTTCAAATGGTACAGAACAGACTCCTGAAGACAGTTTACTTGTGCGGACTAGGTAAATAAGCCATTGTTTGAGATATATTGAGGATTTTGTGACTTAATTTTGTGTTCGAAAAACCGAAAAAATCGACCATGCCGGCATGGTCAAAATTTCCAGATTTTTGTCAAAATTTTTTGGATGATTTTATAGTTTCAAATGATACAAAACGGACTCGTGAAGACAGTTTACTTGTGCGGACTAGGTAAATAAGCCATAGTTTGAGATATATTGAGGATTTTGTGACTTAATTTTGTGTCCGAAAAACCCCAAAATCGACCATGCCGGCATGGTCAAAATTTCAAGATTTTTGTCAAATTTTTTTTGGCAATTTTATGGTTGCAAATGATACAGAATGGTCTCCTGAAGACAGTTTACTTGTGCGGACTAGGTAAATAAGCCATAGTTTGAGATATATTGAGGATTTTGTGACTTAATTTTGTGTCCGAAAAACCCCCAAATTGACCATGCCGGCATGGTCAAAATTTCAAGATTTTGGTCAAATTTTTTTGGCGATTTTATGGTTTCAAATGATACAGAACAGACTCCTGAAGACAGTTTACTTGTGCGGACTAGGTAAATAAGCCATTGTTTGAGATATATTGAGGATTTTGTGACTTAATTTTGTGTTCGAAAAACCGAAAAAATCGACCATGCCGGCATGGTCAAAATTTCAAGATTTTTGTCAAATTTTTTTGGATGATTTTATGGTTTCAAATGATACAAAACGGACTCGTGAAGACAGTTTACTTGTGCGGTCTAGGTAAATAAGCCATAGTTTGAGATATATTGAGGATTTTGTGACATAATTTTCTGTCTGATAAACACCCAAAATCGACCATGCCGGCATGGTCAAAATTTCAAGATTTTGGTCAAATTTTTTTGGCGATTTTATGGTTTCAAATGGTACAGAACAGACTCCTGAAGACAGTTTACTTGTGCGGACTAGGTAAATAAGCCATTGTTTGAGATATATTGAGGATTTTGTGACTTAATTTTGTGTTCGAAAAACCGAAAAAATCGACCATGCCGGCATGGTCAAAATTTCCAGATTTTTGTCAAAATTTTTTGGATGATTTTATGGTTTCAAATGATACAAAACGGACTCGTGAAGACAGTTTACTTGTGCGGACTAGGTAAATAAGCCATAGTTTGAGATATATTGAGGATTTTGTGACTTAATTTTGTGTCCGAAAAACCCCAAAATCGACCATGCTGGCATGGTCAAAATTTCAAGATTTTTGTCAATTTTTTTTTGGCAATTTTATGGTTGCAAATGATACAGAATGGTCTCCTGAAGACAGTTTACTTGTGCGGACTAGGTAAATAAGCCATAGTTTGAGATATATTGAGGATTTTGTGACTTAATTTTGTGTTCGAAAAACCGAAAAAATCGACCATGCCGGCATGGTCAAAATTTCCAGATTTTTGTCAAAATTTTTTGGATGATTTTATGGTTTCAAATGATACAAAACGGACTCGTGAAGACAGTTTACTTGTGCGGTCTAGGTAAATAAGCCATAGTTTGAGATATATTGAGGATTTTGTGACTTAATTTTGTGTCCGAAAACCCCCAAAAATCGACCATGCCGGCATGGTCAAAATTTCAAGAATTTGGTCAAATTTTTTTCGCAATTTTATGGTTTCAAATGATACAGAACGGACTCGTGAAGACAGTTTACTTGTGCGGACTAGGTAAATAAGCCATAGTTTGAGATATATTGAGGATTTTGTGACTTAATTTTGTGTCTGAAAAACCCCAAAAATCGACCATGCCGGCATGGTCAAAATTTCAAGATTTTGGTCAATTTTTTTTGGCGATTTTAAGGTTTAAAATGATACAGAACAGACTCCTGAAGACAGTTTACTTGTGCGGACTAGGTAAATAAGCCAAAGTTTGAGATATATTGTGGTTTTTGTGACATAATTTTGTGTCTGAAAAACCCCAAAAATCGACCATGCCGGCATGGTCAAAATTTTAAGATTTTGTCAAAATTTTTTGGATGATTTTATGGTTCCAAATGATACAAAACGGACTCCTGAAGACAGTTTACTTGTGCAGACTAGGTAAATAAGCCATAGTTTGAGATATATTGAGGATTTTGTGACTTAATTTTGTGTCCGAAAACCCCCCAAAATCGACCATGCCGGCATGGTCAAAATTTCAAGAATTTGGTCAAATTTTTTTTGGCAATTTTATGGTTTCAAATGACACAGAATGGTCTCCTGAAGACAGTTTACTTGTGCGGACTAGGTAAATAAGCCATAGTTTGAGATATATTGAGGATTTTGTGACTTAATTTTGTGTCCAAAAAACCCCAAAATCGACCATGCTGGCATGGTCAAAATTTCAAGATTTTTGTCAATTTTTTTTGGGCAATTTTATGGTTGCAAATGATACAGAATGGTCTCCTGAAGACAGTTTACTTGTGCGGACTAGGTAAATAAGCCATAGTTTGAGATATATTGAGGATTTTGTGACTTAATTTTGTGTCTGAAAAAACCCAAAATCGACCATGCCGGCATGGTCAAAATTTCAAGATTTTGGTCAATTTTTTTTGGCGATTTTATGGTTTCAAATGATACAGAACAGACTCCTGAAGACAGTTTACTTGTGCGGACTAGGTAAATAAGCCATAGTTTGAGATATATTGAGGATTTTGTGACTTAATTTTGTGTTCGAAAAACCGAAAAAATCGACCATGCCGGCATGGTCAAAATTTCCAGATTTTTGTCAAAATTTTTTGGATGATTTTATGGTTTCAAATGATACAGAACGGACTCGTAAAGACAGTTTACTTGTGCGGTTTAGGTAAATAAGCCATAGTTTGAGATATATTGAGGATTTTGTGACATAATTTTCTGTCTGAAAAACACCCAAAATCGACCATGCCGGCATGGTCAAAATTTCCAGATTTTGGTCAAATTTTTTGGCGATTTTATGGTTTCAAATGATACAGAACGGACTCGTGAAGACAGTTTACTTGTGCGGACTAGGTAAATAAGCCATAGTTTGAGATATATTGAGGATTTTGTGACATAATTTTGTGTCCAAAAACCCCAAAAATCGACCATGCTGGCATGGTCAAAATTTCAAGATTTTGTCAAAATAAATTGGATGATTTTATGGTTTCAAATGATACAGAACAGACTCCTGAAGACAGTTTACTAAAGCGGACTAGGTAAAAAAGCCATAGTTTGAGAGATATTGAGGATTTTGTGAATTAATTTTATGTCTGAAAAACACCCAAAATCGACCATGCCGGCATGGTCAAAATTTCAAGAGTTTGGTCAAATTTTTTTTGGCGATTTTTTGTTTCAGATGAGTTTCAAGAATTTGGTCAAATTTTTTTTGGCAATTTTATGGTTTCAAATGACACAGAATGGTCTCCTGAAGACAGTTTACTTGTGCGGACTAGGTAAATAAGCCATAGTTTGAGATATATTGAGGATTTTGTGACTTAATTTTGTGTCCGAAAAACCCCCAAATTGACCATGCCGGCATGGTCAAAATTTCAAGATTTTGGTCAAATTTTTTTGGCGATTTTATGGTTTCAAATGATACAGAACAGACTCCTGAAGACAGTTTACTTGTGCGGACAAGGTAAATAAGCCATTGTTTGAGATATATTGAGGATTTTGTGACTTAATTTTGTGTTCGAAAAACCAAAAAAATCGACCATGCCGGCATGGTCAAAATTTCCAGATTTTTGTCAAAATTTTTTGGATGATTTTATGGTTTCAAATGATACAAAACGGACTCGTGAAGACAGTTTACTTGTGCGGTCTAGGTAAATAAGCCATAGTTTGAGATATATTGAGGATTTTGTGACATAATTTTCTGTCTGATAAACACCCAAAATCGACCATGCCGGCATGGTCAAAATTTCAAGAATTTGGTCAAATTTTTTTTGGCGATTTTATGGTTTCAAATGATACAGAACGGACTCCTGAAGACAGTTTACTTGTGCGGACTAGGTAAATAAGCCATAGTTTGAGATATATTGAGGATTTTGTGACTTAACTTTGTGTCCGAAAAAACCCAAAAATCGACCATGCCGGCATGGTCAAAATTTCAAGAATTTGGTCAAATTTTTTTTGGCAATTTTATGGTTACAAATGATACAGAACGGACTCCTGTAGACAGTTTACTTGTGCAGACTAGGTAAATAAGCCATAGTTTGAGATATATTGAGGATTTTGTGACTTAATTTTGTGTCCGAAAAACCCCCAAATTGACCATGCCGGCATGGTCAAAATTTCCAGATTTTGGTCAAATTTTTTTGGCGATTTTATGGTTTCAAATGATACAGAACAGACTCCTGAAGACAGTTTACTTGTGCGGACTAGGTAAATAAGCCATTGTTTGAGATATATTGAGGATTTTGTGACTTAATTTTGTGTTCGAAAAACCGAAAAAATCGACCATGCCGGCATGGTCAAAATTTCCAGATTTTTGTCAAAATTTTTTGGATGATTTTATGGTTTCAAATGATACAAAACGGACTCGTGAAGACAGTTTACTTGTGCGGTCTAGGTAAATAAGCCATAGTTTGAGATATATTGAGGATTTTGTGACATAATTTTCTGTCTGATAAACACCCAAAATCGACCATGCCGGTATGGTCAAAATTTCAAGAGTTTGGTCAAATTTTTTTTGGCGATTTTATGGTTTCAAATGATACAGAACGGACTCCTGAAGACAGTTTACTTGTGCGGACTAGGTAAATAAGCCATAGTTTGAGATATATTGAGGATTTTGTGACTTAATTTTGTGTCCGAAAACCCCCAAAAATCGACCATGCCGGCATGGTCAAAATTTCAAGAATTTGGTCAAATTTTTTTCGCAATTTTATGGTTTCAAATGATACAGAACGGACTCGTGAAGACAGTTTACTTGTGCGGACTAGGTAAATAAGCCATAGTTTGAGATATATTGAGGATTTTGTGACTTAATTTTGTGTCTGAAAAACCCCAAAAATCGACCATGCCGGCAATGGTCAAAATTTCAAGATTTTGGTCAATTTTTTTTGGCGATTTTATGGTTTAAAATGATACAGAACAGACTCCTGAAGACAGTTTACTTGTGCGGACTAGGTAAATAAGCCAAAGTTTGAGATATATTGTGGTTTTTGTGACATAATTTTGTGTCTGAAAAACCCCAAAAATCGACCATGCCGGCATGGTCAAAATTTTAAGATTTTGTCAAAATTTTTTGGATGATTTTATGGTTCCAAATGATACAAAACGGACTCCTGAAGACAGTTTACTTGTGCGGACTAGGTAAATAAGCCATAGTTTGAGATATATTGAGGATTTTGTGACTTAATTTTGTGTCCGAAAACCCCCCAAAATCGACCATGCCGGCATGGTCAAAATTTCAAGAATTTGGTCAAATTTTTTTTTGGCAATTTTATGGTTTCAAATGACACAGAATGGTCTCCTGAAGACAGTTTACTTGTGCGGACTAGGTAAATAAGCCATAGTTTGAGATATATTGAGGATTTTGTGACTTAATTTTGTGTCCAAAAAACCCCAAAATCGACCATGCTGGCATGGTCAAAATTTCAAGATTTTTGTCAATTTTTTTTGGGCAATTTTATGGTTGCAAATGATACAGAATGGTCTCCTGAAGACAGTTTACTTGTGCGGACTAGGTAAATAAGCCATAGTTTGAGATATATTGAGGATTTTGTGACTTAATTTTGTGTCTGAAAAAACCCAAAATCGACCATGCCGGCATGGTCAAAATTTCAAGATTTTGGTCAATTTTTTTTGGCGATTTTATGGTTTCAAATGATACAGAACAGACTCCTGAAGACAGTTTACTTGTGCGGACTAGGTAAATAAGCCATAGTTTGAGATATATTGAGGATTTTGTGACTTAATTTTGTGTTCGAAAAACCGAAAAAATCGACCATGCCGGCATGGTCAAAATTTCCAGATTTTTGTCAAAATTTTTTGGATGATTTTATGGTTTCAAATGATACAGAACGGACTCGTAAAGACAGTTTACTTGTGCGGTTTAGGTAAATAAGCCATAGTTTGAGATATATTGAGGATTTTGTGACATAATTTTCTGTCTGAAAAACACCCAAAATCGACCATGCCGGCATGGTCAAAATTTCCAGATTTTGGTCAAATTTTTTGGCGATTTTATGGTTTCAAATGATACAGAACGGACTCGTGAAGACAGTTTACTTGTGCGGACTAGGTAAATAAGCCATAGTTTGAGATATATTGAGGATTTTGTGACATAATTTTGTGTCCAAAAACCCCCAAAATCGACCATGCTGGCATGGTCAAAATTTCAAGATTTTGTCAAAATAAATTGGATGATTTTATGGTTTCAAATGATACAGAACAGACTCCTGAAGACAGTTTACTAAAGCGGACTAGGTAAAAAAGCCATAGTTTGAGAGATATTGAGGATTTTGTGAATTAATTTTATGTCTGAAAAACACCCAAAATCGACCATGCCGGCATGGTCAAAATTTCAAGAGTTTGGTCAAATTTTTTTTGGCGATTTTTTGTTTCAGATGAGTTTCAAGAATTTGGTCAAATTTTTTTTGGCAATTTTATGGTTTCAAATGACACAGAATGGTCTCCTGAAGACAGTTTACTTGTGCGGACTAGGTAAATAAGCCATAGTTTGAGATATATTGAGGATTTTGTGACTTAATTTTGTGTCCGAAAAACCCCCAAATTGACCATGCCGGCATGGTCAAAATTTCAAGATTTTGGTCAAATTTTTTTGGCGATTTTATGGTTTCAAATGATACAGAACAGACTCCTGAAGACAGTTTACTTGTGCGGACAAGGTAAATAAGCCATTGTTTGAGATATATTGAGGATTTTGTGACTTAATTTTGTGTTCGAAAAACCAAAAAAATCGACCATGCCGGCATGGTCAAAATTTCCAGATTTTTGTCAAAATTTTTTGGATGATTTTATGGTTTCAAATGATACAAAACGGACTCGTGAAGACAGTTTACTTGTGCGGTCTAGGTAAATAAGCCATAGTTTGAGATATATTGAGGATTTTGTGACATAATTTTCTGTCTGATAAACACCCAAAATCGACCATGCCGGCATGGTCAAAATTTCAAGAATTTGGTCAAATTTTTTTTGGCGATTTTATGGTTTCAAATGATACAGAACGGACTCCTGAAGACAGTTTACTTGTGCGGACTAGGTAAATAAGCCATAGTTTGAGATATATTGAGGATTTTGTGACTTAACTTTGTGTCCGAAAAAACCCAAAAATCGACCATGCCGGCATGGTCAAAATTTCAAGAATTTGGTCAAATTTTTTTTGGCAATTTTATGGTTACAAATGATACAGAACGGACTCCTGTAGACAGTTTACTTGTGCAGACTAGGTAAATAAGCCATAGTTTGAGATATATTGAGGATTTTGTGACTTAATTTTGTGTCCGAAAAACCCCCAAATTGACCATGCCGGCATGGTCAAAATTTCCAGATTTTGGTCAAATTTTTTTGGCGATTTTATGGTTTCAAATGATACAGAACAGACTCCTGAAGACAGTTTACTTGTGCGGACTAGGTAAATAAGCCATTGTTTGAGATATATTGAGGATTTTGTGACTTAATTTTGTGTTCGAAAAACCGAAAAAATCGACCATGCCGGCATGGTCAAAATTTCCAGATTTTTGTCAAAATTTTTTGGATGATTTTATGGTTTCAAATGATACAAAACGGACTCGTGAAGACAGTTTACTTGTGCGGTCTAGGTAAATAAGCCATAGTTTGAGATATATTGAGGATTTTGTGACATAATTTTCTGTCTGATAAACACCCAAAATCGACCATGCCGGTATGGTCAAAATTTCAAGAGTTTGGTCAAATTTTTTTTGGCGATTTTATGGTTTCAAATGATACAGAACGGACTCCTGAAGACAGTTTACTTGTGCGGACTAGGTAAATAAGCCATAGTTTGAGATATATTGAGGATTTTGTGACTTAATTTTGTGTCCGAAAACCCCCAAAAATCGACCATGCCGGCATGGTCAAAATTTCAAGAATTTGGTCAAATTTTTTTCGCAATTTTATGGTTTCAAATGATACAGAACGGACTCGTGAAGACAGTTTACTTGTGCGGACTAGGTAAATAAGCCATAGTTTGAGATATATTGAGGATTTTGTGACTTAATTTTGTGTCTGAAAAACCCCAAAAATCGACCATGCCGGCATGGTCAAAATTTCAAGATTTTGGTCAATTTTTTTTGGCGATTTTATGGTTTAAAATGATACAGAACAGACTCCTGAAGACAGTTTACTTGTGCGGACTAGGTAAATAAGCCAAAGTTTGAGATATATTGTGGTTTTTGTGACATAATTTTGTGTCCGAAAAACCCCAAAAATCGACCATGCCGGCATGGTCAAAATTTTAAGATTTTGTCAAAATTTTTTGGATGATTTTATGGTTCCAAATGATACAAAACGGACTCCTGAAGACAGTTTACTTGTGCGGACTAGGTAAATAAGCCATAGTTTGAGATATATTGAGGATTTTGTGACTTAATTTTGTGTCCGAAAACCCCCCAAAATCGACCATGCCGGCATGGTCAAAATTTCAAGAATTTGGTCAATTTTTTTTTGGCAATTTTATGGTTTCAAATGACACAGAATGGTCTCCTGAAGACAGTTTACTTGTGCGGACTAGGTAAATAAGCCATAGTTTGAGATATATTGAGGATTTTGTGACTTAATTTTGTGTCCAAAAAACCCCAAAATCGACCATGCTGGCATGGTCAAAATTTCAAGATTTTTGTCAAATTTTTTTGGGCAATTTTATGGTTGCAAATGATACAGAATGGTCTCCTGAAGACAGTTTACTTGTGCGGACTAGGTAAATAAGCCATAGTTTGAGATATATTGAGGATTTTGTGACTTAATTTTGTGTCTGAAAAAACCCCAAATCGACCATGCCGGCATGGTCAAAATTTCAAGATTTTGGTCAATTTTTTTTGGCGATTTTATGGTTTCAAATGATACAGAACAGACTCCTGAAGACAGTTTACTTGTGCGGACTAGGTAAATAAGCCATAGTTTGAGATATATTGAGGATTTTGTGACTTAATTTTGTGTTCGAAAAACCGAAAAAATCGACCATGCCGGCATGGTCAAAATTTCAAGATTTTTGTCAAAATTTTTTGGATGATTTTATGGTTTCAAATGATACAGAACGGACTCGTGAAGACAGTTTACTTGTGCGGACTAGGTAAATAAGCCATAGTTTGAGATATATTGAGGATTTTGTGACATAATTTTGTGTCCAAAAACCCCAAAAATCGACCATGCTGGCATGGTCAAAATTTCAAGATTTTGTCAAAATTTTTTGGATGATTTTATGGTTTCAAATGATACAGAACAGACTCCTGAAGACAGTTTACTAAAGCGGACTAGGTAAAAAAGCCATAGTTTGAGATATATTGAGGATTTTGTGAATTAATTTTGTGTCTGAAAAACCCCCAAAATCGACCATGCTGGCATGGTCAAAATTTCAAGAGTTTCGTCAAATTTTTTTTTACGATTTTATGGTTTCAAATGATACAGAACGGACTCGTGAAGACAGTTTACTTGTGCGGACTAGGTAAATAAGCCATAGTTTGAGATATATTGAGGATTTTGTGACATAATTTTGTGTCCGAAAAACCCCAAAAATCGACCATGCCGGCATGGTCAAAATTTTAAGATTTTGTCAAAATTTTTTGGATGATTTTATGGTTCCAAATGACACAGAACGGACTCCTGAAGACAGTTTACTTGTGCGGACTAGGTAAATAAGCCATAGTTTGAGATATATTGAGGATTTTGTGACTTAATTTTGTGTCCGAAAAACCCCCAAATTGACCATGCCGGCATGGTCAAAATTTTAAGATTTTGGTCAAATTTTTTTGGCGATTTTATGGTTTCAAATGATACAGAACAGACTCCTGAAGACAGTTTACTTGTGCGGACTAGGTAAATAAGCCATTGTTTGAGATATATTGAGGATTTTGTGACTTAATTTTGTGTTCGAAAAACCGAAAAAATCGACCATGCCGGCATGGTCAAAATTTCCAGATTTTTGTCAAAATTTTTTGGATGATTTTATGGTTTCAAATGATACAGAACGGACTCGTGAAGATAGTTTACTTGTGCGGTTTAGGTAAATAAGCCATAGTTTGAGATATATTGAGGATTTTGTGACATAATTTTCTGTCTGAAAAACACACAAAATCGACCATGCCGGCATGGTCAAAATTTCCAGCTTTTTGTCAAAATTTTTGGGTTATTTTAGTGTTTCAAATGATACAGAACGGACTCCTGAAGACAGTTTACTTGTGGGGACTAGGTAAATAAGCCATAGTTTGAGATATATTGAGGATTTTGTGACTTAATTTTGTGTCTGAAAAAACCCCAAATTGACCATGCCGGCATGGTCAAAATTTCAAGATTTTGGTCAATTTTTTTGGGCAATTTTATGGTTGCAAATGATACAGAATGGTCTCCTGAAGACAGTTTACTTGTGCGGACTAGGTAAATAAGCCATAGTTTGAGATATATTGAGGATTTTGTGACTTAATTTTGTGTCTGAAAAAACCCAAAATCGACCATGCCGGCATGGTCAAAATTTCAAGATTTTGGTCAATTTTTTTTGGCGATTTTATGGTTTCAAATGATACAGAACAGACTCCTGAAGACAGTTTACTTGTGCGGACTAGGTAAATAAGCCATAGTTTGAGATATATTGAGGATTTTGTGACTTAATTTTGTGTTCGAAAAACCGAAAAAATCGACCATGCCGGCATGGTCAAAATTTCCAGATTTTTGTCAAAATTTTTTGGATGATTTTATGGTTTCAAATGATACAGAACGGACTCGTAAAGACAGTTTACTTGTGCGGTTTAGGTAAATAAGCCATAGTTTGAGATATATTGAGGATTTTGTGACATAATTTTCTGTCTGAAAAACACCCAAAATCGACCATGCCGGCATGGTCAAAATTTCCAGATTTTGGTCAAATTTTTTGGCGATTTTATGGTTTCAAATGATACAGAACGGACTCGTGAAGACAGTTTACTTGTGCGGACTAGGTAAATAAGCCATAGTTTGAGATATATTGAGGATTTTGTGACATAATTTTGTGTCCAAAAACCCCAAAAATCGACCATGCTGGCATGGTCAAAATTTCAAGATTTTGTCAAAATAAATTGGATGATTTTATGGTTTCAAATGATACAGAACAGACTCCTGAAGACAGTTTACTAAAGCGGACTAGGTAAAAAAGCCATAGTTTGAGAGATATTGAGGATTTTGTGAATTAATTTTATGTCTGAAAAACACCCAAAATCGACCATGCCGGCATGGTCAAAATTTCAAGAGTTTGGTCAAATTTTTTTTGGCGATTTTTTGTTTCAGATGAGTTTCAAGAATTTGGTCAAATTTTTTTTGGCAATTTTATGGTTTCAAATGACACAGAATGGTCTCCTGAAGACAGTTTACTTGTGCGGACTAGGTAAATAAGCCATAGTTTGAGATATATTGAGGATTTTGTGACTTAATTTTGTGTCCGAAAAACCCCCAAATTGACCATGCCGGCATGGTCAAAATTTCAAGATTTTGGTCAAATTTTTTTTGGCGATTTTATGGTTTCAAATGATACAGAACAGACTCCTGAAGACAGTTTACTTGTGCGGACAAGGTAAATAAGCCATTGTTTGAGATATATTGAGGATTTTGTGACTTAATTTTGTGTTCGAAAAACCAAAAAAATCGACCATGCCGGCATGGTCAAAATTTCCAGATTTTTGTCAAAATTTTTTGGATGATTTTATGGTTTCAAATGATACAAAACGGACTCGTGAAGACAGTTTACTTGTGCGGTCTAGGTAAATAAGCCATAGTTTGAGATATATTGAGGATTTTGTGACATAATTTTCTGTCTGATAAACACCCAAAATCGACCATGCCGGCATGGTCAAAATTTCAAGAATTTGGTCAAATTTTTTTTGGCGATTTTATGGTTTCAAATGATACAGAACGGACTCCTGAAGACAGTTTACTTGTGCGGACTAGGTAAATAAGCCATAGTTTGAGATATATTGAGGATTTTGTGACTTAACTTTGTGTCCGAAAAAACCCAAAAATCGACCATGCCGGCATGGTCAAAATTTCAAGAATTTGGTCAAATTTTTTTTGGCAATTTTATGGTTACAAATGATACAGAACGGACTCCTGTAGACAGTTTACTTGTGCAGACTAGGTAAATAAGCCATAGTTTGAGATATATTGAGGATTTTGTGACTTAATTTTGTGTCCGAAAAACCCCCAAATTGACCATGCCGGCATGGTCAAAATTTCCAGATTTTGGTCAAATTTTTTTGGCGATTTTATGGTTTCAAATGATACAGAACAGACTCCTGAAGACAGTTTACTTGTGCGGACTAGGTAAATAAGCCATTGTTTGAGATATATTGAGGATTTTGTGACTTAATTTTGTGTTCGAAAAACCGAAAAAATCGACCATGCCGGCATGGTCAAAATTTCCAGATTTTTGTCAAAATTTTTTGGATGATTTTATGGTTTCAAATGATACAAAACGGACTCGTGAAGACAGTTTACTTGTGCGGTCTAGGTAAATAAGCCATAGTTTGAGATATATTGAGGATTTTGTGACATAATTTTCTGTCTGATAAACACCCAAAATCGACCATGCCGGCATGGTCAAAATTTCAAGAATTTGGTCAAATTTTTTTTGGCGATTTTATGGTTTCAAATGATACAGAACGGACTCCTGAAGACAGTTTACTTGTGCGGACTAGGTAAATAAGCCATAGTTTGAGATATATTGAGGATTTTGTGACTTAACTTTGTGTCCGAAAAAACCCAAAAATCGACCATGCCGGCATGGTCAAAATTTCAAGAATTTGGTCAAATTTTTTTTGGCAATTTTATGGTTACAAATGATACAGAACGGACTCCTGTAGACAGTTTACTTGTGCAGACTAGGTAAATAAGCCATAGTTTGAGATATATTGAGGATTTTGTGACTTAATTTTGTGTCCGAAAAACCCCCAAATTGACCATGCCGGCATGGTCAAAATTTCCAGATTTTGGTCAAATTTTTTTGGCGATTTTATGGTTTCAAATGATACAGAACAGACTCCTGAAGACAGTTTACTTGTGCGGACTAGGTAAATAAGCCATTGTTTGAGATATATTGAGGATTTTGTGACTTAATTTTGTGTTCGAAAAACCGAAAAAATCGACCATGCCGGCATGGTCAAAATTTCCAGATTTTTGTCAAAATTTTTTGGATGATTTTATGGTTTCAAATGATACAAAACGGACTCGTGAAGACAGTTTACTTGTGCGGTCTAGGTAAATAAGCCATAGTTTGAGATATATTGAGGATTTTGTGACTTAACTTTGTGTCCGAAAAAACCCAAAAATCGACCATGCCGGCATGGTCAAAATTTCAAGAATTTGGTCAAATTTTTTTTGGCAATTTTATGGTTACAAATGATACAGAACGGACTCCTGTAGACAGTTTACTTGTGCAGACTAGGTAAATAAGCCATAGTTTGAGATATATTGAGGATTTTGTGACTTAATTTTGTGTCCGAAAAACCCCCAAATTGACCATGCCGGCATGGTCAAAATTTCCAGATTTTGGTCAAATTTTTTTGGCGATTTTATGGTTTCAAATGATACAGAACAGACTCCTGAAGACAGTTTACTTGTGCGGACTAGGTAAATAAGCCATTGTTTGAGATATATTGAGGATTTTGTGACTTAATTTTGTGTTCGAAAAACCGAAAAAATCGACCATGCCGGCATGGTCAAAATTTCCAGATTTTTGTCAAAATTTTTTGGATGATTTTATGGTTTCAAATGATACAAAACGGACTCGTGAAGACAGTTTACTTGTGCGGTCTAGGTAAATAAGCCATAGTTTGAGATATATTGAGGATTTTGTGACATAATTTTCTGTCTGATAAACACCCAAAATCGACCATGCCGGTATGGTCAAAATTTCAAGAGTTTGGTCAAATTTTTTTTGGCGATTTTATGGTTTCAAATGATACAGAACGGACTCCTGAAGACAGTTTACTTGTGCGGACTAGGTAAATAAGCCATAGTTTGAGATATATTGAGGATTTTGTGACTTAATTTTGTGTCCGAAAACCCCCAAAAATCGACCATGCCGGCATGGTCAAAATTTCAAGAATTTGGTCAAATTTTTTTCGCAATTTTATGGTTTCAAATGATACAGAACGGACTCGTGAAGACAGTTTACTTGTGCGGACTAGGTAAATAAGCCATAGTTTGAGATATATTGAGGATTTTGTGACTTAATTTTGTGTCTGAAAAACCCCAAAAATCGACCATGCCGGCATGGTCAAAATTTCAAGATTTTGGTCAATTTTTTTTGGCGATTTTATGGTTTAAAATGATACAGAACAGACTCCTGAAGACAGTTTACTTGTGCGGACTAGGTAAATAAGCCAAAGTTTGAGATATATTGTGGTTTTTGTGACATAATTTTGTGTCCGAAAAACCCCAAAAATCGACCATGCCGGCATGGTCAAAATTTTAAGATTTTGTCAAAATTTTTTGGATGATTTTATGGTTCCAAATGATACAAAACGGACTCCTGAAGACAGTTTACTTGTGCGGACTAGGTAAATAAGCCATAGTTTGAGATATATTGAGGATTTTGTGACTTAATTTTGTGTCCGAAAACCCCCCAAAATCGACCATGCCGGCATGGTCAAAATTTCAAGAATTTGGTCAATTTTTTTTTGGCAATTTTATGGTTTCAAATGACACAGAATGGTCTCCTGAAGACAGTTTACTTGTGCGGACTAGGTAAATAAGCCATAGTTTGAGATATATTGAGGATTTTGTGACATAATTTTGTGTCCAAAAAACCCCAAAATCGACCATGCTGGCATGGTCAAAATTTCAAGATTTTTGTCAAATTTTTTTGGGCAATTTTATGGTTGCAAATGATACAGAATGGTCTCCTGAAGACAGTTTACTTGTGCGGACTAGGTAAATAAGCCATAGTTTGAGATATATTGAGGATTTTGTGACTTAATTTTGTGTCTGAAAAAACCCCAAATCGACCATGCCGGCATGGTCAAAATTTCAAGATTTTGGTCAATTTTTTTTGGCGATTTTATGGTTTCAAATGATACAGAACAGACTCCTGAAGACAGTTTACTTGTGCGGACTAGGTAAATAAGCCATAGTTTGAGATATATTGAGGATTTTGTGACTTAATTTTGTGTTCGAAAAACCGAAAAAATCGACCATGCCGGCATGGTCAAAATTTCAAGATTTTTGTCAAAATTTTTTGGATGATTTTATGGTTTCAAATGATACAGAACGGACTCGTGAAGACAGTTTACTTGTGCGGACTAGGTAAATAAGCCATAGTTTGAGATATATTGAGGATTTTGTGACATAATTTTGTGTCCAAAAACCCCAAAAATCGACCATGCTGGCATGGTCAAAATTTCAAGATTTTGTCAAAATTTTTTGGATGATTTTATGGTTTCAAATGATACAGAACAGACTCCTGAAGACAGTTTACTAAAGCGGACTAGGTAAAAAAGCCATAGTTTGAGATATATTGAGGATTTTGTGAATTAATTTTGTGTCTGAAAAACCCCCAAAATCGACCATGCTGGCATGGTCAAAATTTCAAGAGTTTCGTCAAATTTTTTTTTACGATTTTATGGTTTCAAATGATACAGAACGGACTCGTGAAGACAGTTTACTTGTGCGGACTAGGTAAATAAGCCATAGTTTGAGATATATTGAGGATTTTGTGACATAATTTTGTGTCCGAAAAACCCCAAAAATCGACCATGCCGGCATGGTCAAAATTTTAAGATTTTGTCAAAATTTTTTGGATGATTTTATGGTTCCAAATGACACAGAACGGACTCCTGAAGACAGTTTACTTGTGCGGACTAGGTAAATAAGCCATAGTTTGAGATATATTGAGGATTTTGTGACTTAATTTTGTGTCCGAAAAACCCCCAAATTGACCATGCCGGCATGGTCAAAATTTTAAGATTTTGGTCAAATTTTTTTGGCGATTTTATGGTTTCAAATGATACAGAACAGACTCCTGAAGACAGTTTACTTGTGCGGACTAGGTAAATAAGCCATTGTTTGAGATATATTGAGGATTTTGTGACTTAATTTTGTGTTCGAAAAACCGAAAAAATCGACCATGCCGGCATGGTCAAAATTTCCAGATTTTTGTCAAAATTTTTTGGATGATTTTATGGTTTCAAATGATACAGAACGGACTCGTGAAGATAGTTTACTTGTGCGGTTTAGGTAAATAAGCCATAGTTTGAGATATATTGAGGATTTTGTGACATAATTTTCTGTCTGAAAAACACACAAAATCGACCATGCCGGCATGGTCAAAATTTCCAGCTTTTTGTCAAAATTTTTGGGTTATTTTAGTGTTTCAAATGATACAGAACGGACTCCTGAAGACAGTTTACTTGTGGGGACTAGGTAAATAAGCCATAGTTTGAGATATATTGAGGATTTTGTGACTTAATTTTGTGTCTGAAAAAACCCCAAATTGACCATGCCGGCATGGTCAAAATTTCAAGATTTTGGTCAATTTTTTTTGGCGATTTTATGGTTTAAAAATGATACAGAACAGACTCCTGAAGACAGTTTACTTGTGCGGACTAGGTAAATAAGCCATAGTTTGAGATATATTGAGGATTTTGTGACTTAATTTTGTGTTCGAAAAACCGAAAAAATCGACCATGCCGGCATGGTCAAAATTTCCAGATTTTTGTCAAATTTTTTTGGATGATTTTATGGTTTAAAATGATACAGAACGGACTTGTGAAGACAGTTTACTTGTGCGGACTAGGTAAATAAGCCATAGTTTGAGATATATTGAGGATTTTGTGACATAATTTTGTGTCCAAAAACCCCAAAAATCGACCATGCTGGCATGGTCAAAATTTCAAGATTTTGTCAAAATTTTTTGGATGATTTTATGGTTTCAAATGATACAGAACAGACTCCTGAAGACAGTTTACTAAAGCGGACTAGGTAAAAAAGCCATAGTTTGAGATATATTGAGGATTTTGTGAATTAATTTTATGTCTGAAAAACCCCCAAAATCGACCATGCCGGCATGGTCAAAATTTCAAGAGTTTGGTCAAACTTTTTTTGGTGATTTTTTGGTTTCAGATGATACAGAACGGACTCGTGAAGACAGTTTACTTGTGCGGACTAGGTAAATAAGCCATAGTTTGAGATATATTGAGGATTTTGTGACATAATTTTGTGTCCGAAAAACCCCCAAAATCGACCATGCCGGCATGGTCAAAATTTTAAGATTTTGTCAAAATTTTTTGGATGATTTTATGGTTCCAAATGACACAGAACGGACTCCTGAAGACAGTTTACTTGTGCGGACTAGGTAAATAAGCCATAGTTTGAGATATATTGAGGATTTTGTGACTTAATTTTGTGTCCGAAAACCCCCCAAAATCGACCATGCCGGCATGGTCAAAATTTCAAGAATTTGGTCAAATTTTTTTTGGCAATTTTATGGTTTCAAATGACACAGAATGGTCTCCTGAGGACAGTTTACTTGTGCGGACTAGGTAAATAAGCCATAGTTTGAGATATATTGAGGATTTTGTGACTTAATTTTGTGTCCGAAAAACCCCCAAATTGACCATGCCGGCATGGTCAAAATTTCAAGATTTTGGTCAAATTTTTTTGGCGATTTTATGGTTTCAAATGATACAGAACAGACTCCTGAAGACAGTTTACTTGTGCGGACTAGGTAAATAAGCCATAGTTTGAGATATATTGAGGATTTTGTGACATAATTTTGTGTCCGAAAAACCCCCAAAATCGACCATGCCGGCATGGTCAAAATTTTAAGATTTTGTCAAAATTTTTTGGATGATTTTATGGTTCCAAATGATACAGAACGGACTCCTGAAGACAGTTTACTTGTGCGGACTAGGTAAATAAGCCATAGTTTGAGATATATTGAGGATTTTGTGACTTAATTTTGTGTTCGAAAACCCCCCAAAATCGACCATGCCGGCATGGTCAAAATTTCAAGAATTTGGTCAAATTTTTTTTGGCAATTTTATGGTTTCAAATGACACAGAATGGTCTCCTGAAGACAGTTTACTAGTGCGGACTAGGTAAATAAGCCATAGTTTGAGATATATTGAGGATTTTGTGACTTAATTTTGTGTCCGAAAAACCCCCAAATTGACCATGCCGGCATGGTCAAAATTTCAAGATTTTTGTCAAATTTTTTTGGCGATTTTATGGTTTCAAATGATACAGAACAGACTCCTGAAGACAGTTTACTTGTGCGGACTAGGTAAATAAGCCATTGTTTGAGATATATTGAGGATTTTGTGACTTAATTTTGTGTTCGAAAAACCAAAAAAATCGACCATGCCGGCATGGTCAAAATTTCCAGATTTTTGTCAAAATTTTTTGGATGATTTTATGGTTTCAAATGATACAGAACGGACTCGTGAAGACAGTTTACTTGTGCGGTCTAGGTAAATAAGCCATAGTTTGAGATATATTGAGGATTTTGTGACATAATTTTCTGTCTGATAAACACCCAAAATCGACCATGCCGGCATGGTCAAAATTTCAAGATTTTTGTCAATTTTTTTTTGGCGATTTTATGGTTGCAAATGATACAGAATGGTCTCCTGAAGACAGTTTACTTGTGCGGACTAGGTAAATAAGCCATTGTTTGAGATATATTGAGGATTTTGTGACTTAATTTTGTGTCCGAAAAACCCCCAAATTGACCATGCCGGCATGGTCAAAATTTCAAGATTTTGGTCAAATTTTTTTGGCGATTTTATGGTTTCAAATGATACAGAACAGACTCCTGAAGACAGTTTACTTGTTCGGACTAGGTAAATAAGCCATTGTTTGAGATATATTGAGGATTTTGTGACTTAATTTTGTGTTCGAAAAACCGAAAAAATCGACCATGCCGGCATGGTCAAAATTTCAAGATTTTTGTCAAATTTTTTTGGATGATTTTATGGTTTCAAATGATACAAAACGGACTCGTGAAGACAGTTTACTTGTGCGGTCTAGGTAAATAAGCCATAGTTTGAGATATATTGAGGATTTTGTGACATAATTTTCTGTCTGATAAACACCCAAAATCGACCATGCCGGCATGGTCAAAATTTCCAGATTTTTGTCAAAATTTTTTGGATGATTTTATGGTTTCAAATGATACAGAACGGACTCCTGAAGACAGTTTACTTGTGCAGACTAGGTAAATAAGCCATTGTTTGAGATATATTGAGGATTTTGTGACTTAATTTTGTGTCCGAATACTCCCAAAAATCGACCATGCCGGCATGGTCAAAATTTCCAGCTTTTTGTCAAAATTTTTTGGGTTATTTTAGTGTTTCAAATGATACAGAACGGACTCCTGAAGACAGTTTACTTGTGCGGACTAGGTAAATAAGCCATAGTTTGAGATATATTGAGGATTTTGTGACTTAATTTTGTGTCCGAAAAACCCCAAAAATCGACCATGCCGGTATGGTCAAAATTTCAAGATTTTGGTCAAATTTTTGTGCCGATTTTATGGTTTAAAATGATACAGAACAGACTCCTGAAGACAGTTTACTTGTGCGGACTAGGTAAATAAGCCATAGTTTGAGATATATTGAGGATTTTGTGACTTAATTTTGTGTTCGAAAAACCGAAAAAATCGACCATGCCGGCATGGTCAAAATTTCCAGATTTTGTCAAAATTTTTTGGCGATTTTATGGTTTCAAATGATACAGAACGGACTCCTGAAGACAGTTTACTTGTGCGGACTAGGTAAATAAGCCATAGTTTGAGATATATTGAGGATTTTGTGACATAATTTTGTGTCCGAAAAACCCAAAAAATCGACCATGCCGGCATGGTCAAAATTTCAAGATCCTGGTCAAATTTTTTGGGGGTGATTTTATGGTTTAAAATGATACAGAACAGACTCCTGAAGACAGTTTACTTGTGCGGACTAGGTAAATTAGCCATAGTTTGAGATATGTTGAGGTTTTTGTGACAATTAACTTTGTGTCCGAAAAACCAAAAAAATCGACCATGCCGGCATGATGAAAATTTCAAGATTTTGGTCCAATTTTTTTTTGGCAATTTTTTGGTTTCAAATGATTCAGAACAGACTCCTGAATACAGTTAACTTGTTCGAACTAGGTAAATAAGCCATAGTTTGAGATATTTTGAGGATTTTGTGACTTAATTTTGGTTCAGAAAAACTTGACCATGCCGTCATGGTCAATATACCATTTAAGGGGGGAGATTCAGTGTACCATATGAACAGCACATTCAAAACAAGAACAAAGTCCATCAAAACTGACTTCTTGAAGCACACTGTTGTCAACAGACTTTTATTGCTACTGATTACTCATAGAAAAAAACCCAACTGTACATAAATTTCGTTAAATACAAAAGAAGAAATAATATAAGTGAAAATCTACAAGAAGAAAGGCATTATTGAATCTGGTCATAAGTGTCTTGTACCATCACAACATTCATGTGCAGTATGAAGAAAATCATATCTTAAGCATCCCTAAGATTACACACATGTAATTATTAAGATACCTATAAAATTATGTGATCTGCTCGGTTCGATCTCACAGTGTACTAAAATTTCATCTTAAGATGTGTTGTCAATATCACCATAGTGATTGGTATTGTGACATCACACCTTGCTTATCAATTAAGATTGATGCACAGCTTGAGATCAGTCTTGGCTCCTTGTGTAATGGAGCCGAGGATTCGAAAAAATTATAGTCATGTCAAAAACCATTTAGCTTTTAGAAGAGTCCTAAGTGTAACAATTCGTCATTTAAAAAAATTGGTGTCATTGCCAGTCACATTTTAGTGGTATTTGCATCCCAAAGTGTTGAATATTAAGCCTGTATTGAATAGCTCTTCTCAGAAATGTGGATCTAATTTTGGTCAAATGTGTACTCACAATTCTTCATATTATTAGCAGCTTTGTTGGTCTGTATGTTTTCCTTCTAATTTAAAAAAAGACTTGCTTAATAGTTTTTATAAATCATTTTTTTCTCTATTTCATAATCAAATTGAATGCTGTTCCTTATTGAATCAAAGAGAGTAAACATTCAAGACCAGTGGCAATAGTATTGCCAGCATTATTAACGCTGTACCTTCCCTTGATTCAAAGACATTAAACACATTGCCAGTAGCAGTATGTATTGCCAACATAACCAAATGTACGAAGTAACTATATTTAGTGAACTTGCAGGCACAACCATGTGTAAAAAATGAATCTCTCCTGGGAGTAGTGTTGGCTCGGAAATGAGCCGGTGTGGTCTCGACAGTACGAAAGTGCACTCTGTCTTGTATACCTTATGTTGATTCAAAGGGTAAACATAGAGTACCGCTGGCAGATTGCCAACATTCCCAATGTTTTAACCTGATCTTGTTTCATAGAGAGCAAACTATTACAGTAGCAGTAGTTTTGCCAATTGTGTACCTCATTTTGATTCAAAAAGAGAAAAAGAGGGTAAACATAAAGTACAGTTCTGGTAGTAGTATAGCCTACATGTGTTGCCAACATTCCCAATGTATCTTGAATCATAAAAAGTGAACATACGTATCAATTACTAATGACACACTTTATTTGGATACATAGAAAGTAAGGATACCAATAGCAGTAGCCAACATTTAATGCTGCACCTTATCTTGACTCATAATACACCAAACCAGTTGCAGCAGCTTTTTTGTCAGACCCTGGATCCTTAATGATGACGTATACGTGACTCTAATGGTTGCCATTTCCTGCTTCAAACTAGCTACATTTGTTAGGTAACATTTGGACTGAATATTTTTCACTCATGTATGACTCACACATGATCAATCACCAAGTTGTAGTGTCTGTTTCTTTAGGTTTATTCTGCCTTTTTAACCTTTTCCCAACAGTATTAAAAAACTGAACAACGCCTCTGTGTTGTATTTTTTCCTGAAACTTTCCAAAACTTGCAAAATGTACATGTATTTATATTATTTTTGTCACATTGAAACCACGACTTAAACAAAGTAAAGACAACATACATTCTCATAAAATGAACTGAGACTTTTCATTACAAGGCTTTCGGGAAATTATGGAAAGTCTTCTCCTAGGCCAAGCCATAGCCGTAAGCCACAGCCAATAATCAGCCATGGTATGCTGGAATCTCAGACTTGCCTCATCAAATTTTTAAACAATGGGTGATGTAAGTCAAACTGACTCAAAATGTTTTAATTTCTGTGTAAAAAAACCCCTCTGCTTTACTTTGATCAACAGTTTTGGAAAGTAGAGCTTTTGGTATCAGATGGATTGATGCTTCGATTGTTTCAGTGTTAGAATTACATTTGTAGGCGTCTGGTGTTTACTATATATGCGTATTAGTTTCCTACAACTAAACAATAAAATAATAGCAATTGTACATCGTATAGGAGAAGATGAATAAATTAACAAATTCACAGCAATCAGAAATATTATTTCCCATTAAAAAAAAAACCATCACAACCACGGATCTGCATCCCAATCTCTAAACGTTTCACTCAAGTATTTCAGTGTCAGTGAGACTGAGTAGGAAATCAAAACCCAAACCAATCAAGAAACGGTTCTATTACTTTAACAAAACGGTTATAAAACTTTTGTCTTCAGTAAAAATCAAGTTTACAACTTTTCTTGTATAAAATATCTACAAAATGCATAATTGATATTAGTTTATTTTTACACTTTGTACAGATAGTTAAGTTAGAGAAGTAATGTGGCAGCTTTGATATCAAATTATCTATCAGGATTAGAGCAAATTTAATGCATAATTGACAGTAGTCTATTTTTACAATTTGTACAGATAAGTTTGAGAAGTAATGTGGCAGCTTTGATATCAATTTATATATCACAGTTAATGCCAATGTAAGGGAGCGTACATCACCGATGTCAGGTTTCCTCCTCTGGCTTCACGGTGACTCCAGTGATGAAACAGCCCTGAAAGAACAAAGAAGATCAATTGTCAGAGGAGCAGTGGCAATGAGGGTATAGACAGTTCCCACTAGACGCCATCTTTACGGGCAACTTGGGTTTTGGCTTTGAGCAGCGACTGCTGGGCATCAAGCATCCTAACTTTTCTACGCGGCCAGTGGGGTTCACAGACCAATCTCTGACGGAATTTGATATAAACTCTGGCGTGCTGCACATGGTATTAACGCAAATCGTATAGTTGTGCATTAAAAAAGAAGAAGATTGACTTGCCTGTAGATGGATGGCAGATTTTACAGTGCAGGGCTCAAATTTGGAGTAGAAAAACTCAAGAGCTTGTAGCTCAAATAGTTTTACTGGACCAGATAATGTGTTACAAGACCAAAATGAACATGAGAAGAAAAAAACTAATACAAAAACCCAAAATGAACATGAGAAAAAAACTGTCGACAAAGTTTCACATTAGAACTGTTTTTATTTGAACAAGCACAACGAGAAGGTTTATCTCATTTACCATATGGGTAATATTTCAAAACTCAAACAGAATGGAAAGATATTTATCAAACTCAAAGTCAACTGTGAACATAATATTTTTTCAGAATTAAAGATAACACAGTGAGATACAAGACTGCTTCACTTTTCAGGTCGTAAGTTTATTGGCCCCCATGCTAAAATCTCTGGCCTCGGGCTTGTGGTCCAGTGTAAATTTGGAAGCCCCACAGTGTGTGACGTCAATTGGGAACTGTCTCTTCATTAAACCTCGAGACAGTGATGTCAGACATGGGATGTTGATTCACATAGTTTGTGACGCTCTTGTGAAGGGGAAAGGGAAGGGCGTACTTTACTCATGATGGCAACAAGCCATGAGTATACAGAGAATGTGGCATGGAAATTTCACTTTGCCTGTAAGGTTTTTACTTGGCCTTAACTCTTGTGTTTCAAATTTAGAAGTCCTGCATAAACTTTTTCATCAGTAAAAATGGTAAAACAGGATAATAAAATGTTGGTGCTATCCCATCCAGTGACGCTGTATCTGTTGACTTTTCGTTAAAATGAAAGCTGTATTTGTGATAATACAGATAAAACAGTGGTAACTGTGCTGGACTATTTCCACTTGTGTTATTTTAATGGAGAAGTGGTGGGGAAATAGAACAACCGAAATATGACCTTTTTTTTGACCATGTGGGACGGTAGTGAACGGGGGTTTCGAGATACAGGATATTTTTTTTCAGATCCTTTGTGTAGGGTTTGTGTATATTGTACTGTGACCATCTTGTTTCATTACGATGAGCTTAAGGCAGTATAGTAAAAAAAGAAAAAGATGATGAATAATTAGTATGATTAATAATAAAAAATAATATAATAATTGGGGACTTTAATTATCATCCTTACTCGAAGCTAAGAAGCTGAATTGTGAAGGGGGAGGCTACAACATGGTTGACTGACAGGTATGTAAAGGTCCCCATTTGGCAGCCAACCACTGTCAACCCACATATAAAAATGACCATATAATAGTAGAGCCAGAGATCGATAGCGTTGAATATTTTTTCCAGAGGGAGGAAAACCGGAGGGCCCGGAGAAAAAAATCTCCTGTGTCACTCATGAGAACTGAGTGCAAAACTCTACTCACATACGGCCCTAGTCTGGCATTAGTTTGGATCACAGTGTTGAGAGATGAACTCATTATACGCCCTAGTCATCCATGCCACCGATTGTTCTAGACAAGTATCAAGATGCAGTTGTAGAGAACAAGTTTAAGTCTAAGGAGTGTCTTGGAGTAAAGTTGACTTACTATGAGTCGTCTCCAAAAGACGACACAATGCACAAAGCACTTTCATTGTACCGCCCTCATCCAGCCAGAGACGCACAAATCCTACCTAGCAGTTAATCCCCACTTTTGGCATTGAGCCAACTGAAACTTTGGCTTTGAGCCAACTAAAATGATGACCTCAGTTGTGTATCCCCCAGCTGGCTTTGGGGGGGGGGGGGTGAGTTTGTTGTTATTTTCCTTATTGGCTGCCGAGAGGGCAGCCACTAAAACCAATCAATACAAACGGTTTTTCGAAAGATGCTAGGCTTGTTGTTACGTGACCAATGAGGGCTTAGTGAGTGTTCAGCATACATTGCATATTGTACAAGCGATCTCAATGACAGTTTACACAAGTAATACAGCTATATTGTAATCTAAGTGGTGACCATAACTCTCAACAGGGAAGACTACCAGGGACTTGGGGGATGATAGACATCAGTAGTCTTTTATAAATGTTTACTTTGATCTTGATAACAGTGAAAAGTCCAAATGGAATCAAGGTATTTGGGTTCGCCCTAAACCTTTCAACAATTTTAAGGACACACAGAAGGTACTTTTAAAGCCCTTCTCACTCCACCTAAAGTAGAAAAAACCCACAAAAAAACCTGTCTTCTTTAATATCAATGTGCATTTATACAAACAGGATTATTAATAAGATACATTTTTAGATACTTTTTGGAATCGATAGTAGGATTATTAACGTTAATTTAGGGGAAGGAGGGGTCCTTAAAAGATGGTCAAAACACTCTCCGTACCACCTGAACACTGGGGTACTTTGGGACAATGCCTATGTCAGGTCTAGATAATTCAAACTGTGATGGATGTATTTTTGTGTTAAGTTATTATAACATCAAGTAATAAACCTTAAGGGAATCTGACTGGGTAATTTGTTTTTATTAATTTGGGTTTGAACAAAGAAAAATTGACTGGAGCGGGACTTGAACCAACGACCTCCGGATCAACGTACCGGCGCTCTACCAACTGAGCTATCCAGCCCTATGTTGGCGGTCTCCCTATTAGTCAATATCTTTGTTATAACATTAGATAACATTAGATATAATAACAATTAGGCCTATGTGTGTGGTAAGTTATTATTCAAATTTAGCATCTATTAAAATGTTATTATAGTTACTAGTTGGCTCTATGATAGTCACTTACAATGGTGCGGTGAGGATTTTTACTATAAATGAAAGTAATGGATTTTTAAATATCGGTTTTCCATGATTCGCTAAAGAGGTAATGTTTACAGTCCTTGACATCATTGCATTGAACATTTCAATACAAACACAAATGTACTTGTAGTGACATTCAAACCGAGGACATTTAACAGAAAGGAAAAATAGGCCCATGATTGCTATCACAAAAGAAAACAATGGGATCACGTTTGTCAGGACAAAGAGTTGAACAAAGGAAGTAATTTGAGGCCATTACACACTTGGTAAAGTTAAAATGCTGTACATACTGTTTGAACCAAGCCCTGAGCATCCATCACTTCGCATCAAGTGTAGACCTTATGCATTGACCGATGATGAAACAATGGAGCGCACATCTTTGTACGCGTCCGCACGGTGCAAAGGGTGGGCCAATGAGCAACCTTATTTTGACCTTTAGCCGAGGGCGCCATATACTCAAATGATGCTGTGTGCTTCAGGTCTATTGGAAGAGAAAAACTCCATCCCCAGTTGTTTGCCCAAACTGTACCCAAAATCCCACTAACATTTTTTGTCTTTTGCTTACAAATCCAGAAAACCTCTACTCTGTAGTAGTGAATCAGCACCTCAAATCAATGAACATGTACAAGCTTTTACTTTGGGTTGGCAAAACTTTCTTATTCAAAACTTAATCAAGAATATACAAAGGAACTTGTAAGTAGGAGTGTAGCTTAAAAGGCTAGCCTATGTGTGTATCACTCCATGTAGGCATGTACTGTAGATAATTAACTTTGAGCAGTTTGCTTAACAATTAACAGTTTTAAAGTTGGCTTCCAGAACGCCATTGACCACAACACAAAGGAAACAGGATAGGAATGGTTAAGAGGGTTGTGGGGAAAGCTAATTGCTACAACAGATCGACAATCATGGTACTCCAAAAGTCTCCCTATAATGGCAGTCTTTAATCTGAGAGACAAGATAGTGGACAACGATCCTGTGGACCATTTGTGCGTGACTGTGCAAATGTTTTTGGCAAGTGGTTGATTGCTGCTGCCAAGCAGCTCTGTGAGTAAGTGGGGACCTGGTCCACTCGGGCATTTACTACTAATAAGGCAGGAAAGAATTTGTTGATGACACTTTTCTGGGTTCTGTTGGAGAACTTGTTGGCGATACTTTTCTGGGATCAGTTGGATAAACAGACCCTTTTTGCAGGAGAATGAAAATTGTGTCTAATCTTTAACAGGGGATTGATACCATTGGTGAACATTTTAAGAAAAATTATTTCAAACAACATCGACAATTTTCTGTGTCAGACCCTAGCAGTGGCAGGGTGACACCAATAAATTCTGAACATATTTCTGTGGAACTAGATCCTGATGTGAAATAAATATTAACAAAAATGTCGTCCAGAAATTACTGACAATCTTTGCACGGGTGCGATCACTCAGAATTAATAAATGAATTAGTCGGAGAACTAATCATGTCCCAGTTATTCACTCCACCTTTATTCAAATCTAAACTAGTTTGGGGATGTAGATTTGTATATCTGCTCTTTGGTCATCCTAGACTGGGCTAGAAATTTCCATTATACCCTAATGGGTCATGTTAGAGGTACAATTAGCGTTGTCTTATAGTCATTGAACATCTCAGAGACAGCTTTGCTTCAAATCATCAACCGATTCTCATAAATGCATAGTAGGCACTCAACCGCTAATGTGCATTTAAAACCAATCTAAACGCAGCGGATGATATTGATTGGCTGCTTGACACACCCTAGCCTCTTAAAACCCACGGCGGCATGAATATAGCTAGTCCAACGGTTTCATCATTAATTATTCATTCCAGATGCAGTTGGGTAAAATGTATTGTACTGGATGGCGAACTGTCTTGGTGGCCAAGGATTAGGCTGCGACTGGTCACCGTTTGGTGTTTAGGACAGTGAACGCATTACACAACAATGTGTGTCTTTCACAGAATAACCAACACTTTTCTTATGTAATCAGTTTCTCTCTCATCGGGTTTCAATTTCAGCTCAAAGATGATTGCAAGATATTCAAGCTTCTTGCTGGGTGTATTTTTGGACACGAAACTGTCGGCATTCTTGGGCTGTCTTTTTTGTTGTTGAGACATTGCTGTATAGGAATGCCGTAGTCAAAATGTTGAGAATAAACCAGGACTTTTTGTCTTTCAAAAAAGAGATTAAAACAATGATTACCCCAAAATAATTTTCATCCTATTGTATTGTATGTTAAGTAGGTTGTGTTCTGAGAGCAATAGGTTTGTTTTATTATACAACTTTAAATAAAAAATGACAAGAAAAAGACCTTTTGAAAGGTCTTACATAATTGTCATTAACTTATTTCAACACAAACTCACGATGATAAAACCAAAAGTAAGTACAATTTTTTAAAGTTCTAATTGCCAAGTGAAGACAAGTAGGTCTTTAATTTGTTTTGTCTCTCACAATTTTTCAAAGATGTGAAAATGCTAGCAGCTTAGTTTGACCATTTCCCCGTTTCTATTTTAGGCATAGCCGTATAATATAATAACTCAGAACACTTTGAACAAATAAACTCAGGGTCTTTAAAATAAGGGTAGGGAAGCAGGGCTCGAATTTGGGGGGAAAATCCACAAGACCGTTTGTGCTTGCAGATCAAAATATTTACTGGACCAGGATTTTGTGTACAAGACCATTGAAATGAGAACAACAAATGCCAACAAATGAACTGTTCGAATTTGAAAAAGCACAAAGAGAATATTTATCTCTTTTGTATTATGGGTAAGTATTCTTCAATAATGAACAGAATCGTATTTAGCAGACTAAAAGTCAAGATTTTTAACAAAAACATAAGACCGCTGGACTTGTTTGGTCATGAGTTTACTGGCCCGATGCTAAAGTCACTGGCCTCGGGCCTGCGGTCCAGTGTTAAACAAATTGAGGCCAGGGGAGGTGGGGGCACACCGACAAAACTCTGTTTCACTGTGTTGGCATATACATGAAGTTCCACATGTTGGAGTTTTGATAATTTTTGTAAGCTGAGTATATCTTGAATCTTGGTATGAAACACCGAGGCAAACCCTTTCTCCAAGTGTAACTAGGTTATTTTTCATGCATTACCAGCACAGCTTTATGGCCCAGGTTTCAATCTAATTAAACTTATACTAGCGGGTATTTAATCATGAAGAAGTTTGTGAAAAAGTGGTTGTTCAGATTTTAAGGTAAGCTCAGTGTGCAAATTGAACAGGTGGAAGTGTAGCAGAAAGAGGAAATCTTGCCAATATATACTGTCAATAGTTGCCGTACCGTACCTTATGGAATCAGAGAGAGCAAGCTTGCCAATGGAAGCGCTGAGTTTGGCACATAATTCCTGTGTGATCCCTTGATTTTTTTTTGCCCTGGGTTTTCCACCTTTTTTACAAATAATTTTTTATTGGGGGGGGGGGGCTTTCCTAGAGAACATAAGGGACGTCAAAACAAACAATCTGGAGAAGACATTGATGCCAAGTGGGATCATTGACAAAATGCATCAGATCCTCAATTTCTGGCAAAAGTCCCAGATAGTTTGAGTCAAGCTCCACCCCTCCCCCCCCCCCCCCCCCGCCCTAAAAAAAATGAAAAAGCTTCCTAACATGAAGAGACAAGGAGGCGAGAGGAGGTGCTGGTTTGCTGGAAAGGAATCAATTGATTTGAAGTAGCATAGGGGGGTTCAGCAAAGAGAGGGGTTCACTATGGAGGGGGTTTTGCTATAAGGAGGGGCTTTGCTAAGGAGTGGCTTTGCTAAGGAGGGGTTCACTTCGGAGGGTGGTTCGCAAGGAAAGGGTTCACTAAGGAAAGGGTCCACTATGGAGGGGATTCACCAAGATGGGGGTTCACTAAGGAGAGGGGGTGCAGCCTTTCAAGTAAAAAGTTGCTTAGGAAATGTTGAAATTTGATCCCCCTCAGCACTGCTAAACATAACTTTTGCCGTCTTCCTCTTCTACAAAGTTTTTCATCATTTTATACAAAAATCACTTGGGACAGATTTTGTCCGGCCCCAGGGCCTCGCACCCCTAGATCTCCCATGACTAAGGAGTCCCGAAGAACCATCCATATAAAAAGGTTGCGTGAACCCCTGCATTCATGGTTCAGGTTCAGCATTGATTCATCAAAATAGCTGAGTGAAGTCGCAGACCTTCCTACAGTAGAAGATCCCTGGTGAGTTCTACAACTTTATATAGGTGGTCTAAAATCGCTGACTGTTATATCCGCTCGCAGTTGAGTGTGGAATGTAAATAATTTGAGAGTAAGTCTTAAGAGTTGCCAGTAATGCTGAGTTAAAGATAACATCTTTCCCCTGTTGTTTCAGTTGCCTTTGACCTGCTCTAGATATAACTACGTAATGAGCTTAGAGCGTTCTCCCTTAACAGAGGTCCACTAGCCAATCTAATGCCAGTTAAAACACTCTGAGGACCAGTCAAAATTCTCTCCAAGTGGTCTGGCTGGCTAGTTCAGTGTTGAAAAGCATCCCTAATTAATATGATTTATGGACAAGTGCAAAAGCTGATGGACTAGTGAAATGACAAGCTAACTGGTGCTGCTGGCTAGTCACTGAAAAAGTGAAGAGAAAAACCCTGACTGCTTATAGTTCAAATGACCAAACGCCCTCCATGGGAGACTTTCAAATGCTGGGGGCAGCATGTACTAGGTAAATTTTAACTCGCCTCAAGACGAGCAGAGTTAGTTAAAAATACACTGTTTGAAATATTGACACCAAACCCAAAGCTCTTCAGAGCCAATTACACTCCTTCCAAGATTTCAGAGATTTACACATATGCCAGAGAATTTACACATAGTTGTGTACTCGTAACTTTTTGTAGTTGTAGTTACTATTGTCCTGGAGGTAGAAATTAAACCATACTGTTGTTTACCAAGCTCTGAGCATGAGCTGTTTTCTGGATAAGTTTGCTGTCACTTTAGCACCCCTCCCATTGGCAGGAAAGTCTTGCTTTGGCTTCGTTATTCAAGGTCAAAGGTTAGAATTTGTTCCTGGAAAATGCAGCTTGATGGCACCTTTAAAACCCTCCAAAGTCATGTTAAATAAAGATTAACTAATCTCATTTCTCTGCTCGTAAAGGTTGATGATCTTTTAGGTAATCCCACCGGATTTGTGCTCCCTTTCTTTGGCTTTAGTATAGTTTTATCCAGAACAAAAGTTCAAAGGTTAGATTTTGTTCTTGGAAAACCATCATGTTGTATAAAGATTTATACAACAAATCTGATCTTTTATTATTATTATCAACCCCATTTCTCTGTTCATTATGTCGATGATCTTTCAATAGGTTTTCCCACTGAAGTTTTGTGCTCTCTTGGTTTATTATGTTTGTTTTTTTTATTTTATCCAAAACAAGGTCAGAGGTTAGAATTGTTAATTTTTGTTCTCGAAAAATACAGCTAGATGGCACCTTTAAAACCATCCAAAGTCATGTTGAATAAAGATTAACCAAATCCGGTTAACCAATCCCGTTTCTTTGCTCACGAGGTTGGTAATCTCTTCATAAGTAATCACACTGAGTGCTTCTATCCCCCATGAAGGATACGTAGATTAACCATATGCTTCTAAAAACAGATTTTATTTGTTAATCCGAAAAACAATGTTTAGGTCACACAGGAGTAGATTATTTCTTAGCGATATAAAATTACATTCCGCAAAAGATGTGATTAAAATGTCTTTCTTTTGGCAACACAATTGTTTTAAAGTCAGCCCAAGACTTGAGGCACAAATTGTCTCTGTTTTGAAGGGGGAAGGGGGTGGTGGTGGTGACATTTATACTAATTCGAATTATTGTAACCTGTATACTACTCATTTCTGAGGATTTTTGAAGGTTAATTACTCAAAAGCAGAGATTAGTAAAATGAAGAATGTATTCATCCAAATTTCGGTCACCCAAGATTAAACAACGTTTGAGTTCTGACTCACACACACACAAATTTCCTTTAGGAAAATGATGTCCACTGCAATGAAACTGCTTGAGCATTTTGTTATAGGTTGGATCTTTGGCTTCCCCGAAGGAAGATATTGACATAATAGGGAGACCCCCAACATTAGGGCCGGATAGCTGAGTTGGCAGAGCACTTGCTCAATAACCTAGAAATCGCAGGTTCAAGTCCCAATTTAGTAAATCTTTCTTTGTTTGACCCCAAAATTATTATTAAAATGTACCCACTCGGTTTCCCATGTGGTTTATTACTAAATATAAATTTTATAAAAAAAAGAGTTATTTGGAGGTAAATTTTCAAAAGAGAGGAAAAAGCAGGAATGTATTCACTAACTAAACTTTACTTCAAAATTCAAGACATAGGCCCAACAGTATTTCAATAAAAATATCTCACAGTCTAGTCATCAGTGTTTTTTTATACTTTTGTAGTTAAATTGAGTGGTTTGCTTATAATGCTTTACCTGATATATAGGGTAAAGGTTAAAGGAAGTTGTTATTAGGAGCTTGTACAGGTGTTTAGTTTGTCTGATTGTAGACAATGTGATAAAACTTGAGTCATTGGATCAGAGTGTAGCAAGCAACCACACGGGTCATTGCGTCTCTGACACGTGGTGGCAGCAAACAAACCAACAAGGATCAAATGTACAGGCCGTAACAATTGGTTACACCCCTATGTTCTGACACCCCTGTTCTGACACCCCTATGTCCCGACACCACTATGTTCTGACACCCCTATGTTCTGACACCCCTATGTTCCGACACCCCTATGTTCCGACACCCCTGTTCTGACACCCCTATGTTCCAACACCCCTATGTTCCGACACCCCTATGTTCCGACACCCCTATGTTCCGACACCCCTGTTCTGACACCCCTATGTTCTGACACCCCTATGTTCCGACACCCCTATGTTCCGACACCCCTATGTTCCGACACCCCTATGTTCCGACACTCCTGTTCTGATACCCCTATGTTCTGACACCCCTGTTCTGATACCCTATGTTCTGATACCTCTATGTTCTGACACCCCTGTTCTGATACCCTATGTTCTGATACCTCTATGTTCTGACACCCCTATGTTCCGACACCCCTGTTCTGATACCCCTATGTTCTGACACCCCTATGTTCTGACACCCCTATGTTCTGACACCCCTGTTCTTATACCCTATGTTCTAATACCTCTATGTTCTGACACCCCTGTTCTGATACCTCTATGTTCTGATACCTCTATGTTCTGACACCCCTATGTTCCGACACCCCTGTTCTGACACCCCTATGTTCCGACACCCCTGTTCTGACACCCCTATGTTTCGATACCTCTATGTTCTGACACCCCTATGTTTCGATACCTCTATGTTCTGACACCCCTATGTTCTGACACCCCTGGTGTAACTCCTAACCCTAGCCCTCCCCTCACCCTCACCTCAATTCTTGCCCCCACCCTAACCCCAGCTCGTACATCAGGAGTGGTCATCGGAACACAGAGCTGTTAGAACATAGGGAGATCGGAATAATAGAGCAGTCACAATCTGATCAGAGTCTCAAGAAGAACTTTGACGTTGATTTACAATTGTCCCGAGGGATTCTGATGGACAGCGGGAATTGAGATCCTTAGTAAAGTGCCCTTTGGGTAAGAATGATGTATGTGGGTCATGATCAGGGCCCAATTTCATAGAGCTGCTTAAGCAGAAAATAATGCTAAACAATTTCCTGCTAAGCAGAAATGAGCAGGATACCAGTCATAAACTGTACACGTGACATGGTAGTTTGGCTGGTAGTCTTATTCTGGTAAGCAAAATTTTAATGTGCTTAGCAAATTTTTGTACTTAAGCAGCTCTATGAAATTGGGCCCAGGGGTTAGCTTATGAATGAAGGATTTTGTAAGTTTCCCCCAAAACAAGTTTTCCACTTGGTGCAGCCATCTTGTTTAACTCCCATTTAAATCAATTTATTCAAACCGAGGCTGAGAGGAAAATAGTGGTGCTCCACTTAAATTGGTATGAAATATGAAAAAAATCAGGAATTGTAGCTCTGAGCATGTCAAAGGTCAGGTGGCCATTACCCATGTCAACTTGTTTAATGTCACCGTAATTATATCATATTCAATTTCAGACAATTCTGTCAGAAATCATAAGACGTTCGGCTGTTCTGGCACACTGGGCCAGGAGGAGTTGTTGAATAGGGAAAGGCTGAATTAAACACTGGGCTTAACTGACTTTTAAGGATCTGACACATAGACCTTGTTCCTGCACAGACACGGGAAATTGGCCAATTGTGACACCTGTCAGTCAAAAGATCTTTTTTAGCCAATAAGATTTGTTTCATGTAAAGTATGCGCATAATTTAAGTTTACATTACAGGTGCATCTCTAAATTATGCTTATTGAAATCCTGTTGAAAATTTCTTTAGTTCTCAGTTTGGGTTGATAGAGTTTTAATCCAAAGGGCTATGTTGTAAAAAGCAATTAAAGTGAATTGGGTGGGGGGGGGGGCAGGGACAGAAGGAGTGAGTTATTTCCTAAGGTAGTACATGTAGTAAGGGGGTACAAGTAATTACATGTCTGACATCTTTGCTGGGACCTCAAATAGCTGCTCAGAACAAATCAAACAAAGCTTATCCTTGAGGGGATGGCTGTGATGGACTGGACAAACAAACCGCCTTGACCATTTGTACGTATGTCTTCTGTTTGCGTGACCGGAAAATAAGTTGTTCCTCGTGATGAATCACAAGTTATTTATATTGAATGCGTAAGACGGCTGAGGGTCGTGGAAAGACAATTTGTCCCCAGGGGCTTGGCTTTCTGTGCAAGTCGATCTTAGAAAATAACTGTTTTTTTATATTTATATACAGTGTGTTAGTTTTTTAGGAGACATGCATCCCATTCTGTGGTTCTCAAGATACATCATAAGTTAAACCTGTATTTGAGAAACTTTCTATGAAAAACAACTACCTTGAAGATCCTGAATTTTGAAAGGAAAATTTTTTTAAGCATGATAATAATTTTGATGGACATATCTTAAAAAGAGGAATTTGTCATTAGAAAAAAAAGTTTTGACTGATGTTTGACGAGCACAGCTGAAAACTGTGCATGGTGGAGAGACACTATAGGAGGAGGTTTGTGCTTGCACTGATTATAAATGATCTCTTAAGAGTAGTATAGACTCTGAAGACATTTATGGCCACAGTTGTGTCCGACCGGGTTAAGAGCAGCTGACTCTTGCTCTGGTGTTTCTGATCAGCAGAGTGTGGGCAGTGAAAATAAGATAAACCTGTAATTGTGATGTGAGGAAATTTGCCATTGAGAGCGCCCTCATATTGTCAACAGTACGATCAATTGAAGTACGTGTATAAGCGACAATGATTGTGGAGGTCTTTCTGGACCTTAATGAAGTGTTTCAGACGGTATTCTCTGGAGGGTACATGCACTGGTTTGTGCTTCATCAGTGAGCTCTCAGATTAGTATGACCATGGAGGTAGAAATTAATTTTCTACCTCCATGGTATGACTCAGTCCTTTACTTTGTCTTTTAATTTTATGGTATCCCTACGGCCATTGAACCTGTTGAATTATACAAATTAACCGAAAGAGATTCTACAGCAAAGTGCTCTCATTACAATGCGGAAGATGCCGGACAGTGCTCATTAATCTAGCCCTTAATTAATGAAACAGGATACAGACCCATTGTCAGAGTCATTTAATTAGCAGCTTAATTGACCGATTTGCTTCCTGAAGTTGTCTTCATCCAACTTTCCCTTGACACTTTTTTATTTGTTTACAGATTTGAAGTTTGTTTGGGCCCACCATACTGTGTCTAACATGAAGGAATCTTAGGAGATATTAATTAAAGTTGTTATACAGGATTGGTAGAGCTGACATAATAGTCGCAGACAGTGTTCATGTTTCGTGGGATCAGCCGTAAACATGACATAACAAACCAGTGCAAAATTTGGGCTTAATCCGTTGCATAAGTCGTGGAAAAATATTGAAAAACAATGCACATTTTGTCCTTAAGACTAGTGAAGGGCTGTCAAGATGACATCACTTCTTATCAAATCCATATGTTTTAAGGGGAAGCAAAACTATTGAATACTTTTCATATCATGTCAAACTACTTCCTGATAATATTAAGGAGTAAAATAGGACAAGGATCAAATGAAATCGGTTCCACTTATCATTATAATAGAAATGCACACTAGTTGGCCACCTTGTTTAAAAAAAAGGTTAGTGTATTGCTTTTGGTTTCTGTGCTGCCTACAGTTAGACATAAAATGTTTTTTTTAATGAAGCAACTCATGGAAGTAAAGCGTTAAGAGGAGTTGATGAGTAAAAACCAACTTGAGGGCTCAGTTTGAATGTTTTTACTTGAAAATAGTGTTTACTTGCTTGTTTCTTGTAACTTAATATTGTACTTTGGCTTGCTTTTTGCTTTTGTTTTTTATGTGGGAAGTGCCTTGAGGCCCTCCCAGAAGATGCTCTATAAAAATTATTTTATTATGAGAAATAGTATGATCAACGGGCAAGTTTTTGTTATACCCTTGTTAACTTACACAGCAAGTGGAGTGACCCTTTTCAATAAGATGTACTTTTGATTTCATTCTATTATTCATCCTGTAATATTTAGATCAATGCCTTATCATATTGTTTGCTTTGGTATGCCCAGGGTGTTTGTTCTTTTTTTGTTGTTTTTTTTCTATGAATGTTTTTCTTGTTTGTGTTTGTTGTTAGTTGCAAATATATATATACATTTTTTAATAAACAAGGTTGGTATGCAGAGTAAAGAGATTTATTTTCTCCCTTGAAACTCTGCCTGTGAGAGGTGGTTAGGGAAGGGGACTTGCAAACTCACCTGTCAACGTGCAGCCTAGATGCGAGACTCCACATTATCCGTTGTGTCTCTCAGGATGGGGGAAGACCTCCTGATCACCCCGCTGTGTCTCCTTGCCGTCCACACAGAATTCCTCTCCTCCCTCTCGTCCTCCTTCATCTCATCTACCTCCTTAGCGCTGCATCTTGAGAAATCGTCCATTTCCCTCATGCAGTGGAACCTCTTCATATCCACAAAGTAGCAGTCGTCTCTTACGTCGATCATATTGTCAAGTTGGAAGCCCCACATGATCTCGTCCGGAAGATAAGAAGTTCTGGCTTGGGTCGTTGTGCCCGTTGCCTCGACGATGCCTTCCAGGATGGCAATGATTTCAAAATCCATGTGCCGAAGATGGTCTCTTGAGATGCTGTAAAGAGGACTTTTGTCATCGACAACGTGGACAACTTGCAACGGCCAAACGAGGAAGAGACGATCAACGCCAACATCGTGGCCGATATTTAAGTCAAAGAATTTGTAAGGGAATAAAACACCCTCCTTTGTCATGTGGTGACGCACCATCTGCAGTCTTATGTGCCCTTCAACAATATGCGATTTTTGTCTGAGGTCTCCGATACGGAACGTAAAACAAATGTTATCATCGACTTTTGTCATGCATGCATAGTGGCTGAATTGGAGCGTCTTACCTCTAGCCTTGGGTCTTGAGACTTTTGCGATGAAGCTCCCAAGAATGAAGGCCTCAATAAAGTTTGCCCAGAGAGTGTGTAAGATAAGAAAGAAGATAACCTCCCCACAGTGCTCGGTTGGACTCCGAAAGCCAAACCCAATGGTCGTTTGCGCTTCAATACTGTACAAGAGTGCTGATTTCCAGTTTAGGAAGTTTCTGAAACAGGGCTTCCAATTTGGATCATCCACATGGTCAAAGTCTCCACGCCCCTGGGCTATTCCGTAATATATCATAGCAAATAAGATCCAGCTGGCAAGGAACCCTACGACCACCATGAGGATGTTGTATCGCCAGGGCATGTCCACCGTACTTGTGAAGATGTCCATGATGATTCTGTACCAACGACTCTTGGACATGTTCGTATACTGGATGTTGCACCTGCCGTCTTTCTCGACGAGTCGCGTCCGCCGCTTTATCATCTGCGAGGACCCGGTGCTTGTGCTGATGTTGGCGATGCTGATGTGGTTAGCGTTGCTGATGTGGTTAGCGTTGACATGGTTCGGTGTGGCAGAGCGATGGTTACCGACAAGTACTCTTGTGTCCGTACTGGTGTGGTTACAGTTGCAAGTGCTTGCATAGCTTGTGTTAAGAGATTCTGTGGCCATTTTTATTCCCGTCTGTGCTCTCTCCACAGCAAAGAAGTAACAGTCTGCCTGTGTCCTTTTAAAATATCAGATCTTGATGGTAGTTTCCACAAGGTTATAAAATCCAAATAAATATGTCTCTACACAGAGCACATATAACTGTCAAGGAAACATCTGAAGGGGAAAAAACAATATTTTTACAGTTAAATCTAAAAAAAGCTTGTGGGCAGAGTTCTGTCAAGACATTTAAAGCTGACTATTGATCAAGGTCCCAAGTTACGACTGTAAATTTGAAAGATGCCAAATTATTGATTATTCTAGTCCCAGTTCTCAAGACAGTTCAACTTTCTTTCTTGTCTACTTCTGTATAAAACAACAACACTTGCAACAGAAAAGTCTTTTAAAAACACTGAAAAGAGGTCCACACTTACCTTATTACACCTACTTATCTTTCAGAGGATAAATTCCTTCCAAATTAAGCCAAGAATCGGTCAAAATGTTGGGAGCCAGAGAGGAAGGCAGCAACAGTAGCAGGAGAGCAAAGTATGTTAATTTGCAAGCTTGAGTAGTAACGGTAAGTCCTGTGGGCAGACTCCATTCACAGACAAAGGGAGGGTGGGTAAGCAGCTTCCAGGTGGATTAAGCAGCAACATCTTTATCCCAACAACTCTCATGGACAATGAAGCAAGTATAAGGAAATACAGAGACCTTGCACAACAAAAAGCATTCATACCCAAACTAAAAACTATGGTTTCTACACCCTAAAAGTCTTTCCAAGTAATATTTCAAATGAAATTTCCCCTCCCAGTCTTCATCCATTTCTCACAACCCCCCACCATCATCTTAATTCGGTGTTGTTTAACTTGCAATTAATTATTGATGAGCATTTTTGTTTCGCAAGCCCCTGCACCGACAATGGCGAGGGCTCGAGAACATGAAAGGGGGCTATTGATTGGGGAATGGGGACCGTTAATTTCCCCGGTGGCACTGGGCTGTTTTCAAACAGTATGCTGTCTTCTCATAGCTCTCTTATGTGGTGTATTTAAATGACTTTGTTGGGGGAGATGACTGCTGGATTCTCATTGGTGGGTAATCTGCTTACGGTAGGGTCTTTAAACCCTTCTTCAAGGTAGCTCAGTTTTGCAAGGTTCGCAATCTTAAAGGGAAGGAACGTCAGTTATATCATAGACATGGTCATCATAAGACTCAAAATTGAGTCCGTTGAGAACATCTTGAAAAGTGAATTTATCTGAATGTTTTGATCATATACAGAAGAAGAGGGGTTATTGTTTTTTCTCTACACTAACTATTTGCATCATGGAGACAACAAAAAACTAATGTGTAATTGAAGACCTGTACAAAGTTTTTTCACACCTTCTTATAAGTTTCTTTATGCGAGTGTTGGGAGAAAATTGTGATTTTTTTTTTTCACACTTCTGTAAAAGTTTGAGATTCAAATGACTTCTTTTCAGCTATCTGTTCTTTGTCTGTTAAGAGTTATTTGTTCATCTGCTAATTATCCTTTATCATGCTGCCATTATCTTGGTCATTTTCCCTGTACCAATAGCAGTAATGAATGCTGACATTCAATGCACAAGAAAGGGAACCAGACCATTTTTTCGTCCAGCCTCGGTTTGGTTATATTGATTTGAAATGGAGAGAAATAAAGATAGCCGCACCATGATAAAGGTTTATAAGCCCTGAGAAGGAAATTGCAAGCTAGTTTTGAAATATTCTCCAGATTTTGGCAAAATTGTGGAGTGCGTACAATTTCAAATTCAAGTCAATCCCATAAGCCTATTGCCGCAAATCTCTTTTAAGAATTCAAAGAGAAACATCAAAGTATGAAAAGGATGGAATGGAATGCAAGAGTTTCAGAAAACACTGGATAATGGTACAATACATTTTGAGTATTTCTGTTACTCTCTGTCCAGGCAAATTTAAGTAAGCAATTTTATTGAAAAAAGGAAAGTATTTCTGTCAGATTTGTAATCAGGATGATTGAAATCTTTGTTAAATTGATACCCTGTGAGATTTCAGGTGAAAATGTGGTTATCATTTTAACTAACAATGCTGTGCTGTGAGTGATGTTTTGATTCAGAACTTATCGACTTCAAGTTAATTGTTTGTTGCTCCCACTTTCTCTTTAAGATGTGAGTTGACAGCGTGTCTCATCTGGGCTGATGATGCACTCCGCAGTTCCTTCCTCCGCCTCTTTGGCCTCAATCGAGCCATCAGTCTCTTTGCCACAAACGATTCCATTCTCGAGGAAATCCCTGTTTTAGATTTTGTGGCCTTAAGAGGATTTCTGAAACTTGTCATCAAAACTTTTCCCCCTCACAAAGTAGATTAAGGAATTAGCTTAGGTAAACGGAAGAAACAACAAAAGTAAGTTCCCCTCAATTACAACAACAGATTTTCTAAATCTGGGATTTAGGAATTGCTTGGATAGTAGGTGCATCTTCTGGAAACACCAAGTTATTGATTATTTTGTTAGAGCTGCTACCCCTCCCCTCCCCTCACAAAAAAAGGAGACAAAATTACAGATGGATAGAAGTAGTGATTTTTATGCATTCCAAGGCATTACTTGTAGGCAAGATTGATATAACTAAGAGAGGTTTGCGGTAACACCATGTGAAAATCTCTTTTGAGTATTGTAGTGTCTTTTTGAGTTGTTCAAATCCTACTCAAGATTGATATACTGTTTTTACATTTTGTATTGAAGTTTCAACCTTAATTCAAGCGTTAAAAAAAAATAAAATAAAAAAATCTTCGTGTGGAGGTGTGTTTTTTAAAGGTATTGTACAGGATTGGTAGGCAGCGACAAAATAGTCGCAGATAGTGTTCATGTTTTGTGTGATCAACCATGAAATATTCAACAATTGACAATTTGGGGGCTTTTTTTCTGTTGTGTGAGTCAGCAGAAAACAGTGAAAAACCATGCACAATATCCAGCATGAATTTCTCTAACAAAACACTGTTTTGGTATGTAAGATTAACACAAAAAATAAAGGGTTAACACAAATCATCTAGGCTTATCTCTTTATTTAAACCAGCAGTCGACAGTTTTTTTCCTTGATTCAACCCATGCAACTCAAAGTTTTTAATTGTTTATGTCTTTCATTTATTTAATTTTTTTGTCTGAACTTTTTTAGAATTTTAATTCTTTTTTTTGCCAGACGGAACCTTTTGGTTATAGAGAAATTTTCATTTTCCTCCTCAGTCTTACCTTCTCCATATCCATTTTAGGCTGGACTATTTCTCTTGTGTGTGTAATTTTATTGAACTTGTGGAGCAAAATAAAATAATGCTATTCTTAATAATAACAACAAAAAACCTGTTGATAATTGTACAGGTTGGCATCGTTATGAAATTCTTGTGAGTTGTAAATGAAAGTAATTGAAGCTGAACCGATGCATTAAGTAGAGAGTTTTGAGGAAACCTGCATATGAGTTTGACACCAAAGAAGGTCTGGTTTATAATTGTTATTTCACAACATTTTAAAATGTCACTGGCCAGTAGCTATACAAAGATGAGACAATACCAGAAATAAGATTGTAGTGTTAATTTATTTTCTTCAAATTCTCAGTACATGTAAAGGTACAAGTAGGGACTACATTAATTTAAAAAAACCCAAAGAACATTGACAAAGGGGGAGGGGAGAGTAGAACCAGCTAGAGTCTGGTGGATTGCCCTAAAGGAAACAAAGTATCTGTCTTCATAGCTGGAATGCATTAAAAATATTTAGATCAAATATAATTACAAACCACTTTAACAAAGAATAGGTCGTTCACCTCAGAAAGGTGAATATTATGTCCATTTGCAATCGATGATGTTCAAATTGCCATGAATAAATTATGGCCTCAATTGGCTTGAGTAATTAAATTGATGTTACGGTGTGGTCCAGTAGACCTTTATCACAAAGCTGCCATCTTGGATAGGCTCCCTGTATTCACTATGACAACATCTTGTATTATTCTCATTTTCCATTGAGAGAACAGACTATTTCATTCTAGCCTCAGTTTGGTTACATTGGTTTGATTTGAGTACGGACAAGATGGCTGTTTAAATTTATAGGTTTTTATCGGCACAAAATAATGAAATTATATGGACATACAGCAAAAATTCCCTGTCGATTTACAAAGCCCCCAAAATGTTTTATAAATATAAAAGGTAACCATCAGAATGTAACACAAGCCTTTTTGGATAATTCATTGCAAAAACGAAAAAAGAGAGAATAAACTCCAACAAAATAAAATAAACAAAAATCCATTAAGCGGACAGGCAATTAACAAACAAACACAGGATAAATACACCCGACCAAAAACTTGAATAAAAAACTAACAAAGAATCTTTTCTGCTGAAAACTGGTAGGCTTTGTAAAAATTGGCTTAAGTGTTTTATAAAGAGAAAAATGTCTTAAAAGTTGTAGCCACAGAAAGTCACACTCTTCTCACCCTTCGCCTCTGTAAATGTTCAACATGTTTGAGTCACCGACAATGCAATGACATGCATCCAGAAAATCCATCAGCACTAGACAAACTTTTTTCTAAATTCGGTTCAAGATTTACTTTCACATAAGAGCTTTCAAGTTGACCAAGGACAAATTTTGCATGGGGTAATGAAGGGTTCCCGTTTCCCAACACCTTACCGATGGATTTTCCCTGTAACCCCCCCCCCCCCCCGCACCCCCCTCACCCCTCCTGTCCCTTTCTCAAGAGGTGTTGATGCCACTCGGATTGTTCGGCTTAGAGGCTAATCCAAGGGACAAGAGGGATGTGTTTAACTTCCATTGAGCTTTAAACTCATTTTTAACTTTCCTCAGGTCAGACTTCTTTGTCTGAAAGCCAGTGGCCTCTCATTTATATACCACCTGATGTGGCAAGGGGAGTCAACCCCCCCCCCCAAAAAAAAGACAAAACAAACAAACAATAAATTCTCACACACTCTTCTCCTCTTGTACAGGACCCCCCGACCCGTTCTGAAAATCTTTTTAAGAGATTCCCAGAATGCAATGGAGACACATGGGGGGGGGGGGGATTGTTACGCCCCCTACATATCAAGCTCCAAATAATTAATCGTTTCGTTGTTGCAAGTAAAATTTATGAAATCCTTTTGAACGGTCACTATTGTCAACGACCTTGCTCTATGGTCAAAGTAGAGCATTAATAATGGTTGCATTTATACCACAGGTCGTTTGGATTGGAAAGCAATTTACAATTTTTTTTTTCATAATTGTATATAATCATAATTAGATTGTTTTCATCATTTCTTCAGAAATTTTCTTATACCATGATACTTTTCAGAAACAAAGTGCATTGACCTTTTGCAAAATGGAAAAGAAATTAACAATGTAAAACAACTGATGTGGAAACAAAGCATTTGGATTTGTATTATGTTTTTCCTCTCATAAAATAACCAGTTTTTATGGGACATTTACGAAATGGGCCACAGGGATTTGTTATAATTTTTTTCAAGTCTTAAAAAATATCTGGGGATTTTTTTTTTTTTGCCCTACTTTTTATTTTCATTTATTTATTTATTTTTAAGGCAAAAACGAGGAGGTTGCTTTGGCAGAAGAAAAACAAGGAACAAAAAACCTTTACACTCTCTTGCTTCGAAAGCGATATACAACAATGTATCGCTTACTCAAACCAAAAATCTGAAGTAGAAATTTGTATGAATTTCTTTAAAACCTTATTTTGAAAATAAATGCAAGGAAATAACCCTGTCACACGAGGGCGCTATTTCAGATAGCCGTGGTGATTATTTTCCACGCGTGAATAGTTTTGCCTACTCCGCATCAGATGCACGACGTGTTCAACACACAAAACCACGTGTCTACAGCTGCCGCGGCCTTTGCCTACTGTACCCCAACAAGCACGGCTCGGACTGCGACAAGTGAGTCCAAATTATTTGCCATTTCTCCTTCAAAAGTTGTATTTTTTTAACTGAGAGTCTATTGTTTTAGTGAATTATTCAGCGTAGAATCACAAAGACTTGTTTTTGAATGGTAAAAGTATTCTAAAAATGTGAAATTTTGTTGAGGAAAATGCGGTCGAAACTGTCATTTTGTGTTTCGTCAGTTGGTGCATGTTGGTGCACGGTCACTCGGTGTCGGAGCGTGTACGGGGAGAAGTGTTCGCGGGGCCGTGGACCAGTGCTTGCCTAGCCGGGACGCAGAGGCACAAGCGTTGGGCATGCTGGTTGTGTTTGCTCGTTTGCAAATTGATAAAAACTGCTTGGTGAGCATGAGCAATGTTTTTTGCTGCTTCATGAAATGGTTAATACTGAACATGCTGAAGGATGGACATTTGGCCCGCATAGACATAGACAAAACCTTAAGTTAAAATCAAGGTCAAGGATAGTGCAGTGGGATATTTCATACCTTTTATATAAGTTCTAATTCAATAATTAATTGAAACATTGGTTGGTTGCTAATTTTTAATTATGATTATGGAGTAATGATACTACCCAAACAATTCAAAAAATATTAAAGAGTAATTTAAATAAAATAAAATAGACTGACTTTTTCGCTGAGAAATAAGTCTATAAAACTTTGCCGCGTGTGAAATTTGTCTTGACACTCTTTTTTTCTTCTTCAAAACGTCCAACTCGGAATCCGTGACAAAATGTACCTAGAAAAAAGAATCGGTGGATTGTTGCAAATTCATACTCTTATTTTTGTAGGAGTCTATACTTGGTTTAAGTGGTGGAAAGTGGCAGTTTGAATTGTCATCTTTTCATGAAATTATCATATTTATTGAAAAATAAATAAAGCCGAGTTAAAAAAAAAGCGTAACATGTTTTTAAATTTTTTATTTATTTTTCAAGATGGCCACCATTCGTTTTTAAAGTTTCAAACAATCATTGGTTTTTCCACTGTTCAACGGCAATGCAGAATAGCGAAAGAAAAATGTTAGACAAGACATTGAACATGTTTAGCTTAACACTAACGGTGATTTTATTTAAAAGTTTGAGTAAAAAAATCCCTAATAGAGCTCACTTTCACAGAATAAATGTAAGTGTGTAACTGAACGATTGGTTTTTAATCATGTAACCAGCACAGGCCAAGTTCTGACTTGCAAGAATTATTTTTTCTGATGGATCAGTTGGTGGCATCTCTTGGCTTTTTAGTATTATTTTGAATTACTAAAAATAAAAATAAAATCCATGTGGCCTTCAAAAGGGAAGCGGGCTGGGACGCTCAACATGCATTTTTTTTTACTTGGCCTAAATTTCCTCTGTGGAATGAATGGGAGACTTTTGAACGCTAGGCGGCAGCAGACTTACCAGGTAAATTTCCATTGTTTACATAGTTCTGAGCATGCGCACATCACTGAGAACGATGGAATTACCCGGTAAGTCTGCTGCCACCTAGCGTCCCAAAAGTCCCCCATTGGTGACATGAGGTACTTATAATCTTTCACAACTACAAAATGTATTTTGTGATAACCATCTCATTCTAAAAATGGCAAACATTTAGATCTCTTACTAGGCCTAGAATTTCATCTTGGAAAGCCAGGGCAAGGCCATTTTCATTTTTCAAAGTGTACAAACTAATGAAGGGGAACCAAGGCCAAGACCAGGGCAGAGAGGCCATGGCCTCCGTGTAATTCCAGGCCTGTCCCGTGTAATTAAACTAACTTGTCTGAAAGTACGGTGAAAAAGTTGAAGATAATCCCGAAACAGAACCAATTTATTGCCTTCAGTGACGAGACGATGACGAGGCTGAATGATCCTTGCTGTTTCCTTGGTAACTACAGCCTAGCATGTATTATGTTTTGCTGATTCATGTTGTCTGGTTGCAGTGGGATCAACACTTTTTGATGAAAAGTGCGAGGCATTTGTCTGAGAAGGCGTACTTTCCAAAGGCTGCGTGCATTCAATCAATGTAGCATTCAGTTGTTGGAACCCGTTAAAAATGCGTTATTGAGTTTTTCACTCGAAGTTATTCACATTGGAACTGGAGGTTAGCAAAATTATTTTAAAAACCTAGCTCACATGGTCTGTTGATGTAGGTTTAGGTATGTCTTTGCACTCGGTCACCATTAAATAGAAAATAAATAAGGTAAAGAAATCTGAATGAAAAACAGGGCAACATCACATAGTTTTGAATATTGTCGCGAGTCTTAAAAATGCTGAGTAAGAAGACCATTTGTGGAGTAAAAACTAAAGTACTTGGGCATGCAACTTCTCGCTGTTTTCCTTTGAGTTAATCTCGGAACTGTGTCGCCGAAAAGGGAAAACACTACAAATATTTGTGTCAAAGGAGTTGTTCAAGTTGAGGCCTTTTGCTACAATGCGCATGAGCTGCATTCAGAACTTTACGACTATGTGGTAGATAATTGTTACACATGTGCGGCCCATTACTTTTAAAAAAGTAAATTTTTATCATTTCAGTGCATTGGAGAAAAATGAGGTACGAGGCATGGCACAGTGCAAGAACTTTTATGTGTGATGTTGAAGGGAATCTACCGCCAGACCAAGCAGGTAATTGCAGAAATCACGATCGGATTTGTTAAACAGTTGATCCTATCGAATTGGCTGTTCACATAATCCATCAGTGATTGCCGTTTCCTTTTAATTTGAGATAATCATGACCCAATGCTTTCGGTGATGTGACGATGACGAGGCTGAATGGTTCGTGCTGTTTCCATGGTAACTACAGCCTAGCATGTATTATGTTTTGCTGATTCATGTTGCCTAGTTCCAGTAGGATCAACACTTTTTGATGAAAAGTGCGAGGCATTTGTCTGAGAAGGCATGATGTTGTAATAACATTGATATTATGTACACATTGTACGCGAATGTACTAATAATTTTGCACTCATTCAGTTACATCAGAAATCTAACATGTTTTGCTGTTTGACTTAATGTTTTTTCAGGTGACGGGGACTGAGGTCGGGTCTACATGAGGGAGTTACTTTGCAAAATCATTTTGGCATGTCTCAATGGCTTTGACCAGGAACAAGTTTTTTCAGAAACCAGGTACGTACAAGTCAACATATTTAGAAATTATTTGTCTTAAGGAATGCACTAAGACACTGATTAAGGCATATATCCCTACTAGACTGGGCTACTATAGCCTTTGTGTTGTGGCTTACATGACACAAAGATTAAACCACTCCAGAACATGCAAAATGCTTGTTCTCGGCTCGTCTGTAATGCATTCAAAATTCCTTACGTTATTGTTCGGTTTAGAATTGGATTTAACAGTTAATTGATTGTTTACTTTATTTTACATAGTCTAGCCCCTTGGCATTTGAATGTTTCTGTCAAATCCAGGTCTCGTAACTGCTTCTGTAGTTGTGGTTGCGTTAAATTCTTAACCACCTTGAAGTTGGTTGTAAGGCTGCTCTTGCCCCCCCCTAAACAAACTTCCACTTTGTTAGGTATGCTTTTAGCCTTAAGTGTTTTTAAATCAGTGCTGAAGATTTTTATCAATGTGTGTGTATTTGCTCTATATTGATGCTCTCTTCAAATTATTTGATCTATTGTCTATTAATGCATTTTCACTGTTATTTGTGTGTTTTCTTGTAAATGATAATTATAATCTTGCACTTCTGCAATGGTCTTGTGTATTCATTATGGTTATGAATTTATTGTGGTACTTGCTTGCTTTTGACTGATTAACTTGTGCTCTCATTGTGATTTTTCAATGTTTTTAGCATTTCATCACTGTCATTGCTGTTTTCTTGTTTGTAATGTGCTTATAATGTACATTAAATGGAATGGGCACAATGTAGATCAATAAATCATTTTGTGATAACGTGTCATGAGTAGCCATGACCAAGAGTCTGGTTTGTACTGGAAATTGTACATTTATCAAAAGTTTGTGCCAGCAAATATTAATTTGTACTGTTGAGAATGAGTTGTGATTGAAGGTTATATTTTTTATAAATGTTCACTCAAAGCAAAACTTACAAGTTAACTCTTTTTAATTGTTTACTATCTTAAATTTTTGTGAAGTTGGTCAATGATCGGACACTAAATCGTTCAGCTTTTTTGGTTTGGACTAGGGTGGTATTTAAAGTTGAATCAAACGCTGAAGTTCTCTTTGCTGTCGCCATATGTTTGTCAGTGATGTTTAACAGTGACCAAAAAAGTTGATAGGACCTAAAAACACTCCCAGAATGGTTGTGTTGCGGATGAAAATACTGCTGAGACAACAGTGGCAAGGCAAAGGGAATGGTTTGGACAGCTTCTCTTTTTGCGAAAGAACATTATATTATGCATCACTAAGAGCAATGTTTAATTTAATGTGGAATCCTTTGATCTCAGAAGTTTTCAGACTGGAGGACTGAAGTCCTCGCTGGAGTTCACTGTTCTTCAGAACACACTGGGAATGTTTGTTATGGACATGGAGACATTTTAAGGTAGGTTATTTCTCCTCTTGACATTAATATCACCGACCAATCGAAACTTTTCAACTGTACAACTGTTTGGTTTTGATGCAATCAAAAGTGCATCTATCATTCAAAGCCAACGTGTGTGTTTTGCTGCTGTAGTATCGATGACGATTCAGAAGACGTTACCTTTGTCTGAACGGGGTTTGCTGTCCTTGTGGCGGCTCATTCCATTGTAGACAACAGGACACCACTGAGATTAAAAACAGTCGCAAAAACATCTCATTTGATTTGGGATTTTTACCATTAGTTATCATTATGTACAGGCATGATATTCTTACTGGTGTAATTTTATTTGTGCCCTCAAAAAATATTCAGTTAAATTGTTTTTAAATAGCCTGAAAAGCTATGCCATATGTAAATGTGTTTAGGTCGGTTTAAACTAGTTTAAACCGGATCCAACCGGTTCGAACTGGTTCCAACCGTTTCTAACCGGTTCCAACTTGTTCCAACCGGTTTTAACTGTAACCGGTTCCAAGTGGTTCGAACTGGTTCCAACCGGTTCCAAATGGAACCGGTTCCAATTGGTTCCAACTGGAACCGGTTCCAATTGGTTCCAACTGGAACCGTTTCTAAACAGTTCCAACTTGTTCCAACCGGTTTTAACTGGAACCGGTTCCAAGTGGTTCCAACCGGTTCTAACTGGTTCCAACTGGAACCGGTTTGATCTGGTTCCAACCGGTTCCAACTGGAACCGGTTTGATCTGGTTCCAACCGGTTCCAACTGGAACTGGTTTGATTTGGTTCCAACTGGATCCAACTGGTTCTAACCAGTTCCAACCGGTTTTAACTGGAAGCGGTTTGAACCGGTTCCAATTGGTTCCAACCAGTTCCAACTGGTTCCAACCGGTTTCAACTGGTTCCAACCGGTTTCAACTGGAACTGGTTTGATCTGGTTCCAACCGGATCCAATTGGTTCTAACCAGTTCCAACCGGTTTTAACTGGAACCGGTCCCAACTGGTTTCAACTGGAACCGGTTCCATCTGGTTCCAACCAGTTCCAACCGGTTTCAACTGGTTCCAATCGGTTTCAACTGGAACCGGTTCCATCTGTTTCCAACTAGTTCCAACTGGTTCCCGTTTGATCTGGTTCCAACCGGATCTAACTGGTTCTAACCGGTTTCAACTGGAACCGGTTTGAACTGGTTCCAACCGGTTCCAACTGGTTTCAACTGGTTCCTACCGGTTGCAACTGGTTCCTACCGGTTCCAACTGGTTCCAACCCGTTCCAACTGGTTCCAACTGGAACTGGTTCCAATTGGTTCCAAATGAAACCGGTTTGAACTGGTTCTAACCGATTCCAAACGCTTCGGATCCAACTGGTTCTAGCTATTTCCAACCAGTTCTAACTGGAACAAGTTTAAAGTGGTTGTCACCAGTTCGAACCGGTTCTAACCGGAACCGGTTTGAACTGGTTCCAACCGGTTCTAATCAGAACCGATTTGAACTGGTTTGAACTAGTTCTGACTGGTTCCAACTGGTTCCAACCGGTTCCATCTGGTTCCAACTGCAAAATTGAATGATTATTAAGTGTTAAGCTTGGGCGGTTTTTGATTTTAGGGTCCACGGTATACCGTCACCAAAATACCTCGGTTATCGGTATTACCGGGAACTTTTCAGATGGGGAAAAACCCCCCAAAGAAGCACAACAAACACCACGCATTGAATTGAGGGCAGACAATCATGGTTATTTTACAACAGGTTAGCGCTGAGCTTGTCTTTTCTTTTATTAGGACAAATAGATTGATTTGTTTTCAACATAAAACTTATCAAAATAAGCTTACTGTTCGTGCAGCAGCGGTAGGAAATTCTCATGGTTGATAACTTGATGAAAATACCGCGATCTATTTTCTGCAATCTATTTTCCTTTGCATGCTGCACACGCTGTCGGTATCTTGGTGGTACCCGCACAGCCACTTGTGAATTGCTAATGCATGTACTTGTTAACCAGCGAAGTCACGGAATGTCAGTGTTTATCAGAAGTTTGCCGCTTTTGACGCTCTTTGTCGCAACTTATACAAGCTGTCGGTAGAGGGCGCACTAAAAATGTAGCGCCCTCTTGAGGTGTTCGCTCACCCAAATGGCATTGCAAAACGTTGAACGTGCGTTTGCTTGTGTTGCGATCGCCCGCTTACTTACAGAGATACGGCCGGGGGCAGGAAACTGCTAGTGCTAAAAACCGCAAACAATAAACAGTCTTCTCGGGATGGACAATTGGGCTTTGTATTCTCCTCATTTATGGCCCAACAGATAAGTTTTTATTAACAAAAATTTAAATGGCTACAGCACATGCGTTCATGTTGTTGTTGTTGTTTTTTTTGTGGTATTGAAATTGAAAACCGTGCGGGACGGTATTGTGGTATTTCTAAAACAGCTCAGGGGTATTTTTCGGTATTGAACAAATACCGTGACTACTCAGTAATACTGTATAACCGCCCAAGCTTATTAAGTGTCACGAAAAAGAATGACGATGTGCTAAATTGAACACAGTGCTAAAGGAATTTGAATGCCTCAAAATGAAATTGAATGGCTGAATTCTGAATTTGAAACGTAGTAACTACTGGAGAGACAAAAAAACTTTAATTCGAATGCCTAAATAATTAAATCGGCTGCTCATTTGCCGAAATTGACCGAGAAAACCTATATTATTTGGTCATAAGTATAAAGAATTCTTCCCGGCAATTTTGTTGAAATTTGATCGGAAAAACCAACGCCCCTCAATGATTGAAGCAGTGCTTTTTCCCGCTGTTGATAGCACCCTACATGGTTCCCAGCTAAGACCTATGAAAATGAAAAAAGAAAAGGGCACCTAAATTTCATTATAGAGATGCCCTTAACCAAGGAGAATTATGTCTTGGTGCTCTTGCCCTTTCAGAAATCAGCCTGTGAGAGTAACCATGCCACAACCCCTTTCTCGCCCATGTTATTCGGAAGAAAGTAAACTAGATGTTTTTTCCTTTTTGCAGGACCGAGCTGAAGTTTCATAAATGCAGTTTACTTCTGACTTGTCCTTGCGAAGAATAGGTAAATTTTCAGACGTCCAGTTTTCAAGACTCGTCACTTGTTCTGAATCACCATCCTTGTTGCCGTTGCTTGAACATGATGAGAACTTGTTGACACCTCTTATGTTAGGGTCAAGCACTCTGTGCTGTGGCTCGATGAGTAGACTGTTCTCTGATGAAAGCAAAAGGAATAAAGTGGCGATCACCAGAGGATGTGGTGATTAACTTATTGGCTAGTACCACAGAATTAGTCAGCCGTGTATTTGACACAATTTCAAACTATTTGACTTGCATGTGTGATTCTAACTTTTATATGCATATCTGTTGCTTATAACTAGCCCCACAGGGCTACCTGATAAGTGTTTAGGTGACCAAACTTTGACCTACCCCACTCTTGACTAGTTTGTGGCTAAATCAAGCCCTGTCGTTTGGGTTTTTAACTTTTCCCCAAAACTAGTTTGTGACCCAGCTTTTGTTACCCCATGCCAAAACCTGTTGACTATGACTTTTAATCACATAGCTGTTACTGTTTCTCTAATGAGCTCTATGTTTTGAGTTGATCAAGAATCTTGTCATATTTGCTTCATTGGATGTTTTAATTTTGTACCATTTTAATGAGCTTATATGAATGTGCTTATATGAAATGCAGGGTTAATTAAAGCTCAACACGTATCGATAAACTGGAGTCAATTAAAAATTGTACCCTTTAAATTATGGTGGATTCTTAGTACCTTGTCTGTCAATGATCTCTTATCTAATGTAAACTGGTTTTGCCGCCAAATAGGAGAAGGGATTTATGCTCGGTTAAATTTTGCCACTTCACTAAGAAACTCTTGTTTCATTTAGGGACTGGTTGCCACAACCGAGAAATACCAATTGGGTCTGACAACCCAAAATTATTTAAAATTTACCCCATCAGTTTTCTCTTGGTTTATTACGTGACATTTTAAATGTCAACAGTTCTGCTTCTTAGTTTAATTTTTTCATGAATTTTATTTTGCGTATGTAATTTTGATTTCCCCCGCCCCGCTATTTATTGAGTATTTGTAATTTTACTATTTATATATATGCTTACATTGTCTAAATTTATCCCTTTCAGTACAAGTGCAATGTTTTTATAAAACAAGTATAATAATAACATTCATTAATACTATTGATAGATTCAGCCAGCCTTCTGAGCAATGAGTTCAACTTGAAACATTTGAATGCAAGGTAAGGTTTTATTCATTGCATGACTTCCATACTTTTGGTTTTCACAACTCCATGATGCACTGTTAACCCTGAGTAAAACTTCAGCTGCTTATGTGCAGGGCTCGAATTTTACACTTGATGATTTTATTTCAGACTAGTAAACTCCCTGACTGGACTAGTCTGGTAGTATTGTGTTTTTCAATTCAATCAAAAAAAAAATTCTCTTCTCAAAACAAAACAACAAATACTTAATATGTTAAAACTGTGATATAATTTCGTCTTTGATCTTTTCATGCTTGTTCTCAATTTGACTCGGTCTTATGAAAAACAAATTCCGCTTCAGTAAAAATCTGTGAGCTACAAGCCCTGGGGTTTTGTGAGATTTTTCCCAAATGTCATGATTAAGGGGAATGTGGGAGGCTTGATGTAACTGAATGTAAAGGTTGATTGTTATGCTTGCATATGATGAAAGAACTTCTTTATGTTTGTGATGTAGTGAGCAAAACATCCACCAACGCTGATGCAAGTCATTTTCATTTCACCTCATTCATTGTGCTATACCTCTCTTGACCTTAAGCTTCGTTCATACATGACAATGCTAAATAATCCCATGTAGAAAAAAAAGCCCATCAATTTTGTTATTATATTTGTATCGTTTTTTCCATATATCTCTACTATATTAAAAAAACTTGCATTTGTGTAAAAAGGAATCGAAAGAAGCTATTTCAAATTGCCGTGTGAAAAGAAAAAATATTAGCTGATCTTTTTAATGGAGTTGTAGCTCCTGAAAATTTTGTATTAATTTTGTTGCATTATTTTTTCTCTCTCTTCAGAGATGGGACAAGGAAGTACCCTGTCACAGGAGGGTTTTATTTCAGATAGCCGTGGTGATTATGTTCAGTTTTGCCTACTCGACATCTATCTCATCTGCACTTTGCGCAAACGTGTCTGCCTCGTTCTGTCTTTCCGTCCTGTGCCCTGATCGTCGAAGGACGTGGCTCGTTCAGACTGCAACAAGTGAGTCCAAATTATTTGCTGTTTTTCTTTCAAAATTTGTATTTTTTAAACAAAAAGTCTATTGTTTCAGTAAATAATTCATCAGAGAATTACCAAGACTTGTTTTTGGATGGTAAAATTATCCTTAAAATTTGAATTTTTGTTGAGGAAAGTGCGGTCGAAACTGTCATTTTTGTGTTTCGTCAGTTGGTGCGTGGTGGCTCAGTATCGGAGTGTGTGCTGTGTACGCGGGGCTGTGGACCACGTGCTTGCGTTGGGCATGCTGGTTGTGTTTGCAGGTTTGTAACTTGATAAACACTGCTTGATGAGCACGAACAATGATTTTTGCTACTTCATGAAATGGTTAAAACTGAGTTGAAGGATCGACATTTGGCCTGAAATATATAGAGCATCAGACATGAACAAAATCCAAAGATGAGGATAGTGGGATATTTTATACCTACTTCCAATTCAATAATTAATTGATACATTGATTGTAACTAATTATGCCTATGGAATAATGATATTATCCAAAACAATAACTTACAAAATATTAAAGTGTAATTATTATTTTTTGTTGAAAGGCCCACTTTTTAGATGAGAAATGTGTCTATAATTCTAAAACTTTACCATAGAAGAATAGATGTGTATGAAATTCAAAATCCCTGACAAAACATACCTATAATTGGTGGATCATTGCTTTTTCTTACATTATTACCAACACATATTCATAATCTTATTTCTGGAGGAGAATTTTTGTTTGGTCAAAGTATGTGGAAAGCCGCAGTTGGAATTGTCATCTTTTCATGAAATGATTTATTTATTGAAAGACAATTAAGGCCGAGTTTTAAAAAATCCAACATGTTTAATGCACGGATTCCTAAAAAAATAGAAGCGGAAGAGGCCTTTTTTTTCTCTTTTTTTTTCAAGATGGCCACCATCCTTTTAAAACAATTTCAAACAGTCATTGGTTTTTCCATTGTTTGACGCACAATAATGAAAGAAACATGTTAGACCAGACATTGAACATGTTTGCAGTGATTTTATTTAGCATTTTGAGTAATAAAATCCCTAATGTAGCTCACTTTCACGTGAATAAATGTAAGTGTGTAACTGAACGATTGGTTTTTAATCATGGTACCGCCAAGGGCAAGGGCAAGGCTATTTTCATTTTTTAAAGTGCACAAACTTATGAAGGGGAACCAAGACCAAGACCTGGGCAACAGACGCCATGGCCTCAGTGTAATTCCAGGCCTGTCCCGTGTAATTAAACTAACCTGTCTGAAAATACGGTGAAAAAGTTGAAGATAATCCTGAAACAGAACCAATTTGTTGCCTTCAGTGACGAGACGATGACGAGGCTGAATGATCCTTGCTGTTTCCATGGTAACTACAGCCTAGCATGTATTATGTTTTGCTGATTCACGTTGTCTGGTTGCAGTGGGATCAACACTTTTGATGAAAAGTGCGAGGCATTTGTCTGAGAAGGCGTACTTTCCAAAGGCTGCGTGCATTCAATCAACGTAGCATTCAGTTGTTGGGACCCGTTAAAAGTGCACTATTGTGTTTTTCACTTTAAGGGATTCACATTGGAACTGGAGGTTAGCAAAAATATTCAAAAAACTTAGCTCACATGGTCTGTTGATGTAGGTTTAGGCATGTCTTTGCACTTGGTCATCCATAATAGTATATAAATAAGGTAAAGAAATCTGAATGAAAAATGGGGCAACCTCTCGTAGTTTTGAATATTGTTGTGAGTCTTGAGAATGCTGAGTAAAAAGAACATTTGTGGAGTAAAAACTAAAGTACTTTGGCATGCAACTTCTCAGCAAATCAGCTGTTTTCCTTTTAGTTGTTCTTGGAACTGTGTCGACAAAAAGGGAAAACACTACAAGTATTTGTGTCAAAGGAGTTTTTGTCTAAGTTTGGGCCTACTGCTACAATGCGCATGAGCTTCATTCAGAAATGTATGACTATTTATGTTGTAGATAATTGTTACACATGTGCGGCCCATTACTTTTAAAAAAGTAAATTTTTATCATTTCAGTGCATTGGAGAAAAATGAGGTACGAGGCATGGCACGTTTCAAGAACTTTTATGTGTGATGTTGAAGGGAATCTGCCATCAGACCAAGCAGGTAAATGTAGAAATCACCGTCGGATTTGTTAAACTGTTGATCCTATCGAATTGGCTGTTCACAGAATCCATCAGTGATTGCCATTTCTTTTAAATTTGAGATAATCATGACCCAATGCTTTCGGTGATGTGACGATGACGAGGCTGAATGGTTCGTGCTGTTTCCATGGTAACTACAGCCTAGCATGTATTATGTTTTGCTGATTCATGTTGCCTGGTTCCAGTAGGATCAACACTTTTTGATGAAAAGTGCGAGGCATTTGTCTGAGAAGGCATGATGTTGTAATAACATTGATATTATGTACACATTGTACATGAATGTACTAATAACTTTGCACTCATTCAGTTACATCAGAAATCTAACATGTTTTGCTGTTTGACTTAATGTTTTTTCAGGTGACGGGGACTGAGGTCGGGTCTACATGAGGGAGTTACTTTGCAAAATCATTTTGGCATGTCTCAATGGCTTTGACCAGGAACAAGTTTTTTCAGAAATCAGGTTCGTACAAGTCAACATATTTATAAATTATTTGTCTTAATGAATGCACTAAGACACTGATTAGGGCATTTGTTCCTACTAGACTGGGCTACTATAGCCATTGTGTTGTGGCTTACCTGACACAAAGATTAAACCACTCCAGAAAATGCAAAATGCTTGTTCTCGGCTCGTCTGTAATGCATTCAAAATTTGTTACGTTATTGTTCGGTTTAGAATTGGATTTAATAGTTAATTGATTGTTAACTTTATTTTACATAGTCTAGCCCCTTGGCATTTGAATGTTTCTGTCAAATCCAGGTCTCGTAACTGCTTCTGTAGTTGTGGTTGCGTTAAATTCTTAACCACCTTGAAGTTGGTTGTAAGGCTGCTCTTGCCCCCCCCCCCAACAAACTTCCACTTCGTTAGGTATGCTGTTAGCCTTAAGTGTTTTTAAATCAGTGCTAAAGATTTTTATCAATGTGTGTGTATTTGCTATATATTGATGCTCTCTTTAAATTATTCGATCTATTGTTTATTCAATGCATTTTCACTCTTATTTGTGTTTTTTCTTGTTAATGATAGTTATAATCTCGCAGTTCTGCAATGGTCTTGTGTATTCATTATTCTTATGAATTTATTGTGGTACTTGCTTGCTTTTGAATGATTAACTTGTGCTCTTCTTGTGATTTTTGAATGTATTTAGCATTTCATCACTGTCATTGCTGTTTTCTTATTTGTAATGTGCTTTTAATGGCATGGGCACAATGTAAATCAATAAATCATTTTGATAATGTGTCAAGAGTAGCCGTGACGAAAAGTCCAGTTTGTACTGGCTGGCAGTGGACATTTATCAAAAGTTTGTGCCATCAAATATTAATTTGCACTGTTGAGTATGAGTGGTGATTAAAGGTTATATTTTGTAAAAATGTTCACTCAAAGCAAAACTTACAAGTTAATTCTTTTTGATTGTTTACTATCTTTAATTTTTGTGAAGTTGGTCAATTATCAGACACTAAATTGTTCAGCTTATTTGGTTTGAACTACGGTGGTATTTAATGTTGAATCAAACGCTGAAGTTCTCTTTGCCGTCTCCTTATGTTTGTCAGTGATGTTTAACAGTGACCAAAAAAGTTGATAGGACCTAAAAACACTCCCAGAATGGTTGTGTTGCGGATGAAAATACTGCTGAGACAACAGTGGCAGGGCAAAGGGAATGGTTTGGACAGCTTCTCTTTTTGCGAAAGAACATTATATTATGCATCACTAAGAGCAATGTTTAATTTAATGTGAAATCCTTTGATCTCAGAAGTTGTCGGACTTGCAGTCCTCGCTGGAGTTCACTGTTCTTCAGAACACACTTGGAATGTTTGTTTTGGACATGGAGACATTTTAAGGTAGGTTATTTCTCCTCTTGACATTAATATCACCGACCAATCGAAACTATTCAACTGTACAACTGTTTGGTTTTGATGCAATCAAAAGTGCATCTCTTATTCAAAGCCAACGTGTGTGCTTTTTGCTGCTGTAGTATCGATGACGATTCAGAAGACGTTACCTTTGTCAGAAAGGGGTTTGTCATCCTTGTGGCGGCTCATTCCATTGTAGACAACAGGACACCACTGAGATTAAATACGGTCGCAAAACCATCCAGTATAATATTTACTTTGAATCAAGTTTTTCTGCCATTGAATCTTAAGCATTCATTCTATTTCAGGCATGGAACGACGGCAGCGTGCAGATGCCGATTGAAGCAGCCTGTTGTTTGAGGTAAGTGTCCAGACTGTTTGTGTAGATCTTTGACGTCACAGATTTTTTTAATAGCCGTGCTTTCTCAGAGTTTGATTTGGGTATATTTTGGGAAGATTCTGAAGTCTTTTGCTGCTGTAGTATCGATGACGATTCAGAAGACGTTACCTTTGTCTGAAAGGGGTTTGCCATCCTTGTGGCGGCTCATTCCATTGTAGACAACAGGACACCACTGAGATTAAATACGGTCGCAAAACCATCCAGTATAATATTTACTTTGAATCAAGTTTTTCTGCCATTGAATCTTAAGCATTCATTCTATTTCAGGCATGGAACGACGGCAGCGTGCAGATGCCGATTGAAGCAGCCTGTTGTTTGAGGTAAGTGTCCAGACTGTTTGTGTAGATCTTTGACGTCACAGATTTTTTTAATAGCAGTGCTTTCTCAGAGTTTGATTTGGGTATATTTTGGGAAGATTCTGAAGTCTTTTGCTGCTGTAGTATCGATGATGATTCAGAAGACGTTACCTTTGTCTTAAAGGGGTTTGCCATCCTTGTGGCGGCTCACTCCATTGTAGACAACAGGACACCACTGAGATTAAATACGGTCGCAAAACCATCCAGTATAATATTTACTTTGAATCAAGTTTTTCTGCCATTGAATCTTAAGCATTCATTCTATTTCAGGCATGGAACGACGGCAGCGTGCAGATGCCGATTGAAGCAGCCTGTTGTTTGAGGTAAGTGTCCAGACTGTTTGTGTTGATCTTTGACGTCACAGATTTTGTTAATAGCAGTGCTTTCTCAGAGTTTGATTTGGGTATATTTTGGGAAGAGTCTGAAGTCTTTTGCTGCTGTAGTATCGATGACGATTCAGAAGACGTTACCTTTGTCTGAAAGGGGTTTGCCATCCTTGTGGCGGCTCACTCCATTGTAGACAACAGGACACCACTGAGATTACAACGGCTGCAAAAACGTCTCATTTGAGCTGGGAATTTTACCTTTAGTCATCATGATGTACAGGCATGATATTCTTCCTGGTTTAATTTTATTTGCTATTCTTTTTCTGCCCTCAAAAAAATTCAGTAAAGTTGTTATTAAATAGCCTGAAAAGCTTTGCCATATGTAAATGTGTTTAGGGCAGCCCTTGTAGTCGCAAAATGGTTCAAATGTTATGCCTATATTTACCATTTCTTTACTGTTTATTTCAGGTTTGACTTGTACCTTTCTTCCTGGTAGCTTGAGGCAGGCAGACACTACTCAAGGTTTGTACTTTCTTAATTCAACAAGTCATTTTTGAGAACGTTAGATGGCAGACTGAAGTTTCCCTCTGCAAAGTAAAATTGTCGTCGTCAACTGAGCAGTGTGTACTATTAATAGAAAATGTATAGTGAAGAAATAACTGGTCTAAAAAGCAAGGGTCTTATCCTCTGTTAAGATGATCGAGGTGATGAAATGAAATTGGGTAGTGAGCCAAAAGTTGATCACCACAATCATACAATGAATCTTTGAAACTATTGGCAACAATAAAACCACGGCATTCTCTAAAAGTAGCGGGGTGGGCTTGCCTGCATTGGGTGGATGGTGGTATACTGGCAAGTAAATTTACTTGTAGAGTCATTTCCAGAACTTAAGGCGGAATGCTCTTGTCAGTTTTAAGTCGATGATGTTTCTTTTCAAGGTTATCCAGGTCAGAGTATTACCATGGTGATATTATGATGAAGAATCTGAGACTTATAAATGAGCACTGGAAGCCCACTTCATACTTCAAGCAAATTACGAAAGAAATATGAATTATTCTGCATCATCAATGGGAGAAATGTGGGCAGTGATTGGTTAAGAAAATAAGTCCATGTCTGAATTAATGGCTGTAGGATATCCTTGGCAATGCCCTTAGCAATAGTCAAAGCTGTAGTAAAGGAGCCAATTTGGATATGATGAAATTGTAAATTTCCTCATAGAGATGCCCTTAACCAAGGAGAATTATGTCTTGGTGCTCTTGCCCTTTCAGAAACAAGCATCAGCCTGTGAGAGTAACCATGCCACAACCCCTTTCTCACCCACGTTACTCGGAAGAAAGTAAAGTTGATGTTTTTTCCTTTTTGCAGGACCGAGCTAAAGTTTCATAATTGCAGTTTACTTCCGACTTGTCCTTGCGAAGAACAGGTAAATTTTCAAACGTTCATTTTTCAAGACTCGTCACTTGTTCTGAATCACCATCCTCGATTGCTGTTGCTTGAATATGATGAGAACCTATTGACACCTCTTATGTTAGGGCCAAGCACTCTGTGCTGTGGCTCGATGAGTAGACTATTCTCTGATGAAAGCAAAGGGAGTAAAGTGGCGATCACCAGTCATCGATTTCACCAAACTCTTCCTAACTTAGGATTAATATTAGGACTTAGGACGAGTCCCAGCCTTGCACTGTAACATGTTAACCTTAAGATTAATCCTAAGTTAGGACTAGTTACTCGTCCTAACTCGAGGTAGGATTAATCGTAGCGTTTCGTTAAATCGGCTGCTGAGGGTGTGGTGATTAACGTATTGGCTAGAACCACAGAACTAGTCAGCCGTTTATTTGACACGATTTCAAACGGTTTGACTTGCACGTGTGTTTCTAATTTTTATATGCAATTCTGTTGCTCATTACTAGCCCCACTGAGCTACCTGAGAGGTGTTTAGGTGACCAAACTTTGACCGACCCCACTCTTGACTAGTTTGTGACTAAATTAAGCCCTGTTGGGGTTTTCAATTTTTCCCAAAAATTAGTTTGTGACCCAGCTTTTGTTACTCCATGCCAAAACCTGTTGACTATAAATTTGAATCACATAGCTGTAACTATTTCTCTAATGAGCTCTATGTTTTGAGTTGATCAAGAATCTTGTCATATTTGCTTCATTGGATTTTTTCATTTTGTATCATTTTAATATGAATGTGCTAATATGGAATGCAGGCTTAACTAAAGCTCATTACGTATCGATAAACTGGAGTCAATTAAAAATTGTACCCTTTAAATTATGCTGGATTCAATAGTACCTTATCTGTCAATGATCTCTTATCAAATGTAAACTGGTTTTGCTGCAAAATAGGAGAAGGGATTTATGCACAGTTAAATTTTGCCACTTCACTAAGAAACTCTCGTTTCATTTAGGACTGGTTGCCACAACCAAGAAACACCAATGTGCAATATCAACTCAGACATGTCAACAAATTATCACTAATTAATTGTCAGACTAACCATATCAAAAACGGTCCTTATTCCTTATTTTGTCAACATTTTAATTACCTTTAGTTTAAGGTTGAATAACCCAAAATTATTTAAAATTTACCCCATCAGTTTTCTCTTGGTTTATTACGTGACATTTTAAATGGTTTATTACGTGACATTTTAAATGTCAACAGTTCTGCTTCTTAGCTTAATTTTGTCATGAATTTTATTTTGTATATGTATTTTTTTTTTCAGTAATTTTGATATCCCCCTCCCCGCTATTTATTGAGTATTTGTAATTTTACTATTTCTATATATGTTAACATTGTCTCAATTTAGCCCTTTCAGTACAAGTGCAATGTTTTTATAAAACAAGTATAATAATAATATTCTTTAATACTATCAATTTTATAGATTCAGCCAGCCTTCTGAGCAATGAGTTCAACTTGAAACATTTGAATGCAAGGTAAGGTTTTATTCATTGCATGGCTTCCATACCTTTGGTCTCCACAATTCCATGATGCAATGCTAACCATGATCAAATTGTTCACTGCTTAGGCTAGCAACACTTCAATTGCTTACGTGCGGGGCTCGAATTTTACACTGGATGATTTTATTTCAGGCTAGTAAACTCCCTGACTGGAAGAGTCTGGTAGTATTGTGTTTTTCAATTCAATATCTTCATATAAAAAATTGATGCTTAAGTGTTAATTTTATTTCTGATTAATACCTTTCTATTCTGTTGAGTATCAAAGTCTACTTGTCCATAGGACAAATGAAATCAATCTTTTCTTCTCAAAACAAAACAGCAACCAGTTAATATGTAAAACTGTGATATAATTAGTTGGTCTTTTCATGCCTGTTCTCAATTTGACTCTGTCTTATGAAAAAAAAATTCCGTAGCAGTAAAAATTCTGAACCACAAGCCCTGGGGTTTTGTGAGATTTTTCCTAAATGTCATGGTTAAGGGGAATGTGGGAGGTTTGAAGTAACTGAATGTAAAGGTTGATTGTTATGCTTGCATATGATGAAAGAACTTCTTTATGTTTGTGATGTAGTGAGCAAAACATCCACCAACGCTGATGCAAGTCATTTTCATTTTACCTCATTCATTGTGCTATACCTCTCTTGACCTTAAGCTTCGTTCATACATGACAATGCTAAATAATCCCATGTAGAAAAAAAAGCCCATCAATTTTGCACTGATATATATATCCTTTTATCTTGATATTTTTTTTATATAAAAAAAAGAGAGAGAACCTATTCCGAGTTGCCATGTGAAAAGCAAAAAATCACCACATTAGCTGATCTTCTTAATGGAGTTGTAACTCCTGAGAATTTTGTATTACTTTTGTTGCACTATTTTTCTCTCTCTTCAGAGATGGGGCAAGGAAGTAACCCTGTCACATGAGGGTGCTATTTCAGATAGCCGTGGTGATTATGTTCAGTTTTGCCTACTCGATATCTATCTCATCTGCACGTTGTGCAAATGTGTCTGCCTCGTTTTGTCTTTCCGTCCTGTGCCCTGATCGTCAAGGACGTGGCTCGTTCGGACCGCAGCAAGTGAGACCAAATAATTTGCCATTTCTCCTTCAAAAGTTGTATTTTTTTAAACAAAAAGTCTATTGTTTCAGTAAATAATTCATCATAGAATTACCAAGAGTTGTTTGTGGATGAGTGGAAAGCGGCAGTTGGATTTGTCATCTTTTCATGAAATGATTTATTTATTGAAAGATAAATAAGGCCGAGTTGAAAACACCAACATGTTTTGCGCCCGGGTTCCTGAAAAAATAGAAGCGGAAGGGGCCTTTTAAAAAATAATTTCAAGATGGCCACCATCCTTTAAAAAAAATTCAAACAATCATTTGTTTTCCACTGTTCAACGCATGATAACAAAAGAAACATGTTTGACCAGACATTGAACATGTTTGCAGTAATTTTATTTAATAGTTTGAGTAATAAAATCCCTAATGTAGCTCACTTTTACAAGAATAAATGTAAGAGTGTAACTGAATGATTAGTTTTTAATCATGTAACCGGCAAGGGCAAGGCTATTTTCATTTTTCAAAGAGCACAAACTTATGAAGGAGAACCAAGGCCAAGAACAGGGCAACAGAGGCCATGGCCTCCGTGTAATTCCAGGCCTGTCTGTGTAATTAAACTAACCTGTCTGAAAGTACGGTGAAAAAGTTGAAGATAATCCTGAAACAGATCCAATTTATTGCCTTCAGTGACGAGACGATGACGAGGCTGAATGATCCTTGCTGTTTCCTTGGTAACTACAGCCTAGCATGTATTATGTTTTGCTGAATCACGTTGCCTGGTTGCAGTGGGATCAACACTTTTTGATGAAAAGTGCGAGGCATTTGTCTGAGAAGGCGTACTTTCCAAAGGCTGCGTGCATTCAATCAATGTAGCATTTAGTTGTTGGGACCCCTTAATAGTGCATTATTGTGTTTTTCACTTCAAGGGATTCAAATTGGGACTGGAGGTTAGCTAAAATATTCAAAAAACTTAGCTCACATGGTCTGTTGATGTAGGATTAGGCATGTCTTTGCACTCGGTCATCCATAATAGTATATATAAAAGTTAAAGAAATCTGAATGAGAACAGGGCAACATCTCATAGTTTGAATCTTTTCCCGAGTCTTGAGAATGCTGAGTAAGAAGAACATATATGAATAAAAACTAAAGTACTTGGGCATGCAACTTCTCAGCAAATCCGCTGTTTTACTTTTAGTTGTTCTTGGGACTGTGTCACCGAAAAGGGAAAACACTACAAATATTTGTGTCAAAGGAGTTTTTGTCTAAGTTTGGGCCTACTGCTACAATGCGCATGAGCGGCCTATTACTTGTAAAAAAATATATTTTTATCATTTCAGTGCATTGGAGAAAAATGAGGTACGAGGCACGACACGTTTCAAGAACTTTTATGTGTGATGTTCAAGGGAATCTGTTGCAGACCAAGCAGGTAAATGTAGAAATCACGGTCGAATTTATTAAACAGTTGATCCTATCGAATTGGCTGTTCACAGAATCCATCAGTGATTGCCGTTTCTTTTTAATTTGAGATAATCATGACCCAATGCTTTCGGTGATGTGACGATGACGAGGCTGAATGAGCCTTGCTGTTTCCATGGTAACTACAGCCTAGCATGTATTATGTTTTGCTGATTCATGTTGCCTGGTTGCAGTAGGATCAACACTTTTTGATGAAAAGTGCGAGGCATTTGTCTGAGAAGGCATGATGTTGTAATAACATTGATGTTATGTACACATTGTACGTGAATGTACTTAATATATTTTTGCACTCATTTAGTTACATCAGAAATCTAACATGTTTGACGTAATTGTTTTTTCAGGTGACGGGGACTGAGGTCGGGTCTACATGAGGGAGTTACTTTGCAAAATCAGTATGGCATGTCTCAATGGCTATGACTAGGAACAAGATTTTCAGAAATCAGGTTCGTACAAGTCAACATATTTAGAAATTACTTGTCTTAAGGAACGCACTAAGACACTGATTAAGGCATTTATCCCTACTAGACTGGGCTACTATAGCCATTGTGTTGTGGCTTACCTGACACAAAGATTAAACCACACCAGAAAATGCAAAATGCTTGTTCTCGGCTCGTCTGTAATGCATTCAAAATTTGTTACGTTATTGTTCGGTTTAGAATTGGATTTTATTTTATATAGTCTAGCCCCTTGGCATTTGAATGTTTCTGTCAAATCCAGGTCTTGTAACTGCTTTTGTAGTTCTGGTTGCGTTAAATTCTTAACCATCTTGAAGTTGGTTGTAAGGCTGCTCTTGCCCCCCCCCCCCCCAAACAAACTTCCACTTTGTTACGTATGCTGTTAGCCTTAAGTGTTTTTGAAATCAGTGCTGAAGATTTTTATCAACGTGCGTGTATTTGCTACATATTGATGCTCTCTTTAAATTATCTGATCTATTATTTATTCAATGCATTTTCTCTGTTTGTGTGTTTTCTTGTAAATGATAGCAGCGGTCTTGTGTATTCATTATTCTTATGAATTTATTGTGGTACTTGCTTGCTTTTGACAGATTAACTTGTGCTCTCATTGTGATTTTTCAACGTTTTTAGCATTTCATCACTGTCATTGCTGTTTTCTTGTTTGTTATTTGCTTATAATGTACATTAAATGGAATGGGCGCAATGTAAATCAATAAATCATCTTGTGACAACGTGTCATGAGTAGCCATGACCAAGAGTCTGTTTTAGACTGGACATTGTACATTTATCAAAAGTTTGTGCCATCAAATATTAATTTGCACTGTTGAGTATGAGTTGTGATTAAAGGTTGTATTTTTTATAAATGTTTACTCAAAGCAAAACTTACAAGTTAATTCTTTTTGGTTGTTTACTATCTTAAATTTTTTTGAAGTTGGTCAATGATCAGACACTAAATCGTTCAGCTTTTTTAGTTTGAACTACGGTGGTATTTAATATTGAATCAAATGCTGAAGTTCTCTTTGCCGTCGCCATATGTTTGTCAGTGATGTTTAACAGTGACCAAAAAAGTTGATAGGACCTAAAAACACTCCCAGAATGGTTGTGTTGCGGATGAAAATACTGCTGAGACAACAGTGGCAAGGCAAAGGGAATGGTTTGGACAGCTTCTCTTTTTGTCAAAGAACATTATATTGTGCATTACTAAGAGCAATGTTTAATATAATGTGGAATCCTTTGATCTCAGAAGTTGTCGGACTTGAGGACTGAAGTCCTCGCTGGAGTTCACTGTTCTTCAGAACACACTTGGAATGTTTGTTATGGACATGGAGACATTTTAAGGTAGGTTATTTCTCCTCTTGACATTAATATCGCCGACCAATCAAAACTATTCAACTGTACAACTGTTTGGTTTTGATGCAATCAAAAGTGCATCTATCATTCAAAGCCAACGTGTGTGTTTTGCTGCTGTAGTATCGATGACGATTCAGAAGACGTTACCTTTGTCTGAACGGGGTTTGCCGTCCTTGTGGTGGCTCATTCCATTGTAGACAACAGGACACCACTGAGATTAAAAACAGTCGCAAAACCATCCAGTACAATATTTACTTTGAATCAAGTTTTTCTGCCATTGAATCTAAAGCATTCTTCTATTTCAGGCATGGAACGACGGCAGTGTGCAGATGTCGATTGAAGCAGCCTGTTTGATGTAAGTGTTCAGACTGTTTGTGTTGATCTTTGACGTCACAGATTTTGTTAATAGCAGTGCTTTCTCAGAGTTTGATTTGGGTGTATTTTGGGAAGAGTCTGAAGTCTTTTGCTGCTGTAGTGTCGATGACGATTCAGAAGACGTTACCTTTGTCTGAAAGGGGTTTGCTGTCCTTGTGGCGGCTCTCTCCATTGTAGACAACAGGACACCACTGAGATTAAAAACAGTCGCAAAACCATTCAGTACAATATTTACTTTGAATCAAGTATTTCTGCCATTGAATCTAAAGCATTTATTCTATTTCAGGCATGGAACGACGGCGGTTTGCAGATTACAGGTGTCCTTTGAGGCAGCCTGTTGTTTGAGGTAAGTGTCCAGATTTTTTGTGTAGATCTTTGACGTCACAGATTTTGAACCCTGCGTGACCCCATCAACAAAATTTATACACACTTACGCCATCGGACTGCAATCAACAGTCTGTTTGTATTTGCGTGTAATTTTTTTTGTGGATAACCCAATCACTTCCAAATGGCCCAAAACCTTTAGATATAGACCCTTTTGACTAAATCAAACATATTCAAGCACAATTTTTTTTTAGATGAGCCCACAATTGTCTTTTCTGTAGATTGTATACCATATGGTTCAATTCACTTAGCAGTGTCCCTTGACCCCAATGATAAATAATTGCTGTACAATTCCTATGGGAATCTGCGAGAGCTGGTCATTGATGGATTTTTTGTGTGTGAAAGAGACCCCGGATGGGAACAATACTTTTTCCATGCTATTTGGCTAGGTGTAGATGAGGAACTTGGATTTTTTTAGATAAAAAAAAAAAAAAAATGGCGGAATACTGATTATTTAATTAAAAACGGACTGTTGATTGCAGTACCATGGCACTACGACAGGTTAATAGCAGTGCTTTCTCAGAGTTTTATTTGGGTATATTTTGGGAAGATTCTGAAGTCTTTTGCTGCTGAAGTATCGACGACCATTCAGAAGACTTTACCTTTGTCTGAACGGGGTTTGCCATCCTTGTGGCGGCTCACTCCATTGTAGACAACAGGACACAACTGAGATAACGGCCACAAAAACATCTCATTTGATTTGGGAATTTTACCATTAGTTATCATTATGTACAGGCATGATATTCTTACTGGTTTAATTTTATTTGTTATTCTTTTTGTGCCCTCAAAAAATATTCAGTTAAATTGTTTTTAAATAGCCTGAATAGCTATGCCATATGTAAATGTGTTTAGGTCTGTTTAAACTAGTTGTAACCGGATCCAACCTGTTCGAACTGGTTCCAACCGTTTCTAACCGGTTCCAACCGGTTTGAACTGGAACCAATTTGAACTGGTTCCATCCGGTTCCAACCAGTTCCTTATGGAACCGGTTTGAACTGGTTCTAACCGGTTCCAACTGGTTTCAACAGGTTCCAACTGGTTCCAACCGGTTCAAATCTGTTCAATCTTGTTACAACCTGTTTTAACCGGAACCGGTTGAACCGGTTCCAACTGCTTCCAACCGATTCCAACTGATTCCAACTGCTTCCAAACGGTTCCAACTGGAACCGGTTTGAACTGGTTCCAACCGGTTCCAACTGGAACCGGTTTGAACTGGTTCCAACCGGTTCCAACCGGTTCCAACCGGTTCCAACTGGAACCGGTTTGAACTGGTTCCATCTGGTTCCAGCTGGTTCTAACCGGTTCCAACTGGTTGCAACTGGTTCTAAATGGTTCCAACCGGTTCCAGCTTGTTCTAACTGGTTCCAAACGGTTCCAACTGGAACCGGTTTGAACTGGTTCCATCTGGTTCCAGCTGGTTCTAACCGGTTCCAACTGGTTGCAACTGGTTCTAAATGGTTCCAACCGGTTCCAGCTTGTTCTAACTGGTTCCAACTGGTTCCAAACGGTTCCAACTGGAACCGGTTTGAAGTGGTTCCAACTGGTTCTAACCGGTTCCAACTGGAACCGGTTTGAACTGGTTCCATCTGGTTCCAGCTGGTTCTAACCGGTTCCAACTGGTTGCAACTGGTTCTAAATGGTTCCAACCGGTTCCAGCTTGTTCTAACTGGTTCCAACTGGTTCCAACCGGTTCTAACTTGTTCCAACCGGTTCCAACTGGAACCGGTTTGAACTGGTTCTTACTGGTTCCATCTAGTTCCAACCGGTTCTAATCAGAACCGGTTTAAACTGGTTCCAACTGGTTCCAACCGGTTTCATCTGGTTCCAACTGCAAAACTGAATGATGATTGTGTGTCACGAAAAAGGACGATGTGCTAAATTGAACACAGTGCTAAAGGAATTTGAATGCCTTAAAAAGAAATTGAATGGCTGAATTTTGAATTTAAAACGTAGTAACAACTGGAGAGACAAAATAGCTTTAATTCGAATGCACAAAAACTAAATCGGCTGCTCATTTGCAGAAATTGACCGAGAAAACCTATATTGTATGAAGAATTCTTCCCGGCATTTTTGTTGAAATTTGATCAGAAAAACCAGGGCCCCCCCTCAATGATTGAAGCAGTGCTTTTTCCAGCTGTTGATAGCACCCTACATGGTTCGCAGCTTAGACCAATGAAAATGAAAAAAGAAAAGGGCACCTAAATTTCATCATAGAGGTGCCCTTTACCAAGGAGAATTATGCCTTGGTGCTCTTGCCCTTTCAGAAATCAGCCTGTGAGAGTAACCATGCCACAACCCCTTTCTCGCCCATGTTATTCGGAAGAAAGTAAACTAGATGTTTTTTCCTTTTTGCAGGACCGAGCTGAAGTTTCATAAATGCAGTTTACTTCTGACTTGTCCTTGCGAAGAATAGGTAAATTTTCAGACGTCCAGTTTTCAAGACTCGTCACTTGTTCTGAATCACCATCCTTGTTGCCGTTGCTTGAACATGATGAGAACTTGTTGACACCTCTTATGTTAGGGTCAAGCACTCTGTGCTGTGGCTCGATGAGTAGACTGTTCTCTGATGAAAGCAAAAGGAATAAAGTGGCGATCACCAGAGGATGTGGTGATTAACTTATTGGCTAGAACCACAGAACTAGTCAGCCGTGTTTTTGACATGATTTCAAACTATTTGACTTGCATGTGTGATTCTAACTTTTATATGCATATCTGTTGCTTATTACTAGCCCCACTGGGCTACTTGATCAAGCTTGATCAAGCCCTGTTGTTGGGGTTTTTAAGTTATCAACCTAAACATATCAACAAATTATTACTAATTAATTGTCAGACTTACCATTTCAAAAACGGTCCTTATTCCTTATTTTGTCAACATTTTAATTACCTTTAGTTTTAGGTTGGACAACCCAAAATTATTTAAAATTTACCCCATCAGTTTTCTCTTGGTTTATTACGTGACATTTTAAATGGTTTATTCTTTGACATTTTAAATGTCAACAGTTCTGCTTCTTAGCTTAATTTTTTCATGAATTTTTATTGTGCATGTAATTTTTCTTGTCAGTAATTTTGATTTCACCCGCCCCGCTATTTACAGTCGACTCTCGTTAATACGAGCTCGGAAGATACGAGACGCCGGTTAATACAAGGTATTTCACAGGTCCCGAACTGTCCCATGTGTGTTTCTATATCTTAAAAAACGGAAGATACGAGCACGGTCGTAACGAGTACACAGATAATATGAGGTATTTTTGCGGCCCCATGATGACAAAATGTATTGTTTTTCATTTTTTTATAGCAGGAACGGAAAAATATTGTTGCTTATCGTTCAGTCAGCCAAGTTTCTGAAATTACATGCGTGTTGCCAAACTATTAACCGGATCGGACTGGCTACACGGTTCCGTCCGATCCGAAAACCAGAAACATTACGCTGGTAACCTATGCTTGAAATACTACTTCGCCTACACGCCTAGCGGCTACCAGCGAAAACAACGTTCAGCATAGGCGCTACGCAGTATCGAATCTGTCACATCATGGTCACATGAACGGCAAGTTTGACATGATTTTGCTATGATTTTTATCTTGAGTCATACAAAATATTACATTTCTATGATCATTGTCATTCATCATTGATATTTTTGTGTACAGGATGCTCGTAAGAACTGTACTAGGAAGCAAACCGCTCCATTCTAGCCTAGACACGTGTGTAGTGCATGCACTATGATGCCGTGTGTATACGTGTACATGTAAATAGTGCGCTGCGTTTAAGACGAGGTTCGGATAACACGAGGAAAACGGGCCAGTCCGGCGGACCTCGTATTAACGAGAGTCGACTGTATTGAGTATTTGTAATTTTATTATTTCTATAATATGTTCACATTGTCTCAATTTAGCCCCTTTAGTACAAGTGCAATGTTTTTTAAAAAACAAGTATAATAACATTCATTAATATTATTATTTGTATAGATTCAGCCAGCCTTCTGAGCAATGAGTTCAACTTGAAACATTTGAATGCAAGGTAAGGTTTTATTCATTGCACGACTTCCATACCTTTGGTCTCCACAACTCCATGATGCAATGCTAACCATAAGCATATTGTTTACTGCTTAGGATAGCAAAACTTCAGCTGCTTACGTGTAGGGCTCGAATTTTACACTTGATGATTTTATTTCAGGCTAGTGAACTCCCTGACTGGAAGAGTCTTGTGGTCTTGTGTTTTTCAATTCAATATCTTCATCTGAAAACGATGCTCAAATGTTAACTTTGATTCTGATAAATATCTACCAAATCTGTTTTAAAGACAAATGAGATAAATCTTCTCTTCTCAGAACAAATCAACTACAACAAACCATGCCTGTTCTCGCTGTGACTCGGGTCTTGTGAAAAAAAATTTGGTTATGTAAAAATTCTGAGCTACAAGCCCTGGGGTTTTGTGAGTTTTTCTCAACAAATTTGAGCCCTGGTGTGAGATTCCTCCCAGATGCTCTAATTAAGGGGAATGTGGGAGGCTTGAAGTAACTGAATGTAAAGGTTGATTGTTATGCTTGCATATGATGAAAGAACTTCTTTATTTTTGTGATGTAGTGAGCAAAACATCCACCAACGCTGATGCAAGTCATTTTCATTTCACCTCATTCATTGTGCTATACCTCTCTTGACCTTAAGCTTACTTCAGACATGACAATGCTAAATAATCCCATGTAGAAAAAAAAGCCCATAAATTTTGTTATTATATATATATATATATCTTTTTATCTTTATATCTTTTTTATATTAAAAAAATTTGCATTTGTGTAAAAAAGAATTGAAAGAAGCCATTCCGAGTTGCTATGTGAAAAGAAAAAATCACCACATTAGCTAATCTTCTAAATGGAGTTGTAGCTCCTGAGTATTTCGTATTAATTTTGTTGCATTATTTTTTCCCTCTTCAGAGAAGGGGCTGAGCTGGATGAAGCCTGAAGAAATATCACAACCATGTGGACTTTTCAACACAAACAATGACTCTCCTTAATGGACTAAATATTTTAATAAACATACTTCTCAACTTTATTAATTCTGTTTTTCCTCAAACATTCCGTAATATTATAAAACAATGGTTTTAATCAAGAGTCTTGCGTCTGAAACTTCAAATAAATACCGAATCTTTTTAGAACTGCATACAAATAATAATATCTATAATGGAAAGCAACAACAGAACTTTAAAAATTATGAACTTGCAGCATGCTTAAAATGTGCTTTTATCAAAGCTTACTCTAAATCCTTGGCCCAGTATCATAGAGCTGTTTAATTATCAAAAGTTGCTAAGCACAACAAAAATGTGCTTACTATAATTATAAAAAGTAGCTAAGCACAACTAAAATGTGCTTACTAGAATAAGGTTACCAGCCAAAATACCATGTCACATGCACAATCTGTGACTGGTATGCTTACTTTTGCTAAACAGACAAGTTTTAAGCAGTATTTTTTGCTTAAGCAGCTCTATAAAATTGGGCCTTGGTATCAATGGTTTTCGGAACCGACATTGTAAAATGGATTGGAAATCAACAATAAATAAAACCTGTCTTTTAAAATCTGACTCGCCATAAATTGTTAAAAATCCTTGAAGTTGGAGTCTTTGTTTTGAAAGATTGTCCGCCATGTACAGTTTACTGCACGCAGTGTGTGCAGTACCATCATGGTATCATTCAGAGACAGTTTCTATCATCTTTCCACACAAGTATGGTGTGCAAAGTTCTTCTTTACATGTTTATAAATACGTAATCTGTATGTCTTTATTTTTGTACTATTTATCTCACTTTTAAGTTGTTAACATAGTATTGTTTTTCATTTAATTTAATTATACTAACTACATGTGTACATAGTTGCTAACCTTTCCTGTAGTTGATGGCTTTTCTGCTGTTTGATTGGTCAATTTATTAATGATAAAAAATCAATTGTATCCACTTGTGAAAAACTGTGCGTTTGTATTGCCTACCCTCCGAGGACATTCTACAATAGGGACAATAGGTCCTCACTAGTCGGTTCTTTGTTTTCAGGTGTCCTCACTAGTCATTTTTGTACAAAACCAATGGGGATTGCTTCAATACAGGAACAACAGAAAGTACAATAGGTGTCCTCTAACGTATAGGAGTGCTGTACCTGTGTGTGTGTGTGTGTGTTTGTTGTAATACTGGCATGCTATACTATTCCACTTATATGCAGTATCAGGTTATCTATCAATTTATGTACTTGATTATTCATTAGGTGTTTATAATGAAATTTAGACTTTTTATAAACCTTTGGGTCGCTATGGACAAGAAACTTTATTCTTGACATGCTGATCATGGCACAGTGTGGGTTTCAGAACAGCTTCTAGTCACCATGGATCTCCCCACTTCTTGCGGTAAACGGGAATTAAAATTGGGGATCAAATACATGTTCATTGAAATCATATGACGGTATGTTGTATTTTACTCAAAATGAGCTTAGATTGTGGTGAGGCTAGCCTCGCTACCATGGGCAGTGCGCCTCATCACTGACGCCTGGTGGGGATGTGCTGGAAAACTGCCGATTGGCTCCTTGAAACTGACTGCTCTGCGCGCTTGCTTGTCGGGGGACACAATGCACTTGAAATGATTTATGTTTTTATAGGGTCAACCTATACTGCATACAGTTAGAGGTATCACAAGATTGAAAAGAATGAGAGGGGACCATTCGCTCTATGACTTGATGCGTCTTTTGACGGCATGCTCTGCGTAGTCTCTAACACAGAATGGATCAACCACAGGACTAATTAAAAATATTTTGATATTTCAAAGTCACACTTCCAGGGGTTGTGATCGAGCAAGGCATTCTGGGAAAGAAGAAAATGGCGCGGCGAGATTGGTTGGGGTGAGGGATATTAGTCGGGAAAGATTTTGTTGCTCGACAGCCGTGACACAAATGTTATTTTAGTGACTATAAAGGGGGAAAATACTATCATTATTCTTGTGCTAAAAGTGGTGTAAAAATTGGCAACAAACTAAACAGTATAGTTTTGTATAATGGTTTAATAATTTACATGCAGCCGTGCAAAGCAAAATACAATTCCTGAGCCTTTTACTGCAACTCTACCACAATTTCAAACCTTTTGTAAAATTGTATTAAAACTAATTTATTGTTATAAAAACTTTACTATGATATTAAACAGTATAAATAAATCTATTAAAAAACATTTTGAAAAGCACCAGAAAAAAGTTTGTTACTTATAGAATCCTTACAGACTAGGCATTTTTTGTTATGCGGCCTCAATCCTCGCGTGTCCCCTACTACATGTATGTCACTCCACACCAAATTGTTTGGACTTGAGATTGGTATGCCGGACCCTGTGATAAGCAACTGCTGTTTGCGCCTACCGGCCCCATTCCTTGTGAATCCTTCACTTTGGCAATTGGATAGAAGGATTTGGGACTGTGAGGGTTCCAACACTTATGTTTAAAATAAATACATGAACCAGTATGAGACTTTTAAGAAGTGACTGTGTACAAAATGTAACTTGTCTTGTCTCTTGTGGTGTGAGATTATTTCTTGCAGGAAACTTTAATACAATTATTTCAGAAGCATGTTCTATAAAAGTGGCACTGTAAAGCATGGTGGAAGAGAGATGTTAGTTTTGAAAAAGTGTGGTATTTTGATGTAGTCATTAAGATAAGTTTCAAGTGAAACTTCTTTTTAATTTGAGCTTGGTAACCTTGGTCTTGCTGTGAAAGCAAAATCAAATCTGTTGAAGTAAAACACAGCAAGTTTAATCATGATTTGTTTTGAAGTTCTTGTTCGCTGTGGTGTACTATCACTTTAAGATTGTAGGCCTACCTTCCTTTACCACAGTTCAGCTATCTTGGTTAAAAGAAAATTTAATTTTACCTCTATGGTTGATACAGCAAACTTAACATGTTATTTTCAATCTCTAAATGTTTCAATGTAAATGGTTGACCTTGTAAGCCCAGCACGCTTAAAAATAAAACCAAACTGGATAAAATGGATGATAAAGTCTGCACACTAAAAGTACGAAAAATGTATGTACACTGACAAGAAAAATCAAATGAGTTGAAACTACAGAGTAAAAAAATACAAATACACTGATAAAAATAATTAAAGTAAAAGGCACTATACAAATAATCAAACAAATACTTGCACACACCATTTTTGTAAAGACAATAATACTAATACATAATTTGAGTAGTTTTTAGATGCATAGTTTGGCAATGTTACAGCAATTTATTTATCCCTCTTTGGAAGCTAAAAGAAAACATCCTTTTCGTTTAGCCACTCACATCTGTTATCTCCATGTAATTCCTTTTCCAAACAGTGGACTTAATTGGATCAGATAAACTGCTCATCCATTTTAGTTCAATGTTAATCACACACCCACATGTTGGAAAGGATGTATACATTCCGATTGTTTGTGGCCAAACTCAGAAATTCTTTAATGGAGCTTTCCAGTATGGGCCGGAACTAAGTGATCCCATGCTAGGGATCTGCGTTTGGCTGCGCAGGGCCACGCATGTAACATCTACAGAGGGATGCCTTTTGAGGAATCCTTTATTTTGGTTACACACCCCTAATGTATGTTCCTAATAGGCTAGTTCCTAATCCTAACCCTCACCCTAACCCCTAGTGTGTAGATCCCGAGGGGTGATTGGAATATGAGGGTGTTGGAACATGGGGGAGCAGAACATTTGGGTGTCAGAACATTGGGGTGTTGGAACATAGGGGTTATTGGAACATGGGTGTGTCGGAACACAGAGTTGTGGGAATACAGGGGTGTCAGAACATATCAGTTCATTTTGGCATGTACTGTACTTTATAGAGCAGTACTGGTTGTAAACCTTTGATGAGTTTTTTGCCTACCGTTGTCTAGAAACCTCTGATACAGAGTGACAGTCCTCCTCATGGAAAGTTAATCATCTCAGACCCAATCAGTCTTTTAAAGGCAAGATACAATACTGGAAGAAAGCACTCATTTCAACCCTGCATTGCTGACATGAACAAGTATCTGGTAAGAAATGCATCATAAACACAACTTGCGAAAAATTGTGTGTTGGTTTATTGTTTTTGGTTTAAGTACAAACACCTTTTTCTAAGAAACAGCTCAGTTTAGTTCTTTTGGAAACATGCTTTTTAAGTTCTGATCATTTTATACAAAAATACACCTTAATGCATTGAACCACAGAGAAAGCATTGAACTCATCTCAGAATAATCGATGATGAACAATGAAATTGTGAAGATACGAATGCGCAGCGCACAGGATGGACCAATGAGAAACCTCCTTTTGACCTGTACTAATGGTGACCCACCTATATTGTATGTACACATAGATATTATATGCATTTTATTTGTATTTATTTATTTTTTTTCTTGGGGGGGGGGGGCGAGTTGGACATTGCTGAAACACAAATTTCATCAAGAAGTGATCTTTTTCATACCTTTATTAGTTTGAAATGAGTCGGTTACCAAAATTGTTCCACCCCTTTGAAGATGGTCTGGATCAACTACTCTCACCTCTTGCTCTTCTTAAATTTTCCATCGCCACCTTTTCCCATATACCCGGTCCAGCTCTGCTCCTCGGCCGGTAGGAATCGAAAATGCTCCGCGATCTCTTCCCTGTCCACTGCACCCACTGTGACCTTGTCGCTTAGGAAGACTTTGTCCTTATCCTTCTCCACCCTGGACCATTCACCCCTCTTGATGGCGGTACTGAGGACCAGTCGCCGGACAACCAAGCTGATCTTTTCCTTGATGTAACTGGATTGTTCGTCCATGACCTGGCCTATGTGTGCCTCTGCATAGATGTAATCCAAGTTGCCATCGCTGTCAATGTCTCCTATTATACCTGCGACACATGGTCCAAAAGAAACAAAACCACTCAGATAAGATGGATGTTTGCGTCGACACCATTTATTAAACCTCTTCACTGATTGAGTGACTCTGAGAAGAATCATACAATTACAAGTATTTTTATAGCGCTTTACCTATGGGTGTCTCAAAGTACTAAGTATTATTTTTTTCCAGACAGGTTTGTGAAGTTTTTGAATTATGAGACCCATTTATGTAACACCTAGTAAGGGTTTACAAGGTGCTGCGATGCATTCAGCAGCCACTGCCAGAAACACGGGCAAACCCTTCTCTTTAATAGTGGTATGTGCAACTGGGTTCTTTCACTTGTACTACACAACACACAGGACCAACGGCTTCATGCCCCATCCAAAGGATGAAGCAATAATGATCAAGGGTCTTGCTTAAGGACACAGGTGTTAAGACCAGGACTTGAACCCACACTCTGCTGATTAGATACACCAGAGCTTGAGTCCAGTGCGCTTGACCGTGACACCCCAATAACAGTATGCTGTCTGTCATCAGACCACTTCATGAAAGTAACAGCAAGTTCTTGTCACTGGCAACTAGACTATCCAAACTGCGATAAACTTTTACCCAAGGCAGAACCCTGACTCCAAATGAGAATACCAACGGTCTAACATAGGAAAGTCTGATGTAGCCCAAATGAGATATGACTGGGTAAATTTTGAATAATTTGAGGTCGAGTTAATTACCTGTGCTTAACAGAAAAGGAATCCTGACTGTACAAAGTTCTCCTCCAGGTGTTTCCCTCCTCCTTCGATTTGTGTCACCATCCTCACGTTTTTCAATTCCATCGCTGACATTTTCCCCTTTTTGCTGGTCAAGAGATGTACCATTATCACCCTGAAGTGTTGTGATCATGGAATCAGTTGTTAGTTTCTCAAGTGGTTCTTGCTTCACGGTGGTTGTTGTATCATTGTTTTTGTCGATGACACTTTCCTTATTTTGCTTGCTAGGAGATGAACCAGCATCACGCTGAGGTGTTGGGACCAGGGAATCAGTCATTAGTTTTCCAGGAGAATCTTGCCCCTCAGTCGTCGTCTCCTTCTCTTTAAAGATATCTGTATCACTGGAATCTATACTCTGATTTGCAGATGTCATGAGCAGTGGAATAGCATCGGATTCATTTCTTGAATTTAAATGTGAAAGGGACAGCGTAGTGACCTGTACAGTGGTGGCGTCACTCTGATCCGCCTCTGTGACAGTTGCAATCTCTTGGGTTGTCTGTGTAGTTGAAGTAGTAGTCTCTAAATCAGATGTGTGCCCTTCTTCCCCAGGTGTTGTAGCGTCTTGGGATGTGGATGATGTAGTCTCAATAGGAACTGTAGTCTTAATACCAGTAGTAAGTTCAGTTGTTTTCTGTTGGATAGGTGTAGTAGTAATGTCGTGAGGCTGAGCTTCAGTTGAAGTATAATCTGTCGTGCGGGATATTGTACTTTCAGTTGTAGATACCTGTGTTGTCATTTGTTGTGTCCTGTTGACCAAGCCTGAAGACCCAATCTTCCTTTTCCCCTCTGGTACAGTTGTGTTTGGAGTCGTGGTGCTTAAAAGGTCACTGACCTGTTGTACAGTTGATGTCTCCTCGATGGCGAAATCAGCTGTGGTATGTACATGATTCACAGTGGTCATCTGGTCAGTTTGACCTGTGGTGATCTCAGCCCTCTCAGTTGTAGTTGGCGTCTCTTGCCCCTCTGGCGTGGTAGCAGCCGTTTCTATTCCTTCCTTTATAGTAACAGCCATTGTGGATGCTGTTATCGTAGTTGCCTTGTCTAACTGACCATGTCGAGCAATGTCTTCTGCTGTGGCTGTTCCTTCCTCTGTGGTTGGAAGAGCTGATTGGTTTGGACTGGGCGGCGGTATTCCATGATGGTATGAATCACTCTTCAAAAGTTGCCTGTCTTCCTCAGTGAGTGCTAAAGCAAGAAAGATAAGGTTCAGAGATGAGAGTCATTGCTAAGAAAAATGTCTGAATCTAGGATCAGAATGTTTGGAGGCGGATTTCAAGCTTTTTGGTAACCCCTGGAGTTATAAATTGCACGTAGCTTCTACGAACAGCATCTTCAGCGCAAGTGAAGAACATCAAAGAGCATGGTTTCTTTATACCTGAAGAAAATAACAGCTACTTTTTCACGAGGCAGACATGAAAAAAGTCTGAATTCAGACAAAGGTCAACAATTTCTCATCGATCACCATTATAAAAGAAGTCAGTTATTAAAACTTTCACACCATCAACAAAAAGTTCACTTTCAGGGGCTGTATTAAGCAAGCTTTTGTTTTCAGGACACACTTACTGTATTTATACTTGGTAGGATTGATCTCTGCTAGTTTCAGGGGGCTCTTTGCCAGGTCCCTGTCTATCAGCAAAAGCTCTGACAGGTAAATATTCAGATCCTTCTCACACAGCTGCTCCACTGGCTTCTCATTGTCATCACCATGACGACGATGTCTCAGATCCGAGGAAGGAACTTCCATGCTGTCGTCAGCAGAGGGCGCCGTCTATAGTCGGGAAAGTGGCAGATTCAGAATAATTTGTCTTATCAAATTTAAGGGCTTAAAAATTGTACTAACTACTCGATGCGTCACTCTAAATATTTTCAAAGGAATAAATTGCTTTAAAATCAGTTGCATGAGAAATAAAGGATCAATGAGTGTTTGAAAGCACGTCTAATAAAAAACAGTTAAATCATTGGGTTCAAACTAATTAATGCTAATAATTTTTCGAGAATGCTAACATTTCTATATATTATATAAAATCATCCCTGACAATTAATCAATTCAAAAACATTCATCTTGAAAAGTTTGTGCCAGTATCAACTTCATACTCAGTGCATGTATTTTCATCAGCTTTCTTTACCCTTTTTTTAGAGATCACAGCGGCCGCAAATGGCTGTAAGATCTCGCCAACCTTGAAATGTTCCAGTGCAAATGTATATTTCCCTTATAGAAATGCCCTTAACTAGGACAAACTGCCTTGAGCGAAGTGCCAGGCCTGCAAGTTGATAATTTCAGCACAAACCGATACTGCTTTTTGAGAGTCTAGCTCACCGATCCATGTCTGCCCTCATCAGTTCCTTCCGTTTCCTTGGATGCGGAGTTGCTATAGAGACCTTGTATCCAGAGGATGAAGGCATCTTTGTATCCATGGCTCTGTATGGTCAGTGGGGAGGCCATCACTGCAGAAAGGGTGGATGTCTTGAGATACCACAGCGTCTCACCATTCCGTCCGTCCAGAACAAAAACCTGTCATTTCGGGGCAACAAAACACTACATCAATAACAGGGATGGGTTCGCCCTTATTCTAGAACTTGAACTTTGGGTCACTGCCTTTCTGTGTCTTGAAACCTTAAGTAGATTTCCATTTTGAAATGTTGCTGCTCTATACAAAACTGAATGTAATTTTTCCTGAAAAACCAAAGAGACTTCTGCTAAATAAACCGTAAACCAGTCAAAAATGGGTTGATTTCTCGAAACACGACAAAGCTCTTACATAAAACTCTGAGAAAGACCCCCAGATGCCTTTGTTCAGCCTAACCATGATATCAAGCGTGTCGTCATCATTGAAGTAACCTGGCGCAGGGTTGCTGTAGTGAGGATAAACAAGAATGAAGTTATGAACTCTACAGAGCAGACCCACAAGGGTTCTGAACCCCACCCCCTGGTTACGCCACTGTTGTTGATAATAATTAACGATAAAGTGCCCTCTACTGACCTACCTGTAAGTTTCATAGTCGGCAAATCGTCGTCCAGTGGACCAAATAATGTCCAAGTTAGTGCCGTCTAAAGCGACGATTGTACTATTGTACATGAAGACTAAAAGGTCATCCGTCCCGTCATTGTTTATGTCAACTACTTCTGTGGGAACAGATACTCCCTTACTTGAACCACTCCTAAAAGAAAAGCATCATAGATAAGAAACATTGTGGTAAGAAAAATCATCCTAGTAAGAAACATTTGTAGGTAAGAAATTTTGTGGTAAGAAACATTCGTAGGTAAGAAACATCATTGGTAAGAATCATTGCAGATAAAACTCTTTGCAGGTAAGAAATATCTCATGTACGAAACATTGTGATAAGAAACATGGCAGGAAAGAAGTGTCACAAATAAAACACATTGCAGTTTATTTATTTATTTATTTATTTATTTATTTATTTATTTATTTATTTATTTCTTCTTTACCCTGGGGAGACCTCTCAGTGAAACACTGTTTCTCAGAGGTGCCCAGCAGCTACAAACAAACGGAAGAATTTTTTTAAAATAACTAATGATAACAGTTAATGGCTACAGGGCAGCCAATTTATAATGTGTAAAATTGTTTATTTTTTCAAAACTCACATCTCCGATGGCCCTAGAGCTAAATGTCTTTCTCGTGGACTGGCACACTCGGACTGTGTGCCAAATTCCATGCTTGTATCATCGCAGACACAGTTTTCCCAAAGCTCCCCCCTCCCCCTCACTAACAAAGAAGTGCAGTTTGAACACTGCCTTTACCTGAGAACTTCCATGATACCGCTGGGTAGAGTCCGAAGTGGTAACCCCCAGGGTTCATTGTAACCCACAGACTGCAGTGAAGACACTTCGGCAAGATGTGAAGCATCACAAGACTCAATGGACATCACGTGACAGTACAAATCTCTCAGAGAAATAGCCCAAAAGGACCCTGGTAAATGAAAACAAAACTTGTTTTTTCATTCGCGTGGGGACATTCAGAAATGTCTGACCCTCCGAAAAAAGCAGTTGAGACAGTCAATGATTCAAGTGATCTTGATTATAATGTTGGGCATCTGTCAGGGGATTACCCTCAAGGAGTTATACATTATCAGTCTTTGGGATGATTATGTAATTAAAACCAAAGTGGATGAGATTGAAAGGTCAGACTGAAGGAGGGTTAAAACAAAGACTACCGCCATCCGTTTGTTCTACTACCTGATATAGTTTCTCCTCCCGATCCAAAGAGGATGTAGGTAGCACCATTCGCTCTCTCATACAGGGTTACAGCGGAGTAAGACTCATGGGCATCAGGCATCACAACGTACCGCCCAAGGCTCTTGCCCGTCTTCCCTGACAGGAGAAGCAATCTTCCTGCAGGTCGGTTAACATCCTGGCTTGGAAGAGACCGAGGGAATGGTGGCAATCAGAAGCTTCTAACCAATTAAATCAATCAGTTTTAAAAAATACAACGAGAAGTTTTTTCCAAGGGCCAGTACTGCGAGATATTCTGCATGCTTTTTCCCTTGTACTGCTGCCGTTTGGAACTCCCAACCCGTACCTAGCCTTCCACTCTCTCACAGTCTGTTCCAGTTTCAGAGAAATTTGAATACAGGGTTTACCCTTCAGTGACTAGCCAGCAGGACCAGTCAGCTTGCCTTTTCACTCCTCCACCAGCTTCACACTGGTCCATGATTTCATATTAAATAGGGCTTTTAGGGATGCTTTTCAGTGACACTGAACTAGCCAGTTGGACCACTTCAAGATGAATTGGATTGATCCTCAGGTGTTTTAACTAGCATTTGGCCAGCGGACTGCTCTTTAGGGAGAATGCTGGAATACAAACTTGTCCCCCTCTACATTCTTCATATTTTCCTTGTAGCCCACACATCAAGTCGCCCTTTGGCCCTTGTGTTAGGCGAATTTTCATTACAACCAAACAATAAAAACAATAGAATAACCAATAATGATAATAAAAAAACAGATTAAAACAAATATGCAAGAAAAAGTGTTTGATCAATATGCAAACTGCTTATCAAACATTGTTTTGATGCCAGTATAAATGTATGTATTACAATTTTTACAGTGTGGGCAATGACAGATTTCAGTCCACATACTTTGGTTACTTAAACAGTACAGTGATCTGGACTAAGTTGTAATGCCGACGAATCCCTGTGCCCGTCAGCATTTTGCGTCATCCATTTCAATCGTTCCTTATATCCCGGGATATACTTATTTTTAATTGATTAAAAGATATGGATACATAGAACTTAAAGCTAAGCTCTTTGCCTGGTGTACGTTTTCCATTTTACCCATAACGCTTAACGCACAGCAGGCATGTAGATTTCAGCCTTGTACTTCATGCAGTAAAAATATGACTGGCTGTACAAACCTCTTCAGTGAGTCGAGTGTCCCCACCATGTGCGACCACAAAGTCTGGTACCCCGTCCCCATTCAGGTCTGGTACCACTTGTCCCTGGTAGTAGTTGAAGTGAGGGTTAGTGACATCTGGATCAGCTGACCAGAGCCTCTTGCCTTGAACAGACAGATTGTATTCAGAACATTTCAGATAACAGTTCATTCACCTCCCATACTCCACTCGATAAGATAGTGACTGAACCTCCATGGGCTCTGATGAGATTGGTGCTGTGCCTGTTGCCAGTAAGCATGGCAGGCAGATAATGGAAAAGTGCCTTTGATGACACAAGCATGGAACTTGGCACATAGTCATGGGAAAAATATATTCAGCTATAGGGCCATCGCATATGTGTCCTTTTAAAAAACATAGGTAGAATGACAAGCAATTTTCTACATTTCTACAACGGCTGCCATTGCTCTTTATTCTACCTATAATCTTTTCAAAAGACAATTCTGCGATGGCACTATAGCGCGATATCTTTCTCATGAAATATTCTGACTGTGTGCCAAACTCCAAATTTGTCATTCATTCTAGAGAGTGGATTCGTTTTGTATAAAAAGAAACCAGGTAAAGCTTTCTCAAACTTGTCTTTCATTAAATGTTTTTTTCTTTCTTTTGTTGTCATTTATTTAAGTATTTATCTTCATTTTAAATTTTTGCTTAATAGTACATCCAATGTTTGCTTGTATCGTACTACTTTTTAATACAATTACACTGGGCGGCTTGTTCAGCGTGTTTTAGTGAAGTATTATCGTTGAGTCGTAATCGGGGCTCAAAATTGTAAATGTTCCGCCCAAATTGTGTGCCTTGCCATCTCTGTAGCTGTACAAAATTGAAATTCAATAGCAACACTCATCATGTGATGAATTTGTCCACTCACGCTGGGGCTAGCTCGCCTCTTACCTTTGATTGGGTCAATGCCGTGTAGCGTAGCCATACGTCCAGCAACTATACAATCCATGTGACCGTCCCCATTAATGTCTAGCTTTCCGCACTGTATGGCGAACACTTCAATATGTGTTCCTACGTCCCACAGGGTAGAACCGTCTCGACCGTCCAAGGCAAGCACTCTGCCTGCACAGGGGTACTCCATTCCTAAAATAAGAATTTACTTATTTGTTTTTTTAAGGCTACTCATCTATTAACACCTTAAAGTCACATGTGGTTACTGTCTACCACACTCGCCACTTTACAAAATTACGGTCAACCGTGTGAAGTCTGCGTCACTACACTATGTACACACAGGGACATTGACTCCCAAAAGGGATCCAAGACGGATTATTGTGATGATAACGTCAGGCGAGTTGGATCAATAAACATCTTCATTGTTACTATTGTTGCTACGAAACAAAGGGACCCTCAAAGGTCACAAGCACTGTGACCCGTCGGACTGAAGATATCCGTTTAAAGAAGGTGTTGAAGAAATATCAGTTTGAGATGGGGGAGAAAAGTGGGCTTCCAACTTACCGATTTTTTTACAATAGTCTGGTCCCCCCATGACGTCTGGTAATGATGTAGTAGGAGAAGCACCTAGTATGATATCCTGTATCCCATCTAGATTGACATCGTATAATCTTATAGCAGTCTCTGTGGCTAATGGTGAGTAGAGATGAGAGAGAGAAAAAAACAGAAGAGGAATTAAAACAGTCACTGGGGGATTTGTCACTTTTGGCACCCCCACCCCCACCCCCACCCCCACCCCCAGCCTACAGCAGTGTTGTAACCAACTCATTTTGTCTCAACCCAAGTCAAGTCACAAGTCAAATTTTCACAGCTCATGTCAAGTCACAAGTCCTTTTTGCCCAAGTCAAGTCAGGTTGCAAGTTACAAAAACTGGCGACTCGAGTCAGACTTGAGTCCAAGCTATCTCCAACCCTAACTACCCTTATTTTTATCCAAAAACTTGAGCCCTGAACGTATGTTAGAAATAAAGTGAGTTGCCTTTAGTTATTTTCTGTTTCCATACGGTGGTGGTGTATATCATTTCATTGATGGAATTGTTAAAGGTCAATTGTTAACACGTACAATAGTTAAAAAGTGACGAGCTCCAGTTTTTCTCATTCAGTTTATTCCTGAAACCAGATCCAGCCATGTAGATTCCGCCAAGTACAAAGACAACACAAACGATCAAGATCAGCAGAACTACCAGGCGAAAGAGGCCGGGGGAGCATCCTGTCTTCCGCCGGCCGACCCGGCCACCCCGAGTGTCCTTGTAAAACTCAATCTCCTCCTGGGAGTCATAGCCGTTCTTTGTCGACAGGAGCGGCCCTTTCTGACCAAGATCTCCGAGTTCAAAGAGGGTGTTGTCTTCGTCGAGTTCCTTGTGGTTGATGTCGGTGGACTCTGTCAGGTAGAAGGTGTCCAGAGGGAGACGCTGGTAGCGTGGTCTGGAACGGGAGCCACCTTGAGAGATGAAATGAGTTATGGGCACGATGGATGATTATGAATTAAAAAAGGTCAATTGGAAATGCAAGCGTCTCTAAACACATTAATTGGAATTTACCCCTTGATCAAAGGAGTAACTGATCCCCCCCCCAAAAAAAAAGCATTTGCAAAATTCTTCAAAATAATAAATAAGAGTGCTTTTTGTGTATTCACCCAGCCCCTTGATTAGAAACCTTGCCCCCCCCAAATAAACAAAAAAGAGATTGAAAGAAATGCACAAATGAATGGTTCGATACACAAAACACCCCCCCCCACCTGAAATTATGTTTCCCCCCCCCCCCACTTTCCCAACCCCCCACATGAAAATGTCTGGTTATGCCAGCGGCCTGGTCCTGTGAAATATGAGCTGAAATAGTGTGTCTATTGTCACTGGACCTCCAGCTGAAAGGCACAATGTTATCGTAAAGGTGACAATGAATAGCACATAAATAACTGTGAATATTTTGCGCAGACTCATTTAATGCTGCAACTATCAAATTTCAAAGACTACTAAGTTTTTTTTAGTTTTTTTTAAAGACAGTTAATGAAAGTCCCTTCCCTTCAAACTGCAATGTTTTAACAAATGTTTTTGGTTAAAGAGATTTTGACTTCTCCAGTCATGACTATCAATTATCAATAATTCCTGTAATTCATAAGCCTGTATTCTATGTACTGTCAGTTACTGAAATCAAACTCAACTATGATTATGAGATATGATTGCAGGTGTGTGGTGGCTAGAAGATAATTTTATATTATTTGATTTGTAGCCCCACCCCCTCAGCTCAGTCTTGAAGATAAATTGCATGTTTTGGAGTTTTGATTTGAAGGATTCCATGGAAGTAGCTTAAAGGTCATTCAAGGCTACCTATGTCTCACTCAGTCAATCTCAATGAACTGATTTTAGTAATATAGTTTTTGACCACGGTAAGCACATACAAAACAAGGTTTGTGTATTTATTTATATGGGTAAATCATACTTTATCATAGTAATTTCCCATGAATATGAATGATGCTTACCTCTGGCTACCTAAGTAACTAACAGTTTTAACACAGTTTAAAAAAATTGTGAAAAGAAAGGTGAAAATGTGGCAGTGGAATCATCATGGATGTAGAGGGAGTCAGATAGGCTACATCGTCTAAATCTAATCTACTCTTATTCTTAATCATGGCGTTTACTGAACACTTTTGTTAGCCTTACTCAATTTTGTTTACCATCATGCTGTAGTGTGTGTTTATTGGTGTTTACAAACTTCACTGATTTTAACTTACCATTAAAAAAGGATCCCATTCTTGTGATTCGTAGGCACCTCTACTCTATTATCTATAAAATAAGTTTCCAGGTGCATTTATACACACAGCTCATAAATGCTTTTAAAACTACGACTATACTGCATAGTGCATTTAAATTAATCAACTTTCTACAGTCAAGTCTGATGATTAGACCACCAATGTTAGACCAGTCGGAGTCGGACTGGAATCTTAGGGAAATCAACACAAATGTTATCCGATTGTCGTGGTGTGTGTGTGGGTCAGATTTGTTGGAACGAGAAAACTAGTTTGTTAAACGAGTAAACTGCTGTGTTTCCTTGCGTTCCCTTTACAGCTTTAGTAAATTGCAGACTTGTAGTTTTATGTATTTAACAATTGTTTCCTGTTTACATTGTGTTACCACACTCAAAAGTTACAGTTACACGACGTCGGAAAAATAATTTGTCTATGATACAGTCGGATGATCTAGGTGTTATTACAGAAACACATGTAAGTCCAGGTTTCAGACAAAGTCGACTACTGAATGTTTACCAATAGAGGGCGTACATTTTAGCTGATCGATGTCGATTGCACGTGTGTTCTAGAGAAAAACGAAACTTGCGTTTTTAGTTGTGACTTTTAAGTTTGCTGGTCAATTTTTGTTTTTATTTTGGAAAATTACTTGTTAATTTTGTAAACTGTAAATTCGTAAATTCAACCATGGAATTACAGTGTACTTTAGTGTGACTGCAACGGAAACTGAATAAATACGCAAATACTAAATTGATGTGAGTTCAAGCCCCCCCCCCCCCCTAAGGGAAGTAACAATTGTCACCAAAAGGAGCCGCTAAATGCATTAGGGGTGTAGATGGGAGGGATACCTCACACACCGCGAAAACCGCTGTACTGGGCCCAATTTTCATAGACTGTCAGCAATACGCACCGTCCTTGACTTCCTGTTTAGTTTTGCTATTAAAGCAGAATGCCGTGAAGCTTGACTTTTCTGCTTCAGCCTTGTTCTTTAAGTGGCGATACGAAACAAAAGCAACTGAATGAAAATACCACACAGAGTAGATGACTGATAATAATTAAGATCTTTAATGACCTGTAATTTTTTTCTTCCATCGTTTGTAATTGTGTGCTTAAATAAAACCCACATTCTCAAAAACAAACAGTAGGCCTAACCTGACACAAAATTACGAGAAACGTTTTCTTCTACTACCTGAACAGAGTTAAAACATCCATAAACACAACTTTAAGAAACCATTGTTGAAAGCAACAAAATTAATTTTAAAAACTTTTTTTTTTTTTTATCCCATCCGAGAGACCACACTTGTTTTCACTCTGAAACAACACCCTTAGCCTACAACTGGTGACACACTGGCTTAATATAAACTATACAATGCCGAGCGACTTTGTATGTTTAACAAAAGTACTTTCCCGAAACAGAGGAAAACGTCTCCCGGGTGCATGAATTTTAAGGGAATGTCCCGTGTTACTAATTTGTATAGTTCACTTTTAGTCAAAATTAGTTTGACAGTCCTCCGGATAACTATTGAGAAAATAATTAGCTGTTGCAAACTGCTTACCAGCCAAAAGAACCTATGGAATACATGCAAAAAAAAATAGTTAGGCCTAATGGCCCGACGTTTATACCTGTGGATTATGTTTTGTGTTGTCATTATCTTGGATTTGACTCTGCTAGGATCGAAACGTCAGACCATTAACTACTTTTTGACACTATTTTTAGACAAAGTTTTGGTTTACAAACATGCACTTTTACCAAGTTCGGAAAGTTTCTAAATATTTTTTATTATGGGATATATGGGAGCCCAAAACTGACGAGGTTTCGATGCCAGCATGTAAGGGAAGTTGTTTAGATGACCTACACCGTAAGCCGAAATATTCTGACTAGAACTGTGTCCTAAAAGTATGACTAAATTAAGAACAATGTATGGTTGTTAAAATCCTGAAACCAAGATTGGAGTGACTGACATGTCCATGTTATTCTCTTGTCGACCTTCTTTTAAAGTAGTTGCCGTAATGCAATAACATTCGGAAATTACTATTATGTCTAAAGAACAAAATTATTCTTTGATAATAATTGAGCTTATTTTAAGAATAAGTTGTATACTATTACTTCAGACCGCAGAACACTGTTGAAGTGCAAGACATTTCTATGATGTTTTCATAGATCTTAAGTATGTACTGTCATTTTTGTCTTGCTCCCGTATTCAATGACATTGGTAAGTACTGACTCTCAAAATGAGGCCAGACTATAAGTTCTTCTTCAAGCCTCAGTTTGTATACATTTATTTAAATGTTGGTAGATGACAAGATGTAATTGCGGCTACTTCTTTAGACTTTCTCATTCTGATCAGCCTAAGAGTTTTTCTCTGGAACTTTGATGACCACCTGTGAAACAGAAAGTATGAACAAGTGAAATTATTGCTATCTCAGGGATTAGTTCAGAACAGTGTTTTTTACAGTTAACATTGGCTGCAGCAATTCTCACTGAACCAAGTATTGCGGCGAGTCTTGGCCGAGCGTGTGTATAAGAGCACCAGACTCAAGCTCTGGTGTTTCTGATCAGCAGAGTGTGCTGCTCGAGTCCCGGTCGTGCGTGGCACTCAGATACTTTACCGTGATTATTGCTTTGCCCTTTGGATGGGACATTAAGCCGTAACCCCGAGTACTAAGATAGGTAGTGCACATTAAAAAAAAACCCACCTGAATTTCAATCATGGGGAAAATATTTAAGGTTAATCCGAGTGTTTCTGGTTCACAAAGCAAGCACCCTTCTTGTTTACAGGTTTCCTCAGGCTTGCGAGCTCCAGCGATTAAGTTCATTTGTGATGCATCATTTAGTGGCTTCATTACCAGAAAAATAGTATAGTAATAATATTTTGGTTTCACCCTTATTACAACGATGTGTGATAAGCACTGTATTAACTCAGTGTTTCTCAGTGAGTCCTGCGATGGGAAACACCACAGGCATGTGGTACTTGCGGGATTCGAACCCACGACCTCTACATTTTAGAGCAGATGTCTTAACCATAGGCCACCCAGAATTGACAAGAGGCCAGTTCGAATCCTGTAATTAGCAGAAGGAACATGGCCCACGGCAACAGTGTTTAATACAATGTAACAAATGCACCCGGGGACGAAAGAATATCTGTTTGGTTTTAATATCCTTACACCAAAGTTTGATATATTCGAAAGAATGTTGAAATAATAACAAATATTTATATAACACCCAAGCAGATCCTTGCCATTTGATTGAAGGATTGTCCGTCACGTGATTGCAAATAAAAGTACTATTGCACGCTACGTCACTCACCGTGCATTTTTCGTTCCATTCATGCATTTTTCGTTCCATCCGAAAAGTACTATTGCACGGTGCGTAAAACATCACTGCGTGCGCGTGTCTTTGGTAATGCAGCAGTGTTACTGATCTACTTGGATGTTATATTATATAAAAAAAATAATGAATGTTTTTCATTCGTGCAACAGTGCGAATATTTGCATTCGTTGAAAGATGGAATGTTCCATTCAACTCGGCTCCGCCTCGTTGAATAGACATTCCATCTTTCAACTCATGAAAATATTCGCACCATTGCACTCATAAACATTCATTATTTGTATAATATACTTCAAAGAACTTTTCTGTCCACGACATTATCCAAAACGATCCCGTGAAAAGCATTATTATTCATGATAGATGTTAATTTGAAAAGGTCGTGGGTTCGAATCCTACCCGAGTGATTTGCCTGTGGATTGTTTTTCCTCTTCACTCGGGAAAGTACTGAGTATACAGTGCTTAATACACATGGATTTAAGAGTAAAAAAACAAATGATAAGATTACATTCATTATATTAATGTTTAAAAAAAACCACCCCAAAACATTAGACAACAACAATTTGTTTTAAAATGAAAATGCTTTAAATAAATAAATTCTTACAGTTTTGATCTCACAGTATTCTTTGAAGCCATCTTCACCTCTGAAAATACATACAATTTAAACAACAACATTGAGATTTAAAGTATTGTGTGAACGATTTTGGGCAAAGTCAGCATCAAACTTTTATAAGTCTCATCAAAGGTTGAAAGATGTTTGATATTGTGTAAAGTAAATTCCACCCACCTTTGTTCCATAAAATAAAAACCGGTTGACTATAAATTTTGGCTAGTCAGCATTTGTTGTTATCATGTGTAGACTTTACTTGTATAATCATTAACAGCATCAATCTTTCAACCATTAATGAAAAAATGACGATCTCCTATATTTAAATAATGTCTGTAGTGACAAGTCGAAGGGCAGTCTATTGTGTAAAAGATTGGCGGAAATCACTCTCAAGTCCAGAGTCAGCAAATGTTGTTATTGATGACCATGAATTGAGACACTCGACGTAGATAAGGTTGTCAAAGTACGAGGGTTGTCGAACTTGCCAACAAATCATTCGCAGTTCATAGTTCAAAAGTAGATTAAAGCTTATAAATTAAACTTATGTTGAACTCCCATAGTTGGTTGACTCAGGTTTAATCTGCATTGTGTTTTTATTCCACAAAATTACATTATCCCATTTGGGTTTTGTTTCAGAAATGTAGATAGTATGATAATATTGGGACAATTAGAACAATTTCAATTCAGGACATGATTTAAAAAACAATGTTTGGGGTTAAACGGAAGTGATATGACGTCTTGCACACGTTTGGATTTTGAGAGGCATTTCGGAAAATTCAGCTTGCAGGAGGTAGGTCAAGGCCTCAGGTTTTGACCATGTGACACAAACAATAACAGTTCATCATAAAGAGGCAATAGTTGTTCATTCAGGCCTCACTTTGGCTCCAATAGTTTCATGAGAGAAAAGGTGATCCCAATTTGAAGTAAGAGCCTAGTTTGTAAACTATAAATCCATGAAGGGCTGGATTTCGTAAAGAGCTAAGATTTATCGTACCCATCAATCAATCATAATTGCTCAGCAAAGTGTGATGTCACGATACAAATCACTATGGTAATTATTGCCAAATCATCTTAAAATGAATCTTTGTGCTTTGTGAAATCGAGCCTTGGGTCTTCTAGTGAGAGAAAGTTCGAACAGTCAGCAACTTCTGACAAGTTTGTCTGACATTGTATTTGTTTTGTTTTTTAGTTTTTTTTAAATAAATACACTTAGTCCTCAGAATAGGTTGAAGATAAGCTGTTGTATGAACATGTTAAAATACCCAAACTGATCAAAGCGTGAGCAAAATATTAACTTATTGAAAAGGTAGAATATACATACCCTTCTCTTCCTATACCAGACATCTTGTAGCCACCGAAAGGAATCATTGGACTGAACAACCCGTAATTGTTAACCCTATGTCAACAATAGAACAAAAACAACAATGAAATTAATAATAAACAAAAATGTGCGTCTCCGGGATTGGTTGAATCTCTAAAAGCATTTTGATGAAATATTTTGAACGGTGCCATTTAACTCTTTGTAATATATTCTATAAAAAAACCACCATATTTTTTTAATCTGGAATTTTATTTACTTAAAACACACTCACACACACAAATGAGGAAGAAACGGGATTTGCTATGGGTCGTGGGCGCTATATCACCCATCATGAGTTTTTTTAAAACTGTTGTTTTTAATGAAAATCTCATTGAGTTTACAATGAATAGACAAAACAAATTAACTTACCAAATGAGTCCAGCTCTTATGGTGTTCGCAACAGTGAAAGCTTTGTTAAGATCTTTTGTGAACACTGCCCCGGCCAGTCCGTAGGTTGTTTTGTTTGCACGCTCGGTCACTTCCTCCAAGGTCTTAAACTTCAAGATCTGCTGCACGGGCCCAAAAATCTGGCGACAAACAAACAAACAAACCAACAAACACCCAAATAAACAAACAAACAAACAAAAAAGGTCTCACTGAGTAATAAATTTTGATACAAATTTGACTTAATTCACTGTTGCTCGATCCATTGAATATATTAAAACAAGTTCCACCTCACCAGATGACCTAAATTCCAATTATAAACATTATAGCAGAAATAACGAATTGCACCATTTTGCAGTTTGCTTACGGTCCACGATGTAGAACCACACTTTTTACTCCACAAAATGGCGGACCGTATGTTCGGCTGGTTGTTTTGCAGGGGGCAAATTTATGTTATTGTTTTTTTTATCACTAGGCCTGTTCACTAATTACAACACTCTGTGTTTGGTTTGGTGTATTATAGCAGAAATAACGAATTGCACCATTTTGCAGTTTGCTTACGGTCCGCGATGTAGAATCACATTTTTTACTCCACAAAATGGCGGACCGTATGTTCGGCTGGTTGTTTTGCAGGGGGCAAATTTATGTTGTTGTTTTTTTTATCACTAGGCCTGTTCACTAATTACAACACTCTGTATTTGGTTTGGTGCATGATGAACAACTCTTAAAAGGGATAAAGAGCAATTCCAAACTGCAAAATTTCGTGAGTGAGATTCGAAGGCAATTTATTTCTTGAAACCATTAACATTGATTTGTTAGGCCCATCAATTTGTGTGTTATCAGTAAGCCTACTCGTGTTAAATCAGATAAAAAAGAGCCATAATTTCTTGATAAACATTATGAAATTCAAAGCTAAAAACAAAAAATTGCGTAATAACATTATGTAATGTCTGGCATTGAATTTTTTGATTCTCGTTCTACCTCTTCTTTGGCTATTCTCATATGATCCTGTACATCAGAGAAGACCGTACTCTCCACAAAGTAACCTTCGGTACCGAGGCGTTTACCCCCACACTGAAGTGTAGCCCCCTCAGACTTGCCACTATCAATCAGCTCTAAGACCTTGTCCAGCTGCTCCTGGTCAATCTAAGAAATCAAAAGGACAAAGACGTAACAACTAGGCTGAGCCACAATGTCACCATTTTTTTTCTTCGTTTTTTAAATCTTTTTTTGGCTATGGCCATCCTGACCAGAAGGACCGAATATAGTTTCTGACGTAACATTGACCAAAACCATTGCCGAGATCATAACAAAGCACAAACAAAATGAGGCTCACTGGGTCACGGTCACCGTCCAAATACCATGTTACATGTATCGATCTGTCACTGGTGTCCTGTTTGCTTCGACAATTTATAAGCACTATTTTTTCCTCCGTGAACTTGGGCCCTGCACAGAAAGAGTTCGTGATGTATAGTACATCTCTTGAAAACTATTATTATCCCCCAAAATACTGCCTTTAAAAAATATGTTCACGTGAACTTAGTCTTTATAATTGTATTGAAAGCATTAAAGATATTTTCCATCTATCCAGTTACGTTGAAAAAGAGGCCGCGGCAAAACTGAACTCGCAAAAAACTCTCAACTCTAATGACCGAAGCTTAATTAAGCACGTTTCGAGGCCGATGTAGGTATAGCCAAAATGCGCCCCGGGTAACTCAGTGTTGAGGCTCAGTATACGTTTCGAAGCATCGTATTTTGTGAGTGATTTCACACTACCAGAGTTTGTAGCTCACCTGCGGTCCACCCTCGGTGCCTTCACAGGTTGGATCTCCGACCTTTCTCTTCATGGCCCTCGCTTTGCTCTTCTTCACAAACTCGTCATAGATGTCTTCTTGGACGAAGGTCCTCGTGCCAGCACAACATACCTGGCCAGAGTGGGTGAAGATACCCTTGTGACTGACCTCCACTGCGTGATCCACTACAAACAACATTTCAATTTAACAATTTGATATACCTCCATAGTTGAAAATGTATGAATAATTTCAACCTGCATGCCTATAACACACCAATAGTTCATAACCAAGGTTTAAACCTGTTACCTGTTTAGGAATTGGGGCTACTTAAAAAACTTAATAACCAATAATTTGCAATTGTCGCAAGAACAGTTGGAAGGAGAAAATAAGAGCAACTTCCAATTTATCTTGCTTGTACTCATTTTGACAATCTTCTTGAAAAACTACAATGAGGTTGTTTTTAACATACTCTTAAAAAATTACCTTTTCACAATAGTGCAAAAAGTGGGTTTCATTTTCTTTTAACTAAAAAAGATATACCTAATTACAATATAATGACACCTTAAAAAATGAATTAATGAATGAATCGATAAATCATTAGTTTATACGCGTGTGCCATATTTTGTCATTGTTATTTTATTAGTTTCTATTGATAATTGTCATTGTTGTTGTGTGTGGGTTTTTTTCATTCATCGAGTTTTTGATTAATTTCTCTGGATTAGTTAATTGTTTATGTTGTACTCTACTTTGTTCATCTGATGAGTTTATTGAATAAATGAAGCTGCATAGCTTCAATGCACGAGAAGAAAACATAAATGTATATTATATTTTGTAAGTCTACATTTGTTTTGGTACATCACTTCTTCCAAAGTGAATACACGTGACTTTGACATGAATCAAATTGTGTGCGAATCTGTGAGGAAAATTGATCGACTTACTGTCACAATCAGCGAAGACAACATTGGGACTTTTCCCTCCCAGCTCGAGGTGCACCTTCTTCAAGTTGCTGTCAGCCCCGGCTCGCTGAATGATACGTCCAACCTAAGCAATGTCAGAGTCCAGCGAATACAGTAAAATGTAACTACCTTGAGTTAGTGGCCATGGAAATAAGTAGGGGTCCATAATCCCCACTGGAAATCATTTCCCCCTAGAATACCTCTCCTCAATTGACCCATGTTTACCCTAAACAAAGATGCAAGTCTGGTGTCTTGGTGAACTGAATTTGTTCAATGCCAATGAGTAACTGAAGCCAGCCTTTAAAATGTTTGTTATTAACGTTCTGTTTGTTCACATATTTCTTGCAAGTAAGAAGATTAATTTGGGTCAACCTACTCTTCTACACTCTAAAAACGCCTGGGTCAGAATTTACCTAAAGGTCACAGGGCCTGGCCTATGTCGTGACCCGGAAACTGATTTTTAAAAACTAAACAAGATTTTAGCTGTAATTCTGCTTAAGTTTGACCCATTTCTGGGTCATTTTGACACTGACTCCGGGTCACACTGACCCAGAAATTGGTCGGGCCTCCTAGGACCCGAATTCCTCACCGGGAAGTTTTAAGAGTAATAATGATTTCTTCCTTTAAAACTATGGCCTGTTTTTCAAGAAAGATTTTGCTGTGCAAAGTAATTTATAAAAATAAAATACTCGATGAAATTTATCTCAAGGACGTTGAAGGGGAAGAGAAGGTCACAGGTCGATCTTTACCTCAGTTGACCCCGTGAAGGTCACCATGTCAACATCCATACTCTCTGTCAGACCTGCTCCAGCGGTTGGTCCATACCCGGGCACAATGTTGATAACACCTGGTGGGAACCCAGCCTAGACCCCGAAAGAACAATTCATTAAAACAAAAGATTTTCAATTCGAAGAGAAGATAGAAGTACCTTGTTGAGTACTGTACCTGGAGATTGCAGGTATAATTTATTTTATTTTATAGTCCTGCTGTAGTTTATTTACATTGTCAGTTCAACAATTTATTCTTGTCTGTTATTTTTATATACGTCATTTGGTTCTGGAACCCAAATCTACGCCTTGAATGGCTCTTCAAAAATCCTTCAACCCTCCGCAGTTAAATTTATTAGGTTTTGATGTGTACTTTATTTTCTCTGTGTTTTTTTTTATATCACATTTCTGGCATGACACAAATTAAGTTACCTCTTTCACGAGTGAAGCAATGTAGAGTGCAGTCAGGGGTGTCTGTTCAGCTGGTTTGATGACGACACAGTTCCCTACAGTCAGGCAGCAAGCCAGCTTAGCACCCATTAATAAGGACGGGAAGTTCCATGGGATGATGGCGCCGACCACACCCACAGGCTCGTAGCGAGAGTAGCAAAAATAATCACCATCTGATTGATTGAAATGGAGCAAAAACAGAAACCATCAGGGATAAGACCCCCTACGTGTGACGTCACAAGCCCAAAACCAGTCCTCTCACTGAGGTCAACGAAGAGCTATCAATGGCTTTAGAGTCCCTAGAGTCGTGCGCAGTCTAGGGCAACTTCTACTTCTACTTCTGCGTGGTACTCGGCAATGTCCGTAACTCAGGATATAACGCCATGAAGGGGATCCCTGAAATTATGGCAACCTCGTGCCCAGTGGTGTACGATCTTGCCGCGCCGTATTTTTTTCTTTCCCAGAATGCCTTGCTCCATCAAACCACCCGGAATTGTGACTTTGAAATATCTTGGATATTTTAATTAGTCCAGTGGATGATCCGTTCCATCATTGGGCCTGTAAAATCAGTGCCTGTCTTTATCCTTGCGGAAAAAGACAGGGGACCAGTCTCAAAAGGAGGCAGATCATTGGGCGATAGCTGTTCTTTGTGCGTACAAACGTGCGCGTGACCTCAGCGTACACGTAGCGTTATGCAAGGGGTCTATTGCGTCAAAAAATACGTGAAATTTTACACGCGCGTACCAATAAGCGCCCGACAAGCGCCCTACAAGCGCTCGAAATTTGTTAACAAGCGTGCATGCAAAGCAGCAACTTTTGGTGAGCCAATCAACGTTGATTTTTAGTGTTTCCCTTCCATGATTTTTTTAAAATATTATATTATTATTATGGTTAGTAACAAGAGGTATCGATATGGCGCGCTGCCCCCCCCCAAAAAAAAAAAAAAAAATCACCCACTTTATCGTTCCAAAGCATTTCTTATGGCAGAAACTTACAATCCTGAGAGGACCTGTAGTCTTTGAAAATTGTGTATATATGTAAAACTTTTCTTGCACAAATCCTCAAAGAAAAACTAGCCCAATGCAACTCCTATGGGCTTCTGGTAATCAGTGTAGGCGTTGCTTACGGTGGACTTACGTCACAGTTATGATAGAAGCACCTTCATCTACGTATAATAGGCTGGAAACAAAGAACAACTTTATAGTTGTAAAAATGAGGTTTTTCCACTCACCTAGAGGGATAACTTTTCCGTGCAGCTTGTCTGCATATCCAGCACCATAACGTAAGAAACTGACGCAGCCCATCACGTTAGCCGTTGCTAACTCAACAGTCATGCCATTGTCCATAACCTCCAAGTCCTACATCCATTTAGAATTAAATATCAAAATATGAAGACGAACAAGTTAGGCTAGAAAATATAGGCCCAATTGTTTTGGCGGAACTGATATTAGTTTCAAGTTAAGCTTCAGTAAGATGTTGCTAAAACAAATAAAAATTTGTTTTACTTTTATTTTTAAAAACCTTTTTTTATTATTTTTACGTCAATCAATTTTATTGTGTTACAGCTAAAACAATATTTCTGTCTCTTTGTTATGTTGTCATATGTACACACACACACACACACAAGTGTGTAAACACCTCCAATCGGGGACCTCCTATTGTCCCTCTTTTGTTTGGACTTTAACTTTTTGGCAACAGCTCCCATTGGTTTTGTACACAATTTCCAACTGGGGACCTTTACCCAACCGGGGACCCTATTGTCCTCTTTTGTTATAGGTCCCCGGTTTGAATGTGAAAACAAACTCACACACACACACACATATAATTTGAAATGCACTTTTTGTTTTTCGTGTCTAAAAACACATTGAATTGGTTTACGCCCTTGTAACCACGTGCAAACAATTATATACAAACACACATTAACACGTATCTAGCATAAAGTAGTACAGTGTGTCAAGTGAAGCCATTTTGGGGGGTTGACCCTCCAGTGAGATCGAGGTTAAATTGGCTAACACTGCCCCCATCACCAGGGCTCATCAGTCTCGGGTCATTTGTACGTAATAGGGCCCTTTCCGAAACCATGACTTCATATATTGGTCCCGGTCTAAGCTCCGACCACCACGCCTACCCAAAAAGTGCTCGTTTCAAAATGACTGATGGTGGAGCCTGATTAGCCTGAGCCCAAGCCCAAGCAGCGGATTCGAAAAAGGTTCATGAATATCATACCCTGAGGTATTCCACATCTCGCTCGATCAAGCCGGCCAATTTGTTCATGAGAGCTGCTCTTCCAGTTGCATCCATGCGTCGCCATGGTGATCCCAACTTGAAGGCATCCTGGGCTGCTTTAATCGCCTTGTTAATATCAGCCTGTTGAGAAAACAATGATAACTTACATTTATTTAGAGACAATCGCAGTTCCCATTGTAATGACAAGGTCTTTCAACCAGTTCAAAAAACAAATTTGACGGTCTTGCAACATTTATTGACCTCACAACTTTCATATTTGTAAATGACAGGTGTAATTTTCAGAAACTGTCAAAACTTTGTAGAATCAGATTAAAGATAAAGGGTCATAGATCGGTTTGTCAAAAATCCTGGTTTAAAGACAAAATTGTAACGAAAGATTCACTAAAAGTCACGTGTGAAAGTTTCAGCTGAAATACAGTGTCTACTTGCTGAGAAAACAGCAAAAAACTGTCACGGTATTGTCACCGGCGTCGAACCCATCCACATTTAGCGAGGTGACAGCGGGGTACCAACCACATCTCTGGCCGCAGCATTCGCAAACGGACACCAACCATCATAAATCTGAGAAACGATTTCAATTTTCAACTCTCAAGTAATTTTTGCGCAAGTCAAGTCAAGTCGCAAGTCAATGAACATGGCAACTCGAGTCTGACTCGAGTCCAAGTCAGCAACTCGAGTCAACAACACTGAAAGCTAATAGCAATACAATATATATATATATATAAAATACCGAACATCCCAGTGATTCCCATTTCCATGTTTTTGTTTTACCTTGTCTCCTTCCTGTATATCTGCTGTCTTCTTCCCTGTGGTCGGGTTAATCGTTGGGAATTTCTTACCGCTCACTGAGTCCACAAACTCATTGTTGATGAAGATCTTCAATGCAAAGAATAGTGTTTCAAAAATGTGATTTTCAAAATGAAACTATCAATCAACGTTGCTTGAATGTTAGTGTAAACACTAATTTATTGTACAGATCTACGCTGTCCGGGTAATGTTCAATTTGGCGTATGTCCCGGGGTGTTCCTTCAGCAGAAGGGAAGGACGTATCGAAAGTGTGACTGGTTTTAAAAAACTAGACATGGTTTTAAAATGGTGAGTATGGAACCCTGGGGGACTTGTTTGGTCGCAACGTCCCTGTAGTACGTTGTCTTGTTTGTTTTGCTCTTCTTCTTTTTTCAAGGATTGATCAAAGTGTGATTGTTAACATCGACAGGTATTGCCTTTATAGATTGGTTTTCATGCACCATTGACAGTACCGATTTTGTACATCACAAAGGATGCTGGCAGAGTTTCCTGCAAACAAATCACCGATCCTGTGTTGATCAACATCCCCTCAAGGACGCGTGGCATGGCGCAGTATACATGTATATGATATCATGGCATATAATGAGCTGACCAAAGTGTGTGCGATGTGGTTATAAGGCAATGGAAATATCAAAACATGCCAGCATATGTAATGCCGACAATGTCTCTTCGTGGGGTACTAAAGAAAGGGCTTAATTCACACCCCATAAGCCATTTTGAGATATGGTGGACACAATGCTATGACGCTATTTGGTTTGGGTAAACTTGTCTGTCTACACCCAAACCAAACAGTGCACTCCTATATAGTGTTCATCATACCTCAAAAAGGCTTAGCATGAGAGGCAACCAAAAGGCTGCCTGGGTGGGGCGTGGCACAAGGCGTAATAACATTAAAAACAAAGCAAACAATGTACTTTTATTTAACTTCATATATTGTCATGTATCGCAACTTACCTGTGTGTATTTGACAGCTGGTGGGGCCATGTTGTGCTTTGTGGGGGGTTCGACTCTGATTCTAAGTGCGGGCTGAGCGTGTTGTTTTCGATGGTGGCACGGCTTGTCGGGTGCGAAATGGATCGAATGTGTGGAAGGCCAACAGTATTTATATGACAAATTTTATCAACACTAAAATCGCTGAATCACTAGATTTGTCCAGTCAGTTGCGTCTGTGTTTGCACAGTTACGTTCTTACAATAATACAAAGATAACCCTTATTGACAGTAGACTTTTAAAGGTCTGTCAGCGAAACGGCCCTCTCGCAACTATTATACGACCTGATAGTATAGTTTGTGCACGGCCTATGGGCGCTTAAGCCGGTTCCGCACGGAAGCATCTGATTTGTCAAATTTCGTCAAATCTAGAATATTGTTCAAACACAGGCCTACATGTGCATGAATATGAACATTACATTGTGTACTGAGGATATGGAGTCATCCATATGGAGAAATGAACTTGATCATCATCCACGGTAACTCACACGGTGATTAAAACGTGTGAGGCCCATAAAGTATAGGGTATGCATAGCTAATTATAAAGACAGAATTTACAGCATTTTTGTGACTGAAAGCTGTTCTGTAACTTCATTGAACAAGATTGTTGTTATCCGTACAATCATAAACATATCGGTTGACGGACTAAGCAGACATTTACCGTAGGTATTATCAAATCATATTTATGAGGCAAGGGACAAATCTTGAACAGATAGATAGTACATGTGCCAAAAAATACGTATTATTGATAACAAATAATAGGCCTACATTGCTGAAGCAGTTAGTCTAACAGCACGAGGCTCATTTTAAAAATGCTCTCAGACTAAAAAAAATCAGTGTATTTACAGTGTTTGAAAATATTGCCACCCTCAGTTAAAATGGACGCGTCCAGGCAGTCTCATTGGCCGCCACGCCAATCGTAACAATTACTACTTTATACAAACGTGCAAAAATGAATACGCCCAACTATCGGGTTATGTAATAGTAGGTGGAGAGCAGTAGTCTCGCGCGGAGCAGCAGTCTCGCGAGATAGTTGTGAGAGAGACGTTTCGCTATAGTATCACCGTGTCAGACATCGAACGACTTGTTCATAATTCTATATTGACAGTGGTTAAGAGCTCAAGGTCTAATTTTCTCAGTACGGATCGTTTTTTGGTTTTTTTTAAGAACCGGGCCATCAGCTACAATGCCGAGTAAGTCACATTGTTGCTAGTGCTGGTAATCCGCTGTAACTTTTGGCTGACTCAACAATTAATGTTTTGTTAAGTAAACAACTTAAGTATGGAAATCATGGGGCCAGGGTAAAGTTTCAAACGTACCAAATTGTGCAACGACCCTGTCAATTGGATCGATGGGCTCTGTAACAAAACACGCAGTCTTGTCAGTATGATTTGAAACTTTGCTTGGTAGAGAAATAATTGCGGTAACATGTGTAGGATTTGAAACTTTGCATGGTGGAGATCCAATCTTGTGCGTTTTTTTCTTGTAACACCATAATATGATTTTTAAACTTTACATGGCGGAGATACAATCTAGAGAGGTTTGTGGTAGCACCATGTACATGAGTAGGATTTGGAACTTTGCGTGGTTGAGAAACAATCTAGGCAGTAAACACCATGCATAAGAGAGAACTTGCCGGTGTGCAGACGACAGTGGCACAATCATGTAAACCCATTGTGACCGCGACAACGTGCTGTCAAGTCTCCCAGATCGCTTTATACTTTTGGTTGAGCATATTTTTTTCTGCTATAGTAAGCACACACAAAAACTGCTTACCGGTAAACAGCTTATTTAAATTGGGCCAAGATGTTCAGGAATGTGGTAGGTAGCACGGTTAATGGTCACTGTGATTGGTCTTCAAGTTTCACACATTGGCCAATCACCGTGTACGAGTAGGCCTTTATACGCGGGCAGCAGGCACACCACCAGACAAATTCCTGGTCTTGCATGTAACCATGAGGACTGTGCATCACATTTAGCCTACCTCTCAATTCAATTCAATAAACATTTATTCCATGATGTCAGTTACAAAGACACGTATAGGTTATTTACAATTACATTGTTAAGTAAGTGTGAATAATGAATGTCACAATAAACAAAAAAACAAAAAAAAATCTGTAATAAATAGAGTTGAATTTGATCAGGAAAGTCCTTTTAAGTTCCCCTCTTTTTTCATACTTTAAGAGTGAAATTGTAGGGGGGAAAACAATGTTAACCGCTGGGGCCCAGAGTATACTGTAATTGTTATCTGTACAAAGAAACAATTATTTTACTATATACACATATCATCCCATGGCCTGCTGAAAATGATAAGGCGGTCTGCAAACTGCACGTGCACATCAAAGTTCACGGTATAATGCTATGTTACTATCGAATTCCAATCGGCAGAACAAACAGGCGGAAATAAAAATGGCCGAAATAAAACGTTGGATCGACACTAATTTCTGATACCAATACATGCAAACGAGAACGTTTGATTAATCCTGCATGCGGCACAGCTGACTGTTTAAGGGTAAGTCTTAAGATGAGAATTTCGAAGGATTCCACGTTTTTCTTTAAGCCCCTGTATGTATTGTCTCCTGATAAAAACCATAGCGCAAACAAAGCTGCTCAGACAACTCCCACCTTGTATTAGGGGCGGGGCAGCCTTGACCATGCATACCGACCGATGAGCCGATGTACCCGATGAACCGTTTGCCGTTGAGCCACCGGTCGTACGGAATTCCGTTACTGGTCGAACTCTTTCTAGCCAGTGGCAGTAACGTAAGCAGACATGTTCATATTGGGGGGGGGGGGGGAGGGTGAAAGTGGGGGCAAAAGCTAAATTTGTTTATTTATTTATATATTTATTGTTTGTGGGTTTTTTGGGGGTGGTACAAAGCGACACTGAGCCAAGAAACTGCACTTCCCCTGTCATTGTGCTGTATTACAGACATTCAACGGTTACTTCACCTGTTTATTTACGCACTTACCTACTTCCTCTTATAAAAACAAAAAGTGCAGCTCGTTTGGTATGTTCCACGTGCACCCTTGAGTGAACCCCATCATTCGGGGAACTTCATTGGCTACCCAATTAGAGAACGGTTTCATTTTTAAACTTGCTCTTTTTGTTTAAATATCTCAATTCCTGAACCAAAGATATCGTAGGACATTCCTCCATGTTTTCTTCGGTCATCACTCACTTGAATGTTCCCCGTGGAAACAAAGTTCTGTGTCGAAAAGCTATCAGTGTAGCTGGACAACCAATGAATCTGGTAGTTTATATCTATTTTATAAAGCTCTTAAGACTCACCTCTATCCATGTTACTGTGTATATGATCTTTTGGAATAGCGCCTCAGGCCTAGAAATGTTATTGCTTCTTGAGTATTAACATGGAAGTAGACATGAGTACTAATAACACATGGAATTTCACAACTTTTAGAGCCTATCATTAATTTTGCCTCGTTGTTTTACACGTCACCGTTCTGTTTGCATTTCAAGGACTCTGCGTGTGATATCTTTTTTCGACCAGTTATTAAGATGGGTAACAAACTTGACCATCCTGACGTTCAGCTTTCTTCGGATACGTCTGTGATTGTAACAGGTGGCAACGCAGGTGAGTGTAGCTTCTGTGGTCACCCTATGACTTATGGGGACCTGTATACAATCCAGCCTCGCTACTGTGGGCATTCTGGGGGTGGGGCGGGGGGGGGGGGTTGTCTTGCGGCGAGATTATACACCACTGGGAACGAAGTTGGGCACAAACTATTGTATAGTCCTGAGTGAGCACGGAATGCTCAGGACGCGGGTGGAGGATGGTACTGGGATGGCGCTCCGTAATTTACTGACGAAGGTGGACTGTAGACGTGTCCTGCAATAGACTACTAAAAATGAAGTCATTTCCTTTTTCAATAATCCTCAAATTGGTGAGCAATCATGTCACCTTGTTAGGGTTTTTTCTTTTCTTTTTCCTCGATGCTACAAGCTTGTGACGGTATCGAATGTAAAGCCAAAAATATTTTATGTATTCAACCAACATTTTGCCACTAACGGACTTTGCTGAATATTTAGTACCATCCTCGTTCTTCCAACAGGTATCGGGTATGAGACGGCCAAATCCTTGGCTGCTATGGGCGCCAGGGTTTACATCGCATGCCGCTCCGAAGAAAAGGCCAAAGCAGTGAGTGCGATTTCTTTTTAAACAACTGAGTTATGACCCCTTTAATCTTGAAAGTTCCTCGAAAATAATCTTAAAACAGCTTACCCTATCACCAATTCGCTTACTTTACATTTTCCCTCTTTGTGAACTCCAAGACAATACTGACAGTTATTAGTGCTCTATTATTTCGGTGTAAGCCCAAATATTATTGTTCCCAAGTCATTTTCATCTGTGTATACTTATTGCCTCAGCTTCAATTGTTTAGCCTGGTCTCATTAATGACTAACTGCAGTACTTTTCTCTAAATTTTAAATAAATAATTGATCTATACTTATTTTCCACTGCTTTATTTAATTTGACCTTTTTTTCCTCTTTGTAAATCTTTTCCATTTCACAGTAAGCCTAATTTCGTAATATATTATTTACTTGTTTGATCTATAATCCATTTGTAAGTGATTGTATTCGATATAATTTTTTTTATATGTTTTGACTGTATTTCCTATTTTACTGTGTGTGTGTTTTTTCTTCTAATTTTGAGATGTGTTTATGCAACACGGCTCATTAAAAAAACATTTTTGTTGAATGGGCTATACCGTGTATAAACAAGTTTATAATGAATAAATAAATAAACAAATGAATGAATAAATAAATAAATGAATAAATGAATAAATGAATAAATGAGTAAATAAATAAATGAGGTTTCGAATCATCCTGCTGTTCGAATCATTGTAATAGTTATGCCTTGTGCTACATGTCCTTTTTTAAAGTCATAATAAGGTGCATGGAGCCCAACCTCCGTTTTAATCATTTCATTTTCCCCTTCTCCTTCTGTTCATTCAGGCAATTGAGCGGATGCAGTCAGAACATCATGAGGAAATGCTCAAGAAAAACCCTCCGTCAGAAGAAAAACAGGTAAAGATGATATAAAAGCTCTACACCTACCAGACTGAAAGCTTCACATTAAAAAAAAGAGCGTTGTCAGAATTTACTCTGATCAGGGTCACGTGGTGTTTGACCTATGTTGGGGTCAGTATGACCCGGGGTCATCTGTGTCAAACTGACCCAGAAAAGGATCAAAATTACTCCGAATCCCAGTTGAAATTCATTTTGTAGTCATTGTTATGGCCAGTCTGACCAGGAACTTGGTCACTGCCCACTGGAACCCGGAATCATCCGGGTCACATCTGACCCGGGAGATTTTAGAGGCGTAGTCTGGTGCCGAGCGACTTGGCCGTGGTGTGCTCTAACTTGAAAAGTTGTGTTTCATGTGTTCCTTTGTTCAGACCCAGCCTGATTCGTTGGGCTTGTCCACCGAGAGGGAAAGACCACGTGAGCTTGCAGTGGAGTTTGCCAAGTTGGACCTCTCCTCCTTGCAATCAACCATGGACTTCATCGAAGGGGTTAAGCAGAGGTCAAGTTCTCTGAACATCCTTGTGTGTAATGCGGGTATTGCTTTTATTAAAGAAGGTAAACAACACCGCCCTCTGTATTTGATTTTTAAACTCTGTATATTTATCTGTAACTTTTTCCCATCTAACAAAAAGCCGTAGGCAATAAAATGACTCTTGACAAAAATATGGCACTCGTAGCATGGTTGTTGCTAGAATTCCCCCCTCCCTCCCCAAGAACGCTCCATCCCCATGCATATGAACGGCAGAAAACTTATCAAACGTTCACACTCGGTTTTCTTGAAACACACTTTTGCACTTCGGTCGCTTAAGCCCTTTCTCTGGTAATTTTCCGTTACGTCCTCCTCACGGGCACTCGGCGATTTATACACTTATCTTCAATAAAGATATTTGTGAGAAATTAAAATGGCATAAGGGGACTGACATGACACAGTTGTGGGCTTTTTACACTTCATTCACCTCCAAGTTGTTCTTTGTCCGTTTTTATCCTCTAGAGTACACGGAAGATAAATTTGAGAAACAGTTTCAGGTTAACTACCTCTCTCATCTTCTGATCATCTTCCATCTGTTGCCGCTTCTCCATGCCAGTATCCCGGATGCACGCATAGTTCTGCTCTCCTCTGCCGCACACACTATTTGTGACTTGGACTTCGAGAACATGCAAGGGGGTAGGAAATCTTACAGCAGGTTTAGAGTTTATGGCTCGTCCAAAGGTTACATGGTGAGTTGGGTTCATAGTACTGAAACTAGTCTTGGTCAAGACGCTCCCGTGATAGCGGTTTGTATATGAGAGCGATGTGTGTGAAAAGATACACTCACTAATAAAAAACACGGGAGCGTCTATGGTATTGCAAACTTTTACAATATATTCTTGAACTCAATTTAACATTACTAAGAAACCAGCCAGTGCCGGTGTCACAGGGAAATCTTTCCGCCGGAGATTCTGTCCTCCTATGGGAAATTTACATGGGCTGGGAGGAGGTTGATTCAAAAGAGGGCGCTCTCAGAAGAAGTTTGTACCACAGACATATAATATGTCTGTGGTTTGTACACAGTTTGCCGTATGAGGGGGGGGGGGGGCAGAATCTCTGGGGGACAGGATCTCCTGCCACAGGAATGAATTGTATGCTTTGGTTGATTGGGGCATAAAATTCAAATCTTAAAAAATATTCACAATCAAACTATTTTAAAGTTTGAGATTTTCTGAGACAATCAAATGAATCATTGATGATGACATTACTTTGAGAAAGAAAAAAAAACCACTAGACTAAACTGTAATTTCTTAACTACAGGTCATGGCTGCTCACTTTCTGGCGCGTAGGCTGGAGGGTTCAAAGGTCACCACGTACTCGGTTGATCCAGGAGGTGTGGACACACAAATTGTAGACAACTTCTCTGACTTGAAAGTGATGACCTTTTTAGCGAGAGCATTTGGCAGATTGGGTGAGTGAAAAGTTCAAAAAACTAATTAAAAATAATCATGACATTGGAATATTTTAGAGAAACTCTTATACTAACGATTTCTGGCATACTGAAATTAATGGTTATTGTTTCATGGGGTTAGTTGCTTCCTTTGAGTACTATCTGAATGTGTATTTATTTATTAGTACTATTTTTTTGGCAGGCATTCTTCGCACTCCCAGGGAGGGGGCAGCAACTAGCGTTGTGGCCTGTGTTGACCCAGCTCTAAACGACAGCACAGGAGTATTTCTGAAGAATTGCAAACCTGCAAGTCATTCAAGTTTTTGTGGGTAAGTGACTGTGCTGAATCATTGTCGTAGCCTGGTTCGAGACTTACGAGAAAGGCAAATAATATCGTGAAGGAAAACCAGAAGACTGAAAAACCTGTTTTGATAAATGTTAATTATACACAGACGGTGTTCTGCCTGTAACAAAAATGAAGTTGTTTGATAACAGGACAAAGAGAGATTGAATGGGACGGTTGTTGTGGTACAGTGTCATGCAATGTGGACACAGTATGAGCTCTTTATTATCACTGTTGTCTTTCCATTTCAGGGAGAAATCAAATCAAGAAGCTCTTTGGGTATACAGCCTGCAGTGTCTTGAGCAATACATCAGTGATGCCACCCTCAAGGAGGCTTTCCCAGCAGCAGATCAGGCATTGCTCAGCTTTCCCAAAGATTCAATGCAAGATGAGAAGATAGACGACGTTTCTGCCGAGGCAGGGAAAGAAGGAAACCAAGATGCAATGACAGAGAAAGAGAAGCCAGCAGAGAGAGAAGTTTCAGGCAAGACTTCAGACCAACAGAAGTCGACAGACAGGGATTCTCCCACTAGGACTTTGGAAGATGGAGGAGTGTTATCGGAAGGGAAACTTGAAGATAAACCTGCTTTCAGCGGGAATAAAAATGAGATGCAGCCTCCTCCAGCCAGAGAAAATGAAGACGAGACGAAAAAACAGGTCAGTGAGAAGGAAGAGAAACTGTTGCAACCTGCCAGAGAGAAGGAAGATGTGACACAGCAACCTACCAGAGAAAAAGAAGATGGGACGCGGCAACCTGCCAGAGAGAAGGAAGATGAGATGCAGCAACCTGCTGTTGAGAAGGAAGATAAGACTCAGCAACCTGCTGTTGAGAAGGAAGATGAGACGCAGCAACCTGTTGTTGAGAAGGAAGATGAGACACAGCATCCTGTTGTTGAGAAGAAAGATGAGATGCAGCATCCTGTTGGTGAGAAGGAAGATGAGATGCAGCATCCTGCCAGTGAGATGGAAGATAAGACTCAGCAACCTGCTGTTGAGAAGGAAGATGAGATGCAGCAACCTGTTGTTGAGAAGGAAGATAAGACTCGGCAACCTACTGATGAGAAGGAAGATGAGACGCAGCAACCTGTTGTTGAGAAGGAAGATGAGACACAGCATCCTGTTGTTGAGAAGAAAGATGAGATGCAGCATCCTGCCAGTGAGATGGAAGATAAGACTCAGCAACCTGCTGTTGAGAAGGAAGATGAGATGCAGCAACCTGTTGTTGAGAAGGAAGATGAGACGCAGCAACCTGCTGTTGAGAAGGAAGATGAGACGCAGCAACCTGCTGTTGAGAAGGAAGATAAGACTCAGCAACCTGCCGTTGAGAAGGAAGATGAGATGCAACCTGCAGTTGAGAAGGAAGTTGAGCTGTAGCAACCTGTTGTTGAGAAGGAAGATGAGACACAGCAACCTGTTGTTGAGAAAGAGGAGTTGAAGTAACCAGTTGAGAGGTCAACTAAAAAGGATGAGGAAATGTCATTACAGTGCAGATTTTTTGTATACAAATGTCGTGCCATGAGTTTCCAACTCCCCAGACAAGCAAGTACCGTACCAAAGTGTTTTACTATTATTAACATTGTACCTTGTACCTAGACATCTCGTTCATCCAGAGCAGGAATGTAGCCCTCTGTCAAACTCTTCCATGTTGTTCTTTCCTTAGCCGTTTTGGTCCAGGTCTTTCCAGCACTATTCCCTACTTCGTCTTTCCATCTTTTTATTGGTCAGCCTCTTGATCTTTTTACCTACTGGGTTGCCATTATGTGGTTCTGATTGTCCATCTCTTATCTGTCATCCTTGCTACGTGTCCGATGCCCATTCCAGTTTCATTTTGTAGACATATTTTGTGATTTCTGTCACTTTTGTTTTGTCTCTGATTGTTTGGTTAGGTATCCGGTGTGTTTAATAGTATAATCCCTTGCATTATTATTTTCATTATCCTCCGAGTGGTAACCAGTTTATTATGTGTACATTGTACATTGTAATGATTAGTCATTTCCAATGTTTGGCATCCATAAGATATCATTGGAAGTACGCATTGATCAAGCACTTTTTTCTTTAGCAACATTGGTAGTTTTGGGGTCCTGGAAGTTTTCTCTGTACCTCCTGAAAACACCCCCATCCTGCCCTTATTCCATTTAGCACTTCCTCAACACTCAGCAGTTGTGTCTAGCTTCTTGAAGGTCTGGCCAAGGTATTGTTCACATTAGGATTGCCTTAATACGCTTCCGTGGGTTCACTCACGCCCTCAAACGGTAAACAAATACTCTAACAATAACCACAAAACTGTTTCTCATGAAGACGAACAGAGTATACTGTGCGAAACGTCGGGACCACACCGGCTCTTTTCAGAGATTTCAAAAGAGATTTCACACATGCTTGAACCCGCAAATTTACTAGTTTTATGCTACTTCATATTTATTACACCATGCAAAGCTTCCAACAGTACTTATTTCAAATTGAGATATAATGATATTGTTTCAAAAGAAATTGAAGAATCTGCGACTGTAATAAAAACAATAGCTTGTATTATTCATGTGTGACATTAATAAAGGGAAAATTACATCATTGGTAACTGCTGTATTTTCGAGAAAATTTTGGATTTGTGGGGTAAGATTTCATGTGACATTTCGTTCCTGTTTACTTTTTGTCAGTCCGTGACTGCTGACGGTAAAAAAACGAGAATAAATCATGCTGCAAAAACTCACGTTGAAAATGATTATCATTTTTCGTTTTTCTATCAAATGAACAACACCTGGAGAAACGATTTTGCTGGATAAAACTTGGAATTGCGTTTTTGTATGTCTACCTTTAAGCAAGTTTGCAATAAGATTGTTAACCCCCATGATGACTGATCAGAGCAGCCATTGTGCGACCCAAAGTCCAGCAGGGTGAGCTCGTCTAATGTTGAAACCATGGACTTTCAAAAGCCACATCACACCATTAAATTGACAAGCAACCAGTTCCAGGTAATCTCCAATAAGAAAATTCATTCACAATTCAGTTTTCTCATATTTTTCTTGGGGTATAATAGTGAGTTACAACTAGAAGAATGTCTCTTGTCCTGCCGAAGTGTTTCTTGGAAATATAGTAGTTGTTTGTCTCCAAATTACCCGAAGAAATTGCCCCTTGTGCGACGAGGCCTTTTAATAAGAAAAGGGTTGCGGGCATTTCGACAGACCGAGTACGTCCTTGCTTTGCTTTCGTGTACAAAACCAATAAAGATGTTGCTAAAATAAGTCCAAACAATATGCAAACAAAAGAGAAATTCTTGGTTTACCACTACCAGGTTGACAAACATGGGTGTGCATGTGATGTGATATGCTGTGTACATGTACATGTACATTGTAGATAGGATGCAGAGCAGCATTGCAGAGATATACATCACTGTTGTTGATACGAGATGCATTAACATCAATCATTTAACATTTTTGTCAAGCGTCATTTCTGAAAAAAGGACTTCACATGTTGTGTTTTATAGTTGACATGCTCCTCTCTTTACAGCTAAATGCATCCATACTTTATGCGACTACATGTATTAGATCTATCCCCCATCCCAAGAAATAAAGATCATTTGATACTTTGAAAAATTAATCATCAAATCGAAGGACTGATACAGACAGAAAAAAATAAAACAAACAGACAGAAGGTTTACATTCGAGTTTCAACTCTTTATTACTCTTTGAATCCAGTTTTGACTGTTCTTTATATATTTTTTAAACCATGGGCGATTGGACAAATTTCACAACCGCTTACACTTTTCAGAAGAAATGAAGACAAGTGTAAAAACTGTTTGATTTTGTTGCTTCATATTTCTAGAATGGGGAGCAAGTGTTTCTTTTATAGCATCTTAACCAACTCATTGCGAAGTAGTCCTTGAGTGTTTTTTAAGATCACTGCCGAGCCTCCCATTTGGCCAGGGGACCATGGTTGGGCATGTACTGAACGGACACACCGTCTGGGATAAGGCGTCCTTCGCTTCGGAGCTCCTCAAACCTCTCACGGGTGAACTTGGTGAAGCCCCAGTTCTCAGAGGTGAAGATCTGTATTAAAAAAACACACACACACACACACAAAAATCAATTTTTGGTGGCATCTTGAGAGGAAAAGTAAAGGTCAAGTAAAGTATGTCCACTTGTCCAGACTTTTTCAAATAAATTCTTGAGGATATGGTGGCTCAATAACCAATGGGCAGACGTTCCTTTTCCCAACTGTGAGCATAACATCCTTATAGGTTTGAAGCCACGTCCGAACTGGCAGCCGCAGCTGTGCTATGGGCATCCTAAGCATGTTAGACAGTATCTGAATTGGTGGCTACAGCTCTGGCTATGACTGTTACAAAGGGTGTTGTTAAGAGCATCCTATACTTCAACCTTTGGATGATGCGGCAATCGAGATGTAGCCACAGCCGCAACTTTGGACACGGCCTTTACAAGGTGATCTAGCTGCATCTGCTAATTCAGAAACCCAAGTCGCAGGATGGCTAAATAGCCTGGCCCTGTTTAGTGTTAAGAGTATTGAGAGTCTCAACTATTATTGTATATAGGAAACAAGACAGATGGCTGCTGATTTTAAAGTACTGTGATGCCATCAGCAGAGAGATCTTGGTATATTACCTTCTGTCTTCCAGGGAACTTGAACTTGGCACGTCGGAAAGCCTCGATGGCAGAGGCCTTGTTGCCGTCCTTGGTACGGATGGACATGATGGTCTGTCCGATGCGGACACGTGCCACCAGACCTTGGGGCTTGCCAAAGGCACCTCTCATTCCAGTTTGGAGCCTGTGTGTCAACATGAACAAGTAAAGTCTTATTTCAAAGAATCCAACACTTTTTTTATCATTATCAAAGAAAGACGTAAAGAAAAATAATTGTACATTCAAAATCTGAAGTGTTGGCTTTTTTTTGGCAATATATATACATTTTTTTAATCTAAAAGACAATCAGGACTTCTATAAATAAATAAAATTTGTAAAATAAATATTGCTAATGCCAACACTTTAATCAAGAGATTAAGTGCTCAAAAGGCAAGACAGCAACATAAACAAGTCCATCTTCCTCTTCCAAGTGTACAAAACCAATTGAGTTCAGTTCACATAATGTTTACGTCTTAAAACAAACTACAACCTGGGCATGTCTCCCAACAAAATACAGCTTCATCCGAAGAAATTTTACATGTCGGATGAGAACCCCCCCTCCTTTCTTCAGTTTTGTTTCATCGCTTGGCAAAAGAACTGTTCTTAGTAATCACCTATCGGCTCCAGCACACGACAACATTTTGTTGATTCGGACGACATGGAATGGGTGCAAGCGTATCCGCATGTGGAAGGCATCCTTTCCGCAGTACTTCACCATGTACTTGTTGGCGCAGATGCGGCCAGCTTCTAGAGCCTCGGCGGAGAGCTGTTCAAACTCATCGGACACCAGGTGTACACACAAGGGAAAGTCATCCACACGTGCCTTCTTGCGACCCAGGTCGAAGATACGGATCTTGGGGTCTGTGAAAGAGAATTTTACCAGGAAAAACAAACTAAATAAATTTGAAGAAATTTGTGTCAAGCTGGGAACCATTTGAAGTTAACATTAACTATTATTATAATTCGTTTCACTTTCAGAAGTTGTGCGACATTTGCATACAAAACATTTAAAAATTTTCATGTATAGAAAGTGACTTCTAACTAATTGAAACAAATTTAACTCGATCAACAAGGTTCTTACCTGGGACACCACGGCAAAACCTGGATTTGGGGTAAGGTTTGTTCTTACAGTAGCGGTAACTGCAAAAAAAGAAAAAAGAAAGGCTATTTTAATTAAGTCTCTTATTTACAAATTACACACTTGTGAAAGTACATGTGAAAGTTCTTTTTAACTTCAGCCTTTCCATTGAGCACCAATTTACAAACCAAAATGCAAGGATTAAATTATACAACAGTGCATTAGAATGATTATACTGTAAACAGTGATAAACTTTAGGTAGTTCAGATAATTTAAACAAAAATCTTTTTAAGTGGATTTAGCCAACATGAGTTTTTTTTACCAACAATGTTACTATAATTAAATATATTTGAGGGGCTGGGTGCACAGTGTCCGATATTTTAAAATACTTTTTACCATGAAAAATGTTAGTCTTGTTCTGGTCCAACATAACAGTCGTTGTGAATTCATATTTATGAGATGGAAATAAGACCATTTAACTGTCGGTCTTTATTTCCCTTTGAGTTGACCAAAATCCTCGGGAGCCACAAATCAGAAATGATGCATGCCGTTTTTTCGTTTTTCTTTTTTTTCTTAATTAACCCCCCCCCCCCGAATCTTAACACTTTTCACAGGAACCTTTTCATAGTTTCCCATCATCAAGTAATCTGGAATATGCACACACACTTTACATTGGATAGGACCTGTAGTTATTTGCAAAGTCATCAAGGTATTTCACCACAGCGTTGTGAACAATAATCTATCACAAATGTGTACAGCCAAATTGTGTGAACATTATTGATGAACATGTACTTACCATCTTGCCGGACGTCGCCCCATCTTGCCTGTTAATAGGCTGAAAAAGAGAACACAAAACAAACAAAAATATAAATAAGAAACTTCTTTAATGACTTATCTAATCGAAATTAGGTACGATTCCTTTTCAGAGATGTTTAAAAAGACGATGATTTGGGATTTTTACACGAACATTTTCACTCAACATTACTTACCCAACAGATCAAGGGCAAAAGAGGCCGTGAGAGGGCGACAAACCGACCAACTGACGTCAAAGGTTATCTTTTTATTTAGAACAAGAAAAAACAACACCTTGTTATGAAAACTGAAGTTAAATCATTCAATACTTTTAAAAACATTTCACACAATTTCACAATGTCACCAAATAGTTTGAAACTCTGGTTTTTAATTTATAGGTTTCGGATAGACTTTTGAGTCGTCGTAGTCTCCGGAATTAGGTGAACCGACTGAGATATGTCTAGGAAGATGCCGCGCCGCCTAAAATTAGACTAAAGAGGGCGCTGTTGTTGTTGCTAGAAACTTGTTTTCGTCGACCAGATGTGACAGATGTGCTCCAGTACGTCCTATTTTCTACCCCAACTGACCAGGAATTTTGGATGGGTTGGCTCGAGAAGACACACAATTGCAAGGTCAAAGAGGCAAGAAAATTCTGATTGAAATAATGAATTGTAGCAGTCAGTTTTCACCCCTGTCTTAACGAGCTTGTCACGTCGAAGAATGGCGATGAGGGATCCGTTATTGAGTAACTTGAAAGGTAGGTAGGTAGGCTGACCTATTCTGGGGGCGGGGCTGGTGTCATAAAGAACTTTGTGCCCCCACCCCCAGTGGGGGAAGTTGGGGGGGGGGGGCGTCGGTGGACACGATATTGCGCAACCTCGATAGCCATTAATGCTTGAGCTTGAAATTAGAGGGGTGTTCCTTTTGCAATAACTTAAATTAAACAAACTTCAAAGTAATAAAATTAAAAGCAGAAAGAAAAGAAATAAACAATTTATCATGGCCCATGATAATGACAGGCCCTGTTTTTGTGTGGAACTGTCAATGTCAATTGTCATGACTGTGGGGGTCTTTTTACGTCATTGTGCGCAAGGTAAACAAACCCCAAATACAAAGTAACAACACTTTATATGTTCACCAAACATCAAGTCTCCTCTCTTGGGGTTGTTATTTGAAGAGGAGTTCCACACACATTTTGCAGTTCGTACTCATATTGTAAAACTGCGATAATCGTATTCGTAATTGTAGCTCTTGTCGTGCTTGTCACATCTTAGACATGTTTTTGTTAAACCTAAGGGGAGGATCAAAGGTTACGGTAGTAGTACTACTACATAGGCTGACCAAGGCCCTGCGCTTTTGGGCATAGAGCAAGGACGTGCTATGCCTTTTAAAAATAGCAAAACAAAAGTTATTTTTTAAGAATAACAAGAAACATGACATGAAATTGCAGAATGCACTTACACCTATTCTGTCATGTCTGTTCGCCATTTTGGGAGGCAAAATATACATAGGGGAATCGACTCCTAAAATGGTGGAAATGGTGATCGAGCATCATGCAGAGGTGCATTCCATGTTGTGCGAGGGGTCAGTACCGGTAGTACTTAATTGTACTTGTAGCCATTGTGCTGATGTATGATGAGAATTAATTTGATTTCAGTATTTTGTTTTCATGTTTTGGGGTTGTTGTTGTTTTTTTCTCATCACCCAGCCGTCCTGTTGAGACTGAAGGAAGGAAAACAACCAGTGAAAGACAGCGACCCAGATTTAACGCTGTTATGTGAGACATTGGAATGTATACTCAGGAAAGGTTTAAAAAGTAAGTCGGACGTTTACAAACATTCACAAATGTACTGACAAATTTCAACTTGGGGTTGCAGCAATTTCCGAGATCAGCAAGATGGTGATTTCTCAATTATGGGGAATGACAATCAAATTGCACCCCAAATTTTGAACCTGTGCTGCCAAGCTTGATAGCGTCTGACACATAAAAACACTTTGGTCACTTTGGTATTAAAATGTTTTATTACTTGGGGGCGATTCAGAATTATCAATGTTATAAAAAATGTTTAAAATTGTTTTACACAGTTTTTTTTACCCACCCTGTCACCACAATCCTTGATTTAAAAATTGTTGTTCTGTGTGTTTTCCTATATTAGAGTATGAAAACCAAATTTGAATTTATTTTCTTTGACCCATCCATCCACATTTTGGAAATAATTTAAGTTATACAACTTGTGATGTTCTGAATTTCCCCTCACTCTTATTTTTCTATTGTATAAACAAAAGGCAGGGCCGTACCTTGGCAATGACCTGAGAAAATGTTTTGTAATTTTTATCCGAAAGCTGAGCATTCTTGTTATAGGAGATGATAATGGTAAGCATCCTGTGAAATTCTTTCATCTGAAGGGCCCCGTTGGATGAAAGTCAATAAAAGTATGTCAACAAATTTGAATCTCCAAAGATTGGAGTTTCCAATTTTCATGGTGTCTGTTTATAAATCTGTCGCCAGAAAACGTGGATTGATGAAAATACTGGGGACAGTTTTTGCTGTTTTTCGCAACAAGAAGACACTTTATTCAGCTGAAATTTTCACAGGTGACCTTTACTATATTAATTGGCCTATAAAAAAGATTTGTCTTGACAAAAAAAAAAACAATCTGTGACCCTGCCTTTAAATAAATGCAAAATGAAAGAAAAAAAAAAGATACCAAGATAAAACCTGTGACAATTAAACATTCTGCTGTTTTTTTTGTTTTTTTTAACAAAACGAAACAAAAAAACACTGAGAGTGTGCACATTTTGATTTGGGTTTGATTTATCTTGCTTTGCCTATCAAGAGCCTGGGTCTGTGTTCGGACTCTACAAACGGGATTATTGGTGTTGGATCGAATCTTTAATGAGCTCTGCGGGAAGCGAAAGGTAAGATCTTCATTTCCATTTGGTTTCCTTTTCTTGCAACAAGTTTTCTCATTGCAGTTTTGATCTTCTTCTTTTATTTAAGTAGTTTTTTTTTCTTTTTTCATACTGTTAGTCAGTTTTTACACTCTTATTACCATTTGTCACCTCGACACCAACATCAGGACAATATTGATTGTACACAACATGTATCACAAAAGATCATCAAGAACCTGAACTGTATTCATCAGGTACTTAATAGGGACCGCGGTTTCCTGTCCCACTACCAGGAGTAGATTCTCCTGAGTCACTGACTCCACCTTCTGTTATTGGTCTGTTACTTTCTCGTTTATATACCTGTACTTGGCTTGTCCCCTTCATTGCATCTGATGAAGTAGTTGTTGCTATGAAAGCTCATGTGCAGTTTTTTATGTAATTTAGTAAGTCTTTACATGCTACCGCTACCTTCCTTGCTTTACACAAGATGTATACAGTGAAGAAATTGGATACAAATTGATGTAGCACTTGGTGATCTACAAACTCAATTGCTCTTTACTTTGTAAATTACTACTTAAAAACAAAAACATTAACATTCTAGAAACAATGACACTGCAGTCAAAGCATGCACAAGTTCAAAGCTGACTTCTTCCTCCCCCCCCAAAAAAAAAAAATGGTCCTGACTTGTTTTTTTAACAAACGTTATTTTAAAGTCACTTGGTGTGTTGTAACTAATCCAAATGCATTATAAATAGAACTGGTCTAACCAGACCAGTACACTGCTGGGGTTAATGGATTTCAACAATTTGACCAATTACAAAATAATTTGGTATATAAACGTATGTGAACTATAGGGCAAAGAATTTGAAGTCAGGTGCATTTGTCCTGATTCTTATTTCAATCGCTGTGTTCTTGGAAAAACAAAGAGCTTTGTTTGAAACGTTGTTTCCAATGTGGGTGCTCTGACAGAAGTATCGATGCTGTAAAAGAACATGTAGACTTAATAGATGTTAAGACACTGCTCTACAATTGCAAAGGTCGTGGGTTCGAATCCCACCCGGGTAATATGCCTGTGATTTTTTTCACAGAACTTGGGAAAGTACTGAGTATACAGTGCTAACACACATCGGTGTAAGGGTAAAACCAAAATTAATAACATGTAGACTGTTATTAAAGTCACATGTTGCCTTGGATTGGGAGATTTGGGCTGTAAAAAGTGTTTGTTATGAAATGAATATGGTTGGAAAGATATTTTAAAAGCAGAATATAATGATCAACACAAATATGCCTCTAAATTGTGTGGTTTTCCTTTTTACTTCGAGAGCTGACATGGTCCGCTTTTTTGTAGAATTAATTTTTTTGACTGTATACATTGGCAGTCAGGAACTACGGTTCCAAACACTTTGGAACAAACAATTGTCAGGAAAATATTGGTTCATGAAGATGACCAGTTTGGTTCACAAATTAGGTTTTTACAAGGGAATGTACAATGTACATATGTATTTCATGCTATGTAAAATTACAACCAGTCTATACCATGAGACCAGCCAAGCCCATCCTGTAAATATAAATAGGCATTGTATTCACTATTCAGTAAACCAGTGGTATGGAACTATCTATAGTAATAAAGTTTTAGTGCTGCCGCTGTAAAAGTCTGAGTGCTGGATGTTAATCACACTTTGCTCTCTGTTTTTTGGTTTTTATGAGATATCGCCCAACTCACAAGGCCAGACGGCCACTTCAAGGTGAGGGCTACACTTAACTGATTTGGGCTGTTGACCCAGATCAACTGTCACCAGGGGCACATTGCCACCTACTCCTGGGGCTGAAACAGGGTTACCCCCTTCACAGTCCGTAAGGATGTAGGCAAGGGTATCATCCACTAGGAGCCTGGTTGGCAGAGCGTTGTGCACTACCTTCCCATTTTTGTATGAAGCAATTATGGTTAAGTGCCTTGCTCAAGGACACAAGTGTCATTACCGGGATTCGAACCCACACTCCGCTGCTGACAGCACCAGAGCTTGGGTCCGGTGAAGTAAACCGCTCGGTCACGACATACCACAACTGTGCATTCAACTGTATTGAAATGATTCAATGCACCGCTACATCAGCCAAGTAAAATCAACCAAGATAGTTGTCGTCCTCTAACTAGAGATACATTATATTCTGTTGAAGCCATTTTATTTAAAACACTCCTAAGGGTTTGCTGCAGAAACACTTTGTATGAAGCTTGTATTACAGTTTTTGAAAAGCATAGACCAATCTCAGGTAGTAACGTTCCATTCCACTCAGAATGTTGTACAACATGCATTGCTGTGATGATGCATTTTAACTTAAGTGCTGTTTCAATTTGAGTTCAGCCACCAGCACATTTACAGTACCACCCTCAAGTGACACCCGTTCTCAGTTTGCAACCTGTTTCAGTACACCTGCTTGGTTCACACTGATGAGCCAGGGCTCAAAATTCACACCGGACTGCAGGCCCAAGGCCAGTGATTCGGGCATTAATAGGCTGCCAGTTAAACTCATGACTGGACAAGTCTGGTGGTCTTGTGGTTTTTTTTTTTCAATTGAATAATAATGCCACTGTGTAATAATATCTTGAAAAAAAAAAAAATTATGTTCAGTTGTTGACTTTGAGTCTGATAAATATATTTCATCGAGACTCATGAACAAATTTCCTCTAGTGCTTGTTCAAATAAATACAGTGTACATTTAAGCCCTTTTCACGCTGTATCTCTTATCCCTAGGAGGCCCCTGGAGTTATTTAATACCCAACGGTTACCCCCAGCACACTTTCACACTGTCCCCGCCTACATGTAGGTCTGTATTCCAAGGGGGTTCCGGTTGCACATTTCAAGAATACCCATGGGTTTTACCGCTTATCCCTACTCCAGAGCAGGGGTGGCTATTCCCCGGGATATGCTTATTGCTGGGGTAGATCAGGGGTAAGCGATTCAAGTGTGAAAAAGGCAGGGGTTGCCCCCCAGGGAATAGAGTAGTGTGAACAGGGCTATAATGTGAAAGTGTGGAGAAAGGTGTGTTTTCTCTTTGATTCTTGTCTTGCAAAAACTTTCTGGTACAGTAGGCCAAAAAAACATTTGAGCTACAATCCCTACGATCTTCTGGATTTGCCACCCTGTGAGCTGTGACCCATTTGAGAACCTGATCCGGCAAAACCACTGTCGGTACACATTTCCTATCTAACCCTTACCCTCCTAACTCCTTCTATCCTCTTTAACCAAAATGAAGGATTCAGAAGGACTGAGGGCTGTAGGCCTCAATAATAATTGCTTAATCCCTGGGTCAGGTATTCCAATCTTTTCTCATTTCAAACATGTTGGTTTTTAAGTGACATACATGTAGGCGAGGAGGATATTGGAGGATTGAGGTCGCCTGCAGGCAAAACGGCGTGGGGAGAAAAACCTTTTTACTTATTTTTATTTAAGTAATTTGTTTTTTTTCCCCCAAAATTTGTTAAAACCCACCTGTTTTTTCAGACGTACATGTAAAGGAGGAGGAACCAATAGGGTTCTTCCCAGTTTTTGTTCTCCAAACTTGGGGGGCATTCTGGACCCAAACGTTTGGCCAAAGCGCATTGAATTCGCCGTATTTTTGACCACGTGAGGGCGAGGGCGTATGTGGATAAATTTCACATGATGAAAAACAAGTAAACAATAGGTTTTTTTCACTGTTTTATCACTATTTTTTATGTATTTCTTCATTGGTGCAAGAAAACTACAAACAGGAAATTATAATAAGCCAAAACTGCTATTGTGATGCTCTAGACATTCCCCGATGACAGCGCCCTCATGCGGTCAAAAATATTGTAAATTGAAACGAGGACCTCTGAAAGTTTTGACTTGTTAAATCTTGGTTTTAAAAGCCCTACTGTGCAATCTCGGGGTATTGTAAAAATGGCGTTATCTTGATGGTATTTAAGATCTTGATCTCAAATCCCCTCCCCCTCCCCCCCCCAAAAAAAAAGACTGAATAAAAATATAACAATTTATATATTATATATTTTTGGGGCGTATCCTCCCTTATTCTCAGGTATCAGCACACAATTGGCTTGGGCACGGAGAAAACCCTGAACCAATGTCAGTGATCTATCACTTGAAAGCAGACTAGTAGCTAAGTTTGTATTTGTTATACATGTACCAAATGCCCACCCAGAAAGTTACTCCTTGTTATTGTGGATTACAGGCTACAGGTTAAATTTTGTCATCTAAAAAAAATAGATATGTAAAAAATTATTCTAGTGTGTAACAAGGAAAGGTACTTGGTATGAATGATGAGTAAGACATTTTAAAATTTCTGGTTTATTATTGGTATTAAATGTGTACAAATATATTGGGGTCAATAAAAATTGATCTCGCAAGAATAATTGAGGTATTTTTTTGTACGATACCAGTGGATCAGGAATAATTATGCAGTTTTTGTTGATCTTTACACACAAATAATACATTTTGATAATATATGTCCTCTATTGTCAAGTATGTTGTTTTGTCTCCGTTTTGGTTTGTTTGTTTGGTTTTGGTTTGTTTAATCGGTAAAAATTAACAAGAAATACTGTTTGATTTGGCCAAATTGGACCACACCATATGTTACCTATAACAGTAATACTCCATTCTGAATACTCTTTACGCATGACTGATGACTGATCACACATTTTCCTTACACAGATTACATCCCATGTTTTCGCTGGCCATTGAAGCGTGCAGATCCTCTAACAAGGTGAGATAGGCAGAGAGACCAGACAGGCATGAGACAGCTCAACTTCACTTTAAATCGTTCCTACTTTTTACTGGTACTCATAGATTTGTAAATAGACTGTGAAAATCTCAATGTGTGTTCAAATGTCAGGGGCTGATGAAGTGTGTGGAGTTTTTTTTCTCCATTGCACGATAAAAGCAATAGATGGATCCAAGGTACATGTAGTAACAAGTTTTTTGAAAACACGCGAAACTTGTATGTTTGATAACAGTCTATTGACACAATTCACAGGACATCATCATCACAATAATCTTTCTTGCGCCATTTTGGGTGTCACTGTCCCTGTGTTGTTATACAGTGCAGTGTGCATTTTAGGCGATGTGGCGTTCACAAGCTAACCTTATATTTTAATTAGGGAATAACAGTTTGGGGAGCCGGTCTCCACTGCGTGGTAATGACCAGGTTGGTGGCTGGCCGCTGTTAATGGACCAAGCCCAGGCGAGGTTCATTAACAGCGGCGAGGTTCATTAACAGCGGCCAGCCACCAAGCAAGGTCATTACCACGCAGTGAAGACCGGCTCCACACACTCTTATTCCCATTAATAAATACCTTTAACAAAAAAAGGGTACAAACTATCAAAATTTGTCATTTTTCTGTCGCCGTTATTTTGAGAAATGTTCTACTCATGTTCAAGGGCCACTCGTTGGGCTGTTCAACTTTTGCATGGCACCTAATCTCTTACACATACTAAACTACTTAGGCAAATTTTCAAGAACCAGACCATGAGCTTCGAATATTAAAAGCACCATAAATAGAAATACTTTGATTGGTGTTCAGCTTTATGCTTTGCATTACATGTATGCTCGTTTCGTGTGCGCACCAGCTACCTTAAATTGATACATTTTCTGCGCGTACGCCTACGCGTGGTATAACAATATGCTTGTTTAGGGGCCATTTATTCCATTACGGGACGCATACTTTTGGAGGATTTTTTAAGCAGAAAATCAGCAGGGAGTCGGGGGATTACGATTGTTATCACCACTAATCCGATAAATATTTGACAAAGGTGTGAAAGCCATCCTGCCTGAAGAAATCCATGTGGATTTATTTCAATGGAACACTAGGATATTGAGTGATATTATATTGAAAGTAACTAGAATTGTAAAAAGTTATTTGGTTTTCTTTTTTGAATGGTAAAAATCCATCAAGGAATGGCAAAGAACGGTTAATTGTTTGTGTAGATTTTCTTTCCGCCGGCTGCGCTGTGCGTGCGCACTAATATTGTGTATAGATAAAGTAGTGCTGCCAGTTAAAATAGGACTGTCCTTGACAAACATGCGTACGTTTAAGGCAAACCATGGAGGAAGGGGCAAACCTATTCTTTCAACTTATTTGATAAAATAAAACATCGAAAATAATTTGAAGAGTGAAAAATTATTTGCCTTTTAAACCGCTGCACTGGCCCTTGAACGTTAGCAAGGCGCACTTTCAGTACTTTGTGTTAGGCCTTGAAATTATCGACGGCACCGACGGCAATTGCTGCGATGCCCTCGAAACACAGACAATTCACGGCAATATTGCCGTGCCCTTATTTTCCAACTGCCGTCGGTGCCCTTTAGTAAAATTGTAAGATGCATACCAAAATGTCCGGTTGTATGTTACATTTTTACGGTTCGGATAAACGTCGAAAGATTTACTCGAAAGTTCCGCAAAACACTGCGATCACAATTTTACACAACGCACGCAGTAGTCGCATCGTTTCCAATTACAGGCTCATAGTCTTTGTTCTCTCGTTACTTTGCTTTCTACAATAAAGGCAAGACACATTGAATGCAAGATGGCTGTTCAGAACAATGCGATAGAATGATAATAAACGCCCTCTGTTGGCAAAATATCCCAATACATTACGCGATAGATACAACTAACGCCTTGACCAAAGACTTTGCGTGTCTGCGCATGCTCGGGAAAGGGGTTTTCCCCCAGAATTGCAATAATCACCATCGCTGGTGTGCGCGCTAAAACCGTGCAAAGGCCGCGGCTAGCCGTGTCGTCGCTGGTACTCACGCAAAGGCCGCCGACAGCATGGTCTGCGAAGCGCAGTTCCTCGGAAAAGTTAGCTTGTTTACGAAAAACTGACACCGTGTAGGCTTTATTTTATAAAAATTACACCCATTAGGGTAGCTTGGATTAACAGGAAGATTATTCCGATTATTTTACTGTATAATGTAAGAGTTATTTCTTCTTTATTTTGTTTTGTTTTGGGGATTTTTTTGCGGGGTGTCATTTCCCTTTGATTTGGGCTCCGATTTCCCCTCTTTGTTATAGGTTTTACTCTTACTATAATATCACCATCAGCTATCTATTTGCAATATTTTTTTACAAATTCCATAAAGAAAACTGCAATTATAGCTTCCATACTGGCTACAATATCTTTGCAAAAAAATACATATAGTACATTCATGTATCATGACTGAATAAAATCTAGAATCAAAGTATAATAAGCTTAATTGACCCATAATGACAGAATTATCAAACTTGTTCTTAAAATCTTAGAAGGAAAAGGTAATTTAAATACATGTACTGTACAATTTTCCATGCATATTGGCAATGGCCATTTCTTGTGGCTTTTTAAAGTACATGTAGTTCCAGCAATCATCCAGTCAGTGCCTGTCCAGGGGTCGATTTCACAAAGAGATAAGACTAGTCTTATCTGAAGTTAGGACCATTAACTGGTCTTAACTTAGGACTGGTCCTATCTCCTAGCATTGCCTAGGACTAGTCCTAAGTTAGGAAGGGTTTTGTGAAATCGACCCCAGAGCAGGTTGTTTGTTTAAGGGATTAAAGGGATTATCTTAGTTGGATGCCAGGACAGTGTGTTTACTCAAGGACCCTCCAAAAGTATGTGTGAAACCAGCAAGATTTTTTAAAGGACTGGACAAGTCATGTCGCTAGTTCACAGAGCCGATCTTTATATCACATGTTAATACACCTCCATGTGACCATTCTTCGACCAATCAGAGTGCGTAAACTCTCCGAGGTACATGTATTTAATAATAGATGTTAAACTTGCATCAGGGATAAATGATACAATTTGGTTTTACCTGAACACCGATGTGTATAAAGCAATGTTATACTCAGTACTTTCCTGAATCCTTTGAACAAAATCCACAGGCATATTACTTGGTTTGGATTCGAACCCACGACCTTTGCCATTCAACTTCAAGAGCAGATGTCTTACCACTAGACCACTGAGATTGCCTGGTAGCTAGAGGCAGTTCGAAGCCTACTATTTAGCAGCGGGTACTGCAACAATTTAATAGATTTTAAATTTGCAACTGTCTCTATAGTCTGAGGAATTCAAATTTATGCGGTAACTTGTGACTTAGCACTTGAGTCATTTTGCCAAACATTATTCAAATCTACCTCGCAAATGGCTCGTTAAAAATTAATAATATCATATTGACTGGAATAAAGTTCTGTGGATGGTTAAAGGGTTTAAAGAAATTATATGAAAGAAGCACTCTTGCCTATCAAAGCTTGTCGGACCAGATGATGTGTTTTTATTATGCAGATGTTGTGTTGCTCTGAAGCTCATAAAATTTGCAGGCATCTGAGGAGCTGCGTGACTCATCAACTCATCATGAAGTAGGATATTGCCGTGATTTCATTGCCATAGAAAACTGTCCGGCTAAATTACTGAAATGATCCACAATCTGGAAAGTCAATCAGAATGGGAGATTGAAGATATAGAAAGAAGATTTGTGTGTGTGTTTTTTTTTTACGGAACATTTAGGTTAGCTTGGACACATTTTTTATTTTTTATTTTTTTTTAGTGTTCATGAAAAGGTCTGATACTTCATTGGGGCAACTGATGAGTCAATTGCCTCCATACCCTGAGTCATTGCCTCGGTGCCCTTCAAACTGTTCCATTTTCCTTATAGAGTGCCTTTTACCAATGAAAAACACCCTTAGCAACAGCCGTAGCCGTAGCCGCAGTCGCCACTTCGGGCAAATATCAGTTACGTTGGCATAAAAACAAGGTAGTTATTGCATAACAATTTTGAGAAAGTTTCCGCAATTTCTCACTGATACTTTACTGATCGTCCTCCAGGTGAAGAGCCATCAAGGGCGTGGTCGCTTCCTGATACGAATCTGTCTCAATAAGAAGATTCTAAGCGTTCCCATTCAGCACCTTCTGAAGAACCACAGGATGCTTGAGGTAAGTAAGATCCAGGGATAGCCCCCATTAATTGCAAAGTATACCTTTGGTTTTTGGAACCGATTAGTTGTTTTAATCTAATATAGATATATTACAATGAAAATTTCATCTTAAAAGGTGGTAGAGTTTTTGAGATATCGCCAAAAATCTGGAGCGGTTATGTCCACGCAGGAAGAGTAATCCGTAATTGGAATAAGAAATCTGAGAAACTTTCCATGCCGAAACATTTCTCAGAAACATTTCTCAGAAACTTTTCACACAGATTGAAATGTTTTTTAATCCCTCTCTCTAAAACCGTATTCCTTTGAAGGGAATTGTTTCTCAAAATGTTATACGTAATCAACAGCTGCAGTGCTTCTTACCAAGTAAGTTTTTGTTGTCATTCATTTTTTAGTAATTACCGAAGGTATACCCTACCTTTAAAGGGATCATGTATCGTTGGTTTTGGAAACTTCTTGGCGTCGATAAACACACTATACAATTGAACTGTGAAAATACCATCAATTGGCCATGTGCATAAGCACCATCTTAAAAATCCATCTTAAAATTGCATACTTGGGAAACCAAGTGCAGTTAAAAGATAAATCAAGCTGCCAAGATGGACGCCGTGCTGTAATTTACATGTAGCTGTGCCAGGTTTTATAGTTGTGTACTGCATTGCTTCGAAATCAGCGCACCATGATGGTTGCCGGTGTTGCTTGGACCAAGGGATTTCTCCAAAAATCTTTTTGCGCACCGATTATACACATTGGGACAATGGCTATTGGTAAATAATGTGGTCACGTTTAAGTGAACACAATGATGACGTTTTTGTTTCTACATAAACATGCTTATTGATTGCAGTGATTTTCGAGGTCTTCAAGTGTCATTTTCTTGACAGAAGTATTTATCCGGGAGAGTTACTACTGGGCCCAAAAATTGGTTACGAGCTAAAAATAACATTTTACACGTATAATACTGGTTTCCTGCTTAGTTTTGCTTAACAGAAAAAAATGTTTTCTGCTTGTAATTTTTCCTGACTTGAATGAGGACTGTATGTATTGAAAAATGAATGCATCTCAAAACTGAATTTGACCTTGAACCCCTTCTTTGAGATGATTTTGCCATAAAGTAACTGTTTTGAAAATGACCAAGCTCAATAGCTTTGTAGATTTTTTGTAAGCCACAGCTGTTTCATGCACCACTGTGGCTGAGTTAATATTTGCCCAGCAAATTCAAACGCACAAAGTAAATATATTGGTTTCATAAACAAACATGAAATGCTCACAGGGAGGTTTTTTTATCTATTGGACTTGGTTTCTACAGAATGAAGTTGCTTCGAGCTGATTTTTGCTTGATTAGTGTATCTATTTCTTTGCTATGTTTTTGTGTTCACAGATTAAAAGTTAACACAATTTTGTTGATCCGGAGGTCGCAGGTTCATGTCCTGTTCTAGTCAATTTTTTCTTTGTTCAACCCCAAATCATAAAAAATTTACCCAGTCAGCTTCCCTTGTGGTGTATTACTGGATATTTATAAAGAAAATTGCATCCCTTAAAAGTGATTCCTTTTTTTGCTGCTTCCCAGGTTGTATCGTAAACTTTGGTCTGATCCCCGGCTATACGGCAGTTACAGGTTGAATGGCTTCTGACTGGCACCCCCAAACAAAGATATTGACTAAATAGGGAGACTTCCAACATTATGGCTAGATAGCTCAGTTGGTTGAGCGCCGGCACATTAATCTGGAGGTCACAGGTTCAAGTCCCACTCGTTACTCGTAGTAAATTTGTAATTTTTCAACCCAAAACAATTAAGTTTAAATATAAACTTAAAATTGTGCAGACTACTGAGAACATAGGTGCGTTTTGGGCAGTTGTAACCCAAATCTTGTCATCCTCAAATAAACTACAATGTATTAACCACAATCCAAACGGAGTTTGATTTCAAAATCATACAAGGGCTCAATTCTACAAAGAGAGAGCTGAGGTTGGTCTTAACTACAGATCACTCTTTTAAGGGTGATCTGTAGTTAAGACATCACACTTTGCTTAGCAACTAAAATTGCTAAGCAAAGTGTGATGTCACAATACAAATCTACTCATCATTTCAGGTGAATCTTAGTGCTTTATGAAATTGGCCCTTTGGCATTAGGTGCCGTGTTTTTTTGTCATACTGCTGAGAAAAAAAAATCTCTCAATTATCATCAGAATTAAAGACAAATCAGATGATGATGTTACTTATCTTTTAAAAGGCTCTTTATTGAGTTATAGTTGCAAATGAAAAACCATGAATTTATGTTGCTGGGATTTTTTACTTCTTCTGACACAGATTTGGTACGATCCTCTGATGTCAATTATCGGTAGCGACCTTCTTGTCGGTGAGTTTGAAATTTGGTTGTTGTAGAATTCATGATTGTAAATTTGTAGTGTCAATTTTGAGAATTTAGTGACTGTGTCCATGGCCGAGTGGTCTCAGCACATTGAACTCTGGTGACTGAGCCATCAGGGTGGGAGTTAAAATCCTGGTCGCGGTCACTGGTGTCCTTGAGCAAAGCAGTTAAGTATAATTGCTTTTCATCCCCATGGAGTAAACACGTACCTGCGATGGTAGACACTGTTGATGTGAATGACCTGTGCACCAATTTGGTTGCCGGTACTGCATACTCCTGAGGAGTTGAGATGGTGTCAGGAAAGCTTAGGGCCAGATCAACTTGGCTTGAAAAAGTGCATGTATTAATAAATTATTAACAATTTCTGTTATTCAGAAAAGGCAATCAAATTTTAAGTTTTCAAGCATAAAAAAATCACAGTTGAGAAAATAAAGATATGCATTGAGGAGTTAAAAATCTACATTTATGAACAAAAATGTTTCATTCTTTCCTTACATTTATTCAGAATCATTGATGCCGCTTCTACATTTGGTGTCAGAAATCCAGTTTGAGCTTAACTCTAAGGTAGGTCTTTATACATCCATCTTGATTTTAAATTCCATTCAGACCACTGAAACGAAACTTAGCAATGTCTGAAGTGGCGACTGCGGCTATGGCTATGGCTGTTGCTAAGGGTGTTGATAAGGGCAGCCTATGCATCAAGGCATGTAATCATGTTGATCCAGTCACAGCCGCAGCTGGTAATTTGGAAACGGCCTAGAGGCCATGATGTCACACAGGGCAATATTTTCAGGCAACTTGGAGGCAACCAACTGCACTGCATGCACAAGGAACACTTCGGCAGCACAAGAAGCATTTTATTTTAGCTGTAGAGGCCATATTACATGAGGGGATTTACGGGCAACCAGTTCCAGGCAATCTCCAATAAGAACATTCATTCATGTTTCAGTTTTCTCATTATTTTCTTGGGGGTAGTGAGTTACAGCTAAAGTTAAGTCTCTTATGATGCCAAAGTGTTCTTTAAGCAGTGCAGTTGGTTGTCTCCAAGTTGCCTGTAAAAATTATTCTGTGTAACAAGGCCTTTACTCATTAATGTATTATGATGTAACAGCCAGTGGGCTCACATGCAGTAAATGGGTCCAGTAACTGGGTTAGAGTTCATAAACCCATGTACAGCTACAGGCCAGTGCCCAATTTCATAGAGCTGCTGAAGCACTAAAAGTAACTAAGCACAGCAAAAATACACTTACTAGAGAAAGGTTACCAGCTAAAAACAGCATTTCACATTTACCATCTGTGATTGGTATCCTGTCTAATTTTACTCAGCAGAAAATTGTTAAGCTACATGTTCTGCTTTAGCAGCTCCTTGAAACTGGGCCCTGCCATGATCATGATGACAGTGCCCTTTCAACTGAGATTTTGATCACTTGTTTACAACTTGGAAATATGTTATTATTATAATTATTTAAAAAAATGATCATTGCAGCCTACATGTACCGGCTGAATTGCAAAACAGTTTACATTAAAAATAAAGGAATACAATAGTTTTTTTTTATAAAGTAAACAGCTTAAAAATGAAGAAAGAATATAACAAAGAGGCATTTAGGAAATAAAAAAACACAAAGCACGTAAACAATATTGCACAGTAAAAAGCACACTCATGCAGGAGGACTTGATAAAGCACATTAACAATTCAAAAACGCACACTAAATTACACAAAATTACAAGGATGTTGGGAGTGAACTGAGAGAGTTGTTGACAAGTCTGTTGAAGTAGGGAACTGGTCCGTTACTAAGAAGAGCAGTTCTTTTGGATTTAAAATTCATAGAATGAGAGCTTTTGGATTTGACAAACCATTCATTAAATTTATTTGAGTTGCCTATTCTTTTCGTTTCCTTTCTCTGTTTCAGAATGCTAGTTTTCTAGATGAGACATGGGTCTTGCCTGTGTACAGACAGTTTGAGTTTGTCCCTTGTAAAGACCTTGGGATAGTTATTAGACACATCAGGCAACGCGTCATCGTAGCTGATGTCAAACAAGACAGTGTAGCTTCTCATAAAGTAAGCAAGTTTTTTTTCTCTCAGTCAGATTAATGTTGCGGTCGGGTTGGCGTAGTGGTATATTTCGTGGCGTGTCGAGGCCGAGCGGATAAGAGCACCGGACTCAAGCTTTGGTGGTTCTGATCAGCAGAGTGCGGGTTCGAGTCCCGGTCGTGACACTTGTGTCCTTAAGCAAGACACTTTAACATGATTGCTTCGTCCTTCGGATGGGACGTAAAGCCGTTGGTCTCGTGTGTTGTGTAATTCACGTAAAAGAACTCAGTGCACTTATTGTAAAAAGAAGGGGTACGCCCCGGTGTTCCTGGTTTGATTGGCTGCATATTGTGCCACAGCACCTCATAAACCATTACATGGTGCTATAAAGGAATATGTCTCATACTTCAAAATGTAGCTCCACACCTTACAGGAAAAAATACGGAGCGCTTTGATACGCCCCTGGGTGTGATGAAGCGCTTTATAAGAACCCATTATTATTAGTTTTCCTCACCTTTCACCTCTAGTACCCCGGTCCGAATCCCGCCAGGGGCACCCTCACTATGTGGATTGTGTTTTCAGTCCCTATCTGATTGCCAGGGTTTTTTCCTGGAATAATTCTCTGGGGTTTTCCTCCCACATCTAAAAACTGAAACTTCCTCCAATATCTTCTCTCCATTGGGTGCTTGGCTAGTATAGTGATTAAGTTCACTTTTCTGAGAGTCCTTGGCTTCACAACCAGAATTAAGTAATGAAATAAAAAAGGAGCCTTAAACCAATGAGTGTATTCGATGTGCTCACGCTACTATGTACAAGTCAAATAACAAAGATCTGGCACATGTAGATACCTCTGAGGGTGGTTTGTCATGTAGAAATAAATGGCCAGCTCATTTTATTATTATTGTTATTATTTATTTTACCAAAACAAACAAAACACAATTACAAAGGAGCAAATACAAGAAGATGAATAAAGAAGTAAACCAGACAAAAGCAAAACAAGTAAGCAATAGAAAACAAACAAGTAAGTAAGTAGGCCCTAGAAAAATAATCAGTAATAAGGGTGAACAAATAATTAACATTTTACTATTTGAGGTAATCTCTAGTAAGAAAAGTAGTTCACATTTCAACCTGCATTTTGTTGAGGAAATGTAGATACCATTAGAGAAATGCTCCCATTGTGCCTGTCTTTTCTCCCTCTCTACCCTACCCACAGGGCTCTGGCCTACCCCTTTCCCTCCTCACTCTGCTGTACCTCCTCCCTGCTCCGCCCTACCAACGTCCCTCTCCACCCTTACCTTTCCCCGCCCTGGCATACCCCCTTTCCCTCCCCATTTTGGTCTTTTCCCTCCCCATTTCGGTCTACCCCCTCCCTGCTCACGTCAAGCCCCTTCCCACCCCACTCTACTCTACCCCCTACCCTGCTCTGCCCTACCTTCTTCCCTCCCACTACACCCTACCCGCTCCTCCTCCTCCGGCCTATCCCCTTCCCTCTCCACTCTGCTCTACCCCCTCCATGCTCCGCCTTAACTCATTCCCTCCCACTCCACCCTACCTGCTCCAGCCTACCTCGTTCTCTCCCCACTCTGTTCTAATCCCTTCCTGCTCCACCCCACACCATACCCTTCCCACTCTGGTCTACCCCTTGCTCCGCTCTACCCCCACCCCTCTTTCCTACCCCCTCCTGGCCTACCCCCTCCTGGCCCGTCTCTCCGACTGCTTGTTTTTCATTTAAAGAAATTAAAAGAATCTTTAAATACATGTTGAGTTGTTATAAATATGTACTGGCACAAGCCCAATATTCTGCAGATCTCAATGCTGTAGTTTTCATTCTGTATCTCCGCTACAGAATAGAATAGAACCTGGAGACATTCTGGATGAGCTCTATGGAGAGTCTCTTTATGGAAGCTCCAGGGGAAAGGTACGGTATCCGCTCTGAGCAGGAACTCGTGGGGGCGCTGTTTGTTCTCATTTAAACGATTTTGATGTCTAGTGTACACATAACCTGTGCTTGAAAGTTCAAGAAAGAAGCAGCGAATCTTGTTCTCACAGCTCACTTTTCCTCCATCAATTCTTCAAGGATGTGTTTTCATGTAAAAATAGTACTCTCTGGGAATACCCAAAAAACAAGCCTTGCTTATGATGTAATAATACATGGCGCCAGTAGTGAAGAAATGCTTTTCCTACTACACCAATATGGAAGCAATGAAATATAGACGCATTAGTTACATTTCTAGTTCCACCACTGATGTCACAACACGGGTAAGGCCAGTTTTTGTGGGTGTCCCGGGAGAGAGCATCATTTAGAATGAACTATTAAAAAAAAATAATATTAAAGTAACAAGTATAATTTCAGCTGATTCGTTATTAATTAATGACAGACTTTTTCATGGCATATGGACAAGGCAGTACGGCATGTTTTAACCTCGCCTAGCTTTGTGAGTTAACTATCAGCACTGTGAATGATCACATGCATTAAAATATAAAAGTTGCTTCAGTGACTTTGATCTACCAAAAACTTTTATTGAAGAAAGGATCCAAACAAGCTGAATAACTTCTTAAAGGTTTGGTCATGGCATGGTTTTTATCCGCGTAATGCTGATTCATAGGCAAAGTTAGAAAGAAAGATACAATAAAAGTCACATGTGAAAGTTTCAGCCGAATACAGTGTCGGCTTGCTGAGAAAACAGCAAGAAATCTGTCACAGTATTTTCACATGAGCATTGAATCCGTCCATGTTTAGCGGGGTGACAGCGGGTACCAACCGCATCCCTGGTTGCAGCATTCGTGAACGGACACCGACCCTCAGAAATATGTGAAATGATTCATGTATGATTCAGTTCTCAGATTCAAATGTGTTTTGTTGAAAAATTATCCACACCGCATTACTTGGAAGGGAACCCTTTCTCAAAATAGTTTCTACCATCAATAGCTGCCTTGCTTCTCACCAAGTAAGTTTTTATGGTCATTAATATTTGGAGTATTCACAAATCTATGACCCAAACTTTAACCACCTTCAGCACCTGAGTACAAGCTTATTTGATTTCTGAAACTTGTTATATTTTTTGCCCACAGATCAGCAGTTTACTTAAGCAACATGAAGGCTGGCCAGTATATGTATCAGTAATCAAAGTAAGAATGCGATGTCATCAAGAGTTATTTCATTTTTTTTATACGTATAGAAAGAATTCCATAACAGCAATACCAAACAGACAAGATTAGGTGTTGGCTCGGTCCTTAACTGCACTGCCAAGGCCCTGCCGGTTTCAAACGGACGTTTAAGACGTCGTCACCACTTTTTTTATTCCCTTAACACGCTGACTGCCGCCTACGAGTTTATTCGTAGTAACAGGTGTAACGGATTCTGCCACTTTGAGTATACTCGTAGAGAATGAAAGGCTTTTGTATTGTTAATTGAATACACTGGCGTCACTGAGAACGCAACGCATACGCTTCTGGCAGTGGTGAGGACATACATCCTAAGAATTTGTGTTACAACATGTAGACACAAAAAAAGTACCTATTTGGTATGCGCGCATGCGCACCACACTTGGCAAATGGGAACGCCCTACGAATCTATGACCGGCAGTCAACGTGTTAACCAAAGCCTTACATTCTGCTGTCAGACTAGATTAGGGAGAGGGGAATCTTTGTGCTTTATGTCGTCTTCAACCTGGCAGCAGTGCTTAGCTAGGCTGTCCAAACAATTCAGGTGATACAAAACAACACTTTCTGTTCAAAGGTTGTTAGGAATTATTCGTTGTCGTTCTATCGTCCTGAGAAATCTGTCCTTCTGTCTGAAATGTTTTCATCTTCATAAAGATATTTTTTTTAGATTGATTTTGTTTTTGCAAGTTGGAATAGGAGTCAGGTTGGCAAAGTGGTATCTTGACTTGCCTTCCACCTCTGGGGAACCCAGTTCAAATCCCACCGGGGGCACTACCTGGATTGGCGTTTCAGTCCCTACCTGACTGCGTGGGTTTTTCCCTGGAATAATCCTCTGGGGTTTTCCTCCCACACCTAAAACTGAAAATTCCTTCCTTGTCTTCTCTCCATGGGGTTCTTGGCTTGTATAGTGATTAAGTTCGCTTTTCTGAGAGTCCTTGGCTTCACAACCAGAATGAATAAATGAAATCAAATAAAAATAGGAGCACATAACATGTATGCAAACCCATTGAAAACCATATTCAGTTTTTTTCATGCAATATCTCATTATGACAGAGTATAGAAAGCACAGCTGTGTATGCTCAGTGCTTAGGATTGGTGGGGGGGGGGGGGAGGTACTTTATTTTTACCTCCTATATGGTGGCCTAGTCCATTTACATTTTTTAATAAGGTTTGTTTAGCACCAAATCCATTCAAAAAGTTTTCACAGGTTGGTTTTAAGATTCATTTCTCCAAAACTAAATGACCTGAATGAATATACTCTCGTTGAAAACCACAAGGGAAACTGGCACCCCCGAACAAAGATATTGACAAAATAGGGAGACCGCCAGCGTAGGGCTAGATAGCTCAGTGGGTAGAGCACCGGTACAATGTCAATTTATTTGTTCAACCCAAAGTTATTAGAATGTATTTCTTCTAAACACTTCCGTCAAACCATTCCTTGAAAGTATTTTCAAAAAAGCATGATAGTTTTTTCTCTCTCCTCAGTGTCATTTAAGAACAGGCAAAGTTTTCCAGAACATCAGGGACATCTGGCTTGTCTTGAGGGATGAATACAGTGGGTTCAAAGTCCCCACTGACCAGGATCCCGCCCTCAACAGGAAATCCTCAACGGACGGCGATCAGGGAGAAGTGTTGCATAAACTTAGTGGAAGGTATTTTAGTTTTTCAGTGTAACTCTCTCCTCTTTTGCATTCACGAACAATGAATGAACAAACTCCAATGTTGACGAAATACTGCAGCACGTCAAGTTATTACACGCACCAGGCGTTCTTCACACATTACTCTTATTCTGCAACACTCCACTGACTTCCAATTAAATTTAGACTCTTGGGTTGAACAGAGGAAAAAAATAATTAGAGCAGGACTTGAACCTGCGACCTCTGGATTAACGTGCCGGTGCTTTACCAACTGAGCTATCTAGCCCTACTGTTGGTGGTTTCAGTATTGAACAGAGGAAAAAAATAATTAGAGCTGGATTTGAACCTGCGACCTCTGGATTAACGTGCCAGTGCTCTACCAACTGAGCTATCTAGCCCTACTGTTGGTGGTTTCAGTATTGATCAGAGGAAAAAAATAATTAGAGCTGGATTTGAACCTGTGACCTCTGGATTAACGTGCCAGTGCTCTACCAACTGAGCTATCTAGCCCTACTGTTGGTGGTTTCAGTATTGATCAGAGGAAAAAAATAATTAGAGCTGGATTTGAACCTGTGACCTCTGGATTAACGTGGCGGTGCTATTCCAACTGAGTTATCTAGCCCTACTGTTGGTGGTTTCAGTATTGATCAGAGGAAAAAAATAATTAGAGCTGGATTTGAACCTTTGACCTCTGGATTAACGTGGCGGTGCTATTCCAACTGAGTTATCTAGCCCTACTGTTGGTGGTTTCAGTATTGATCAGAGGAAAAAAAAACTTAGAGCTGGATTTGAACCTGTGACCTCTGGATTAACGTGGCGGTGCTATTCCAACTGAGCTATCTAGCCCTAATGTTGGTGGTTTCAATATTTTGCCATTATCCTTGTTCGGGGGTGCAGGTCGGAAGCCATTTGCGAACAAAAAAAATTGACAAAATTAGGGAGACCACCAACATTAGGGCTAGATTGCTCAGTTTGTAGAGCGCTGGCACGTTAATCCGGAAGTCGCAGGAGAAAATGCTTTGGTGTTCTTGCCCTTTCAAGAATGAAGCATCAGGCTTGTAAAAAAAAATGTAAATTTTGAACAAATGAAATAAACTCATTTGATTTTTGCTTTCAGCTGGGAAAAAAGTCCTTGGCGATTTGGGCTGGAACTGAATCTTCTTGATATTTTGTACTTCCTCTTTTTTTTTGTGCTTTCTGTCCCAGCTCTGTGTATAAAGTGAAGTACGTTGGCTGCGCAGGTGTAGGTAAAGTAAGTACTCCACAATTTGTAAAAATTCATTTATTAGGGACTTAACAGCGTTAGAAATAACCTTATCAAAACCTAAAAACATAATCAATTTCTGTTGAGTGAGAACATGCTCCAATTTTCATCAGAATGGTACTATTGGTTTTGCATGCATTTGTTAGAAAATTAGATTATAGATGCTTCAACAATTTTTGTAAAAATGGAAAAAAAAAGGTTGTGTGATTATTGCATTGTAAACAACCTTATCAAATATCAGAATCTGGGGGGAAAATGACCAAAACAGTTTTCAGTTCATGTTTTTTGCGTGTACAAGTTCAAATTCTCCTGAGAAATGGTTCTGTTGGCTTTGCAGTCAGTTTTAAGAAAACCTGCAGGAATTTGTAAAAAGGAACACTAAACAAAATAGATCGACGCAAGAAGACGACAAATATTTGACTTGGGAGTCAATGGATACTTTTCTCTTTACTGTAAAAAGCTGTGAGACTTTTATGTATTTTACAGTATTTTTGAACATTTAGCATTTTGCATTGTATGCGATGGGAGTTTATTTAGTGGGTTTCACCCATAAGCGATCTGATAAGCCATCTCATTAAAGATACCTCTCATAAAATATAATTACATTACTCCAGAACAAAGCCCCCCTCCCATTTTTTCCACCCTAACTGTCAACAAAAGTTAACAACAACAACAACAGCAACAGCAAACAACAACAAGAAAATGATTTAAAGAAACAAAGTGCCTTGTGAATTTAAGCAATAGGTTTTGAACTAAACAGATAAATTGAAAACAGGTCTTTAAACCAACTTGTTGTAAACCAACTCATGCACTTTGGTGTACAACTCCTCAGGATCATGATGAGTTTGTACAGCAGAGCTGCCAACTCTCCCTGACTCCACAGAAAGTTCCTGAAAATAAGCCAATCTTTCCATGTTCTGATGAACATATTTGAAAATCTCACTGATTACGGAAACTCCCCCCCTCCCATTATGTTGAATGTAAGTTGAACATCTCCCTGATAGTTGTACAAACTGTCCCTGATTGCAAGATGCAAAGGTTGGCGCTGCATGAATTTAAAATTGCCTTTGACGTATGTTGGCGAAAGCCTGGCCAAATTGAAACTATTTCCACTCAAGTAAAATATCTTCAAAACGAATTCGTACTCAAAAGAATCAGGATGTAAATATTGCCGGTGTAACCTTACCTGTATAATCTTAGTGAACTTTCTTATCATTTGAAGAGATGATAATCATTTGATCATTTGATTTGAATCATTTTATGCAGGATGGTGGAACCTCGGTCATAGAGGGCGCTATTGCCAGCGTTCTGAAAGAGAAAGGACCGAATTCCTCGGTAAATATTAATTAAGAACAACAACGTTCTATTCCCACAATTTCCAATTTTCAAACAATTGACTCCTGGCTTCACATTACTTTTTCTTGAAATTTCCCCCACCCAACAAAGCTGGCCCGCTATTTTGTGTGACCCCTGACCTCCTAGAGGCCTCCGCCTTCAAGCCTGTTCTATAGACCATGTAACCTTTGTTTACAAAATGAGTGACTTTGTACATTCCAGGGCGATCCCTGGCAGGCGAAATTGTACATTTTGTGTCATAATTTCCACATAAATTCAAGAGTTATAAAAATAGTAGCTGTACGCATTTTGAGAAGTGCCTCCTTTTCTTCATATCAAAAGTTGATAAAAACCAAACAGTGCAATCTTCATAAAATATAGGATTGATTGTTTTCTTCCATTGAGCTGTGTATGCATTGTGTCTGCAGGAAGTCCAGGCTCTCTGGCTCTTTCGTAGACATGTGATGTCACAGGTCACATGGTCTATAACATTCTTGCTAAGCTAGGGAGTAGTTCACACATTCAAACAAATCGCCCTAGCTACATACACATGAAACGATGTTGGCCACAAAAATGTTGATCCACGTTTCCCCGAGCTCAATGATGCCGAGCTAGAGAAGTATGAGGGATAGTCAAACAAATATAATATGGTTTATTTCAGATGGTCATTCGATATTAGCTCCCCTCGATATTGGAAGTTGACATACCACTCCCAATACCTCGGGAAGTTAATATCAACCCTCCACCCTCAAACTATCTTAAACTTGTACTATATTGTTAGATAGTTCACCCAAAGATCATCCTTTTGAGTTGTGTATTTATGATGACGAATTTCCGAAATCTACTCCGCAGCAGTAGAATAAAGCAAGACCTAGTCCACAAAGAATGAATCTACACAGCAAAGTAGATATACACATGGTGTTACCGCAAACCGAATATACATTGGTACCTCACCATGCAATGCCTCAAGAATTATTGACGAAAATCCTGTTTGTATTCTTTTCCTTTTGCTCTGGTTGTACTTCTTGTATCATCCTGCCATTAATTGTCATCCCCAAAAGACATACAAGGTAAGTTTTATTATCGTAAAGCTGTACTTTTTCATCGTTCAATTAATGGGAGACTTTTGGGGACTCTAGGTGGCAGCAGACTCACCAGGTAAGTCCATTGTTCTTGGAAATTTGAGCATACTCGGAATGACGTAAACAAATGAAATTTACCTGGTAAGTCTGCTGTCACCCAGCTTACAAAAGTCTCCCATTGTTATCATTTCAAATGTCTAAAATTATGTGTTACCTGATTGCAAAAACAAAAGTGATCTAGTCAATTTGTGTTCACGTTAAGTTTTTAACACTGTTCATTACCAGGAAATTGCTTTTGCAAATTGCTTTCTCATTTAGATGCAAGATCACGATAGAATTGCCAGTGGCTATATTACCTTTCCGTAAGAACCAATGATGAATTTAGTTTAAAAAAATAACAACAAGCACATGTCGGCCTCCACTTTATGATGTCTCTCTATAAAGAGTGTGCATAAGATTGAAAGTATAAAGTTCAAAGATTTACACATAACTTACATTAGCCTCGCTGTCATGGGCAGCGCCCTGTATCGATACCCCTCGCCACTAACCCCCGGTAGGGATGTACTGAAAAACAGCGCTGAGTGGCTCTTAAAAGTGACTACTTTGCGTGCACGCTTGTTAAAAACTTTCAAGCACTTGTAGGATGCTTAGTTCACAAGGATTTTGGCGTGATTCCATTCTACACGAATCATGTTTTTACACGGTCACCCTAACTTGCGTACTTCTTGACATATCACAAGATAAAAGATGAATAAGAGGGGACCAGTTTCTCTTTGACTTGATGCCTCTTTTGCAGGTTACCGTACTTGAAGGGGCATGTAGAGTAGAATTTAAATTTTCCAGATTTCGGCACATTGTTGTCGAATCCACAAACAGATTGTAAGGAGAACCTGCTGTTTCAGGCGTTTTTTGGGGGGTTAGTTGGTACCGGTCCCTTTCCCTCCTCTCACACACACTCAGGTTTTTGAAACGTCTTTCTCCGTCAAGAGTTTTTCACCATCTACTGATCTCTCTCTCTCTCTCACACTCACTCTCTCACACCACATTCCAAACCAACATACCACAACAAAGTACACATGGTCTGGACAATGAAATTAATTACTGAACAATACACATATTAAACAACGACACCCTGTAACCGCAGCTTAACTGCCTTAAGCTTGACTGGATAAAATAAAACCTGCGGGAATTTTCCTTGTTATTTATTGGCTAAAAACTTTGGACGATACCATGCGAATGCGCAGGTAATTGTTCACACTATGCCCAGATGGGTTAACGCACGCAACAACCAAAAAATCCAAAAACTAATACTAGTGTTACAATTGTAATGAACCACTTCCAGGGGTTATGAGCAAGCAAGGCAAGCTAGGAAAAAATTGCGTGGCAAGATCGATCACCCCTGGGAACGAGGTTGACTTACATGTTATAAAGATGGTCATGGTGGGAAACTTCCCTTGAAATAATTTTGCTGAAATGCTCTTGTTTTTTTTATAGAAATGAGTAAAACAATTAGTCTTGATCTTGTGAGTCCAAACCTGACTCTTGAAAACAGTGAAAAAGTTTTTTTAAAAACTATTTTCTCAAGACTCTGATAACAAATTGAGCTTTAACTTTCACAGGTTTGCTATTTCATGATGTATATTTTGGGCCACACAAAGTGCAGGCACTGTTCTTTGAAAATTACCAATATTGGCTCGTCCTTTTAAAGTAGAGGACTGTTATGAGTCTACTCTTACTGCAGAAGGTTCCAGCAATTTAGTTTTCTTTCTTTTTTGGTGAAGTTAAGTCTGACTGCAATTAGACCAGCAAAACCTAAAATTAGGACAAAACCTGCCTTGTGTCTTATTAAATGAAGTCAACGCAAAGTGTTTTTGGACAAGGACATTATTTGACAGTTATTTACAGCAGAGATAATTAAATTTCTCTTGAAAACAGTCAATGATGATGAATGAAAGAGAAAAAAAAAGCTAATTAGAAAACGAAAATTGCCAACTCATGGGGCTTTTATAATAATAGCCCATTACATTATGAAAACAGTAATTACCTCGGTGCATGTAGTTGGTTTTGTTTTCCCCCTAACATTTTACTTTGAGGAAAATATTTTTTTTTGAATTGCGGTTTAGTTTTGCAATTTTCTCTTGATATTTGTCTTTTATGCAAAAAAAGAAGAAAGGCAAACAAAGATCAGTACAAAAGGCAGCAAGTAGAGAAGTAACAAGAAGTTGGGAAGGACCTTTAGGGAACTCTCTGATATTATAAGGTTTTTCATTTTAGGCCTACTCTGAACAACAAATACCCAAGAAACCGAAATAACCAAACTGACACCCTCTGTTTTGACAGATATTAAAAGGAATATTTTGCTTACTGCCGAAATGAAATTTCCCTAATTGTTTATTACTTGAGGCTTAAAATAATAAAAATTTACATCCTCTTAAGGTGATCCCTCTGCTGCCACTTCCCAGGTTGTATCAGAAACTTGGGTCTGATCCCTGGCTATACGGCAGTTACAGGTTGATTGGCTTCTGACTGGCACCCCCCGAAACAAAGATACTGACAAAATAGGAAGACCGCCAATATGAGGGCTAGATAGCTCAGTTGGTTGAGCGCCATCACGTTAATCTGGAGGTCACAGGTCCAAACCCAGTTTTATTTGTTCAACCGAAACTTATGAAGAATTTACCCAGTCAGTTTCCCATGTGGTTTATTACTCAAAAAAAGAAAGAAAGAAGGAAAGTATTCAAAGTTTTTCAATTTTGGTCCCAATTGGGTGAAACGGCCCATTGTGATGAATGTTTTCCACTGATTGTTCACAGGATGTGTACCTTGAGTTGGGGGAAACGAATCTCATCACGTGGGAGGCATCAGACGAGGACACTGTCTTCATGAAGCACTGCTACCCGGAAATCTCCTCCTGCGGCCGGAGGACAGATGCTCTTCTCTACTTTGCCTATGTCGCGGGGTAAGAGTCAATCAGGCCTGGAATTTCATCTGTTGAGAGGGAAAGGCCATTTCCATTTTGCAAAGGCCACTTCCATTTGGAATATCTTAAAGGCCGTGGGAAACTTCTGAAAGGGGCACCAAGACCAGAGGCAACAGAGGCCATGGCGTTCTTTTAATTCCAGGCCAGGTCAACCCCATCATGACCCTCCTAATCCCAGTCTCTTCCTCACCCGTCCAATCTCCCTCCATTCCAGGCAGGCATTTGATTTCTCAGGGTTTTCCTGATATCAGGATTTTCTGAAAATCTCCTCACGCCTTCATATTTTCTTTGAAAGAAGTACAGCAGTCACCAAAGGGAGAAGGAGACAAGTGTCCAAACCTGTAGTGTTGTGTCCAAAACCTGAAGATGAATGTGAAAAATTTATTTATTCTACTTTTATATAAATTGGGGTGTCGTGGACCCAAGCGGTCTCGAGTGGTGGACCCAAGCTCTGTAATTTACAGAATGTGGGTTGGAATCCTGGCCTGGTCAGTCGCGACACTTGTGTCAAGGACACAGTAGGGCACTTTATTATAATTGCTTCTCTCCACCCAGGAGTACAAATGGGTACCGGCGAGAGCTGGGGAGTAACCTGCGATGAACTGGCATCCTGTCCAGGGGGGATAGAAATATTCTCATTCGTTTAATGCCAATGAAACAGGATACAAACAAGGGCCTGATCTGCCATATTGGCTCGTGACAGACTTTACTTTTACTTTACTTCTATCAATTCTTCCTTTTTATATTAATTCCTTTCGTGTTTGTTTGGGATGAACAATCTCTGAACTTATCCAACTGCAACATGAATTTATTTGTAACCAACAAGGAGCAAACCACACAAAACAAGATCTTTTTTTTCTCCATGAGTTCTAGCAGTTTTGGCAATCAACAAATTCTGTATTTTGTTAACAATTGTTTCAGTGACACCACATGCACCATCTCCAAGCAGTTCAAATGCTACGTCTACTTCGCCAACTGCGACCAAGAGGTGAGTGACCTTCCTTGCTTATTTCCCAAATCCCCAAAATACCTATAATAAACGGGGCCCAATTTCAAAGAGCTGCTTAAGCAGAAAAATACTGCTTAAACATTTTTCTGCTGAACGAAAAGTTGGAGGAAACCAGTCATAGATTGTACATGAGAAATGGCATTTTGGCTGGTAACCATATTCTTGGGTTAGCATACTTGTTCTTGTGTATTGTGTTATTGTATAAAACGAAATGCTTCTGCAGGGGGATCTGCGCCCAATTTCAAAGAGCTGCTGAAGCAGAAAATACGGCTTGACAATTTTCTGATCAATAAAAATAAGCAGGATACCAGTCTTAGATGGTACATGTGACATGGTACTTTGGCTGGTAACCATTATTCTGGTAAACATAATTTTGTTGTGCTTAGCTTCTTTTTGTGCTTAAGCAGCTCTATGAAATTGGGTCGTGCAGTTTGGTTCAGACTTTGGATCAGGTTGATTTTCTCTGTCTTTTACCCTCTGTGGAACCCAGTTCAAATCCCGCATCGGGACCCGGAACCTTTAGTGAGGATTGGGTCAGTTCCCATCTGATTTTTAGGGTTTTTACCATTTGGGATTTACCTAAAACTGGATTAATTTCTTCGTTGTCCCCTATTTGTCCTTGGCTTGATTGCACAAAGAGCTACTAGATTGATCTTAAGTGCAAACCAATCTTAGCTGCTAAGCAAAATGTGATATCACAATACAAATGGTAATTATTGACAACTCATCTTAAGACGAGTCTTAGTGCTTTGTGAAATCAACCCTTGTTGATTGAAAATAAATTTTAAAAGGTGAACAGGCCACTTCTATGGCACTGCTTACCATAGAAAGTGATGTTTATGTTCATCATTCTATACAATACAATACAGTACAATAAAACTTTATTGCCCCTGTATGGGAAATTTCTTTGGCCTTTTACATAAAAACACACCTCTCACATTCTCTGCCCTTAAGGTTAGCGCTGAATTTCAGTGATAGTTGTTAAAGTAAAATATGTATGTGAGTTAACGTAAAGATAAAGTTAATTCCTGTGATTGTGAAGCAAGGTTGTACAGAGTTGAAGCATCCGTTGTACAATGGATTTGTTCTGAGTGCACTGAGCTCACCTGATGTTTCCCTTCAAAACTGTTGTTTCTCCAGACAAATGAGGCAAGGTAAGCCTGTTAAGGTCTGCAGAACATTACAGGCTACTAACCCCCGAAAAGACAGTGTCTTTGTTGAGATTGAAACAAAGTTTTATGCCAATGATTTCAACCTGTTTTACAGCAGGCTAGATAAATTCACAGCAGAACAGAGTTACGTAAGATTTACGTTGCTCTCTCGCGACCAATTTTTTGTTTGGCAGTTGGGGACGTAAAAGCTATGTTTAAAGTCATCAGTTCATGCAGAGCAGTCGGGCCAGGTTGGTTTTGTAACTAGGTTTTTGTCAAGGCTATTTTAATTTCCCTCGTGAGTGATAACTAATTATTTTTGGTAGGTTTTCTGTCTATGTGTGTTATATATAGCTTTGCAGTAATCACAATAGCTGAACAAAAGTTATATCACCTTGCGCTTCGGCTCTAGCAGAGTCTTTCTCTCTGAGATAGAGGCCATAACCACGTTTTGCATTTATACAACAGGTCTGTTTGGTTGGTAAACAGTTTGCAATAGGTATTCCTTGGTTTTGATGTTTAACTACTCTCTACACGCAAGGCAGTTGAGACAGCAATAATGCTGATTGGCTGTTGAAATGCGGGTCATACCTTGGTTATGTCCATTGGCTGGATCACAAGTCTACACATTCAAAGATGTTGACTTTGGACAATGTGATGATGGGGGGGGGGTGGTGAGGCTCCCCCCCAAAAAAACCCACCAAAAATCTGCCCCCCCCAAAAGAAGTCTGAATCGTAATCGGAATGGTGCACCAAATGGCTTGAATTGGGCCGTCATTTTCACTGCATCGCCGCGCGACAGGTGGCCCTATTGCGCAAAAGTACATTTTCTTCCATATTCGGGCCCCCCCTTTCTAGAGTAATTCCTGGTAACGGGCCTAGACTGTTTAATGAGTCAATAGTTGTTTTAAAAAAAAGGAAAACAAAATAGAACCACTCGCTTCTAAGGAAAGAACAGTGCACTTTTTTAGGCGTTTCACAAAACACCTGCTTTTTTCAAGTGTACACTGCCTGGAGAGTGCCATTACAGAGCACCTTTAAACATGAGTGAAGTTATCAAATTGAGGTTAAGCACGGATCTTTTATCACAAACAATTCCTCCATTACGCCGCACTTTCTCCCTGGATCTAATGCTATCAATTCACTGACATAATGGTACTTAACAACACGCCAACACATTTGTAACCTTGACAACTGTCTGTATCTATATGCTTTCTATCGTCAATATTGCTGCGCAGTGCTGTAAAAATGACTGAGTGTTGACGATGATATGAAAGGCATGAAGAGCTAAAATGCTAGACGGGGAAGGGGGAGCTCGGAGTTCTGATGGGAGGGTGGTGAGTGCTGATGGGGGGAGAGGTGGGAGAAACCCAAAGTGTTGCAGGATTATCTTCGTTGGGTTCCCTGCACCCGTTTTATCTAGAGGGGCCAGGTCTTAGGCCGTGTCGGACTCGAGCGTGTTGATCTACGGCTTTGTTGAAGGCTTTTTCTGTGTCTGGCCGTAGCCTCAGTTTGCTAGAATGCATTGGAAGAAAGTCGATATGGCTGGACCATTGAAGTGAACATCATTATTATTACGGTCATCATTATTATTGTTTATTCAGCCATCACAATAATACAACAATTGACTTCCAGATTGGCTTGGAGTAAACAAAAGCAAAGCAATTTCTGTGATCCGTAGTCCTGCTGGAAAGAAACATGTGAATAAATGTCTAAAGAAATTACAGAGTTGGACATATAGGTACATACAAATTTTACATATTGGCTTCTTTAATGTCACACAGTTTTGTATGTGTCAATATCACTAATGCAGTACTCAGTACTGGTACTCAGACTTGGTACTCAGGTACTACTCCAGTACCGTTTTGATGGTACTCATACTGGTACTCTGCTACCAAAGTACTCATATTCGATACCAGACTGAAAAATAACCTATACTCAAAGTCAAGTACCTAATACTCAACCGAAAAATGTACTCTGACTCAATTTTAAGTACCTGTGGTCAAAATTTGGACCTGAATTGTATTTGTGTTAATGTAATTTTTATGCAATTATGAATGGACCCTGGAAAATGTAAAATTGGAGCTGTCTTTGACGTATTTATGTTTAAAAGATAGTTATCATAACAACCACTTATTGTCAACTGGAAATTAGGAAATTAGTACCTCAATTTGCAGTATTTTTTTTTACCAAGTACTTGGTACTTGGTTGTTGGACTCGGTACTCGATATCAGAATACTCAGTACTTGTACACTTGTACTTGTACTCATACTCATAGATCCAAGTACTTGGTACTTGGTTGTTAGACTTGGTACTCGATTGGAATACTCAGTACTTGTACACTTGTACTTGTACTCATACTCATAGATCCAAGTACTTGGTACTTGGTTGTTAGACTTGGTACTCGATTGGAATACTCAGTACTTGGATACTTGTACTTGTACTCATACTCATAGATCCAAGCACTTGGTACTTTGCTGTTGGACTTGGTACTCGATTGGAATACTCAGTACTTGGACACTTGTACTTGTACTCATACTCATAGATCCAAGTACTTGGTACTTTGCTGTTGGACTTGGTACTCGATATCAGAATACTCAGTACTTGGATACTTGTACTTGTACTCATACTCATAGATCCAAGTACTTGGTACTTTGCTGTTGGACTTGGTACTCGATATCAGAATACTCAGTACTTGGATACTTGTACTTGTACTCATACTCATAGATCCAAGCACTTGGTACTTGGTTGTTAGACTTGGTACTCGATCGGAATACTCAGTACTTGGACACTTGTACTTGTACTCATACTCATAGATCCAAGTACTTGGTACTTGGTTGTTAGACTTGGTACTCGATCGGAATACTCAGTACTTGGATACTTGTACTTGTACTCATACTCATAGATCCAAGCACTTGGTACTTGGTTGTTAGACTTGGTACTCGATCGGAATACTCAGTACTTGGACACTTGTACTTGTACTCATACTCATAGATCCAAGTACTTGGTACTTGGTTGTTAGACTTGGTACTCGATCGGAATACTCAGTACTTGGATACTTGTACTTGTACTCATACTCATAGATCCAAGTACTTGGTACTTGGTTGTTAGACTTGGTACTCGATCGGAATACTCAGTACTTGGACACTTGTACTTGTACTCATACTCATAGATCCAAGTACTTGGTACTTGGTTGTTAGACTTGGTACTCGATTGGAATACTCAGTACTTGGACACTTGTACTTGTACTCATACTCATAGATCCAAGCACTTGGTACTTTGCTGTTGGACTTGGTACTCGATATCAGAATACTCGGACACTTGTACTTGTACTCATAAATCAGAGATCCAAGTACTTGATACTTTGCAGTTGGACTTGGTGATTGAATTTCAGAACACTCAGCACTCGGACGCTTGAACTCATACTAATGGTCCAAGTACGCATACTTGAGTACTATTCAGCCACCCTAGTACTCGGTAGTACTTGATACTCGACTGAAAAGTACTTACAGCAACAACACTGATTACTATTCCCAACTCCTCTCCTGCTTCTCTAAACAAAAATGACCAAACTAATGCACAGAAACCATGCTATTGCTGAAACCAATAAAGGTCAATATTGATATGAATTTAATAACGTCAAAATGAGATTCTGTGTAAACAGGATGCTGTGCCTGCTTAAAAACGCCAAATTGTTCTGCAGATGAAATCAATCATCTCTTAAATGAGTAACCCCCCACGCCCCCAAGCATTGGCAGCGGAATTCGTTTGCAAATCACCAAGCAGCGTAATTGAAAAAAAAATTGTCGATAATATTGAGAACCACGTTGAAATGCGGGTTTTTTTTCAGATTAGGGCGAGTTTTATTCGTTTGTTTAGAGGAGAAGCTGTTATAAGAAATTTTATAAAACATAGAATTTGACCTTTAAAACACCAGATTGGTTTCCTTCAGTTCTGTAGGTGAGTTTCACCCAGCTACTTGCCGCACCTTGCGTAATTACATTAGCGTCAAAACTTTATGTAAATACAGCGTTGACATAAATAAGTGTGCTTTAAGCAAAAAGTAAATAAAGAAATAAATATATATATATTTCACTTCACTCTTATTGGTTCTTAGCCAGTAAATTTACAACTCTGATTGGCTATATTTTCCCGCTTTTTTCTGGATACTCTCCCTTAGTCCTTTGCTCCTCTCTTTGCTATAAATGGATATGTTTATGTTTGTTCTTGTTTATGCCTCTGACGAAGGTCTGGATTGGAGCGAAAGCTAAGGCCATCTCCCCTACTAATTTTATTTATATATATATATATATATCCAATGAAATCGTCTTCTATCACAATTCACAGTGCTCGATACATCTCTGTAGAGCTATAACATGTAATAAATTCAGAATATGAGTTAAACAAACTCTGGCATATCTCTCTTCTGGACAGACTGTTTCGTACCATAAGGCACTCATCAGCAGAATGACGAAAATAGAATACAAGTAGCATATATAAACAGCCGTAATCACAGCGTCAAAGATGTTGAACTCATCGTGATTGAGGCTTGCAATGGTGACGACACACACCGCAAACTCAGAGAATCACACTGGATTCACCAACTCAAGACAGTCCAACCCTTTGGACTCAACGTAAACACTGGTGTTAAATAAATTCCCATCACACTCCTTCCACCTTTGCTTGTTTTTTTCTTCGATATAAAATAAATACAATAACTGTTAACAACAAGTTCTCTCCACTAGTCTATTTTCACGCTTTTTCTCTCGCTTACTTCATTGATACAAAATAGATACAGTTATTGTCATTTACATGTTCCCTACATTTCTTTTTTCTCTCTCTAAAAAAGTTTTGAAAAAATCAACCTGTCAATAACCCATTCCCTCTGCAGAGGAATTAATAACCTGCTCTCTCTGCAGGTTCCTCTTGCTTAGTTTTAACTTCTTACACTGATTCTTTTATTCTATAATTACTTTGATCTTGCCTCCTATTGTTAGTTGCATTTTCTTATGTGGCTTGCCCTCTAATCCCACCCTTTCATACTTCCCGCATTGTAATACCTACAATGCAGTACCACCTTTATGGTCCAGTGATCCAGCCTTTGACACCGACCATCCTTTGTTCTCACCTCTTCACTCTTATTGGTTCTTAGCCAGTAAATTTACAACTCTGATTGGCCATATTTTCCCTCTTTTTTCTGGATACTCTCCCTTAATCCTTTGCTCCTCTTCTTGCTATAAATGGATATGTTTGTGTTTGTTCTTGTTTATGCCTCTGACGAAGGTCCGGATTGGATCGAAAGCTAAGGCCATCTCCCCTACTAAATTTAACATATATATATATATATATGTTTTTCTTTTTTAGTCTGATGAAAGCCAAACTTAGCGCTATATTTGCCCCGGCCTTAAACCTGCTCCCAAAATGAAAATATCTTGTTAGGCCACAGTGAGTGAGTAAGGTCTTGTTCTGAAATCCCCTGGTTATCATTAACGAACAGGGGGGGGGGGGGGGGAAATGTAGCAATTAGGGGAGCCCTGCAGGTTGCAGACGTATATAGTAACAAACAAGGCAACTTCAAGAGACTCTAGTAAGGCTGTTGAATTGGCCTTCAGAGACCAATCTCGCCATTTTTATCGGACAGATGTTGGACAAGAGCCAAGACTTAGATTTTTATAGTCAGAAGGCAGAACTGTGTAGCAGAACTTCATACACTATTGTACATTTTTAAAACAATTTTTTACTATGTAGTTATTATTTTTGTTAAGAAAATCACATGCGGGGATTGAGAGGGAAAACAAATCACTTATTATGTGGAACATCATTTCAAAACTGTGAAATTATTTTTTTTCACAAAATCAGATATTTGTGTTTGAAATGTGTGAATAATAGAGCTAGTTCTTATTATAAACCGATTTTTTTTAAAGACTGTGTTTACCAAGTACATTGTTATTGGGGTAATGTGGGTGAGCGGTCAAGTCAAGGCACTTTAACCAGTATGTGTTCGTCCTTCAGATGGGATGGTCCTGTGTGTTGTGCAATGCACAAAAAGTAGTACACTTATCGTAAAGAGAAGGGGTTTGCCCCGGTGTTTCTGGCAAAGTCTGGCAGCAATATGCGCCACCTTCACCTTGTATCCCTTTCAAGTTGTTGTATTATGCTTTCTTCATCTCATGAAATCATTCTTAACGATCTCCACCAAATATGATATTTTGCCGCCAGGAGCGTCATGTATGACATATTATATGGCGCACTAATATACACTGTCATTAGTAATATCATTCAATTCCCTGTTTTTCAAAGTATGCACAAACTTTGGTTGGAACAAAAACAAATTCACGGGAGGAATGTCATTCAACTCCCTCCCCACAGTGTCTTGAAACTTTAATCTTGCATCCCTTCTTGCCCAGTTGCTGATGTGACTCAACTTAAAGACGGTCTAAATTTACCACAGAAACAAATTAAGAAATAAATAATGTACAGAGTTTATCGCGTTTGCAGACTTTAAAAAAAGAAAAAAAGTCATCTTTTTGTAATTTTTTCCCTATTAAAGCCCAGAGGCATGTGAATAATTGAAGACAGTTTGAGAGGGGATTTGCGGAGTAGTTTGGTGTTTCAAACATGTATGATGTTGTTCGTAAGCTACACACCCACTTCACCCAAAAGAGCTCCAATGATCACCAGACAGTGACTAATATTAAAAAAACCTCCAGCGAGAGACCTGTTTGATTGCAACGCCCCCATGTTACGTTGCAATCACATGCTGACCAGCCAGTCACGTAACTATGGGGGCACGTGGGGGCACGTGCCCCCATTGATGTCTGTGCCCCCTGGGTGCCCCCACCCCCATTTGAAATCCTGAATTTGTATGCGATAATTTTGATGGTTCCTTTTACACGAAGGCAAGTATTTGTACGCTAATGCCAGATTATCTTATAGTCAATAATAGATTACAGTAAAGAGGAGCTGAAATTGGTCTTTCAAAGAAAAAGGTAAACGGAAACTTGGCCAGAAGTGCCTACTAGAAAAACAAATGGTGCACCCCCTCGGCCATGTAAAGTTTTACCCAAGTTACGGCACTGTTCCGCAGGTTTTTCCAGATGTTTATAGAGGTTAAGTTTGTTGTTTACTTGTATGCCCAGGTATTGCCTTGGTCAATCTAAGCTTGTTTGTTTGCTTAATTAATTAAGTTTTTTTGTAATTTGGTTTCATCTACCATTGACAATTTGACATACCGATTATGTGCACAAAGGATGCTGGCAGAGTTTTGTCCTGCCCCCTCTTATAACCAAACCACTGTCCCATGTTGATTGACACCCCCCTCTATGACGTGTGGCATGGTCCAGTGTAGGATATCATGGCATATGAGCTGACCACAGTGTGTGCAATGTGATAAAGACAATGGAAACATTCAAATATGTCGGCATATTCTGACAGTGGCCCTCACACTGCGGGGTTTTAAGTACGTTTTACATTCAAATATGATACGTAAAAAAAAAGTTAATTTCCCTCCTAATTAGGATTTGAAACTTTGCATGGTGGAAGTATAAGTAAGAGAGGTTTGCGGTAACACCATATAAAAATCTCTTTTGAGTATAGTGTAGGTTCTGAACCACCGGTTCTTTTCAGAACCTACACTACTCAAAAGAGATTTTCACAGAACCTACACTACTCAAAAGAGATTTTCACAGAACCTACACTACTCAAAAGAGATTTTCACAGAACCTACACTACTCAAAAGAGATTTTCACAGAACCTACACTACTCAAAAGAGATTTTCACAGAACCTACACTACTCAAAAGAGATTTTCACAGAACCTACACTACTCAAAAGAGATTTTCACAGAACCTACACTACTCAAAAGAGATTTTCACAGAACCTACACTACTCAAAAGAGATTTTCACAGAACCTACACTACTCAAAAGAGATTTTCACAGAACCTACACTACTCAAAAGAGATTTTCACAGAACCTACACTACTCAAAAGAGATTTTCACATGGTGTTACCGCAAACCTTACTTAATTTCCCTCCTGCTGAATATCTTTAAAAATATCAAATCCTCTTAGGAAATGTCCTCATCTAATCACCTTTCAGTAAACAACTTGTAGGGAAAACTCCCATGACGCATTTTTGCTTCACCTTTTTTTTTTAAAGCATCTTGAATATGCCAGTCAGAACGGGGGGGAAAAACTAACAACCTGTGACTGAAAGCAGTCCACAAAATCCCGTTCTTACAACTTAAGTCCCAACATTTCTTTCATCCTGGCTCTATGATGGGTATGTCACCATGGAAACAGCAGGAAATCGAGACTCCCTGATGGAAAGAGAAGGAACAAAAGACTTGTTGAAAGAGCCCGGGATATCAGTTTGTGAATTGCAGCTGATTCAGCTTATAAAATGGCCAGTAAGTATAGACCTTATGCACGTGACGTCATTTGAGTAGGGCGCCCTCACTTAGAGGTCAAAAGGAGGCTGTTCATTGGCCAATCCTATGCGCCGCGCGTACACAATTGTGCGTTTCCATTGTTTCATCATCGGTTTACCTCTAAGATGGCAGCTTTATGACGTCAATGCATAAGGTCTATTTGTATGTATTTTTTTATTAGTTTTCCAGTTATTGAGAATCTTCCTAAAAGTCCGTTGGTTGCTTAGGAATTAAGTGACTTCAGAGTTTTGCTCTCTATCTGGATCTTTCAGGCTTTCCTTGGGATTGGTTTATCATCCGTTTAATTTTAGGCGCTTAATCAATTAATTTCAAAAGGTTCTCACCTTTGCCAAGTGGTTTATTCTGAAGCAGCTGCTGAAACAAGCGCGGATGTGATCACAAAGAACTCGTCGCGGATTCACAAAAGGGGTTTCCGTCTGCAGGGGTGGTTTATTCACTCTGTCACGTTCCCATGGGCAGGGCCGAAATAAACTCACTTAGCGAAGCTCCAATGTCAATATTAGTCTTTCCTGTAACACGATCATCACAATTTATCAAATCAAAACCTTATTAAAAACCTGTTACTTGTATTCCACACACGCATAAAGAGAAACTGTTCGTGGCTTGGCAGGATGGAGGTATAAAGTTGTCATAATAATGTCTGAATGGGGAATAAGGAGCTTCTGGAAACGTAAGGTTGCGGCAGTTGTTTTTTCTTTGCCACCCCCCCTTATTGTTTTGTCTCTTGCTTTTCCTTTGCCTTTCTTTCTCTGGCTCTTCATCAATCTTGGATTGCTGTGCGGACGTGTGGGCGCTAAGCAACAAGTGAAACCTGATCAAGTGAGATAGATAAATGTTGGGCCGTCGGATAATCGGATTCATTTGAGAGAGATTATTTCGGCAGACTTGACTAATGAAATAGTTTCAAGGTTGCACCATACTTCGGTCCACTGTATGCAGGCCATGAACAAGGAATCTACAGTATTCAGACGGCAACTTTCAGATTAAAGAATAACTCTTTCTTGACTCTTCTTCTAGCAAGAAAATTTTATCAGTTTCTGGCGTGTCACGGCTGAGTAGTCTATAGAACACTCCGCCTCAAGTTCTTAAGGCAGAGGCGTCAGAGTGTGGGTTCAAATCCCGGTCGTGACATTTGTGTTCTTATATAGGCAAAAAAACACTGAACTGTAATTGATTCTCATCACCCAAGAGGGAGACTGCTGGTGTAGAGGTTGTTGACGTGAATCATTAGCAACCTGTGCGCCCTTTTTTTGGCTGCCGGTGCAGCATACTCCAAAGGAGTTTAGATGGTTTCAGGAATGCTTAGGGCCAGACTAACTGGGGAAGTGTAAGGCACTTTGATAGAATGTTTAAAACCTAATAATATTTTTTTAAATTTTTTAATTTAATGCCTATTATTATTATAACAAAACACCACTCAAATCTGCACCAACATTCCAGTTTCTGCTAAAGCTGTGTAAAAAAAAAACACATAATAAAAATTCAAGATTTTGTTGCAAACAAAATATCTCAAAGGAACATTTTTGTCCGAGGATGAACTCCTATGTCTTTTAAACACTTTTATTTATCTCTTATCGTTGGGGTGTTTTTGTATGATGTCATGTTTTTAATATATTTTTTTATATAGATATGACAACCAGGGCTCGATTTCACAAAGAGTTAAGATTGATCTCGAGTGCAAATCAATTTCAATCGCTAAGTGAAATGTGACGTCACAATACAAATTACTGTCGGTGGTAAATAGTCATGGCAACACATCATAAGATGAATCTTATTGCTTCAAGAAATCACACCCCGGGCTTCAAAACATTTCGATGTGAAGCTCATTTTGTTTTATGGAAATATTTTAAGGATATGGAAGTAGTATTGACATTGTAACAAATGGATGCAGCCATTGCCGATGTATGTGCTAAGGTCCTGCAGCATGTAGCCTGAACACTTGAAGATTAAGCCTTGCAGCCAGTTCGGCCGCTTGTTCCTGCAACACTCCAAGAGCCCCCCACTTCAGAATACATCTCGGAAATGTTTTTTACAGCGACTTGGGGATTTTTCAGAACATCCCCAGAGCTGCTCTTGAAACTTTCAGGTCGCCTTTTATCATCGTTTCGTCGAGCACTTGGAATTATTCATTTGTGCTGGGGGGTAGAATGGCAGGTTCCAGTATTGATAAATTGATGCGCAGGGCATGCATATGTACATTGCGAATAGCGTTTCATGTATGGAACTTGGTTGGCTCCTCGTTAAACAATTGAAGTGATTGCTGTAGCACTCTTTAGGCCAGTTTTTGTTATTCAGAATATGAAGATGGGACTGTCAACACCAACTACTTAAGTTTAGATGTTGTGTGTGCGTATAGTACCAGATTGGGAGATTCAAATCATTAATAGAGACGGCTGCACAGGAGCTTCCTAATTAGCAGTGAAAATAATTATTTGTCTGATTTGGGTTTGTAGTGTTGCATGGAATTTGTACATTCTTCTATTTGTTTTTGGATGCTGTGCATCGATGGTTCAATTTGCTTAAGGGCTAGATGACTCAGGTGGTTGAGCGCCGGCTCGTTAATCCGGCGGTCGTTTAGGTTCGAATCCCGCTCCAACCAATTTTGTTTGTTCAACCCGAAATCAGTAAGAGTCAGTTTTCACTTGTGGTTTATTACTTGATAACTTAGAGTCGATCAACTTTACTTCCGTGCACATCAAAGCCACATTTTATTGAACTAGTTCGAGAAAGCATAATAAAAAAGGAAATCCTTAAGGGTAGACTATGAATGCAGAAGATTTGAGATGTGTTTAGAGCACGACCAACAAAGTAGGAGCGAATGAAGAGTAGCAATTAGGCTGGATGTTTAGGGCTTGTTGCCATTGTTTGTGGCAGTTGTGTGTGAAATTAATGGGTGCCCCATACTAGTTCTTGATGGGCAACCTCTATTCAAAGAGCTAACAAGGGCAACTTTGGTGAACAGTTGATATTTGCATCTTGGGACCATTTGAAAATGCCAAGAAAACAAAACAAAAAAATCACCCTGACAATAATGGCTCACAAACCAAAACCCGGGTGAACATTATATCAAACACCTCCCCTGGACGGAACAAAAAGAAATTACTCATAACTTATCAAAATTAACCTTAAATGAAGCCTCCCCCAAAAATATGTGTATATCTCCCCTACTAATTGTATAAATATAATATATATTTTATATTATATGGTGTTTGTTCTTGTTTATGCCTCTGACGAAGGTCCGGTTTGGATCGAAGGCCATCTCCCCTACTAATTATATTTATTTATATACACATATAAATAAATAAATAAATACAAAAATAAATAAATTAATAAATAGATAAATAGATAAAATCGGAGAAAAAAAATCATCCATTTTACGTGGGTACCTTTTCACTCTTCACACTTGACAGCGTTTTCCAGACACCGATTTCCAAACTGCAACACAGACACCCCCCCCCCCCTCTCTCTCTACCTTGTATCTTACATGAAGTGAATAATTCATATACATCATCCCTGCAGCTTGATAATGCATTGGTAATCACCCACTTGTAAGCAGCCGTTCAAGAATTCATACAGGGTCTTTAACCCTCTTGAACGAGAAAAATCTCTGAAGAAGAAAACAAAAATTGGCTTGACTGACTTGGCGATATACTGGCGGGCATCCCGGTGTGAGATGGTTGGGCGATGGTAGCCCATGATGATTAGTCATCGATATTCAGTATTGCTTTTATAGAAGAGCTGCCAGCTCTCCCTGATTCTGCAGAAAAGTTCCACAATCTATCCATGTTCTGATAAACACATTTGAAAATCTCCCTGATTATGGAAACGTTGTCACTGTGATGTTGAATGTAATTTGGATATCTCCCTGATTGTTGTACAAAATCTACCTGATTTTGGGCATCTTTAAATGGAACACAGCCTGCCAATCTTGGAGTCAAAACTTTTTGGCTCTACAAAATGGTGGACCTTGTTACTTCACAAAGTAAAAGGAAAGCCACTCAATTTCGAGATATATTTTTGTGGGTCACTATATATTGTATGTTTGGTTTTTTTATTCCATCAATGTTCATTTCATAACGAACGCTTTCAAGCACTTTTGAAGAACCCAAATAGTCCCATCCAAGGTAATGTGTCCCTATTAAGCAGTCGTTAATTTTTTTCCTCCGGACGTAGTATGTCCAGATTTGCCTTTGATTGAATAACAGGGGGTCTAATTATTTGCTCAATGTAGAAAATATGCAGTTTTTATATAACGCTATTTTTACGCTTTATATAAGTACACGATGGGCATCTCAAAGGGCTAATTACTTGTAGACTGGTATGCAGAGCTGTATTTGAATTATGGGACTCATTTTGAACATGGTTTGGATTAGGAGACCAGTTTTATAACACTTTAAAGAGAGATTCAAAGGTTCAGTTCAGTTTTGTGACGCACTCATTTTTCAAATGGATCGAGTCCTCATGAACATGGAAAAACACTAGAAGTCTCTTACCTGACGCTAAAGTGGTGTAAAGGACCACTGCGTTATAGATACCCCTTCAAGTGCAATTTTTGTATTTAAAAAAAATCCAAAAACGCTTAGTGACGTCACATTTCAAATATAATGGTGTGTACATTTTAATTCAGAAAGTTTGGAGTTCATTCATGAATATTGATGGTATTCAAAACGGCGTTGAATTTGATCTTTGGACCGGTGCAAAATTCCTCCTTTTGAACGTACAGACCCACTTGTTCACGTTCGATGACGTCATGTTTCAAGTTTCGCTCTTACTGAATGATCGTCAAATAAAATGGCATTTTACACGATTATTAATGTGAGGTCAGAGACTTGTAATTTCCCCGAACTTTGATGTGGACACTATCTATTGGAAAACGAGTGCATCGCAAACCTTCATTTGACATTTGAGCCCCCCTCTTTAATATGTAACTGACAGATGAAACAGGGTCGAAATTATCTTCTTCTTTTTGTAAGTGCCAAAAGACAGGCAGTCGTCCCACTGCCTAACGCTATGCCACTGCTTGGCTGAGGCATTCCAATATGAGGAAAATGAAAGGTGGAGATATTTAGTTACCACATTATGTGGAGAGATGTAGTTTGATGGATTTTGACAGCTCCGAGGGGTCAATTTATTCATCACCAATGTAGTTCTAAAACACGGCATACAATGTGGTTTATGAGTTCGATAGATCGAGATCGCAGATGCTCCACTGGTGTCATGGTCTCAATTTCATTGAGCTGCTTAAGCAAATCGTTATCCTCAGCAACTTTCTGCTTAGCAAAAAATAAGCAGGATACCGGGCACAGACTGTACATGTGACATGTTACTAAGGCTGGTAACCTTACTCTGGTAAGCAACTTTTTTGTGCTTAGCCACTCTGTGAAATTGGGCCCAGTTGACTAAGGTTTGCAACAGATTTAGTCATCTGGTGGCAATTTCATAGAGTGGCTAATCTAAACAATAATTGCTTACCTGAGTAAGAATACCAACCAAAATAGCATGTCACGTGTACCATTTGTGACTGGTATTCTGCTCCTTTTGAATTAGCAGGAAAGGGTCGAGCAATACTTGCTCCTTAAGCAGCTCTATGAAATTGGGAGCAGCTCCCTCGTTAACCTGTTGCTATTCTCGGAAGTATTAATTTAATGGGAGACTTTTGGGGACTCTAGGTGACAGCAGACTTACTGGGTAAATCCATTTTTCTTTGAAATATTATGAGCATGCTCAGAACGACGTATACAATGGACGTAAAATGAACAATTTACCTGGTAAGTCTGCTGCCACCTAGCGTTCAAAGTCTCCCATTGAAGTAACAGTTGTAATCAAAACCAAGTTTAAAGGATGCAATGTGAATATCAAGTGATTATTGCTATGTTTTTATCTGCGCTTCATTACCTCTCTTCTTGGCTTATGGTCAACATTTAAATTCTCAGAAGCAGTTTACACGGAATCCAAACAGGAATGACGCAGTTTTGATGTATCATCAAATTTACCAGTCATTGCTGTTGGTTGAAATCTGTGTACATTCGATTCCCGAAATGATTAAACAACCATTACTTTCTTTCAACAGCAACGGGACGGTACATATGTACATACTGGCTTCACGTAAATTAATTATTGAAGAATTTGGTTGGTGTTTTTTTTTCCTTCTTTTTTCATCGAGTTTGGAAAGGGGTGGGAGTCTTAGTAAGCCCCTTATGGTATACTAAAGTAATGTACTATCTGCTTTACATAAAAATGCAGGTGGAGGGGGCGGGGACGGGGACGTCTTATTTGCAGTAACTAGATTACATCTAAGCTTGGTAACTATTTAGACGCCTGTGAGAGTTCATTTTGCCTGTCTGTATTACATCGGGCTCCATTAATGCCGCAGCAATTATCGTTTTCACCAAGGATTGTTTGTTTGTCGTGGGAAACAGCCATCCTATAGAGAAATGTTACTCCAGATGTGGAGCGTAATTATCGTCTAATGCTGTACAAAGATCGTTATTCAACGAGGGTTGTTTATTTAACAATGGAGAATCATACAGACTCCGTAATGTAATGTCAGAAGGGCTGTAGACTTTGAATGGCCTGATAAGGGGATAATATGCTAGGTCCAAGCTCCAATGCCTTGATTGGAGGATGAAATTCTCTGTCCAAGCTACAATGCCTTGATTGGAGGATAATATTCTCTGTCCAAGTTCCAATGCCTTGATTGGAGGATAATATTCTCTGTCAAAACTACATTGCCTTGATCGGTGATGCGCTGTCCAAGCTCCAATGCATTGATTGGGGCATTATATTCTCTGTCCAAGCTCCAATGCCTTGATTGGGGTTAATATTCTCTGTCCAAGCTCGTACTAGCCCAGATATCAATTTCATGTGACGTTGTTTCTTGTGTGAGTGTTGCCATGGTTACAAATATTTCACCTAAAGCCATGGTTTTTGAAAAAAATGTAGCCATTAGCAAGTTTTGAAGTTGGCCTCGGCGAGGAGAAGTGAACTCTTTTGAGAAGCACTAGTGTCAAAGTGCTGTGAAAATGTTCATCCATTTGCGTTTTTAATTTTATTTTAGTTGGTCAACGGGGGGATGTACCCTCTAAGAAATACGGGTACAATGCTGCAATGAATATTTTTCAACCAGTGGCTTGTTGTTTATTTGGCCAAAAGGGGGATGCACCCTCTTGAGAAGTACGGGTGCAAGTTCTTAGCTGCAATGAGTATTTTTTTTACCAGTGGCTTGTTGTGTTTTTGGCCAATAGGGGGATGCACCCTCTTGAGAAGTTCGGGTACTTTACTGCAATGAGTATTTTTTACCATTGGCTTGTTGTGTATTTTTGGCAACAGGGGGAGGCACCCTCTTTATTACAAGTACAGGTGTCAAACTACAATGAAGTTTTAGCAATCGGCAGGTTTTTATGTTGGCGAATAGAGGGTGCTTGTCTCCTGAAAAAAATCCCTGGATGTCAGTTTGCAAGAAAATATTGATGCCATCGGCTTCTGTGAGAATCTTGGGTATCAAATCTACCATGAAATATTGTAGCTATTGGTGGTTTTCGAGAGGTGGCCAACAGAAGATGTACCCCCTGAGAAGCCATGCAGTGTGTCGAGCTACAAGGAACAATTTGTAGCCAGCGGCAGGTCTTGGCGTTGGCCAACTTGTTGATAGCATCCCTTGAGTAGGTTCAGGTATCAAACTACAATACAAAATGTGTTGCCATAGGTAGGTTTTGGAGTTTAGTCTGCAGGGGAATGAACCTGCCTGGAGCGCTCGGGTTTCAAGCTTGAATGTAAACTGTAGCCATTGGCAGGCTTTTTGAAAGTGGCCAACAGGGGGGATGTACCCTCATGAGAAACACGGGTCCTAATCCACACTGGTTATGTGTCAGCCCATCTACCTCAGCCATACCACAAATAGCAGGCATCGGTTCTTTTTGAAGGGAAACTTACACATGTAGTCCCATTAAAGTGTCACAGATGAGTGTAGACTGTTGGCATAACTTGAGGTTGCAGCACAACCAAACGAGTCAATGCTGAAGCAATTTTAACCACAGCCCCACAACAATATATATATAGCAACTCGGCTAATATCGATATGAGTTCATCGATAGCACTTGCATACACCACCCAGCCTTGGTGAACGCTCCCACTACCTTGACGTCACCCCCAGCTCTCTTCATCCCGTTAAACCGTACTGATTTCTCGCCGTGCATGTATTAAGTTTCATGCTAACCAGCTCCTCTCGCTCCGTAACTACCTCTCATCTCTCGTCAATTTCCAAAGGGAGTTGGGCAAATATTTCCCTGGATGTACCAGCAGATTTATGCCGTTTTAATCAGCGGATTAAGGTAAACCATCCTTCAAGAGGCATTACGGGAGATCAGCGAGATCCACTCGTAGCAAGCGTACCTGGAAATTATCCCCCAAAGTCCTTCACTGAGAATGAATTCTTAGGTCAGGGATGGACTTCCTCCCACCCCCCCCCCTCCTAAGACGACCAATCTGACCATTTCTCCTTAGAATTAGGAATTAATTCGATATTAGATAAACCAGCACCGACCTCACTGGTGAACTGCTCAAAACGGGCTTCTGTGCAGATGGATCTTAAAGCTCTGCTTCAAGATATACCTTGGTTGAAGCTGTTGAGACAACGTTCACAGTGTTCTGTTAGAATACGAATCGTGAGGTTTTAAGAGAAGCAAGTACCGTGGAGCGTGTTGTTCCACTAATTGCGAAATGGGGTATAGACAGAGACCCAATGGCTGGATCAAATTTAACCGGTAAACCTGTTGGAATGAAATGGGGTCGTATGATATAAAAGCTGTTGCTGTTTTATTTTGACATTTTAGTGGTCAGTAAGATGCTCTTTAATTCAATCCTGTCGAAAGACAGCAGTTCTACAGAAAGTTGTTAGACAAGCTAGTGATGTGTGTCAGGTATAGACCTCAAACATCAGGAGCACGTGTTTGTTTGTTGTTGTTGTTGTTTGATTTTGGGTTTTTTTACATTTACTGTTACCACATTACTGGAATTTCAGTGTTTATTAATATCAATCAGAAGCTTCTTCAAGTCCGGTCTATGTGTGCCTTGGATTTGTTTACCCTGTTTTGGAGGAAGAATCATCAAAAGTAGAACTTTAAAATAGGTGGAAATTTTTACAGTATCTTGCGACACTCCCCGTGACACCATTTGCAGTTTTACTGTTACCACATGGAATTTCTGTGTTTATTTGTAATTCAGTGAAAAGCTTCTTCAAGTGCTCTACCTGTGTACTAGGCCCCTGCGTGAGCATTACGGAGGATTTCAAATTTGTAAATTTGAAATATTAGTTCCAAGACTAAAATAGAACAACTTTTCCTGACAATGAAAGGGAGAACACAGATCTTGTCTTCCAATCAAAAATGCAAAATATGATACCAAGTATCTTTTTGAAGGGAAGCAAGAGTTAGTGACTCGCCAGGGTGGGATCGAACCCCACCCGAACAAATGTCAAATCTACAGCAACATGACATCCCAGAAACTTGCGATGGGACCCTTTTCACAATTCCACTCTCCAAGGGCTCCCCCCCCAAAAAAAACAAAAAAAAACCAAACAAAAAACAAACAAACAAAAAAACACCTTAGCTTTTGCTCCGTCTCCAGGCTCTGTTTGATTTTGGAAACATCGTGCAAGATGTTCACTGCTCAAAAATTGATGACAGGGCCCAAGCCAGAGCTGGAGCTCAACCCGAGGTTTAGAAAAAGGCCCAAGACCCATCTGCGACAGGGAGATATTCCGACCTGGGCCCAATTTCATAGAGCTGACGTTTTAATAGAATGTGTTTTTGCATCGGGGATGAAGAATATAGTTTTGCTTTTACCCTTAATACACATCGGTGTAAGGGTAAAAACCAAATTATATTAATAGAGCTGCTTAAGTGGAAAATGTTGCTTAACCATTTTCCGCCAAACAGAAATGAGCAGGATACCATCCACAAATTGTATATGTGGCATGGTAGTTTGGCTGGTGACCTTATTCTGGTAAGCATGCTTTTGTTGTGCTCAGCTACTTTTTTGTGTGTTAAAGCGGCTCTAGTGAAACTGGGCCCTGGTCCTGCTGCAAAACCAATCAGATATTGATACTCCGTTGTGCAAAGCCTCAAAAATCTTTCATTTGCGAGGAAGATATTTGTATCTGTAATAGTTGACCAAGTTCTTTATGTACGGAGATTATTGATAGAATGTTATCTACCCTGACGTGGCAGTCTTAACATCAAATGGACCCATCTGCTCCATTTTCATCTATATGTGCCTCGGATTTATTTACCCTGATTCAGAGGATCTCATCAGGAATAGAGCTCTAAAATCCGTGGAAATTCTCACAGTATCTTGTGACACATTTACACAATTTGCAATGTTCGAGTGGGTTGAGGTAGGGGCTTCATAAAGTGGTATAAAAGTCTTCAAAAGGTGAGCTGAGGGGGAACACCTTCATGTATGAATTTAAGAAGCCAAAACAAGTTGAAAGAACTATTCTAAAAATCTACGATGGAAAATAATCCTTTTATTAATGTATTTAATTGAGTTGCTTCATCACCAGTTTGTACAAGCAGCAACAGTGTAGAGTAAAACTGACCATAACAACAATATTTTGAAACAGTTTTTGTACAATTCTTGAAAACTGTAAACAAAAAAGCCCAGGTAAATCAAAAAATTTAAAAGTCAATGAATCAATAAATCAATAAATAAAAAAAGCAACACAAGTGCGTCTAGAAATTGACTCATCAATGCTGTACTTTGCCCACAAAGTACCGGTAGTCACTGTACTTTGGCCTGGTGACCTCTCCAGGGATACCCCCAGCACTGTCCATCAGTGAGAGTGGTTAATGGCGATTTGCTGAATGGCTCATCCCATCTAGCTGGTATCCATCACTCTAAAACATGACATTGGTGTCGTGGGAGGGCACCATTATCACCAACCGCTCAGTGATGTGTTTGTTGTGTGATGGACAATATTGAAATGAAATCTTTAAAGGAGTAGTTTGGGGGAAAACATGTACTGTGTATCGGGGCTTTTAGAAAGGGAAATCCACCAGGCCCCATCAGGGCTTGTAGTTTAACATTTTTACTGGACCATCATTTTTTGTTCAAGATCAGAATCAATATGAGAAATAGCTATACGCACAGTTTAACACCAAATTGTTTTTTTGGTTTGAACACCAACTGTGACATTTAAGAAGATTCATCTCATTTGTCTGATTGGAATTTTTTTTTATCAGACTCAAAGTCAACCTTTGAACATAATTTGTTGTTGTTCAAGATAGTTCTGACTAATGATTGATATATTAATATGTTTCTAATTGCAAACGACAAGAACACCGGACTTGTCCTTTTAGCATGCTGCATGCGGTACACGCACAACGCATAGATGTGCGTTAAAAAAATGTGGGTCAAGATGGCCGCCTTAACACTGTGTGACGTCAAGAGCGAACTATCCATAAAGCTACATGTTACACCTTTAAACAGGCTCCCTCCATGTTTTTTTTTCTTTTCTCGTTGCTTGTCCTGTTAACACTCGGACATACATGAGTCTGTAAGTTACATGAGAGCAGCACGATGGTGACCGCTCACTGTGGTCATTCAATATTTGCAGTATTTCTAATCAGCTAAATTGACCGCCACATATGCTTCCAGGGGTGGCCCTGTTTCTCTCTTTATACTTAGTAATAGACCTAATAGAACAACGCATGTTAATAATGCAGCATAATAATAATTTGCTTATTGAAGTGTATACATACATTGTACCTATGTAGTTCTTTTTTTAAAGAGAATAAGGTTGTTTATTTTTGATGATTCCTTTATTGTAATTAAAATCACAGCACAAAGCCATTGGCGTAGCCATTGGGGGGCATGTCCCCCACAATGCTCCTGTGCCCCCCCCCCCCACGAAAAAAACCCAGAAACAGGTAGTGCCCTCAATTAAGGGAAATTCATGTGAATATATTTTTGTTTTCTGGAGTAATTTGTTTTATTTCAGGCCCTTTTGATAATTGCAAATATGAAATTGCACATTAAGGACCTGAAAAGCACTGAGCCAAACGATGAAAATAACAAACAGATCCATTTAATGTCACTGTGGTTTATTTATTTATTTATTTATTTATCTATTATTAATTTGTACTTTCTTGCCTTTTCTGGGATTTGGGAAGCAATCGCCCATTCTGCAGCGGTTAAATTATTCACCTTTTATGCTCTCCTGGACATCCCACTGTTTGTAATATAAGTTTTCATGTTTATAAGACATGTGCTTGTGATATTTATGTCCGAAAAAATATTGTTATTGTAAGGGGAAAGGATCATGGGAAGGTATCCGAAGGTAGCCAATTCAAAATAGACACCTAATTATTATATGTACATGTGTACACTTTGTTTCAGTTCAGTCACTTTCTGTGAACATAAAGAGTCCAACTCGACCGATTTCTGTATCCCTCGTTGGACGGGTGTTTGCCATGTTGAGGTCAAATAAATATTATTGATTAAAAAAACCTAGGGCTTTATAGCCAATCCGATTGGATGAATTGGGATCACATGACATGCAGTTGGCGGCAGCGAAGACAAGGCTTATCTAAATCGGAACGGCACGTTTATTTGTTGTGCACCAGCTGTTATTTTTCTTGGCCTCAAGATGAGAAAATACAGCAAAATCCAACTAGATACTAGCTGTTTCATGTCACACTTTACACTGGCACTTCATATATATTATAATTTAGTTTCAATTCCCCACATATACCACACTTAATAATTGGGGACTCTTTTATTTCAGTAACAATTTAGGAAACCTGAGGAATAAATCACATGATGTAGAACATTAGTTATTTATTTTCAAAGACCAGTATCCGCACATTATTATAAACTTTGTTTACAAAAAGAGTGATCTTGTACATTCTAGGACCTTTAGGGCAGACAAGGTACTTACGCTGGCCGTATGGGTTATTTTACATTTTGCATCATAATTCCCACATGAATTCAAGAGTTAACAAAACAACAGCGGAACAAGTTTTGAGATGTGCCCCCTTTCCTTCGAATCAAAAGATGATTTAAAAAATCAAACAGTGCAACAGTGAAATCTCAATAAAATGTATGATTAGGCCTAAATGCTTTCTTCCATTAAGTTGTGTTACAATTCGTGCCTGCAAGGAAGTCCAGGTCCTGACGCTCTTTTGTTAACGTGTGATGTCACAGGTCACAGGGTCTATGCATGAAATTAAAAACCTGCGAAAGCTTAAGCTCATCGGTCATCAGAGTCACGAGCAAAAAGTGAAATATACATTATGTTTTCAGTGTTTTAGTTCTGGACTAGATTTTGACTGTTATAAAGTTACGTGCAAAGCTGTGAGCATTCATTGTTTTCAATCTTATCAATGTTGTATACATTACCCTTTAAGATTTCAACAAAATGTAACCCTTATTTAAGGTAAAATATTGGCAAATAGTACATGTTTAATGCATGCAAGCCTATGGCGCTGTAGAGTCTTAGGGCCTTTGTGTACTTTCTGAGGCACATATCTACCCCAGATCTACGGGTTATTTATTGGTTTGGGGCATGTTTTGCCCCATGGGGCAGAGGTTTTTCTCTCTCAATTGCAGATTTTGGTTGGAGGGAGAACAGTTTTAAGAAGTAGGCCTACTGAGTGTGGAATTAGTAATTGTGTTTTACACTGGACTGATGTGTGTTAAGCACTGCGTACTCGGCACTTTTTACAGGAATGTTACTCGGGTGGGATTCGAACCTACAACCTTTGCTGTTCTAGAGCGGATATTTTTTGGATTTTAGTGGTGGATCATTTGGTGTGTTGTTTTTCGTATGGGTATGGTAACGTGGGGTAGGGGTGAGGAGTGGGATGGTGGCTGGAGTGGGGGAAAATAGAGAGATGGAGCTAGTTCTCCCAAAAAGTGTGGAAAAGCTAAATTATTCACAATGTCTTTTTTAAGAAGTTGATAATGTTGTGTGTTTGTGTGGCGTTTGTGTGGCGTTTCAATGTCGAGCGGTCTAGTTCACCGGACCCAAGCTCTGGTGTTGTCGGCAGCAGTGTGTGCATTCGAATCCAGGTCATGACACTTTAAGGCACTCAACCATAATTGCTTTCGTAATAAGTTGGGAAGGTAGTGCATCCTGCTCTACCAGCCGGGCTCCTAGTGGATGATATACCCTTACGGACTGTGAAGGGGTGACCCTGTTTCAGCCTTAGCAGTAGGTGGAAACGTGCCCATGGTGACAGTTAATTTGGGTTGACAGCTCAAAATCAGTCAAGTGAACCTCACCTTGATGTGGTCGTCCGGCCTTTTGATGTAAGACATTTAAATTTTTTTATTTTATTAAAAAAAAATGTGTTCGATGTGAACTTTGTCCCCAAGCCTTCCATCCCTCAAAAACCCAACCCTCTCCCCCCTTCCCATACTTGCAAAATGGCGTTGTACCCACCTGAAAATGACCATCTCTGCATGGAGGATCGAACGGAGGGTGATATCTCGTCTTTCATACTGGAGATAGATTTCCCAGGGGTCGGGAGAAGGACTCGGGATTATGCCATCGCAGAATTGCATTTTGACATCTTTTAGAGAGATTGAGTACATGTTAAGAGTATTGTTATTTCCGTCAACCTGTCACATAGCCCTACTGTGGCAATCAGCGTACAAAGTGCATTATTGCATGGGCACTCGAGGGAAGGGGGTGGCCACTCCTAACAGCAACAGACAAGTGACATAAGGAGATAGAACTGACAAGCCAATGTTGTCCGTTCGGCAAGTGACTCCATGAGGAGCCTGGTTGCACGGGGGGCATTGACCTTTCCCGTAGACAGAACAGCTACAAACAAGATAAAAATGTCGTGTTGAATGTGTCAGATGATGGGCTCATCCTCGTGGTGGACTTGTCCGCTGTGCACTTAGCGATACTTACAGTCTTAAGGGGCCAGGAATAAGAAACACGGTAAAGAAGAAGAAAGGAAAAAATGACAAGCAGATTGTAAAGGATTTTTTTTTTTCCATATACATTTCAAAATAAAATAAGAATAAAAGGAAGGTATCATCCGCTGGTTTCATCGTAAATTTATTTAAGATCCCTTCCGCCACTTTATCTATTATAGGATTTGCAGATAGAGGTGGGATGGTAACTTGTACAGAGAGTTCAATGGACTGGCTTTGATATGACACACAAGGAGATAACTGAACATCAAAATGGCAGTAACTGAACAAATGCTGTCAAAAATTGGCATACAAGATGGCACGGTGGTGACACTTGAACTTTTTAATTGAGAAACAAACGAGTGCCGTGACGACTATACTTGACTCACCTGCTGTGGGCATCGGACCGTGGCGTGAAGTTCTTCGCCACGGTCAAATGCAGTACTTTTGTTTTCATCTGCTGCAGGCACACCTTAGACCTAAACCAATGGTCGTGTTCCTTGTATTCAGTCAAATTTAATGAACGCAAATATTCATTTTGCAAAAAGGAACCAGACTATTTCTCCATCCAGCCTCGGTTTTGTTACATAGATTAGAATGGGAGAAAATCAAGATGGCCGCACCATGGCAAAGGTCTGTTGTGCAAGAATTTGTCATCTTGGGCACAGTCTTCTTGAAATCTTCTTTGCTCAATTCAGTTAGTTCATTCATAGCTTGGACTTGTGCCATGTTTCTGACAACTGCTAAATACCCCTTGTTTAAACCGTTGAGTTTTCCATGCTAAACAAAATTGTTTTGCTTAGCAAGAACACTCACGTTACCCAACACAGGCTATGTACTTTAAATGCCAATTTGGCTGGTTACCTCAGTCTGCTGAGCAGAAATGTTACTTGCTCAACTGACAACAACTTGTCTTAGGAGCACCTCTATATAGAAATTTCAGTTTGTTCTTAGAAACCATCCGAACGTTGTTGCGGGACTGGGGGATTTTGGGAAGTAAGTGACCCCTGTTTTAAGAATTGACTTTGAAAGTCAAATTGTACAGTGACTAGAATCCTTGGTAGTCCGTTGTTGGATCAAACCATGACATCTTTAGTTGGTGCTTTTAGTGTTACTCTATTGTGTCTAAGATGTGGTTGTAGAGTCCAAGTCTTGACCAGCTTGAATATTCACCAAAGAGGCGGGGGCTGGGGGGGGGGGGGGGGCAAGTGTAACTGCCCCCATGCTCTGATGGCATAGCTGCTGCCCGTCCGAGTGACACAACTATTTCTTAGTGTAAAAGGTAGAAATCAATCTCTCTCTAATATTGAGATGGGATAAACGCGTACAGCAAAACGAAGGAAATTATATTTTAAAGAGTAGTTCAGGCATCTGTAAGTAAATAGAACTTTGGACTTTGGACAAACCACTGCAGAGAAACAGACTGTTGGTTTTATTTTTCGATAAGGACGCAGAAATGTTTTGAAAGCCGAAAGTTTTTTGAAACCGTTCACATTTTTCGTGGTGATAGTTATAGATACTGGTTGCTTTAACTAAAAGAATGCATTCCGGATGCAACAAAGTGGACCACTTTCTTTGCATGAATCGTTTCTCAGATTTTCCCCTGGGGGTTGACTGAAAAAAAACCTTTTGTTCGTGCTGTCCATTCGCGAATGCTGCGGCCAGAGTGCAATTGGTTGGTACCCGCTGCTGCCTCGCTGACTTTCATTGCATCTTCCTTTGATAACCTTGCCTATAAATCAGCATTACGTTGACCAAAGCCAATCTATGGCTGTGGAACAAGAATTACACAAGAATTTCATTTACTGCTGATGAACTGGCCAACATTTTTTGTGCTGGAATTTCTGCCCAATACATTTTGAACCAACATACGTCTTTAGGACTGCACAAATATTAGAAATTGGAGAGCAACCCCCTTGCGGAGTTTTCCAATCGATAAAGAGTAATATTTTATAGCCTTTCTGGGAATCCTGTTATCGATTGTCATTTAAAGGGTTATGAGGTTGAAAACTATCTAGGTCACATGCCTCGCGTAGTAGGCTTTCAATTTTCTCCCCTTTTTTTCTTTTTCTTTTTCACCCTTTTTGCTCGCTCGCTTGATATAAGATGTGATAACAAATTAACCAGTGCAAACACCGTAATTGTGATTTTAACCGCTGGTGCGTGCCCATGCCTGCCGTGCCTGCCGGGCATTGTAGGCTAATTGTGTGGGTATATTGACGCTGGGCAGTGGCAATGTGATTGAAGAAGCAAGCCGTGGTTTCCAGTTGCTGAACATTCCCGTGAATGGATTTCTTGGACGGGATTGTCCTTACAAAATACACGCCAACCAGGTTTTGTGTTTGCTTTGTTTTTACTCTGTCGCTAGATTCGTTATCAGAGGGATTTATGTTCTTTTAGTGTTTCATTTAAGCATGTTTTGAGGGAGGATATCAAACAGTAGCTCATCATCAACAACAACAACAACAACAACAACCCCAATTTTTTGATGAATTTCAGGTTTTTGTTTTTCGCTGTTTATTCAACGTGTTGCACATGTGTTCGACAGATCAAATGAAATTAATAATCCTTGCATGCTCTGATTTCTGCAGAAATCTAATTATCAAGTCTCTATTATGCAGACGCCAAAGGAAAGATGCCAGCTGATTCTGGGCAATTATGTCCAAGGGATGGGGACCGTCACCTGTTTTTTTCGCAATCAATAGTGAATATAAAACAAATACTAATTGCACTGCTTATTCTCTTTTTTGAAAACTCTTTCGTGCAAACCACATCATGCTGTTTTGTTAATTTAATCATGTTTGCATTTTTCCCAGGGGCGCAATTTAGGGGGGCATGTGCCCCCCCGTTGATGTCTGTCTCCCCCCCCCCCCCGTTTGAAATCTGGACTTTTCGGATTGGGAAAATTCCAGATGGGAGATGTTACATTTTACACGCTTTAATGTGATAATTTCGATGTTTGTAAAACCATTTTTTCCCATTGTATTTGTTTTTACACTCTCACGCCAGATTAATTTATACAAAATACTAAACTACACTTTTAAAAGCGCTAAATAGGGGTGTTTAAGAAAAAGGCAAAGAAGCCAGAAGTGCCCCCCTCAAAAAAATGGGGCACCTTCTTGTGCCCCCTACTAGTTACAGTGCTGATTTTGCCCCCCCCCCCCGACACCAGTGTACAAGTTAGCTATAACTTCTCTGCTACAAGTTGTGTCCTTTAAAACCTGTTGTGATGTTAGTTTAAATAAATAATTTCTCCAAAACTAGAGGGGGTACGGAATTATTGAATCGCCCCGAGAGACAAGGTTGTTTGTCCCGCTTTCCTTCAACGACCTAAAAAAAAGAAAAAAAACACTTACCCCACAAAATAGGTTATCAGCAATTATACTTGGGTCTTGATGGGCCCTTGGCTGCAAGTTTAGGCTATGTGTGACCACTAGGCCACACGAGCTATTCACGCCACCGTGTTAATGGCCGCTCAAAGAAACGAGAGCGAGCCAGATTACCTATATTGGTTTTTTCCTTTTCCACTCTTGCCGAGAAGAAAACACCATCAGACTCTTCATTGTCGGGGCTCACATATCGTGTACAGCCTCCGGGAAGTTTTTTTCTTTTCTTGGTGGGGGGGGGGGGGGGAGAGAATAGTTCAGAGGGAAAGCGAGTGAGAGGAAAACAATCCAATGAAGAGGTTTAGACGTGTTGAGATAATTACAGACTCTGTTATTTGTTAGGTTTGACTTCATCACACGCCAAGTTGGGGGGGGGGTTTAAGAGAAACATCCGCGTGAAGACTTTCCTCCGTGCCGCGGTTGTCATCAGGCTTTTGAAAGTGTTTGTACGTCTTGTCAACCTGAGGCCATCTCCGCTTTGCTTTTCTTGGGACGTCTTCATTTTTAAGACTCCGACTGTTTATCCTCGCACTGCAGACACAGACACTTTCGCTGATGATTCTTAGTTCATCTTTCTTATGTTCCTTTATAACCCGTGGCGGGAAGAGAAAAAAAATAATGTGATTGGGTTCTACTCGCTGTGATTTAGAATTCGTTTTTTTTCTTTTCCATTCAGCTTTCTGAAGTGATTCAAATCAGTTGTTTTCAAACCTATCACTCAGGATGTCTTCTCCCCCCCTCTCTCTCTCACCTAGGCATTAACATGAGATGTTGATTTGGTGTTTTCATCGTTAGCTGGTCTTAGCTGTAACATTCATTGCGACGGAGGAGCCGTGCCCCAAACACTCAACCACCTCTGTCTATAGTGGGATAGGTGTTACAAAACACAGTGTCTCGGCCTAACCGAAATTGACACCTTGGCACTCTCTACCTTGGGTGAATGGTGAATGAAATTAATGTCCGCCATGTCGAAGTGGCTCCCCACAGATAGGTTCCTGTACTCTACTCATAATTGGTTTGCTGCTTCCGCTGAAGGCAGGCGACAACCGAAAGCTAGAACCATGGTAGAACTGGTCATCAGCTCTATGCAGGCATAATTATTAGCAGAATGATGAGAGAGAGAGATGGGGGGGGGGGGGTTCTTGGGGTCAAGGAACTTGATAAATATTATTTTGAAAAATTCAAATACGTGACAATGAAAAACAGCTTTTTTAGTCTGAACGGTGTAAAATATGGGTACTTTAAAGAAAATATCTATAAATCTTGCAAAGGTTTGTGGTGATGTCGTGAAAACTGTCTTTGAGATGTGGCGTTTCTGAAGAGATCGGTGGTGTGAACTCGACGTTTCGATCAGTATGCTCTGATGGTCTTCAAGAGAAAGCTGAAACCCTGCTGATCTGTATATATATATCTTGGTGCAGCCATTTTGTATCCATAATGAGGCTGGGAAGAAAAATAGTCAGGCCCCACATGTATTCAATGGAAATCAGTGTTTCTGATTGCCAACTGCACACAGGAAACACACCAGAAAGATGGCCATGGCATCAATGGACTCTCGACATCCTAAATCATCTCACTGCCAAGCAAGTTCCTGATGGATATCCATTAATTATTCAAAAAATATTACGTCTAAATAAAATATGGTTTCATGGGCACTCTGACCGAACCGATGGCGTAACATTGCTCTCCCCGAAGTCACGCATATAAAATATTAACCTAAAGAGTTCCGAAAGGAGGTTCAAGTACTGTGTAAATCAAACACCAGATGCTGCACCCTACGGTGTCTATTTCAACGCAGTCTTGACGCTGTCATTGTCCCTTCTTGGGTTATAACCAAGACGGTAAACGCCAAATTATTCGTTAAGAATGTGGGTCGGACATTTCAAGTGTTCTCACTTTCGGTACCTGATGGAGACCAAGGAGAAAAAAAGAAAAAAGGAAAATTAAAGGACTCCACAAGGAAATTCTAAAGACCGGGGTGCTCCACAAGGAAAATTGTGTACAAAGTCTATGGGAAACTCTTAAGTGCAGGGACAAAGGAAAGAACAAAATAATACTCCACAATATATTAAAGCACACCCACCGGTCCTTGTGGGGTCCAAAACACAATGGAACAATGGACCCCACAAGAGAATTCTTTGTTGAACCTGGACCCCACAAGAAATTCTTTGGAAAAGGGAATAATTGAACAACAATAGCAGGACCCCACAAGCCACCATCGGTATGTGTGCGTGTGTGTGTGTGCGTGTTTACGGACGGGGTTTTCTCGTGTCCGCAGTTGATGTTGGGAGAACATTAACTTTGGTTAATGAACTTGACACTTGGAATTCTTTGGGAGAAAGCTGACACGCATGAAACTAAGGGATTACGCCACCGAACCTTGACACATTTGAGATCCTTCCAAGGACATGCCATCAACACATCCCAGGGTTTTTAAAGAGATCATATGCAAGATTGTGTGGATGAGGATTTTTCTTTATTTTATTCGGTCATTTCTTTGGTTAGATTAGTTCAAATAATCCAAATGCGCATCGAGTCATCACAATGGTTTGTCACAGCCAAAATAACAAATTGGTTGGAGCTGCTAGCTCTCCATGATTCTGCAGAAAGTGGTTCCCCCTTAAAATGAACAAATCTTTCCATGTTCTGAACTTCTGATGAACGGATTTGAAAACCTCACTGATTTTGGAAATTTTTGTCCGTGTCATGTTGACTGCAAGTGCAATTTAAATTATCTCCCTGATTGTTGTAGAAAATCTCCCTGGTTGCTCTGCGAGATGAACAATTCGTATGAAACATTTTACCCAAATGTCCTACTTGTGTGAGTTACCATTAGACCAGTTTGGTTCATTTTGATGGAGTCGGTGTTATCATGCCCAAGAGTCATTGTCTGTTTCGGGCGATTTTGTTTAGAGCGATCTTGTATATTCCAGAGCCTTTCTGGCTGGCGAGATACTACACTGGCCTTGTGGGAACTTTTACAGTTTGTGCCATAGTTTCCACTTCGTTAATTTGTTTGTCAGATGTTTGTGGTTTAAATTGCCACAAGGCACTAATAGGGTTGTAAGTGACTTTGAGGTTTGTTGAACTGATGCTTTTAAAATAATTTAACACCTTTTTGTTTCTTAAAAAATATTATTCTTCAAGAACGTCCACAAAAATATTGGTCTCTTGCTGACATGGTTGGGTTCCTTCTGTGACGTAATCGTTACACAAATATATTCATGAGCTACTCCAGAGGATGATTGTTCTGGGAAGGGGTCTGCCAAAGGAATGAAAAAAATGTGTTCTTTCGATTAACAAAAAAAAACACACTCTTGATTATGGTTTAAAGTAATGCATGTGACGTCACGGAACGAACCCAGCCATGTCGGCAAGTGACCACAAAATTAATCGTGTAAAAAAAAAAAGTTTTCATGAGCTAAATTGATTTAAAGAGTCCATTGTAGTCATCTTGAGAAACTGATTTCGCTGGAATTTATTTTTTGAGAAGTGATTTCTGAATACTCCAAACAAAATTCCGCGTAGGGCAGATTTTTGTGTGCGGATAAATCATAAAACAGCTTTGACTGAACATTTATGGACAGATTTCTGGTTGAGGACGATGAGATTGTAATGCAGGAACGAGATGCTTTCAAAATGCGGAATTTGTTTATTGCACTCCGGTTGCTATGGTCACAGGAAATGTCTGATAAACAATCCCAGCTGCATGCACAATATTAATTATAGTAATTCAATTCGTGGAAAAGCATTCAGACTTTGATGGAGTCTGACGACGATGTATGTATAATGTACGCGTATACACAATCATAATGATACATCAGTGCCACTCCATATACTTGACGTTTTGGGTATAATAAAAATACAAGCTGCCTCAATTTTATGACTCGTGTGGTGGACGTAATTTTCCAAGAAACTCATTGTGTCGTTGGGTCAATATTCAATTACCGCATGACGGGAAACCTGTGTTTCTTTGTTTTAAGGGCAGCACTGAAGTTTCTAATCAGTCCCTTCAACAAAGGTATTTCTAATTAACGGATCTTTTGGTAAACATTGTCTGGAATATGAATGACTAAATTCAGGGAAAGAGTGTGTTGGGAATTCTTTAGCAAAGGCTACTCCAGGCCCATAATTTATCTCTGTAAAGTGAGCATTTGAGGGTGTTGTTTTCCTCCTGTCGATCAGTGCACATTGTGTTTAAAACCAAATAAATAAACAAATAAATAAATAAATGAATAAATAAATAAATGAATAAAAAATAAATAAATAAATAAATAAATAAAACAAATACTAAATAAATAAATAAATACATTAATAAATAAATAAATAAATAAACAGATAACAAAAACAAAAAATATTAATAAATAGTAACTAATAAATAATTAATATTAACTATTTTTATTCTACCAAATAATCCTTTATTGGTTTTTGACAAAATATCTTGAACAAACAGAAAACGTCATTCAGTTGTTGACTTTGAGTCTGATAAATATCTGTCAAATAATACAAAAGAGATAAATGTTTCTCTTTTGTTCAAATATTAACAGTTTATATTATGTTAAAGCATGTATAATTTTTTCTCATTTTGATTCTCGTCCTAAAAGAATTGAGCCACAAGCCCTGTGGTCGTTTGAACTTTACCCTAGTATTCGAATCCCGTTATTAGAATCCAATGTTTCTATGCTGAATGTCTTAAATGGGTTTAGAAAGTTTCTATGTGTAGTAGTGTCTTTGTTTGGCAGTGAATATCCGCCTGACTGCCGGGTTTTGATTGATTCGGCAGAATTGTTTTCATAACTGAGGTATTTAGGAGTAACCTTTGAACAATCTTGTTAGAGTTGATTTTTCTTCTTTTTAAAATATTTGGTTTCCTTTTTTTCTGGCTTCTGTGCAATTACTGGACGTTTGACTGAAGTGTTATGAATTTATTAGCATTCTTTTATTGCCACCATGTTGAGGGAGTTAGGATGTACCAGCCAGAGTTAGACCCACTTTGAAGTTTCACTTTTCAGGCATTTGTGTGATATGTACCTTCTAAATTGCTCTGAAAAAAGAACCCTGCATTTGTGAAGATTAATTGCAGTCTCTCGGTGGACTTTGCCCGAGTTGTAATAAATGACCAATTTCAAGGAAAAACCTTGAGTGTTGTTGGTAGGGGAAAAAAGCCCCAGATGACACGAAACCTTTTTAATAGATTAAATTTGCAGCATTGGCGAAGAGATAAACTCAGCCTATACGAGACAGATCACCGCATATGTGCACATAATTCCTGATCATTTGGGAAGATGGACTTTGTTATGCATGATATGTATACTTGACTTTCTACCTCCTCGGCCTCAGTCAGTTTATTGTGGGAGAAAACAACATGGCTGCCCAATGGAAAAGCTCTGTTAAATGACAACAGAGCATGAGTTTCAAGACAGACATTAAGATGTCACATGACCAGTAGCTCATCACAATTGACACTTTACGACTCTTTCTTCATCTTCTCCTTCCGCAAATGAAATCCTTCCTAGCTGGTATTTGCTCAATCAGACCTTAATGTATAAGTCCTCTCAAATTGCTCTCCATAAAAGTCCGTTTTCGTCAAGATAAACAAGATGCCAAAACAGTGATGAGGTCCGTATGTACACAATTTCTTGGGAATCGTCTTCGCTCGTGTAAATATCTCAGCACTCAAGGAAATTTGAAGGAAAGGGGGGGTGTTGGTCTTACAACAAAATGGATGTATCCTAAGTGATCCAGTGGAGAGAAAAAACACAGCATGGAGTACTGTTTTTATCATCAACTGTTTTGTGTTGATTAATTCCATTCTATTATTTTGATGAATCCCTATCCAGTTGTAACCTGTGGATAACTAAAGGGGGATGGGGCACTGGGGTTGGAGGGGGAGGCACGCCCCCCCCGATTTGAAATTTGAAATTTTGAGATTAGAAATTACCTGAGTAAAATGCTCAAAATTTACGAGCTTTAATGTGATCTTTTCACCATTTAGCTTTTATTTCCATTTTCCACAATGTTTTTGTTTTGATACACTCATGTCAGATTGTCAAACCTAGTAAATGGCCTAAGAAGAGGGCTGAAAAGGGATTGTTCAAGACAAATTAAAACAGACAATACTGTTATAATTGGCCAGAAACGTTCCCCTAGAAAATTAGTGTACTCCCCCCCCCTGAAATTTGACCCTATTTTCGTTGCTTGTTGTAACGAACTGTATAGTTAAATGTAGTTAAATGTTTAGCCTTTAGAAGTGGATCAAGTTACGCAGAAAATCTTTTACATTTTGTTTTCTATATGGCTATGGGTTAGGGTTAGGGTTAGGGTTAGCATTAGGGCTAGGGCTTGGGCTAGGGCTAGGGCTAGGGCTAGGGCTAGGGCTAGGGCTAGGGTTAGGGTTTTAGGGTTAGGGTAAGGGTTGTTAGGGTTGTTAGGGTTAGGGTTGTTAGGGTTAGGGTTAGTGTTAGGGTTGTGAGGGTTAGGGTTAGTGTAAGGGTTAGGGTTAAGGTTTAGGGTTTAGGGTTAGGGGTACGGTTAGGGTTTAGGGTTAGGGTTAGGGATATGTTTAGTGTTAGGGTTAGGGTTAGTGTTAGGGTTAGTGTTAGGGTTAGGGTTAGGGTTAGGGTCATCATAGGGTTAGGGTTAGGGTTAGGGTTAGGGTTAGGGTTAGGGTTAGGGTTAGGGTTAGGGTTAGGGTTAGGGTTAGGGTCAGGAACATAACAGCAATTCTTTTGGCGAGAGTTACCAAGGGAGCAGCTACAATAACAAGTGCGACAAGTTCAATACTCAATTCCTACAAGAAGTGTAATCTTGAGCTCTAGCTCCCTTGAAATAAAAAAAAAGAGAAACCTCTGATGATGGCTGAGTGATCTCCACAAAGCTCTCTTGGTTCATCTTTTGACCATGAACGGTCCCCGTTCTTTTAAAAAACCCTACGCCGGTAGTCACGCTCTGCACTTCATCCTCAATAGATCACTCCGGGAATGCGGTCTTGTAAGCTCGGGGAAGACAAGGGGGAAGGCAAGTCAGATCCAGATCCAGTCATCCGGAGATTCTGAAGTGGGTCGTTATACCCAGGGTTTTAGTCTCGTGGAGTGTTCCTTCATGGAGAGAGGGGGAAAATGGGGTGGACATCAATAAGTAGCTAGAAAGCGTGTGACCCCCATGGTTTATTCATTGGATCGTGTTCTTTGGAATCAAAGCTTATCTGAGGGTTTTTGTCGTCTCTTCGCTCCGTTTCCCGATTATCTGCCACTTTGCTCGTTTTGTTTAATACTTACGCATTTATTTATGTATTTCTATGCATGGCCCTATTTCCGCTGAAAAAAATGTCTTTGGTTATTTTTTTCCCCTTCTAATTTTGAAAGAAGATGCTGTTTCAAAATGAAAAAAAAAAACCTTAAAAACTTTCGCATACACCGTAATGAATGCACCGTGATTTGCAAAATTGTTTCTACGTGGCTGATGGATGTGAGATAATGTTGGGATCCTGACAAAACAAAATTGTTAAAAAATTAAGTTTTGTGATCCACTCATTTTCTAAAACGGTAAAGTCCTTATGAAAATGGGGGAAAAGTTTGAAGTATGTAACCTCACGTTAAAATGGTGTAAAATGCCACTGTGTTTGATACCCTTCAAGTGCAACCTTTTTTTTCAAAATCCCTAAATGTTCGATGACGTCACATTTCAAACATAGTGGTCTTTTTCAGTTCGTTCCTGAGTTATGATGATATTCAATAAAAGCGGCATTGACTTTGAGCTTATGACTCGTACAGAAGTTCCTCTTTGAAATGTAAAGACTCATTTGGGTTTTTTGCTGTCTGATGGTGTCATGTTTGGACCCATTAGTTTTTGCTGTCCGATGACGTCATGTTTCAAATGTCGCTCTGAAAGAGTATCAATAAAATGATATTTTACACCATTTTTAACGTGAGGCTAGAGACTTGTAACTCTTTCATCTTGTTCATGAGGACTCTATCTATTGGAAAATGAGTGCGTCCCAAAATTTAATTTGATCAAGGAGTCCCTCTTTAAGGTGTGTTTTCCTTAAACCCATGGTCACGTCAATTTTAATGATTACTGCTAAGAAAGTGTCCAATACATTGAACCTTTGAAATTAAAACATAATTCATGGATTCAGATGAATTTAAACAAGAGCTATGTACGACAGACCTTGGATGAGAATGGGTTGGAGAAATAACAAATTCTGGAAAAGATTGGGGGGGGGGGTAACAAACAGTAATGCGCCTAAGTTATTACTTATAAAACACACGGGAGGTCAATCGCTGTGGGAACGTGTGCCTAAGGGTTTGAAATGCTTGTATTCGTAATAGCCGGCTGAAGCCGGTGTTTAACTTCAATCAACTTTCTGCATGAACATACATTTTTGAAGACCTCATGCATCGTGATTATCTCAGTCATTCACCCACTTTTTAAAGTAGAAAGTAGGCCCCTACAGACTCCAATTTATGTTCCTGTTTTCCTTCTTTCTTTGTGTTTCTAAATGCATCTTTTACTGATTTGTATAAGCAAAACCTATTATGCTTCAATCATTGTAAACGCCCGAGACGGATGAAGGCCTGATTTCATGAAGCTGTTCGGCAGAAAATGGAGCCTAGCAAATTTTTCTTCTATGCAAATATTTACAGGGAACCAGTTCCAAACAATATAAATCATGTGGTATTTTGGCTGGTCACCCGTTCCTGCTGAGCAATATTTGTCTGTTCTAAGCATCTTTGACTACTAAAAAGCTTTATGAAGTTGAGCCCTGCACCCAAATTCATAGCTTAAGCGGAAAATATTGCTTGAAAAAATTCTGCTCAGCGAAAACTAGTTAACGGGAAACCAGTCACTGATGGGACATACACGTGATGTGGTATTTTGGCTGGTAACCTTATTCTGGTAAGCAAAAAGGTTTTGCTTTTTTGTGTGTCTTAAAGCAGCTGCGTAATAAGAAATTGGGCCCAGGTGTTGGAAGTCTTGCTTACCGTTAATTTTTATCCAGTAGTTTAAGCAGTTTTAGTATCACAGACTCAGTGACATTACATGTTTACAAAAGAGCCACAGGGCATGGACTTCCTGCAGGCACGATTTGTACACATTCAAATGGAAGAACACAAACAATCTGATATTTTATGGATATTGCACTATCCACTTTTGATATAAAGAAAGGGGGCACATCTCAAAACTTGTTCAGCCAGCTGTAATACATTTATAACTCTTTAATATCTGTGGAAATTATAACTCAAAATTTTCAATTTTCCCATATATAGGCCTAACCAGTGTAGGATCTTGCCTGCTTTTGAGAGGCCCTGCGATATAGGTTACTTGTTCGTAAACAATGGTTACAATTGGCCCATATTGTCTCTAACAGCAAACTCCTCTGAATACTCGAGTGCCTGACTTAATGTCATGGCTGTACGGCTCATTACATTCTGTATGTACAGCGTACAAGCAAGTATTGGCAGCTAGACTGTATTAATGTGATTCGAAGTGGAGAGAATGATGCATGTATGTGTTGACACACACAATAAGAGTCGAGGGAATCAGGCCTACATGAAAGCTGACCTGGGCCCAACCTCATGGCTCTGCTTACCATAAGCAAAGAATCGCCGCTTACGGAAGCAGGGAATTCCGCCACTCACGTCAAGCGTATTTCACGGGTTAGCAGGGAATTTTTGCTTGTGCGCGTGCGTACTCCACATTACTATAGGCATTCTTCGCTTGCACGGCTAGCGCAGAAATTCGGTGCTTGCAAAGTAAGCGGAGAATGGTGACCATAAGCACATAATTCGGCGGTAAGCAGAGCCATGAGATTGGGCCCTGTTTGTAAGTGTGATGTGATTCCACTGTAAGCTGCACTCACTTCACACAAACTGATGAGTCTGCCGATTACCAGGAGGCCCGTGGGAAATGTATACAGCTTGTTGTTCTTTTATATGATTTATATATGACCAAAATAACTTTTGGACTTTCACATTATGTCTTGCACATAGGCTTACGACACGGGGGGCGGGGGCAGGGGGCAACTGCCCTTTCAAATTCGGCCAAAACAGTGAGCAAAGTCAGGCGCAGCAAGAAGATGGACTGAGGAAGCAAAACAATATTGTAACTCGGTATTAGAAATTGGGACTTGTGTCTGTATCTGTGTACAATTTTAGGCAGGTCAACCCCTCTGCTCCTTAAGCAAAGAGTCCACATACGCCCATGGTCTTGCATTAGACTTTACAAGATCTTTTCAGAATTGTCAGTGTTTGTCATAAGATATTTTACATTAACGTATACGCCATGCTTTGGAGCAAAAAGTAAGAAAACATTGTGCACGTGTAGAAGCAGCTGGAACGTCAGGACTCTAACAATGCTAACAGGAAACTGAAATTGAAATTCAAGGAGTCGATAGAGAGAGAGAGAGCGAGAGAGAAATCATTCAAACTTGCTAAGCAATTTGCTTAGTAAGAACAAGCTGCTAACAGGTTGAGATGTGTGATCGATATTTGTCTCAACTGTTTCTAGGTTAGAATCTGCTCAGCATGAACATACCAGTGAAAATGGAGACTTGGTTTTGGCCTTTGTGCCCAAAACAATATTCTTATTCTCATGGAGTTGACACCAACCTCTCAAAAATCAGGTGGCGCATTCCAACAATTTCCTCGAACCATTTTGGCATTGAACAGTCAGTTTGATATTCACATCTTGCATAAGTATGATTCTGAGAGCGTATAATCTGAAATGGATCATACAGCTCTTAAGAGTCATAACAAAATTGATATCCTTATACTGTTTCCTGGAAAATGCCAACAATGATATGCCCGTCGACTCATCGCCAATGACGTCACGATCATCGTCAAAAGAGTCGGGTTCCTAAAGTATGCATAACGTAGTACCTTTTTTTTTAGAAGGAACTGCTGCACACACCTCTGGTGTGATTTGACTGCTACGATGGTTGACAGTGACATAATTGGGTCATTACATGCGGTCGTAACAAGTTAGGGGAGAGGGCTGTGTCGCTCTGATCGAAGCAGGCCTGTGGCTGGACATGGAATTATGAGTTCTCACTCCTGTACACTGCGCGCACGCTTGGAGGGATGCTTTGACTGATTAGTGTACTCTCTAAAAACTTCCGGGTCAGGTCAGAGTTAACTCGGATTGCGAGTACAGGTTGACCCGGATTTTTATTTTTTTTAATATTTTTTTTTACGGGATATCAACTCTGATTTTGAGTCAGTTTGGCCCAATGCTATGTAATTTTGACACAGTTTCCGGGTCAAAGAGACCCAGAGACTGAGAGATGGGTCAGGTCCGACGGGACCTTGAATTTTCTGACCCGGAAGTTGTTAAAGTGAAGTGAATCCATCAAAGCTAAAATATCGTGTAGCGCCGCAAGGTGCAAGATTGGCAACTGCAGCTCTATTTCTTGTTCTAGAACTTGAAGTATGGCATGGGGGCCATTTTGGTAAGCAGAGGTGCTTACTGAAATGGCTTCAAAATGCATAATTCACTATGATTCACTACGGTCTTTGATCAAAGCTGAGTAAAAATTTACCAATGGATTTTGGTTGGTTTGGGACAGAGTAAGTAATTGGCGAATCTTATGATTTGTTTTCGACAGGGGAAAGCCATCCTAACCAGTATTGCTCAGGGTTTTGGGAGAACCACCTGGTTTGTCTGACCAATAGCGTGCCAGATGCGGCTTGTGATGTAACACCTGCCTCCATTGGTCGATGGTAAGAGGAACAACATTCCCTGGCCAACCACCGGTCAGCTTTATGATGGACGCGGCTGGGTTGTTGCTGAAGCGAAGATTTTGTATACAATTAGGTTGTATAAAGTAGTTTTTATATAAAGTTAACACATTCATAGAATCACAAAATGGCGATTTTGGACTCCAATGTGCTGTGATTTTACTGGGAAGCCATTTAAGTTTGGTCATGACTGGTGGTGGAATCTACCTCATTCAACTGCACTTTGTTCACAAAAAGTGCTGGATAGTCTTTGATAAAAAGAATGTGACCATTTCTCCTATTTCAATCCTTTTTCAAGTTGCAATCCAGTATAAGTACGTCTGAGAATAATTTTAATTTTAAAGCAAACCTGCTTTGTGTATCATCCCTCAATGTTTGCGTTCATCACATGCTTCAGTATGTAAAAACCATGTGGATGACATTGAATGGTTAGACAGTAGGAGGGTTAACTGTGTTATGCATTCATCACATGCTAACATAATGTAAAACCACATGGATGATATTGAATGGTTATAGACAGTAGGAGGGTTAATTGTGTTATGCATTCATCACATGCTACCATAATGTTAAACTGTGTGGATGATATTGAATGGTCAGACAGTAGGAGGGTTAACTGTGTTGTGCATTCATCGCATGCTACCATAATGTAAAACCATGTGGATGATATTGTATGGTCAGACAGTAGGAGGGTTAACTGTGTTATGCATTCATCACATGCTACCATAATGTTAAACTGTGTGGATGATATTGAATGGTCAGACAGTAGGAGGGTTAACTGTGTTGTGCATTCATCGCATGCTACCATAATGTAAAACCATGTGGATGATATTGTATGGTCAGACAGTAGGAGGGTTAACTGTGTTATGCATTCATCACATGCTACCATAATGTTAAACTGTGTGGATGATATTGAATGGTCAGACAGTAGGAGGGTTAACTGTGTTATGCATTCATTACATGCTACCATAATGTGAAACCATGTGGGTGATATTGAATGGTCAGAGAGTAGGAGGGTTAACTGTGTTGTGCATTCATTACATGCTACCATAATGTGAAACCATGTGGGTGACTGATATTGAATGGTTCGACAGTAGGAATAGCTGATTGAATCAAACAAACCCAAACCCTTGCCCACACACAAGATGCACAAAATGCACAAGACAAAATGCACACAATGGTTAGTTTGATACATTAAATAGTTCCCTAAATTATGTCTTTGTCCCCCCCCCCCTCCCCCCAAAAAAGTCTTGTGTTCAACCAATATTTCAACAAAGACATCAACTTCGCTGCTAAAGCCAAATGCCATAGGCTTTAGCTATGGCTAGATTACTACAACCACATAGACTTGAACATTGCTGCTAAAGCCAAATGCCACAGGCATTGGCTTTGGCTAGAGTACTACAACCACATAGACTTGAACATTGCTGCTAAAGCCAAATGCCACAGGCATTGGCTTTGGCTAGATAAAATGCATTTGCCTGTACTTCAACATTGCCGCCAAAGCTAATTGCCACCGGCATTGGCTAGATTGCTACATCCATATAAGCTTCAACCTTGCTGATGAAGTCATAGCCAATCGACAACCACAAGGTGTAGCACAAACCTTTTTAAAACAGGGTATAGACTTATCTGAGCTAAGGCTCTGGCCATGTGTAATTATAACACACGAAGAGAGTTTATTAATGAGTTTGGAAACGGGCATTCAAATTCAGCTGAATGCACAAATTGTTGTAAATATGAAGTTAATAGACTTATGGTTTAAGGGCAGCGTATATTTTATGGTCATTTGGCGTAACTACCAAAGGTATACTCCATTTAAAAGCTGAGTAACCAAATGGGTTGAACCAAGCACCTAAAGTATAGTATTTTAGTTTTATATTAGACTATGATGTAAGCACATTTTGCAGTTCTTTTTTTAGGTTGATACACAATTTTCAAAATTATAAGATTTTATTCGTTTCTCACGACTTGCTGAATCATTAATTTGTATTTATTTTTTATGGTCTTATAAAATGTTTTAAAATCAGAGTATTTGCTTGTTATTATGATTCTATAACGACGTATTCCATATGGCTTTGTTTAGTGTTTCTCTGTCAGTGGACTATACTCAAGGTGCAGCCATTGTGTTTTCAATCCATTCAAATCAGTGCAAACCCAAACCGAGGCAGGCAGGGGAAAATAGTCTGGCCCCTCTTATGTAGAATGAACAGTATGTATCCATTACTGTTATGGCATACGGGGAATCCCACCAACATGGTTGGTGCATGATTGAATATGGGTTTTGTATTTCACCGCCTTTCTTCTCCGGTTGAGTGATATCCTCTTTGATTTTTTTGATTTTTTTATTATTTCATTTTTAACTTTAAAAAAAAAATATATATATATATATAAGTTATTAATTGTTTGACTTACTTTTATATATTATACCGGATTGGTACGTTGCAAAAACTGGGTGTTAAAATTGACAACATACCAAAAAGAATCAAAATTTACACCTTAGGGTGTTAAAATAACACACATTTCTGCAAAAACTATTACATTTGAGTTATTTTAACACCCTAAGATGTTAACTTTGATTCTTTCTTCAGTGTCTATATTATATTATGTGACAACTCCTGTTAATTTTAACACCACAGTTTATGCAAGGTAGAGCTGACAAAGTAGTTGCAGACAGGGTTCATGTTTCGTGCGATCAACCATACATGACACGCATGTAACAAATTTGGCCTCAAGTTTGGTTGTAACAACTGAAATCAGCTGTTGCTTGGGTTTTATTTCAAGGTTTTCAGATATGGTTTTCTCGAATATGACTTCATTACAGAGGGAAATATTTCATCGGAAAAGAAAGCTTCTAGTATATGAACTTCATAATCAGTAAGCTTTCAGACTTAAGCTTTCAAATTAAGCAATTATGTTTATATTTTTACCAATCCCATATAATACCTTTTACGAATCTTGTGCATTAGTCAAAATAGAAATGAACAAGGGACCACACACAACCAGTATTCATCACATACACCATGACTGGTATCTAGTTTGATATCTTTCTGAGAATAAAACCAAGGAATCCTCTTTAAAAGTGTCTAGCACTGTAACCTGTGTAGCTTGGAGTAACATGTGAGGAGAACATGTTGAAGCCTTTCAGTGTTAGATTTGGGAGGAAAGCCCCAAACTGGGGGGGGGGGGAGCCGCAAAGGGACTGAAAGCACAATCCACATGTAGGGTTTCTGAAATGCGGGCCACGGAGAGGTGAAAGGCAGGCAAGAAACGTCTACAAGTAAGCCATAGGGTTTGTTTTTAGGGGGGGGGGGGGTTGAGGGAAAATTTGTCCTGTCTTAGCAGTCTGAGTTTATTTAGCATTTAGTAGAAACGTAACCCGGAGACAAGTTTCCTGGTAATTTGTGCTAATCAAAGAGAATTTTGCAATATTTTGTATAAAACCGCGTTTTATGATTGGAGTCGTCTTGTCATCATACTAAACGTAAGACATTTTCGACTTTAAATCGGAACGAAGTTGGATATGTTTTTACCCGGAATGAAGTTGAGCAGTGCTGTTAATATTTATTCATTTAATTTATAATCATATTATGATGTGTACAGTGGCGCAACTGCGGGGGGGGGGGGGGGGGGGGGCTCGAGCCCTCGGCTCATAACCCGTAACCTCTACTTATTACCCCCCCCCCCCCCATGAGGTTATACAAATGCATAAATTATGCCACTGATTACGTATATTGAATCGGAATGAAGGAACTGGTGGACTGAAATAGCAAATGACACTAATGTTTTGTTTTTGGGGGAGATTAATTATCCCCAGTGTAAATTCTGATATTTATGAGGGAGTAATTATTTATTTTAAAGAAGCAGCAATTGTATTCTAATTCATGAGAATTACTGTACCTTGTTCTTTATTAACTGAATGAAAGTTTGAAAGTTCAAAATTTCCTATTGTAATAAGTACTTACTAGTATTAATAAAGAGAGATTTCCACTGTAAAACAAAAGAGGAAAAGTTAATCTGTTTCCTGAAGTAGGAAATTGGCACTGTTGCTCGTGAGAAATATTTTGTAATCTCAGACCCAGGATCAATTTCACAGACTTGTTAAGCAGAAACCATTGCTAAACAGAAATTTGCAGGGGAACAGTTCTAAAAGAAAATGCACATTTACGCTGGTGTCCCGTTTCTGTTAACTAAGAATTTTCTGTGCTAGAGTTCGGTGCTTAAGCAAGGCCCAATTTCATAAAGCTTTTAAGCAGAAAATGCTCAACAAATTTTCCGCTAAGAAAAAAATAATAATTAGCTGGAAACCAGCGGCAACAATGTTAGCGCTGTTCAATTTTGGCTGCTAACCAGGGCCCAATTTCATAGAGCTGCTGAACCACAAAAAAGTAGCTAAGCACTACCAAATTTTGCTTACCAGAATAAGGTTACCAGCCAAACTACCATGTCACATACCATTTGTGACTGGTGTCCTGTTCATTTTTGCTTAGCAGGAAATTGTGAAGCAATATTTTCTGTTTAAGCAGCTCTGTGAAATTGGGCCCTGTTTCAGCTAAGCAATATTTTTCTGTGCTTTGCAAGTTTTTAATTTTTTTAAACAAAACCCATACAAAAACTGCTACTGCTGCTTTGTTTTCCCGTTAAATATGAGAACCCATTTTATTTTTACCTTTCACATGTTGATACCTCTTATCGGGTTTTCTTCTTAATGTCATATTTATTTAACGTCCTAGATATATATGGCAAAAATATATGGCAGGCGTATGGAACAAAACATCACTTCTTTTAAAAATACATTGTTCATATTATTTTTTTGGAGAAACAAGTTGTACATTTTTAGAGTGCGTTCAAGTTACTCTCTATGAAGTTTTTTTATTGTATTATTTGTTTATTTTTTAATCGTAAAGGTCATTAGGAAGGAATCATCTATATTTAATCAAACGGAATCGGAACAAAAAGGACGCGTTTAGATCTGTATTGTGGGCTTCCTGTTCCCCAATTTCTGCCTTTTCTACGCAAGCACGGTTAAACAAACACGCATCGCACTTTCGCTCGAAATCCCTTCTCTGGCAGCTAAAATCGAGGGCCGGGGACAAATAATTGTTAAAGGTTAGACACTTCTGAACTTTCAACAGTCCTTTTTTGCATTTGTCTTTGACTACATAAAAGAAATGAATGTGTCTTTTATTTCGCTTGGTTCAGCTGGGTTCTATACACTGAAATACAAGCTTTCATTCACACGACCGATGTATTGATTTGGCAGCATGCGGTTTTTTTTCATTTCAATAGATATCCGATTTCAGGATGTGATATCGCTATTGCTGTGTTTATTGTTATGATAGTAATCTGAACAACCCCCGGTGATGTCATATCCGGACTAGCCAATCGTGTCTCAGGGAGTGGAGGTCAAGTGAAGGCCACTGACATATGGCTGGTTAATATTCTCCCTTCTGACCACACCCTAAGTGTTTCTGTTCACCACCCCACACCTGTTTCGCATCAGGCAGCCAACGTAACTATTGAATAGTGCAAATTTATCATTAAATAAAAACTGTGAATATGAATGGCGTAAACACAAAGGATTCACAACTGCAACGAAATTGCAGCTTTTGGTAAAAAAAAAGAATTCCTAATTTAGTTTGAGCCTAAAATTTTCTTGTTCGTAAGTGTGACAATGTTCCACTCTAAGCCACGCCCACTTTACACAAAATGGTGTCAAACGATTACCAGAAAGAAGCCCATTGCAGTGAAGTTGGTGTTTGTATGACAATGTAAGAAAATTAGTTTAAACAATTGCTCTTCCAAGTCTTCTCAGAATGAAAAGTTTCTGTCTTAAGAAACACCTTTGAACGAGGAAATGGGTGATTTTTTTAAGACAAAAAAAAATACACACAAACATACGCCAGCTTTGGAGCCGAAAGAAGCCAAAACTTGTGGGTTTGCAGCGTATGGCTCCATGGTGTGACGTACCAGCTGGATAGGCATGAGCAAATAAATGAAGACACACAAAGTTATGTAAAACATTGTTTTAAACACTGTTTAACACACTTCCAATTGTTTTTTTTTTTTTTTTTTTTTTTTGTCACAGGTTATTTTTATGACTCTTGAAATCTTGACAATTTGAAAGAATTCATTTTATTAGAAAATGGCAACGGTCACCGGTCCTGTATCAACTCTTGAATGGATATAATGTGCTCCACTCTATAAATTCATAAATATTTTTGTCAGTCTGTGGCTTTGTGTCCAATCTGTTGCCACTAAAGCTTTGGGGCTTTTCAGCGACATCGTTATGAATGCAATCCCCTGACATTGGTAATCGAATTGCATATACTAAACATGACAGCGTCGAAAATACAAGCTTTATCCAATAACACTATGATACCGAAAGCGGTTTTGTGGCCCAAGAGTAAATTGAATAGATGCTTGCATAATTTGCCATGACGCTCTCTAATTTCCAATTTATTTTTGTTCCATTCAAAGCTTGTTTGTTTTTCCGTTTCCATAGCAGTATTTACTTCAGCAGTTTTTGATTAAATAACGGGGTATTATATTGTCACTGATGTGAGTAATTATTGAGTATGTATTATGAATAGCATTATATGTCAGCTAAAATTGGACAACAAAATAATTACGTTATGACGTAAGTACACTGATTAATTTTGATAACCTGTGCCCAATATTATAGAGCTGCTTAAATCGCAAAAAGTAGCTAAGCACAATAAAATTATGTTTACCAGAATAAGGCTATACCAGCCAAAATACCATTCCACATCATCTGTGATTGGTATCCTGTTAACTTTTGCTTAGCAAAAAATTGTTAAGCACTAATTGCCGCTTAAGCAGCTCTATGAAATTGGGCCCTGTGCATGGTGTAGATGAATTACACCACATGTTGCAGGCTGGCATGGTTTATCTATTTTTCAAAACCACAGATGCCATTGAATGGTCAGACAGTAGGAGGGTTAACAGTGCGTTCTTCACATGGTGTCATATTGCAAGCTGGCAATGCACATCTAAATTATAAAACCATGTTGATGAATGGTCGGAAAGTAGGAGGATTAACTGTGTTATGCATTCATCACATGCTACAATTATGTAAAACCATGTGAATTATATATTCAATGGTCAGACAGTAGGAGGGTAAGCTGAAATTGTAAGCATTTTTCTGATAAGCAACTCAATAAAATTGGACCCAGTGCCCTATGACATGCCTCTGCTTACCGCGGAGTTGTATGCTAACTTCTTGTGAAGTTACTTGCTTTGGGCCTACAATGCACCGTAAGCGAAGAGGTAAGCAGAGCAACACAAAAAAATGGGCCGTGGTCGATTGCCAGCCTTGACCAGACGTTGCACCTCGTTTAGCCGCCCCCACCACCATCTATTCGACGACCTCGGTTTCAAGTAGAACCCCCGGAGATGGCCACCGCACGTGTCCTAACCGTGAACTCGTCTGTTTTATTAGCCCCGTGGATCACACCTTTAAATTGTCTTCCGAACTATAATGTCCCATCTAATGAAGCCATCATTCTGCCCAGAGTCCTTGTGTTGGATTGTGTAGGTTCGCACTTTGAGTAGCCTCTGTCGCAGCAGGGTTTTTTTTCTTTCTACCTAGATTGAAGGCGATAGTGATTGCAAGTTAACCTTGGCTTTAAGGTGCCTTTAGTTGTTTAGTGTCACGTACTGCGGTTAATTGTTTTGTTGGTGACGTAGACTGTGATTTATCACTGCACTGAATGGGCTCAAGAAGTTCATTTCATTCATTGGTTAGACTTATTTCCTTTTTAGTGTGTTATAGTGTGCACATGAATCCATTCAAAAAGAAATAGTTCCAATGCATTTAAAGTTACCGGGTCCAATATTGAGTCGAACTATTTTAATGTTATGTTTGATATATTATTTCCACTATATTTTTTATTTTATTTATTTTATTTATTTATTTATTTATTTATTTTTTACGATGCATATAGGAAAACAAATGCTTCATTTTAATTAAGTTCTCCGTTGTTAAAAACGAACCTTTTTTTAAACCTACAATGGTTCAGTGAAAATGTCTGCAATGTTCTTTTTTTTTTCCTCGGCCAATTTCAGCAAAAATTCATTTAATTTCATTAGCATTCAAATTCACGCATTTCCCCCTAATCCACTCAAACTAGCTATGGTTCATTTTTAGCTTTTTAATGCATTCGGTTTTGCTGTCGTGCGTGCATGATTTCGTTTTTCTCATTCATATACGTTTTAGTCATTCTATTTTATTTATAGGCATTCAAGACTACCGTTCTTAAGTTGAATTTCTACTACCTTACAATTGACGAAATCAAATTAAGACTCATCGAATTAAAACATGAGTTATACGGCTCCCCAAGTAAACTGGCAATAGCTCCTTCACTGGCACTTTGTTCTTTGTAAGAGGCGTTTCCATGTTGTTGACCTTTCATTTAAATGCTGCATTTTGTCTTAATTGCAATAATTGTTCATTTTTCTTTGCTATATACCCCAGGATTCAAGTTAAAGCCTGTACCCGGTCTATACACGTAGAAGACTGCCAAGTAAAGTTGGCAAGCTACGGTCATAATTATTTTGAACTGGAAACCAAATATTTTGCTATAGCATTGAGATTGTTTGCCCTGGTGTTTGTATTTCTTTATTTCTGCTCAAATTTGCAGTAGATCCTTTTTGATACCAAGACTGTCTACTAATAGGTAGTCAGCCTGGTTGTTCTTGAATTCTTCAATCAGCTTCGTCTATATCTAAATTATTCGCTCTTCTTCTGTACTGGCAACCATCTTTTCCTGCGAATTCGCTTTTCATTGGAAAATACTGTAGAAATGAATTCTCCTCGGAATATTTGCATTTACACATGGCAACTACGAATCAGAAAGCAAAACGAAACGAGTTTGAGTGTTTTAATTTGCTATAAATTTAAATGGCTGACCACAGCCTCTTGCTGCTGGCTTTTTACGAAGTTGAATGATCTTTGCGAGTTGATGGATTGAAATGATCTTATTTGACCAGCCAATGCTAAACTGTTGACATTGAATTACCCATGTTGACTGTTGAACGCTGATGCAACGGGGCAGTCATCTTCTATAGCGACATCGAATGAGGCAGGTGGTTAATTGAATGAGTTTGCGTTGAAATTGCCCGGTCGGAAAACCCATATTATTAGTTTATTGTTACATATTATTCATTTCAGGTTTTTGGATACAGGAGACAAGTATACATATCAGCTGTGTTTTGTTATGATTCTGAAAAATAATACACCCAGAAGAACGGTTTGTATGAGGAAACCTTTCCACACATTCTGTTCTTCTTCTTTTTTTACATCCCTGATGTGGAGACATCTTTGTTCTTTCCTTTGTCCCTATTGTTAACAATCTCCCATAGACTTTGTACACAAACTTCCTTGTGGAACACCCCAGAACTCCCCTATGGAGACCTTTTGTTTTCCCTCTTTTGTTTTGTTCTCGGTCTCCATAAGGCAGCGAATATTAAAACATTATGCCGTGATATCGTAAGCTGGACCTTGCCCAGACGTCCGAGAGGAGGTGTCGATCATCAACACAGGTCAGTGATTTGGTTAGGAGGGGAGCAGGGCAAAACTCTGCCAGCACCCTTTGTCAATTGTCAATGGTATAGACGAAACCAAACTATAAAATTTCATTAATTAAGCAAACAAATCAGGTTAAATTTACCAAGACAATGCCTGGACATTGTAAACAACACACTACATATTAAAAAGGTCGTTGACAAACCCTCTTAAACCTATGGGAACACGCTTTGAAGCACGTGCTGACAACGAACTACAGGGGCGTGGCACCCAAACAGGGCCCTCGCTGCAGGGTTTTAATTAACCCAAATAAATGTATACTGTGGGGATTTTGGGTTGGTTATGCAGTCTACATCAGTCTTTTTTTCAGTTTAATAATTCATGACACTGCTCTCCACAGAATTCTGCAAGTTTTTTTTGTTTTTTTTTTAGGGGGGGGGTGGCGGCGTTCTGGCGTGATTTCATCGGATGTAAGCGCAGAATTCCACGGGCCCATGCTATTTAAAGCAGTATAGGCTATAATATACAAAACATTATTTCAAAAATTAAAAGTGCCCTGGTAAACTCTTAAGCATCAGCCCACCCATCTCCGGGGTGCAATGAAAGGGGTTGTTGTTTAAATATTCCAGACACCTCGATGCGCTTTTGTATGTCTTTTTTATAGACCATTAAATAAGCTCGTTGGTTAATTAATTGCCGAAGATTCTAATTAAGTCGAGGAAGAATTAGCTGTATTCTTTAATTAGAGTCTGGAATCTGTCCGTTGGTCGTGGAGGCCTTGGAGATTCGGCCAGTAAGGGATGATTTCTTGATTTATATTGGACCAGGAACAAATAATTATCTCAAATAAACCGGGTGTCCAACTTGTCGGGTGCGGATGTACAATTAACTGATGCGTTTGAATTCGAGGGCGCTCTTCAAGATGGCGACTTGATTTTTTTTTCGTGTGTGCTTATTTCATTTTTAAAATCCCTTTTTAGCTTTGTGTGCGCCATCCACCTGCTTGTTTACTAAAGTGGACTACATGAGCGAACAAAGATTCAGGTAAAATAATTTTTTGTCATAAAACCGGCCAGGATAATCGTGATTTCTGATGTAATTCTTTTGGAGTTTTTTTGACAGGCCTACATTGGTCAACTCGACCCATACCTTGCCCTACAACAGTGTTGCATCTGAACCTGTTCTTAAATCACCCTTTCTGCAGAATTAGATTACTTCCTATACATACCACTGTTAGTTGGTAATAGTCCAGGGTGTTAACAGACCGTTGGTCATGTTCCCTGTATCAAATAACAGTAATAGATGCTAATATCCATCGAAAAAAATGGAACCAGACTATTTTTCTTCCAGAGTTTGAATGTGATGATTTCTATGTTTGTAAAACTATTTTTCCATTATACACGTAGAAAATGTATTGGTTTTTACACCAACGCCAGACTATCTTGTAAATGAGCTTTTTCAAGAAAAAGGCAAACGGAAATTTGACCTGAAGTGCCCCCCTAGAAAGAAAAAAAATGGTGCCCCCCCCTAAAACTTGACCTCAATTACGGCGATGAATGGGCATCTGACAATGGAAATTATCTACGTTTTAACGTGGGAAACAAATTTATCTCATTCTTCCTTACATTATTTTTCGGTGTTTACATAAAAAAAATTATGATAATTAAATTTCAACAGTCAACCTCTTCATTTACTCTTATAGCATGTAAACAATTAAAAACGGGTTCTTGGTGATCTGTATTACTCACTCTATTTTCGTTTGCTTTTCCAGAAACAAATTGTCGCCATTAGGATAATTAATTTGGAACGTGCCAAAAATGCTGATTGACAAAGAAATGAATTATTGACATTTTGTAGACAGATAAAATGTCATTACTCGGTCGAATACTCAATTTAATGCAAACCTGCACTGTGGACATTGATGAAGAGAGACTCTATTATTGTAAAGGATGCTGGACAAGCCAACGGCGAGTTATTTGACACCCCCCCCCCCCCACTGACTTGAACATACAACATTGAGCATCTGAAACAAACATTAAGACATTCGTGTATGTTTTCCTGTTCCAACTAAAGTTAATGGTTTATAGAAAACAATCTAGTTGATACATTTGAAACAAACAACATGTGTAACGAACAGAAAGTCGGTTCTTGTTTTTCAAAGGGCACCCTTTGTTATTTTGATGAGTCAAGTTTAATGAAAAAGTCACTGCTATGGTTACAATAATCATCAATCTAGCATTCCAGACTTTAATCATGTGATCATTTGTCATGTACCCCGTGTGCGATTGCAATAATGTTTGCTGATTCTCATTTACACCACTAAGGGTCGGACTATCTTGCCCTTCTTATTTATATATACCTCTGTTAGATTACATCGACTAGGATAGCGGGAAGACTGTATTACAGCAACACAACAAAGGTCCATATAGCTTCCCTTTAAAGAATTTTCCCTTTTTTTAATCAGGAAGCTTTAGCCTGAGCAAGTCAACATCAAGTGATGTCTCCTTCGTCAGCTGCTGAATTTCCCAGGGCACAATCCAGTATAGTTCTTCGACCCAACCAACTGGTCTCAGCTTTTGCTCCCTCACTAAAAAATAAAGGTCAGTTCGTGCCACACTTCTAACTTTTTTCTCCTCAGTGCCGTGATGGAGCCTGTGTTCTCCTAGCCCATTGGACTAAATCCACTCATTAATGCCTCTTGCTACTGGCGACACTCGCTCTCCTACGTCTAAAAGCTCTGCAAGATCTGTAGCTGATCTTTCACGGGCCCTGAGCTTGGGAAGAGGCAAGGTAAAAGAAGACGAGTGAGCCAAATGGAATGGTTGCGCTCCAGTGAGAGCCACTTTATACACGATGATCACCGGGAACAGGGTCCGCAATGCTAGCCGGGCTATACAGGGGGGAAAGTCAAATCATATCCCTGGGGGCTGTGGCGTGGTTTGTTCGGCACTGAGTCGGAGTTCTTTAATAATGCCGTCCTTGCATTTTCACTAGTGCCGCACTTTGTAACAAGTCAAACTTATTGTTGTAACAGTCATGCAAGGGGATACTGAAAATGACGCACTTAAACCCATTCTTACTTCAGTTCAACCACGGTGCAAGGACCTCTAGTGCACAGTTCGACTGTGTTTTGGGTATTTCGGACGGCCTGAGGTTCGGCCTGGGCTCTTCTTAAATGCGTCAGTCCGTTCGTCTGACGTTCCTACAGGGAATGAACGTTCTAGCATAGGGGAAAACAGTAACAATATCCGCGGGCTCACCTCCCGATGGGGGTTCGGATCCGGCTTCCAAACTGTCCACGATGGAGAGTAAAGTATGTGTGTGACAATTTTGAAATAAACGTGTTGGGATACAGTATTACATCGTTGATTGTCATGGTAAGTCATTGCGTCACAGTTTACGTTACTTCCGGCTCCAAAGCTGGCATACGTTTGGTATGACATTTATAGTACAGTTTTTCAGACGAAAACTCGTCGAAACTCATGTATTTTGTGTTTAGACGCAAGTTGATTGCCAAGGTCTGGCAACCTGTGATAATGCAAGAAATGCAATGCTGCGTCGTGCGAATCAAGCGACTTCGGCTATACGGCTATTGCCGTTGTCAATAACAACAACAACGTTGCACAGAATGGGACCTTTCGGCATCCCAGCCGTAGCCTCTTTAGAAGACATGGACACGGCCTTACACTGAGAAAGAAAATGTTCGCCGAACATGATGATAACAAATCGTCCATAACACACCGGTTAGCTTTATAGACACACTGGGGTTTAAAAAGATACCACAATTTTGCGGAACAATAGTGAAATTGCCATATCGCAAATGGCACAATCATGATGAACAGGCCTATAAAAGTAATTTATAAAATTTATATTTTATTAGGCACTTTTAAACGATTGTATTAAAGCACCTTTATTTTTATACACCCCTGTACACATAGGTCGTACAAATAGGTCGTAAGCCGAATGGGCGAGCAATTTGCTAATCAATCACATCAACAGTTTCACTTTAAAAATTTCTACCCCTACAGTTACATGACCCAATTCGATGCTGTTCGGTGGGAAAGTGTCAACTATGTATTTGGGGCTGGTACCTGGTTTTTCGCTCAGCAATATTTGTCAATGCTTAGCAAGCTTTTCTGCTTACAGACTTTATAAAATTGGACCCATGTACCCGTTTACTACCTAGATGCTGGGTAAAAATTGTAATTATAGTGAAGTGTCATGACCAAATTCGAACCCACACTACGCATGATCACAACTTGAGTCCGGTGCGCTGGACCTTTTGGCCGCGACACCCTACGTTATGGATGTATTGGCACAGTATTGCCAAGTTGCTTCAGCATAAACACACTTTCAATCAATGGTATATGTTGCATATAGTTATAATCAAATTGTTAGAAGCAATATTTTTCAGTTATATAGGCAGTTTTATGAAGTTGTGCTATTTGTGCAGGCTTTTTCGACCGGGGGGGGGGAGTTTCTGGACTTTGTCAAGTTCGTAAACTTTTGTGTTCATCGTTGAAACTATTTTTTAATTTATGAAAGCCAATTTAGAACGATTGCCAACGGTTTTTCTGATCTCAGAGAGAAGATCCTCGGTTATTCGGTTACTCGGTAGCGGACTTTAGCAGCCGCCTCTCCCGGGGCAATCGACGCGCCACCCTAGCCTTCATACTGCTTCCATCCAGACCCGTCGACCAAGGTGTACGGTCATGCAGACCTTGTCCTAAAAACACTGATGGGAATATTGATCCCGTCACAAGGGGCTTATCCTTCTGCTGTCTGCCACCGCCGGCTTTTTTTAAAAGTGGAATTATGAACATCTCGATCTTTTAGTTCTGGAATTAGTATTACACATGCAGGGGGTGGATGGATTGATTGCCAGTGGCGTTCAACTGCGAAGACAAGGATGGATTGAGAGATCGAGGTTGTGATGGCACGAATTCCTTTTAAGCCAGGAGTCCCTTCATTTTAGGATGAGCACCAAAGTGCGGGCCGGTCTTACACTGACCTTTATTCAGGTCAGGCTGGTTTAAATTCCGGCCAGTCTACCTTGGTTTCGTCGTGACCTCTGACCCTAGAGCACTATGACCTTGATATTATAGGAACGTCATTGTTCTGTTTTCGGCCAACCCCACTTTGATTCTGATCACTCTGACCAAAGGTCAACCCGGCCTTGATTCTGGTCACTCTGTCTCCAATCAAAGGTCACCCTGAGTTTGAGTCACTCTCTAACCTTGATTTGATTTAGTCCGGTTCTTATTGCAGCCGATCTCATTTTGAATGTGGTCACTCTGATTCAGTGGGTCAATCTGACCACCATTCGGGGTCAGTCTGGTTCTGACTCCCATTAATCTGTCTTCCTTCCGGCCAGTCTGACCCTGTTTCAACCTTAGGTCAGTCTGGGTTCGATGTCGCAATCTGGATTAATTTGGATTCCTTTCTGTTAGCCCTGACCGTGTATTGTGCTACTCTTTAAGAAAATTTGAAGAGGAGTATGTTTAGTTCCACCTTGAACTCCTTAAAGTGTATTATCGGGTTCCGATGTCAGTCTCAAAATAATAAAAGAAACGAGGGAATCAAGATAACCTGTAGTGAGTATAAGTATTGTTTTAGGTGCTAGAAATACTGTAGGATAAGGCACACTATGCATCATAGCTCTCGCATTGAATTCAAGCAGTTAATAGTTTAATGAAATATGGATTTTATAATTGTGCCAAAGAACCTTCCTGCTGCCGTCAGTGTTAATTCAAAATGCTATACAACAAAGAGTAAGTTACTCTCCCCCCCCCATGTCTTGGGACCCCCCTCCCCCCGCTTTTCAGAATGTCGGAATTTTGACGGTCTAATTTGAAATGATATTCACCCATTTTCCCGCATAAGCTGCTCAGCCGTCAATGACTTCCACCTCGGTAAAGTGCCTTCAATGGGATAATCCAATTTCGTCGGATTTCGATCGGGCCCTACGTCACTATTAATCTTCTGCAGTGTCCGACGGCAGTTTAATGAAAATGGATATTAGCTATGTCGTAAATTAAAAACATTGGTAGGCCTCGTTTTACAGAAGGTCTTCTTTCCATCTCTTGGACGAGATGCAGGTTCCAGTTTCTACCCCCATCACTTATCCAGAGCGAAGGGTGCATACAGAACCTTTTCTTCCCCATTTGAAAGTTCTTCCTTCACGTATTCCTCACATATCAACGTTAACACTCGTCAAACCACCACTCCCGTTTACCTGGAACCCCTCCCACTGCGAGGCCTATACGTGGAAGTCTCCCTTTTTCCCATCAGCTATCTGTCTCCCTAATCACTTGTTTTCTTCCCCATTCTTCCACTCCGTGAAATCGGTTTTCCTGTTTTCAAGAGAGATCCCCGGTGCTTGAGGTCACAATATTCACCCCCTGCGATTGTCATCTTGCCCGCCGCCAAGGCTGCCGATTTACTCGACCCTTCCTTTCTACACCGGAGGCTGGTCGTGGTGCCGCATCCGCTCACATCGCTCGCCAGAATTTTTAATCATCAAGTTTTTTTGTGTTAGTCTGACCGATTGCTATACGATCATTTTACGTGTCTGACACGGCGTGAACTTTCTAAATTGTTTAACGTGACCGTCAAAGACCGTCAACAGGTTTGACCTTTACGGCCAATGATTGCGTCGAAAACAACTCCATCTACACAAAATGTGTGTTTTTTTTAATAGTATTTTACATAAAATTAAATACAGGCCCAGTTTATGTTACAGCAGTAACGTGTCACAATTTTCTCTTCCAAGTTAGAGTAGACAAACTAAAGAAAAATCGACTTAAAAAGGCAGTATTTATTCCCCAAAAAAGACATTGTCATATAAAAAGACAGCGGTCGGTGTACCGGCATATAGTGCGTCATATACGATTCAAAGAGAGCTATATGAAAACCCAGTTTAACCCATCACAACAACGTTAGCTGAAAGTGCATTTTCCCATTGAATCGCCCACCTTAGGACACGAACCCCCTTTGGCTCGGGGCCAACGTCGTCGGGATGAAATAAGATTTGCTCATTGGTATCGCGGATTTAATTTGGCAATAAATGCAGTGAGGCAAGAGAACGGGACAAAATCTCATTACAGGGCAGGGTAGCCATGTTTGACCTCATAAAACAACATTAAATATTTCTTTCTAAACGCTAGTCCAGTCGCAAGCACACAACCGTGGTATATTTCTTTCAAAATGTAAATATTTGGGTTTTTTCTTCAAAATGTCTCAAATGTCCACAAAATACATGAACTAACAAAAACAGACCTATGTTGACAGTGCCCTACTTACGAAGCAATAGACTACATTTGGCAATTCTGTAATGACGCTTGTTTGACAAACGTTTTCTTGGAATTGCGTACAAATTGTGCAGGTGGAATGCTAACTCATGAATGAAACGAGCCGTAGACCGGTCTAGGAGCCCGACTCGGAGGCAGTTGCGCATTCATAATACATAACACATTAGAATCCATAATACATTTAGGCCCTGGGTTTGTTTGTAAAACATTCATCAGTCAGTCAGTCACCAGATTACATCAGAAACTGTCTTCCAAGACATCAACCATCTCGACATAATCTCCGCTACTACTCCAAGAACTCTCCGCTTCCAAGAACTCGCAGTCGTGTTGGAGACTGAACATTCGCAGTCTTTGCAGCAAAAGGAATGGAACAACATTCCACACACATTATGTCTGCTATTATAGATACATTTTAAAATTCAACAAACCACTTAAAAACCTACGTTTTCCTTAATTAATCAATTGTTCTTACTATATATTTTTCTTCTCTGATTCCTTTATTGTTAGCGCTGTGATTTTGCTCAAAAGTAGAGTGTATTGGTATTACTATTATTATTGGAGCAGCATGACTTTATAACTGCCGTTTACTGCAAAACGTCCTATATAATACTTTTTCTGAGACAAGCCGTTATTTAGCTTATCTGGGCATTGCCTCCATTAATTTCTTCAAGCATTGTTGAAACAAAACCTCAGGTAATTTGTGTTTTGCACCTACCTGGATAGTTGATTTCTTGCACATGTTTTCCCCTTTGTTGTTTTGTGTTTAGGATGCCTCTACCGTGATTAAGGTCATATCACGTGTTCTTGTAATTTTTTCGCCATGTTTGTTTGTAATTCTTGTCATCTGTATGTTGACGTTTAGCCCTGTACATAAATTATGATCATCCTTTGCTGTAGTTTTGCGGCTCGTCCGCTGTGTGTTTGGTCAATAATAATAATTGACAGAAATTATCTATTTCTTTATTGTCCTCTAATCAAATTAGTATATAGAATAATAGCCCATTAGCCATAACCCATAGCAACTACACAGGTATTTCCGCCAGGAAATGACCAAATGATGATCTTTGTTCTTAAATTTGGATATTTTTTTATCCCCCACCCCTCACGTGTTTTCTTTATACAGACTGCATGATGATAATCATTCCATTCAAGTATAGTAACGAGAGCCCATTTTACTCTTGAAAACGTCGTCTCAGATTGCGCTGAGCTCCTTGCGTTGCTTTGATCACGTTGACCAAGAAGCAGAACGTTACACTATATGGCTTTGTAGTTAGTGTTGAAACCCTATGTAAATTGATTCTCTGTGGCTTTTATCTTGATTTCGTGGGTATCATTAAACTAGCTCAGCATGTTATAAGATGGTTTGAATTTTCACTATCTTAGCAGGTGATTCGGGAATAAATCCTTCATTACATGGTGAAGAGCATGGCTTCTACGACTGCACAGTATTTAATTTAAGTATCAAGGCAGCGGAAAAGGTAATTGGACATCGACGGTTTAGAGCGTGCCTGACAAAAGGGTCCGTGCACACGCAGGCGATGCCATGTAGACAGAGTTCATCAACGCAGGCTGCTATCAGGGTAAAGGGCGCCCTCGTCACCAGCACGACCCAAAGTGGTCTTTGAGCGACCAATGGGATGCGAACATAATGCAGACCAGAGTCCACTGGCTAGTGCTATCTAGTTACGAGCCAGTGATATTCTAAAGCAGACTGCACTCACAACGGATGAGTCACCGATGACGGTGGGGGGAGGGAACAAAACTCATTTTTTCTTTTGGATAGCAGAGCGTTTGGACGTGCATACATCATTACCTTGTTAACTCGGCCGCCAACGGCGCATCTTTCACATAGCGGTTAATTGCCTGCATATACAACGACGGTTTGAATCGTCTGTCGGCGTCGTCATAGTCCAATTGAACTCCATTGAGGAAAGAAGTGTTTACTTTTAGTGAGACTATTCTCTTCGGAAAAGGTAATTCTGCTGATTCAGTCCAGCCAGTTCAACCACCAGAAAACAGTGCCTTGGGAGTGAATTATTGATTGGAACCTAGTGTAGTAGACCTAATAACAGACTGAGATCGTGGTCTGTTGCCGATTTTTCCTTTTTATTTCCCCCTCTTGTTCTTTTTGGCACTGTGAGATTTGTGTATGCCGTGTCCAGGTTCCATGTCCAACAGCCTGTTGTACCACTGCTGATTCCACATTGGTGTTGAGCGATACCGCGGTTTCGACTAAAACCCAACTACAGATCGTTGGTGCGTGGATGCGTTGTGAATACCCACAGATTCCCACACACAACAAACACAGAGTACGGTGTGAGAGGGTTGCTTTTAGATCGACACGCGAAGGACTTCCTGGCTCCGCCAATGCCAGCCAACGCAATGGCCATGGCGTCCAAGGCTTCCACCCCAGATTCGGAGGTATCGGCCCCACAAGAGAACTGCTACCGCCTGGTGGTCGTCGGGTCGCCGAAGGTGGGCAAAACAGCCATCGTCAGCAGATTCCTGAACGGGAAATTCGACGATCAGTACACACCAACAATTGAGGACTTCCACAGAAAAATCTACAAAATTAAAGGACACGTTTATCAACTTGACATACTAGACACTTCGGGAAACAATCCTTTTCCAGCTATCAAGAAGTTGTCCATTTTAACAGGTGAGTTTGCGCTTAAAACGTTACCTCTTGGATGTTTTCTTTTTTCGTTTCTGTTTTCAAAACTTTCTGCAAGGTCGCAGAAAGTATTCAATTCTGAAGTACTACTTTTTCGATTGTGGAATACGGGTTCGAAAAGGAAAGCCTGTTTGCACTGACACGTAAATCACCAATGGAACTTCACCAATATTTATTTTTAAGAAAATGGGTATTGACATTCGCATTTTTATAATCCAGTGTCAAACAGATTTGACAACTGTGTTCAATTCTTTGTTTCCGATTGAAGCAGAATAATTTGTACAACAACGTTTTTTTTTTAAAGCCGGGTTTACGTAGCAGCTTTGAAGTAACTTAATAATACAAATTTTGTTTTAATAATATACTGATCAATGTATTGTACTTAAAATTCGAAATTAAAGAGTAGCATACATAAAGCAGCTTAGCGTGCAGTAAGCACACAATTAGCAGAGGGCCGTGGCATTCCAGCGATAAAACAGTATTTTTACGTTAAGTAAATGTTATTGCGCGCTTAGCACTAGCAGCTATTACGAAGTTTCACCCAGGTACGCAGCGATTAAACATAATGCACACTCTACGCTTATCTCTTGCTGCGATCATTTTTCAGAGATCCAGCGAGCATTTCAGATTGCAATTATTACAATGAGATAGTAGTAGTAGCATTATGTGTACATCACAGGCCGTGCTTTGGGGGTTCCAATGATTACAACATAGTGCATACTCTCCAGCGCTTCCCATCCTCGTCTGATATCTTTTCTGTCAGAAGCACGTCTTGTGTTTCAGACGCAAAAACTGGCTCGTGCCGACTGCCCAGGAACAAACGGTCAGAACGAAAACCGCAAGAAATAACACAGTGAAAAAGTAACGTTTAAGACATTGAATTCCCAAAGGGAGGAAAGTGGTTTGTCTGACACGTCGCTCTTTAAGGTTTGGAACTTACTCATTCCGACCACAAAAACAGTCAGTCTAAAAAAAAAAGGCAACTCTGGAACTGTTGCCTCCGTAAAACATCCTCAACGGAAGCGAACAAACCTTTGACGGCGCACTGTATTGCTATGGAATATTTCACGGCTATAGAATGGTTATGCAGTAGAAGTGGGCCAGCTTTTGTCCAGGCAAAATCAATCACCGATTTTTTTTCTTCTTCCCTCTCTTCTCTTTTTTTTCTTCTCTCAAAGCTCTTGAGCAACACGCGGCTGCTAACAACAGCGACGCAATTAATAGAACGTTATTCTACGTGCCAAGAGCAATCACTACAGAATTGCAGGTTGCTGAGGGCTAGCCGCCTGCACGTGCATTTCATCATCAGCGGCCACCCCCCGTTCATTGATCCGCGAAAGTCGGCTAAAATGTGGGCAGAGAATCAGGAAATTTGTCTTGATGAGAGATGCTGGCCATTTTAGTTTATCGACGGGGAAGGATGATGTGATGTGTAGTTGGTCGAGTTTACCGTGCCGCAAATTGTGCAAACTGGACCAGAATACACGCTAGGAATTGATCTTTGAAGTGCACACTTCAGAATAACCATTAGTTGGGATAGTGTTGAACTAACATTGGTCTGTCATGAAACTGTTTAAGAGCGTAACTTTAAAGAAAGAATCATACTTTTAATGTAAAATGGTCATTTAGAAAAGCTGATCAGTGGTTCACCCTTTGTATTATCACATTTGGAGCATTTCTAGAGTTGTTAAGTTTGACTCACGTTGACCTTCTGAGGAACGCGTTCATTTAAAAAAAAAATTATTAGTACAAATTCGCGCAGCCAAATGATATTGAATGGTAAAATAGCTTGGTTCCATAAACCAACGAACATAATGTTAATATATTGTTATTCTACATACAGCGGCAACGCTTTGAGGTAAATTTTTAGGGGCGCACAAGGGGTGCACCTATTTTTTCTAGTGGGTACCTCTGCCCGTTAAATATGTAATTTGCACAGCGTGTATGCGCACAATGAGGGAATATCGTGCCTGTTTGTATGGGGCCGGCTGATGGTGGCGTGACGCATACGCGTTTGTGCGTCTGCCTAGTGCACAACTGCGCATGCGTGAATGTAACCAGCTTATTTCATGGAAGTTAAAACTGTAGTTCCCGTTTAAATTTTCTTAGACAAACTCTTGATATGCCGCTTGCTATTTTTTATGTAACCAACAGCTAAAACACTTAACACGTTGTCTGCATCAAAAAGATTAAAACTTTTGAAATTACTACACGAAAAGCTTACAATAATGTAACATTTTATTCCGCTAGTTTTCAAGCTCAAACGTTTCGATTTCAAATGGACGGGGGGGGGGGGGGGCATGGACATCAATTGGGGATGCTTCCCGTCTGTCCCTCCTGCACCACCCACTAGTTTACGCCACTGCGTACATGAGACCTAACAAAAAGAGCACATTGATGTGGATTATTTATTTTGATAGATTGTATACAGTCTGGTTTGTAATAGTGTCAGCTACAGAGTTATCCCATAGGGTGCGATTTGAGTTATTCTATGTGTTAGATTATAATTGCACTGCACCGGTGCGCATTGGTAAATACACTCTCCCGGGTTCCCTGTGGGCCTGACCCATTTCCGGATCAGGTTATGCGGAAAGTGGTTTCTGAAAAAAAAAAGGATTTTAACTCGGATTCTGTGTGACTTTGTCCCAGTTCTTGGTCTTTTTGACACAGATTCCGCGGGTCATTCTGACCCAGAACAGGGTCAGGCCCCACGGGACCCAGAGCCGGGTCAAAGTTTGACCCGGAAGTGGTTATGGTGTACACCTCACGGGTCTTTGACATTCACAAAGCCACCCGAAGCTAAAAAATTAGGTGGTGTATTGAGTTTCTAACTGGTTCCCTTCACCTTTTTTTGCCATTAAAGCAAACGTGTATATTAAAGCGGCTGTAATTGGTTAGTTCGGAGAGCAGCGTAAAGATTATTTAAAACGGGAGGTCAGCGAACGAAGCTACTCGCCTTCAACTACAGTCATCCTTGTATTTCCAGACCAACATCTAGACAAATTGAATTCATTTTCCTTATGTTAGAATAAGAAGACACATCGTGGAGAAAATCCGTTCCGCATTTTTAACGCGTGCTTCCCGCAGGCGGTGTATAGAAATTCAAATTTGACCGGCTGTTTTTTTTTTTCCTTCTGTTTTTTTTTAAAGAGTCTCACAACTAGCCGGTGTTGCCGTTTTCACCGTGCTACCGAAGCAGGAGGCATTCATTTCTTTCACAGACGGGCAGGGAAACGAGCTAGCGGCTTCTCAAGGACCGATTTCTATTTTGTTGGCGCGCGAGGGCACATAAGTGAATGAGTCGTTGCCCCGGAGACAGCGAACTATAGCATGGCGGTCACTCTAAGAGAAAGAAAAGAGAAAAAAAGGTCTCATCATACACAGTACATTGACATCTCATTGTGCGGCATGGGTTTTAGCTAAAGGAATTAACTATAAAAGGAGACGGGGTAGCTGATTGGATTACCTTCCCATTTATAACGACCATGGATAAAGGGCTCTATATCTAATCAGTAAAATGGTTGCTCTTTCTGGTTTCCTTTCTCAGCGTTCTGGCTTGATACACCCTTAGTGTAAATCCCTTTATCTTCGCCAAACGTGTAAAACTGAAACACAATTTCATTTCGGGGTATGCGGTATAATGACCCGACGCGTGCAGTTTCTGGTATTTTCTGTTCAATGCAAATTCATCAAGAGGGGTTGGTGATTGTATCTCTTACCTTTTGCTAAGGCCTATATCACTACAGCTTATTATTATTTAAAGAGTGTCCACCGTTATTTTGTTCAGGAATGTGTTTAGTTACCTATTATTACAACATCGCCTTTCGATAGTGATTTTCCGTTTTGAATTGTCAACTCCATGACTTTTCGATGCATCGTGGCAAATAAATCACACCTCTCGTAACGAACTGCAGTGTATATTGAATTGTACACACGCACAAAATTAAGCACCTAGTTACCAATGAATACAATCCAAAAGAGAAACTGTTTTGTTTTTCCTAATAAAGCTAAGCTAACTTTAGTGGTGATCGTTTCGCCCCTTCAACTAATGAGTGTTTGTAGCATTTACGCACACAAAATAAATTGCAGTACCGTGCCAGAGTCCTTATCTGCACTATTTTGAACTCGTACACAAATTGGTGTTCATTGAGAACATCTGTAACAAAAACAAAAATCGAACTTGAAAGTGCAAGGCTACTGATGTGTTTATGGAGGAAATTGACTTGAGGGACGGTGTAATTTTTGGCGGCAATTTGGTCGATACCTCCCACTTATGTATCGATCGCTTTATTTGCGTTAAAGCTCGACGACAGTTGAGCTGTTCACGAAAACGACATTAAAGGGCCTCTGTCGCGGAAGGATACACTTTAATACATTCCAGACTGACGCAGAGTCTGAGTGAAAATCTCTTCTTTTTAAAACCGGTTTTCGGGTCAGAAATGGGTCATTCTTTTCGAGACCCGGGTCTGTTTTAACGGGACATTTTTAGTGTAGCTCATATTTTTGTCTTGAGAATTGCAGTGATGACGTCATAGCGCCTTTTAAAATTTGCTTGTATTTGTTGTTCTTTTATCACCGGTAACCAATTGACTGTGTGCAAGTATAAGACTGAATTATCTGTTTTCAATTACATAGACCTACTGGGGTACAATAATGCTAAAGATTTCATGCCTTAAGGAACAACATAGGGCCATTCCCAAGAAAATATGTAAGTTAAACACAGCTTCTAGTTTTGTTTCTGGTAACACTCCTCAGCAAAGCATTTTGTTAATCTTGCGTTTACGTTTGCACCAATTTCAGGGTAATTGAGGTTCGTTCACTGAAAAGTGCTTGCTGCTCGGACTTAGAACTTGAGCTTTTACTGTATGCATGTATTCATCTTTACTTCGTGTCAACTTCTACTCGCAGGCTGTTTTTGTATTTGTATTAAAGCTGAAGTGGCGTCCAGAGTGTTGGTGCTTCGTATCGTGCAGCGACCCCTTGCACACTGTCGGCCACGCGCTCGCCATTTTGGGGAGTGATGTTGCACGCACAAAGTTATGTATGAGTGTATACCATAGTTGCTTGAAATGTGCACTACACTGTGTAACACACGGGGAGGAAATGGCGTAGCCACTAGATTGTTTTGATGATGACGTCAGGTATACGCGTCTAATGGTGTTACACAACCTGAGTATTTTAGAGACAACCGGTTGTGGGAAGGCAGAGGAATTTCAAAACGCTGCTTCGAATCGAGTGTCTCTCTAAACCAGACTCGGTCATTTAAGCTGTTTTTTTACCGGAACAGTGTAGAAACTATTAAGGTTTGCAAAACACTACATGTACTGCAGCTATCTGGATGGCGTGGGTGGCTATAGTGCGTAAAGCGCTCGCCTCTCACCACTGTGGACCTGGTTTGACACCTGGCCGCTTTGGGCCATAAGTGAGTACAGTTGTGCGTTGGTTCTCTCCTTGCACCGAGCGTTTTCTCTGGGCCTTCCGGTCCCCCCCCCCACTCGGGACAAATCAAACACTTTTCGATCTCTGGCCGTACTCTGGCTGCCAAAGGCGCCCCTTGCATGACCGCATGCGGCTCGAACACGCTGTATCTACGTCCTTCGTAACTCAACTTCTCATCTGGGAGATAAGGATGATTACAGCCTCCCAAATTATATTATTATCTCTCAAATCTCTCGTCCACACATTGACATTGTAGAGATTAATTTGACTAGTGACAATTCTAAAGTGGTTTGTTTTCTATTAACGTTTGAAGGAACACGATGTACATGAATCTCTCTTTATGACCTTTGGTGGTTATGAAAAGAATTTTTGTGTTAGAAATTGACGTTTCGATTAGTATGCTTGGATCTTCTTCAGGATAGAGAACAAACCGAGAGGTACAATTTCGGTTTATAATACTTGTATTTTTGTCTGAATTTCCTCAAGTATGGACTTTGTTTGAAAGGTCTCCGATGTATGATGATCCTGGTACGTTACTTGCTGTAGTAGCTGTGACCAACATCAGTAATTTGTCAAAGGTCCACACCTATATTAAGTGATTTTATTAAAATCCCCAACCCTAACACCAGACGTTAATTAAGACAATCAAAGCAAGGACATAATGCTATTAAAACGAATGAACGAGACGGTTTCTTACAGTAGATTACGCCACAGACAACCAAAGGCCTTGGGCTCAAATAATGTTTTCTCCTCAAGTAACGGTCATCAAATCACTACCATTTGTTTTCTTAATGACTGCACTGATGTTGTAGCAGCCTCTAAGATCTAATCAGTTTGCGGTCCGTAATTGAATAAGTCGTAATCGGGCGTGAATCATTCAAAGAAAATATTAGAATTACGATTTGACTAAACAAGAATATACTCCCGAGGGCGCCCTACTCAAAACATCCGCCGTATAAGGGAACATTTTTTTAACTATGTAAAACGAACATACAAAAACAAACATCGAATGCAGAAATCTATAGAAAGTGAGTAGATCGGGCAATTACGAACGCAGCCCGTTAGCTTTGTATAAGATGAAAGCAGTATGTCATCTTCTGCTATGTAAAATTAAATAACGGTTTCATTCAGCCCAGGGTGTCATACAAACATTGCAAACTTACACGGTGTCTTATGATTCAAGAGCATTTAAATGATATTGAATGCGTAGTCAACCTAATGGGGCAGATATGGTAAAATATTCGGTGGAATTGTGCCTTTAATGATACAAGCATGGAATTTGGTGGACATAGAGTGTGTAATGAGGAAGATACTTGGCTATAGGGCCAATGCAGATTTGAGTTTTGAAAAAATATCGGTAGATTACTAACAAGCAATTTTCAAAATGGCTGCCATTTCCTGTTTTTAAGGACACGTGCGATGGCCCTTTAGCCAGTCTTTCTCAAGACATAATTTGACTGTGTGCTAAATTTTATGTTTGTGTCATCAAATTGGCACAATCCCATGACCTACTTGCCGTACTAACCGGAGAGTTTAGTCCCCACTTGATATCTTAATATCGCTTTTATCGTACAGCAAATTTACACAGTTTTGGTAAAGCTGTCTCAGATCTTGCTAAAAGAAACCCGTTGGCAGTTTGTCAAACGTCAGTGTCCTTGATCGTGGCTGCTACAGGCAATGTGTAAACGCACCCATAACCCGCGCCGTAACTTACGTCTGGGAAATTGACCATAAAACTGCAACAAGCAGCCGGGAATGAAGAACATTGAAATCTTTCAATGCGGGTGAGAAATAAGATGTAATTCCATTTAAATTGAAAATTTTACTTCAGTGATTGAAAAACTGCATTTATATATTAACGAGCCATAAAGAAATGTAACCTTTTGTTCAATCGACACATCAATTGCCGCGGTTACCATTAATTATTAACAAAAACTTGTTGTCAAGTAGTGTGGAAGAGATCGTTAACTGCTGTCAGCTTTTAATGGAGACTTTAACATAAAAGTTGATGGTAGCTTAGTGCTCGAATAACATTTTATTGATGTCAATATTTTATGGAGGAAGGGTGTGGTTGGGGCGGAGAGCGGAACTTTAGGATGAGCCTCTCCAAAAGGGACGAATGTTGAATAACCCTTTTCTCAATTAACACATACGGGCACAAACTTGCGCCATAGGCAAACGTGTTGGAAAAGCGACTGCTGCGGCACGTACCCAATGTCATCACAGAAAATACGAGCTGAGGTTAGAGTATTGACCGCAGTAAGTATACGGGTTCTATTTTCAGTGCAGATAACGGTCTTCGATTTTGAATAGTAAACTTAAAGTGCGCCTTCGGCCTGCTCGCGCTGTCTGTCTCTCTCTATCTATCTCGCTGCAACAGCCTTTGCGAACCATTTCCATCCGATTCTGTATAATTCGATTCACCATCGAGAGAAAGGGAATCACCGTAAAAGAAAGGAAAAAAGGGTTGGGTCAGTTCTTGTCCCAGATTTGTGTTCCACGTATAAATGACGATGTTGACCTACAAAACGCGTGAACCCGTTAGAAAAAAATAGAAGAGGGGGGAGGGAAAAACTACACACTGTTTTCCTCGCTAATAAAAAGTTTAATATGAGTAACAAATAGAGTTAATTAAGTAGATGTCCTTAGGAATTTCGGTTGTAAGTTACTCTTATGGGTTTGGGATCGGGACTTTATCGCTTCATCACGGCACTTATTGAATTCACACATGGATGGTGGTGGTTAGATTTGTATATCTGTCGTTGATTTTAAGAGAAACAGTAGGCCTAAAATAGTGTGTGGTTTTTTTTCTTCAAATTTTGACCCAACCTGGCCCAATTTCATATTGCTGATTAAGCAGAAAGTACTGCAAAACAAACCTTCCTGCTTAGCAGGATTCCAGCAGGATACCAGTCAAAAATCGTACAAGTGACATAGTATTTTAGCTGATAAACCTTATTCTGGTAAACATCAATTTGTTGTGCCTAGCTACTTTTTGTGCTTCAATAAGCAGCTCTGGACTAATGGTTTATCCAGGGGTATACCTACCTAGCAATTATTATACAAATAAAAGCTTTATCCAAGGCAAGTCTGGTTACTATGCAAATGATTTTTTTTTTATCCAGGATTTAAGGTGTTATGGAAATGAATTCCTCCGACGCCATTTGGCTGCCCTGAGAGGTCCTGCTTGCATAATTTAAAACAACAGTCCGTCCAAAAGTCAAACAGATGCCCTTTTCATTATGCGTGCTAAACATAGATTATTAGTCAATGTTAAAATGTTCTGGAAATAATTGGTTGCACTTTATCCATCAGTTGAACAGTTTGATTAAGGGATAACTAGATTCAACATTAGTCCACAAAGCAAATAATCGTTTATTTACATTAATTATCGTTTTGGAACCGTCGACTGTGTTTTTAGCATAGAGAAACTGCCCTTTTACCATACGGTACGCTATAGCCCTGAAGATTTGCATAATTTCTGTTAAGCTTAACACACAGGAAACCACAGTGTGCCCTAACATATGGTGCGACGTCAGAAAAAGAGAAAAGGAAATTTGCACATTGCCACGTTGTGATTGCATCAAATCCAAGCGATTCGTTTGATTCATTGATTTAATGTTGCACATTGTACTATGGTATTTTTTAGTAATATGGGATATCAAAATACAGAAACACGTAGTGCGTGTAAATTCGGCCTGCGTATTTTGGCTTTTTGTTCTTCTTCGAACGTAAAAGGCAACACAACATCAAAATAGTAGACTCTCCGAAAGAACTATTACAGGTTCTTGAAGATGACAGACCGATCGGCTTCCGTGATGTACGGCGCCAGATAAACATTAAGCAAAAGCAATCTTCTATATAGCAGACCATACTTTTGGGAAAGATGACAAACTCTTTAAAACACCATCCAAAGCTCGAGAGTTGACCCTTTGTTTTTTTTAAAAGAAGGCATCGGCCATTCGGGCGCCCAAGACCCATTTGAAAACCTCACATCTGGTATTGCTTTATTCCCTTTGCAAGTATTTCTGTGACTGATTAGTCCTCTCTCTTACAATTTTACGATCTCTATGTAACGTGTCTCCGTTTAGACCTAATTCCCCCCAGACGGCAAGATGTTAAAGTTGCGGTTTATAACAGTACAATTTACGATTTCAAGATTGAGGACTTTTTAAGCGCGTTCAAATTAAGTAGCTTGTCAAACAAGCAACCTTTCGGTTTGATTTACGACGTGTTACTTAAAATTCTAGCGGAGTGCTAGTGTCTCACAATAAAACATTGATCGATCTACGATTATAGCTAACACACTATAAATATGCTTTTTGTTTTACTTTCCACAAATATTTTAAAAGGTATACCCATCAAGCTGACCACTTCTTTGAAGTCAACGCTCCCAGATTGAAAGACAAGGTGTAATATGTCTTAAGAAGTGTTTCTCTTTGTTCAAGCGCCTGGAGCACCTTAATGGTGGATACGTGCGCTTTATAAGACCCACAAATTAATATATTTTTCGGAATTGCCTGCTTTATTTACGTTGTTTTGTTGGTGCAAAACCACGATTAAACGAATAAGGGACATGTTGAAAAGTCCGATACTGTAGAAGAAAATTGACCGCAGAGCCCTTTTTTCTCCTTTATGCTGTTTTCATGCGCCAATTAAAGCTTGAAGGTACCCTATGGTCGATCGTTCCCCCACAACAAAGCTCATTTCCTTGTTTTATTGTCATAAAACTGCCGCCGGGGAGCCCTATCAGGCGCAAAATCGCTATCCTGTGTTGTCGTGGAAACATAGTATTCATAACAATCACTTGGGCATTTTCCTTCGAAGATTATTCAACGATACACACTGGCGCGGTCACCTTAAATACTATAGCCATACGAGGTCATGTATGCAGGTGAATAAAATACCTGCACGAACTGACCAGTGCTAAGTGGTCAGGTGACGGTCATCGTGCATCCCTCCCATATTAGAAAATTTTATAATAAAGATTTTGAGATTAATTTATACATAATGATGAACTCACGGCCACTTGTTCTCTGCGTTTTTTTTTTGGTTTTTTTGTTCATTTGACCGTTTCCCGTGGATCACATTATTTGTTGGCATTGTGCGCGCCTGTTAATGACATCGATCGTGTAGTGGAGATTAACGGTTGGGTTTAAAAGACGATTCGATGCACGTGCGTGTCGCCTAGCTATTACACGGACAGGAGCTTGGATTTAACTGCTGGGAGAGATTGGTTACTCATGTGTCAGCCTTTGATAGCATGAGAAAATATAGATAGATTTGCTGCTTTAAATAACCCAAATGGCCGACTTGATGACCAGTAATATAGTATTTGCACTTTATTACTTACATGAAACTTATATTTTATAAGAACTGTAGTTCTGATAATATTGTTATAAATTGCTGGAAATGTCAGTTTCTTTTTTAACATTGGAGGTGTACATTTTCTAGAGTTCAGATGATGCAAGAATAATATAGGGTTTGGAGATCACGGAGCGTCGTGCCGGATTGGTGTCGTATTCAAGTTCGGTCGTTCAGTGGGTTTGAATCCCGGCCGGGCCGGTCGCGTGTAATTGCTTTGTCCGCTCGGGTGTAATTTCAGCCGGGAACTAAAGATGGGTAGAGACCGTAAAAAAATAATTTAAACATTGGAAGAGAAGAGTTTCAGCTCTGATGTTACTGTTTTATGGCAATCACCTCATCTAGACATCATGTTGGGGTCGATTATTCGCTTATGAAGGTAACATTAATACTAATCAATGAGTGGCGGTACATCATATACTTGAAGAAAATGTATTTTACATTTCCTTGGAAAGTTCTCGTTTGGAACTTTATGAGGGCCCATATGCAAATGTTTACCATGATATTGGTCAATGTACATGTATATAGTGTATCAGGCTTTGCATGATGGAGTTAGGATAATCAAGTATTCTTTCGTGTACACCATAAGATATCTCCTTTAGCTCTGGTTACTCTCAACGTTTCGACTAGTGTGCTCTGGTTTCTATAACAATTATTTCTATGAGAGTGGCTCCCGGACAAAAACATCTCACTCCTGAAACAATTCTAGATTATATGTGTTTAGCCCAAGGAAAATTGGTTTCAGGATATGTTTCTTAAAAAATTATATATGTTGACATATCCTAAAATTTACATGATTAAAGAGCAATTAAAACTATGTTCTGGTCTAAATTAGAGAGCAAGTCATTTTGTACTTGCTTCCCATGAGATATTTTCGGTTTCTCACAAATCGTTGACGGCAGGTAGAAATGTAAACAGAATGTACAAAAAGCCTACATGATAAATCGAAGCCAGATCTCTCGGTGAATACAGTTGCTTGCTTTTATCCGCTAACAGCGTGATGGACACAATCCTCCTGGGGGTGACGACTTGAATTCGATCGGCAGTCGTCAGAATAAATCTTCGTCACAATCTTGCAGGAAGACAAGATCGGTTTACTTCTATAACATTCTTAATCTTAACCACATCGAAGGCATTTGCGTCGCAGAAAACAATGTTGGTCGAAGGCCAAGAGTCTAAATAATGTGGGTATGCTATACCGTAGAGAAAGTGCTATACCAACAGGTTAGCTGTTCTGAACAATGAAGTTATGTTTTGTTATGATATCAAATAAGTTTGCCAAGATTTAAATATGTATGTTTTTTCAGAGAGCATGAAGCAATATGAGATGTGTGGCTAGTTGTGTCTTTTTCAGGCTGCGTAGTGATGTTCTTTGTCTGGGTCCCTGTATGCCCGTACGGTCAAATCAATAGTGGTGCAAATAAGGCACCATCGGGAGTACAAGGCCTGATTGTAAAAAGAGCTTATGAGGTCGTATCAAAGCAATTTCGGCTACGGCTGTTGGCTGTAATTTATTGTGTTGAAAAATAGGACAAATCCGCGATCTGGGGGCAATCATCATAGAGCTGCGCAGAAAATGTTTCTTGACAGTTTCTGATGAGCAAAAATGGACAGGCCCCAGTCACAGATGCTACACGTGAAATTTTATTTTTGCTGGCAACCTTATTCTGGTAAGCATAATTTAGTTGTGCTTAGGGCTGATGCAGTTCTATGAAATTGGGCCCTGGCCATTGCCATTGTCGAAGCCAGTGGTTCAGATAGGACCTAAGGTTAATATTAAAACATGAGTGATAGACAATGACTCAATCTTAATTTGTGATATCACACTACAAACCATCATAATTATAACCATTCTAATAACGAGAAACTCATCTCTTTAGGAGTCTTAATATCGCGTCAAGAATTCGGGCCCTTGTTTATTTATCAGTAGCTGGCGGCCTCGGTTTCGTCGTACGTGTTTACACAGGAGTACGGACCAAGGGTCTCGCGCCTCCCCCAAACTGACCGTAATACGAGAAGACGGTGTTTTAGCGAACATGGCGTCTGTGGGGTCCAAGGGTGGCACATGTACTCTCGTTAGTGACCAACCTTGCGCATTGTGCAGGAAAATGAATTGAGGAAAGGCAAATTTGTCTTTTGCTGAGCGTCGTGACTGCGGCAAACACGCAAAGAAACGATCGAGGTTCGGGCATGTTGACTTTGCAATTGCCCGGCTGGACCCGAGGTTACCTAGCACGAAGTGGACTACGTGTGCGAATAATAAATGAGCTTTTCCCTTCTTAATCTAAACCTACTGAAAATGTACAGAGATGGAGGAAATAATTTTCTCCCACCAGCTGGTCACGAAATACGCTTCGAAAGACAACGGCAAAATTCATAGATTTTAATGGAAGGACTCGCGTAAATCATGCTAAAAAAGATTTGGACCTCTACCGACCGTAATTGTAATACCAAGTCTATGTGCAATTTGGTTTTCTCTCTTTGTAAAAAGGTGTTCTATTGCTTTTACATTTTGTTTCATTAATAAAATTATCTATGGGAGTCCATTTAGTTTGTTTTCGGGCTTCTTCTTTTTTTTGTCAAGCTTGGGCTTCCTACTTAGCACAACTCTACCTGTCGATGGTCACAACAGACCTGTGTCATCGCCTTGCCCATATAGAATGTCGAGTGCATTCATTGCACGAAGAAACAGTTTGTCATTCACTCTCTTTTTTGCATTGGGGCTCATTATTGAAGGAACGTTCATTTGGGTATGATTTAAGTGTCCACCAATAATTCATCTCGTTGACAGTGTCCACGCGCGGTGTCGTATATTTTCCCCTCCAGCAATTATCTATAACGATAAATCATTCCATCTGCACTCAAGGCGACAAGCTTGCTATAAAGGGCGCCCTCATTATACGGTGCATGGAACGGATAACGCCATTACAGCGAAGTGATAATATTAACCGGCTTGACCCTTTTGTGGCAAAAACTGCGCTCGAAGCGAATGTCATAATGCTGTACAATTAGCATGGAAGATAACTCCACACACTTGCGGTGAAAACTGACGCAGAAACTCAGTGAATATCAGCATTAAACAGAGTCGATACTCGGAATCGATACTGAGAAATCGATCTGACGCAGGGCCCACGACCGATGGTACGTCGTATCGGTTACTCTGTACATAGGCCTAAGTCAATTTGACATGTACATTTTAGAGCAATATCATCTCATAAATACTGATTATCCGGATAGTTCTTGGGAGAAAATTTAAAATATACATCGAATAACGGAGGCACCGTGTCATTACGGTAGATTTTTATATCAAATTTTGGGAATACCTTATCAAAAACATTCCCCAATAGCACAGCTTTCTATAAATGTCAATATTCCTTTGTCTGTCATTAAAACATACGCAAACAGTGTCCGAATGTAGAACTTTTGTTGGCGCCTTTCGGTTAGTAGCTCAAAATGATGTATTTTCCACCAAAATGTACCCGTGTACATTGCTGTAAATGTTCTCCTTAGCCATTAGTATGCATCTGAAATCGCAGTTTGTGTATTTTCAAAGCACTGCGCATTGCAGTGCACCCTTTGACCTCACACTTTCGGATCGGTCAATAACAGAAGGAATTTGAATGGTAGTGTTCTATTGGCTAAGGAGTTATAGGCCTTGATATAAATGATTGGATTGCACCGCTTGATGTGATTGTAGTGGACCACGTGCTCCGAAACAAGTTTTTTTTTTTCTCTCTCTCTCCAAATGGCAGCTCGCTGTTTCAATTCTGCATTTTATATTACCTACTTCAAGGGTGCATTAACTACTTCAAGTTCTTAATTGAATTCAATTTATCTGAACAATGACAGTCACGACATGCAGGTATTCCGTTCCGTTGCACTTCACGTTGTTGGATCTACCGGAATAATTTCTCGATCAGTTATTCCTCCGTGAGCAACTTCATCAGATTTATGTCATCTTTTTCCCCCTTTCTCTTCACGGTTGCCTTGGTGTACAAGGTCACCATGGGCTTATACTTCATGCATCCCGGGGGAGTTCATTCGAGTTCAATCAAGCAAGAGTCACGGTCCCTCTTGCTGTCGAGTGATTGCTCATCCAAACTCCCTTGTTTTGTGGCGTCATTCCTATCCCATAGCCTGGAGTGCAACGTTAATTATGACCTATAGCAATAATAATGCATGCGAGGCTGACCTGCGCCGTCCGTATGGACGTCATCCTCCGTCCTTGCTATCAGGATGTCATAGTGTTGCTTAAGCACAAAAATATTATGCTAAGCACAACAACATTATGAGGATATGAGAACAGGGTTACCAGTCAAGCAGGAAACTGCGGAGCAATATTTTCTGCCAAAGCAGCTCTATGAAGTTGGGCCCTGGATCAGTTATAGATCATAGAAGTAAATATTGCACAAACGCGAGATCTGGTGTGGATTTGAATCGCTAACCCGACAACAGCATGGGAAGTCTTCCGAGCCCTTGTAATAGATAGACCTTTTTTATGCATATGACGTCATTTGAGTAGGGCGCCTTCGCCTAAAAGTCAAAAGGCGGTTGTTCGTTGGCCAATCCTCCGCGCCGCGCGTACAGATCTGAACGTTTTATCGGTTTACCTCAAAGATGGCGGCTTGGTGACGTCAATGCATAAAGGATGTTATAATATAAAGCCCCGGCCCTGTATTGGGTTTTATGAGCCGCGTTGAAGACTTGCCATTTATCAGTCCCAACTAAACGACAGACCAATTTAAAATAAGTACTGTGTCAAGTTTGCGGTCAATAATTTCAGTATTCAAAAAAATCGAAACATGTGACAAATTCCCTAGCTGTAAAAATAATTGTTCCCCCTTCTTGCACGTCGCATAGATTCTGTATGTGTATGTTTGTCGAGGGATGGTGTTGCATTGTGATACAGCACGCCCTCCACGGGGACAAGCGCGAAATGCTTTTCGTATGTTCTGTGTTGACAGCATCGATCCCCAAATCAACAACGCTGCTGTGTACAGTCTCTGACATCGCCCCCTCGCAGATACACGCCTTAGTCACCTTGCACTTGGCATTCTTGCACATTAGAGTGTGATTGGAATAAATTAGATTAATAGTTAGAACATATTCCTCAAAGGATATTTCCATGGAAACGGTTGAAGATTATTCATTATATTCAGCTCTCACTGACAGTTAAAACATGAAGAACATCAAAGAAGTAAAATTGTTGTATTCATTGAATGAAAATAATCCGTCAATATTTAGGCCAACTAGTGTTTCTATCGGTTCAAGATAATGTGGTGTGACTTGTCCCACACGTTAACTTATGAACAATATAAATTATCCTACAATTCATAATATATAGTCTAATATATATTTCCATAAATATGATAGTGATAATAATAATAATAATAATAGTAATAATAATGCTTGGTTCTTACATAGCGTACACATCATAATAGCAAAATCAAGGCGCTTTACAACATGTTTATCCCTGTTGATTGTTCCCCTTACTTTCTCAACACCTATATGGGAGCATTCAAACCCAGGCTGCTTAAATTTTCGCAAATGGGCTTTACAACACTGTCTTAACCCTCGCAGGTTGCCATTTACACACCTGGGTTAAGAGAAGCAATTATGGTTAAGTGCCTTACCGAAGGACATATGTTTAATGACTGGGAATCGAACCCAACCATCAGAACTTGAGTCTGATGGACTTGAAAACACTCGGCAACGAGATGTCACAGTGTAGTAGAAGTTGTATAGGTAATGTGTGTTTGTGAATCTGCACAACTTTCACGTGCTATGCGCAGAAGTACAGTAGCAATATCTACATTGTACAAAGAAGGTGTCATACTGTCCGTCAAGCCTCGGTTTGGGAGATTTGCTAACAGAAGGGAAGACATTTTCATGGACAAACCATGATAAAAGCCTTAATCGGAAGCAAACGTTTTGTCTGATCTTGGGATAAGAAATGCATCCCGATCACAGCCTCCTGAGACCGATGAGACAAGACGCCAAATCGTGATTGGCACACTTCTCCCTAACGCACCCAACACCGTCCTTACACCTCTCAAGCGCAATCTAGATGCCACTTGGCCTAAATAGTCCATGTGCAACGAGTCATGGCGCAGCTCATAAACCGTTTTGTTTTTTGTTTGTTCGGTGGGGGGGGGGGGGGGATTTGTCGAGTTCTCGTTCATGATTATTGTCCATCGCGTGTAGACATTGCTTTGATTGCAAACACTGATTTAGTCTGACCCTTTTTACTGGTGAAGCGTAAATATTTGCTCCTCTCGTTTGCTAATAAGTATGAAACTTTGAAAACCTCTGGAAATTCCCCCTTGTTGTCATCTTAATGTAGTTTATCTTTTTCACCTGCATTATGCCGTGTTACACTATTTTTTATTGAACCCCTCGTACATTTTCCTATGTTGTGTAACTGTTATAAGCTAAATCTCTCTGTAGCCACTTAAGTTCAAATATTGTATTAGATCCTGTCTTGAGTTAAACAGCAAACCTTCTCTAAGGCCTGCTGTACTTTAATGTTTAATAGTCCATTTGTGTTTTTGTTTGTCCGGGCATACCTACCACAAGCTCTGGCTTTTCTTGCTATGCCACCATTTCCAATTATCCTCTCACTGTTCCTTATGATTGTCGTAATTATATTTTTTTCTCCGTTGAAGTGGAGATAAATGTCTTGAAATGAAGTAAACTTATTTAAACTATTTAGAAACCAAAGTAGCTTTACGAGGAACACAAGGGCCCGATATGTAGAGTGCATACGCACAAAAAGTAGCTAAGCACAACAAATTATGCTAACTATAATAAGGTTACCAGCCAAAATATTATGTCACATGTACTGTCTGTGACTGGTATCATGCTCATTTTTGCTGGGCAGGTACCGGTGATTGTTAAGCAATATTTTCCACTCGGCTTTACCAAATTTGATACCCTTCTTATCTGGGCCTAATTCCATAGAGTTAAAATTAGGCTAACCATAACAAGGTTACCAGCCAAACTACCATGCCACTTGTACAATTTTGTGACTGGTATCCTGCTGATTTCTGCTATAAAGCAGAACATTGTATTAAAGCAGTCTGCTGAATTGAAAGAGGGACTTCAGATACTGCACGGTGTGTAACAAGTTCAGCGTATGCAGCATTGACTGATCCAACATGACCATTAACATAATACTCGGTGAATAAATTGCAAAGTGTCTCCGGGTTTTAATATCGACTCAGTGGCCCCACTATACTCAGCCATACTTATTGCAACCCTCGGTGAGGGCTTTAGAGACAAAATATATCACACAATCCAATGAAATATAATCCACCACACGCAGCACAACAGTGTATACGCGCCCATTGACTCTTTCTATACATCTTGGTTTATGGGAAGAATGGACCCTCGTAGATTTCGAGGAATGAGAGAAATTCTCTTAGCTTTATGTTCATCCTGTCTTCCCCTTTCTGATGTTAGCTTTTCTTTCCAATCTGCTGAAGAAGGAAGTGCACTGACATTAAACCTAATAGGAGAGGAGCAAACACTTTCTGTGTTTTCGATGAACGTTTTAATCTTCTGCTCTAATTTATTAGAGGTTACGTTATTGAATTTCGGAAGAGTGCATTCAGATACCCCTTGTGAACAGATATGCTCATCAAATTACTTTTTTTGAGAGAAAGAAATTTGTTGCTTTATATGAGGTGTTTTGTAGAAAAATTCACCGTGTGTAAACTTCGATTTTGCAGGTCAACGTAAGACCTTGATGTGTGTGTGTGTGTGTGGGGGGGGGGGGGGGTAGTAGTCCCACGCATAGCAGCCCTTATTTCGACAGTAATATCTCCTTGGACAGAGTGTACCGAAGTTAAGCTATAGATTAACAAAACTTGTATACGATTTGTTTTTATAATATTCAGCCATACATGCATACCGTTTCAACATTTTCTGGCGAAGACTTCAGGTTTGTAGACCTTTAATTCCATAACTAAAGACTTCTTCTTTAAGATTGCAGCGTAGATAACTCAAGTGAAGCTCCGCAAGAGTAATACAAGCTCCCTCTCGGGGGTCTCGAATAAACAATGCCAGTGGTGTTAAGATGAAATTATAAACAGATCATTTGCAGATACTACCCTTAAAGTTGAGATGCTCTCATTTTTAAGAAAAGGGGAATTGGAAATGCTTTATCTCGCAATGTATGTAAATGATAACTTTACTGCTTCAACAAGTTTACAGACGTTACCTCTGTTGCAGAGCTGATGTATGTTGAGAGAGTTGCGACAACTTGCGATTAGAAACTATTTTCCATAAATAAATAAAAATTCATGTGCACACACAGGGTGCCAGACTAGACTGCACATTTGGGTTGTGCTGCATTTGGACCCAAAATAGCATCCAGCAACCTCGTGACTAAAGAAAACTGGCCCCTCCGTGTCGCAACTCTCTCAGTGCCGAGCTCGGGTCTATTGACCCCCTCAACAGTCTGTCTGCCGATGGTCTGCCATTTCGGGAGTCAAAACGCATGCGAAGATTCGGTTCGCGCGTCTATTACTGCGCATGCGTTGCATAGAAAGCGTTAAAGCTCAGATACACGCAGGAAAATCTGACTCCCAAAATGGCGCAAGCAAGATTTATTGTGTGATGACGTCAGACTACTAAGGTCGATAATCGTGTTCTTTCTTCAGCTTTTTTTCTTCTGTTTTTTTAAGCGATGTTCTGCTTATAAGATATTCGTGTTCTGTGCTCATTTCATGGAGCTGCTTAGCACAACAATTTCAAAGCAGTAAACAATATTCTGCTCACCAGATAATGGTTAATACTAGCCAACATTGTCATGTACCTTTTTAAACCGGTTTTCTGTTTATTTTTTTGCTCAGCAATATCGATAGTTGCTATCTTCTGCTTGGGCAGCTCCATGATATTGGACCATAATCCTGCTACCGGGCGTCGTAAGGAAAAACGATTTCACTGTGCCAGCCAGGGTCCAAAATGCGAGGCCGTTTGTATTATTATGTTGAACTTTTGCCCCGTGCGCATGCACGAAGCAGTCACGCCTTAAAATCATTATTTCAATGTCAGTGTTAACGAAATTAATGTTGCAAACATTCTGGATTTTGCATCGATATTCAACACCATTGGGTGCACGCAATAAGTTTGTAATATTCTGGAATGTACATCAGTGTATTACCACAAAATAAGAGCTTCACCCCGTGCGAAACCAATACCACGGAGGAAGAAAAATTGCTACACACAAACATGAATGTCAATACCTCCCTTTAACGATCGCGTCTACGATATGAAATCTTTCAAACGAAGCAAATTTACGGAGTGTGTAGCGATATGGCTCACTCAACAACCGACAACCTCTGAGAATGTGCTTGTAAAATAACCCTATAATGCCCGGAAGGGACGCGTTGTGAGCCAGTTCGATATGACAGGGAGCCCGTGTGATGAATTTGCATATTACAATCAAGCTAGTTTTATTTTTATTGTTGTCTCTCTGCTGAGAATTCTACACTTGCAGGCCAGGCTGCTAAAAGGGTCTTTCGTGATTAAGCAAAAAAAGGAACAATTAACTGCAATTAACTGCCTCGGTCTCGACAAAAAAGATCAATAATAACGGCCATAAGGAATTTATCATAGCAATATCATAATTTAATATAATATATACATTTTAGTTTGCAGTAATTTGACTGCAACCAAAAACATAATATTTGAAGCAGCTGATAACACTCCAAGTGGAAGTTGCAAATATTGTAATGAAAAATCACACCGTCTTCGGATGCGATTGGTAGCGACGGGAAAATATTTTAATTGTAACTACAAACTAACATCTATATCTTCACCAACTGGGTGGGTGCGATGAAAGAAAAATTGCAGATTGTGTTTAGAGTGTGTAGCGCCCTCTGTTGGCGTAATGCAGTTTGGAAAGGGAAGGTGAAATCACTCTTACGATTATATTCTGGATTCTAGTTTAAATATATACGTTTAGTCTTGCATTTCCACTATTAGTTGAATGAGGAGATGTGTGAGGTGACTTTGTTTGTATGTGCTAGCTGTTGTAGAATATCTGTTTATCTGAACACTTTACGATTTCACATTTTGAAATACTACTGTGACGACGAGAAAAATTACCATTCTCACTGTCACCTAGAACAAAAATATTGACGAGAAGACCACCATCATAGCTCAGTTGGTGGAGTGTTGGCACGTAATCCGGTGGTCGCAGGTTCAAATCCCGCAGGTTCAAATTTGTATTTGGTCAAAAATTCAGTTTAAAAATGATAATTAGTTTTTGTTTAATTTTGTTCAACAGGAGATGTGTTCATCTTGGTGTACAGTGTTGACAACAAAGACTCGTTCGGCGAGGTGCAGCGCTTACGCAAACAAATCATGGACACGAAATGCAGCAACGGTGCCAAATCCGTCCCCATGGTGATCGCAGGCAACAAGTGCGACCGCGAGAGTGCCCGCCAAGTAAACACGGACGATGCCAAACGGGCCTTCGATTCATCCAAGAAGTGCACCTTCGTGGAGACGTCCGCCAAGAAGTTCTACAATATCGACGTGCTGTTCAAGGCGCTGTTCGAGAATGCCAAGATGCCGAGCGAGATGAGCCCCTCCCTACACCGGAAAATCAGCGCGAGCAGCAGTCCCGCGCTGAAACCGAGCAGCAACGGGAAGCTGGCCCTGAGGAGGCGACTGAGCGAGGCATGCGGTATGGTATCTCCAAATGCTAGACGGCCAAGCGTCCGGAGTGATCTCCTACAACTGCGGTCCAAGGTGCATCGCAACAGTCAAGACGAGGATGACGAAGACGACGACGACACAAGCAGCATCCACAAGAAACTACGCAAGATCGCCTGCTGTATACAGTGATGCTTCAAGAGAAGTATTTCAAGATGGCACCCGATCTGGACACGTTTTGTATTCTCACTTGAACCCTGCTTTATAATTATTAAGACAAACTGTTATTGTATTCTAACAACCCAGAGCCTTATTTTTGTCTCGAAAACTCAAGTCAGAGTACTTTCTTATTACATTGTGTAACGGCGCTCAACGTGAGACGCCCCCCAATGAGGCTATGACTTATAAACGTGGACAGAAACGATGAGGTGGAACTAGCGATTCTGGACGTGCACCGTACAGACGAAACACGTGAAACTTCGTGATTTTTTATCATTGACAGATTTGAATCATAGAACACACACATCAACTTGATGTGGTCCTGGATAAAATGTTTCAGGTGGACAGGACATGAGGTGCTTGGGGTTTGTTGGGGGGGGGGGGGTGAGGGTAACCTTTTTGGTTATAGGTCGTGATCGTTTTGTGCGGTGAACTCTCCTGTTTTGGTTTGTTTGTTTGGGTGTTTTGGTTTGCTTGTTTGTTTGCCACATGATTGTTATGTAACTTTAGGAACCATGGGTCCAGTCCGTTGTGACAATATACATTAATCATAGTGTGGCCATCTATATTTTTTTGCCAATCCAAACAGTTGAAACCAAACCGAGGCTGAGAGGAAAAAGTAGCCTGGTTCCTTTTTTTTTTTTACTCGCCGCTTGGCTTCCACAGTATATAAATAATCAATCCCCGTGGTGAACACCTCGTATCGTCTCCTCTTGATCTCATTGATGAGTGTGGAAATGGCGTGGAGAGATCGCACTTCCATGGGAACGAGGTTGCTGTGAAACGTTACGAGATGACTTTGTGTGGGGTGTATTTTACCGGTATTTTACTTGGAGTATTAAGCCGTTAGTTCGAAAGACTGAAGCAATTTTAAGACTGTGGTGTAACCGTTAGCCAACATAAAGGTGCTAAAGCATGTGTTAATACGCCATACAAATCCCACAAGAGCGAGCGGAATATGGAAAAACATTTAGCACTCTTGCATCGGGATAAGCAGCGGGTGTGGGGGGCGGGGCCTACCCAGAATCCTATCCCCAAAATTAGATTGAAATAAGTGCGAAATTAATAATTTGGTTTCATCAAAAGAACCCTTCCTGAAGCTATGGCCTTGCTCCTTCTTGATGCAAGCAGGTTTGTCACTTGAATTTATTTACCATATAAATTCAGAGATAAACTATTCATTTGCAATCATTTTTTCTCTCGTTACTTACGTTTAATGATCAATATTTAATATCCCGAATTATTGAAATATTCTGAACAAGTAGGATAAGAAATAGCTGTCAAAGGTGGGGTTTTCTTCTTTTTGCTAAACAAAAGTAGTCAAAAGCGTCACCCAAGTTTAGACACAAAACGCCATCATCAACGGGGATGAACAATATTGGAACTTGCCCAATAACGAAAGAGGAACCGGGAATTGCCAATGGTATGTACTATAGAAGGGAAAACATGTTTTCTCTGTAACTGCTCAATTAATGGGGATTACTAAGCCATGTTTAAAGTGGGACGGATGTACAGTAAGTTGTGCACACTATTTCTTACAACGATTATGTCTGCTCAATGTTCTGCTACAACGGCTCATGTAAACCAAGAGTACATAATAGAACAACGCTATTACGCGAATTCAGCTTTAACGGCCAGTATTACGCGAATATCAGCTTCAATGGCCAGTAATATGACGCTCTATGTGTACTTACATTATAGCAGTGTTTCACTATAAGCGTAACGGTAACTTTTAAGATGTGAACTCATGAGTCTATTTTCCGGATGGATACAGCGTCACCTGTCGGCATTTTGCCTCCTCATTATTGCTATACTTTTGAAACCATGGCTGAAGCTCCGCGTTAGGCTCCCGGCCGCTTCTTTGAACTCCCATTTCGAAAGGGTATTTCTGTCAAAATGGCCGAGGGAGCCCAAAGCGGAGCCCAAGGCAAAGCTATGGTTTTCATAGATACCATGGAGCTTTATAAACAAGATTACTCCATGATGATACTGTAATGGGTTGGTTTGGCCGCCATAGCCACCCCGCCCAAGGGAGCGTCAAACTCAGCAAATTAACCCAGTTGGACACAATGTTCTCCCCGCTGGGTGTTTTATTCCTACAGAAGGAACATAATTTTACTACACAATAAATCTGAGTGCTGGACGAGTCGATGACGCACCCTAGGACACAGATGTTATACCGGGCAAAGTGTCGCATGATTATTACCATGGAAGTATTTCTACCTCCATACAGTAATCAGGGTGTATGCAAACACCATGGATGTAGTTGAGTGCAATGGTCACATTTCCAGCTACGGTAATCATCTTGTTGTCCGGAAGTTGGACTACAAGATTAAAACAATATAAAGGGTTGCATTATCTGCGTCAAAACCTAAAATATAGGTAATGAAAAAGATGACAGAACTAGAAGTAAAATCATCTGAAAAGATGCCCAATATTGCCGTCCAAAAACGTTTAGTGATTTTAACCAACTGGCATGACCTATGGCTGGTCCGTTTAGTTCTGCATGTGTCACTGAATAAAGTTAATTTAGTATTAAACAAAATATAATAATAAAGTTAACAATAATCATAAAATGAATAACAAGAGTGCACGTGGTCCTCAACCAAAACTTAGCAATGACACAACAAAATGGCTGCCCGAATAGTCAACCACTAAAATGTGATGTCATCATCTAGAATTCCCATATCTTATTGAACACTGCGGAAATCGCAAACGGCACTACAGCAGCAGGTCGACATTTTGACTAAGAGAAGAACTTTTTCTTCTTCTAGAGGTGTCTCATGTTTGCGACCCATGTTCGATTCCTTGGTAAGCCGACACGATGCATGTACACTGACCTGACTACGTGATACGACTACACACTTTCCCGCGACTCGAACCCGTAGTTCCGGCCTAAGAACAACAACAGCTGTCCGCATGCTTGCGCCGGGAAAAAAGGCATGACACCACACAAACAATTTCGGCTCGAATTTGTTTAGACAAAATGGCGACAGTATTTTTTTAACAAAGATATTTTTATTTGTGTGTATTGGGGAGGGGCGGGGGGCGGTGACACCACAGACGACATGACAACTGGAATGACTTTTTTGCATGACATTAACGGACGTAACATGAAGTTGTGAACAATGGGAACTGCATTATAAAGGAATTTAAAAAAATTAAGAAAAATTAACATGAGGGGTAGTAACTTAAATCAAAACATCTTTCAAAAATACGGTGTGTTAGCAAGAACTAATTGTTGTCGAACACTCTGCAACTGAACGACGTTTTACCGTGGAGGACCTTAGTCGGGACACATTCATGCACCAGACTGTGCCAGCCCTGATTCAGTCACGTGGTCAGTTCTAGATAATTAAATCGATTATGTGTAATGAAACACACATGAAATGTGCTTAGCATGTATTGTTTGGCATTGTGTCCTGTGCCCAACTTGATAGAGCTGCGTCAGCAGAACATATTGCTGAAAAAGTTTTGTGCTGAGCAGAAATGAGCAGGATACCAGTCACACGTCGAACAAGTGACATGGTATTTTGGCCGAGAACCATACTTTTAGCATAATTTTGTGGTGCGGAGCTACTTTTTTGTGCTTAAGCAGCTCTATGAAACTGGGCCCTCAATTACGGTGAATCTGCGACGTATAACAAGAAGGCGGGCAGGGAACGGGAGCCAACCCCCTCCTCAGAACCCCCTGCCCCATCCTGCCCCCAATGAGAGGCTACATTATATAGCCTCCAAAAGTGATTTCTTTGCCCATTCCTGCCCCCCCCCCATGAAAATGTACGGTTATATGCCATTGAGTTTCCAGTTGGAGTGAACATGCAGCAAAAAGTTGAGTCGAAGGGGCTGTGAAAGGAAGTGGCACATTGTGTATAAATAAAAGCTCACTTAACTTAACATATTTGTATTCATTGTATCCACACACAAAATACAGCAAGCAATCACAGCGTTGTACCCATGTAAGCGTATGGGGACTCTATGGTTGGGGGGGGGGGGGCAGAGGACTTGACTTGCCCGACATTCTACATGGATAAAAACAAAAGTACAAATTTTTAATGCCAGGTAAAAGTCTGTTTTGCTTTCTCTGTCCATTTTTTAAATTTTCTTTTTATTGTGTTCGAATTTTCCCTACTGTTTTGCCCAAATTTTGGAAGGTACAGTTCTCGCCCCCCCCCCCCCCCCGGTCGAATGTCTATGTTTTCTACCACTGACTGTACAATCTGCCCTCACGCAGAATTCATCCCTCGTTTTATTATGACATTGATTTGCGAGTTCAAATATTATTACCTAAAACTAACTTATAACTTGTTTTTCTAAAACAAAGCAAACGTTCTGTTTAATATCATCATTCACAAATTTCACTTAAAAAGGGTAATTCATAAAACTCGGCCTTGTTTGGTTGTGAATAATGTATTACGCTAATTATAATTCTTGAATCACGAGGAGAATACGTAACTTGCCTTTGTAGCTATTTATTATAATTTTTCAATATCCCCATAAAAAGCAAAGAGAGAATTCAGACAACATTTTTGGGAGTGAAAAACTCCAAAATTGATGACTACCAAGCTTATAAGAGATTTTTTGTTACCAGTTACCGATACATGTAACATACCTGTAACAAAAAACATGCAAATTAGTTTTGTTTGCTGGTGGACGTGAGATAATGTTTTTTACTTTACTGCTTGTCATTGTTGGAATTTTTCGTGCAATACCATAAAAACTTGGGCTACAAATTTCTCGAATCTATAAAAAAAAGGTGTTTAAAAAGTCAAACCTGGCATCTTTAATGTTTTTTGGGTTTTGTTTTTTTCTTTGGGGGGTTGGGGTGTCAGACGGGAGATTCACAAAGGACATTTTTGTCACTGTTGGCATGGGTTTTTATGGTAATTGACAAACATAAATACAAGCCATTTCTCTTGACTGAAACATTATAAAGATTTTTTTTACCATCTTTCATTGCATGCAGGAATCCCTACAATGATTCTTGCAGTAACATTGTATGTTCTCCCGACTTACGTGTAACCCACGTGACTGTGACGTCAGATTCTGGTGATTGCCAACTGGATGACCTATTATAATGTAATGTTGTTTTTACGTAATTGTCATTGAATATTTTTGCCAACATGCATTCAGATAATGTTGTAATAAAATTGTTGTAAAAGCAAGAATGCTTATTTATTGTCCGTTTCTATAGTGTTGTTTTTCGTTTTAACGTTGAAATTTGTAAGTATTTCAGGCCTTTTAGAGACCGTGAGTTGGTGCTCATATGTCACATCCCAGAGCCGCCAACTCTCACTGGTTCTGCAGAAAGTTCACTGAAGATAAACCTATCTGTCCATGTTTTGATAATATGAAAATCTCCCTGATTATGGAAACTTTCTCCTATTATAGTGATATCACGTGTTGTATAAAACCTCACTGTACGACTGCAAGATGCAAACGTTGGAAGCTCTTATCCTTTTACCTAAATTGTTAGGAGTCCTTGGGAGTCACTGATGACTTCACAACACTTTATCTCAATGTCTCTTGATCTGTCCTCCACTATAGCTCTGCCGCCTTTGGACTTAGCAAGCTCTATATAATCACATTATGCCCATCTTTGGTGCTTCAACTTGTACCACATACATCCCTCTTCGCTCACGCCCAGGTACAAAGTTTCAAGTTCTGTAAATATTTATAAACATTATCTGGAGTTGATATATTATGTAATTGGGGGTCTATGACAAGTTATCACAACCCGGGGATCCTGTGCTTCAACTTTTGAGGAGACTTGGTAAACTTTGGCTGATAGGATGGTCCAATTTGGCTTGGAAAGTGGGGTATGCTTCATGAAAACTGGCAGCAAGTCGGTTGGGGAAAAAGCACATTTTCGGGAGTGTTTTGTTCTGAGGTAAATAGCAAACATTCCGATCTGCCAAAAAATTGACGATAAATCTGAAGAGTTTAGTTGTCCGAAAATATATTGTTTTCAAGAGACTAAAAGACTTTAAAGTATTTGTGAGTTGCTATGGAAAGTTTATTCAGTGCGGTCCCCTGCGAACCAGTACGTGGGGAAGGGCGCCATCACGTGGTTGGTAGGTAAAAAGGGAAGGAAGCAGCAGACGACGTTTTAGACAGTACAAGTCATATGAAGATAATGGCAAATGGGGCAGAGAGGTAGTAAAATCATAGAGAACTATAAAATACTTGAATAATAATATTGAAATTATGATGTTACGCAACGCAAGCCGGATAGTGCATCAAATAGATCGGCAGAATAAAGAATATTTGACCTTTGTGTACGTTCGAGTCCTGTGAAAAATCCACAGACCTTTGAATAAAAACCTCATGAATAATATTGTAAACAGAGTTGAATTTGGTACAGCAATTAATTTGTATACAACTGAAGTGAGTCTAACTCCAAAGATCATGTTACCTCAGTTTTGTGACAAAAATTTGGAACTATTCCTGGACGACCTTTAGAGTCATGTTTTGGTTTGAGTTTAATTGTAAGAGTGTTACACAAATATTCAAAAATAGCGGTCCTACTACTTGCCGTCAACTCGCCGACTTGCCGTCAACTCGCCGTCAACTCATTTTCGTACCGTCAACTCATTAAATATACATAAAAAAATTATAAATGGGGCATGGAAGTGTTAAGTCTGGGCTAAACTACATATTTCTTATGGTTTTCGGTACAATTTCATTTACAAAAACGATATTGTGTTGATAAATAAATAGTATAAACGCTTAGCCGTTGGCCGCAATCTTTCCTTTTCACGGAGCTTGGACTGTACCATTCATGGTATGGGTGTGAAATGCAAGTATCAAGCTATGGATGGACATCAGAGGGCGCTATATTTGCTGCGTTTATACTATTTATTTATCAACACAAAGTCATTTTTGTAAATGAAATTGTACCGAAAACCATAAGAAATATGTAGTTTAGCACAGACTTAACACTTCCATGCCCCATTTATAATTTTTTGATGTATATTTAATGAGTTGACGGCACGAAAATGAGTTGACGGCGAGTTGACGGCAAGTCGGTGAGTTGACGGCAAGTAGTAGGACCCAAAAATAGTGTTGAATTTGTTTGAAACAAAGCAACCAATCATGCAATGTTGTTGTTGTTGTTGTTGTTTTTTTTTTGGGGGGGGGGGTATTGAAAATTTGCTGGAATATTGAATTTGATCAAAACATCTGTTAACACGATTGAATTTTGTTGCAACATTCGGCCATCCATCATGACAACCAGTGCGGTTTGTTTATCAATCTGACATGATTTTTTACCATGAGCGAGCAGCACGTGATGGGTTTGGGCGAGATCGACCCCCCAAGAACGAGGTTGGAAAAACCCACTATGCTTTTGCTCGGTGTTAAGTTGCAGGATCGAGAGAGGGGAGCTCGAGGAAGCGAGTGGGGTGCGAGTCCTTCCTCCATGGTCGATTGAACATTTCGGATTATTGGTGAGTCGCCGGGAGTTGCATAATAGTATTTACTATTAAATATTATGATTACGCAACCCTTCCCCTTCTTCCTGAGTCCTGCGTACTTTTCCATGGAAGAATTGTTTGTTTGTTTGTGGAATTTTTCAGAATCTTAGTCATGCGAATTCGTTAGTTACTGGCCATTTGTGTGTTTTGGCGTCCGTGGCCAGATCACATCACATCTCTGTCTCACTTTTCTCAGATCTCTGTGTGTGACTTGTTGTGTGATTTGTGAAGTCCAGTCATTCGTCTGTTCGTACTGCTGCCTCGCACTCAGTCACACTCTGTCCAAGCTCTGACACCCAGGGACACAGCCAGTCACATCACATCGTAAGTAGAAGCTAGAACCGTGGAGGAAGGAACGCGAATAAGTTGTATTACTATATTTTACTTATTAACTGTTACTGAGTGTTAGTGGCCTGACGTTTCGACCCTAGCACTTAGCAGACTAGCAGAGTCTTTCTCGAATTCGAGAAAGACTCTGCCATAATGCTTGTTATTTTTTTGTAGGGTCGAAACGTCAGGTCACAGACTATTTTTTTTGCATTTATACCATAGGTCCTTTTGGTTGGTAAGCAGTTTGCAACAGCTAATACTATTTTTCACATACTAACTGTGGTAAATAAATTGGATGGGATGGTTGTACATGTCGGAGTGTCTACCTTCCAGTGGGCTAATTACTTAGTCTTTATAATAATGCTCCATCCCAACTTGACAATCATCCCAACTATAGTTGGGACTGGTCCCAACTTGAGTGTTAAAGTTGGGGCGTCCCAACTATTAACTATAGTCGGGATCGCTTAATGAGATCAACAGGATAACCATGATAGATCATGCGCGCGTGGATTGCTCATTTTTTGCTGTGTGAAGGGTTTATTAACTAACAAGATTCTTTATTTCAAACCCGGATCTTGGCTCTGTACAAACTCATGTCAAACCTGACGATGGAGATAGCCGGTGCCCGAGACGAGGTTTGGAAAATGCCCTTTGGTCAAATGATAGTATCACTCATTTTAATGGACCGCTAACTTGGCGTATTACTGTCTTTTTAGAGGGTTCTGACAGCAACGGCCAGATGCTGGGTGATGTTTTCAGTTTCAAAGTAGGACTACGCATTTAATTTCATTTTTCTCAGAAAACAAAAGGTCTAAATCTAATTAATATCAAACATTCTCAAGTACTAAGTATAAAGTGGTCTTAATAACTTCATACTTACTAAGTGTTTTTAGTTTATTAAAAATGTGGTGGTCTGTGTTTACTGCGATCCCAACTATAGTTGGGGCGCCCAAACTTTAACACTCAAGTTGGGACCAATCCCAAGTTGGGGCGGAACAATAATACTAATAGGATTAGTACTGACTGTAGATCCAGTCATCCACACGGCGTTTACACTAGATCCAGAAAGGTGGATTGAGATCCAGCATTTTTTTAATGACCGTAGATCAAGATCCTGTGTCAAGTTTACACCAGCGCTTGATCCGGCTCCGATCCCACTTTTGAACCGGATGTAGGTTATGACGTCACTGCTTGCAAAGAGCTCAAGGGTTACGTGGCAAAGATCAAAGGTCACGATTACAGCGCGCCACTTCTATAAATATTATCAATGCGAAGGTAGAATGCAGAAAATACAGGACAGCTAATGATACGGATAACAACGACCATGCAGGTAGAAATATTTTGTAGGTGGGAATTAACAAAATACAGCAACAAGGCAAGCTCCGAACGTAATGATGTATGTATAACTAGGATGCTGAAAACAACAAAACGTTTCACACACGCACAGTCCATGTGCACACAGCATGACACAACAACGAAGACACACACAAAAATATAAACAGCGACGGATGTCCCATCAAAGCACAAGCAAAAAGCGCGCCATTCGTAGCGAAACCGGAAGTGACCACATCAAATTGCTGTGTCTGATCCACCTTTGCGTTTACACTTGTATTTGGAATCCACTTTGCCGGATCTGATCCACCAATTGCCGGATTCAACCCTCCTCGAAAGGTGGATTAAAATTGCCGGATCTTGAACCGGGTCTGATCCTGCTTTTTTGCATTTACACTAGCCAATAATCCACATTGCCGGATCAGACCCGGGTCTGATCCACCTTTCTGGATCTAGTGTAAACGGGGTCCCAGTGACTCCAATGCAGTAACATTCAGTAACTGACTGGGCACTGTACTCCGTCTTTTTGAAATGTTGACACCTGCAGTCGTACTTGCAGACCCAAAGATGGCGGGTGTGCATTGAGGCCCCCTGCACTGTCCCCCTTCCAAAATAAAAGCATGGCCCCCACCATTGACAAACCCATTCCCCTGGGCCCCTTCCCACTTAAAAGCAATGCCCCCCTAACCCCCTAAGCAGCATTCCCACAAACACCAACCCTCAGAAATCTGAGGAACGATTCAAGCATGAATTGTTTTTTCAGATTCAAATATTTTGGGGGTGAAAAATTATCCGAACCATATTATTACTATATTTTGAGAAAATCCTTTCTCAAAATAGTTTATACTATCAACAGCTGCAGCGATCTACCGATATTAATACCCATCCTTTGAAATTAGGTCTATAGTCTTATTTACTGTGAAAGCAATCTTTTTTGTTTCAAAATATCCCAGACACTGAAACACATTTGCTGCTAAAAATTCTGGAAAATATGCCCTACCTGAACGCTACCTTAGAATGTGAAAAAAATGGATGTTCTACCAATCCATATTTATTATGTGTGTTTTTTTTTTCTTTTTTTTCTGGCAGCGAGTTGATATAAACTGAAATTGTTTGCTGAGTACTTTGGAATTTCAAGTGAGTGGAGAACGTGAGGAAAAGGTCAACACCTTGAGGTAACTATAGCTGAGCGGACAAGTCCGATGGTCTTGTTCTTTTGTGGTTTCCAACTGAACATCAACCTGACTGTGTGATGCCTTTAGAAAAATTTAAAAACAAAATTATGTCGTTCACTTTGTTGACTTTGAGTCTGCATGATTTTAATTATGTTAATTAATAAAGTATAAATGAATATTCGGTTTACACATGTATCGACAAAGTATCTATATTATTGCATGGTGAGGTATCAATGTTTATTCGGTTTGCAGTAACACCATGTATGGGGTAAACCTTCCCTTAGTGCTTGTTCAAATTAGGACAGTTTAATATGTTAAACTATAAAAAAAAAATTCTCAGTCTTGATACTGGTCTTGTAAAATAAATTCTGGTCTGGTAAAAAGCTTTGATCTTCAAGCTCTGCGGCCTTGTGGAATTATATCCCTAGATAGCCCTTTTCACATGACAACAAATTGACCATGGTCCCTTGCTATGAATTTTATGAGCGCTGATTGTTTATTTGTTGTCACCGTGCATGACTGATTTTGCAAGCTTTCGCACAGTCAAACTAAAAAACTAACAACCATTATGTGCTATACGAATGATTTTTTTTCGTAGTCTGGACCTCCGACAAAATGTAGCAATGTTTGACAAGATTTTACAAGGGAACCTGGACAGTACACAAATTTTTGTTCTTTCACACAAGGTACATTTTGTAAAATGTTACAACCATGCTACAATTTAGCAAGGGACCCTTGCTAAATTGCTCTTGTGTGAAAGGGGCTAAATTCAAGCCCAGCACTAACACCAAATCTGCCAATTTATTGCCTATGAATCAGGTACGCAAGAACACATTTTTGCAAAGGGGTGCTGGATTTTTCAAAGACAGTTGGCGTTAGGTCCGGGCCCGCTTAAGGGCACTGGAAGCTTTTGGTTCCTAAATGCTCTGTCGTGCAATCAGAGATACTATTTGGCACATAAATGTCGTCTTTTGAGGGGTGGGATTATTGTTAGTGTAATTTGCACAATGATTACCCCACGATGACTTATTTTCACAAGGCGAAGTTGGGTGAAATGCAAAAGCCAGTTTTCAGCGATTAAGTAGGCCGATATTCTGCGACTATAAACAGTTTGACTTGCGTAAGTGAGAGCCCGGAAGCTTTCGGGTCCTATAGAAGCTCTGTTGTAAAATCTGAGCCACTGTTTGGCAACTTAGTGATACTCTTTGGGGTGGGATATTATTAATGCTATTTGCAAAATGATCACTCCTACAGCTCGAGTCGGCTAAAAAGAGGTTTATTTTTTGAGAGTCTTACAGTAAACTACTAGAATCGTGGTTCACATTTCAAAAGATACCCAAGGTTTGTTATTTACGTACAATTATCGTCTTTTTCATTAATACTGTCATTGAATAACAACATATGTCAGGCTGTCAGGTTCAGAAGTGATAAGTCCCTAGGGAACAATAAGTGCCTCTTGTTATTGGCTATTGGTAATTTTTATGGTGATTATTATTTGGAAAACTATAGCTTTTGATTGCATGAAACGCTGACTGATTAATTGCTATGTCATAAGGTTTGACAGTATTATTATGATGATGATGAACGAAACATACATTAAAGCTAAATAATTTCATCGTCATTAACATTTTACAAGTCAACTGTGAAGGGGGAAATTAATAATGGTCTTTATGATTGTCATTGCCCTGGAGCAATGCGTACTAATGTTGACTATCTAATTTTTCTTTGATGTTATGGTTTGTTTTTCTACAAGCGCAAGCTGGTGAGAGTTTCCTACTGCATGTTACAGTGTGACACTTTGGGCGACTGGGCTGTCCAGTGGCTAAAAGGTACCCACTGGTCTGCCCAGCCGCCCAAAGTGATATGAGCAGTGTTTCTTCATTTTTATAAGTTTCCTGATTTTATTTAAATTTTATACTTGTTAAATTGTTAGTTTAAAATGTAATAATTTCCACCAATATGTTTTTCGGTGTGGAAAAAGTGATGTGACAAAAATAAGAAAACCAAACAACATTGCACTCACGTTAATCTCTCATTAGCTGATGGCTCAAAGGTGTCCGGAAGGTCAATGGTGACCTTAGCTTTGCCAGACTTGCACGGTCTATTGAACGTGATTACAGGGTGCCTTGTCCACCTATTGCTTACTCCATCATGGTCCGAAGACCTTCATGGTCTTGATATTTTCGACCCCATCCCAATCGCTCAAGTATATGATGGAATTTTAATCCAGGTAATTCATATGAACTTGAGAATGAGAGAGTTTTCACATCCAAAATACTCTTCTTCTTATTTTCTCCAATAATTAACCAAACCTCCATTCTGAACTGAATCTCAATAATCTCCTTGCAGGCCAGAAGGGGCAACGAGAACGATGGCGTCTTTCTGGCAGCAGACACGCGCCTTGCTGTATCGCAACTTCATGTTCAAGAGGAACGACAAGAAGGTGCTGTTTCAGGTGAGATGGGTTGGATTAGAACCCCTAGGCTGTGCATGTATTCGCACATTTTGATTTGAAAATTCCAGGGGTTCTGAGCAAGCCAGGTGTGTTGGGAAGAAGGCAAGAATTATCACTAATGAGAACAAGGTTGCTCGGTGTTATATTAAAATTGCATTATGATTGGCCTTTCTGGTCTTGTCTGTCTGTGTTTGTGTGGTCTGTAGTTATGTACATTTCTTTGTTGACTTCTGTCATTTGTGTTTGTCTGTCAATGAGTCACAAAAGCCTTGGCTTCACCTAAATCCAGGCATACCAGAAATAGGGGGGGGGGGGAGGGGGGAAGTACAGCAGCAATTTGTCAAATAGGAACATTGTTGACATGCAGTAATGCTCGCCAAGTGACAAATACAACAGCTGAATACGCGCCACAGATACATGTAGTACATGTGACAGGGTATTTTGTAACTTGCTTCTGGTTAGCACCTTTTGTGCTTATTTTAAAGCAGCTCTATAAAATTGTCCCCAGATTTTACAATCAGGCAACTTGTGGCTGTGCTGGACATATTTGTGCGTACGAATAAGCGGCTCTCAAATCTTCCAAGAAGAGACGAATTCCACACGACTGTCAACCGTACACCAGTCATTTTGATTTTTTTAAAATAAGATTGTTGAATGTTTTAATGTTGAGATTTTTATTTCGTCAATGGCATTTATGTCAAGAAGAGTCACTTTAATTCGTCACTGTTTTCACAAAGTGGCAATTTTGCCCCAGCAGCCAAATTTTCATATTTGGAGAAAATCGCATTTGAAGTTGAAGTATTTTTGAAGTCATTGTTTCGAGTGACATCCATTCGAGTTTGCCATTTAAACATTGACATTTTTTCAAGCATGAAAGCGGAGATCCTAAACCGTGCACAAATGTTGTTATTTTCATTACAGTAAGTTTAATTAATGAGTAGTTAACTGTTTAACACGAGTGTCTGTTCGTGAAAACTGCTCGAACGAGGTCTGTGTGCAGCGCGTCGTGTACAAACCAATGCGTAAACGACAAGTGTCTGTTCGTGAAAACTAAGTTTATCTAGGTCACACAAATTGCCTCTTCATGAAAACTTAAATTACAGAGTAGTCATTTTTGGCTACGTGCCAGCGCGGTGTAGTTCAATGTAAAAACTGGAAAAACTAAATGTGGCTGGTCGTCAAAACGCAAAAGTGGGAGTTTGGTAAAAATGGTCCTTGTTGCTAGTCAGTGTAATTAGAAAAATATAACGATTTAGCACTTGAAACTTGGGGAAAATGTTGATGTCACTAATAACATTCAAAATAGGTTAAAACACTGATTTGCCAAATTGTGTGATTTTTGGAAGAATTGCCTCTTGGTGAAAACAGTGATGAATTGTGTATTTATGTCTAAAAAGTGAAACATTACAAGTTTTACAGATTTTTCATGGCTTGAAATGAACAGTGGACAACAGTCCAGAGGCCAGAGATTTTAGCATCGGGCAAGTGAACATATGACTAGACCGGACAAGTCCAGGGGTCTTGTGTTTCTGACAAAAACTTAGGTTCAAATGACAAAAAGTTAGGGTCAAATGTTTCAAATCAGCTGAGTATACATGTAGAAGTATGCTCACAAGATAAATTTTCTCTAAGTGCTTTTTTTTTATGCATTTGATCTGATCCAGTAAAACCCTTGAGCTACATGCCCTGTGGTCTTGTGAATTCCCCCCCCTAATGAGTTCGGTTGTTTGTTTGTCCCCTACACTAGGAGCTTTTTTTGCCATGTTTATTCATGGCAAGTATGTACAGCATCAGTCTATCGGCCAGACCCCAAGTGTATAACCCACTACAGTACAACGACTTCCAAGACCACAATTTGTCCATGTTCCTACCGAACGCCTCCCAGCGGTGGGCGTTTGCACCCAACACTTCCAGCACCCGAGAGATAATGCAGAGTGTCAGGGCGTTCTTTGGAGCAGGAAGCCAAGAGTTTCTGGCATTCGACAGTGAAGCAGAAATGGTGGGCAACTTCACGGCACAAGACGTTCCACCCTTCTCCATTGGTATTGTATTTAACAGTGATTTCCCGCAGGACTTGGCTGTGGCAATACGCATGTCATATGAGTTGATACCGCTAACCGCTCAAGGAGAGAGGTTTACATCAGAAGGTAAAAACCTTCCTACAATCAGTTCACTTCGTTAAAAAAATCATTTATTCCACAGAATTCCACAAAGTTGTAATGTTGTTTTATAAAAGAAGGGAAATTTCAATGACCTTTACTTTGACCTTTTTAGTTGAGTGTAAGCAGGTTAAAAACTTGTGGCCATTTGCAGTATTTTGTTGCAAGCCAATTGCGGCAGCTATAATCTGTAAAGCCTGTTTTATACTACGGAGCCACACCCAGGAAGTAAAACCCCCAAAAATTCCTGGGGAAATTTAACCCCACCTCCAACCCATGTTCGTTTCACACTTCAGCCCTTTCCAAACTAGTCTATTGGACGGCCAGCTCTTTCACACTTGAATCGCTTTACCCCTGATCTACCCCGGGAATTGGGCAATTCCCAGGGAATAGCCGACCCTGTTCAGGAGTACATAGGGGTAAGTGGTAGACCCCAGGGGTTTGTTTAATCCCTTAATGAGGAATAACTGCGATTGGGAAACAAAAGCTGGTTTTGCTTGCACCTGTATACCTTGTGGACAGCAAAAGGAACCCCGTGGAATAAGGACCGGGGAGTACACTTACGGGGTCAGTGTAAAAGTGCGCCAGGGTAAACTGGGGGGTTTAAAAACTCCTGGGGTCTTTCCTGGGCTGTATTCCATGGGGATAAAGAGATACATTGTGAAAAGGGCTTTCATTTGAATCTCCTGGGGGAAAATGAATACTAGGTGTACCATGCTACCTCCATGGGTGTACTAACCCAGAGGTTATTTGGCTTAACCCTACCCACCAAGCTGGGGGGGTGGGTAGCTATTTCCTGGGAAATGGCTTGTTCCCAGGAGTTTGCAGGGGTTAGAAATTCCAGTGTGAAAGGGTCAAAGAAAATTGCCCCCTGGGAAATTCCTGCGGACGTTTGTAAAGTGATTTATTGATTCAATTTATTACACAAAATGTGTACACTGTGAAAGGGGCTAAAAATAGTTTTTGTTAAATATTTTTCATTTCCATCAGAGTCGTGTCGTGCTGATCAGTTCCCTGCCGGTCTGGCTAGCTACAACTGCCCAGCAAATCGCTATCTGTTTTCCGGTTTTGCAGCACTTCAGGTTGTCCTTCAAAATGCTGTTGCCTCGGTAAGGCAGAATCAAGACCAATGTTATAATAAATTTGTCTCGCAGTATTAACCATGTAATAATATCAACTTTGCTGTGTAGATTGATTTTGTTAGAACTAGTTCTGCTACTTTCATGTTTATTGAGATTTTGCGAGTTTTAATTTTTGGTCATAAAAACCAAAAGAAATCGACCATGCCGGCATTGTCAAAACTTCAAGATTTTGGTCAATTTTTTTTGTGGCGCTTTTATGGTTTCAAATGATACAGAACGGACTCCTGAAGACAGTTTACTTGTGCTGACTAGGTAAATTAAGCCATAGTTTGAGATTTATGGAGGATTTTGCGACTTAATTTTGTGTCCGAAAAACCAAACAAAATCGACCATGCCGGCATGGTCAAAATTTCAAGATTTTTGTCAAATTTTTTGTTGCAATTTTATGGTTTCAAATGATACAGAAGGGACTCCTGGAGACAGTTTACTCGTGCGAACTAGGTAAATAAGCCATAGTTTGAGATTTATTGAGGATTTTGCAACTTAATTTTGTGTCCGAAAAACCAAAAAAATCGACCATGCCGGCATGGTCAAAATTTCATGATTTTGGTCAATTTTTTTGTGGCAATTTTATGGTTTCAATTGATACAGAAGGGACTCCTCAAGACAGTTTACTTGTGCGAACTAGGTAAAAAAGCCATAATTGAGATTTATTGAGGATTTTGCGACTTAATTTTGTGTCCAAAAAACCAAAAAACTCGACCATTGCCGGCATGGTCAAAATTTCATGATTTTGGTCAAATTTTTGGTGTCAATTGTATGGTTTCAATTGATACAGAAGGGACTCCTCAAGACAGTTTACTTGTGCAAACTAGGTAACTAAGCCATAGTTTGAGATTTTTTGAGGATTTTGCGACTTAATTTTGTGTCTGAAAAACCCCAAAAATCGACCATTGCCGGCATGGTCAAAATTTCATGATTTTGGTCAAATTTTTTGTGGCAATTTTATGGTTTCAATTGATACAGAAGGGACTCCTCAAGACAGTTTACTTGTGTGAACTAGGTAAATAAGCCATAGTTTGAGATTTATTGAGGATTTTGCAACTTAATTTTGTGTCCGAAAAACCCAAAAAATCGACCATGCCGGCATGGTCAAAATTTCATGATTTTGGTCAATTTTTTTGTGGCAGTTTTATGGTTTCAAATGATACAGAAGAGACTCATGCAGACAGTTTACTTGTGCGAACTAGGTAAATAAGCCATAGTTTGAGATTTATTGAGGATTTTGCGACGTAATTTTGTGTCCGAAAAACCCCCAAAATAGACCATGCCGGGTAGGTCAAAATTTAATGATTTTGGTCAAATTTTTTGTGGCAATTTTATGGTTTCAATTGATACAGAAGGGACTCCTGAAGACAGTTTACTCGTGCGAACTAGGTAAATAAGCCATAGTTTGAGATTTAGTGAGGATTTTGCGACTTAATTTTGTGTCTGAAAAACCCCCAAAATCGACCATGCCGGCATGGTCAAAATTTCATGATTTTTGTCAAATTTTTTGTGGCAATTTTATGGTTTCAATTGATACAGAAGGGACTCCTCAAGACAGTTTACTTGTGCGAACTAGGTAAAAAAGCCATAATTGAGATTTATTGAGGATTTTGCGACTTAATTTTGTGTCCAAAAAACCAAAAAACTCGACCATGCCGGCATGGTCAAAATTTCATGATTTTGGTCAAATTTTTGGTGTCAATTGTATGGTTTCAATTGATACAGAAGGGACTGCTGAAGACAGTTTACTTGTGCAAACTAGGTAACTAAGCCATAGTTTGAGATTTTTTGAGGATTTTGCGACTTAATTTTGTGTCTGAAAAACTCCAAAAATCGACCATGCCGGCATGGTCAAAATTTCATGATTTTGGTCAATTTTTTTGTGGCAGTTTTATGGTTTCAAATGATACAGAAGAGACTCATGCAGACAGTTTACTTGTGCGAACTAGGTAAATAAGCCATAGTTTGAGATTTATTGAGGATTTTGCGACGTAATTTTGTGTCCGAAAAACCCCAAAAATAGACCATGCCGGTAGGTCAAAATTTAATGATTTTGGTCAAATTTTTTGTGGCAATTTTATGGTTTCAATTGATACAGAAGGGACTCCTGAAGACAGTTTACTCGTGCGAACTAGGTAAATAAGCCATAGTTTGAGATTTAGTGAGGATTTTGCGACTTAATTTTGTGTCTGAAAAACCCCCAAAATCGACCATGCCGGCATGGTCAAAATTTCATGATTTTTGTCAAATTTTTTGTGGCAATTTTATGGTTTCAATTGATACAGAAGGGACTCCTCAAGACAGTTTACTTGTGCGAACTAGGTAAAAAAGCCATAATTGAGATTTATTGAGGATTTTGCGACTTAATTTTGTGTCCAAAAAACCAAAAAACTCGACCATGCCGGCATGGTCAAATTTTCATGATTTTGGTCAAATTTTTGGTGTCAATTGTATGGTTTCAATTGATACAGAAGGGACTGCTGAAGACAGTTTACTTGTGCAAACTAGGTAACTAAGCCATAGTTTGAGATTTTTTGAGGATTTTGCGACTTAATTTTGTGTCTGAAAAACCCCAAAAATCGACCATTGCCGGCATGGTCAAAATTTCATGATTTTGGTCAAATTTTTTGTGGCAATTTTATGGTTTCAATTGATACAGTAGAGACTCCTGAAGACAGTTTACCCGTGCGAACTAGGTAAATAAGCCATAGTTTGAGATTTATTGAGGATTTTACAACTTAATTTTGTGTCCGAAAAACCCAAAAAATCGACCATGCCGGCATGGTCAAAATTTCATGATTTTGGTCAATTTTTTTGTGGCAGTTTTATGGTTTCAAATGATACAGAAGAGACTCATGCAGACAGTTTACTTGTGCGAACTAGGTAAATAAGCCATAGTTTGAGATTTATTGAGGATTTTGCGACGTAATTTTGTGTCCGAAAAACCCCAAAAATAGACCATGCCGGTAGGTCAAAATTTAATGATTTTGGTCAAATTTTTTGTGGCAATTTTATGGTTTCAATTGATACAGAAGGGACTCCTGAAGACAGTTTACTCGTGCGAACTAGGTAAATAAGCCATAGTTTGAGATTTAGTGAGGATTTTGCGACTTAATTTTGTGTCTGAAAAACCCCCAAAATCGACCATGCCGGCATGGTCAAAATTTCATGATTTTTGTCAATTTTTTTGTGGCAGTTTTATGGTTTCAAATGATACAGAAGAGACTCATGCAGACAGTTTACTTGTGCGAACTAGGTAAATAAGCCATAGTTTGAGATTTATTGAGGATTTTGCGACTTAATTTTGTGTCCGAAAAACCAAACAAAATCGACCATGCCTGCATGGTCAAAATTTCAAGATTTTTGTCAATTTTTTGGGGGTGATTTTATGGTTTTAAATGATACAGAACGGACTCCTGAAGACAGTTTACTTGTGCGAACTAGGTAAATTAGCCATAGTTTGAGATTTATTGAGGATTTTGCAACTTAATTTTGTGTCCGAAAAACCCAAAAAATCGACCATGCCGGCATGGTCAAAATTTCATGATTTTGGTCAATTTTTTTGTGGCAGTTTTATGGTTTCAAATGATACAGAAGAGACTCATGCAGACAGTTTACTTGTGCGAACTAGGTAAATAAGCCATAGTTTGAGATTTATTGAGGATTTTGCGATGTAATTTTGTGTCCGAAAAACCCCAAAAATCGACCATGCCGGTAGGTCAAAATTTAATGATTTTGGTCAAATTTTTTGTTGCAATTTTATGGTTTCAATTGATACAGAAGGGACTCCTGAAGACAGTTTACTCGTGCGTACTAGGTAAATGAGCCATAGTTTGAGATTTAGTGAGGATTTTGCGACTTAATTTTGTGTCTGAAAAACCCCCAAAATCGACCATGCCGGCATGGTCAAAATTTCATGATTTTTGTCAAATTTTTTGTGGCAATTTTATGGTTTCAATTGATACGGCGGGACTCCTCAAGACAGTTTACTTGTGCGAACTAGGTAACTAAGCCATAGTTTGAGATTTATTGAGGATTTTGCGACGTAATTTTGTGTCCGAAAAACCCAAAAAATCGACCATGCCGGCATGGTCAAAATTTCATGATTTTGGTCAATTTTTTTGTGGCAGTTTTATGGTTTCAAATGATACAGAAGAGACTCATGCAGACAGTTTACTTGTGCGAACTAGGTAAATAAGCCATAGTTTGAGATTTATTGAGGATTTTGCGACTTAATTTTGTGTCCGAAAAACCAAAAAAAATCGACCATGCCTGCATGGTCAAAATTTCAAGATTTTTGTCAATTTTTTTGGGGTGATTTTATGGTTTTAAATGATACAGAACGGACTCCTGAAGACAGTTTACTTGTGCGAACTAGGTAACTAAGCCATAGTTTGAGATTTTTTGAGGATTTTGCGACTTAATTTTGTGTCCGAAAAACCAAAAAAAATTGACCATGCCGGCATGGTCAAAATTTCAAGATTTTGGTTCAATTTTTTGGGGGTGATTTTATGGTTTCAATTGATACAGAAGGGACTCCTCAAGACAGTTTACTTGTGTGAACTAGGTAAATAAGCCATAGTTTGAGATTTATTGAGGATTTTGCAACTTAATTTTGTGTCCGAAAAACCCAAAAAATCGACCATGCCGGCATGGTCAAAATTTCATGATTTTGGTCAATTTTTTTGTGGCAGTTTTATGGTTTCAAATGATACAGAAGAGACTCATGCAGACAGTTTACTTGTGCGAACTAGGTAAATAAGCCATAGTTTGAGATTTATTGAGGATTTTGCGATGTAATTTTGTGTCCGAAAAACCCCAAAAATCGACCATGCCGGTAGGTCAAAATTTAATGATTTTGGTCAAATTTTTTGTGGCAATTTTATGGTTTCAATTGATACAGAAGGGACTCCTGAAGACAGTTTTTTATCGTGCGAACTAGGTAAATAAGCCATAGTTTGAGATTTATTGAGGATTTTGTGACGTAATTTTGTGTCTGAACAACCCAAAAAATCGACCATGCCGGCATGGTCAAAATTTCAAGATTTTGGTCAAATTTTTTTTGGCGATTTTATGTTTTCAAATGATACAGAAGGGACTCCTCAAGACAGTTTACTTGTGCGAACTAGGTAAATAAGCCATAGTTTGAGATTTATTGAGGATTTTGCGACGTAATTTTGTGTCTGAAAAACCCCAAAAATCGACCATGTCGGCATGGTCAAAATTTCATGATTTTGGTCAAATTTTTTGTTGCAATTTTATGGTTTCAATTGATACAGAAGGGACTGCTGAAGACAGTTTACTTGTGCGAACTAGGTAACTAAGCCATAGTTTGAGATTTATTGAGGATTTTGCAACTTAATTTTGTGTCCGAAAAACCCAAAAAATCGACCATGCCGGCAAGGTCAAAATTTCATGATTTTGGTCATTTTTTTTTTTACGATTTTATGGTTTTAAATGATACAGAACGGACTCCTCAAGACAGTTTACTTGTGCGAACTAGGTAAATAAGCCATAGTTTGAGATTTATTGGGGATTTTGCGACTTAATTTTGTGTCTGAAAAACCCCCAAAATCGACCATGTCGGTATGGTCAAAATTTCATGATTTTGGTCAAATTTTTTGTGGCAATTTTATGGTTTCAATTGGTACAGAACGGACTCCTCAAGACAGTTTACTTGTGCGAACTAGGTAAATAAGTCATAGTTTGAGATTTATTGAGGATTTTGCGACGTAATTTTGTGTCTGAAAAACCCCAAAAATCGACCATGCCGGCATGGTCAAAATTTTATGATTTTGGTCAAATTTTTTGTGACAATTTTATGGTTTCAATTGATACAGAAGGGACTCCTCAAGACAGTTTACTTGTGCGAACTAGGTAACTAAGCCATAGTTTGAGATTTATTGGGGATTTTGCGACTTAATTTTGTGTCCGAAAAACCCAAAAAATCGACCATGCCTGCATGGTCAAAATTTCATGATTTTGGTCAAATTTTTTGTGGCAATTTTATGGTTTCAATTGGTACAGAACGGACTCCTCAAGACAGTTTACTTGTGCGAACTAGGTAAATAAGTCATAGTTTGAGATTTATTGAGGATTTTGCGACGTAATTTTGTGTCTGAAAAACCCCAAAAATCGACCATGCCGGCATGGTCAAAATTTTATGATTTTGGTCAAATTTTTTGTGACAATTTTATGGTTTCAATTGATACAGAAGGGACTCCTCAAGACAGTTTACTTGTGCGAACTAGGTAACTAAGCCATAGTTTGAGATTTATTGGGGATTTTGCGACTTAATTTTGTGTCCGAAAAACCCAAAAAATCGACCATGCCTGCATGGTCAAAATTTCATGATTTTGGTCAAATTTTTTGTGGCAATTTTATGGTTTCAAATGATACAGAAGGGACTCCTCAAGACAGTTTACTTGTGCCAACTAGGTAAATAAGCCATAGTTTGAGATATATTGAGGATTTTGCGACTTAATTTTGTGTCTGAAAAACCCCCAAAATCGACCATGCCGGCATGGTCAAATTTTCTTGATTTTGGTCAAATTTTTTGTGGCAATATTATGGTTTCAATTGATACAGAAGGGACTCCTGAAGACAGTTTACTTGTGCGAACTAGGTAAATAAGCCATAGTTTCAGATTTATTGAGGATTTTGTGACGTAATTTTGTGTCCGAAAAACCCCAAAAATCGACCATGCCGGCATGGTAAAAATTTGAAGATTTGGTCAATTTTTTTTTGCCGATTTTATGGTTTCAAATGATACAGAACGGACTCCTCAAGACAGTTTACTTGTGCGAACTAGGTAAATAAGCCATCGTTGAAGATTTATTGAGGATTTTGTGACGTAATTTTATGTCCGAAAAACCCCAAAAATCGACCATGCCGTCATGGTCAAAATTTCAAGATTTTGGTCAAATTTTTTTTGCCGATTTTATGTTTTCAAATGATACGGAACGGACTCCTCAAGACAGTTTACTTGTGCGAACTAGGTAAATAAGCCATAGTTTGAGATTTAGTGAGGATTTTGCGACTTAATTTTGTTTCCGAAAAACCCCAAAAATCGACCATGCCGGCATGGTCAAAATTTCATGATTTTGGTCAAATCTTTTTTGGCAATTTTATGGTTTCAATTGATACAGTAGAGACTCCTGAAAACAGTTTACTTGTGCAAACTAGGTAAATAACCCATAGTTTCAGATTTATTGAGGATTTTGCGACGTAATTTTATGTCCGAAAAACCCCCAAAATCGACCATGCGGGCATGGTCAAAATTTCAAGATTTTGGTCAATTTTTTTTTGCCGATTTTATGTTTTCAAATGATACAGAACGGACTCCTCAAGACAGTTTACTTGTGCGAACTAGGTAAATAAGCCATAGTTGAAGATTTATTGAGGATTTTGTGACGTAATTTTGTGTCCGAAAAACCCCAAAAATCGACCATGCCGGTAGGTCAAAATTTCATGTTTTTGGTCAAATTTTTGTGGCAATTTTATGGTTTCAATTGATACAGAAGGGACCCCTGAAGACAGTTTACTCGTGCGAACTAGGTAAATAAGCCATAGTTTGAGATTTATTGAGGATTTTGCGACGTAATTTTGTGTCCGAAAAACCCCCAAAATAGACCATGCATGGTCAAATTTTCATGATTTTGGTCAAATTTTTTGTGACAATATTATGGTTTCAATTGATACAGAAGGGACTCCTGAAGACAGTTTACTTGTGCGAACTAGGTAACTAAGCCATAGTTTGAGATTTATTGAGGATTTTGCTACGTAATTTTGTGTCCGAAAAACCCCAAAAATCGACCATGCCGGCATGGTAAAAATTTCAAGATTTTGGTCTAATTTTTTTTGCCGATTTTATGGTTTCAAATGATACAGAACGGACTCCTCAAGACAGTTTACTTGTGCGAACTAGGTAAATAAGCCATAGTTGAAGATTTATTGAGGATTTTGTGACGTAATTTTGTGTCTGAACAACCCAAAAAATCGACCATGCCGGCATGGTCAAAATTTCAAGATTTTGGTCAAATTTTTTTTGGCGATTTTATGTTTTCAAATGATACAGAAGGGACTCCTCAAGACAGTTTACTTGTGCGAACTAGGTAAATAAGCCATAGTTTGAGATTTATTGAGGATTTTGCGACGTAATTTTGTGTCTGAAAAACCCCAAAAATCGACCATGCCGGCATGGTCAAAATTTCATGATTTTGGTCAAATTTTTTGTGGCAATTTTATGGTTTCAATTGATACAGTAGAGACTCCTGAAGACAGTTTACCCGTGCGAACTAGGTAAATAAGCCATAGTTTCAGATTTATTGAGGATTTTGCGACGTAATTTTATGTCCGAAAAACCCAAAAAATGGACCATGCCGGCATGGTCAAAATTTCATGATTTTGGTCAAATTTTTTGTGGCAATTTTATGGTTTCAAATGATACAGAACAGACTCCTCAAGACAGTTTACTTGTGCCAACTAGGTAAATAAGCCATAGTTTGAGATATATTGAGGATTTTGCGACTTAATTTTGTGTCTGAAAACCCCCCAAAATCGACCATGCCGGCATGGTCAAATTTTCTTGATTTTGGTCACATTTTTTGTGGCAATATTATGGTTTCAATTGATACAGAAGGGACTCCTGAAGACAGTTTACTTGTGCGAACTAGGTAAATAAGCCATAGTTTCAGATTTATTGAGGATTTTGTGACGTAATTTTGTGTCCGAAAAACCCCAAAAATCGACCATGCCGGCATGGTAAAAATTTGAAGATTTTGGTCAATTTTTTTTTGCCGATTTTATGGTTTCAAATGATACAGAACGGACTCCTCAAGACAGTTTACTTGTGCGAACTAGGTAAATAAGCCATCGTTGAAGATTTATTGAGGATTTTGTGACGTAATTTTGTGTCCGAAAAACCCCAAAAATCGACCATGCCGTCATGGTCAAAATTTCAAGATTTTGGTCAAATTTTTTTTGCCGATTTTATGTTTTCAAATGATACGGAACGGACTCCTCAAGACAGTTTACTTGTGCGAACTAGGTAAATAAGCCATAGTTTGAGATTTAGTGAGGATTTTGCGACTTAATTTTGTTTCCGAAAAACCCCAAAAATCGACCATGCCGGCATGGTCAAAATTTCATGATTTTGGTCAAATCTTTTTTGGCAATTTTATGGTTTCAATTGAAACAGTAGAGACTCCTGAAAACAGTTTACTTGTGCAAACTAGGTAAATAACCCATAGTTTCAGATTTATTGAGGATTTTGCGACGTAATTTTATGTCCGAAAAACCCCCAAAATCGACCATGCCGGCATGGTCAAAATTTCAAGATTTTGGTCAATTTTTTTTTGCCGATTTTATGTTTTCAAATGATACAGAACGGACTCCTCAAGACAGTTTACTTGTGCGAACTAGGTAAATAAGCCAGAGTTGAAGATTTATTGAGGATTTTGTGACGTAATTTTGTGTCCGAAAAACCCCAAAAATCGACCATGCCGGTAGGTCAAAATTTCATGTTTTTGGTCAAATTTTTGTGGCAATTTTATGGTTTCAATTGATACAGAAGGGACTCCTGAAGACAGTTTACTCGTGCGAACTAGGTAAATAAGCCATAGTTTGAGATTTATTGAGGATTTTGCGACGTAATTTTGTGTCTGAAAAACCCCCAAAATAGACCATGCATGGTCAAATTTTCATGATTTTGGTCAAATTTTTTGTGACAATATTATGGTTTCAATTGATACAGAAGGGACTCCTGAAGACAGTTTACTTGTGCGAACTAGGTAAATAAGCCATAGTTTCAGATTTATTGAGGATTTTGCTACGTAATTTTGTGTCCGAAAAACCCCAAAAATCGACCATGCCGGCATGGTAAAAAATTTCAAGATTTTGGTCTAATTTTTTTTGCCGATTTTATGGTTTCAAATGATACAGAACGGACTCCTCAAGACAGTTTACTTGTGCGAACTAGGTAAATAAGCCATAGTTGAAGATTTAATGAGGATTTTGTGACGTAATTTTGTGTCCGAAAAACCCCAAAAATCGACCATGCCGGCATGGTCAAAATTTTTCAAGATTTTGGTCAAATTTTTTTTGCCGATTTTATGTTTTCAAATGATACAGAACGGACTCCTCAAGACAGTTTACTTGTGCGAACTAGGTAAATAAGCCATAGTTTGAGATTTAGTGAGGATTTTGCGACTTAATTTTGTGTCCGAAAACCCCCAAAAATCGACCATGCCGGCATGGTCAAAATTTCATGATTTTGGTCAAATTAATTGTGGCAATTTTATGGTTTCAATTGATACAGTAGAGACTCCTGAAGACAGTTTACTTGTGCGAACTAGTTAAATAAGCCATATTTTCAGATTTATTGAGGATTTTGCGACGTAATTTTATGTACGAAAAACCCCAAAAATTGACCATGCCGGCATGGTCAAAATTTCAAGATTTTGGTCAATTTTTTTTTGCCGTTTTATGTTTTCAAATGATACAGAACGGACTCCTCAAGACAGTTTACTTGTGCGAACTAGGTAAATAAGCCATAGTTGAAGATTTAATGAGGATTTTGCGACGTAATTTTGTGTCTGAAAACCCCCAAAAATCGACCATGCCGGCATGGTCAAAATTTTATGATTTTGGTCAAATTTTTTGTGGCAATTTTATGGTTTCAATTGATACAGAAGGGACTCCTCAAGACAGTTTACTTGTGCGAACTAGGTAACTAAGCCATAGTTTGAGATTTATTGGGGATTTTGCGACTTAATTTTGTGTCCGAAAAACCCCAAAAATCGACCATGCCTGCATGGTCAAAATTTCATGATTTTGGTCAAATTTTTTGTGGCAATATTATGGTTTCAATTGATACTGAAGGGACTCCTGAAGACAGTTTACTTGTGCGAACTAGGTAAATAACCCATAGTTTCAGATTTATTGAGGATTTTGTGACGTAATTTTGTGTCCAAAAAACCCCCAAAATCGACCATGCCGGCATGGTAAAAATTTGAAGATTTTGGTCAATTTTTTTTTGCCGATGTTATGGTTTTCAAATGATACAGAACGGACTCCTCAAGACAGTTTACTTGTGCGAACAAGGTAAATAAGCCATAGTTGAAGATTTATTGAGGATTTTGTGACGTAATTTTGTGTCCGAAAAACCCCAAAAATCGACCATGCCGGCATGGTCAAAATTTCAAGATTTTGGTTAAATTTTTTTTGCTGAATTTTATGTTTTCAAATGATAAAGAACGGACTCCTCAAGACAGTTTACTTGTGCGAACTAGGTAAATAAGCCATAGTTGAAGATTTATTGAGGATTTTGTGACGTAATTTTGTGTCCGAAAAAACCAAAAAATCGACCATGCCGGCCTGGTCAAAATTTCATGATTTTGGTCAAATCTTTTTTGGCAATTTTATGGTTTCAATTGATACAGTAGAGACTCCTGAAGACAGTTTACTTGTGCGAACTAGGTAAATAAGCCATAGTTTCAGATTTATTGAGGATTTTGCGACGTAATTTTATGTCCGAAAAACCCAAAAAATAGACCATGCCGGCATGGTCAAAATTTCAAGATTTTGGTCAATTTTTTTTTGCCGATTTTATGTTTTCAAATGATACAGAACGGACTCCTCAAGACAGTTTACTTGTGCGAACTAGGTAAATGAGCCATAGTTGAAGATTTATTGAGGATTTTGCGACGTAATTTTGTGTCTGCAAACCCCCAAAAATCGACCATGCCGGCATGGTCAAATTTTCAAGATTTTAGTCAAATTTTTTTTGTCAATTTTATGTTTTCAAATGATACAAAACGGACTCCTCAAGACAGTTTACTTGTGCGAACTAGGTAAATAAGCCATAGTTTGAGATTTAGTGAGGATTACGAAAATTACGTCGCATGACCATGCCGGCATGGTCAAAATTTCAAGATTTTGGTCAATTTTTTTTGGCCGTTTTATGTTTTCAAATGATACAGAACGGACTCCTCAAGACAGTTTACTTGTGCGAACTAGGTAAATAAGCCATAGTTGAAGATTTATTGAGGATTTTGCGACGTAATTTTGTGTCTGAAAACCCCCAAAAATCGACCATGCCGGCATGGTCAAAATTTTATGATTTTGGTCAAATTTTTTGTGGCAATTTTATGGTTTCAATTGATACAGAAGGGACTCCTCAAGACAGTTTACTTGTGCGAACTAGGTAAATAAGCCATAGTTTGAGATTTATTGAGGATTTTGCCACGTAATTTTGTGTCCGAAAAACCCCCAAAATCGACCATGCCGGCATGGTCAAAATTTCAAGATTTTGGTCAATTTTTTTTTGCCGATTTTATGTTTTCAAATGATACAGAACGGACTCCTCAAGACAGTTTACTTGTGCGAACTAGGTAAATAAGCCATAGTTGAAGATTTATTGAGGATTTTGTGACGTAATTTTGAGTCCGAAAAACCCCAAAAATCGACCATGCCGGTAGGTCAAAATTTCATGATTTTGGTCAAATTTTTGTGGCAATTTTATGGTTTCAATTGATACAGAAGGGACTCCTGAAGACAGTTTACTTGTGCGAACTAGGTAAATAAGCCATAGGTTGAGATTTATTGAGGATTTTGCGACGTAATTTTGTGTCTGAAAAACCCCCAAAATAGACCATGCATGGTCAAATTTTCATGATTTTGGTCAAATTTTTTGTGACAATATTATGGTTTCAATTGATACAGAAGGGACTCCTGAAGACAGTTTACTTGTGCGAACTAGGTAAATAAGCCATAGTTTCAGATTTATTGAGGATTTTGCTACGTAATTTTGTGTCCGAAAAACCCCAAAAATCGACCATGCCGGCATGGTAAAAATTTCAAGATTTTGGTCAAATTTTTTTTGCCGATTTTATGGTTTCAAATGATACAGAACGGACTCCTCAAGACAGTTTACTTGTGCGAACTAGGTAAATAAGCCATAGTTGAAGATTTATTGAGGATTTTGTGACGTAATTTTGTGTCCGAAAAACCCAAAAAATCGACCATGCCGGCATGGTCAAAATTTCAAGATTTTGGTCAAATTTTTTTTGCCGATTTTATGTTTTCAAATGATACAGAATGGACTCCTCAAGACAGTTTACTTGTGCGAACTAGGTAAATAAGCCATAGTTTGAGATTTAGTGAGGATTACGAAAATTACGTCGCATGACCATGCCGGCATGGTCAAAATTTCAAGATTTTGGTCAATTTTTTTTTGCCGTTTTATGTTTTCAAATGATACAGAACGGACTCCTCAAGACAGTTTACTTGTGCGAACTAGGTAAATAAGCCATAGTTGAAGATTTATTGAGGATTTTGCGACGTAATTTTGTGTCTGAAAACCCCCAAAAATCGACCATGCCGGCATGGTCAAAATTTTATGATTTTGGTCAAATTTTTTGTGGCAATTTTATGGTTTCAATTGATACAGAAGGTACTCCTCAAGACAGTTTACTTGTGCGAACTAGGTAAATAAGCCATAGTTTGAGATTTATTGAGGATTTTGCCACGTAATTTTGTGTCCGAAAAACCCCAAAAATCGACCATGCCGGCATGGTAAAAATTTCAAGATTTTGGTCAATTTTTTTTTGCCGATTTTATGGTTTCAAATGATACAGAACGGACTCTTCAAGACAGTTTACTTGTGCGAACTAGGTAAATAAGCCATCGTTTAAGATTTATTGAGGATTTTGTGACGTAATTTTGTGTCCGAAAAACCCCAAAAATCGACCATGCCGGCATGGTCAAAATTTCAAGATTTTGGTCAAATTTTTTTTGCTGATTTTATGTTTTCAAATGATACAGAACGGACTCCTCAAGACAGTTTACTTGTGCGAACTAGGTAAATAAGCCATAGTTTGAGATTGAGTGAGGATTTTGCGACTTAATTTTGTGTCCGAAAAACCCCAAAAATCGACCATGCCCGGCATGGTCAAAATTTCATGATTTTGGTCAAATCTTTTGTGGCAATTTTATGTTTTCAAATGATACAGAACGGACTCCTCAAGACAGTTTACTTGTGCGAACTAGGTAAATAAGCCATAGTTTGAGATTTAGTGAGGATTTTGCGACTTAATTTTGTGTCCGAAAAACCCCAAAAATCGACCATGCCGGCATGGTCAAAATTTCATGATTTTGGTCAAATCTTTTGTGGCAATTTTATGGTTTCAATTGATACAGTAGAGACTCCTGAAAACAGTTTACTTGTGCAAACTAGGTAAATAACCCATAGTTTCAGATTTATTGAGGATTTTGCGACGTAATTTTATGTCCGAAAAACCCCCAAAATCGACCATGCCGGCATGGTCAAAATTTCAAGATTTTGGTCAATTTTTTTTTGCCGATTTTATGTTTTCAAATGATACAGAACGGACTCCTCAAGACAGTTTACTTGTGCGAACTAGGTAAATAAGCCATAGTTGAAGATTTATTGAGGATTTTGTGACGTAATTTTGAGTCCGAAAAACCCCAAAAATCGACCATGCCGGTAGGTCAAAATTTCATGATTTTGGTCAAATTTTTGTGGCAATTTTATGGTTTCAATTGATACAGAAGGGACTCCTGAAGACAGTTTACTTGTGCGAACTAGGTAAATAAGCCATAGGTTGAGATTTATTGAGGATTTTGCGACGTAATTTTGTGTCTGAAAAACCCCCAAAATAGACCATGCATGGTCAAATTTTCATGATTTTGGTCAAATTTTTTGTGACAATATTATGGTTTCAATTGATACAGAAGGGACTCCTGAAGACAGTTTACTTGTGCGAACTAGGTAAATAAGCCATAGTTTCAGATTTATTGAGGATTTTGCTACGTAATTTTGTGTCCGAAAAACCCCAAAAATCGACCATGCCGGCATGGTAAAAATTTCAAGATTTTGGTCAAATTTTTTTTGCCGATTTTATGGTTTCAAATGATACAGAACGGACTCCTCAAGACAGTTTACTTGTGCGAACTAGGTAAATAAGCCATAGTTGAAGATTTATTGAGGATTTTGTGACGTAATTTTGTGTCCGAAAAACCCAAAAAATCGACCATGCCGGCATGGTAAAAATTTCAAGATTTTGGTCAAATTTTTTTTGCCGATTTTATGTTTTCAAATGATACAGAATGGACTCCTCAAGACAGTTTACTTGTGCGAACTAGGTAAATAAGCCATAGTTTGAGATTTAGTGAGGATTTTGCTACTTAATTTTGTGTCCGAAAAACCCCAAAAATCGACCATGCCGGCATGGTCAAAATTTCATGATTTTGGTCAAATTAATTGTGGCAATTTTATGGTTTCAATTGATACAGTAGAGACTCCTGAAGACAGTTTACTTGTGCGAACTAGGTAAATAAGCCATATTTTCAGATTTATTGAGGATTTTGCGACGTAATTTTATGTACGAAAAACCCAAAAAATTGACCATGCCGGCATGGTCAAAATTTCAACATTTTGGTCAATTTTTTTTTGCCGTTTTATGTTTTCAAATGATACAGAACGGACTCCTCAAGACAGTTTACTTGTGCGAACTAGGTAAATAAGCCATAGTTGAAGATTTATTGAGGATTTTGCGACGTAATTTTGTGTCTGAAAACCCCCAAAAATCGATCATGCCGGTAGGTCAAAATTTCATGATTTTGGTCAAATTTTTTGTGGCAATATTATGGTTTCAATTGATAAAGAAGGGACTCCTGAAGACAGTTTACTTGTGCGAACTTGGTAAATAAGCCATAGTTTCAGATTTATTGAGGATTTTGTGACGTAATTTTGTGTCCAAAAAACCCAAAAAATCGACTATGCCGGCATGGTAAAAATTTGAAGATTTTGGTCAATTTTTTTTTGCCGATTTTATGGTTTCAAATGAGACAGAACGGACTCCTCAAGACAGTTTACTTGTGCGAACTAGGTAAATAAGCCATAGTTGAAGATTTATTGAGGATTTTGTGACGTAATTTTGTGTCCGAAAAACCCCAAAAATCGACCATGCCGGCATGGTCAAAATTTCAAGATTTTGGTTAAATTTTTTTTGCCGAATTTTATGTTGTCAAATTTTTAAGAACGGACTCCTCAAGACAGTTTACTTGTGCGAACTAGGTAAATAAGCCATAGTTTGAGATTTAGTGAGGATTTTGCGACTTAATTTTGTGTCCGAAAAACCCAAAAAATCGACCATGCCGGCCTGGTCAAAATTTCATGATTTTGGTCAAATCTTTTTTGGCAATTTTATGGTTTCAATTGATACAGTAGAGACTCCTGAAGACAGTTTACTTGTGCGAACTAGGTAAATAAGCCATAGTTTCAGATTTATTGAGGATTTTGCGACGTAATTTTATGTCCGAAAAACCCAAAAAATAGACCATGCCGGCATGGTCAAAATTTCAAGATTTTGGTCAATTTTTTTTTGCCGATTTTATGTTTTCAAATGATACAGAACGGACTCCTCAAGACAGTTTACTTGTGCGAACTAGGTAAATAAGCCATAGTTGAAGATTTATTGAGGATTTTGCGACGTAATTTTGTGTCTGAAAACCCCCAAAAATCGATCATGCCGGTAGGTCAAAATTTCATGATTTTGGTCAAATTTTTTGTGGCAATATTATGGTTTCAATTGATACTGAAGGGACTCCTGAAGACAGTTTACTTGTGCGAACTAGGTAAATAAGCCATAGTTTCAGATTTATTGAGGATTTTGTGACGTAATTTTGTGTCCAAAAAACCCCCAAAATCGACCATGCCGGCATGGTAAAAATTTGAAGATTTTGGTCAATTTTTTTTTGCCGATTTTATGGTTTCAAATGATACAGAACGGACTCCTCAAGACAGTTTACTTGTGCGAACTAGGTAAATGAGCCATAGTTGAAGATTTATTGAGGATTTTGCGACGTAATTTTGTGTCTGCAAACCCCCAAAAATCGACCATGCCGGCATGGTCAAATTTTCAAGATTTTAGTCAATTTTTTTTTGTCAATTTTATGTTTTCAAATGATACAGAACGGACTCCTCAAGACAGTTTACTTGTGCGAACTAGGTAAATAAGCCATAGTTTGAGATTTATTGAGGATTTTGCGACGTAATTTTGTGTCTGAAAACCCCCAAAAATCGATCATGCCGGTAGGTCAAAATTTCATGATTTTGGTCAAATTTTTTGTGGCAATATTATGGTTTCAATTGATAAAGAAGGGACTCCTGAAGACAGTTTACTTGTGCGAACTTGGTAAATAAGCCATAGTTTCAGATTTATTGAGGATTTTGTGACGTAATTTTGTGTCCAAAAAACCCCAAAAATCGACTATGCCGGCATGGTAAAAATTTGAAGATTTTGGTCAATTTTTTTTTGCCGATTTTATGGTTTCAAATGAGACAGAACGGACTCCTCAAGATAGTTTACTTGTGCGAACTAGGTAAATAAGCCATAGTTGAAGATTTATTGAGGATTTTGTGACGTAATTTTGTGTCCGAAAAACCCCAAAAATCGACCATGCCGGCATGGTCAAAATTTCAAGATTTTGGTTAAATTTTTTTTGCCGAATTTTATGTTGTCAAATTTTTAAGAACGGACTCCTCAAGACAGTTTACTTGTGCGAACTAGGTAAATAAGCCATAGTTTGAGATTTAGTGAGGATTTTGCGACTTAATTTTGTGTCCGAAAAACCCAAAAAATCGACCATGCCGGCCTGGTCAAAATTTCATGATTTTGGTCAAATCTTTTTTGGCAATTTTATGGTTTCAATTGATACAGTAGAGACTCCTGAAGACAGTTTACTTGTGCGAACTAGGTAAATAAGCCATAGTTTCAGATTTATTGAGGATTTTGCGACGTAATTTTATGTCCGAAAAACCCAAAAAATAGACCATGCCGGCATGGTCAAAATTTCAAGATTTTGGTCAATTTTTTTTTGCCGATTTTATGTTTTCAAATGATACAGAACGGACTCCTCAAGACAGTTTACTTGTGCGAACTAGGTAAATAAGCCATAGTTGAAGATTTATTGAGGATTTTGCGACGTAATTTTGTGTCTGAAAACCCCCAAAAATCGATCATGCCGGTAGGTCAAAATTTCATGATTTTGGTCAAATTTTTTGTGGCAATATTATGGTTTCAATTGATACTGAAGGGACTCCTGAAGACAGTTTACTTGTGCGAACTAGGTAAATAAGCCATAGTTTCAGATTTATTGAGGATTTTGTGACGTAATTTTGTGTCCAAAAAACCCCCAAAATCGACCATGCCGGCATGGTAAAAATTTGAAGATTTTGGTCAATTTTTTTTTGCCGATTTTATGGTTTCAAATGATACAGAACGGACTCCTCAAGACAGTTTACTTGTGCGAACTAGGTAAATAAGCCATAGTTGAAGATTTATTGAGGATTTTGTGACGTAATTTTGTGTCCGAAAAACCCCTAAAATCGACCATGCCGGCATGGTCAAAATTTCAAGATTTTGGTTAAATTTTGTTTGCCGAATTTTATGTTTTCAAATGATAAAGAACGGACTCCTCAAGACAGTTTACTTGTGCGAACTAGGTAAATAAGCCATAGTTTGAGATTTAGTGAGGATTTTGCGACTTAATTTTGTGTCCGAAAAACCCAAAAAATCGACCATGCCGGCCTGGTCAAAATTTCATGATTTTGGTCAAATCTTTTTTGGCAATTTTATGGTTTCAATTGATACAGTAGAGACTCCTGAAGACAGTTTACTTGTGCGAACTAGGTAAATAAGCCATAGTTTCAGATTTATTGAGGATTTTGCGACGTAATTTTATGTCCGAAAAACCCAAAAAATAGACCATGCCGGCATGGTCAAAATTTCAAGATTTTGGTCAATTTTTTTTTGCCGATTTTATGTTTTCAAATGATACAGAACGGACTCCTCAAGACAGTTTACTTGTGCGAACTAGGTAAATAAGCCATAGTTGAAGATTTATTGAGGATTTTGCGACGTAATTTTGTGTCTGCAAACCCCCAAAAATCGACCATGCCGGCATGGTCAAATTTTCAAGATTTTGGTCAAATTTTTTTTGTCAATTTTATGTTTTCAAATGATACAGAACGGACTCCTCAAGACAGTTTACTTGTGCGAACTAGGTAAATAAGCCATAGTTTGAGATTTAGTGAGGATTACGAAAATTACGTCGCATGACCATGCCGGCATGGTCAAAATTTCAAGATTTTGGTCAATTTTTTTTTGCCGTTTTATGTTTTCAAATGATACAGAACGGACTCCTCAAGACAGTTTACTTGTGCGAACTAGGTAAATAAGCCATAGTTGAAGATTTATTGAGGATTTTGCGACGTAATTTTGTGTCTGAAAACCCCCAAAAATCGACCATGCCGGCATGGTCAAAATTTTATGATTTTGGTCAAATTTTTTGTGGCAATTTTATGGTTTCAATTGATACAGAAGGGACTCCTCAAGACAGTTTACTTGTGCGAACTAGGTAACTTAGCCATAGTTTGAGATTTATTGGGGATTTTGCGACTTAATTTTGTGTCCGAAAAACCCAAAAAATCGACCATGCCTGCATGGTCAAAATTTCATGATTTTGGTCAAATTTTTTGTGGCAATTTTATGGTTTCAAATGATACAGAACAGACTCCTCAAGACAGTTTACTTGTGCCAACTAGGTAAATAAGCCATAGTTTGAGATTTATTGAGGATTTTGCGACTTAATTTTGTGTCCGAAAACCCCCCAAAATCGACCATGCCGGCATGGTCAAATTTTCATGATTTTGGTCAAATTTTTTGTGGCAATATTGTGGTTTCAATTGATACAGAAGGGACTCCTGAAGACAGTTTACTTGTGCGAACTAGGTAAATAAGCCATAGTTTCAGATTTATTGAGGATTTTGCCACGTAATTTTGTGTCCGAAAAACCCCAAAAATCGACCATGCCGGCATGGTAAAAATTTGAAGATTTTGGTCAATTTTTTTTTGCCGATTTTATGGTTTCAAATGATACAGAACGGACTCTTCAAGACAGTTTACTTGTGCGAACTAGGTAAATAAGCCATCATTGAAGACTTATTGAGGATTTTGTGACGTAATTTTGTGTCCGAAAAACCCCAAAAATCGACCATGCCGGCATGGTCAAAATTTCAAGATTTTGGTCAAATTTTTTTTGCCGATTTTATGTTTTCAAATGATACAGAACGGACTCCTCAAGACAGTTTACTTGTGCGAACTAGGTAAATAAGCCATAGTTTGAGATTTAGTGAGGATTTTGCGACTTAATTTTGTGTCCGAAAAACCCCAAAAATCGACCATGCCGGCATGGTCAAAATTTCATGATTTTGGTCAAATCTTTTGTGGCAATTTTATGGTTTCAATTGATACAGTAGAGACTCCTGAAAACAGTTTACTTGTGCAAACTAGGTAAATAACCCATAGTTTCAGATTTATTGAGGATTTTGCGACGTAATTTTATGTCCGAAAAACCCCCAAAATCGACCATGCCGGCATGGTCAAAATTTCAAGATTTTGGTCAATTTTTTTTTGCCGATTTTATGTTTTCAAATGATACAGAACGGACTCCTCAAGACAGTTTACTTGTGCGAACTAGGTAAATAAGCCATAGTTGAAGATTTATTGAGGATTTTGTGACGTAATTTTGAGTCCGAAAAACCCCAAAAATCGACCATGCCGGTAGGTCAAAATTTCATGATTTTGGTCAAATTTTTGTGGCAATTTTATGGTTTCAATTGATACAGAAGGGACTCCTGAAGACAGTTTACTCGTGCGAACTAGGTAAATAAACCATAGTTTGAGATTTATTGAGGATTTTGCGACGTAATTTTGTGTCTGAAAAACCCCCAAAATAGACCATGCATGGTCAAATTTTCATGATTTTGGTCAAATTTGTTGTGACAATATTATGGTTTCAATTGATACAGAAGGGACTCCTGAAGACAGTTTACTTGTGCGAACTAGGTAAATAAGCCATAGTTTCAGATTTATTGAGGATTTTGCTACGTAATTTTGTGTCCGAAAAACCCCAAAAATTGACCATGCCGGCATGGTCAAAATTTCATGATTTTGGTCAAATCTTTTTTGGCAATTTTATGGTTTCAATTGATACAGTAGAGACTCCTGAAGACAGTTTACTTGTGCGAACTAGGTAAATAAGCCATATTTTCAGATTTCAAATCTTTTTTGGCAATTTTATGGTTTCAATTGATACAGTAGAGACTCCTGAAGACAGTTTACTTGTGCGAACTAGGTAAATAAGCCATATTTTCAGATTTATTGAGGATTTTGCGACGTAATTTTATGTACGAAAAACCCAAAAAATTGACCATGCCGGCATGGTCAAAATTTCAAGATTTTGGTCAATTTTTTTTTGCCGTTTTATGTTTTCAAATGATACAGAACGGACTCCTCAAGACAGTTTACTTGTGCGAACTAGGTAAATAAGCCATAGTTTAAGATTTATTGAGGATTTTGCGACGTAATTTTGTGTCTGAAAACCCCCCAAAATCGATCATGCCGGTAGGTCAAAATTTCATGATTTTGGTCAAATTTTTTGTGGCAATATTATGGTTTCAATTGATACAGAAGGGACTCCTGAAGACAGTTTACTTGTGCGAACTAGGTAAATAAGCCATAGTTTCAGATTGATTGAGGATTTTGTGACGTAATTTTGTGTCCAATAATCCCCAAAAATCGACCATGCCGGCATGGTAAAAATTTGAAGATATTGGTCAATTTATTTTTGCCGATTTTATGGTTTCAAATGATACAGAACGGACTCCTCAAGACAGTTTACTTGTGCGAACTAGGTAAATAAGCCATAGTTGAAGATTTATTGAGGATTTTGTGACGTAATTTTGTGTCCGAAAAACCCCAAAAATCGACCATGCCGGCATGGTCAAAATTTCAAGATTTTGGTTAAATTTTTTTTGCCGAATTTTATGTTTTCAAATGATAAAGAACGGACTCCTCAAGACAGTTTACTTGTGCGAACTAGGTAAATAAGCCATAGTTTGAGATTTAGTGAGGATTTTGCGACTCAATTTTGTGTCCAAAAAACCCAAAAAATCGACCATGCCGGCCTGGTCAAAATTTCATGATTTTGGTCAAATCTTTTTTGGCAATTTTATGGTTTCAATTGATACAGTAGAGACTCCTGAAGACAGTTTACTTGTGCGAACTAGGTAAATAAGCCATAGTTGAAGATTTATTGAGGATTTTGCGACGTAATTTTATGTCCGAAAAACCCAAAAAATAGACCATGCCGGCATGGTCAAAATTTCAAGATTTTGGTCAATTTTTTTTTGCCGATTTTATGTTTTCAAATGATACAGAACGGACTCCTCAAGACAGTTTACTTGTGCGAACTAGGTAAATAAGCCATAGTTGAAGATTTATTGAGGATTTTGCGACGTAATTTTGTGTCTGCAAACCCCCAAAAATCGACCATGCCGGCATGGTCAAATTTTCAAGATTTTGGTCAAATTTTTTTTGTCAATTTTATGTTTTCAAATGATACAGAACGGACTCCTCAAGACAGTTTACTTGTGCGAACTAGGTAAATAAGCCACAGTTTGAGATTTAGTGAGGATTTTGCGACTTAATTTTGTGTCCGAAAAACCCCAAAAATCGACCATGCCGGCATGGTCAAAATTTCATGATTTTGGTCAAATTTTTTGTGGCAATTTTATGGTTTCAATTGATACAGTAGAGACTCCTGAAGACAGTTTACTTGTGCGAACTAGGTAAATAAGCCATAGTTGAAGATTTATTGAGGATTTTGCGACGTAATTTTGTGTCTGCAAACCCCCAAAAATCGACCATGCCGGCATGGTCAAATTTTCAAGATTTTGGTCAAATTTTTTTTGTCAATTTTATGTTTTCAAATGATACAGAACGGACTCCTCAAGACAGTTTACTTGTGCGAACTAGGTAAATAAGCCACAGTTTGAGATTTAGTGAGGATTTTGCGACTTAATTTTGTGTCTGAAAAACCCAAAAAATCGACCATGCCGGCATGGTCAAAATTTCAAGATTTTGGTCAAATTTTGGTTGCCGATTTTATGGTTTCAAATGATACAGTAGAGACTCCTGAAGACAGTTTACTTGTGCGAACTACGTAAATAAGCCATAGTTTGAGATTTATTGAGGATTTTGCGAAAACATTTTGTGTCTGAAAAACCCCCAAAATCGACCATGCCGGCATGGTCAAAATTTCATGATTTTGGTCAAATTATTTGTGGCAATTTAATGGTTTCAATTGATACAGTAGAGACTCCTGAAGACAGTTTACTTGTGCGAACTAGGTAAATAAGCCATATTTTCAGATTTATTGAGGATTTTGCAACGTAATTTTATGTACGAAAAACCCAAAAAATAGACCATGCCGGCATGGTCAAAATTTCAAGATTTTGGTCAATTTTTGTTTGCCGATTTTTTGGTTTCAAATGATACAGAACGGACTCCTCAAGACAGTTTACTTGTGCGAACTAGGTAAATAAGCCATAGTTGAAGATTTATTGAGGATTTTGCGACATAATTTTGTGTCCGAAAAACCCAAAAAATCGACCATGCCGGCATGGTCAAAATTTCATGATTTTGGTCACATTTTTTTTGCCGATTTTATGTTTTCAAAAGATACAGAACGGACTCCTCAAGAAAGTTTACTTGTGCAAACTAGGTAAATAAGCCATAGTTTGAGATTTAGTGAGGATTTTGCGACTTAAATTTGTGTCCGAAAAACCCCAAAAATCGACCATGCCGGCATGGTAAAAATTTCATGATTTTGGTCAAATCTTTTGTGGCAATTTTATGGTTTCAATTGATACAGTAGAGACTCCTGAAGACAGTTTACTTGTGCGAACTAGGTAAATAAGCCATATTTTCAGATTTATTGAGGATTTTGCAACGTAATTTTATGTACGAAAAACCCCAAAAATCGACCATGCCGGCATGGTCAAAATTTCATGATTTTGGTCAAATCTTTTGTGGCAATTTTATGGTTTCAATTGATACAGTAGAGACTCCTGAAGACAGTTTACTTGTGCGAACTAGGTAAATAAGCCATAGTTTCAGATTTATTGAGGATTTTGCGACGTAATTTTATGTCCGAAAAACCCCAAAAATCGACCATGCCGGCATGGTCAAAATTTCAAGATTTTGGTCAATTTTTTTTGGCCGATTTTATGGTTTCAAATGATACAGAACGGACTCCTCAAGACAGTTTACTTGTGCGAACTAGGTAAATAAGCCATAGTTGAAGATTTATTGAGGATTTTGTGACGTAATTTTGTGTCCAAAAAACCCCAAAAATCGACCATGCCGGCATGGTCAAAATTTCAAGTTTTTGGTCAAATTTTTTTTGCCGAATTTTATGTTTTCAAATGATAAAGAACGGACTCCTGAAGACAGTTTACTTGTGCGAACTATTTAAATAAGCCATAGTTTGAGATTTAGTGAGGATTTTGCGACTTAATTTTGTGTCCGAAAAACCCAAAAAATCGACCATACCGGCATGGTCAAAATTTCATGATTTTGGTCAAATCTTTTTTGGCAATTTTATGGTTTCAATTGATACAGTAGAGACTCCTGAAGACAGTTTACTTGTGCGAACTAGGTAAATAAGCCATAGTTTGAGATTTATTGAGGATTTTGCGACGTAATTTTGTGTCTGAAAAACCCCAAAAATCGACCATGCCGGCATGGTCAAATTTTCAAGATTTTGGTCAAATTTTTTTTGCCGATTTTATGTTTTCAAATGATACAGAACGGACTCCTCAAGACAGTTTACTTGTGCGAACTAGGTAAATAAGCCATAGTTGAAGATTTATTGAGGATTTTGTGACGTAATTTTGTGTCCGAAAAACCCCAAAAATCGACCATGCCGGCATGGTCAAAATTTCAAGATTTTGGTCAAATTTTTTTTGCCGATTTTATGTTTTCAAATGATACAGAACGGAGTCCTCAAGACAGTTTACTTGTGCGAACTAGGTAAATAAGCCATAGTTTGAGATTTATTGAGGATTTTGCGACTTAATTTTGTGTCCGAAAAATTCAAAAAATCTACCATGCCGGCATGGTCAAAATTTCACGATTTTGGTCAATTTTTTTTTGCCGATTTTATGTTTTCAAATGATACAGAACCGACTCCTGAAGACAGTTTACTTGTGCAAACTAGGTTAATAAGCCATAGTTTGAGATTTATTGAGGATTTTGCGACTTAATTTTGTGTCCGAAAAACCCCAAAAATCGACCATGCCGGCATGGTCAAAATTTCATGATTTTTGTCAATTTTTTTTTTATGATTTTATGTTTTCAAATGATACAGAACGGACTCCTCAAGACAGTTTACTTGTGAGAACTAGGTAAATAAGCCATAGTTTGAGATTTATTGAGGATTTTGCGACTTAATTTTGTGTCCGAAAAACTCAAAAAATCGACCATGCCGGCATAGTCAAAATTTCATGATTTTGGTCAAATTTTTTTGGCCGATTTTATGTTTTCAAATGATACAGAACGGACTCCTCGAGACAGTTTACTTGTGAGAACTAGGTAAATAAGCCATAGTTTGAGATTTATTAAGGATTTTGTGACTTAATTTTGTGTCCGAAAAACCCCAAAAATCGACCATGCCCGGCATGGTCAAAATTTCAAGATTTTTGTCAATTTTTTTTTGCCGATTTTATGTTTTCAAATGATACAGAACGGACTCCTCAAGACAGTTTACTTGTGAGAACTAGGTAAATAAGCCATAGTTTGAGATTTATTGAGGATTTTGCGACTTAATTTTGTGTCCGAAAAACCCCAAAAATCGACCATGCCGGCATGGTCAAAATTTCATGATTTTGGTCAATTTTTTTTTAACAATTTTATGGTTTCAAATGATACAGAACAGACTCCTGAAGACAGTTTACTTGTGCGAACTAGGTAAATAAGCCATAGGTTGAGATTAATTGAGGATTTTGCAACTTAATTTTGTGTCCGAAAAATTCAAAAAATCTACCATGCCGGCATGGTCAAAATTTCAAGATTTTGGTCAATTTTTTTTTGCCGATTTTATGTTTTCAAATGATACAGAACCGACTCCTGAAGACAGTTTACTCGTGCAAACTAGGTTAATAAGCCATAGTTTGAGATTTATTGAGGATTTTGCGACTTAATTTTGTGTCCGCAAAACCCCAAAAATCGACCATGCCGGCATGGTCAAAATTTCATGATTTTGGTCAAATTTTTTGTGGCAATTTTATGGTTTCAATTGATACAGAAGGGACTCCTGAAGACAGTTTACTTGTGTGAACTAGGTAAATAAGCTTTAGTTTCAGATTTATTGAGGATTTTGCGACGTAATTTTGTGTCCGAAAAACCCCAAAAATCGACCATGCCGGCATGGTCAAATTTTCATGATTTTGGTCAAATTTTTTGTGGCAATTTTATGGTTTCAATTGATACAGAAGGGACTCCTGAAGACAGTTTACTTGTGCGAACTAGGTAAATAAGCCATAGTTTCAGATTTATTGAGGATTTTGCGACGTAATTTTATGTCCGAAAAACCCCAAAAATCGACCATGCCGCATGGTCAAAATTTCAAGATTTTGGTCAATTTTTGTCAAATTTTTTTGGGCAATTTTATGGTTTCAAATGATACAGAATGGACTCCTGAAGACAGTTTACTTGTGCGAACTAGGTAAATAAGATTTATTGAGGATTTTGCGACGTAATTTTGTGTCCGAAAAACCCCAAAAATCGACCATGCCGGCATGGTCAAAATGTCAAGATTTTGGTCACTTTTTTTTTGCCAGTTTAATGTTTTCAAATGATACAGAAAGGACTCCTCAAGACAGTTTACTTGTGCGAACTAGGTAAATAAGCCATTGAGATTAATTGAGGATTATGCGACTTAATTTTGTGTCCGAAAAACTCAAAAAATCGACCATGCCGGCATGGTCAAAATTTCAAGATTTTGGTCAATTTTTTTTTGCCGATTTTATGTTTTCAAATGATAAAGAAAGGACTCCTGAAGACAGTTAACTCGTGCGAACTAGGTAAATAAGCCATAGTTTGAGATTTATTGAGTATTTCGCGACGTAATTTTGTGTCCGAAAAACCCCAAAAATCGACCATGCCGGCATGTTCAAATTTTCAAGATTTTGGTCAATTTTTTTTTGCTGATTTTGTTTCAATTGATACAGAGAGACTCCTGAAGACAATTTACTTGTGCGAACTAGGTAAATAAGCCTTAGTTTCAGATTTATTGAGGATTTTGCGACGTAATTTTGTGTCCGAAAAACCCCAAAAATCGACCATGCCGGCATGGTCAAATTTTCATGATTTTGGTCAAATTTTTTGTGGCAATTTTATGGTTTCAATTGAAACAGCAGGGACTCCTGAAGACAGTTTACTCGTGCGAACTAGGTAAATAAGCCATAGTTTGAGATTTAGTGAGGATTTTGCGACTTAATTTTGTGTCTGAAAAACCCCAAAAATCGACCATGCCGGCATGGTCAAAATTCATGATTTTGGTCAAATTTTTTGTGGCAATTTTATGGTTTCAAATGATACAGAAGATACTCCTCAAGACAGTTTCCTTGTGCGAACTAGGTAAATAAGCCATAGTTTGAGATTTATTGAGGATTTTGCGAAGTAATTTTGTGTCCGAAAAACCCCAAAAATCTACCATGCTGGCATGGTCAAATTTTCAAGATTTTGGTCAATTTTTTTTGGCTGATTTTGTTTCAATTGATACAGAAGGGACTCCTGAAGACAATTTACTTGTGTGAACTAGGTAAATAAGCCTTAGTTTCAGATTTATTGAGGATTTTGCGACGTAATTTTGTGTCCGAAAACCCCCAAAAATCGACCATGCCGGCATGGTCAAAATTTCAAGATTTTGGTCAAATTTTTTGTGGCAATTTTATGGTTTCAATTGATACAGAAGGGACTCCTGAAGACAGTTTACTCGTGCGAACTAGGTAAATAAGCCATAGTTTGTGATTTATTGAGGATTTTGCGAAGTAATTTTGTGTCTGAAAACCCCCAAAAATCTACCATGCCGGCATGGTCAAAATTTCAAGATTTTGGTCAATTTTTTTTTGCTGATTTTGTTTCAATTGATACAGAAGGGACTCCTGAAGACAATTAACTTGTTCGAACTAGGTAAATAAGCCATAGTTTGAGATTTATTGAGGATTTTGCGAAGTAATTTTGTGTCTGAAAAACCCCAAAAATCGACCACGCCGGCATGGTCAAATTTTCATGATTTTGGTCAAATTTTTTGTGGCAATTTTATGGTTTCAAATGATACAGAACAGACTCCTGAAGACAGTTTACTTGTGCGAACTAGGTAAATAAACCATAGTTTGAGATTTATTGAGGATTTTGCGACTTATTTTTGTGTCCGAAAAACCTCAAAATCGACCATGCCGACATGGTCAAAATTTCATGATTTTGGTCAATTTTTTTGTGGCAATTTTATGGTTTCTAATGATACAGAAAGGACTCCTGAGGACAGTTTCTTTGTGCAGACTAGGTAAATAAGCCATAGTTTGAGATATGTTGGGGATTTTGCGACGTAATTTTGTGTCTGAAAAACCCAAAAAATCGACCATGCCGGCATGGTCAAAATTTCAAGATTTTTGTCAAATTTTTTTGGGCAATTTTATGGTTTCAAATGATACAGAATGGACTCCTGAAGACAGTTTACTTGTGCAAACTAGGTAAATAAGCCATAGTTTGAGATTTATTGAGGATTTTGCGACTTATTTTTGTGTCCGAAAAACCCCAAAAATCGACCATGCCGGCATGGTCAAAATTTCATAATTTTGGTAAATTTTTTTGTGGCAATTTTATGGTTTCAAATGATACAGAACAGACTCCTGAAGACAGTTTACTTGTGCGAACTAGGTAAATAAGCCATAGTTTGAAATTTATTGAGGATTTTGTGACTTAATTTTGTGTCCGAAAAACAAAAAATAGACCATGCCGGCTTGGTAAAACTTTCATGATTTTGGTCAAATTTTTTTGGGTGATTTTATGGTTTCAAATGATACAGAACGAACTCCTCAAGACAGTTTACTTGTACTGACTAGGTAAATAAGCCATAGTTTTAGATATATTGAGGATTTTGTGACTTAATTTTTTGTCCGAAAAAACTAAAAAATCGACCATGCCGGCATGGTCAATATTTCATGATTTTTGTCAAATTATTTTGGGGGCAATTTTATAGTTTCAAATGATATAGAATGGACTTCTGAAGACAGTTTACTTGTGTGAACTATGTAAATAAGCCATAGTTTGGGATATAATGAGGATTTTGTGACTTAATTTGTGTCTGAAAAACCAAAAAAATCGACCATGCCTGCATGGTCAAAATATTAAGATTTTTGGTCCATTTTTTGGGGCAATATTATGGTTTCAAAAGATACAGAATGGACTCCTGAAGACAGTTTACTTGTGAGGACTAGGAAAATAAGCCATAGTTTGAGATATATTGAGGATTTTGTCACTTAATTTTGGGTCAGAAAAACCTCCCAAATTGACCATGCTGGCATGGTCAAAATTTCAAGATTTGGGTCCAACTTTTTTTGGCAATTTTATGGTTTCAAATGATACAGAAAGTACTCCTGAGGACAGTTTCTTTGTGCGGACTAGCTAAATAAGCCATAGTTTGACATATGTTGGGGATTTTGTGACTTATTTTTCAGTCCGAAAAACGAAAAAATCCGGCATGCCGCCATGCCGGCATGGTAATAATTTCAAGATTTTGGTCAAATGGACTTCTTATCACCTTTTATGTGTACAGACTGTAAAAATAATGTATAGTTTGAGATTTATCTGACTTTAGTCCTGCTGTGGAACAGTTTTTGAAATCTTGGAAAATACCTAGTCCACATAAGAACTTGTCCTGCCGTTTATCTACTGCTGCCCTTTAGGACGTGGAAAGCTAACTTATTTAGATAGCAACTTGTCAAGCTATTTCTTTGACTGTCTGGGAGTAGGTTGGTAAGCAGAAGTCTGCCTTGTTCAGATAAGACTTTGTCCTGTTTATCTACTGCGGCAGAGTAGGTTGGAATGTATTTTCACATGGTGTTTGTCACAAACCAAATAGATATTTATACTCCACTATGCAATTCCTCAAGTCACATATAAGACCAATGTTGGTTATAAATCTCTTTGATTATCTGTGAATCTGGCCCTGTATTTGGTTTGGTACTTGATGGATGCAATGGAGGCAGTTCTCCATGCCCCTGTTCATTATTTTGATGCCCATTGAAATACTCACAGAATGGTGGTTTGTTTTGGGGTGGTTTTTTTTGCGCTTAGTAAAGTGCAAAACTGGTTAGCAGCTTTTATGATATAGGACCCAGGCCCTTTAAGCGAACTCTGTTGCCTTTTTTGTCAGAGTCCGTCATCTTGAAACCAAGCCTAACTGAGCAATGGTTTGGTCGGAACATATACGTCACTGCGGTTAAACGGAACGCAACAAAACACGCCAACAGAAAGATGAGGGCCAAAAACAGGCTGTGTGTAGACACATCTCTGTGTCTTGTGTGTCATTGATGTACTTCAGTTTCTCATTTTTAAACTTCCCCGGATTTGCCTGGAGAGAATTTGAGATAAACTTCTTTTCCATTTGTCCCTCAGATGCATACAAATGAGACAATCCCACTTCCTGATGTATCAGTCAGGATGTTTCCGAAGGGTGCATACGTATCAACCTCTCCCAGTGTCAGAGTTGTCAGCTCAGTCTACTACATCATGATGTACTTAATTTTCATTGGTGTCCTCCTGTCCGTCCTTGTGTATGAGAAAGAGAAGAAGATTAAGGAGACGATGCTGATGATGGGCATGAACAACGGCCCTTACTGGTGAGTACTGTGTACTGAGCTATGAGTACTAAGTATTAAATGCCAAGACTCAACATGTACTGAGTTATGAGTACTGAGTATTAAGTTCTGAGACTCAACATGGCTTGCCCTGTGGGCATGAACAACGGCCCTCACCGGTGTGTACTGAGTTATGAGTACTGAGTATTGAGTTCTGAGACTCAACATGGCTTGCCTATGGGCATGAACAACGGCCCTCACCAGTGTGTACTGAGTTATGAGTACTGAGTATTGAGTTCTGAGACTCAACATGGCTTGCCTTATGGGCATGAACAATGGACCTTTCTTGTGAGTAATGAGTACTGTTGATTGAGTACTGAGATGCGATATTTCTTTCCCTATGAGCATGAACAATGGTCCTTACTACTGGCGAGTACTGTGCAATGAGTGTTGAGTGCTGAGACTCAATATATATGGCTTGCTTTATGAGCATGAACAATGTCACTTAATGGTGAGTCATGAGTAGTAAGTATTACTCCGGGACTCAAAAAGCCTTGAGAATGTAGCGCATCATACATTGGTTTGGGGCAAAACCAAGTCTTGTTTTTTTAATTCACCAATTCGATATTTACATCAGATAAATTGTACTTTGCAAAGGCATCTTGTATGTCATCTGTATTTTTCATTTGTGCATTTGTTTTTCCCTTGAAATACTGACCCCTTTGCACTTCACTGTAAAACACAGAGGGACATTGACTTCCAAAATGGCGCCACCAAGATTACTGTGACGGTGACGTTAGGTGAATTAGGTTCTACAGACGAGTTTTTGTACTATCGTCAGGGCTGGAAATTTACACTGGAGGCCTGAGGCACGAAGCCAGTGATTTTAGCATCGGGGCCAGTAAACTCAAGACCGGACAAGTCTGGCGGTCTTGTGTTTTCCAATTGAAAAACAGTCTTTACTGTGTAATATCTTCCTTTTTTAAGATGTTCAAATGTTGACTTAAAGTCTGATATTTATCTTTCAATTCAGTTGAGTATTGAAGTGTACTTAACCCATAAGATAGATGATATAAACCTTCTTTCTAGTGCTTGCTAAAATAAATAAAATTTATTGTGAAATGTTAAACTGTGTAGACATTTTTTTCTTCTCATTTTGATTCTTGTTTTGTAAAAATAAAACTGGCGTAATAAAAATTTTGAGCTACAAGTGGTCTTTTTACCCCCCCCCCCCAAAAAAAAAAAAATAAAATAAATACATTTCCAGCGATGAAATATGAGCAAGTGGGATCAAGATTCCAATAACAGACATTGAATGGATACTGGATTTTCTATTAATCCTAATATTTCTTGGTTCGTACTCTTTATACGTTTTTCTTTCTGTCCTCAGGCTGTCGTGGCTTATTACGTATACCTTCATCATTCTCTGTGTGTCTATCTTGATTGCCATTCTGAGTAAATATGCCATTCAAATCGTCGGGAATGGCAACTTCCTCATTTTGTATCTCATCATGGCTGGCTATGGCTTGTCAAGTAAGTATAAAGGGGATGGATTACCAGCTGAACGAAGATCTGTTTTTTTTATTGTTTGTGACTGGCTCCCTGCATATTTTTGCCCTGCTGGGCACAATTACATGACTCCGCTTACCTGGAAACTGCGCTTACAGCTCATAGAATGATGTGCTTTACAGGGCTCGATAAGCGCAGAATTCGCGGTAAGCAGAGCCGTGAAATTGGACCCAGAAGTCCACATTGTGCTCTCTGAAAAAAGGCACACAGCTTCACTGGTTTCCTGGTTTGACATTTGAATGAAAAGCTAGTACAAGTGTTTATCCAAAGATTGCATTATTTTAAAGTTTAGGGAATTCCTGGATGAAGATTTGACTAAGTTCAGCTTCTGAAGCAGACTCCAGTTGTACAAATGCATTGTATTTAAATAAACACAACAAACTCTTTCCGAAATGATTTTCCATTAGACTCGAAAAAGTCTTGTAAAAACTTGAAAGCAAGAAAACAACTCGAACAAAGACTGTATTGTTCTATGAAATCAAATTTTCGTTTTAAATTCTATTTATACAAAAAGTTCTTAAAAGAAAAAATGCGTACAGCAATTCGTTATAAACACGACGAATTGTTCTAGAATTTCTCGTAGCCCCTTACCAAGAGTGGTTTTTAGCCTTGTTCAGGGCAAACTTACTGACAAATATATATATAACTCTAGTAGGGGAGATGGCCTTAGCTTTCAATTCAAACCGTTTTTGTTTTGTTTTTATATATAAAAACAGCTTCCTAAAGAAAAAAAGGAACCCCGTTTCTGGAGACGTAAACAACATGAACTTGAGAGTTTCACAATTGTACTGAAATTTATAGGCTAGTTTTAAAGTGAAAACAAGTAGTGGTGTTATTTTTCTCTTGGCAGTTGTCGGCTTGGCTTTCATGTTAACGCCGTTCTTCAACAAGGCAACAGTCGCTGGGGCAGTCGGCTCTCTGTTGACCCTGGTGCTTTCTCTCCTCTACGTCCCGATGTCATTGATTGTAGGCACCCCCTCTGTGGTCAAATGGCTATTGTCATTTCTCTCGCCTGTAGCAATGGCCTTGGCCATGGATCAGGTAAGAATAACTGTATTTCTACTTGGTGGCATGTCATGGCCGAGCGGTTAACCATTTCGTTACCGAATTGTTTGGACATAAACAACCGCTGGTGACCGCATTGTTTGACCACTCAAGCGTGAAGCACACATTCTTACACAATAGAAAGCTTACATTCAAAGGGCATTTTTACAAACTCCATTATCTCCTTGAAGATATTGTTTTACAGCAAAATAAGTAATGCAAAAGTTCTTCCTTATTAAATTCCCTTTCATATAATCTAAAACTCATTGAGATTGGTCAATAAATGTCAAAGTTCATGGTCTTTCTTTCCTCAGTGCAATCTGTAATCTCAAACACTTTTTTGTACACAACCATATGGCGCTCCGTAGGTGTTTGGCATTTCGGATCTTCCTATTCCAATTTAAGAGATTGCATAATAGCAACCTTTTTTTATTTTACCACCATTGGAAAGATCCGATCTCTCTTTTCCAATGATGGTAAGCTTGGGTATGGAGGGTGAACATGGACAAAAACTACAGCTTTATTACAAATGGCCTTTGTGCTCAGGCTTGAGTGCTTTTTTGTGTGCAAGCTTGGTCGACTAAAGTCGCCAATGGTAAGGAAGAGGGGGTATGAGTGCAGTCGACTAAAATCGCCTATGGTAAGGAAAGGGTTAAGAGCACCGGACTCAAGCTCTGGTGTTTCTGATCAGCAGAGTGTGGGTTCGGGTCCCGGTCGCCTTGCACTTGTGTTTCTTAAGCACAATAGTTTACCATAATGGCTTTGTCCTTCAGATGGGACATTAGGCTGTAGGTCCCATGTAACATAATTGTTAGTACACAAAAATGAACCCAGAAACACTTATCTTGGAAGAGTAGGGGTTAACCCTTGTGTTTTTGGTTCACATAGCAAGCACCCTTGCTAACAGGTTTCCTCAAGCTTGCGAGCTACAGTGATAAAGTTCACTTATGAGGCATCCTTGGTTTCATTACCAGAAATATTTAATAATAAAAATACTGTCGTCTTCGAACAGAATGCTGCCTGAGCTTCCCTAGTTGACCCCAGATCACCTTTCACCTTTATCTCTTTTGATTTTCCGCATGTGCTGTATTTTTTATTTATTAATACTTTTTGCGTAATTTTCTTTTTCAAATGTTCATCGAATTTTGTGTGTACATATTGCATATTTGTATTTTTGTCTTTTATTGATCATGAACTTTGTGAACCACTTTGTAACATACATATTGCTTGTCGTTTTTCCTATTTGCCAGTGGAAATAAACTGTCTATATTTCATTGTGGACAATAACTGCTGTCTATCTATCTATCTATCTGTATTCTTCTCTGTGTTATTTTGCCGCGTTTTATCTTCTTCTTTTTTTTGTGTTAAAGTATGTGCAGTTATACTTTTTATGTTTTTCAACCATTTAGCTGTTTTTGGCAAGTAGTTCACTGCTCCAGGCAACAATGTGGCGTGTTATTGTGTCTCCTCTGATCTTTTTTGGTTTTCGTTTCTGGCCGATGGCCCTGGTCTAAAATTGTGGCACATCCGTGTACTTTTGGTCACACTTCGCTTGGTCTTTTTCTAGGCTATGCTTATTTTCCTTTCTGTAGGAATGTGTCAGCAATGTGTATTGTTTATTAAGGGAATAAAAGAGTGGCGACGAGTTCTTAAATGGCCGTTTAAATCCGGCAGGGTCGTGGCCGTGCGATAATTTATAAAGGCCTGAGCCGAAGGCGAGGGCCTTTATCGCACGACCACGACCCTGCAAGGTTTTAAGCGGCCGTTTAAGAACGAGTCACTACTCTTTTATTCCCATTCATAAATGCCCTTTTGTTAAAAAGCGAAAAAATGTCATAGACAATCTGTGACAATCTGCTTCGCAGCGAATTTTCGAAGTTTGTAATTTTTTTTTTTCAAAAACTTTTTTATGTTTGGTGCGCATTGGGTTGTGCGCTGGTACTAATAGCTATATATTGCGTTCCGCGTAATTAAATTGGCGTACATGAGCTTGCGCGTCCAACACGCGAAGCCAGCCGGTCTGAAACAGCTCCAGCTATGTCTTTATCAGCCGTTTAAACACCCCCACGTGACATGCTCTCCACCAATAGGAATAGCGAAACTGTCTGGGGTATTTATGAATATACACTTGCATTCATTGCCTCTATTGGTACTTTTTTTTCTTTTTTAAAAGGTGTCATTTTCAATAACTTTTTTAAGTAAAGCGGCTGGGAGCATTTTTATTAATAGATTTGAATCAAATTAATAGGATTTTATTTACCCATAGTGCTCACTTCAATTCCTCTATAATCCATAGGCCCCTTGCACATGATGTCACAAGCTCAAACAGCGCCCTCAATGAGGTAAAAGGAAGACCTAGTTGAGAGTTGTGCATGGCACGCACGCATTTGCACGTTTCCATCGGTTACCTTTAGCGATGGCGTCCTACGCAAGGGGTCGATTGCCTGCATTTGATTAGCCTAAACCGCATGGCATGAAGCCATCAGTTTTATGTGTTAAACATTTGTGTTTTGAGTTGCCAGAAGTTTGATGGACTGGTCTCTACTCAGCCAAGCCACCCAGTCTACACTTTGTATCTTTATATTTTGACACCTCGCAAAACCTCAAGTCTCTAAATGTTTTGTTTATTCCTTTTTCCGAAAAAAACCAAAACATTCTGGCATATTCTATTGTTATCTACACATCAAGCAGAAATATTTAATGATTGCTACTTTCCGTTCATCTGCACTTTGCAAAGTAGTTCCACACTCCTCATTCATGTGACTTGTATTTACGCTTTTCTCAAAAATGCAATTTGTTCTTTTCCTTTTTGGCGATCGCTTCCATTGGATTCAGGCCATTGGGTTGGACCAACTCGGAGTAGGAATCCAGTTTGATAACATGGGACTAGACGGCTTTCCTCCATATGTAGTCATGCTGTATGTAGACTCAGTGCTGTACTTCTTGCTAGCAATCTATTTTGACAACGTCATCCCAGGTATAAAAACATTATTCATTTCAATTCATGCAATTCTCTTCAGTAGCAAAATACTACACATAAGACAAAAGAGATAGATTTTCTCTTTGTGCTTGTTCAACTCATTTGGATTCTGGTCTTGTAAAATAAATTCTGGTCCAGTAAAAATGTTGAGCTACAAGCCCTGCAATCCTGTGAATATTTCCCCCAAATTCGAGCCCTGCAACGTGAATCACAGCTATAAATGCTAGATTGCTCATGAATAACAAATAAAAACGTCGAAAACAAAAAAGGGATTTACATCAATTTGAAAACAAATCAATGTTTTTAAAAATATTATTTTGTCGCATAAGTGCAAAATCATTGTACTGCGCACACAAATTCTAAGTGCAAACACATCATACCTCGGCGCGTACATGAATTGATTTTAATCCTATCAGTAGCACACAATACAAATAGCACAACACAGTCATTTATGTGAAGGGCAAAAGGTCAACACGAGGCTGGCTACATACAAGTTCACAAAACCTGATTTAACAAGCCCTAAAAATTAAAAATTGTTTTCTTTTAAAACGATGATTTCAGAACAAAACAAAACAATACTTGCAGCCATTTTCCCTCCCAAATAAATAATATTCGTAGAATGGCTCTGCTCCCTACAAAATAGAAAGAAATACCTTTGGACCATGCAAGTCTTGCGCTAACTCAAACATAGGCACCCAATTTTTTTCTTCACACAACTTGTTTCCTTCACATGTTAAAGCAATGTACATGGGAGCAAAGTGCTCCCAAAAATGTTCAAATACGTGCGAGACTTGCACGGTCTAGAGAAAATAAATGTGCGCTCTCTTGCTCGATATTGTTACACCAATTTTGACTCACTATCTAATTTTAAACCGACAGGAGCCTATGGCCGACACAAGCCCCTGTTCTTCTGCTTTATGCCCTCCTATTGGAGCAAAAAAGAACGCAGTTCCTATGGAAGCAGTTCACCCACAGATAACGAGGATGTGAACAACGACCAAGGAGATATCGAGCTGGTACCCCAAGAGATGAGAGACAGGGCCTCGATCAGGTTAAACACCTATTAGTGGGAAAGGGGGAGACTTTCAAAGAGAGATTTTCTGGAAGAGAAATATCGTTGTGTCAGTGCAAAAACCTTGTATCACCCGAACAACGAGATCCCTAGTCAGAAAATAGGATTTTGCTCAGAGCATTTTTGTGGGAGATACAACCTTTTGGGAAAATTGAGATACTGAAACAATGATATAATGCAGAGATTTACCTAAAAGAGAACTTTTTCTACAAGACTTTTATGCAACGAGAGGTTTTTTTTTAAAAGATGAGTCTTTCTTAAAGAGTCTCCTAGGAATTGCTAGTTGTAATTAAATTTGAACTCTGACGTTAGTGTCCTGTTTTGTGATCCTATCCTTGAATTGTTGATATTTAAAGAAAATGAATATTTCAAAAACCATTCAAAAATTTGTTAGAACGCTCTCCATCAGGAATCTCATTGTCGATTTAATTCTTTTACTTGCAGGATTCGCAACATGAAGAAGACATTTAAAGGACCGAAGAATAAACCCGACATCCAAGCTGTAAGAGGTATAGCTAAGAAAACTGGAACCACTTTGTTTTCACTTTGTACTGTCAACGTTCATTTCTATCAAAATGACCAAATACTGCTGTGTTATCTCCCAAGACATTGCCGCTAGCCACAAATCCCTACCTACTCTGGGTTGAATTTGCCGTCCCATGGAGTCCATAAACAAATGAATAAGGGAACAAAACAAACACAATACCTTTATATCCTGTCACTTCCGGCATGATGTTCTTCCAACTTGGGTCTGATTTCTGGGGAAAAAAAAATTGCCCTCTGAAAAAACAAGAAAAGGTTTTATTAAAAAGCCTAAAAAGTCTGCTAAAGCCAATGAACATGTAGGTCAACCCTAGTACTGGATACAATTGTCTTACTTTATTCCAAGGCCTTGTTTCCTGCCTGGTAACTCCACGGCAGTAGAATAAATAGCAAGACAAGTTCCCAAGAACAACTCTACCTAGCAAAGTGTTATACCACAAACTGAATATACAGCAAATACAATACTTTGATGTTGTGCTTCTTTGCAGGTATGGGCTTGGACATCTATGAAGGCCAGATCACCTGTCTCCTGGGTCACAACGGTGCGGGCAAAACAACCCTCATCAACATTCTGACCGGATTAATAGCACCCGACAGTGGCCACGCCACTATCTACGGCTACGACATCCGGGATCCGATACAGTTACAGAAAGTCCGGTCTATGATTGGGGTGTGCTCCCAGGAGAACACCCTTATCGAAGCCTTGTCAGCGAGGGAACACCTGAGAGTGTTTGCTGGACTGAAGGGAATTCCGTCGGAGAATATCGAAGAGGAGGTGAGTTTGTCGTCAGACGCCCTGTCAAAGTTTTAAAATAAACTTTGCACTTTTTTTGTTACATTGATCAGTTATAATCATAAGTCAAAACGCGTGACCAACATTGGTAATTGTCAGCGACTTGTATTCGCACTTTTCAGACCCGACTAATACCTAAAACACCAAACCTATGAAAATTTAATTGGTCTACAGAGTCAAAAGAAATTGGTGAAAAAATCTTTAAATTATGTTTTCACTGTTTGCAAACATCAAGTCTTGAGATCATCGTCTGAGTGGTAACTCTGGAAGCCTGTTGTTTTTTAGACCCTCTAGGTCAGATGTCAAGGTCATTATGGCTAAACAAAAGAAATATCCAAGCGATTACTCAAGAAAGAATGGGCATATCAACTCCAAACTGGGTGCTTAGATTGGTCTTGGGATTCCAGAAGCCTATTGTATTTGGACAGCCTTGGTCAAATTTCAAGGTCATTATGGCCGAAACAGAAGAAATGTTGTTTGAGCAGTATTTAAGAAGAATGTGATTAACCTCAGCAGGGCATTAGCCTTTTCCACACACTGTTATTGTTTCTTGTAGCCTTCACTTTGAGTGGCCCTTTACCTCGTGGTGGGCGATCTTCATTTAAAAAAAATAATAATAATAATTTTGATATTTTCATTACTAACATTCATTTTTCTCTTTTCAGGTCAACAAGATATTGAAGCTGATCCTTCTAGATGATGTGGCATCCACTGCCTCAAAGAGTTTAAGTGGGGGACAGAAACGCAAACTGTGCGTTGGAATTGCTCTCATCGGCAACCCCAAGGTAACTTAAACAAACAGACAAACTTAATTTGAATGAAGCATCTCTCACAAGGTTGCACCGTCTGGATGTCAATGTCCAGAATGTAATGCAAGTTTTAAGCCACATGCTTAGCATATGCTGTATATGCAATTTGACTCCCAACGTGGGGACTGTGGCAGACAGTAGCAAGAAGTCAATAAATCAGTACAAGAGTGCAGCATCATTACTCAACTTGATCTGTTTTCCTGTGTTTACTTACAGGTGATCTTCCTAGATGAACCAAGCAGTGGAATGGATCCATATTCCCGTCGGGAGCTTTGGACTCTCCTGAAAAGTCAGCGACACGGGAAGGTTACCGTACTCACTACACACTTCATGGATGAAGCTGACATCTTGGCAGGTCAGAGGTCATATCTAAATTAGAAGCTTTTGGGGGCAGGGGAATACTATCATTTAAGTGAGAAAGGTTTTGTCATGACCTTCTGAGAGTCTCCCTGGTCAATTGTTTTTACCAGAGGCATTTTTAACAGGAATCATTATAGGAAAGGCGCAAAGGAAACATCCTTTTCGTCTGACAGGTCACACCTGTTATTTCCCTGTAATTCCTTTTCCAAACATTGAACATAACTGGATCATGCACAAACCAGTAGGGCTGCTAACTGTGGTATTGCTTTGTGGAATAAAGCCCTGGCCCCCTGGGCAAGCTGGTGGGTTGGGTTTTTCAAAATGTTAATACTTTTTTGTTTTCATTTCTTAATTCTTCTTGTGATCTTGAATTGACCAGATCGGAAAGCCATGATGTCCAAGGGTAACTTAAGATGCTACGGATCTTCGCTATTCCTCAAGTCAAGATTTGGGATTGGATACCATCTTGGGTAAGGATCCACCAAGACTTCAGGCTCATTTGCACTGATGGTTTTTTTTTATTTCCAATGAGTTGAGTATGCTGTAACCTGATTTATTGTGACATTAGACCCCTTGCATATGGCGTCACACTCTCAAACAGCGCCCTCACCAAGGCAAAAGAGGGAGAAAATTGGACAACAGCTGCTCTTGGTGTGTAAAAATGTGCGCATGACCTCGGCGTACCAGCAGCATTGCGAATCGAAAACGAGAAACAAGTTGAACGCAGACTATACTTTTGTTATGGAATCAAACATTCTTTTTTAATTCTGTTTGTATACAATTCTTCTAAAGAAAAATACTCTGGCAACTTTTGTGAAAGCAATTTCAATTTTTATATAATTCAAATAAGTCATTGAAATTAACATTGACCATTGCATTATTATGAGCTAGTTGAGCAAAGTTCTTCATTGTTGACAAGTAACCGGAATAGGGAGTAAAGTCTTACTCCCAAGTTTTCTTTGTTGATCTGAAAGGTATTTTACTTTCATATATAGCCCAAAACTATGATAAACTAAAGTATTTTAAGAAATAGAATCACATACACACAATACTCAAATTGGTTGCGACCAACTTGGTCGCGGAAGCTCTAATATGCATTAAACTTGAGGGAGGGTAGGGGGAGGGTAGGCAGTGGGACCAAGGGGTGCTACTATTGCATGCGCCCCAAAATTTACGAAAGTCTCCACATGGAAAGTTTCAATTTATTTAGAAAAGCAGATTTCTGATTGTCTTGGCCAATGTAACGCAAGTCACCCTTTGATTGTTTTGTGTGCGGTTATAGCATGGTGGTTGACCAGGATATCAACACTGACAGGATCACAGAGATCGTAACGAGTCACATCCCCGAGGGTAAAGTCTCGCGCAGTCACGGCATGGAGCTTGCCTACACACTACCCCTGAAGGACACCAACAGGTTCCCTGGTTCGTAAGATTTCAAGCTTTGCCGAGATTGTCTCAGGAATACCTTACACATCTATGAGTAGTAGTAATATACACGATATTTCAATAGACCTTATATATCACCCTTATATATAAGCCTTCAATAAAGCCCTTTTTATTGCCCTTTTGTATCACCCTATTGCCTCTACATGTATATATAGCCCTTTTATGTTGTTTTTTTGTGTACATCTAGCTCTTTTATATTTCCCTTAATTGCCCTTGTATATCACCCTTTTATATAGCCCTTTTATGTAAAACTAGCTCTTTCATATTGCCCTTAATTGCCCTTATAGACCGCCCTTTTATATAGCCCTTTTACATGTACCAAATAGCTTGTTTATATTGCCCTTATTATAGTGCCCTTATAAAGCGCCATTCTACATACATGTACATGTATGTCAACCTTTATATACACTGTATGCATGTTAATGCATTATGAAATTGGGCCCAGAATCAGGTATGCAACTACTTATCAACTAGTCAGCTGATTTCCTCTAGAAAATCCTTTTTTTGTTCTTTTCTCCCCCCCCCTTTTGCAACCACTGTACAAAGTTTCATGTCTGCTAACCTACTATTTCTTCTACTCTATCTTTGCTGTCTTAACAATCTGAGCAGATCTTTTCCAAGCTCTGGAAGAGCCTTCCAAGGAGAGCTCCAAGAAGACGGTGGCTGAGGATCTTGGCATCCAGACCTACGGGGTGTCCATGACGTCACTTGAGGAGGTGTTTCTCAAACTGAATGAGGAAGAGGAGGCTGAAGAGGCACAAGCTAATAATGTCGAAGGCACTTCAGGTAGAAAGCTCAGAATGCATTTTGTGTTGAAGTAATAATAATAATAGTGGCTTTTTATAAAGCGCTCATATCCGTCACTCACTTACGCTCAAGGCGCTTCAACATTTAAGTGTTTTCCAGCAGGGTATGTGGGGCTACGTTTGAAGTATGAGACCTACTCCTTTACATAGCACCATGTAATGGTTTACAAGGTGCTGTGGCGCAATTTGCTGCCAATCAAACCAGGTACACCGGGTGGACCCCTTCTTTTTTCGATAAGTGCACTGGGTTCTTTTACGTGCGTAACACAACACACTGGACCAACTGCTTTACATCCCATCCAAAGGACGAAGCAATCATGGTTAAGTGTCTTGCTTAAAGACACAAGTGTCACGGTCGGGACTCGAACCCACAATCTGCTGATCAGAAACACCAGAGCTTGAGTCCGGTGCTCTTATCCGCTCAGCCATGACATGCTGTAGGGAATGGAATGAAGAGGGGTAGCTTATGAGGACAAAATCACATTGTGTAGACCATTGAAGAGTTAGACATTTAGGAACCTGCTCATCATATAAAGAGAAAACTAAACTGTTTAGATTTTTAACAAGCTACTTCAGGTATCAGCTCAAAACACGTTTTGTGTTGAAGTAGGGAACGGAATGAAAGGGAACTGTAAAAGGAAAAGATCTCATTGTATAGACCATTGAAGAGTTAACAATTTCAGAGCCTTGTAAATTCTTGACAAGGTGCTACACAAACAAATTTTGTCATTCAAAAACTTCAAAAACCTGTCTTTAAACAAAATAAATAATTGGCGCTTTCAGGGGCTCATAGACTAAAGTTATGTGCAAATCTGTGAAAATTCATATTTTCAGTCTCACCAATGTTATACGCACCCTTCAAAGTGCTTATTTCATCCCATTCCCAGAAGTCCGTCTCTTTATCTGAATTGGTTTTTTTCGCAACGTATCAACTCTTTAACATTTTTTGTCTAAACCCCAAACACACAAAAAAACCACAGATCGTACGCCAATCAATGTGAACGGTGTCAACTACAACAGCCGAGATCCTGTTCTGTTAAGTGTCAATGAAATCATCACCAAGCCTTTGGAGCCAAGCAAGTACCAGATCAAAGCGTTCTGCAAACTCCTCTTCAGCCAGATGATCCGCGACCCTGCTGTGAGACCACATTCAATTTGTTTACTGTAGACCTCATAAAAATCATAGTTGGGTTGAACAAAGAAAAATTTGTTTGATTCTGTGACCTCCGGATTAACTTGCTGGCGTTCTACCATTCGAGTTTCCCTAGATAGGTATTTGACATAAAAGGTCGCATCCACTACAGGTGATCCCTCTGCTGCTGCTTCCCAGGTTGTATCGTAAACTTAGATGTGATCCCTGGCTGTACGGCAGTAACAGGTTGAATGGCTTCTGACTGGCACCCCCCAAACAAAGATATTGACAAAATAGGGAGACCGCAAACATTAGGGCTATATAAATCAGTTGGTAGAGCGCCGGCACGTTAATCCGGAGGTCGCTGGTTCAAGTCCCTCCCGCTCTAGTCATTGCAACTGGCACTGTTCTCCATCACACTTTGAATTTCTTGTCGGTTGTTCAGCTAAGTATCTTTCCTAATCAGGTCTATGTAGGTCGTGGCTGGTAGCCCCTTCCACTGATTCCATGAGTTGGTGTCCAAGGGCCCAATTTCATAGAGCTGCTTTTAGGCAGAAAATATTTCTCAACGATTTTTATGCTAAGCAAAAATAAGCAGGATACCAGTCATAGGTAGTACACGTGACATGGTATTTCGGCTGGTAATCTTGTTCTGGTAAGCAATGTTTTATTGTGCTTTTTGTGCTTAAGCAGCTCTATGAAATTGGTCCCTGCAGAACTGTAGCTGTGATACTACCTTCATCCTCATAATAATGCTAGGTTTCTTGAAAAAAGAACCAATAAAAATCCTATTTATGTGTAAAACTTTAACAGGGTTGTTTACTTATTTAAACTAGAAGGTTTTTTCTTTCTTGTGCCTTTCATTTTTTCTGTGGGGTCTTTATTTGTTCCCAACAGTTTCTAACTTTGCTTGTTTTTTGTTTTTGTTTTTTGCAGACGTACTTCACTCGTGTCTTTTTCCCAGTGGCCTATATAATAGTATCCGTTGTTTTGCAAGCAACAATCACATTCACCCCTGCCATCAATAGGAACCCAGAGAGTTTGGCCCTGAATCCAAGTCTTTACCTAGAGACCAGTGAGGCCACGCCCACGTATGACTCACTCACATCCCTCCTGTACCAAGACAGCCTTGCTGCAAGTGAGAGTAAGTTTAGCAAGGTGTACTTTTTGTGACTAGCTTAGTATTTTTCTTCTTTTGACACAGACGATGCCTCAAGAATCGAGCAGATAACTTCAAAAACATTACGGGAAAGCTCCATTAAAGAAAGAGGCTAGAATCGAACATCCTTTTCATCTGACAATGAACACCTGTTATCTCCATGTAATTCCTTTTTCCAAGCAGTGGACTTAATTGGATCATGCACAAACCACTAGGGCTGCTCTGACTGCCCCAGGTAGATTAACTGCTCATCCATTACATTTAATGACCCAAGTAATTCAATGTAAACACACCCACTGGTGAAAAGGATGCACAGTTTCCAAGTTATGGTGGCGAAAGTCAGAAAATCTTTAATGGAGCTTTCCCATAATGAATACTGGGAATGCGCTCATTAGCCGTTGTTAAGCAAAGTTGTCTATGGAATCACCGTAGCTTGGTTGCCAGAGGAAGCCTGAACTTTGTGATTTGGGTAAGATTCATCAGCGACCAATTTTCAGGGCACTGCTTACCACGGAATTCTTTGTCTGATAAAAAAATCTCTCCTTCCTGCCAATGTGTAGTTCTTCATCACTGTTTTTTTTTTTTTTGTTTTTTGAGAACCAGTTTGTATTTATTTCAATAAAAGATTCATACATGGTTGTCATTTTATATTTCCATTCTCTTTTTCTTTAAACCAGATATCTCGTTGTTGGTTGATCAGTTTGAGCAAATGGGTGTTCAGAGTAACACGATAGCAAACATGAGTGCCATCTTCTCTAAAGCACCACACAACATGGCTACAGTGGTTAACGCTTTGGGAACGTCCGTAAGTAAAGTAGTTTAACGATCAACTTTAATTAAATGACTCAAGCTAATTTGACTATCCTTCTAAAAAATGTTGTTTAGTTATTATTGGATCGCATGTGTGAAGTTTTCCTTCTTGTAATTTGATCAAAAAAAAGTAGCTGCCCAGTCTTCGATTTTTGAACTTTTTCATGTCGTTGGTGACAACCTGCATGATTCCCAGTAAAGACCCATAAAAACACAATGTGAAATCAACAACGAAGTACCAGTGTCTCAGTATACCAGTGCAAACCATTACACAGGGAGACTGGGAGTAGGTTGTTTTTCTTTTCTTGTTGCTATGAATTTTCCATGGTCCTCTTTTGATCAAGTTCATGGTGTGACGTCACAGTGCTGTTTCGCTTCTTAGGTGCTTTCCTTGAAACTCCCGGTTTTTACTCCTTCGTGACACTGATCAAAATGTGGAATGTTTTTGTTTTTTTTACATTAAGAAACAATTGTATTGAATTTTACCCATACACATGTAATCATTACACACTCAATTACCTTTTTTATAACAAAAGAACATTAATGTTCATTTTGTTCGAGTTGATCTTGAAAAGAAAAAGTGATAAAAGGTATGGCATTGCATGAGTATTGGCCTAATTTCATATTTAAAGTGAGTGTAATCACCAATCACCTTGAGAAAGTTTTGGTGGGAAATTCCATCCTATTAGCAAAAAGTAATAAACTCCTAAAAGCAATATATCTCATTTGATTAAAAAATATACTATTTCAATTCATAATGAATGAAAAAGTGATGGGCGGATACATAATTTTTGTCCAAACTGGTTTACATAAAGATGGCATGCTTTCTGTTAGCATCTGTTTAAATTTGACAGTGAAAAAGTGGTGCCACAAGTTTTAATAACATTCTACTATTCCAAAAACTAACAGTTTTTTGTTTTTTATACCACCACCAAGTAAAATGATTTGCCCAGTGCTCTCAATTTTCCTTTTTTCATTGTTTTAACTTTCAGAGCGTAAAACCAGGCTTTGTGGCACTGTACAACGACACCGCCATGCATTCCCTGCCCGTCCTACTGGGTCTACTGAGCAATGCCTTGGTGCCGGTGCAGACAGCGGGCCAGTCCTTCCTGAACATGACCGTTTCTAACCACCCATTCCCCCAGTCCTCCAGCACGAATAGTTACAGCTTCAACTCGGGCTTCTTCCTGGTGTTGTTCCTCTTCATGGCTTTCAGTTCACCACCGGCAGGGTTTCTCGTCAACATCGTCAAGGAACGACAGGTGAGTTGAGACTCGAATGAATTGTTCCCAAACAACGGCTTAGACTTGGTCCCTGGCTTAGACTCCGACAGATATTATGAAAGCAAGTGCTTTTGGTATGATGCTTCGAACAGAGTCGACAGAGCCTGTGACGGACCCAAACAGAAGCCATGGTTATAAACAGGGCCGACGGAGCCAGGTATTCTGGGTAAAATGGCTTGACGTTATTGTGCACCATTGGGTAGAGGTTTGTTTGCCCTTCCATCTTCCCTCCCTCTCCCTCCTCCCTCCACCTCCACCTCCAAATCCACCTGCTTATTCAATCTGATATTCTTACTGTCTGCTCCAAAACAGGAAGGAGTGCGGACGCAAATGCGAGTGTCGGGAGTCGGCGCGGGTAGCTACTGGGGTTGCCACCTCATCATCGACTGCGCACAGATGTATGGTATTACTGTGGTGGGGGTGATCGCCATCATCGTCATCGGCCTGGCGGTGGGCAATTCTTCCCTCTTTACCGCCGGAGCCTTGTTCATGTTTATTATCTTCATGATCCTGTTCTTACCGATGTACTCGCTGTTTGCGTATTGCGTTAGCTTCATCTTCACGCAGTATCAAAGCGCGCAGAGTGGATCTCAGCTGTTTTTCACATGGGTGAGTATGAAGGACCTTGTCAAACTTAGTCCAGGACAACCAGCGGATAAGTACTGTCCGGCACAAGGTTTATTACCCACTTTTGATTCACCTTGTTTGAAATTGGGTGTCTGAGAAAACATGGGAGAAGTTCATAGTCCCTGGGGTTGCATTTGCTTACAAACAGCAGAGACTTAATAGATCGCTATCTACTGGAAAACAAGTAGGGGGTCTCTTTTACATGTCTCGTTAAAAAACCACGCTACACATCTTAGTTAAAGGAACACGTTGCCTTAAAATCTCATGAAATTTTACTGTTTGGAAGTGTTCAATATCCTTATTAAGAGTTGTTCATGCAATAACATGCCTTTAATGTGTTATAATTAGTGAATGGTGATTAAAAAAAACAAACAATGACCTCTGACCCCGACATCTGCCCCGCGAAACGTATATGTATTTCCAGCCGTAAATACCACCGTCCATGTAATGGGCAAAATGCGCGACAAACAGTCGTTAGGTTGGTGCCGTAGCCAGTGGCCTGGTAAACCAATCAGATGAACACCAGGTAATATACCATTCTGTATCTCGCTTCGCAACATGTAAACACCCACACCGTACATGTATAGAGGTGTCAAAATGGATCGCCAACAGGATAAAGAAACATCCAAAAAGAAGAAACCTCGTCAATCCGGGTAAGAACAATTTCTTGAGACTAACATTGGGTCCATTCTTCAGCTCCACTTTATACTGACAATAATACTAATAGACAATTTTGCAACACAGAGGCGAGAAAAACACGACGAAATCATGATCAGACTCATGTCATAATACCGATGTGATGATCACGATACACGTACACAAACAGCAATGGGTACCAGACCTTCTTGCATCACACAAAGCGTTAGCGCTAGGTTGGCCTCGCTACAATCCATAAGCTGGATATACTACACGTGCAAGAGGACCGCCGTGATAGTAATAGTAATTGCTCAGTCGTAGTTCAACAGCTGCGACTGGAAATAAGACTAGCGGAGCATGTCCGCCATTTAGTGGAGTCAAAATTTTGACTCTACAAAATGGCGGACCGTTCTTTGTCACAAACATTAACAAAAACCACACATTTCTAGGACATATTCATGTGGATCATTGTATTCTACTTTTAAAACATCTTTCCAACCATATGCATTTCATAGCAAACGCTTTTTATAGCCCAAACCGCCCAACACGAAGGCAACGTGTTCCTTTAAGTACTATGGGTACGTTCACACGAGTAGCTAACTTCGCTGCTAACTTCGCTGCTAACTTCGCTGCTAACTCCAAAAGTTAGCAGCGAAAATTTCCGCTGCTAACTTCAGTTTTACGACTTAGCAGTGAAACTTGATACTTTAACAGCGCTATTTTGCCGTGTGAACGCAACTGACCTTAACCACTTTAGACCACTTCCGTTGATTATTTATATTACTCACTTCAGCCATCTTCAGCTAGCTGGAAAAGGTTGGAGTTACGAAAACTTGTAAAGAACCATGAAATTGCATGTTCGGAGCCATGTTTGTGATTATCAGAAATAAAACAAAGGCCAACTTCGCACAAAGACCATTCCACCAGCTGATTCTGACTTGTACCCAGCATGTGTTTTGGGGCACGAGTACCAGGCAATATCGGTCCGCTTCCACGAAATGGGAATTGTACAAACTTGGCCAAAATAAAGATCACTAGCCCGCCGCTTTGACAGCGGAGACACATTTTGCCAGCGGGGGATACATACACACCGATGGGGTGCGCGTAATGGTTTTGTGACCTTTGCAGGCAGCTATCGGCAGTTAGCACTCCGTGTGAATGCAAGGCATTTTTTAGTTAAGTACGTTTTTACGAGGATCCCCCGCTGCAAATATTTAGCAGCGAAGTTAGCAGTGAAGTTAACTATGCCCAATGACCTCCAAACCTTCCAGATCAGATCCAAAACCACAAGTTTGTTTATACTACATTTAATCAACCAGTCAAACCGCAGAGCCATCAATGGAGTGTATTGCATAAGCCATTTTTTTACTGCATTGGAGAACTATGTGCCTTTCAGCGAGTAAAACAATGTCTCTCATAGTCCGATGGAAATCCAACAAAAAATTGACGTCATACAATTGTTACCGGCTACCTTTCCATCGATTTTGATAAGACCCTGTATGAGATATGGGATGATCTTGTTATTGTTTTAGAGGTGTTATACATGATTAATAGAGCTGAAAAAATACTCACAGACAGTGTTCATGTTTTGTGTGATCCACCAGATACATGAAATAACAAGCCAGTGAAAATCTGGGCATAATCCGTTGTTTGTCAGAAGAAAAAAGTGAAAAACCATGCACAATTTTCAGTATGTAGATACATTGTCCTTAACTGTGGTTGTAACAACTGAAATTAGCTGCTTACACTTTTGTTTACGCTTTCAGGAACAGTTTTCTTGAATATGACTTCATTTCAGAGAGAAATATTCCCCCCCCCCAAAAAAAAAACACCCCAAAATGGTTCTAGTATGAACTTCACAATCAGTAAGCCTTCAGACCAAAAATAAACTATGATGTTTTTTTATCCTCACCAATTCTGCGTAATACCTGGAAATCCAGATTCTTGGAAATTTCCTAGTTTCCCAGGAACAAAGATGTCAAGTGACACCAATAGATTAACCCTTTAGAGACAGAGTGGCTTGTACCAAAATGGCCGCCGTGAAGGCTAATGGCAGTAAATGTTTTCATTGTGTGATAGTCGAGGAAGTTATAAACCTTTATTTGGGACTCTGGGCCTGAAAATCTGATTACTAAGGGTTGTTAAGCACATTATCTCACACATTACCAGCATCCAAGCACAAATATTAGACCTATCCCATGAAATATGGGCACTGGGACTACTGGTTGGCAAATGAAGGGGGTATCACGCCTTTCTGTATTTGGCTGATAGTGGCGTGATGCACGCGCATTTGTATGTTTGCCACAAAAACATTGAAACTAAGCATCCTTGTCACCAGTGGGTGTGTTTACATTGAATAACTTGGGTCATTAAACTTAATGGATGAGCAGTTAAATTGCCTGGGGCAGTCAGCAGCACTACTGGTTTGTGCTTGAGCCAATTTAAGTCCACTGTTTAGAAAAGGAATTACATGGAGATAACAGGTGTTAGTTGTCAGATGAAAAAGATGTTTCAATCTAGCCTCTTTCTTTAATGGAGCTTTCCCATAATGAACATTTTGAAATGTTTCTCATCTGGAAGTGATGTCTTTGTTCTCTATTCTTGTTCAAGATTCCTTTTATTTTTGGCATCCCTGTCATGGTGCTTGATCTACTCGGGAGTTCGACCGTAGCAGTCATTCTACACTTCATTTTCTGTTTTTTGTATCCACCGTACACTCTCTTCGGAGGGCTGTATTACATCAGTAAGGTAAGTCGTAGACAACAGACTGGTAGACCTTCTGCAGGCCTTCGAGGTCACGGCCTCTGTTGCATTCAAATAAAGTAGGGGAGGAACCATGAAAAGGGAGCTGAAGGGGTGGGGTTTCTAGAGAAGGTGTTAATTTGTGAATGAGACAGACTTTTGGGAACATCAGTGGAAAAAGGAGAAGTCAAAAGTTATAAATCATTTTCAGACCATCGGGTTTGAATTGTCTGAAGGCGCCTAATCCACAGTTTCTCCCTACTTAGATGGACAGTCTTTCTGTGGTTACCTAAGGCCTCAATGCCCTGTCAAATCATGTCAGAGAAAAGCTGACTTGGTTCAGCCCTCCTTGCGCTGTGCAATGCATGTAAAAGGTGCTCTTATTTTATTGGTTTCAAAATTTAAACGTGAGCACTTTGAGATGGCCCCCAGTGAGATAAAGTGCTATATAAGAACAGCGTGTATCCAAACGTGTTGTTGTTTTTTTTTCATTCAAGATTCAATTTGTAATCAAAAATACTTTTGCCATTTCGCTTTTATTTCTAGGTTTATGAAGTTGCCAAACTTGGATTCGGTGTAGAGAACATCACTTTTGGAGACTACTTTGCGTTTGACACACTCATTATTCCTACAATACTGTGTGTGAGTAAAATGAACTTGTGCTTTCGGAATATTTGGGAAAATTCATTTTTGTTTTTATGCCTCCAATTCAAGTGTTGTCTTTTTGAAAAATGTTGCATGCCAACAGAATTTGCTGCTGGGCTTTTTATGTGTACATCTGGTATAGTTTCAGAGGGATTTCATGTCATTGCAGTCACATACACCCAGGGAGAGGTTACCTAACAGTGATAACAATGATTTTGTAGCGACACAAAATCGTAGGTTCAGTCCTTTATTGGCCCCTTGCGCAATGCGGAGCGTACTTACCCTCACCGATCCTGTCCACCAATTTGGGAACCACTGTGGGCACTGTGGTACAAACCATTTTCTGTCCGCTGTGGGCAGTTTTGTTACAAGCCATTTGTGTTTTCTGTGGGCACTTTGGCACAAGCCATTTCTGGCCGCTGCTGGCACTTTTGTACTAGCCATTTTCTGTCCGCAGTGGGCACTTTGGTACACGCCATTTCTGGCCGCTGTGGGCACTTTGGTACACGCCATTTCTGGCCGCTGTGGGCACTTTGGTACACGCCATTTCTGGCCGCTGTGGGCACTTTGGTACTAGCCATTTGTGGCCACTATGGGCACTTTGTTACAACCCAATTCTGTTCACTGTGGGTAATTTGGTACAAGCCATTTCTGGTTGCTGTGGGTACTTTGGTACAAGCCATTTCTGGTTGCTGTGGGCACTTTGGTACTAGCCATTTCTGGCTGTGTGGTTATGGCCCTTTGGATAATCACAAGTAAGGACCTTACACCTCTAACCCAGTGACATTATTTATTGTGATTTAACCAGTAGAGTGCTTCCTCTTCAGGTTCTAGTGGATTTGGTCGGGGTGGTGTTCTTGCTGCGCTTCTTGGAGATCAAAAACACAGGGGGCAACGTTAGAGATACGTGTTGCTTCAGGTAGGGCTGATTCAATCTTACTGCATTCAACTCCGATGTAGACGTGTGTATATGTGTAAATGAGGCCCCCCTCATTTACAACCAATGCCACAATTCTCAACCAAATTAAACTATCAGGTTTTTTGATGTGTGTATATTTTTCGTCTTCATTTTTAAGTCCCATCTTTCTTTTGTCTAGAAGATCACAATTGGAAAGGTTGAGTGTCAAGCGTTTAATTCTTAAAGGAAATTTAATCAATTTATGTTTTCAGCATCCCTGATTCAGAATAACCTGAGAATAAGACTTGACCTCCATTTCTGGTTATTTGTAAACAATTAAGAAATTGGCCCAACTGATGTTCATGTTATCATTAAACCTATGTATTGGTCGCTCAAATTCAGTTTCCGCTCAAATGGGGTTTGTTAAAAAATAAGCATCCTCGTTGAAATTTTTGTTTCAATGTTAATTTGAACATATTGTATTTTATAAAAATTGAAATTGTATTTTTAACAAATTGCTGTAGGTATTTTGATTTTCAAGAGAACTTGTATAAATAGAATTTAGAAAGAGTATTTGACTTCATAAAAAAAAGTCTTTGTTTGAGTAGGTTTTTTTGCTTTGCATTTATGGCTTCCCATAGTTTTCCAATCTTGGTTGGCAAAAACTCTGGCTATGACGTTGCAATAGTAAGGTCTAAATTATTGGTTTGTGCTTGCTCCTGTTCAATTTCTGACCATTTTATTTTATCAAAATATCATCCATGTTTCAGTTTCTGAGCTTTCATATTTAAAACTTGGAATTACACAATAATTGTTATTCGATAACGACTTTACAAATCCTGTGCTGGATGGTTGCTTTCATTCCAGTCAGGGGAATGTAGACTCAGTCACCCCAAATGGAGATGAGATCCCAGATGAGGATGAGGATGTAGCAGCAGAGAGGAGCAGAGTCAAGGATATCTTTGATCACAGTGGTCAGAATGAGGTGAGTATGGAGTGGTCAATACAGAGCAAGTTTGGGTGCTAATTAAATCATGCATGCATGGTTTGAGTTTCAGTCGAATGCATCTCATCAATTGATTTATCAAATATGGCAACAAGGTGACGACATTGTGAACAGAAAAATTGTAGCGGTCATTTCTATACTTAAAAAAGCATAAGTGCAATAATAGTTATTACCAAAATGATTGGCGTTTTTGTGGGGGTCAAAAACCTACCAGTTACTGTTAAACCACTATCCCAGGGGATTTGTTCAACTTAACTTTGTGCGCGATTGCAAAAGTTTCCGAAAATGTCTTTGTCATGTAACCTTACCTAACCACCATCATTGAAAAAGTGACATTAAATTGCGATTTGACTAGAGAAAAGGTGCTTCAGGAGTAGGTTGATTTAGTTGGACTAGCCCCAGTCAGAGCTGTGTATTGACTAGAGAAACGGTGCTTCAGGAGTAGGTTGATTTAGTTGGACTAGCTGTAGTCAGAGCTGTGTATTGACTAGAGAAACGGTGCTTCAGGAGTAGGTTGATTTAGTTGGACTAGCTGTAGTCAGAGCTGTGTATTGACTAGAGAAACGGTGCTTCAGGAGTAGGTTGATTTAGTTGGACTAGCTGTAGTCAGAGCTGTGTATTGACTAGAGAAACGGTGCTTCAGGAGTAGGTTGATTTAGTTGGACTAGCTGTAGTCAGAGCTGTGTATTGACTAGAGAAACGGTGCTTCAGGAGTAGGTTGATTTAGTTGGACTAGCCCCAGTCAGAGCTGTGTATTGACTAGAGAAACGGTGCTTCAGGAGTAGGTTGATTTAGTTGGACTAGCCCCAGTCAGCGCTGTGTATTGACTAGAGAAACGGTGCTTCAGGAGTAGGTTGATTTAGTTGGACTAGCTGTAGTCAGAGCTGTGTATTGACTAGAGAAACGGTGCTTCAGGAGTAGGTTGATTTAGTTGGACTAGCCCCAGTCAGAGCTGTGTATTGAGAGAGTCGCGACATAGAGGGACCAGTTTTCTTTGGTCACGTGGTTGCTGGACGCCATATTCGGTCCAGATGCAGCACAACCCAGTAGGCAGACTAGTCGGGCACCCTTTACTCGCCCATGTGTTTGTTTGGACACAAAAACGGCTTCTAATCACAAGTTGTCGCAACTCTCCCAATACACGGGTCTGGCTATATAGTCTAACCAAGCAGCATTCAATGGACTATGGTGAAGTCTAGTCGACTCCAGTCACCCACCTGAGCTTGCTCATGGTCACTATGATCATCAGTATGGCAGGGAGAGACCCAGAGGTTTGATGGGTCACTCGGTGGATACTGAAGCAGGTATTGGATTGGTCTTACTGGGTCAGGTGGTGTTTGGGACAAACCCAAACCCCTAAAAAGCCCATCCTAGGTTCTGCACAGCATGGATAGACCTTATTCATTGACGTCATCAAGACATCATCTTAGAGGTAAACCGATGATGGAAATGTACAGATTTGGACGCGCGGCGCATGGGATTGGCCAGTGAACTACCTTTCTTTGAACTCAAATAACGTCTTGTGCATAAGGTCTATTCCCATTTTTCATCCTATGGATTTTGCAATCATAAACAGTAATGGAATTGTACTCGTAAAAATCAAAAACTATCAGGGAGAAATTTTCAATTGCTTTCTTAAGAACTTTCTGACGTTTCTTGCAGAAATGTGCTGTTGCCACCATGGGCATTCGGAAGGAGTTCACTAAGAGTGGAGGCTGCTGCGGAGGAGAGGAAGCCAGTGTCAAGGTCGCTGTGCGTAACCTGACGCTGTCAGTGAATGAAGGAGAAGTGATGGGTCTCCTGGGGCCCAATGGTGCTGGTAAAACCACCTCCATGAATGTCATTACTGCCGATACTAAAGCCAACAGGGGACAGGTGAGTTTTCTTAGGACCTTGGTCTAATTTAGGGTTGGGACGGTTTAACCGTGCTTCCTAATGTAGGCTTTTAACTTGCATCACTGTCGACACTGCCTGTGGTGCGTTAAAAAGAATGTATGCTGGCCACAAAGTTTGCTGTAGCGGCTACCCAGTAGTGGCATCACATAATAGTCACTAGGATTTATCTATCAGTGTGGTTATCAGAAAATTATTTAAAGATGTGTAATGGGACATCACCAAGAGTTTGACAGTACCCAAGAATGCAGAGCTGCCAACTCTCACCGATTCTACAGAAACTTCCCTGAAAATCAACCAATCTTTCCATGTTCTGATGAGCAAATTTGACAATCTCCCTGATTGTGGAAACTTTTTCCCCCATTAAATTGAATGTAATTCTAAATATCTCCCTGATTGTTGGACAAAACCTCCCTGATTGCAAGATGCAGATGTTGGCATCTCTGAGAGTGCATAAATGGTGGTAATGGTTGGAGTCACAGAAAGCGACAGGGTCAGAAACGACAACAGGACTGACTTGGCACTCGCCCTGTAAGCAGAGAGCGGCAGCCGCGGGCAAAGAATCCATGAAATTAAGCCCTGATCTTTCTGTCTCTCTTTTCCCCCTTCTCCGTCCTAGATCAAAATTGCAGGCTATGATATCACCTCTTCCCTGAGTGACGTGTACCAGGTTATGGGCTACTGCCCCCAACACGACCCGCTCTTTGAAAATATCACCATGCGCGAGCACATTGAGACCATCGGAATGGTCAAGGGCATACATCCAGACGACATCGATGCTGTAGCTCAACAGTGAGTACCTCATAGTAAGGCTTAGATATGATGAACGAACTATGAAGGCGCTGTTTGGTGGGGGTGTGTATAGAAATAGTTTACCCCAAACCAAACAGCGTATACCTATTGTATCCATCATATATCTTAACTCTTTCAGTGCCAAGGTTGTACATGTACGATCTATTTTATGTATTCTGAAAGCGCCATTATCGTACAATGTACAATCTTTTTTTATGTACTAAAAAAGTGTCGTCAATCATACATATACGACCCATAATATACATGTTATCGCGAGAGGGCATTATCACTCAGGAAATACTAGTGGCTTTGGGATGTACCAAGGCAACACAAATCAGCAAAATACATTTTGTTTGATGATAAAGACTTATTTATTATTATTTTGTATACAGAATTCTGAAGGAAAAGAATTTTAAAAAGCTGGGCACTTAAGGTTCAAAACACAAACAAATAGCGGGCACGGACAGAGTTAAGAAATGGGATAGTGTCCGTAAACTACTCCCTGTACCAAATTTTCCTAAAAAGTAGAATAGATTTAGCACAGGTGTCTTTTATTTCAATTTGGTTGGAGAAAATACAGCAGTAATAGTTTGGCCAACACTACAGTTACCAATGCTGTACCTCGCATTGATTCAAAGGAAGTAAACATACCACAAGATGCAGTTTTGTCAACGTTCTAATGCTTTACCTTGTATCTTAATTCAATTGTAAACAACTCCCTCACTGTACGTTATCTTGATTCAAAAAGAGGATGCTTAAGGTGCAGTTTGTCAAATTTTATTCAAAGAAGAGTGTAAAGCTTACCACTAGCAGTTCCTTGAAATTATTACCAGTGCTGTACCTTAACTTGATGCAAATAGTGTCAAGCTTTACCACTAGCAGTTCCTTGTAAGTATTACCAGTGCTGTACCTTAACTTGATTCAAATAGTGTCAAGCTTACCACTAGCAGTTCCTTGTAAGTATTACCAGTGCTGTACCTTAACTTGATGCAAATAGTGTCAAGCTTTACCACTAGCAGTTCCTTGTAAGTATTACCAGTGCTGTACCTTAACTTGATTCAAATAGTGTAAAGCTTACCACTAGCAGTTCCTTGTAAGTATTACCAGTGCTGTACCTTAACTTGATTCAAATAGTGTCAAGCTTACCACTAGCAGTTCCTTGTAAGTACTACCAGTGCTGTACCTTAACTTGATTCAAATAGTGTCAAGCTTACCACTAGCAGTTCCTTGTAAGTATTACCAGTGCTGTACCTTAACATGATTCAAATAGTGTCAAGCTTACCACTGGCAGTTCCTTGTAAGTATTACCTGTGCTGTACCTTAACTTGATTCAAATAGTGTAAAGCTTACCAATAGCAGTTCCTTGTAAGTACTACCAGTGCTGTACCTTAACTTGATTCAAATAGTGTCAAGCTTACCACTAGCAGTTCCTTGTAAGTATTACCAGTGCTGTACCTTAACATGATTCAAATAGTGTCAAGCTTACCACTGGCAGTTCCTTGTAAGTATTACCAGTGCTGTACCTTAACTTGATTCAAATAGTGTAAAGCTTACCACTAGCAGTTCCTTGTAAGTATTACCAGTGCTGTACCTTAACTTGATTCAAATAGTGTCAAGCTTACCACTAGCAGTTCCTTGTAAGTACTACCAGTGCTGTACCTTAACTTGATTCAAATAGTGTCAAGCTTACCACTAGCAGTTTCTTGTAAGTATTACCAGGGCTGTACCTTAACTTGATTCAAATAGTGTAAAGCTTACCACTAGCAGTTCCTTGTAAGTATTACCAGTGCTTACCTTAAGTTGATTCAAATAGTGTCAAGCTTACCAATAGCAGTTCCTTGTAAGTATTACCAGTGCTGTACCTTAACTTGATTCAAATAGTGTCAAGCTTACCACTAGCAGTTCCTTGTAAGTATTACCAGTGCTTACCTTAAGTTGATTCAAATAATGTCAAGCTTACCAATAGCAGTTCCTTGTAAGTATTACCAGTGCTGTACCTTAAGTTGATTCAAATAGTGTCAAGCTTACCACTAGCAGTTCCTTGTAAGTATTACCAGTGCTTACCTTAAGTTGATTCATATAGTGTCCGTAAACTACTCCCTGTACCAAATTTTCCTAAAAAGTAGAATAGATTTAGCACAGGTGTCTTTTATTTCAATTTGGTTGGAGAAAATACAGCAGTAATAGTTTGGCCAACACTACAGTTACCAATGCTGTACCTCGCATTGATTCAAAGGAAGTAAACATACCACAAGATGCAGTTTTGTCAACGTTCTAATGCTTTACCTTGTATCTTAATTCAATTGTAAACAACTCCCTCACTGTACGTTATCTTGATTCAAAAAGAGGATGTTTAAGGTGCAGTTTGTCAAATTTAATTCAAAGAAGAGTGTAAAGCTTACCACTAGCAGTTCCTTGTAAGTATTACCAGTGCTGTACCTTAACTTGATTCAAATAGTGTCAAGCTTTACCAATAGCAGTTCCTTGTAAGTACTACCAGTGCTGTACCTTAACTTGATTCAAATAGTGTCAAGCTTACCACTAGCAGTTCCTTGTAAGTATTACCAGGGCTGTACCTTAACTTGATTCAAATAGTGTCAAGCTTTACCACTAGCAGTTCCTTGTAAGTATTACCAGTGCTGTACCTTAACTTGATTCAAATAGTGTCAGCTTACCACTAGCAGTTCCTTGTAAGTATTACCAGGACTGTACCTTATATTGATTCAAAGAGTGTAGAGCTACCACTAGCAGGTCTCTACTAATATTACCAGTGCTGTGTTGATCTTGGCGTCCAAGTAGGGAAACAATTCAGACAGTTGCAGCGGTTTGTTTGCCAAACTCAAACCTGTTTTTTTCAAGTATTGACAAGTTTTGTCGGGCTGTACTTCATCTTGATTCAGAGATGAGAGTGATGAGCGTACCAGATTGCGAACCTCAGCAATGAATTTCATATCTTGAAAGCCATTGTTTCATTTTGTTCTCGTTATTTTCAAAGTTTCATGGAGGGTCTGGAGATCTCGGAGCATGCTGATAAGAAGTCTCAGGACTTGTCTGGAGGGACTAAGAGGAAGGTAGGGAGCTCGTCTTTATAGACTCTAGGAAACAGATTAGTTTGTACCGATGCAGGTGTGGCAGGAGATTGTCCCCCCCCCCCAGAGATTCTGTGTCCCCCTCCCCCCTTATACTGCTAATTGTGTCGAGATTTTATCTGATAGGGCTCTCTTTTTGACTAACTTCCTTCTGCCAGTGTTATTTTTTACCATATAGGGGACACACATACGCCAAGGGACAAATTCCCCTATGACTCAGGCATACAGCTACTCATTGGGTCAGCTGATTTTTCTCCTTTTTGCTTGAGTCTTTGCGTCATAGAAAACTAAAAAGCTCTGAACAGTTATACGCAGACCAACAAACAATATAAACAATTAACAGATGTTAATTTGGCCTTGGGCATAAAGAATATAATTTGTTTTCACTCATACACTGATGTGTATTAAGTACTGTATACTCAGTACTTTCCAGAGTTCTGTGAAATAAATCCACAGGCAAATCACTTGGGTGGGATTCGAACCCACAACCTTTGCATTGCTAGAGCAGATGTGTTACCACAAGACTACCGAGCTAGCCCGATGGCTAGATGCAATTTGAATCTTACGTTTAAGCAGCGGGTACCGCAACGATTTAATAGGTGTTAAATCATGTTTTTAAAAAATACAATGACACAAAATTGACTTTTTTATCGAAACTACTTTTATTCGAACTTAAAACTTGGCTTTGCCTGAGCCAGAACAATGAAACCATTGAGGGCGAGGGCAGGCTTGCAACAAAAGTTTCTTCCCGAGCAACTGTTTCCATTATGAGTAGGCTTGCCCACACTCACACTGGTACCCAGATAAATAATTACAAACCCCAAACACTGTCGCACAAATATCTATAATCTTTGTCCATTAAGTACACTTACAAATGGCTTATTAGCTGTATAGATCTTACGCACATGACGTCATTTAAGTAGGGCTCCCTCACCTGGAGGTCAAATTGATGTTGTTCAGTGGCCAATCTTGTGTGCCGTGCATACAAATCTGTGTGGTTCAATTGTTTGGTCATGGTTTTGCCTCTAACATGGTGGCTGGATGATGCCAATGCCTCAGGTCTATTGCACTGTCCAAATTATCAGAACCAAACTTTGTTCAACACAACAGTGCTTTATACTGCATTTTTAAGATTCAAAATACTAAAACTATTTTTGTGTTTTGTTTGTGAAAAAAAGAAATTTGGAGTTAACTTAGGGAGTAGTTATTCCTTTACAGAAATGTTAAAGTATTTTCTTTGGTGTTTTTTTTGACAGCTTTGTTTTGCCATGAGCATGCTGGGAACACCCAAGATTGTGTTTCTGGACGAGCCCTCCACCGGCATGGATCCAACCTCTAAGAGATACGTCTGGTGAGGAATCAGTCAGTCTTGAGTTTCGCTTTCTCAGAAGAAGTATCTTCTTCCAGATTGAATAGTTTGGGTGAATTTTTGAGAGAGAAAAATTATCGCTTTCCACGGAATATTAGTGAAATCTTAAACTTTCGATAACGAATATTACATACCACACACACAGATCCTTGTCATTTAATTGGGGGAACATGCATGAGCATTCATCCTTTTTTTTTGCCATGTACATTCTCTTGTGCCCTCCAAGCGTTAGTATTGGAGTCTAAACTAATTGTTCCTCGATGAGGCAAGGTCATGACCGCGGAGGAACAAGGTCGGTGTCTGCATGGGGCCGGCCTCGTTGTTCAGAAGGGGTTTGTAGAATATTCAGAGTGTGTGGTGGGCGAGTTTCCTTGTCTACTCTGTGGTTATTGTGACATATTTCAAATGACAGGGATCTGTTTATGTGTGAGTTATATAAAACAAATATTAAACGTGTTTGTTCGAACATTGTTGCAGAATGCTGTCACTCGGTAAAATATGGCTTTTCCATTTCACTCGGCTTTGCCTTGTGAAACGGAATAATCCAGATTCTACCTTGTGGTTATATTATGCAGCATTGCACTCAAATGCTTGCAATATTGTCTATTATAAGAAAACATATTTGCTTTTTAACCTTCAATGACACTATCGCTCACTTATCGGGTAACAGTTTTTAATTAAAAAGTTGGTACTCCGCAAAATTTTTTTTAATCTAAACAATTTCAAGTTCCACAAATATCAAACTGTTGCTCAACACGTAAGGCATGGTGTCTGAGTGTAATTTCTTTTATTTATGGTGTCACGCAGTGTTAATAATTTGGTTTCATCTGGCGTTAAAGACCATAATAACAGAAACCATGGTAATTTTTGTAGGAACACCATTATTGCAAGTTTCCGCAAGGACCGAGGAGCGGTCCTCACGACCCACTCTATGGAGGAGGCAGATGCAGTCTGCTCACGAGTTGGAATCATGGTCTCTGGGAAGTTGGTGTAAGTTGGATTTCATTTTTTTAAGGAAACAAAACTTTTGACTTGGCTTTTTGCACATTTGTGAAACAAGATGTTGTTGATGTTGTAAAGAATAAGTATATAAGTTCTGTCACTGAAGAAGGTCTGATACAAGTACAACGTTTTTGCAATCTTTGGTGTTACTGCTTCCCAAGCCGGCAGGCCATTTTTAGGAATTTTGTCATATGTCAAATCTCATCCTTTATAAGGGATTTCTGATGAATTGTGACATCTGGGAAGTTCCGGGTCTAGTAAACCTCCTGAATTGTGACATCTGGGAGGTTCCAGGTCTTGTAAACCTCCTGAATTGTGACATCTGGGAGGTTCCGGGTCTAGTAAACCTCCTGAATTGTGACATCTGGGAGGTTCCGGGTCTAGTAAACCTCCTGAATTGTGACATCAGGGAGGTTCCGGGTCTAGTAAACCTCCTGAATTGTGACATCTGGGAGGTTCCAGGTCTTGTAAACCTCCTGAATTGTGACATCTGGGAGGTTCCGGGTCTAGTAAACCTCCTGAATTGTGACATCTGGGAGGTTCCGGGTCTAGTAAACCTCCTGAATTGTGACATCTGGGAGGTTCCGGGTCTAGTAAACCTCCTGAATTGTGACATCAGGGAGGTTCCGGGTCTAGTAAACCTCCTGAATTGTGACATCTGGGAGGTTCTGGGTCTAGAATATGCGGGAAACCAGACCCACAAGCCATTTTCAGGAATTTTCACTCATCAAATCTCATCCTTGGTAAGAGTGCTTGAGCCAGTTGCAGCTGGTTTCTACGGCGGCGTATTGAATGTTACTGACACTCCAGGTTTGTATATCATCAATCTTTACAGATGTCTAGGAACCACCCAGCACCTGAAGAGTAAGTACGGCGGTGGATACATCCTAGAAGTGAAGCTCAACCCAGGCCAGGCCTACTACTCCATGGACCATGCCAGTGGGCAGGCAGCCCAGCTTCTTAACCAACACCTCTCAGCCCTGGACCAGACCATTCGGCAGGTTTTCCCTGCAGTGGAGTTGACGGAGACCTTCGGGGAGCGTGTGACTTACCGCATCCCCAAGGATGGTGTGACTTCATTGTCGGAAGTCTTCAAGGCGATGGAAGAGGGTATGACGATAGCATGATATGATGTGATATTTTCTGCAACAAGGAAACTTTTCCCTAAAAAAATATGTGCCTCAGAAATCTAATTCGCCCCATTGTGCCCCTCTAATCTTACCCCAAATATTGCTCTCTTGGTGTGGAATATATATTTGCCCAGTCCAGCTATCGAAATACCTTCCTTTTAGAATGTCATAACACCAATATGACTGATTTGATTTGACCTGAAATGGATTGTTAATATTTGACCATGGTCAACAGCTGAATTGAGGGTAGATTACCAGCACATTAGCCCAGAGGTCACAAGTTCTATCCCTGTTCTAGCCAAATTTTTCTGTTTCTCCCCAATATTTAATTAAGAATTACCCAGTTAGTTTCCATTATTAAAATGTATAGACTTTGGGTCTAAGAGATATGAGATAAGCACAGTAACAATTCAAACATAAAACAATAGTGGTCACATGGTGATAAAAAAAAAAGAATAAAAAATATTGCACAAAAATATTTATCTCTTTAAAAGTCTTGGTTTAAATAAAATCGTCACACTTATTTTCAGGCAAAGAGAAACTCCATGTAGAAGAATACAGCTTCAGTCAAGCTACTCTAGAACAGGTAATGGTTTCTCCTGTACTTCTTGGTATGTCTTTCATAGTGGCATGTCGTGGCCGAGCGGTCAATCCTACCGTAGCTCTGGTGTTTCTGATCAACAGAGTTTGGGTTCAGGTCCCAGTCTTGACACTCATGTCCTTAAAACGAGACACTTGACCGTTACCACTTCCTCCTTCGCACGGGACTTAGAGCTGCACTCTCTAGGTCAGGCAGGCCAAGCTGCGCAGGCTGACAGGGCGAGCCCATCTGTGTTTGCTCTTGGGCAACGGCATTGGACAAGGCTTTAATTCTCAGTGTAGTAACTTCTTTGAGGTGGAACACATGGGTACAGATAGATGGGCTTCTGTGAAAAGCTGGCCTTGCAGGGAGACATCCAGTGGTGTAACCAGATATTTGCATTTTGAGGGAAGTGGGGAGGCAAAGAGATTGAGCGGTGTGTCTTTGATATAGTCAAACCACTCATTTCTGTAATTTTTCGATGCCACTTGGGGAAGGGGCAAGAGGGGGTATGGAAAGGTTCTGAGCGGCGGGGAAAGTCATTCTTACCCATTTTGAGCGCCAAGTTCTTCATACTGATTTTCCTGTTGTCTTTTGACACGCAAACAGGTGTTCATCGAGTTTGCTAAGCAGCAGCGTGAAGAAGATGAGACTCGTGATGGTGCTGAACCGAGTTCACGTCCAGGGAGTGGAAACAACCGGATCAATGCAAGCACAGGAGAGATAGTCTAGACAGCTTACTTCATTCAGACACAAAGTGGCAAAGTGTCGCAATCGATGGGACATCTTTGTGTTTACTCAACCAAGACCTGTAATTTGGGGGTGGGGGGGGAAGGGGAAAGCTTAAATTTAGGGGTAGCAAACATTAATTTGTTAAGTGTAATTTTGTCTTGCTGGAAAAGCGTTGACTTGCCACAATGACAGACTTAGACCAGATATTATTGAGATGGGTTAAGGCGAACATAATTGGATTTGTGTGGGTGCAATGGTGTTGGGGAAAAAAGTGAGTAGGCAAACTGAAAGAAAGAAAAGGACCCAAAAAAGGACTCTCAACACCGACAGCTGGCACAACGGCAGGTGGAAACCCAAGAGCAGTAGTGGTCAGATTGATAAGGGGAATTAAATGTTGAATCATAAAATTCAAGCACACAAGTTTTTAAGGAGAAGAATGATTTATTTAAATTTTGGGGGTTTGAACAAAGACAAATTGACTGGAGCGGGACTTGAACCAACGACCTCCGGATTAACGTACTGGTGCTCTACCAACTGAGCTATCCAGCCCTATGTTGGCGGTCTCCCTATTAGTCAATATCTTTGTTCGGGGTGCCATTAGACATCACACTGGCAAAACACTGAAAGTAGTTCAAAGGTACAATCCACAAAATAGAACTTTGATTGAGAAAAAAATAATAGTTTACAAGTATACAAAATTGTATAAAGTACCAAGCCAAGTGAGTGGCACGGAGGAACAGGTGACCAGAGCAGCAACCTCTGCAATGCTGTCCTACCTCAACAATTTCTCAACAAATACCCCGCCCTCAGATTAAAGGTTTTTTTTAACGGCGCTTGATGTAAAAAAAAACCTGATGTATCAGATCTGGGTTTTAACACAACCAACCAGTAAAAGTACGGTAATACAAAATGTTTGTACGTTGATGAATGTTTGGCTGGGGACACACAAGGTGGCTGAGTTCAAATTAAAGTTTTTTTCTCAGGACATTTTATAATTTAACCAAAGAAAGCTTTCAGATTAAAATATATATGTGTTTGTACAAATATATTTAAAATTAGTAGGGGAGATGGCCTTAGTTTTCGATCAAAACCGGATTTTCGTCAGATGGCAACTAGTAGCATATAAAACCAGTAGTGGGAATGACCCTAGCTTTCGATCCAAACCAGACGTTCGTCAGAGGCATAGACAAGCACAAACAAAAACATAGCAAAAAGAGGGAGCAAAGAATTATGGGTAGGCATCCAGAAAAAAGCAGGAAAGTTATAGCCAGTCAAAGTTAATAATTCACAAACAAGTAACGGGTAAAGTAGTGAGGACAAAAGGATGGTCAATGTGAGAAAGTGAAAGGGTGGATTACTGGACCATGAAGGTGGTAACTGCATTCTGGGTAATGCGGAAAGCATAACAGGACAGGATTAGAGGGCAATCTGCATCAGGGATAATGCAGCTAACTGAGCTAGCAGGGGAGATGACCTTAGCTTTCGATCCAGACCGGACCTTCATCGAAGGCATAAATAAATATATATATATATTTATTATTTTTTAAGTCATTGACTCTTTTCTACAGGATTGGTTTTTCACTTTTTGGATGCTACTTATTAATAAGTATGGTGAGTTACGATTGTACTCTGAGTATAACATTACGGTATTTACTGGTTAGTGTAAAATCCTGTTAAGTTCTTATCTCAGTTCAGCCGTTACTGGCTGGGTTAGCATTCATAACAAGCCTAGAATGAACTAGGTTCTACTTTGACAGGATTTTGACCATACCTTTCTGTGTGTGTGTGGTGACACGCTGCTTAATGACTACTTGCTTGAAAAAAGTACTATTTCTGATATCTGAATGTTGGGAGGTCTGCTGTTGCCATGCATTATAAGCTTGAAACTAACACGAACTCTAGGATCAGTGACTGCAATCAAGGCATACATAGACTCATAGCTGACGTCCCAAACTTTATTTTGGTCACAGATTTAACAAAAGTCATGTGGTGTGTCGTAACCAATACAAATGCGCCATAAATAAATAGGGCTGTTTAATCGGCAACTGTCATACATGGTCAGAAAACTGGGCTGATGTCAGCAGCCCTGAACTATGCTGGGATAAAAAACTATGTATTGTACTGCTATCAGCCATTACAGGACAAAAATAAATCTGTCGTTTGTTTCACCAATGATCAAAAACCAGAAATTAAAAAATTCTAGTTTGTGTGCATTTCAAACGTCTTGGGGTATTTTGTTACATAAAGTAGGAATTAATTTGGTATCAACCCAGCACGGGTAGTTACTTAGGGTGTCATGGCCGCGCGGTGTAGAGCATCAAATTCAAGTTTTGGTGGGTTAAGTCATCGGGTTGTGGGTTCGAATCCTGGTTATGACTCTTGTGTCCTTGAGCAAGATGCTTTACTACAGCTGCTTCTCTTCACCCAATGGGTACCTTTGAGGGTAGAGGTTGATATTGTGTATGAAAAAGCCTTCGGAGCACTACGGCTGCTCGAGGCTGTATACTCCCCAGGGAGCTGAGAAAGATTACAGGAATGCTTTTGGCCCAATGACCAGGGCACTAATGTAAAGTGCATTGATACATTATTGTAAAATGCGCTATATAAGAACTTGTTATTATTATTATTATTCATTTTTATTATTTCTATTATTGTGATTATTATTATTATTAATATTATTTGCGAGCGGTTTTATGGTCAAAGTATATTTATAATTAACATACAGTACTGGGCTTTCTGCATATATATATTTTTAGTTATTTGAGTACAAAAATTATTTGTTATCCCATATTTGATTTGAAACTATCCTTTCTTATTTTCCTATACAAATTTAACAAATATTTACAAACAGCTCTGTATTTTCTTTTAAATTACTTAATTACTTAGCAATTTGATTTTGTTTGTGCATATATTATATTTGATTTTAGATTATCCTTTTTGGTTTGCTATATAAATTTGATATATATTTACAAACTGCTCTGATTATGTAATGATTTAGTGATTTGATTTTTTTAAAATGTTTTGAATACGAGTTTTGATGTGAAATTATTAATAATTTTTCCCATACAAATTTAATGTATTTTTAGTTGTTATAAAGGTTTATTAAGCATATGATCTTGGGTTGATGATGTTCATTTCATTTCCCCAAAAATGTTCTGTATATTTTGAATTCATTCTCACAAAGTCATATTTTTCAAGTACTGAAAAGGAAGTTAAGGTGTCACAAAATTATCAAATAGTTCTTTATATTTTATGTGATAGATTAACAAATAAAATATAGTTTAAAGAGAGGCTTCAAGGTCAAAATGAGTTTTGTGATTTACTCGTTGTCCAATTTATAGAGTCCTCATGAAAGTAGAGGGAAACTTACAAGTTTCTAACCACACTTTAAAATGGTATAAAATGTCATTTTATTTGACACTCTTTCAGAGTGAAATTTGAAACATGACACCACTGGACATCAAAAAACAAATGGGGTCTGTGCATCCCAAAGAGGGCCAGGCAAAAAGGTTAAATCCAATTCGAAATTCAGGAATCAACTAAAAAAAAACTCTCTGTACAAAAATGTACAGATCATATATTTGCAATGTGACGACATATCAAACAATTTTTTGATTTTGACAAAGGTTACACTTGAAGGGTATTAGACACAGTGGCATTTTACACAACTTTAACCTGAGGTTAGAGGCTTGGAGTTGTAAGATTTCCATAAGGACTCTATGTAATGGAAAATGAGCGAAACACAAAATTGAGTTTGATCTTGGATTCTCTCTACACTACTAGTCATGCACTACTGCCATGCTTTGTCTGCAATGGTAGTACGCTGCAATGCTGTAGCACAGCGATTGATTAACTAATTTAAAGATGTGAAATGAACAAACTTTTGTGTCAATTGTCGCTTTTAAATAAAAGTACAGCAGTGGTGTTTATCAACAAGTATTGATTAGTTTTAATCCGAAAATTTAGTGACAATCAAGTTTATACCAGTACCAATCCTCCAGAGAAATGTGTCCATCTGAAATATTTTGTCAAAGTGGGTCGGGGGGGGGGGGGGGACAGCATTAAACCAATTGAATTTAATTGAAATGAAATGGTTTATATAAAAAAAACATTATTGCAGCTAGGGGCTAGATGAAGATAATTTTTGCAGATTTAAATATGTTCTAAAATAAGGTTTTTAAAATCATGGGAAAGAACTAAATAAATATTTTAAAAATAGAAACGTAAAATGACTATGCTACAAATGCATAAAATAAAATAGAATGATTATGAAAATATGTGTGAATCAAATGATTATTCGGAAAAAAAGATATCACGAAAATGCTCTAACTAAAAAAAAATTGAAATTTGTAATTAAATAAACAAACAGTTGTTATATCTATTCTTAAATATGTGAGATATAATTTTTTTTGAAGAGGTGCTGCTATGAGATGAACCAGTCGGTTTGATCTCAAAGATATGACTAGTTAGTTTAGCACATGTAACTATTAAAGCATGTTGTACATTTGTTTTCTCTTTCTTTGTCTGTCTCTGTAAATTTGTTGATAAATTATTGTGTCTACTTCATTCGCTTACCAAAGCTGCACTACTAGGCCTATTGGATATTTCTTAGCCGTTGGACAACTTCGCTAAAAGTTTAACAACCAAAGAGGGTGCCCTCTCTGGGCCTACCCGTCATGCTATGCGGCAACCTGCCATGTTAGTTAGGCCTACTTTTCTAGTGACAGTAAGCTATATCAAACAGAGGTGTTTTTAACATCCTCTCATTCTTGAGATTTTCTAATAAACCACAACTTGCTAAGTGTAACCGTTATTGTCGGTATTACTATTATTTACTATGAAGTTGGGTTTTTGTGGAGGAGCTAAGTACACTTGATAAAGCCGTATCGTGGGGTATACCGGCTGTTGGCTGTCCTTTAATACCCCTAATTATCTCGATAGTGGGATCCATAATGAGATAGTACTATAAGAAACTTCAGTGAACATTAGGCCGTGTCCGAAACGGCAACTTCGGCTACAGCTACAGCTAGATCAGCCCGTCTGCCAGTGTTGAAGAATAGGCAGACGCTCGCGATCTGGCCGTAGCTGTAGCCGAAGTCGCCGTTTCGGACACGGCCCAATGCTCGGGCTAGTTCAAGACAAGCGCCCCGCACTTGCACATTTGCTGCACATGCGTAGTGAGTACCCAGAACGCATTGCAAAATAATAACAAACATTGAGCTGTCGTCTGCATATACGACGTACGACGTGTTGTGCGTCTTCAAATTGAAATGTAAGCTCGATCTGGTAAGTATGGATTTTTATTTTCAGTTTTTTTAATACATTGTAATCTAAGGAAAGGGTTGATAGGTCATTTGACGTGTATCATCTGTCATCCCTCCCGTCTCCACACAAAGCAGAGAGAGACAGACAGAGCGTCTGACGTTGACAGGTTCTAAGGGAGGTAGACATGTCAATACGTGGTAGTACGTAGTCGTTGCTGCTTAGTGGTGTTTACTGCAGTCCTGCACACAATTGTCACAAGTTTCTTTGAAAAATAGTTCTATGTCTCTGGCTGCTTGTTGTGCCACAAACAAACTCACAGTCCCTCGAATCGTAGACAGTCCAGATTATAGATCGAGCGAGGTGATACTGCTATAAACAGAGTGACAGTGATGATTGTGTGTATATTGTGTAACTCTAGTCTTGACTGGTTTAGTCCCAACCCTGTAGGCTGTGCAAACTCGGTCAGTGTTGTGGACCAGTTCCACATCAAGTTCAACCACCACAACAAGCCCATCGCTACGAAATGAAATGCCAAATGGCACACAATACAAGACATTCTGACTAAACACAGTCATCATTCACATAATTTAAATAGTCGCTATATCCATTATGCCATCAGCAGGTGAGAGTGATGGATAAGTCTAATCTATGGGAGTTCCTGTGAAACAATGGATTTATGGCAAGGCCTTTAACAACTAGGCTAAACATTACAAAAAACACTGTCAACTTTTGATATTGTACCTGGCAGTAAACAAAACTAGTAAACCATTTCAATTTTAATTCAACTCTAAACATTTATTTTCACTAAACAAAGCAAAAGCAACCTGACGAATTAAGTTGAAACAAGAAAGCAAATCATGGCTTTAAACTCAAATTTAGGACAGTGGATTTTACCTGGCACATCTAAAGCCACCTATGTATTTCAAAAATTCCCATTGATAAGAATTTGAAAGGTGCATGGCTCTGTCACTCTGGATCCTCCCATAAAATGTTACCCCTTCTAGTGCCATACTGTTTCAATCCCAAACATGCATCCCACTTTTCTATCACTCTGGATCCTCCCATAAAATCTCACCCCTTCTAGTGCCAGACTGTACCAGTTCCAATTGCACCCCATTTTTCTATCATTTAGATCCTCCCATAAAATGTTACCCCTTCTAGTGCCTGACTGTACCAATTCCAATTGCACTCCACTTTGCTGTCACTCTGGATCATCCCATAAAATGTTACCCCTTCTAGTGCTACATGTATACTGTTTCAATCCCAAACATGCATCCCACTTTTCTGTCACTCTGGATCCTCCCATAAAATGTTACCCTTATTAGTGCCATACTGTTTCAATCCCAAACATGCATCCCACTTTTCTATCACTCTGGATCCTCCCATAAAATCTCACCCCTTCTAGTGCCAGACTGTACCAATTCCAATTGCATCCCACTTTTCTGTCACTCTGGATCCTCCCATAAAATGTTACCCCTTCTAGTGCCAGACTGTACCAATTCCAATTGCACCCTAGACTTGATTTCAAGTCTGAGATCGCAGTTATTCCTCTGCATCAGCCACGAAAAACGCCCCCACAGATTAGCTATCGCGCGCCCAAACTTGCAATCTCAGACTTGACCCCCTTGCGTTTATGTATATTCATGTATTCAATGATAAATGTAAACAATCAAGCGTACGCCAGGGAGCTGGCCAATCAGGAGACGGCAAAAACAATACTGGCAGCGTCTATTACTAACAGGCTGAACTCGCTTAAAATTACTGCTTTATATTCATTCGATATTAAATTTGTATAGTCCTTGGTACGTAAACAGTTTTTAAAATACATAGATAAGTTTAGTGAGAGATCTTAATGTAGTAAAAAACACATAACAAAATACATGATTCCTACTCCGCGATAACAGTTGCACCCTACAGTTTAAATGGAAGAGCTCACAACCTATCTCGTAGATGGTTTTGTTTGAATATTCATGTTATCGAAGGTTTTTGCAATTCCGACCAATCAGATTGTTCCGTCCACTTTTGGACAAATTCGCCATAGGGTGTGTACAAACCGTTGAACAATGGTCCCAAGTCTGTGATCGTAGGCTAATAGCGGAGGTTAATCTACAAGAGGGCGCTATTTCAGGGAATAATGTATTGGCTATCGGGTAGAGTAAAAGCCACGATCGCAGACTTGGAACCAAGTCTAATTGCACCCCTTTTTTCTATCACTCTGGATCCTCCCATAAAATGTTACCCCTTCTAGTGCCTGACTGTACCAATTCCAATTGCACCCCACTTTTGTGTCACTCTGGATCCTCCCATAAATTGTTACCCCTTCTAGTGCCTGACTGTGCCAATTCCAATTGCACCCCACTTTTGTGTCACTCTGGATCCTCCCATAAATTGTTACCCCTTCTAGTGCCTGACTGTACCAATTCCAATTGCATCCCACTTTGCTGTCACTCTGGACCCTCCCAAAAAATGTTACCCCTTCTAGTGCCTGGCTGTAACAATTCCAATTGCACCCCACTTTTCTGTAACTCTGGATCCTCCCATAAAATGTTACCCCTTCTAGTGCCATACTGTTTCAATCCCAAACATGCATCCCACTTTTCTGTCACTCTGGATCCTCCCATAAAATGTTACCCCTTCTAGTGCCTGACTTTATCAATTCTAATTGCACCCCACGTTCTGTCACTCTGGATCCTCCCATAAAATGTTACCCCTTCTAGTGCCTGGCTGTATCAATTCCAATTGCACCCCACTTTTCTGTTACTCTGGATCCTCCCATAAATTATTACCCCTTCTAGTGCCTGACTGTACCAATTCCAATTGCCCCCCACTTTGCTGTCACTCTGGATCCTCCCACAAATTGTTAACCCCTTCTAGTGCCTGACTGTATCAATTCCAATTGCACCCCACTTTTCTGTCACTCTGGATCCTCCCATAAAATGTTACCCCTTCTAGTGCCTGACTGTACCAATTCCAACTGCACCCCACTATTCTGTCACTCTGGATCCTCCCATAAAATGTTACCCCTTCTAGTGCCTGAGTGTACCAAGTCCAATTGCACCCCACTTTTCTGTCACTCTGGATCCTCCCTTAAAATCTTACCCCTTCTTGTGCTTGACTGTACCAATTCCAATTCGTCGCTCGTACCACGAACTGACCTAACTGACTAAAATCACTTATTTTTGCAAATATATTTTTTTCCAAATTATTGACATACTCATTTCTGTCAATATTTTCAGTAAGTTTCAGTGCCTAATACGTACATTGTACGTAATAGTTTCGTAGTTACACTAATTAGTAAAAACCACGTATCACTAGACTTGCCATTTTGTCTTTTCACAAAGTGACCTAACTAGATTCGCCACTTTACCAATAGTAAACTATGCGCTACAGCGCGCGCAGTTCGTGCGCGGGTGAGAATTTGCGTACCACAAAGTGACCTAACTGGGAAGCGTAGTATTTTTACAAAGTGACCTATCTCGTTAGGTCTCTATTACGCATTGGTTGGTACACAGCGCTCTGCGGGCAAAACTCTTATTTTCATTTTCACAAAGTGACCTATCTGTTTAGGAATTAATTACTCATTAAAATAGTTTTAGGGATGAAAACACATTGATAGTTCTGTATGAATTCAGCTTTATTTTCCTCATATAAAAAAAAAAATAAAAATAGTAAGCAGACTCCGAAACAGCAGTTTGAAAAGTAGTGCAACTTCAATCGTGATTTTCTCCGAACACGTTTTTTTTTACTGTGTACGAGTTACGTCACTTCGTGGTACGGGCGACGAATTGCACCCCACTTTGATGTGACTCTGGATCCTCCCCCGACATGTTACCCCTTCTATTGCCTTACTGTATAATTTGCAATTTTGCATCCCACTTTGCTGTCACTCTGGATCCTCCCCCAACATGTTACCCCTTCTAGTGCCATTCTGTAGATACAATTTATCGAAAGCAGGACATGCCTGATGTGGTTGTGAAGATTCATCACAGCCCAAAGACTGTTACAAATTGTTGCCTGTCTTGCATCCAATTTGTTGTCAGTCTTGGTTTTCCCCCAACCCCTTCTTGTGCCATACTGTATGAATCCCGAACATTAATCCAACTTTGTTGTTACACTGGATCCTCCTCCAACATGTAACCCCTTCTAGTGCCATACTGTAGACAAAGTTTCTGAAAGCAGAATACGCTCGTTGTGGTTTTGAAGATACATCACAGTCGTAAGACTGTTATAAAAAATGTTGATCCTTGGCTGGAGTAATTGTATGCATACATCTTCTTTGGGTTTTTATTGCAGTACATTCAAGATGATCTGACAATTAATCACATCCTTTCTAATGAGAGATGCACAAACTCAGCTGAAGAGATCACCTGGCTTCCATCTTAACCATGATTTCAAAGTTCTACAACAGAATCTCTCTGCATCAAGCGACCTCAATTCTGCATCTTAAAGAATTCTGGAATATTGAGGTAAAATTGTTTTGTTAATAATAAACATTGTAAAAGGGCCTGTTTACACCAAACTTATAGGATCAATCCCAATCATGCACCCCACTTTGATGTCACTCTGGATCCTCCCCCAACATGTTACCCCTTTTGGATTGCCAAACTGTTTTATTCCCAAACATGCATCCTTTTTTACTGTCACTCTGGATCCTCCCCCTACATGTTAACCCTTCTTTAGCCTTGTACTGTATCATTTCGAATTGAACCCCTCTTTTCTGTCATTCTGGATCCTCCCATAAAATCTTACCCTTTCTAGTGCCATACTGTTTCAATCACAAACATGCATCCCACTTTGCTGTCCCTCTGGACCCTCCCCAAACATATTACCCCTGCCGGATTGCCTTACTTCTTTATGCCAAACATGCACCCCACTTTTCTGTCACTCTGTATCCTCCCATAAAATCTTACCCCTTTTAGTGCCTGACTGTACCAATTCCAATTGCATCCCACTTTGCTGTTACTCTGGATCCTCCCATAAAATTTTACCCCTTCTAGTGCCTGACTGTACCAATTCCAATTGCATCCCACTTTTCTGTCACTCTGGATCCTCCCATAAAATGTTACCCGTTCTAGTGCCTGACTGTACCAATTCCAATTGCATCCCACTTTTCTGTCACTCTGGATCCTCCCATAAAATGTTACCCCTTCTAGTGCCTGACTGTACCAATTCCAATTGCCCCCCACTTTGCTGTCACTCTGGATCCTCCCATAAAATGTTACCCCTTCTAGTGCCTGACTGTACAAATTCCAATTGCACCCCATTTTGCTGTCACTGTGGATCCTCCCATAAAATGTTACCCCTTCTAGTGCCATACTGTTTCAATCCCAAACATGCATCCCACTTTTCTGTCACTCTGGATCCTCCCATAAAATGTTACCCCTTCTAGTGCCTGACTGTATCAATTCCAATTGCAACCCACGTTCTGTCACTCTGGATCCTCCCATAAATTGTTACCCCTTCTAGTGCCTGGCTGTATCAATTCCAATTGCACCCCACTTTTCTGTAACTCTGGATCCTCCCATAAAATGTTACCCCTTCTAGTGCCATACTGTTTCAATCCCAAACATGCATCCCACTTTTCTGTCACTCTGGATCCTCCCATAAAATGTTACCCGTTCTAGTGCCTGACTGTATCAATTCCAATTGCACCCCACGTTCTGTCACTCTGGATCCTCCCATAAAATGTTACCCCTTCTAGTGCCTGGCTGTATCAATTCCAATTGCACCCCACTTTTCTGTCACTCTGGACCCTCCCATAAATTATTAATCCTTCCAGTGCCTGACTGTACCAATTCCAATTGCCCCCCACTTTGCTGTCACTCTAGATCCTCCCACAAATTGTTAACCCCTTCTAGTGCCTGACTGTATCAATTCCAATTGCACCCCACTTTTCTGTCACTCTGGATCCTCCCATAAAATGTTACCCCTTCTAGTGCCTGACTGTACCAATTCCAACTGCACCCCACTATTCTGTCACTCTGGATCCTCCCATAAAATGTTACCCCTTCTAGTGCCTGAGTGTACCAAGTCCAATTGCACCCCACTTTTCTGTCACTCTGGATCCTCCCTTAAAATCTTACCCCTTCTTGTGCTTGACTGTACCAATTCCAATTCGTCGCTCGTACCACGAACTGACCTAACTGACTAAAATCACTTATTTTTGCAAATATTTTTTTTTCCAAATTATTGACATACTCATTTCTGTCAATATTTTCAGTAAGTTTCAGTGCCTAATACGTACATTGTACGTAATAGTTTCGTAGTTACACAAATTAGTTAAAACCACGTATCACTAGACTTGCCATTTTGTCTTTTCACAAAGTGACCTAACTAGATTCGCCACTTTACCAATGGTAAACTATGCGCTACAGCGCGCGCAGTTCGGGCGCGTGTGAGAATTTGCGTACCACAAAGTGACCTAACTGGGAAGCGTAGTATTTTTACAAAGTGACCTATCTCGTTAGGTCTCTATTACGCATTGGTTGGTACACAGCGCTCTGCGGTCAAAACTCGAATTTTAATTTTCACAAAGTGACCTATCTGTTTAGGAATTAATTACTCATTAAAATAGTTTTAGGGATAAAAACACATTGTTAGTTCTGTATGAATAAAGAATTCAGCTTTATTTTCGTCATATAAAAAAAAAAAAAAAAAATAGTAAGCAGACTCCGAAACAGCAGTTTGAAAAGTAGTGCAACTTCAATCGTGATTTTCTCCGAACACGTTTTTTTTTACTGTGTACGAGTTACGTCACTTCGTGGTACGGGCGACGAATTGCACCCCACTTTGATGTGACTCTGGATCCTCCCCCGACATGTTACCCCTTCTATTGCCTTACTGTATAATTTGCAATTTTGCATCCCACTTTGCTGTCACTCTGGATCCTCCCCCAACATGTTACCCCTTCTAGTGCCATTCTGTAGATACAATTTATCGAAAGCAGGACATGCCTGATGTGGTTGTGAAGATTCATCACAGCCCAAAGACTGTTACAAATTGTTGCCTGTCTTGCATCCAATTTGTTGTCAGTCTTGATTTTCCCCCAACCCCTTCTTGTGCCATACTGTATGAATCCCGAACATTAATCCAACTTTGTTGTTACACTGGATCCTCCTCCAACATGTAACCCCTTCTAGTGCCATACTGTAGACAAAGTTTCTGAAAGCAGAATACGCTCGTTGTGGTTTTGAAGATACATCACAGTCGTAAGACTGTTATAAAAAATGTTGATCCTTGGCTGGAGTAATTGTATGCATACATCTTCTTTGGGTTTTTATTGCAGTACATTCAAGATGATCTGACAATTAATCACATCCTTTCTAATGAGAGATGCACAAACTCAGCTGAAGAGATCACCTGGCTTCCATCTTAACCATGATTTCAAAGTTCTACATCAGAATCTCTCTGCATCAAGCGACCTCAATTCTGCATCTTAAAGAATTCTGGAATATTGAGGTAAAATTGTTTTGTTAATAATAAACATTGTAAAAGGGCCTGTTTACACCAAACTTATAGGATCAATCCCAATCATGCACCCCACTTTGATGTCACTCTGGATCCTCCCCCAACATGTTACCCCTTTTGGATTGCCAAACTGTTTTATTCCCAAACATGCATCCTTTTTTACTGTCACTCTGGATCCTCCCCCTACATGTTAACCCTTCTTTAGCCTTGTACTGTATCATTTCGAATTGAACCCCTCTTTTCTGTCATTCTGGATCCTCCCATAAAATCTTACCCTTTCTAGTGCCATACTGTTTCAATCACAAACATGCATCCCACTTTGCTGTCCCTCTGGACCCTCCCCAAACATATTACCCCTGCCGGATTGCCTTACTTCTTTATGCCAAACATGCACCCCACTTTTCTGTCACTCTGTATCCTCCCATAAAATCTTACCCCTTTTAGTGCCTGACTGTACCAATTCCAATTGCATCCCACTTTGCTGTTACTCTGGATCCTCCCATAAAATTTTACCCCTTCTAGTGCCTGACTGTACCAATTCCAATTGCATCCCACTTTTCTGTCACTCTGGATCCTCCCATAAAATGTTACCCCTTCTAGTGCCTGGCTGTATCAATTCCAATTGCACCCCACTTTTCTGTTACTCTGGATCCTCCCATAAATTATTACCCCTTCTAGTGCCTGACTGTACCAATTCCAATTGCCCCCCACTTTGCTGTCACTCTGGATCCTCCCACAAATTGATAACCCCTTCTAGTGCCTGACTGTATCAATTCCAATTGTACCCCACTTTTCTGTCACTCTGGATCCTCCCATAAAATGTTACCCCTTCTAGTGCCTGACTGTACCAATTCCAACTGCACCCCACTATTCTGTCACTCTGGATCCTCCCATAAAATGTTACCCCTTCTAGTGCCTGACTGTATCAATTCCAATTGCACCCCACGTTCTGTCACTCTGGATCCTCCCATAAATTGTTACCCCTTCTAGTGCCTGGCTGTATCAATTCCAATTGCACCCCACTTTTCTGTAACTCTGGATCCTCCCATAAAATATTACCCCTTCTAGTGCCATACTGTTTCAATCCCAAACATGCATCCCACTTTTCTGTCACTCTGGATCCTCCCATAAAATGTTACCCCTTCTAGTGCCTGACTGTATCAATTCCAATTGCACCCCACGTTCTGTCACTGTGGATCCTCCCATAAAATGTTACCCCTTCTAGTGCCTGGCTGTATCAATTCCAATTGCACCCCACTTTTCTGTCACTCTGGATCCTCCCATAAATTATTAATCCTTCCAGTGCTTGACTGTACCAATTCCAATTGCCCCCCACTTTGCTGTCACTCTAGATCCTCCCACAAATTGTTAACCCCTTCTAGTGCCTGACTGTATCAATTCCAATTGCACCCCACTTTTCTGTCACTCTGGATCCTCCCATAAAATGTTACCCCTTCTAGTGCCTGACTGTACCAATTCCAACTGCACCCCACTATTCTGTCACTCTGGATCCTCCCATTAAATGTTACCCCTTCTAGTGCCTGAGTGTACCAAGTCCAATTGCACCCCACTTTTCTGTCACTCTGGATCCTCCCTTAAAATCTTACCCCTTCTTGTGCTTGACTGTACCAATTCCAATTCGTCGCTCGTACCACGAACTGACCTAACTGACTAAAATCACTTATTTTTGCAAATATTTTTTTTTTCCAAATTATTGACATACTCATTTCTGTCAATATTTTCAGTAAGTTTCAGTGCCTAATACATGTACATTGTACGTAATAGTTTCGTAGTTACACTAATTAGTAAAAACCACGTATCACTAGACTTGCCATTTTGTCTTTTCACAAAGTGACCTAACTAGATTCGCCACTTTACCAAAAGTAAACTATGCGCTACAGCGCGCGCAGTTCGTGCGCGGGTGAGAATTTGCGTACCACAAAGTGACCTAACTGGGAAGCGTAGTATTTTTACAAAGTGACCTATCTCGTTAGGTCTCTATTACGCATTGGTTGGTACACAGCGCTCTGCGGTCAAAATTCGAATTTTAATTTTCACAAAGTGACCTATCTGTTTAGGAATTAATTACTCATTAAAATAGTTTTAGGGATAAAAACACATTGTTAGTTCTGTATGAATAAAGAATTCAGCTTTATTTTCGTCATATAAAAAAAATAAATAAATAGTAAGCAGACTCCGAAACAGCAGTTTGAAAAGTAGTGCAACTTCAATCGTGATTTTCTCCGAACACGTTTTTTTTACTGTGTACGAGTTACGTCACTTCGTGGTACGGGCGACGAATTGCACCCCACTTTGATGTCACTCTGGATCCTCCCCCGACATGTTACCCCTTCTATTGCCTTACTGTATAATTTGCAATTTTGCATCCCACTTTGCTGTCACTCTGGATCCTCCCCCAACATGTTACCCCTTCTAGTGCCATACTGTAGATACAATTTATCGAAAGCAGGACATGCCTGATGTGGTTGTGAAGATTCATCACAGCCCAAAGACTGTTACAAATTGTTGCCTGTCTTGCATCCAATTTGTTGTCAGTCTTGGTTTTCCCCCAACCCCTTCTTGTGCCATACTGTATGAATCCCGAACATTAATCCAACTTTGTTGTTACACTGGATCCTCCTCCAGCATATAACCCCTTCTAGTGCCATACTGTAGACAAAGTTTCTGAAAGCAGACTACGCTCGTTGTGGTTTTGAAGATACATCACAGTCGTAAGACTGTTATAAAAAATGTTGATCCTTGGCTGGAGTAATTGTATGCATACATCTTCTTTGGGTTTTTATTGCAGTACATTCAAGATGATCTGACAATTATTCACATCCATTCTAATGAGAGATACACAAACTCAGCTGAAGAGATCACCTGGCTTCCATCTTAACCATGATTTCAAAGTTCTACATCAGAATCTCTCTGCATCAAGCGACCTCAATTCTGCATCTTAAAGAATTCTGGAATATTGAGGTAAAATTGTTTTGTTAATAATAAACATTGTAAAAGGGCCTGTTTACACCAAACTTATAGGATCAATCCCAATCATGCACCCCACTTTGATGTCACTCTGGATCCTCCCCCAACATGTTACCCCTTCTATTGCCTTGCTGTAACAATTCGAATTGCATCCCACTTTGCTGTCCTTTTGGACCCTCCCCGAAAATATTACCCCTTTTGGATTGCCAAACTGTTTTATTCCCAAACATGCATCCTTTTTTACTGTCACTCTGGATCCTCCCCCTACATGTTAACCCTTCTTTAGCCTTGTACTGTATCATTTCGAATTGAACCCCTCTTTTCTGTCAATCTGGATCCTCCCATAAAATCTTACCCTTTCTCATGCCATACTGTTTCAATCACAAACATGCATCCCACTTTGCTGTCCCTCTGGACCCTCCCCAAACATATTACCCCTGCCGGATTGCCTTACTTCTTTATGCCAAACATGCACCCCACTTTTCTTTTACTCTGTATCCTCCCATAAAACTAACCCCTTTTAGTGCCTGACTGTACCAATTCCAATTGCATCCCACTTTGCTGTTACTCTGGATCCTCCCATAAAATGTTACCCCTTCTAGTGCCTGACTGTACCAATTCCAATTGCATCCCACTTTTCTGTCACTCTGGATCCTCCCATATAATCTTAACCCTTTTAGTGCCTGACTGTACCAATTCCAATTGCATCCCACTTTTCTGTCACTGTGGATCCTCCCATAAAATGTTACCCCTTCTAGTGCCTGACTGTACCAAGTCCAATTGCACCCCACTTTTCTGTCATTCTGGATCCTCCCATAAAATGTTACCCCTTCTAGTTTGCCCGACGGTACCAATTCCAATGGCATCCCACTTTGATGTCACTCTGGATCCTCCCATAAAATGTTACCCCTTCAAGTGCCTGACTGTACCAATTCCAATTGCATCCCACTTTGCTGTCACTCTGGATCCTCCCATAAAATGTTACCCCTTCTAGTGCCTGACTGTACCAATTCCAATTGCATCCCACTTTTCTGTCACTCTGGATCCTCCCATAAAATGTTCCCCCTTCTAGTGCCTGACTGTACAAATTCCAATTGCATCCCACTTTGCTGTCACTGTAGATCCTCCCATAAAATGTTACCCCTTCTAGTGCCTCACTGTACCAATTCCAAATGCTCCCCACTTTGCTGTCACTCTGGATCCTCCCATAAAATGTTACCCCTTCTTGTTTGCCCGATGGTACCAATTCCAATTGCACCCACTTTTCTGTCACTCTGGATCCTCCCATAAAATGTTACCTCTTCTAGTGCCTGACTGTACAAATTTCAATTGCACCCCACTTTGCTGTCACTGTGGATCCTCCCATAAAGTGTTACCCCTTCTAGTGCCTGACTGTAGCAATTCAAATTGCATCCCACTTTGTTATCACTCTGGATCCTCCCATAAAATGTTACCCCTTCTAGTGCCTGACTGTATCAATTCCAATTCCACCCCACTTTTCAATCACTCTGGATCCTCCCATAAAATCTTACCCCTTCAAGTGCCTGACTGTACCAATTCCAATTGCATCCCACTTTGCTGTCACTCTGGATCCTCCCATAAAATGTTACCCCTTCTAGTGCCTGACTGTACCAATTCCAATTGCATCCCACTTTTCTGTCACTCTGGATCCTCCCATAAAATGTTCCCCCTTCTAGTGCCTGACTGTACAAATTCCAATTGCACCCCACTTTGCTGTCACTGTGGATCCTCCCATAAAATGTTACCCCTTCTAGTGCCTGACTTTACCAAATCCAATTGCATCCCACTTTGCTGTCACTGTAGATCCTCCCATAAAATGTTACGCCTTCAAGTGCCTGACTGTACCAATTCCAATTGCATCCCACTTTGCTGTCACTCTGGATCCTCCCATAAAATGTTACCCCTTCTAGTGCCTGACTGTACCAATTCCAATTCGTCCCACTTTTCTGTCACTCTGGATCCTCCCATAAAATGTTACCCCTTCTAGTGCCTGACTGTACCAATTCCAATTGCACCCCACTTTGATGTCACTCTGGATCCTTCCATAAAATGTTACCCCTTCTAGTGCCTGACTGTACCAATTCCAATTGCTCCCCACTTTTCTGTCACTCTGGATCCTCCCCCGACATGATCTCCATTCTATTGGCTTCATTATTTCAAATCCAAACGTGCATTCACACTGATCCTCCCCCAACATGTTACCCCTTCTTGTGCCATACTTTAGATTTAAATTTCTGAAAGCTGGACACGCATGATGTAGTTTCATCACAGCCCAAAGACTTTTTTAAAAATTGTTGAATCTAGGCTGGAGTAATTGTATGCACACATCTTCTTTGGATTTTTATTGCAGTACATTCAAGATGATCTGACAATTAATCACATTCTTTCTAATGAGAGATGCACAAACTCAGCTGAAGAGATCACTTGGCTTCCATCTAAACCATGAATTCAAAGTTATACGTCATCATCTCTCTGCATCAAGCAACCTCAAATCTGTATCTTAAAGAATTCTGGAAAATTGAGGTAAAATTGTTATGTTTATACTTAACATTGTAAAAGGGCCTGTTTACACCAAATTTATAGAATTAATCCCAATAATGCACCCCACTTTAATGTCACTCTGGATCCTCCCCAACTTGATACTCCTTATATTGCCTTACTGTAACAATTTCAATTGCCTCCCACTTTGCTGTCCCTCTGGACCCTCCCCAACATGTTACACCTCCCGGATTGACATGCTTTTTTAACCCCAAACATGCACCCCACTTTGCTGTAACTCTGGATCCTCCCATAAAATGATACCCCTCAAGTGCCATACTGTTTCCATCCCAAACATGCATCCCACTTTTCTGTCACTCTGGACAATTGCAATTGCATTCCAATTTGCTGTCCCTCTGGACCCTCCCTCGACATGATACCCTTCCCGGATTGCCATGCTGTTTTAATCCAAAACATGCACCCCACTTTTCTGGCACACTGGATCCTCCTATAAAATGATACCCCTTCTTTTGCCTTAATGTGGATCAATTCCAATGGCATCCCATTTTTCTGTCACTCTGATCCTCCCCCAACATGTTACCCCTTTTATTGCCTTACTTATTCCATTTTATTGCCTTACTTATCAATTCAAATTGCATCCAACTTTGCTGTCCCTTTGGACCCTCCCTGAAAATGTTACCCCTTTTGGATTGCCGTACTGTTTTATTCCCAAACATGCATCCTTTTTACTGTGCTTTCTGGATTTCCCCCTACATGTTAACCCTTGCTTAGCCTTGTACTGCATCATTTCGAATTGAACCCCACTTTTCTGTCACTCTGGATCTCCCATAAATACTTACCCCTTCTAGTGCCATACTGTTTCAGTCACAAACATGCATCCCACTTTGCTGTCCCTCTGGAACCTCCCCCAACATGATACCCTTTCTATTGCCTTACTGTATCAATTCCAATTGCATCCCACTTTGCTGTCTCTCTAAAGCCTCCCCTAAAAGTGTCATGCCCCTTCTAGTGTATCAAACTCAAACACCTGTCCCATCATGTATCAATCCCAAACATAGACCCCTCTTTGCTGTCAATGGGGATACTCCCCCAACATGTTACCCCTTTTAAATGGTGTGCTCGATTACTTCTCCATGTGTACCAGGGGTTTACACTTGTGGTAGCCCCGAAACGAGGCTGATTGATCGCCGCTGTGTTTTCGCTTGGCTCTCTGGGAAAATTAAGGCCAAAGATTGTTGCGTAGCAGTGCGGCTTAAAAAGGTGAAAACAGACAGCTCTGTCATTTCCGTCGTCTGCTCAATTGGAAAACGTCAATGTCCGTGATGACACAAATTAATTATATCATTCATACTTTGCACACACTCACCAACTGTTTGTTTTTCATTTCCTTTCTATTTGCCATCATTGTTTCATAGACGATAAATCAGTGTATTAATTTGTAGTTTTTGTACTCCCGTTGCAATCAACTTGTCCCCTGCCATCTTGGTATGATATGCCTACAGCCAGAAACTATGTCATTACACCTGGGCATACACCTGAGACACGCTCGCGAACTGGGGCTGTGGTGGCTGACACCGGGGCAGACACGAGTATCACGTGATGGCTAATCGAACGCTCTCGTGTAAGTTTTACTTAAACGTGTAAGCTACTCGAACGCAACCATAGTACCTTGTACACCAGTACACATCTCCCTCATTCATCCAAACTGTGTCTCTCCATGGCTGTAGTAAGTTTATGCATACATCTTCTTTGGGTTTTTATTGCAGTGCATTCAAGATGATCTGACAATTAAACACCTCAGTTCTAACGAGAGATACACAACAAGCTCAGCTAAAGAGAACACTTGGCTCTTGTCTTTACCATGAATTAGTCAACTACGTCATAGTCTCTCTGCATCAAGCAACCTCAAATCTGTAACTTAAGAATTCTGGAATATTGAGGTAGGCTTGTTACGTTAATAATACACATTGTAAAATGGCCTGTTTACACAACATTTACAGGACATCATCTCCCTCACTACTAGTCCTCATGTGATTCTTTAAAACCACATGTACCAACGACTGTAATTAAGCATACAGTATATGTATGCCAAGAAGATTTTTAATCAGTACAAAAGTGGGAAAAAGTATTCTGACAATGTCTTGTATAATGTAAACAGACCTTTAGTGTATACGTTGTTATTACTGCTGCTGTTTTATTGCATTTATGTACTTTCAACTAGATTCGATCAAAATGCAAACAAAACTAACATTAAAAGTGCGTCATATCTAAAGGGACTGTGTATCATCTGTATAATCGTAACTAATTATGGTCCTTAATTTCTTGAAACAACAAGCTGCTACAACATTATTGTTGTAAAAACAAACTCAATTAGATCAGCTATATAATGTCCTCGTTCATTAGATTAATTTTTTGTGCAGATGTTTTGTGTTGACCTAGCCATTATTATTGGTACTTGTAGATGCAAGTTTGATGAGGTTTTAGAGTGCTATGAAGTGTAAGATAAAGTAAGAAACAAATTTGTTTTCCATTATGCAAATGTATCATATCTAATAGGACCGTGTATCATCTGTAATCATTAACGTCTCTTCGAAACTGATCACTGAAACAACAACCTGCAACATCTAGACTCAACTAGATCAGCTACATGTATGATGCCCTTGTTCGTTAGATGTATAGTTGTTAGCGTTGACCTAGCCGTACAGTTTTGTTTTACTTGTAGGCACACGTTTGCTTAGTGGTATGATGGGTAAAGTAAAGAAACAAGTTTGCTCACTATGCAAATTCTACACTTTAAAAACGGACGTTTTCCTCATGCTCTTAAAACTTTAATAAATCAGTCAGTAGCCATTTTTGTCTAGTGCCCTGTCTCCAATGAATAACACAGTCTCACAGTGACACATGAACATAGTAACAGACTATTATTGCCTTGTGAACTAAAACTCCATAGAGTTAAAGATCAGATATTTTGAAGTGTTAGTGTGTTACCATACTGTCAAAGCTGTCGCTTAAATTTTTTCCTTTCCAGAACTAAGTTGTATTTTTCTGTAAATTATGGGATCAATTATTTGCAAATTTAAATGTGCCTTTAGACATCGTGAATGTTACTTTTTTTAGTTGAAACTAAAATGCTGTTTTTGTAAATGTAATGTAGAACGTCTTAGGCCCTTAAACCAGAAGGAATTTAAAGTCTGTGTGCAATCAATGGTGGGAAAGTATGGACATAAAGTTAAGCATCTTTATAAGGCGTTTAAAGAAATGTTAAAGCCTTAAAAATGCAGATTAATATTGTGAAACAATTTAAAAAGTTTTGTGTGTGACCAGAATGCGTAATTTATGTAGTAGAGTAATTTAAGCATCGTTTTAAGCATAAAAGGGTGGCTGAAACCTTTTATATTTCCCCAAAATTAAAAGTTTATGGTAATTTTGCACCAAAAATGTTCTTTTTTTGTTGAAAATGAAAGATAATTAACGAGCGTGCGTTTCAGCCCATTTTAAAAAATTGAAAGACCGTAAATTTTTTAATTTTTCATATTTCTTTTTTTTTTTTTTGGAAATCAAAAATAATTAACGAGCGTACGTTTCAGCCGATTTAAAAAAAATGAAAGACCGTTAATTTTCGGTTTTTCATACTTTTTTTTTTTTTTTTTTCCCATCGAAAATATAAAAAAAAATTGTCCACCCCTCTTCTCTCTCTCTCTCTCTGTCCACCTCCCCTCTCATTCCTCCGTCCTGGCCTGTCCCTCCTTGTGCATCGTGCGTGGTGCGTGTTAGTGCGTGTTAGTCAGTGCATGTTAGTTTACATTATATATAATTCCACTTACCTTGCGACTTGCCGGGATTCGAACCCATGCATGTCTTCCGATCTTGCTCTCCCCGTGCGTGACCTTGTCCGCTAGGCCATCGGCGGATCCACGACAAACTTATAATTTTTAACCAAGATGAATATTAGAACCAAGTGTTGTATATACAAACACACGTAAATACATGTAAAAATATATAGTGTAAATGGCGCCCTCTGTTGACTATAAAGGGCGCCCTCTGTTGTCTGTAAAGGGCGCCCTCTGGCAACAAAAATTAGTTATTTACAAACTACCACCACTGAAAAAACAGTTTCCCCCGTATAATATGGAGATTATTTTCCACTAAGAAAAAGTTAATAAATTTTGTCGTGTCTAGCTATTTGAAGTTTTTAACAAAATATACATTTCCAAGTTTGACAGATAATAAATTAACACGAACAAATCTGGAAAGTTTAGATGTTGAAAATGTATCTCTTTATTTAAAACATCGTTCGTAAAAATAATCAAATAAACATTTTAAGTTATTTATTTCAAAGCATTTGTATTGTATTCTTCTACAATTGAAATATCAAAGATTCAAAATAATATTGGTGTATGTCTGTAAAGGGCGTATAAATATTTTTCAACGGATGTTTGCAAATAAATCAGAAGTTTTATTTGCAAATATCTGCTAGAAAATTAACATACAATTTTATAATTAATTTCAGTGTATTTTAAGGTGTTTTCTTCTTCAATTCAAGTAAAACATGTATATACATAATTATAAAATCATAAATAAATACAATTAATAAATAAAAAATTAATATAAATAACAAAAATATAAATATAAATAATTCAAAATTATAAAAAATAATTTTTTTAACAATAAATAAATAAATATACAAATAAAAAGAGTAAAAAAATAAACAAATAAAAATAAAAATAAAAATTAAAAATTCAATCAAAAAGTAATAAAAAATAACAAATAAAATAAAATATAAACAAGCAAACAAACACCCCAACACCCCAATGAGCAAACAAACAATTAAATAAATAATAAACAAATCACTTTGTAAATATATAAATAAATAAATGGAATCAATAATTAAAAAATAAACGTAAAAAAATAAAAAATTTCAACAAATAAATTTACAAATAAATAAATACATAAATAAAAACAGTAAGAAATAAACAAATAAATATAAAAATAAAAATAACAAAATTCAATAAGTAGATAGATAAAGTATTAATAAATAAAATTTAAACAAATAATTATATAAATAAATATAATATCAACAAACAAACAAACCAACAAAAACAAACGAGCAAGCAAACAATTAATCAAATGAATAATAAATAAATAATTTAATTACTTACCTATTTTTATAATTTACCAACAACCAACTTACTAGTTCATTTATTTATTTATTATTAAATAATAACATCTTATTACATAATCCTCACATTTTGAATCCTTTATATCCGCATTTCCAATATCAAACGGAAGCCAGACTTATTGTCTTGATATAAAAATCCTTCATGGTGTTACGCTCCAAGCACCCAAAGTTCTACAGAGCACAAGTATGTATCCTCGGAAGAGTCTGATGCAGAATGTCAGGTGTTCCATCTTCCATCTGGGTTATCATCAACATGACTGCTACATTGTTCATGGTATCTATTCTGAAGAGGACTTGCTTTTCAAGAGCATTCAAATCAGTTATGCTAGGCTAGTTGCATTTTACAGATGGCTGCAGAGCGGCATTCCTTTCTTGTAGATTCCAAAAGCTCCCCGTGAGCCCAATCTGGACTTCTCCTGTACAGACAAGAATAAATAATATTCATTAGTTAATTCATTATCAAGTAATGATTGTGAAAATGGAACAGCAAATTGATTATTGTCTTAACAAATATCATTATAATGGATAATGGGTTGTCATTTTGTAACCTCACCCCCTAACCAGGGGGCTCGGGCTGGTGCCCCCCCCCCAATTTGCAGTGGCCTCACCCCAAGGTGCCCCCAGAAAAAAAAATCGGAATAGTGCTCACAAAAATTAATAGGAAATAGAAAAGGGGGATGCCTGTTTGTATAATCAAATTAAAATTTATTGAACGGTCGTTATCGGTATCGCTACCACAACCACAAAATGCCACGAACATAAGAGGATGGTGGCCCCCTGGCGTCCCCCTTCCAATATAAAAGCATGACCCAAGCATGACCCAAGCATGATAAAAGCATGACAAGCCTATCCCCCTTGGGCCCCACAAGTAATGCGCTCCCCACACACACTGAAAAGGTCATGGCTACGCCGCTGTCCACGCCCCTCCCCCCTCAAAAAAGAAGAAAAAACAATACAAAACGAAAACCCCACCACCAACAACAACCAACAAACAAACAAACACCCCCCCCCAAAAAAAAAACAACAACAACAACAACAACAACAAAACAAAAACAAAACTAGGAACTTGTTTGCTTCTTATTTATCGTCAAGGAAGTAAAACTGTATCTTAATTAATTCTTAATAAAATTAAACTTGAAATTTGAAATACTGAGTTTATTTAGAAAACTGTTGACGATATTAAAAAAAACATGTTATTGATTTGTATTTAAAAAAAACCTCCTTTTTTAAAGAAGTTAAAGCATGTTCACTTTTGACCAAAAGTATTAAAAATAGAAAATATATGGTTCTCAAAAGAGACAAAAGTAGTTATTGATTTTTACCTGTAAAACATGGCGCACACCTTGTCGTCCTCCACCGCTGGGGATGTCTCTCCATTAACTGGTTCTTTTCTGAGGTGTCTCTACTCTTGATCAACTTCTGCCTCATCTCACAGCTTCATCACTAACAGGTGAGCTCCTCAAAGTAATCTGACTCTGTTTTTCCATCAACTTTACTCTGAGACCCTCGATAGTAGAGTTAGCTTTCTCAGATGTTGGGACAGACTGGAATTGCTCGATCACACAAAAACAGCTGCTGATGATTGTTAAAAAAAGATTGAAAAGTCATGAACAAAAATAATAAAAGCACAAGCCAAGATCAAGTATTTAAAAGCTTTTAAAAGCGATCAGTTCAGTATTCACTCAACGATTACTCCAAAGAAAGTCATCTTAGATAGATAAGGGAAAATGCCAAGTCTGCCCCCCCCCATTTTTCACTCATTATAACTAAAATAAAATCTTGTGTGAAAATGTAGTAGTCAGTTTTTTGTATGTATCCCGTTTTTAATGACTTTCTTTGGACAGATCACTGAGAAAAGACGTAGTCTGATCATTGATCAAAACTGTCAATGTTGGTAAGCAGCAAGAATGGCCATGCTGGCAGGCTGTATGAGGCCTGTAATAGGCCCTTTGTGTTAGTACATAGACATTAGAACTGTATTTAAACATTTTTCACATGCCCAGACTCCCTGGCACCACTACATACAGAATGAAAGAGGATGGTCAAAGAAACACACCCATGGTCATCTTGACCAAGCCCATGGGGTTTTAGTATTTCTCTTACAGGTTTTAAAAACATTAATATTTTGACGCATATCCTGCTGTACATGTACATGATCTTTATGCAGTTAATCAATGCATTTACTCCTAATTTTCATGACCTGGTTTGACATTCGCATGGCAGCGCCTGCTGAACGAAGGTTTTACATTGCATTCCAAATATTTAATGGTCAGTTTTACATGTCCAGACCCCATGGGCCGGGCACCCACTTCATACAGAATTAAAGAGGATGGTGCAGGAAAGACACCCATGCACGGTCATCATAATCTGGCCCATGTGGTCTTAGTATTTGTTTTGTTTTTTAGACTTAAAACAAATTAATATTTTGACTGTACAAATATTACCGTAAATGCATGCAAAGGTAGAAGTGGGTCGGTTTTCGCTGTAACGCAGGTTTTTGAACGTCGCAAGCTTAATTCACATGTTTCAAAGTGTATACCTACAATGGTTCATACAATAGCAACCGAGCAAGGGACATGTACAAACACTGTAATCGAAACAAAAGTTTTCCGTTTTTGTTTCATTTTAAATTAAACGAGCTATTAATATCAAATGCGTCGCGTTAAACCGTGAGTGTTCCCCCATCATCCGACATTATTTATTCACGGTGCGGCGCCCCGCCTATCGTCCGTCTGTCGAGAAAAGGGTTTGAGATTTTTTGCTCCAAGTAAATTTGAGGCCACTCTTCTTATTTATTAAAGTTTCACTTTGAAAATATTAATTTATCATTTAGAAGATAATAACACGTGCATACACTTTGCATTTTCCCCCAAAGTAAGCCAATAGACCTTTCTATTGCAATGTCAAAGCCAGAGTTTTTGCCAACGATGTTGGAAAACTATGGAAAGCCATAAATGCAAAACAAAAGCAGATAGCCACAGTTTGTAACACAAATATTCAAAAATACTGTTGAATTTGTTGGAAACAAAGCAACCAATCGTGGGAGGTAATTGAATTGAAAGTTTGCAGATTGAATGTTTTTTTTTTAATACTCTGCCGTCCATGCCAACCAGCGCAGTTTGTTTATTATCAACAATGGAAAGGTCTATAGACCTAAATAATAAATGTCTGACACAACGGTAGGCTATGTCCTCGATATACTTTTACTTACATGTTTGCCTTACCGTTAATAACGTAGGTCTTTTCTTTAATGTTGAGCTAGCAAACTAATGTATGTCTCGATATACCGTTATGACCAAACAAAATGAGTGCAAACAGAAGACATTAAAAAAAAAAAAAAACGTTTCCATTCGTTTGCCAAGAAGTTACATGCAACTTGGACAGATTCTCTCATTTTAAATTGTAGCAATGAACCATTTCGCCAGAATAGAACACTGCTGTATTAAACCATGTTTCGCGCTATTTCTGATTTACGTCTCTTACGTAAAAAAAACCCCAACTACCTCACCGCCCACTTTATTGAGCTACCTCCCAGAAATATTTCCAGATTGTCATATTATTTTCCGTACCAATAGTGACAATCTCTCTTTCTCTTTTAAAAAATGCGACAAACAGAAACATGATTCACAAATATTCGCTTTCACACAAATGCATCAATGTAGATCAAGCATTTAAATGTTAAAATTAATCTAAAATTAGACTGTTTTTGTGTGTGTGATAATTTTATAAATTTGACGATCTCATTGTTGTACGCCCATACTGTCAATAAAGTATTGGAGTGACATACACCCTTCTGCCGGAAATAAAGAAAGACAATAGAAGACGTGGATAATGGTATACATCACATCATTTTGCCAATAAACGCTACCGTTTTTATTCTACCTCCATGCTTTTTTATGGGCAAAACTGTTATTGTCAATACCTTTAATGGCGCTAGTATCAATAACTTAGGTACCGACTTATAGCCTGTCCTGGGCCCAATTTCATAGCGCTGCCTAACAGTATAGCGCCTTAGCCTGTACTGGGCCCAATTTCAGCACAAAAGCGTAGTAAGCACAGACAAATCATGCTTAGCAGAAACAGGTTACCAGCCAACATTCAATAAAGTTCACACTGTTTCCACTTGTACCCCGCTCATTTCTTAAGTAAAGAAATTTGCTAAGCAGAATTTTCTGCTTAACGGCTGTATGAAATTTGGCCCAGGGCCTAATTTTATAAAACCTGTAAGCACAAAAATTTGCTGATCACAGAAAACAATTGCTTAGTAGAATCTGGTTACCAACCAAAATCTACAAAAAAATACATTGCTGTGACTGGTGCCTCGCTCATTTCTTGCTAAGTAAAGAAATTTGCTAAGCAGACTTTACCGCTAAACGGCTTTATGAAATTGGGCACAGGCCCAATTTCATAAAACCTGTAAGCACAACAACTTGCTAAGCACAGAAAACAATTGCTTCGCAGAAACTGGTTACCAGCCAAAATTACATTGTGACTGGTGCCTCGCTTATTTCTTGCTAATTAAAGAAATTTGCTAAGCAGAATTTTCTACTTAACGGCTTTATGAAATTGGGCCCAGAAAAATCTTGCTTAGCAGAAACAGGTTACCAGCCAACATTCGATAAAGTGCACACAGTTGCCACTGGTACCCCGCTCATTTCTTGCTAAGTAAAGAAATTTGCTAAGCAGACTTAACAGGGCCCAATTTCATAAAACCTGTAGCACAAAAATTTGCTGATCACAGAAAACGATTGCTTAGCAGAAACTGCATGGTTACCAACCAAAATCTAAAAAAAAAAATACATTGTTGTGACTGGTGCCTCGCCCATTTCTTGCTAAGTAAAACAATTTGCTGAGCAGTATTTTCTGCTTAACTGCTTTATGAAATTGGGCCCAGAGAAATCTTGCTTAGCAGAAACAGGTTACCAGCCAGCATTCCATAAAGTTCATATTATTGCCACCGGTACCCCGCTAATTTATTGCAAAGTAAAGAAATTTGCTAATCAGAATTGTCTGCTTAACGGCTTGCGCTGCTATACGGTAAGCAAATTTTCGAGCTAGCTAGCTTAAAAAAATTGCTTAAGCGTAAGCGTATTTCACAGGTAAGCAAGCACAGGCAGCCACCATGCGCGTCCACCGTGGATTTACGTGGATTTCCGTTGTTACGTTATTCATTTTCATACAGTAAGCACCAGAAGGTTAGCATGATAAATTTAACTATGAGAGGGAAGGCTGTTGTCATTAGTTTCATGGGTGCCAGTCTATCCTACCAGGGATCAATCATCTTTTGTCCCGAGGATTGTGTTAAGCAAATGGAGCGCATTAAGTGATTTTTCTTTTGGAATGGCAAACTGGATAATAATTTTTTTTAAAGACTATTACCGGTCCCGTTACTATGGGAGGCACTAGAGTAGTTGATCTTCGGCTCAAGCTGCAAGCTTTAAAACCAAATGCTTTTAAAAAGTATCACACTGAAATCTGGGAAATGGAGAAATCTTGTATGCAAAGCTAGCGGGAAGATTGAACTTGGCTGATACATTTTAGATAACCCTAGAGCCATCGTTTGTGGTACTCAGGATTATTATAAAGAATTAATTCATTCAGAAATCTAAACTTAACTATAGCAAAGTGTTCTCCTGTGTTGACGAAACTCATGAACTCCCCCTCAGCTACTGAAAACAGGCAGGGTCCACCTAACCATTTTTTGAATAATGTTACCATTGAAGATAAACAGACAGGCAAAAATGGTAGACTTTGTTACAATAACGTTAAAGATTTTTACAGGTGTTTTATTAATAATCAATTCATTTCTCCTGCGGTTTTGCAAGACTGGGTTATTAATTAATAATTACTAATTATTTTCATATTACTACATACATCCGATGTTAATACTTGGGGAAATGGTCGGTGTCCCCTTATGGAAGCCGATGAAAAAGATTTGTGGTTCACATTAAAACATAGAATTCTCCCTACTTAATGGGCAAAACTGTTAATGTCCGTACCTTTGTTGGCGCTAGTATCATTTACTTAGGTAGCGGTTTATAGCCTGTCCTGGGCCCAATTTCCGCACACAAATTTAGTAAGTACAGAAAAATCTTGCTTAGCAGAAACAGGTTACCAGCCAACAAAGTTCCAATGTTGCCACTGGTACCCCGCTCATGTCTTGCTAAGTAAAGAAATCTGCTAATCAGAATTTTAAGCACACAAACTTGCTAAGCACAGAAAAATTGCTTAGAAGAAACTGGTTACCAGCCAAAATTCAAAAAATGTGCCCCACTAGTTTGCTGCTTAGCATAGAAAATTACCTAGCAGTATTTTCTGCTTAACAGCTTTATGAAAAAGGGCACAGGGCCCAATTTCTTAGCGCTGCTTAACGGTAAGCAAATTTTTATTCTAACTGCATCGTCAGTTATGTAAATACCGAGAAATTTAGCACAATCAAAGAGATAGAAATGTGGATTGCCTAAGTACTTTTTAATAAAATTTTCGACAAATAAAAAAGCAATATAAAATCACACTCTATAAAAAGATGTTCAATCGTTTCATTAGATAAAGGTGGCGTTTGGACCATTTGTCAAGGACACAATGAATTTTGTTTACTCTCGGCCCCCAAGTTGTCCTCTGGTGTAACACGATTACCAAAAATAATACCCAGCTTTTTCAATTTATCATCGCACCAAATAAAATTACAAGGTTTGTCTTGTCTATGTTTCCTTTTCCCTAGCCAGAGGCCTTTGGTTTTATTGACGTTCAGCTTCGACCCATAACCTTGCAGTCTCGAGGATCAGTGTCATCTGTGATACCAAATTTGTACAATTTATCTTAAAGTTGAACTCACCACCAACACCTGTTCAATTATATTTACACAATAAATGCCTGGGTCTTTGTAGAATACCTTATAGGAAATTACACTCTGGTAACAATTCTTTCATCTAAGTGACCCAAATAGAATTATTGGATATGACCTAAAACCGGTGCATTGTGTTTTAATAGTCAATATGCTTCGGCAGATTTGGAACATCATACATCAGGTGCAAACAAAGTTTTTCTAAGCTACAAAAATCCCTCGATATCGATATTAATATGCTGTTCCAGCACTTTCTCACTTAAGAAAAGGAAAGAATGAGCAGTGATATTGTTTTGTCTATGCTAGAAACAACACCCTGTGTTCAATTAATAAGGTAATTAACTGGAATTAAGGTTTTGGTTTCAATGTCCCATTGTTCATGCTCAATCTGTGTCATTTTTGTACTATTAATACTCTTATTTAATGACTCCTCTCTAATTGTAAATGAGTCATGCATTCCGTGCCAAATCACCCAAAATTCTAAAAATTTCGGCAGGCACAGTCTCAGATTGTGCTAGTTTTTTTGTTTAACAATACCCTATGGGTGCCAAGAAAAAAACAATTTTAGAATCCTACTCCTTAACATTTCTGAGATATGACCCCCTAAAAAATTAAGCCCCGCCCCTTCAAATTGACCTTTGTCTGTTTTTGACATTTTTAGGGGTCTGTATCTACAAATGGAGATACGATGTATAGCTACAAATTAAGATACAGGGTGTCTGGTATCCCATCAACTAGAATCTACTGTCAAAAGTAGCACAGGCCTTTTTTTGTCTATCAAGGTATAGGTCTTTAAATTTTAGCATGCTCAATGACTTTTCGTCATTTTTGAGACCCCTAAGTGTCTAAGTGAAATGTCCGATTGTTTTTATATTACATTTGATTATAAACTAGGTGCATATGTGTGACATTATATGGATAGATTAGTCACACCTTTGACGGGTATTTGGCAGGGGTATGAATATGGGTCATATTGTAGTTCTACTTTTAGGAGTAGGTTGGGTCAAGATGACCACGGGTGTGTTCCTTCGACCCTTCACTGTATTTCTGTATGTAGCGGTGCCCCACCCATGGGTCAGACTGACCGTTCAAAATTTGGATATAACGCATTGATTAACCCAAACCCAAAACAAAACAACAAAACGACAACAACAACAACAACAACAACAACAACAACAACAACAACAACAGCAACAACAACAACAACAAAACAACAACAACAACAAAACAACAACAACAACAACAACAACAACAACAACAACAACGACGACTACGACGACGACGACGACGACGACAACAACAACAATTCAACATCATCTTTTACAAAGGGTCTGGGTATAACTCTAGGGTCTTGGCATGTGAAAAATGCTTCAATATAGTTCTATGGTTTATGCACAAATAAACGTTAAATAAATATCAAAACAGTAACTGGTACTTGATTGACATTCGAATGTCAAATATCCAACGTCAAACGAGAAACCATGGAGGAACTTCCTCCATGGAGAAACCAACTTCTCACCGGTGGCTAGTAAGACCAAACACGTCATACAAAACAGATATAGGGCCTATATGGATCAAGTCAGCGGTATGTTTACATTGACTTATCATGACATGATTGAGTCGAGTTAATCTGAATTACCTGCCTCCATTGTCTGCTGACGTTAACCTCTGAACCTAACGAAAACCCGACAAATCTGCCTATCAATTTGAAACGTACCTTTCAAATATCCAGTGAGTCTCCTGCTTTTGATAAACAGTACTGTCGGTAGTAAGACCAAACACTAATTTGTTAGTAAGACCAAACACGGCCTACGGCCGCGGATCAACGGTATGTTTACATTGACATGCATTGCATGACACGATTGATAATCTAACGTTAACCTCTACTGGCATGGTACACAAATAGAAACCCGACACATCTGCCTATATGTCAATCTAAAACGTACCTTTATAATATCCAGTGGGTCTCCTGCCTTTGATGAACAGCCAGATAATCCATACAGCGTCATAGTTTGTCAAAAGAGACATTTCTAGGTAGAAATTAGGGAAACGAAATTGAAATCGAAACTCCCTCAATGTAAACTGTATTAATATGACCTAGAGAGGGCGCACTTCATAAACAATCCAAAATCATTAAAGGGGCTATGCGTGTTACTTTTTGGAAGAGAAAATAATTATAGCAAGAAATAATAATTATTTACACTAGAAACAACAACCGATTTGATTTTCAAATATATTCATGATGTCGTAAATCAAACTATGAGAAGAAAATATGAAGACTAAATTGGCCTCGATGTTAAGGTAACGAAATTGCACTATATGGCTTAACAAGCTTGACCTGACATACATATGAAGCCCATTCTGGTTGCATGTGGAATCTTGCCTCAACATGAATATTTGCCCTACATACAATTATGAGAAGATCCAAACATCAGGTTGGGGGCATTGGGGCCAAACTACGTTCTCGAACGCGTTTTCCCCACAGGGTTTTCCCCACAGGGTTTTCGAGTTTTCGTAACCGACAATATGTTTGGATCTGAAACAAGTTTGTGCCAATACGCAGTTAAAGGTTGTCACACAACGTTAAGGGTTATAATTACAAGCGACTCATTTTTGTAGAGCCCATCCATGTGAATCTACTACCTTACCTGAGGCTTCATGTACATGTAAGTAGGGTCAAACATACACATTTTTAGTTATTATCTGGAGGCGCCATCTAAGGTAAACGATGCAGATCAGGGTAAATGTATTTCAATTTTGACCGAAAAACTAGGATCAACCCTTTCTGCATGGTCAAACCAAACGAAATAACATCAGTGATGTCTGCTTCATGTTAAACAGATAGGCCTACTTGAACGAAAACTTGATGACGGGAATGCTATTTGTTTATAATATGTTTCTTTATCATTTTACTGTATAATTGCTATATTTTTACACTTCTTAATTGTTCGTAAATATTGAAGAAAAAATAGGGCCCAAGTGTTTTGCGAAAAAACAAGCTACGTATGCACTTCTGCCGTTGACGGCGTGCGTCAAAATGACAATACTATGACTTCATTTGTGGGATATTCCTTTGTTATACGTCCATGTTACACCATTTTAGGTTTGCTTGGTTGACTGGGGGGGGCGGTGTTCTTGCATTCCATCCACATTCCAATCACTTTTCAATGCATTCCCGCCCCTTCATGTCACATGACATTCTCGGTCCATTGTTTTATTAGCTACTATTTAAGGGTGCATCTAAGTATGTCACTTCAGGTCTCGGCACACGCTTAGTGAACGCATTTCCCAACTGCCTGCTAATTGCACACACAAAAAAATATTTTTAAAAATCTTGCTATGTCGCAACAAGAAGAAGACAATCTCGATCCGACTGACATTTTCAGCAATTCAAGGATTATTTCGACGAAAAGTTTTTTCCACCAATATCCAACGAAGGATGGAAGTTGAAGGAACTTATAAACAAACTCGAGTCGGAAGAGTTCAACAAATTGGGAAAAGTTGGACAAGGTCGCATTACTGAAAAAGAACAACACTGGTATAGCAATAGAAGGAATTCAAGAGGCAGAGGAGCTCATCGCGGAAAGAAAAAAGAAAATTAGCGTCGCCGACAACAGTAGGCTGGATGCGTCACTGTTTCCCACCTTGAGAAGAGTTCTTCTGAGCATCTAGTCTTCCAAGCAGCAGAAGAAGGTTAAATCTTCAGAAGAATACGCTCCCAAAGAAATAGAAAAAAACAAAAGACGTTGCAGACGTTCGGTCTCCAAGATGGCATGTTCAAATCACCAGCTAGTCCCACTGATCGTCTGCTTTTTCGAGGTACATGTACATAATTATTTATATAAGTTGACTTAGCTCATTCCCCCCCCCCCCCAAATACCTCTGATTTCCTATCACCCAATATACTTTGGCGTAATTCCATCAGCGTCTACGTGCTTACCAAAACACCATGCTGTAAATTAAATAAATGTTTAATCGTGAATTCAAAATTATTATGTTTCTTTTCGCTCCCTCATTTCCCCAGTCAGTCTCTAAAGTGAAACTGTTTGAGCGCAGCGAAGGAGCATGAAAACTCAGTTACACAAAACGGAGCTCCCACGTGACGTAAAATTCAAGTGATGACGTAACAGGACTTTTCGCGAATCTTTCTCAAAAGCATCAGAAAAGGGTATTTAAAAAGATTGGGATTTGTTTTATAATTAAAATTTGTCTATCTCTCATGTGAATTTAATTTTCTTATTGATAAAAAACATTTTAAAATTGAAAAAACAAAACAAAACCATAAGGGTCTAATAATATTTGGTCCAGCGTTTTTATCAATTTTTAATAAAAAAAAAAAAAAATCAAATTTGTATATAAATGTGAGTTGCAACAATTTATCTTGAGTTTATATTATCATTATAAATTTGTAAATTGTAAATCATTATTTACAATCAAGTTGGTTATCACAAAATACAGAATAAAATTATGTTAAGAACATAATGTGATCCTGGCTACGTGGCAGTTAAAGATTGTATGGCTTCTGACTGGCACCCCGAGCAAAGATATTGACAAAAATAGGCAGACTGCCAACATAGGGTTAAATAGCTCAGTTGGTATGAGCGCCGGCACGTAAATCCGGAGGAACCAAATCCCGCTCTAGTAAATCTTTCTTTGGTCAACCCCAACTTTTGTACAATTTACACGAATACATGTAGTGTCAATCTCTTCCCCAGGGTGTGTCGAGCAGAACGAGGTTGACTGCTCTCTCACCCTGGTATTAGAACATTTGCATATCCAAAAAATTTGGATACGTATGCAAATTAGAATAGTCTGGCTGCATATCGAAATTCACATCTTCGCCATAGTCTCGTGGTCCGGTACCAGATTTAGTAGCTTGTATGTATTGGAAACATGTACATGTGCTTATGCAATGTTGTTGTCCGATCAGGGTTCAAGTGAGGAGTTTCCATCCCAGGGTTTACTATTTACAAACATGGTTGGAAATAAAGTAAACCATGGGGACGAGGTTGATGTAGTATAGAATTAGACTAATGGCGTTCCTTTGACAGGAAATTCTCGTTTCTGTAATACAGAGTGCATGTAGAACCAAATCACTGAAATTACTGCAGGTATTTATTTCTTGTTACACATATTTTGTGGGGCTTTTTGTGTGTGTTGTATTTTTTTATGGAAAAACTGCAAAACTGAAATCAAATCCGTAAAATAAAAACTTACTTGTAAGAACTTGATTATACCTTTTTTACAAACATAAAATAATAGCAAATACAAAAACGCTCTCAACAACATTTAAACAATTATTTTCCATTTAATGTTATTAATTGAAAGTACTCTCATTATGTACATTCAGTTATTTACCACTAGTTTAATAAAATAATTTCCAGCATAAACATATAATTATTGCAAACCATTTCCTTCGATTTAAAGGTAGGGTCATTGTTTGGTAATCATCCCAAAAGAAAAAAAATTAAATTTCTATCCAAAAACTTACTTGTTATAAAAATTGAAACGGTAGTAATCATCCTGTGCATAATATCATCTGAAATGCCCCATTGATTAGAAATCAATAACAAACATTTTAATCTGAGAAGCGGTTCATGCATGGATCACTTCTCAGATTTCTGAAGGTTGGTGTCTATTCACGAATGCTGCGGTTGGTACCCGCTGTAACCTCGCTAAAAGTGGATGAATTTGTGTGAAAATACAGAGATTTTTTGTTCCAGCTTGACACTGTATTTAGCAGAAACTTTTACCTGTGACTGGTAATATATATTTCTATATAATTTTACCTATAAATAAGCATTACCCATGGGGGGGCGGCGGCAATTATGAATTGGGGGGGGGGCAAAATGACAAAAAGGCAGGGGAGTTGAAAAATCTTTGAAAATGAAGGCCCAATTCAAGCGAATTTGTCAATTTTTGCACTTTCCCCCACCCCTGAAAATTGTTCTCCTTTTTGGGAAAAGCGCCATTTGTGCGAAATAATGAAGCGATGGAACATTAGCATGATGTCAAAGGTGAAGGTTAAATTAAAATAACCACTGTTTACGATAAAAGAAAACAACATTAGTAAAAGTACAAAATGAATTATATATAAATATCATTTAAATTCACTTCCTAGGAAAAAATATATTTAGACCTCCAAAATTGTGCGTAAAGACTTCTACTAAAAGTAGTACATGGCAAAAAAAACCACTGTTTTTAAACGACTTCTCTGATAAATAAACTTCTCTGATAAATAAACATATTTTGCACACACATGTGCCTGATACATTGGTATTGCATTGAGCCTAAAATCATACAGCTCAATCTACCACTACCTGGGAACATTTACCACTGCACTTGCAATAAAACAAAAAAATAGTCGCATTCCCTTAAGGTAATCCCTCTCCTGCCACTTCCCAGGTTGCATCCTAAGTTTGGTTGTGATTCTTGGTTACACGGCAGTTACTGACTGGCACCCAGAAACAAGAGTAGGTAGGAGGGTGAAGAAAATAGAAATTGTCACAAATTGTTGCCATATTGAGTAAAAAACCGCCTCGATGTTAATTTCAACTCATTTATGAGCAACCTGTACCATGGAAACCAGGAAAAGGTAGATAAATACTTCTGATGATTTATACTTTTAGTTGCTTTGTTACTGTTCATCAGTTTCCAAGTAACGTTTTTCATTTCCCCACACATACAAAAAAATTGCATAAAATAATACAGCTATTAAAATTAAAATGCTAGATGTTATAGAAAACAAAAACCCGTAACAATTTACATATAGTACATTTACAAAATAACAAAAGAGGTATAATGTCATTAGTTAAAAGCAGTTTTAAAAAGATGAGTCTTCACAATAAATAAGACCTTATGCATTGATGTCATCAAGACACCATCTTAGAGGTAAAACTATGAGGAAACAAGTGAAAATGCGCAGCTTTGTCTGCACGGCACACAGGATCAGCCAATGAGCTACCTTCTGTTGACCTCTAACCAAGGGCACCCTACTTACAACAGCTTACCAGGAGAGGTTTTCGCCAAAAAAACCCCGTATTTTAATATCTTTTGGATTTGATGGTAGTAGATCAAAGCTACGATACACATACTTTACAATCAACCTTTTTATTTATGCTTGTAAGATTAGTTTTAGAATAGACCTTAGTCCCATGAAATATGTACTTACGCACTAACACACTACTGGTTGGCAAAATGAGGGAACATCACGTCTTTTATTATGGGGATGTGGCGTGACACATATAGTGCACAGCGTTTGCCAACCAATAGTGTATGTAGGCATGTGTGAATGTTACTAGCATAATTTCAGAGGAAAGGCTAATTTCATTAGCAATGAAAATCTGCTGGTAAGACGCTAGCCAATTGTATGCCTGGTGCATGATTCACAAAAGTGGTCTTGTGTGACCTGCGGAGTCTTTGTTTTTGTTTTTATCTCTTATCATTTTGGATGGACGTCAGATCACTAACTATTTTTTTAAAAATAAATAAAATAGTCTAAGTAATAGAAAAGGGTTTGCATCTTTGAATAAATGAGGTAAAATTATGAATTATTAAATGAGAAATTGGTTACCTGAAAATACAACAAGATGGGCAAAAATATAATATGGTGTTTCTCCCTCTTCGTCCAGAATATGAATGACTCCGGGAAAGCCCGCCACCAACGGTTAGTTGGTGGACTCAAGACTTGATTCATACATACTGTGAGGCAATGGAATAAAAAGAATAGAGATCAAGAGGGGGAGTATTCACATCCCAGTGCATGTCATAAACAACCAGATCTATCCGTCAAATGTTTACTCAGTTCAGAGCTGTAGACTGCTCTCGTTAAATGTATTAAACAGCTGTCAAAATAGTCGTAGAGTGTTCATGTTTGGTGTGATCAACCTGATACAACCATACACAAACATGAAATAACAAACCTGTGAAAATTTGGGCTTAATCCGTTGTGTGAGTCAGGACAAAATAGTGAAAAACTATGCACAATTTTCAGCATGTCAAACCATTTCCTTAATTTTGGTTGAACAACTGAAATCAGCTGTTGCATTTACCAACATGTTTTATTTATATTTGTTAATATATTTATCTGTTTTGTTTGTTGTTGGTGTTTTTTTTTGCTTTTTTTTTTTTTTTTTTTGGGGGGGTGGTTTCCTAATAATTTTTTTCGAATATAACTTTAAAAGGTTCTAGTATAAACTTCATAACCAGTAAGCTTTCTGACTTAAGTTAAAACCAATCCTGTATAATACCTTTACTTTGCAAACTGATTCAGCGATGTTGTTGATGACTCAGTATTTGAAGTGATCTCTACATCACTACCGGTATTCATAAACTCCCTTTTTGTCGAACATGATTTGGGCTTTCGGCTTAATCAGCCTGTTTGAAGCCCCGTACTGAAAGTGCCCATGTAAAAAAATAACTGACGGGGCCTGAGCCAGAGCCCAAGCCATGGTTTCAAATGGGCCAAAGATGACATGAGCCTGGAATCATTACAGCCTTGACATTTTTTGAAACTTCAAATTGAACAATTTATCTGAAGAAAAAACTTACTCTAAACTGATCTGAAGTTTGGCTTTGTCCTTGAGTTTGGTTCCACTGTCCGACTGAACTTGTTCCTCATTCCTGCAGAGTTTTCTCTGCCTTCCTGAAATCTGTTTAAAAAAAGATTTCAAAGTTTTAGTATAGAAGTTTAAATCCTCAATTTAATTTTTCGTTTTGGGTGTTTTGGGTGCTGAACACCTTCTGGGTTTCTTTCACATTCTTTTTGCTGAAACTTATCCAGGGATATCATATTTGCTCAGGTCAGAATGACTAGGTATTCACATGTGAGCATGCCCCTTTGAAACACACAAGACATGAATTAAGACATTACTGCTGTGTTTGAAACAGCGATCCGATGGCTCAGCTCAGCTCAGTTAGCAGCTAGATTTCTCATGAGATGTGATGATGTAGGTTGTGCTCTCATCAACAGTCAGGAAGCTGTCACAGGTCTTATTTTTCTCAAAATGGCTTCCACCAGTTGAAATTGTTTCACTTGTCCTGATAGAAAGAGCCAGTTGGGCAGGAGACTGCACTGAATTAGGGAGTTGACATTTTTCTTTTAAACCAAGTTTGCTCACATTTTGCTTCCCATGGAAAAAGAAAGAAAAAGAAAAGCTGTTTCTTTCAATCTGTTGTTGAGAACAAACTTGCGAGTAATTTCAATCACATGACCTACCTCCTCCAGTAGCATTTTGCCTGCCTGATGAAGATACTGTACTCTCTAATCTAACAATTAGATATCAGTGACTGTTGATGAGTGGAAGATGTGGTTGTAGTTGTTTCATGGTGATACAGGAAAAGTAAGAGGCTGAGGTGATTGGGATGTCTTCCTGTTTGAATGATAATATATTATGACTAGTTACATGTACTTTATACAAAAGTTTACGCAAATCCATTTTTATATCCAGTTGACATTTTGCACATTTGCATTGATTGACCTCACAATGGCGGCCAATGCAAGGGGTCAATTCGCTGATACCACAGACTACCACAAAGTGCCTAATACCTTCCAGGCTAGAACCTGGTGCATGAGTTTCTTCTGTTTGTACAGCTAGCAATATGTGGAAACCCCAAAGCTTGTTTAATGGGATTTAGTCTCAACAGTCTCCTGTGCAACTTTGTGACAAGAGCCAGTTGGGCAGGAGAGTATATTGAGATTAGTAGGGTGAAATGGTTCTTGTTTTCTTAGTTTGTAATACATTATAGAAATTTCAGGTTGATTTTACTTGAAAATATTTACACTCACCAATCAACATTCTCTTCGGTCATGTGCTTTGGATGCAAAGTGTTATTGTTTCCAGATCTTCATAACTGTATTCCTTTCTCTACTTTCTGAAGTCTGTAAAAACAAACAAACAAACAAACAAACACCACTTGGTTATTGTAGTTATGAATCAGTAACTCAGGCTTTATTCATCTATAGAACATTTTACAATAACATCTCAATGGGATTTATGTCAGTGCCCTAGTCACTGGGCCAATAACATTCCTGTTATCTTTCTCAATTCCCAGAGGAGTATACAGCCCTGGGCTTCCTTGCCTTGTTTGGATGTTACTTGAAGTAACAGCTGGTTTAGTCAAATTGTTATGTAATTTCATCCTCTTGATACATTTTCCTCCTTCTCTGAGTTGAGGTAAGCTTCAATCTGTAATCATATGAAAGTTCTAAGAGGAGACAGGATGTTTGCTCTTTTACTGTGATTGTGAGATGAAGGACAGCAATGCCAGCATTGGCCAAGTTTTTTATGCTAGTATTAAAGCTGTCAGATTGTATAGCGCCCTCTTTGATGTATACATGAGTAGCCCTGGAAACTGAGAAAAATAACAATGTTATTGGCCCCAAGGGCTAAACACAACTGATTGAGGCTGTTGGCCCAAATCAATTGTAACCAGGGCCACGTTGCCACCTACTCCTGGGGCTGAAACGAGGTTGATCCCTTCACACTCCATAAGGACAGGCAAGGGTATGATCCACTAGGAGCCTGGCTGGTAGAGCAGCATGCAATACCTTCCCAACTTTGTACGAAGCAATTAAGGTTAACTGCCCTTGAGCGCCTTGCTCAAGGGCACAAGTGTCATGACCGGGATTGGAACCTTACTCTGCTGCTGACAACACCAAAGCTTTGGTCTGGAAAACTAGACCGTCCGGCCACAACACATGGGTGTTGTCGCCCACCACCCATTTCTAAAATATAGCGAAGGCACTCTCAGTTTTCACTTGGTGCTATTCCGGCCGACTTCACTTGTATCATAATTTGTTTTCAAAGTGGGTTTTTCCAAGTTATGACGTGTTCTATGAAGGTGTTTGAAATGTGGTAATGGATCGTGATTTACTTTTAGTATTATATCCAATAATGAGTCATAGATACACCCAAGGAATGATCCAAGAAATTGCAAGTAGTAGATAGTGTAGCTGGGACTTTTGGAGCCTGTGTTTGAATCTGGGCCCAGGAGCTTTGTGCTCATGTTTATGCCTGGGTGGTATACCCAGTGTGTTTGTGTGGTTATTTGTAGCCCAGGTTGGAAGCAACGGAGGAGTCCAACAGACACTGACGTCCTACCAGGGCTAGGTTATTTGATGATGTTTGGTCTTTTTGCCCATGTGTACATAGGCCTGCAAAACACTGCATGTAAAACTCAACTCAACTCAACTTAAACAATTTTTTTGTCTGTTTTTGTTACTGAACTGAATATTAACTACTTACTTTGCAAAAATAATTAAAAGTAGGGCATATACACGTAGCTGTTTATGATTTTTAATTAAAAACAACATTGCACTCGATGACTGAGAAACAGTCTAATGGAAAGAACTTTAGCTGTAGTGCAGGTTTGTTACAATAGGTTATACAGTAGCACATGATAAAGCAACTATGTTAACAAAACCCTAGAGTTGATTGTAGAGTTTGGTCTAGTTTAGTAACAGTTTTCTCACTTTAAAGAACTGTAATTCAGACTTAGTACTCTAGATAATCAGTACCCACCTGTCGTGTCGTGACTGTACTATAAACAATACTATCAATCTGTGCATACCGTCCTGCATTGTAAATAGATTCAGTGCCAAGTGAAACAAACGTCAATATCCAAACAACAACTAGCAAATTATCAAAAGGTCTATTGAGGGCGCACTAAAAGGTCTTTCGAAAGTGCTGTTTGCTCCACATTAAAATGACACAAATTCATGCGCGGAACCTCATTAATAAAATGTATACCCACAACTTTTTCTCTAATTCAACCATTTGAAGGTGGTGGCTTAAATGAAATGTAGACAAGTAGAAATAAAATGAGCCCCTGGGGTTTTTGATTTCCAACTTAAAGTATTTAAGGGTAAAATGTTAGCACTCTTAAGAAGGCCCTATTTTTAAAAATGTAGGGTCATTTTTCTAGACCAGACTTCCCTGAAGACCTTTTCTGTGTGGGGACATGGCCAAATCCCAAAACCTGGGCAATTAGGAGCTTTCTACCAAAAAGTGACGCCATCTTTGTTGCCCCCAAAAACCTCAATAATTCATGAAATAAAATCGTTGCGGTCTTCAAATATGAACCAGCACCATCGGCGGAGGTGTCCGCAAAAAGTGATCGCCAAAAATCGGCATGTTACAGGGGGTCGAATTTTTGGAATAATTGACAGGTAGTACCCTGTCGCCATTTTGAATTTTGGGGTCGAAAATAAAAGTGCGATTTGACGGTGCAGCATTCTAGACCAGACTTCCCTGGAGACCTTTTCTGTGTGGGGACATGGCCAAATCCCAAAACCTGGGCAATTAGGAGCTTTCTACCAAAAAGTGACGCCTTTTTTGTTGCCCAAAAAATCTCAATAATTCATGGAATAAAATCGTTGCGGTCTTCAAATTTGAACCAGCACCATCGGAGGAGGTGTCCGCAAAAAGTGATCGCCAAAAATCGGCATGTTACAGGGGGTCGAATTTTTGGAATAATTGACAGGTAGTACCCTGTCGCCATTTTGAATTTTGGGGTCGAAAATAAAAGTGCGATTTGACGGTGCAGCATTCTAGACTAGACTTCCATGAAGACCTTTTCTGTGTGGGGACATGGCCAAATCCCAAAACCTGGGCAATTAGGAGCTTTCTACCAAAAAGTGACGCCATCTTTGTTGCCCAAAAGACCTCAATAATTCATGGAATAAAATCGTTGCGGTCTTCAAATTTGAACCAGCACCATCGGCGGAGGTGTCCGCCAAAAGTGATCGCCAAAAATCGGCATGTAACGGGGTCGAATTTTTGGAATACTTGACAGGTAGTACCCTGTCGCCATTTCGAATTTTGGGGTCGAAAATAAAAGTGCGATTTGACGGTGCAGCATTCTAGACTAGACTTCCCTGAAGACCTTTTCTGTGTGGGGACGTGACCAAATCCCAAATCCTGGGCAATTAGGTGCTTTTACCAAAAAGTGACGCCATCTTTGTTGCCCCAAAAACCTCAATAATTCATGGAATAAAAACGTTGCGGTCTTCAAATTCGAACCAGAACCATCGGCGGAGGTGTCCGCAAAAGTGATCGCCAAAAATCAGCATTCTACCGGGGGTCGAATTTTTGGAATAATTGACAGGTAGTACCCTGTCGCCATTTTGAATTTTGGGGTCGAAAATAAAAGTGCGATTTGACGGTGCAGCATTCTAGACTAGACTTCCCTGAAAACCTTTTCTGTGTGGGGACATGGCCAAATCCCAAAACCTGGGCAATTAGGTGCTTTCTACCAAAAAGTGACGCCATCTTTGTTGCCCAAAAAACCTCAATAATTCATGGAATAAAATCGTTGCGGTCTTCAAATTCGAACCAGAACCATCGACGGAGGTGTCCGCAAAAAGTGATCGCCAAAAATCGGCATGTTACCGGGGGTCGAATTTTTGGAATAATTGACAGGTAGTACCCTGTCGCCATTTTGAATTTTGGGGTCGAAAATAAAAGTGCGATTTGACGGTGCAGCATTCTAGACTAGACTTCCATGAAGACCTTTTCTGTGTGGGGACGTGGCCAAATCCCAAAACCTGGGCAATTAGGAGCTTTCTACCAAAAAGTGACGCCATCTTTGTTGCCCAAAAAACCTCAATAAGTTATGGAATAAAATCGTTGCGGTCTTCAAATTCGAACCAGAACCATCGACGGAGGTGTCCGCAAAAAGTGATCGCCAAAAATCGGCATGTTACCGGGGGTCGAATTTTTGGAATAATTGACAGGTAGTACCCTGTCGCCATTTTGAATTTCGGGGTCGAAAATAAAAGTGCGATTTGACGGTGCAGCATTCTAGACTAGACTTCCCTGAAGACCTTTTCTTGTGGGGACATGGCCAAATCCCAAAACCTGGGCAATTAGGAGCTTTTTACCAAAAAGTGACGCCATCTTTGTTGCCCAAAAAACCTCAATAATTCATGGAATAAAATCGTTGCAGTCTTCAAATTCGAACCAGAACCATCGGCGGAGGTGTCCGCAAAAAGTGATCGCCAAAAATCGGCATGTTACCGGGGGTCGAATTTTTGGAATACTTGACAGGTAGTACCCTGTCGCCATTTTGAATTTTGGGGTCGAAAATAAAAGTGCGATTTGACGGTGCAGATTTCTAGACTAGACTTCCCTGAAGACCTTTTCTGTGTGGGGACGTGGCCAAATCCCAAAACCTGGGCAATTAGGAGCTTACTACCAAAAAGTGACGCCATCTTTGTTGCCCAAAAAACCTCAATAATTCATGGAATAAAATCGTTGCGGTCTTCAAATTCGAACTGGAACCATCGGCGGAGGTGTCCGCAAAAGTGATCGCCAAAAATCAGCATTCTACCGGGGGTCGAATTTTTGGAATAATTGACAGGTAGTACCCTGTCGCCATTTTGAATTTTGGGGTCGAAAATAAAAGTGCGATTTGACGGTGCAGCATTCTAGACTAGACTTCCCTGAAAACCTTTTCTGTGTGGGGACATGGCCAAATCCCAAAACCTGGGCAATTAGGAGCTTTCTACCAAAAAGTGACGCCATCTTTGTTGCCCAAAAAACCTCAATAATTCATGGAATAAAATCGTTGCAGTCTTCCAATTCGAACCAGAACCATCGGGGGAGGCGTCCGCAAAAAGTGATCGCCAGAAATCGGCATGTTACCGGGGGTCGAATTTTTGGAATAATTGACAGGTAGTACCCTGTCGCCATTTTGAATTTTGGGGTCGAAAATAAAAGTGCGATTTGACGGGGCAGCATTCTAGACTAGACTTCCCCGAAGACCTTTTCTGTGTGGGGACATAGCCAAATCCCAAAACCTGGGCAATTAGGAGCTTATTACCAAAAAGTGACGCCATCTTTGTTGCCCAAAAAACCTCAATAATTCATGGAATAAAATCGTTGCGGTCTTCAAATTCGAACCAGCACCGTCGGGGGAGGTGTCCGCAAAAAGTGATCGCCAAAAATCGGCATGTTACGGGGGGTCGAACTTTTGGATTATCTGACAGCTTCCCTTTCGCCATTTTGAATTTTGGGTTCGAAAATAAAAGTGCGGTTTGACGGTGGAGAATGATAGACTGGACTTCCCTGAAGACCTTTTCGGTGTGGGGAATCATAGAGTAGGTTGTTTGGGGACATGGCCAAATTCCCAAACCTTGGGAATTATGAGCTTTTTACCAAAATGTGGCGACATCATTGTGACCAAAAAATCCGAGCCAGCACCATCGGGGGAGGTGCCCGCAGCGAGTTGTCGCCACAGGCTATTTTGAATTTTTGAGTAACAAATTAAAGTGCGATTTGACGGCAAAAAAAACCCAACAAATTTTCTTTGATAAAAGAAGTTGTGCAGTTAAGTTTCGAACCAGTGGATCGGCCCCTTGAATGGTTAAATACAATTTACAGACCATCTGGAAGACTGTAGGATTGTTATAAGTTAGTTTAACATATTTTTTGGAATAGGGCCAGAATATTTGAGATAAGCGTTACCAGTTATCAAGTGGTGAGGTTTTATTACTATGTCCCAAATGGACTTTTCTGCAATCGAGGGTAAACAAGTGATTGGCATTCCGAGATGGTTATAAAGTTTTAAAAGTTGCCTCTGGACATCATTTCATATCTGGGTCAAAAATAAGGCCAGTTTGACCAATCTCTCTTATTTCCGTCTTTTGTTTTCCATACTACGTTTGTTCGTTTCTGTATATTCAAAAGTTGGTTGCTTACCTTGACTGGCTTTAGTTTGGCTGTAGTTGTACCATTCCATGCACTGTGACTGCACTGTCCGGTACGCCATTTTGTCAGACAAGCAGCTGGACCTTTCCATGCAGCAGAGTTGACCGCTCCTCTGATCTGAATGATTCACGTGATCGTCTGTATCGACCACTGGCAGACACTATTTCCTTCTTTATCGCTCTAGAGGGAGGTATATATAACCAGAACTAGTGTAGAAAACTGAATTCTTCTTAGAATATCTGCATTTCAGCCAGCACAAACCATGCAGACGAATTTATATGGAAACAGTTGAAAAGTGTGTGCTTATTGATCAAATTGAATGGTTGGCCAGCCTCTTGCTATTAGCTCCTACGACATTGAAAGATCGTTGCGACCTAATGAATTCAAATGATCTTATTTGACCAGTGAAATGTAAACTGTTAAAATTGAAATACTCCTTTGTTACTGTTGAACGTTGATGTGATGGAGCATTCGTTTTAGATGAGCAAGACGTTTTAATAAAAAAAAAAAAATAATTTCAATTGGCCGAGAAAGACCTATGATTGGGTTAAACTAAACAGAAAAATAGCATCTGGCGGGTGATGGCGAATGTGGACAGGGTCATTTAGTCATAGTTTGCTGGGGAATAATTAATAACATGTGTTCATACTACGTCATCCATTGTGCTTAAAATCGTCAATATTTTGAGACGCGAAGTTCAAGAATCGATGGCATCGAGAGAATTTCGCTTCATCTGTTAGCTTAAAAAAAGAAAAATGTTGACAAACTGCAGTAGTATGCCAGTCAGTTCAGTGTCAAATTAAAGGCGCAAGATTTCACTGCCCTTAGTTGTATTTTAAGTTTTCAATGGAACAAAAATGATATGTTCAACCATACTTTCCAAAAACTCACTATTTCTTCTTCTGATTTAGGCTGCATTGAAAATGTGCACCATCTCTCTGGAAAAAAAAATCTTAACAGTTATATTCTTCTGGAAATGAATGACAACCTAATCTGATGAAGTTCTTCTCAAGACTCTCAAACTTAGTTTAGAGAATGTTGATGCTTCTTTTGTCTACTGCATCTTACAGTGTGGTCTAAATTGCACCTACATTGCTTCAGCAATCCATGTGAAGAGAAGCAAAAGAGAATTGTTCAACAAATGTCAACAAGAAAAACCACTGACACAGAAAAACAGGTTAACAGGTGGGCCCAACATTCCCCTCAAGAGACTCTAGAATAATGGATCTGAAGCAGGGTATATAAGAGCATGGAAAGACACCGCCACAAATAAACAGAGTCTCATGTGCACACTCTGGTACAAAGTACAGAAGTTGAGCCTTTTCGGGAGACTACACTTACCGTTGAACCCAGTGGACAAGTATGCCGTCTGTGATATTAAAATTCGATATGTTTATCAGTCCGATTCGTTTCTCGTAACTGTGAGTAAGGACTTACACTGTTAGCTTCAATTGGTGTTCGACATGGGGCGTGGTGTAGCCACCCCGGCCCGCCGTTGTGTCTTCATTGTGAGCTTGGAATCTCCGGAATTCTTTGGAAGTTTTTTGGAGGGGGGGGGGGGGGGGTTCTTCTTTACAAAAAGAAAATAGTGTGTTCAGTATGCGAACATTGGGGATGGGTACCCTCTCCATGATCCATAAAATTGGTAATGAACCCCATGGTTTGGCTCAAGGAAACTTAGCATGGGTAGTGTTTTTTTAATTGACAAGGTGGTACTCGCGTGGCAGAGCAGTGGTCCACAGTACAGGTCCTCATCATCCGGGCAAACCTTGTAAGAACTTTAGGGTAGTCAAACTACAGCGTCCACATTGTTCAAGCCAACGACTCCCAACTGTGTCAATTTTTTCTCTACCATACTGGAATTTCCCAAAATATATGTGGATAAAAGGTACACCATACACACGGAGCGCACTTAATTACCTGTACGTACAAACTATGCACAACGTATTACTTATCTTGGAATTCAAGATGAAAAGATAACTGTACTGGATTTAGTGTTCGGCAAAGACTATGAAGCACCATTTCGGCAAGCACATGTTTTGCTAAGAGAGCAGTGACCATTGTTTGCACCACTGTATTGTTGCATAATGAAAGAGTTGATTGCGTCCAGTGCACATTATTTTCACATTTCAGCCCATTTGGTGCGATGAGCATGGTGTACCCCCTATTGTGTCTTCATTGCGTGCTTGGAATCTTAGGAATTCGTTATGGGTTATATGGGGGTACTTCTGTACCAGAAACGTAGTCATTTAGAAAATAAGGAGACTGCCAACACAGGGCTAGATTGCTTAGCTTGAAAGAGCAATGTGAAATAATAATACAACTATGAGCCCAAGTTAACATAATGCCCCCCAAAAATGCTGGATTTACCCTTAGTGTTTTTTTTCTTCTAAGTTTGGCTTAAAATTGATGGACTTTTAATAATTCCGTTAATGCCGGACTCATCTCTTAAATTTTTTGTTTTAATCTCTTGCCAATTTTTTTTTTAATGCAGAAAATCACTCTTAATAGCTTATCAAATTGTGAAGTCACAAAAGCTAACAACTCAAGCTTTTTAAAGATGAATCTTAGTGCCCTGTAAAATCAATCAGCCACTACCATGCCTACACGGCCTATTGCAAAGCACAAATTGTGACCAAGAAACTACAGCGACAATTCAAATTTTCTGCTTCAAAATATTTGTACAATCCAACGTACAATCCAACCACCGCCATCTGTATCCATGTCACAGTACACCTCAACATCCCCTACGGCAGACCCCTCGTAGTGAGTTGTGTACACACCACTAGCTGGCTTGTTGGTACAGTAGTATAGAGAACTGACATCTGTTTGACGAACAAAAACATTAACAAGTTCAGCCGGTGAAACACGTATGAAAAATATCACAATTCACAATCCAAGTCGCTCTACCAAGAAAACCTCACAACAATAAGACTTACACGATTAACAATAAATTAAAAAATAAGTAATACACAACTATATTGTATAGTGATCTCCGAGAGCGTACGAGTTTTCGCGAGAATCTTGACTTCCAGGCAGCTACTGCTTGTACCGTGGCATTTGTTAAAAAAAAAAATCATCAATTGAACACAGTTTGAATAATTAAAAGCTTGATTTACAAATTGTTATTATTGTTTGAGGTCACAACCATTATTTCTTCATTTTCTAATAAGTTTCCCGACTTTTATTTTATTTAAAATTATTACAAGTAATATAGTTATTCGAGCAATTTGTTTTAGGGTGGAAAAATTGATCTGGCAAAAAAAAAAAAAAAAGCTCCAAGGTAACATTTTCATCACGAGACTTTTTTTATCCCACACGGCAGTTCTAATGCAATTTGCCTAATCAAATTGAAAAAGATACGGACTTACACACGATATAGGATAACATCAAAACTGTTACTGTAACCACTCAGGCCCAAATTGAAGAAAATTCCATAGGCTGGCCGAGTCGTTTAATGTTTGCAATCTGTATCCTTACCATTCGGTGTTGTTTTTGTTGTAGTTAAGACAGTGGGCGATAAGTGCGCAGTCTGTCTGTCCGTCCCCTCTGTCAGTATGCTTGATCCCACCATAAATTGTGTTTCCTGTGTAAAAAGAGTACTTTTTATTTTATTTTGTCAAGTTTATTAGAAAGTCATGTGCGTTCTAAGAAATCCCGGGTCCAAGGGGGCCTTACCCATTTCTGGGTCAGTATGACCCGGAATCTGTGTCAGTCAAACTGACCCGAAAGTGTTGTCAAAATCTGTGTCCAAAAGCCCCTTGGGCACCGGACATCGGCACAGCAAGGACTTTTTCGGTGGGGGGGGGGGGCACTGCTTTTAAGTGGGGGTGGGGGGCAGGGGGGAATGGGTTTGTCAGTGGTGGGGTCAGGCTTTTGTTTTGGAAGGGGACGCTGCAGGGGGCCACAATCGTTCTTGGCATTTTGTTTTGCCAGACATGCCTATTCAGCATTGATGATCAGCATTATGCACAGCCCCGGGCCTCCTCTATTTTGTGTTTATAACAACTCAGTTATTGTAACTTCTTATGCATTAAAACAACTGAACACGTCTATACTACAGAAAAACAGTGCTCAAAATAACTGGTGGCAACAAGACGGTAATATGTTGACATTAACCAACTTTTCATTCCACGCTGCATTGCATTGCATTGATCAACGAGCGCTGCATGCCTTGCACTGATCAGCCCATGGGCGCGCGCGCTTCCTGATACGAGGGCAACAATCCCCACCGCATTTGTTAAACAATAATGGCTTAGTATACGATTATTTTGTTTGTACTGTATTGTAAAAGAAGGCCTACAACTAGCAGATTCAGGATATAACTTTGCATTGTTTTGTTTTCATTCGTTTTACTTTCTTTTTTCTGTGGGTACTATCGCGATTTTTTCGTGGGGGGGGGCACCTGGGTGGGGGGGCACCTGGGTGGGGGGCACCTGGGTGGGGGGCACCTGGGTTGGGGGCACCTGGGTGGGGGCACCTGGGTGGGGGGCACCTGGGTGGGGGCCACTGGAATTTTGTGGGGGGGGGGGACACCTGGGTGGGGGCCACTGGAAATTTGTGGGGGGGGCACAGGTAATTTGTGGGGGGGGGGTACATGCCCCCCCAGGCCACCGTGGCAACGCCGCTGGCACCGGAGTCCAGGTCAATTATGACACAGGAGTTTTTAGAGTGTGTTTAACCGTTTATAAGGCATGATTCACATCAAATTCAAATTCCCCCAAATTGCATAACAAAATAAGCTAAGCATAAATTAATCTTACTTACACTGACCTCTGAAAACACACGTTTCAGAATTGCCTCGGTTTCCGGGGTCAGACCTGTGCTCAATTTTCATAGCGCTGCTTAACGGTAAGCAAATCTTCGCCGGTCTAACTATAGCAGAAAAAATTGCTTAAGCATAAGAATATTTCACAGGTTAGTAAGAAAATTAAACAGCCATCTTGCACGTTCACCATGAATTTGTATTGTTACGTCATTCACTTATACAGAAAGCACCGGAAGGCTAGCATGATTTTTCGTGGCGTTTTCGGTTAGCAGGGCTATGAAATGGAAATCGCGCAGTAAGCACAGAATCGGCCGTGAAGCAGCTCTATAAAACTGGGCCATGCTAACTGATTAGAATCCACTTGGGGGTTTTGATTAAGATTATGATTCAGTTTGATGTTTTGGGGTAAGTTTGACACCGACGACGAGTCACACTGACCCATATGGGTTGGGCCCCTGTTGACCCAGAATCAGGCATCAGGGTTAATTCTGACACAGGTTTTTTTTTTAAAGTGTACCAGAAACAGGGCAGCTAATATTAAACCGAAAGACACTGGTCCCACTAATATCTTTCTTCAGCAAACACTTATTAGTTTTTTGCTTTGGGGTTGACATTGACCAACTTTTCATTCCGCACTGCATTGCATTGCATTGATCAGCGCGCGCTGCATGCCTTGGTTTGATCAGCGCGTGGGCGAGCGCGCGCTTCCTGATTCGAGGGCAACAATCCCCGCCGCATTAGTTAAACAATAATGGCGTAGTTTACTATTATTATTTTTGTTGTACTGTATTTAGAAAAAAGTCCTACAACTAGCAGATGTAGTCAGGATATTACAGATGAGTTCACCAGTAACGTGGACTGGTAAAGTGTCTTAAATTGGGGAACTAGTGTTTGACTGGCTATATAACCCAAACAGGTTGTTGAATGCCCAAGAAGGGCTAGTTGTAGACTTTTACAGCCGATGAGGGCAGGTTTCACACCGGAAACACCAGCAAGCGGGGACGCTACAAACCCCCCGCAAAACACCTTCAACTCGTTTTTGCAGTCAAAGAGACAATAATGAGGTGAGATTGGGAATAACTCTCGTTCTAGGGGGGCTAGAGAGATGATTTTTTTACCTGACTCTGCCTTAGGTATCCCTGCTCCCGAAAATTAGACTTTCACGGCCGATGAGGGCAGGTTTCACACCGGAAAAGACCAGCAACCGGGGACGCTACAATCCCCCGCAAAACACTCAACTCGTTTTTGCTGTCAAAGAAACAAAGCCAAAATAAGGATGGTCATTTCACCCCCAAGGCATCATCGGATCTGCACAAGTTTTATACCACTGGAAAGCCCGTCTCAAGGGTTATCTTTTCCATGAATTAAAAATTGCTGACGATTCTGTAGGCGAGGCGACCGGCCTGGATGTTAGGCCTACCCCTAAGAGATAATGAAAAATTCCAGGGGCCGGCTGCGAAGCAAGGTCTCGCCGGCCGGGGTAATGGCCAAAATAAATTTGAGGTGAAATTGGGAATAACTCCCGTTCTAGGGGGGCTAGAGAGATCAATTTTTGACCTGACTCTGCCTTAGGTATCCCTTCATCGGAAAATTAGACTTTTCCGGCCGATGAGGGCAGGTTTCACACCGGAAAAGACCAGCAAGCGGGGACGCTACAAACCCCCCGCAAAACACCTTCAACTCGTCTTTGCTGTCAAAGAGACATAAATGAGGTGAGATTGGGAATAACTCTCGTTCTAGGGGGGCTAGAGTCATGATTTTTTACCTGACTCTGCCTTAGGTATCCCTGCATCCGAAAATTAGACTTTCACGGCCGATGAGGGCAGGTTTCATACCGGAAAAGACCAGCAAGCGGGGACGCTACAAACCCCCCGCAAAACACCTTCAACTCGTTTTTGCTGTCAAAGAGACAAAGACAAAATAAGGATGGTCATTTCACCCCCAAGGCATTATCGGACCTGCACAAGTTTTATACCACTGGAAAGCCCGTCTCGATTGCTATCTCTGCCATGAATGTGGGGTTGCTGACAATTCTGTAGGCGAGGCGAGCGGCCTGGATGTTAGGCCTACCCCTAAGAGATATTGAAAAATTCCAGGGGCCGTCTGCGAAGCAAGGTCTCGCCAGACGGGGTAATGGCCCAAAATAAACTTGAGGTGAAATTGCAAATAACTCCCGTTCTAGGGGGACTAGAGAGATGAATGTTTGACCTGACTCTGCCTTAGGTATCCCTGCATCCGAAAATTAGACTTTCACGGCCGATTAGGGCAGGTTTTATACCGGAAAATACCAGCAAGCGGGCACGCTACAAACCCCCCGCAAAACACCTTCAACTCGTCTTTGCTGTCAAAGAGACGATAATGAGGTGAGATTGGGAATAACTCTCGTTCTAGGGGGGCTAGAGAGATGATTTTTTTTACCTGACTCTGCCTTAGGTATCCCTGCATCCAGAAATTAGACTTTCACGGCCGATGAGGGCAGGTTTCACACCGGAAAAGACCAGCAAGCGGGGACGCTACAAACCCCCGCAAAACACCTTCAACTCGTTTTTTGCTGTCAAAGAGACAAAGACAAAATAAGGATGGTCATTTCACCCCCAAGGCATCATCGGATCTGCACAAGTTTTATACCACTAAAAAGCCCGTCCCAAGAGCTACCTCTGCCATGATTTTGGAGTTGCTGACGATTCTGTAGGCGAGGCGAGGCGAGGCGAGGCGAGGCGAGATATTGAAAAATTCCAGAGGCCGGCTGCGAAGCAAGGTCTCGCCGGCCGGGGTAATGGCCCAAAATAAATTTAAGGTGAAATTGGGAATAACTCCCGTTCTAGGGGGGGGGGGGGGTAGAGAGATGAATTTTTCACCTGACTCTGCCTTAGGTATCCTTGAATCCGAAAATGTGACTTTTTCGGCCGATGAGGGCAGGTTTCACACCGGAAAATACCAGCAAGCGGGGACGCTACAAACCCACCGCAAAACACCTTCAACTCGACTTTGCTGTCAAAGAGACAATAACCAGGTAAGATTGGGAATAACTCCCGTTCTAGGGGGGGGGGGGGGGCTAGAGAGATTAATTTTTGACCTTACTCTGCCTTAGGTATCCCTGCATCCGAAAGTTAGACTTTCATGGCCGATGAGGGCTGGTTTCACACCGGAAAAGACCAGCAAGCGGGGACGCTACAAACCCCCCGCAAAACACTCAACTCGTTTTTGCTGTCAAAGAGACAAGCCAAAATAAGGATGGTCATTTCACCCCCAAGGCATCATCGGATCTGCACAAGTTTTATACCACTGGAAAGCCCGTTTCAAGGGCTATCTTTGCCATGAATTAAAAGTTGCTGACGATTCTGTAGGCGAGGCGACCGGCCTGGATGTTAGGCCTACCCCTAAGAGATAATGAAAAATTCCATGGGCCGGCTGCGAAGCAAGGTCTCGCCGGCCGGGGTAATGGCCAAAATAAATTTGAGGTGAAATTGGGAATAACTCCCGTTCTAGGGGGGCTAGAGAGATCAATTTTTGACCTGACTCTGCCTTAGGTATCCCTGCATCCGAAATTTAGACTTTTCCGGCCGATGAGGGCAGGTTTTACACCCACAAAGACCAGCAAGCGGGCACGCTACAAACCGCCCGCAAAACACCTTCAACTCGTCTTTGCTGTCAAAGAGACAATAATGAGGTGAGATTGGGAATAACTCTCGTTCTAGGGGGGCTAGAGTGATGATTTTTTACCTGACTCTGCCTTAGGTATCCCTTCATCGGAAAATTAGACTTTTCCGGCCGATGAGGGCAGGTTTCACACCGGAAAAGACCAGCAAGCGGGACGCTACAAACCCCCCGCAAAACACCTTCAACTCGTCTTTGCTGTCAAAGAGACATAAATGAGGTGAGATTGGGAATAACTCTCGTTCTAGGGGGGCTAGAGTCATGATTTGTTACCTGACTCTGCCTTAGGTATCCCTGCATCCGAAAATTAGACTTTCACGGCCGATGAGGGCAGGTTTCATACCGGAAAAGACCAGCAAGCGGGGACGCTACAAACCCCCCGCAAAACACCTTCAACTCGTTTTTGCTGTCAAAGAGACAAAGACAAAATAAGGATGGTCATTTCACCCCCAAGGCATTATCGGACCTGCACAAGTTTTATACCACTGGAAAGCCCGTCTCAAAGGCTATCTCTGCCATGAATGTGGGGTTGCTGACAATTCTGTAGGCGAGGCGAGCGGTCTGGATGTTAGGCCTACCCCTAAGAGATATTGAAAAATTCCAGGGACCGTCTGCGAAGCAAGGTCTCGCCAGACGGGGTAATGGCCCAAAATAAACTTGAGGTGAAATTGCAAATAGCTCCCGTTCTAGGGGGGCTAGAGAGATGAATGTTTGACCTGACTCTGCCTTAGGTATCCCTGCATCCGAAAATTAGACTTTTACGGCCGATTAGGGCAGGTTTTATACCGGAAAATACCAGCAAGCGGGCACGCTACAAACCCCCCGCAAAACACCTTCAACTCGTCTTTGCTGTCAAAGAGACAATAATGAGGTGAGATTGGGAATAACTCTCGTTCTAGGGGGGCTAGAGAGATGATTTTTTTTACCTGACTCTGCCTTAGGTATCCCTGCATCCAGAAATTAGACTTTCACGGCCGATGAGGGCAGGTTTCACACCGGAAAAGACCAGCAAGCGGGGACGCTACAAACCCCCGCAAAACACCTTCAACTCGTTTTTTGCTGTCAAAGAGACAAAGACAAAATAAGGATGGTCATTTCACCCCCAAGGCATCATCGGATCTGCACAAGTTTTATACCACTAAAAAGCCCGTCCCAAGAGCTACCTCTGCCATGATTTTGGAGTTGCTGACGATTCTGTAGGCGAGGCGAGGCGAGGCGAGGCGAGGCGAGATATTGAAAAATTCCAGAGGCCGGCTGCGAAGCAAGGTCTCGCCGGCCGGGGTAATGGCCCAAAATAAATTTAAGGTGAAATTGGGAATAACTCCCGTTCTAGGGGGAGGGGGGGGGGGGGGGGTAGAGAGATGAATTTTTCACCTGACTCTGCCTTAGGTATCCTTGAATCCGAAAATGTGACTTTTTCGGCCGATGAGGGCAGGTTTCACACCGGAAAATACCAGCAAGCGGGGACGCTACAAACCCCCCGCAAAACACCTTCAACTCGACTTTGCTGTCAAAGAGACAATAACCAGGTAAGATTGGGAATAACTCCCGTTCTAGGGGGGGGGGGGGGGCTAGAGAGATTAATTTTTGACCTTACTCTGCCTTAGGTATCCCTGCATCCGAAAGTTAGACTTTCACGGCCGATGAGGGCTGGTTTCACACCGGAAAAGACCAGCAAGCGGGGACTCTACAAACCCCCCGCAAAACACCTTCAACTCGTCTTTGCTGTCAAAGAGAGAATAATGAGGTGAGATTGGGAATAACTCTCGTTTTAGGGGGGCTAGAGAGATGATTTTTTTACCTGACTCTAAGGGCTATTTTTCCTATGAATTTGGGGTTGCTGACGATTCTGTAAATGAGGCGAGCGGCCTGGATGTTAGGCCTACCCCTAAGAGAAATTGAAAAATTCCAGGGGCCGGTTACGAAGCAAGGTCTCGCGGCCGGGGTAATGGCCAAAAAAAATTTGAGGTGAAATTGGGAATAACTCCCGTTCTAGGGGGGGCTAGAGATGAATTTTTGACCTGACTCTGCCTTAGGTATCCCTGAATCCGAAAATTAGACTTTTTCGGCCGATGAGGGCAGGTTTCACACCGGAAAAGACCAGCAAGCGGGACGCTACAAACCCCCGCAAAACACCTTCAACTCGTCTTTGCTGTCAAAGAGAAAATTTGAGGTAAAATTGGGAATAACTCTCGTTCTAGGGGGCTAGAGAGATGATTTTTTTTACCTGACTCCGCCTTAGGTATCCCTGCATCTGAAAAATAGACTTTTACGGCCGATGAGGGCAGGTTTCACACCGGAAAAGACCAGCAAGCGGGGACACTACAAACCCCCCGCAAAACACCTTCAACTCGTTTTTGCAGTCAAAGAGAAAATTTGAGGTAAAATTGGGAATAACTCATGTTCTAGGGGGCCTAGAGAGATGATCTTTTCACCTGACTCTGCCTTAGGTATCCCTGCATCCGAAAATTAGACTTTTACGGCCGATGAGGTCAAGTTTCACACCGGAAGAGACCAGCAAGCGGGGACGCTACAACCCCCCCCCCCAAAAAAAAAAAAAAAACAAAAACAAACCTTCAACTCGTTTTTGCTGTCAAAGAGACAAAGACAAAATAAGCGTGGTCATTTTACCCCCAAGGCATCATCGGATCTGCACAAGTTTTATACCACTGGAATGCCCGTCTCAAAGGGCTATTTTTCCCATAAATTTGGGGTTGCTGACGATTCTGTAGGCGAGGCGAGCGGCCTGGATGTTAGGCCTTCCCCTAATAGTAATTGAAAAATTCCAGGGGCCGGCAGCGAAACAAGGTCTCGCCTGCTAGGGTAATGGCCCAAAATAAATTTGAGGTAAAATTGGGAGTAACTCTCGTTCTAGGGGGCCTAGAGAGATGATTTTTTCACCTGACTCTGCCTTAGGTAACCCTGCAACGGAAAATTAGACTTTTACGGCCGATGAGGTCAAGTTTCACACCGGAAAAGACAAGCAAGCGGGGACGCTACAAACCCCCCAGCAAAACACCTTCAACTCGTCTTTGGTGTCAAAGAGACAATAATGAGGTGAGGTTTTAAATAACTCTCGTTCTAGGTGGGCTAGAGTGATGAATTTTTTACCTGACTCTGCCTTAGGTATCCCTGCATCGGAAATATAGACTTTCACGGAGCTTTCTACCAAAAAGTGACGCCATCTTTGTTGCCCACAAAACCTCAATAATTCATGGAAAAAAATCGTTGCGGTCTTCAAATTCGAACCAGCACCATCGGCGGAGGTGTCCGCAAAAAGTGATTGCCAAAAATCGGCATGTTACCGGGGGTCGAATTTTTGGAATAATTGACAGGTAGTACCCTGTCGCCATTTTGTATTTTGTGGTCGAAAATAAAAGTGCGATTTGACGGTGCAGCATTCTAGACTAGACTTCCCTGAAGACCTTTTCTGTGTGGGGACATGGCCAAATCCCAAAACCTGGACAATTAGGAGCTTTCTACCAAAAAGTGACGCCATCTTTGTTGCCCACAAAACCTCAATAATTCATGGAATAAAATCGTTGCGGTCTTCAAATTCGAACCAGCACCGTCGGCGGAGGTGTCTGCAAAAAGTGATCACCAAAAATCGGCATGTTACCGGGGGTCGAATTTTTGGAATAATTGACAGGTAGTACCCTGTCGCCATTTTGAATTTTGGGGTCAAAAATAAAAGTGCGATTTGACGGTGCAGCATTCTAGACTAGACTTCCCTGAAGACCTTTTCTGTGTGGGGACATGGCCAAATCCCAAAACCTGGGCAATTAGGAGCTTTCTACCAAAAAGTGACGCCATCGGCAACAAGCCAAAAAAACCTCAATAATTCATGGAATAAAATCGTTGCGGTCTTCAAATTCGAACCAGCACCATCGGCGGAGGTGTCCGCAAAAAGTGATGGCCAAAAATCGGCATGTTACCGGGGGTCGAATTTTTGGAATAATTGACAGGTAGTACCCTGTCGCCATTTTGAATTTTGGGGTCGAAAATAAAAGTGCGATTTGACGGTGCAGCATTCTAGACTAGACTTCTCTGAAGACCTTTTCTGTGTGGGGACATGGCCAAATCCAAAAACCTGGGCAATTAGGAGCTTTCTACTAAAAAGTGACGCCATCTTTGTTGCCCAGAAAAACCTCAATAATTCATGGAATAATATCGTTGCGGTCTTCAAATTGGAACCAGCACCATCGGCGGAGGTGTCTGCAAAAAGTGATCGCTAAAAATCGGCATGTTACCGGGGGTCGAATTTTTGGAATATTTGACAGGTAGTACCCTGTCGCCATTTTGAATTTTTGGGTCGAAAATAAAAGTGCGATTTGACGGTGCAGCATTCTAGACTAGACTTCCCTGAAGACCTTTTCTGTGTGGGGACATGGCCAAATCCAAAAACCTGGGCAATTAGGAGATTTCTACCAAAAAGTGACGCCATCTTTGTTGCCCAAAAAACCTAAATAATTCATGGAATAAAATCGTTGCGGTCTTCAAATTCGAACCAGCACCATCGGCGGAGGTGTCCGCAAAAAGTGATCGCCAAAAATCGGCATGTTACCGGGGGTCGAATTTTTGAATAATTGGCAGGTAGTACCCTGTCGCCATTTTAAATTTTGGGGTCGAAAATAAAAGTGCGATTTGACGGTGCAGCATTCTAAACTAGACTTCCCTGAAGACCTTTTCTGTGTGGGGACATGGCCAAATCCCAAAACCTGGGCAATTAGGAGATTTCTACCAAAAAGTGACGCCATGTTTGTTGCCCAAAAAACCTCAATAATTCATGGAATAAAATCGTTGCGGTCTTCAAATTGGAACCAGCACCATCGGCGGAGGTGTCTGCAAAAAGTGATCGCTAAAAATCGGCATGTTACCGGGGGTCGAATTTTTGGAATAATTGACAGGTAGTACCCTGTCGCCATTTTGAATTTTGGGGTCGAAAATAAAAGTGCGATTTGACGGTGCAGCATTCTAGACTAGACTTCCCTGAAGACCTTTTCTGTGTGGGGACATGGCCAAATCCCAAAACCTGGGCAATTAGGAGCTTTCTACCAAAAAGTGACGCCATCGGCAACAAGCCAAAAAAACCTCAATAATTCATGGAATAAAATCGTTGCGGTCTTCAAATTCGAACCAGCACCATCGGCGGAGGTGTCCGCAAAAAGTGATGGCCAAAAATCGGCATGTTACCGGGGGTCGAATTTTTGGAATAATTGACAGGTAGTACCCTGTCGCCATTTTGAATTTTGGGGTCGAAAATAAAAGTGCGATTTGACGGTGCAGCATTCTAGACTAGACTTCTCTGAAGACCTTTTCTGTGTTGGGACATGGCCAAATCCAAAAACCTGGGCAATTAGGAGCTTTCTACTAAAAAGTGACGCCATCTTTGTTGCCCAGAAAAACCTCAATAATTCATGGAATAATATCTTTGCGGTCTTCAAATTGGAACCAGCACCATCGGCGGAGGTGTCTGCAAAAAGTGATCGCTAAAAATCGGCATGTTACCGGGGGTCGAATTTTTGGAAAAATTGACAGGTAGTACCCTGTCGCCATTTTGAATTTTGGTGTCGAAAATAAAAGTGCGATTTGACGGTGCAGCATTCTAGACTAGACTTCCCTGAAGACCTTTTCTGTGTGGGGACATGGCCAAATCCCAAAAACCTGGGCAATTAGGAGCTTTCTACCAAAAAGTGACGCCATCTTTGTTGCCCAAAAAAACCTCAATAATTCATGGAATAAAATCGTTGCGGTCTTCAAATTCGAACCAGCACCATCGGCGGAGGTGTCCGCAAAAAGTGATCGCCAAAAATCGGCATGTTACCGGGGGTCGAATTTTTGGAATATTTGACAGGTAGTACCCTGTCGCCATTTTGAATTTTGGGGTCGAAAATAAAAGTGCGATTTGACGGTGCAGCATTCTAGACTAGACTTCCCTGAAGACCTTTTCTGTGTGGGGACATGGCCAAATCCAAAAACCTGGGCAATTAGGAGATTTCTACCAAAAAGTGACGCCATCTTTGTTGCCCAAAAAACCTAAATAATTCATGGAATAAAATCGTTGCGGTCTTCAAATTCGAACCAGCACCATCGGCGGAGGTGTCCGCAAAAAGTGATCGCCAAAAATCGGCATGTTACCGGGGTCGAATTTTTGGAATATTTGACAGGTAGTACCCAGTCGCCATTTTGAATTTTGGGGTCGAAAATAAAAGTGCGATTTGACGGTGCAGCATTCTAGACTAGACTTCCCTGAAGACCTTTTCTGTGTGGGGACATGGCCAAATCCCAAAACCTGGGCAATTAGGAGCTTTCTACCAAAAAGTGACGCCATCTTTGTTGCCCAAAAAACCTCAATAATTCATGGAATAAAATCGTTGCGGTCTTCAAATTCGAACCAGCACCATCGGCGGAGGTGTCAGCTAAAAGTGATCGCCAAAAATTGGCATGTTACCGGGGGTCGAATTTTTGGAATAATTGACAGGTAATACCCTGTCGCCATTTTGAATTTTGGGGGTCGAAAATAAAAGTGCGATTTGACGGTGCAGCATTCTAGACTAGACTTCCATGAAGACCTTTTCTGTGTGGGGACATGGCCAAATCCAAAAACCTGGGCAATTAGGAGATTTCTACCAAAAAGTGACGCCATCTTTGTTGCCCAAAAAACCTCAATAATTCATGGAATAAAATCGTTGCGGTCTTCAAATTGGAACCAGCACCATCGGCGGAGGTGTCCGCAAAAAGTGATCGCTAAAAATCGGCATGTTACCGGGGGTCGAATTTTTGGAATAATTGACAGGTAGTACCCTGTCGCCATTTTGAATTTTGGGGTCGAAAATAAAAGTGCGATTTGACGGTGCAGCATTCTAGACTAGACTTCCCTGAAGACCTTTTCTGTGTGGGGACATGGCCAAATCCCAAAACCTGGGCAATTAGGAGCTTTCTACCAAAAAGTGACGCCATCGGCAACAAGCCCAAAAAATCTCAATAATTCATGGAATAAAATCGTTGCGGTCTTCAAATTCGAACAAGCACCATCGGCGGAGGTGTCCGCAAAAAGTGATCGCCAAAAATCGGCATTTTACCGGGTGTCGAATTTTTGGAATAATTGACAGGTAGTACCCTGTCGCCATTTTGAATTTTGGGGTCGAAAATAAAAGTGCGATTTGACGGTGCAGCATTCTAGACTAGACTTCTCTGTGTGGGGACATGGCCAAATCCAAAAACCTGGGCAATTAGGAGCTTTCTACTAAAAAGTGACGCCATCTTTGTTGCCCAAAAAAACCTCAATAATTCATGGAATAAAATCGTTGCGGTCCTCAAATTCGAACCAGCACCATCGGCGGAGGTGTCCGCAAGAAGTGATGGCCAAAAATTGGCATGTTACCGGGGCTCGAATTTTTGGAATATTTGACAGGTAGTACCCTGTCGCCATTTTGAATTTTGGGGTCGAAAATAAAAGTGCGATTTGACGGTGCAGCATTCTAGACTAGACTTCCCTGAAGACCTTTTCTGTGTGGGGACATGGCCAAATCAAAAAACCTGGGCAATTAGGAGCTTTCTACCAAAAAGTGACGCCATCTTTGTTGCCCAAAAAACCTCAATAATTCATGGAATAAAATCGTTGCGGTCTTCAAATTGGAACCAGCACCATCGGCGGAGGTGTCTGCAAAAAGTGATCGCTAAAAATCGGCATGTTACCGGGGGTCGAATTTTTGGAATAATTGACAGGTAGTACCCTGTCGCCATTTTGAATTTTGGGGTCGAAAATAAAAGTGCGATTTGACGGTGCAGCATTCTAGACTAGACTTCCATGAAGACCTTTTCTGTGTGGGGACATGGCCAAATCCCAAAACCTGGGCAATTAGGAGCTTTCTACCAAAAAGTGACGCCATCGGCAACAAGCCCAAAAAATCTCAATAATTCATGGAATAAAATCGTTGCGGTCTTCAAATTCGAACCAGCACCATCGGCGGAGGTGTCCGCAAAAAGTGATCGCCAAAAATCGGCATTTTACCGGGTGTCGAATTTTTGGAATAATTGACAGGTAGTACCCTGTCGCCATTTTGAATTTTGGGGTCGAAAATAAAAGTGCGATTTGACGGTGCAGCATTCTAGACTAGACTTCTCTGAAGACCTTTTCTGTGTGGGGACATGGCCAAATCCAAAAACCTGGGCAATTAGGAGCTTTCTACTAAAAAGTGACGCCATCTTTGTTGCCCAAAAAAACCTCAATAATTCATGGAATAAAATCGTTGCGGTCCTCAAATTCGAACCAGCACCATCGGCGGAGGTGTCCGCAAGAAGTGATGGCCAAAAATTGGCATGTTACCGGGGCTCGAATTTTTGGAATATTTGACAGGTAGTACCCTGTCGCCATTTTGAATTTTGGGTCGAAAATAAAAGTGCGATTTGACGGTGCAGCATTCTAGACTAGACTTCCCTGAAGACCTTTTCTGTGTGGGGACATGGCCAAATCAAAAAACCTGGGCAATTAGGAGCTTTCTACCAAAAAGTGACGCCATCTTTGTTGCCCAAAAAACCTCAATAATTCATGGAATAAAATCGTTGCGGTCTTCAAATTCGAACCAGCACCATCGGCGGAGATGTCAGCTAAAAGTGATCGCCAAAAATTGGCATGTTACCGGGGGTCGAATTTTTGGAATAATTGACAGGTAATACCCTGTCGCCATTTTGAATTTTGGGGTCGAAAATAAAAGTGCGATTTGACGGTGCAGCATTCTAGACTAGACTTCCCTGAAGACCTTTTCTGTGTGGGGACATGGCCAAATCAAAAAACCTGGGCAATTAGGAGATTTCTACCAAAAAGTGACGCCATCTTTGTTGCCCAAAAAACCTCAATAATTCATGGAATAAATCGTTGCGGTCTTCAAATTGGAACCAGCACCATCGGCGGAGGTGTCTGCAAAAAGTGATCGCTAAAAATCGGCATGTTACCGGGGGTCGAATTTTTGGAATAATTGACAGGTACTACCCTGTCGCCATTTTGAATTTTGGGGTCGAAAATGAAAGTGCGATTTGACGGTGCAGCATTCTAGACTAGACTTCCCTGAAGACCTTTTCTGTGTGGGGACATGGCCAAATCCCAAAACCTGGGCAATTAGGAGCTTTCTACCAAAAAGTGACACCATCGGCAACAAGCCCAAAAAATCTCAATAATTCATGGAATAAAATCGTTGCGGTCTTCAAATTCAAACCAGCACCATCGGCGGAGGTGTCTGCAAAAAGTGATCGCTAAAAATCGGCATGTTACCGGGGGTCGATTTTTTGGAATAATTGACAGGTAGTACCCTGTCGCCATTTTGAATTTTGGGGTCGAAAATAAAAGTGCGATTTGACGGTGCAGCATTCTAGACTAGACTTCCCTGAAGACCTTTTCTGTGTGGGGACATGGCCAAATCAAAAAACCTGGGCAATTAGGAGCTTTCTACTAAAAAGTGACGCCATCTTTGTTGCCCAAAAAACCTCAATAATTCATGGAATAAAATCGTTGCGGTCTTCAAATTCGAACCAGCACCATCGGCGGAGGTGTCCGCAAAAAGTGATCGCCGAAAATCGGCATGTTACCGGGGGTCGAATTTTTGGAATAATTGACAGGTAGTCGACATTTTGAATTTTGGGGTCGAAAATAAAAGTGTGATTTGACGGTGCAGCATTCTAGACTAGACTTCCCTGAAGACCTTTTCTGTGTGGGGACATGGCCAAATCCTAAAACGTGGACAATTAGGAGCTTTCTAACAAAAAGTGACGCCATCTTTGTTGCCCAAAAAACCTCAATAATTCATGGAATAAAATCGTCGAGGTCTTCAAATTCAAACCAGCACCATCGGCGGAGGTGTCCGCAAAAAGTGATCGCCAAAAATCGGCATGTTACCGGGGGTCGAATTTTTGGAATATTTGACAGGTAGCACCCTGTCGCCATTTTGAATTTTGGGGTCGAAAATAAAAGTGCTATTTGACGGTGCAGCATTTTAGACTAGACTTCCCTGAAGACCTTTTCTGTGTGGGGACATGGCCAAATCCCAAAACTTAGGCAATTAGGAGCTTTCTACCAAAAAGTGACGCCATCTTTGTTGCCCAAAAGGGACGCTACAAACCCCCCGCATAACACCTTCAACTCGTCTTCGCTGTCAAAGAGACAATATTGAGGTGAGATTGGCAATAACTCTCGTTCTAGAGGGGCTAGAGAAATGATTTTTTTACCTGACTCTGCCTTAGGTATCCCTGCATCCGAAAATTAGGCCGATGAGGGCAAGTTTCACACCGGAAAAGACCAGCAAGCGGGGACGCTACAAACCTCCCGCAAAACACCTTCAACTCGTTTTTGCTGTCAAAGAGACAAAGACAAAATAAGGTAGGTCATTTCACCCTCAAGGCATCATCGGATGTGTAAAAGTTTTATACCACTGGAAAGCCCGTCTCAAGGGCTATTTTTCTCATGAATTTGGGGTTGCTGACGATTCTGTAGGCGAGGCGAGCGGCCTGGATGTTAGGCCTACCCCTAAGAGATATTGAACAATTCCAGGGGCCGGCTGCGAAGCAAGGTCTCGCCGGCCGGGGTAATAGCCCAAAATAAATTTGAGGTAAAATTGAGAATAACTCCCGTTCTAGGGGGGCTAGAGAGATGAATTTTTGACCAGACTCTGCCTTAGGTATCCCTCCATCCGAAAAATAGACTTTCACGACCGATGAGAGCAGGTTTCACACCAAAAAAGACCAGCAAGCGGGGACGCTACAAACCCCCCGCAAAACACCTTTAACTCGTTTTTGCTGTCAAAGAGACAAAGACAAAATAAGGACGGTCATTTCACCCTCAAGGCATCATCGGATCTGCCCAAGTTTTATACCACTGGAAAGCCCGTCTCAACGGCTATCTCTGCCATGAATTTTGGGTTGCTGACGATTCTGTAGGCGAGCCGAGCGGCCTGGATGTTAGTCCTACCCCTAAGAGATATTGAAAAATTCCAGGGGCCGGCTGCGAAGCAAGGTCTCGACGGCCGGGGTAATGGCCCAAAATAAATCTGAGGTAAAATTGAGAATAACTCACGTTCAAGGGGGGCTAGAGAGATGAATTTTTGACCTGACTCTGCCTTAGGTATCCCTCCATCCGAAAAATAGACTTTCACGGCCGATGAGAGCAGGTTTCACACCAAAAAAGACCAGCAAGCGGGGACGCTACAAACCCCCCGCAAAACACCTTCAACTCGTTTTTGCTGTCAAAGAGACAAAGACAAAATAAGGACGGTCATTTCACCCTCAAGGCATCATCGGATCTGCCCAAGTTTTATACCACTGGAAAGCCCGTCTCAAGGGCTATCTCTGCCATGAATTTGGAATTGCTGACGATTCTGTAAGCGAGCCGAGCGGCCTGGATGTTAGGCCTACCCCTAAGAGATATTCAAAAATTCCAGGGGCCGGCTGAGAAGCAAGGTCTCGCCGGCCGGGGTAATAGCCCAAAATAAATTTGAGGTAAAATTGAGAATAACTCCCGTTCTAGGGGGGCTAGAGAGATGAATTTTTGACCAGATTCTGCCTTAGGTATCCCTGCATCCGAAAAATATACTTTCACGGCCGATGAGAGCAGGTTTCACACCAAAAAAGACCAGCAAGCGGGGACGCTACAAACCCCCCGCAAAACACCTTCAACTCGTTTTTGCTGTCAAAGAGACAAAGATAAAATAAGGACGGTCATTTCACCCCAAGGCATCATCGGATCTGCACAAGTTTTATACCACTGGAAAGCCCGTCTCAAGGGCTATTTTTCCTATGATTTTGGGCTTGCTGACGATTCTGTAAACGAGGCGAGCGGCCTGGATGTAAAGCCTACCCCTAATAGAAATTGAAAAATTCCAGGGGTCAGCTGCGAAGCAAGGTCTCGCCGGGCGGGGTAATGACCCAAAATTAATTTGAGGTGAAATTAAGAATAACTCACGGTCTAGGGGGGCTAGAGAGATGATTTTTTTTACCTGACTCTGCCTTAGGTATCTCTGCATATGGAAATTAGACTTTCACGGCCGATGAGGGCAGGTTTCACACCGGAAAAGACCAGCAAGCGGGGACGCTACAAACCCCCCTCAAAACACCTTCAACTCGTCTTTGCTGTCAAAGAGACAATGATGAGGTGAGATTTGAAATAACTCTCGTTCTAGGGGGGCTAGAGAGATGATTTTTTGACCTGACTCTGCCTTATGTATCCCTGCATCCGAAAAAAAACCTTTTACGGCCGATGAGGGCAAGTTTCACACCGGAAAAGACCAGCAAGCGGGGACGCTACAAAACCCCCGCAAAACACCTTCAACTCGTTTTTGCTGTCAAAGAGACAAAGACAAAACAACGATGGTCCTTTCACCCTCAAGGCATCATCGGATCTGCACAAGTTTTATACCAATGGAAAATCCGTCTCAAGGGCTATCTCTAACATGAATTTGGATTTGCTGACGAATCTGTAAACGAGGCGAGCGGCCTGGATGTTAGGCCTACACCTAAGAGATATTGAAAAATTCCAGTGGCCGGCTGCAAAGCAAGGTCTCGCCGGCCGGGGTAATGGCCCAAAATAAATTTGAGGTGAAATTGGAAATAACTCCCGTTCTAGGGGGGCTAGAGAGATGAATTTTTGACCTGACTCTGCCTTAGGTATCCCTGCATCCGAAAATTAGAATTGTGCGGCCGATGACGGCAGGTTTCACACCGGAAAAGACCAGCAAGCGGGGACGCTACAAACCCCACGCAAAACACCTTCAACTCGTCTTTGCTGTCAAAGAGACAATAATGAGGTGAGATTTTAAATTACTCTCGTTCTAGGTGGGCTAGAGTGATGATTTTTTTTACCTGACTCTGCCTTAGGTATCCCTGCATCGGAAAATTAGACTTTCACGGAGCTTTCTACCAAAAAGTGACGCCATTTTGGTTGCCCACAAAACCTCAATAATTCATGGAATAAAATCGTTGCGGTCTTCAAATTCGAACCAGCACCATCGGCGGAGGTGTCCGCTAAAAGTGATCGCCAAAAATCGGCATGTTACCGGGGGTCGAATTTCTGGAATAATTGACAGGTAATACCCTGTCGCCATTTTGAATTTCGGGGTCGAAAATATATTAAGTGCGATTTGACGGTGCAGCATTCTAGACTAGACTTCCCAGAAGACCTTTTCTGTGTGGGGACATGGCCAAATCCCAAAACCTGGGCAATTAGGAGCTTTCTTCTAAATAGTGACGCCATCTTTGTTGCCCAAAAAACCTCAATAATTCATGGAATAAAATCGTTGCGGTCTTCAAATTCGAACCAGCACCATCGGCGGAGGTGTCCGCTAAAAGTGATCGCCAAAAATCGGCATGTTACCGGGAGTCGAATTTTTGGAATAATTGACAGGTAGTACCCTGTCGCCATTTTGAATTTTGGGGTCGAAAATAAAAGTGCGATTTGACGGTGCAGCATTCTAGACTAGACTTCCCTGAAGACCTTTTCTGTGTGGGGACATGGCCAAATCCAAAAACCTGGGCAATTAGGAGCTTTCTACCAATAAGTGACGCCATCTTTGTTGCCCAAAAAACCTCAATAATTCATGGAATAAAATCGTTGCGGTCTTCAAATTCGAACCAGCACCATCGGCGGAGGTGTCCGCTAAAAGTGATCGCCAAAAATCGGCATGTTACCGGGGTCGAATTTTTGGAATATTTGACAGGTAATACCCTGTCGCCATTTTGAATTTTGGAGTCGAAAATATATTAAGTGCGATTTGACGGTGCAGCATTCTAGACTAGACTTCCCAGAAGACCTTTTCTGTGTGGGGACATGGCCAATTCCAAAAACCTGGGCAATTAGGAGCTTTCTACCAAAAAGTGACGCCATCTTTGTTGCCCAAAAAACCTCAATAATTCATGGAATAAAATCGTTGCGGTCTTCAAATTCGAACCAGCACCATCGGCGGAGGTGTCCGCTAAAAGTGATCGCCAAAAATCGGCATGTTACCGGGGGTCGAATTTCTGGAATAATTGACAGGTAATACCCTGTCGCCATTTTGAATTTCGGGGTCGAAAATATATTAAGTGCGATTTGACGGTGCAGCATTCTAGACTAGACTTCCCAGAAGACCTTTTCTGTGTGGGGACATGGCCAAATCCCAAAACCTGGGCAATTAGGTGCTTTCTTCCAAATAGTGACGCCATCTTTGTTGCCCAAAAAACCTCAATAATTCATGGAATAAAATCGTTGCGGTCTTCAAATTCGAACCAGCACCATCGGCGGAGGTGTCCGCTAAAAGTGATCGCCAAAAATCGGCATGTTACCGGGAGTCGAATTTTTGGAATAATTGACAGGTAGTACCCTGTCGCCATTTTGAATTTTGGGGTCGAAAATAAAAGTGCGATTTGACGGTGCAGCATTCTAGACTAGACTTCCCTGAAGACCTTTTTTGTGTGGGGACATGGCCAAATCCAAAAACCTGGGCAATTAGGAGCTTTCTACCAATAAGTGACGCCATCTTTGTTGCCCAAAAAACCTCAATAATTCATGGAATAAAATCGTTGCGGTCTTCAAATTCGAACCAGCACCATCGGCGGAGGTGTCCGCTAAAAGTGATCGCCAAAAATCGGCATGTTACCGGGGGTCGAATTTTTGGAATAATTGACAGGTAATACCCTGTCGCCATTTTGAATTTTGGGGTCGAAAATATATTAAGTGCGATTTGACGGTGCAGCATTCTAGACTAGACTTCCCAGAAGACCTTTTCTGTGTGGGGACATGGCCAAATCCCAAAACCTGGGCAATTAGGAGCTTTCTACCAAAAAGTGACGCCATCTTTGTTGCCCAAAAAACCTCAACAATTCATGGAATAAAATCGTTGCGGTCTTCAAATTCGAACCAGCACCATCGGCGGAGGTGTCCGCAAAAAGTGATCGCCAAAAACCGGCATGTTACCGGGGGTCGAATTTTTGGAATAATTGACAGGTAGTACCCTGTCGCCATTTTGAATTTTGGGGTCGAAAATAAAAGTGCGATTTGACGGTGCAGCATTCTAGACTAGACTTCCCTGAAGACCTTTTCTGTGTGGGGACATGGCCAAATCCCAAAACCTGGGCAATTAGGAGCTTTCTACCAAAAAGTGACGCCATCTTTGTTGCCCAAAAAACTCAATAATTCATGGAATAAAATCGTTGCGGTCTTCAAATTCGAACCAGCACCATCGGCGGAGGTGTCCGCAAAAAGTGATCGCCAAAAATCGGCATGTTACCGGGGGTCGAATTTTTGGAATATTTGACAGGTAATACCCTGTCGCCATTTTGAATTTTGGGGTCGAAAATAAAAGTGCTATTTGACGGTGCAGCATTCTAGACTAGACTTCCCTGAAGACCTTTTCTGTGTGGGGAAATGGCCAAATCCCAAAACCTGGGCAATTAGGAGCTTTCTACCAAAAAGTGACGCCATCTTTGTTGCCCAAAAGCGGGGACGCTACAAACCCCCCGCATAACACCTTCAACTCGTCTTCGCTGTCAAAGAGACAATAATGAGGTGAGATTGGCAATAACTCTCGTTCTAGAGGGGCTAGAGAAATGATTTTTTTACCTGACTCTGCCTTAGGTATCCCTGCATCCGAAAATTAGACTTTCACGGCCGATGAGGGCAAGTTTCACACCGGAAAAGACCAGCAAGCGGGGACGCTACAAACCTCCCGCAAAACACCTTCAACTCGATTTTGCTGTCAAAGAGACAAAGACAAAATAAGGATGGTCATTTCACCCTCAAGGCATCACCGGATCTGTAAAAGTTTTATACCACTGGAAAGCCCGTCTCAAGGGCTATCTCTGCCATGGATTTGTAATTGCTGACGATTCTGTAGGCGAGGCGAGCGGCCTGGATGTTAGGCCTACCCCTAAGAGATATTGAACAATTCCAGGGGCCGTTTGCGGAACAAGGTCTCGCCGGCCCGGGTAACGGCCCAAAATAAGTTTGAGGTAAAATTGAGAATAACTCCCGTTCTAGGGGGGCTAGAGAGATGAATTTTTGACCTGACTCTGCCTTAGGTATCCCTGCATCCGAAAATTAGAATTGTGCGGCCGATGACGGCAAGTTTCACGCCGGAAAAGACCAGCAAGTGGGGACGCTACAAACCCCCCGCGAAACACCTTCAACTCGTTTTTGCTGTCAAAGAGACAAAGACAAAATAAGGACGGTCATTTCACCCTCAAGGCATCATCGGATTTGCCCAAGTTTTATACCACTGGAAAGCCCGTCACAAGGGCTATCTCTGCCATGAACTTGGGGTTGCTGACGATTCTGTAGGCGAGCCGAGCGGCCTGGATGTAAGGCCTACCCCTAAGAGATATTCAAAAATTCCAGGGGCCGGCTGCGAAGCAAGGTCTCGCCGGCAGGGGTAATAGCCCAAAAGAAATTTGAGGTAAAATTGAGAATAACTCCCGTTCTAGGGGGGCTAGAGAGATGAATTTTTGACCTGACTCTGCCTTAGGTATCCTTGCATCCGAAAAAAAGACTTTCACGGCCGATGACGGCAGGTTTCACACCGGAAAAGACCAGAAAGCGAGGACGCTACAAACCCCCCGCAAAACACCTTCAACTCGTTTTTGCTGTCAAAGAGACAAAGACAAAATAAGGATTGTCATTTCACCCCCAAGGCATTATCGGATTTGCACAAGTTTTATACCACTGGAAAGCCCGTCTCAAGGGCTATCTTTGCGATGAATTTGGGGTTGCTGACGATTCTGTACGCGAGGCGGCCTGGATGTTAGGCCTACCCCTAAGAGATATTGAAAAATTCCAGGGGCCGTTTGCGAAGCAAGGTCTCGACGGCCGGGGTAATGGCCCAAAATAAATTTGAGGTAAATTTGGGAATAACTCCCGTTTTAGGGGGGCTAGAGAGATGAATTTTTGACCTGACTCTGCCTTAGGTATCCCTCCATCCGAAAAATAGACTTTCACGGCCGATGACGGCAGGTTTCACACCGGAAAAGACCAGAAAGCGGGGACGCTACAAACCCCCGCAAAAAACCTTCAACTCGTTTTTGCTGTCAAAGAGATAAAGACAAAATAAGGATTGTCATTTCACCACCAAGGCATTATCGGATTTGCACAAGTTTTATACCACTGGAAAGCCCGTCTCAAGGTCTCGCCGGCCGGGGTAATAGCCCAAAAGAAAATTGAGGTAAAATTGAGAATAACTCCCATTCTAGGGGGGCTAGAGAGATGAATTTTTGACCTGACTCTGACTTAGGTATCCTTGCATCCGAAAAAAAGACTTTCACGGCCGATGACGGCAGGTTTCACACCGGAAAAGACCAGAAAGCGGGGACGCTACAAACCCCCCGCAAAACACCTTCAACTCGTTTTTGCTGTCAAAGAGACAAAGACAAAATAAGGATTGTCATTTCACCACCAAGGCATTATCGGATTTGCACAAGTTTTATACCACTGGAAAGCCCGTCTCAAGGGCTATCTTTGCCATGAATTTGGGGTTGCTGACTATTCTGTAAGCGAGACGAGCGGCCTGGATGTTAGGCCTACCCCTAAGAGATATTGAAAAATTCCAGGGGCCGGCTGCGAAGCAAGGTCTCGACGGCCGGGGTAATGGCCCAAAATAAATTTGAGGTAAATTTGAGAATAACTCCCGTTCTAAGGGGGCTAGAGAGATGAATTTTTGACCTGACTCTGCCTTAGGTATCCCTGCATCCGAAAATTAGAATTGTGCGGCCGATGACGGCAGGTTTCACACCGGAAAAGACCAGCAAGCGGGGACGCTACAAACCCCCCGCAAAACACCTTCAACTCGTTTTTGCTGTCAAAGAGACAAAGACAAAATAAGGACGGTCATTTCACCCTCAAGGCATCATCGGATCTGCCCAAGTTTTATACCACTGGAAAGCCCGACTCCAGGGCTATCTCTGCCATGAATTTGGGGTTGCTGACGATTCTGTAAGCGAGGCGAGCGGCCTGGATGTTAGGCCTACCCCTAAGAGATATTAAACAATTCCAGGGGCCGGCTGCGAAGCAAGGTCTCGACGGCCGGGGTAATAGCCCAAAATAAATTTGAGGTAAAATTGAGAATAACTCCCGTTCTAAGGGGGCTAGAGAGATGAATTTTTGACCTGACTCTGCCTTAGGTATCCCTGCATCCGAAAATTAGAATTGTGCGGCCGATGACGGCAGGTTTCACACCGGAAAAGACCAGCAAGTGGGGACGGTACAAACCCCCCCGCAAAACACCTTCAACTCGTTTTTGCTGTCAAAGAGACAAAGACAAAATAAGGATTGTCATTTCACCCTCAAGGCATCATCGGATCTGCCCAAGTTTTATACCACTGGAAAGCCCGACTCCAGGGCTATCTCTGCCATGAATTTGGGGTTGCTGACGATTCTGTAAGCGAGGCGAGCGGCCTGGATGTTAGGCGTACCCCTAAGAGATATTGAACAATTCCAGGGGCCGGCTGCGAAGCAAGGTCTCGACGGCCGGGGTAATGGCCCAAAATAAATTTGAGGTAAATTTGGGAATAACTCCCGTTCTAGGGGGGCTAGAGAGATGAATTTTTGACCTGACTCTGCCTTAGGTATCCCTCCATCCGAAAAATAGACTTTCACGGCCGATGACGGCAGGTTTCACACCGGAAAAGACCAGAAAGCGGGGACGCTAGAAACCCCCGCAAAACACCTTCAACTCGTTTTTGCTGTCAAAGAGACAAAGACAAAATAAGGATTGTCATTTCACCACCAAGGCATTATCGGATTTGCACAAGTTTTATACCACTGGAAAGCCCGTCTCAAGAGATATTTTTGCCATGAATTTGGGGTTGCTGACGATTCTGTAGGCGAGCCGAGCGGCCTGGATGTTAGGCCTACCCCTAAGAGATATTGAAAAATTCCAGGGGCCGGCTGCGAAGCAAGGTCTCGACGGCCGGGGTAATGGCCCAAAATAAATTTGAGGTAAAATTGAGAATAACTCCCGTTCTAGGGGGGCTAGAGAGATGAATTTTTGACCTGACTCTGCCTTAGGTATCCCTCCATCCGAAAAATAGACTTTTACGGCCGATGAGAGCAGGTTTCACACCGGAAAACACCAGAAAGCGGGGACGCTAGAAACCCCCGCAAAACACCTTCAACTCGTTTTTGCTGTCAAAGAGACAAAGACAAAATAAGGATTGTCATTTCATCACCAAGGCATTATCGGATTTGCACAAGTTTTATACCACTGGAAAGCCCGTCTCAAGGGCTATCTTTGCCATGAATTTGGGGTTGCTGACGATTCTGTAGGCGAGGCGAGCGGCCTGGATGTTAGGCCTACCCCTAAGAGATATTCAAAAATTCCAGAGGCCGTTTGCGAAACAAGGTCTCGCCGGCCGGGGTAACGGTCCAAAATAAGTTTGAGGTAAAATTGAGAATAACACCCGTTCTAGGGGGGCTAGAGAGATGAATTTTTGACCTGACTCTGCCTTAGATATCCCTGCATCCGAAAATTAGAATTGTGCGGCCGATGACGGCAGGTTTCATGCCGGAAAAGACCAGCAAGTGGGGACGCTACAAACCCCCCGCAAAACACCTTCAACTCGTTTTTGCTGTCAAAGAGACAAATACAAAATAAGGATGGTCCTTTCACCCTCAAGGCATCATCGCATCTGCACAAGTTTTATACCACTGGAAAGCACGTCTCAGGGGCTATCTCTAACATGAAATTGGAGTTGCTGACCATTCTGTTTAGCGAGGCGAGCGGCCTGGATGTTAGGCCTACCCCTAAGAGATATTGAAAAATTCAAGGGGCCGGCTGCGAAGCAAGGTCTCGCCTGCCGGGGTAATGTCCCAAAATAAATTTGAGATGAAATTGGGAATAACTCCCGTTCTAGGGGGGCTAGAGAGATGATTTGTTTACCTGACTCTGCCTTAGGTATCCCTGCATCCGAAAATTAGACTTTAGCGGCCGATGAGGTCAAGTTTCACACCGGAAAAGACCAGCAAGCGGGGACGCTACAAACCCCCCGCAAAACACCTTCAACTCGTTTTTGCTGTCAAAGAGACAAAGACAAAATAAGGATGGTCCTTTCACCCTCAAGGCATCATCGCATCTGCACAAGTTTTATACCACTGGAAAGCACGTCTCAGGGGCTATCTCTAACATGAAATTGGAGTTGCTGACCATTCTGTTTAGCGAGGCGAGCGGCCTGGATGTTAGGCCTACCCCTAAGAGATATTGAAAAATTCAAGGGGCCGGCTGCGAAGCAAGGTCTCGCCTGCCGGGGTAATGTCCCAAAATAAATTTGAGATGAAATTGGGAATAACTCCCGTTCTAGGGGGGCTAGAGTGATGAATTTTTGACCTGACTCTGCCTTAGGTATCCCTGCAACCGAAAATTAGACTTTAGCGGCCGATGAGGGCAGTTTTCACACCGGAAAAGACCAGCAAGCGGAGACGCTACAAACCCCCCGCAAAACACCTTCAACTCGTTTTTGCTGTCAAAGAGACAAAGACAAAACAAGGATGGTCATTTCACCCTCAAGGCATCATCGGATCTGCACAAGTTTTTAACCACTGGAAAGCACGTCTCAAGGGCTATCTCTAACATGAATTTGGAGTTGCTGACGAATCTGTAGGCGAAACGAGCGGCCTGGATGTTAGGCCTACACCTAAGAGATATTGAAAAATTCCAGTGGCCGGCTGCGAAGCAAGGTCTCGCCGGCCGGGGTAATGGCCCAAAATAAATTTGAGGTGAAATTGGAAATTACTCCCGTTCTAGGGGGGCTAGAGAGATGATTGTTTTACCTGACTCTGCCTTAGGTATCCCTGCATCCGAAAATTAGACTTTCACGGCCGATGAGGGCAGGTTTCACCCCGGAAAAGACCAGCAAGCGGGGACGCTACAAACCCCCCGCAAAACACCTTCAACTCGTCTTTGCTGTCAAAGAGACAATAATAAGGTGAGATTTTAAATAACTCTCGTTCTAGGTGGGCTAGAGTGATGATTTTTTTACATGACTCTGCCTTAGGTATCCCTGCATCGGAAAATTAGACTTTCACGGAGCTTTCTACCAAAAAGTGACGCCATTTTTGTTGCCCACAAAACCTCAATAATTCATGGAAAAAAATCGTTGCGGTCTTCAAATTCGAACCAGCACCATCGGCGGAGGTGTCCGCAAAAAGTGATCGCCAGAAATCGGCATGTTACCGGGGGTCGAATTTTTGGAATAATTGACAGGTAGTACCCTGTCGCCATTTTGAATTTTGGGGTCGAAAATAAAAGTGCGATTAGGAGCTTTCTACCAAAAAGTGACGCCATCTTTGTTGCCCAAAAAACCTCAATAATTCATGGAATAAAATCGTTTTCACACCGGAAAAGACCAGCAAGCGGAGACGCTACAAACCCCCCGCAAAACACCTTCAACTCGTTTTTGCTGTCAAAGAGACAAAGACAAAACAAGGATGGTCATTTCACCCTCAAGGCATCATCGGATCTGCACAAGTTTTTAACCACTGGAAAGCACGTCTCAAGGGCTATCTCTAACATGAATTTGGAGTTGCTGACGAATCTGTAGGCGAAACGAGCGGCCTGGATGTTAGGCCTACACCTAAGAGATATTGAAAAATTCCAGTGGCCGGCTGCGAAGCAAGGTCTCGCCGGCCGGGGTAATGGCCCAAAATAAATTTGAGGTGAAATTGGAAATTACTCCCGTTCTAGGGGGGCTAGAGAGATGATTGTTTTACCTGACTCTGCCTTAGGTATCCCTGCATCCGAAAATTAGACTTTCACGGCCGATGAGGGCAGGTTTCACCCCGGAAAAGACCAGCAAGCGGGGACGCTACAAACCCCCCGCAAAACACCTTCAACTCGTCTTTGCTGTCAAAGAGACAATAATAAGGTGAGATTTTAAATAACTCTCGTTCTAGGTGGGCTAGAGTGATGATTTTTTTACATGACTCTGCCTTAGGTATCCCTGCATCGGAAAATTAGACTTTCACGGAGCTTTCTACCAAAAAGTGACGCCATTTTTGTTGCCCACAAAACCTCAATAATTCATGGAAAAAAATCGTTGCGGTCTTCAAATTCGAACCAGCACCATCGGCGGAGGTGTCCGCAAAAAGTGATCGCCAGAAATCGGCATGTTACCGGGGGTCGAATTTTTGGAATAATTGACAGGTAGTACCCTGTCGCCATTTTGAATTTTGGGGTCGAAAATAAAAGTGCGATTTGACGGTGCAGCATTCTAGACTAGACTTCCCTGAAGACCTTTTCTGTGTGGGGACATGGCCAAATCCCAAAACCTGGGCAATTAGGAGCTTTCTACCAAAAAGTGACGCCATCTTTGTTGCCCAAAAAACCTCAATAATTCATGGAATAAAATCGTTGCGGTCTTCAAATTCGAACCAGCACCATCGGCGGAGGTGTCCGCAAAAAGTGATCGCCAAAAATCGCCATGTTACCGGGGGTCGAATTTTTGGAATAATTGGCAGGTAGTACCCTGTCGCCATTTTGAATTTTGGGGTCGAAAATAAAAGTGCGATTTGACGGTGCAGCACTCTAGACTAGACTTCCCTGAAGACCTTTTTTGTGTGGGGACATGGCCAAATCCCTAAACCTGGGCAATTAGGAGCTTTCTACCAAAAAGTGACGCCATCTTTGTTGCCCAAAAAACCTCAATAATTCATGGAATAAAATCGTTGCGGTCTTCAAATTCGAACCAGCACCATCGGCGGAGGTGTCCGCAAAAAGTGATCGCCAAAATTCGGCATGTTACCGGGGGTCCAATTTTTGGAATAATTGACAGGTAGTACCCTGTCGCCATTTTGAATTTTGGGGTCGAAAATATAAGTGCGATTTGACGGTGCAGCATTCTAGACTAGACTTCCCAGAAGACCTTTTCTGTGTGGGGACATGGCCAAATCCCAAAACCTGGGCAATTAGGAGCTTTCTACCAAAAAGTGACGCCATCGGCAATAAGCCCAAAAAACCTCAATAATTCATGGAATAAAATCGTTGCGGTCTTCAAATTCGAACCAGCACCATCGGCGGAGGTGTCCGCAAAAAGTGATCGCCAAAATTCGGCATGTTACCGGGGGTCGAATTTTTTGAATAATTGACAGGTAGTACCCTGTCGCCATTTTGTACTTTGGGGTCGAAAATAAAAGTGCGATTTGACGGTGCAGCATTCTAGACTAGACTTCCCTGAATACCTTTTCTGTGTGGGGACATGGCCAAATCCCAAAACCTGGGCAATTAGGAGCTTTCTACCAAAAAGTGACGCCATCGGCAATAAGCCCAAAAAACCTCAATAATTCATGGAATAAAATCGTTGCGGTCTTCAAATTCGAACCAGCACCATCGGCGGAGGTGTCCGCAAAAAGTGATCGCCAAAAATCGGCATGTTACCGGGGGTCGAATTTTTGGAATATTTGACAGGTAATACCCTGTCGCCATTTTGAATTTTGGGGTCGAAAATATAAGTGCGATTTGACGGTGCAGCATTCTAGACTAGACTTCCCAGAAGACCTTTTCTGTGTGGGGACATGGCCAAATCCAAAAACCTGGGCAATTAGGAGCTTTCTACCAATAAGTGACGCCATCTCTGTTGCCCAAAAAACCTCAATAATTCATGGAATAAAATCGTTGCGGTCTTCAAATTCGAACCAGAACCATCGGCGGAGGTGTCCGCAAAAAATGATCGCCAAAAATCGGCATGTTAACGGGGGTCGAATTTTTGGAATAATTGACAGGTAGTACCCTGTCGCCATTTTGAATTTTGGGGTCGAAAATAAAAGTGCGATTTGACGGTGCAGCATTCTAGACTAGACTTCCCTGAAGACCTTTTCTGTGTGGGGACATGGCCAAGTCCCAAAACCTGGGCAATTAGGAGCTTTCTACCAAAAAGTGACGCCATCTTTGTTGCCCAAAAAACCTCAATAATTCATGGAATAAAATCGTTGCGGTCTTCAAATTCGAACCAGCACCATCGGCGGAGGTGTCCGCAAAAAGTGATCGCCAAAAATCGGCATGTTACAGGTGGTCGAATTTTTGGAATAACTGACAGGTAGTACCCTGTCGCCATTTTGTATTTTGGGGTCGAAAATAAAAGTGCGATTTGACGGTGCAGCATTCTAGACTAGACTTCCCTGAAGACCTTTTCTGTGTGGGGACATGGCCAAATCCCAAAACCTGGGCAATTAGGAGCTTTCTACCAAAAAGTGACGCCATCGGCAATAAGCCCAAAAAACCTCAATAATTCATGGAATAAAATCGTTGCGGTCTTCAAATTCGAACCAGCACCATCGGCGGAGGTGTCCGCAAAAAGTGATCGCCAAAAATCGGCATGTTACCGGGGGTCGAATTTTTGGAATAATTGACAGGTAGTACCCTGTCGCCATTTTGAATTTTGGGGTCGAAAATAAAAGTGCGATTTGACGGTGCAGCATTCTAGACTAGACTTCCCAGAAGACCTTTTCTGTGTGGGGACATGGCCAAATCCCAAAACCTGGGCAATTAGGAGCTTTCTACCAATAAGTGACGCCATCTCTGTTGCCCAAAAAACCTCAATAATTCATGGAATAAAATCGTTGCGGTCTTCAAATTCGAACCAGAACCATCGGCGGAGGTGTCCGCAAAAAGTGATCGCCAAAAATCGGCATGTTAACGGGGGTCGAATTTTTGGAATAATTGACAGGTAGTACCCTGTCGCCATTTTGAATTTTGGGGTCGAAAATAAAAGTGCGATTTGACGGTGCAGCATTCTAGACTAGACTTCCCTGAAGACCTTTTCTGTGTGGGGACATGGCCAAATCCCAAAACCTGGGCAATTAGGAGCTTTCTACCAAAAAGTGACGCCATCTTTGTTGCCAAAAAACCCTCAATAATTCATGGAATAAAATCGTTGCGGTCTTCAAATTCGAACCAGCACCATCGGCGGAGGTGTCCGCAAAAAGTGATCGCCAAAAATCGGCATGTTACAGGGGGTCGAATTTTTGGAATAACTGACAGGTAGTACCCTGTCGCCATTTTGAATTTTTGGCTCGAAAATAAAAGTGCGATTTGACGGTGCAGCATTCTAGACTAGACTTCCCAGAAGACCTTTTCTGTGTGGGGACATGGCCAAATCCCAAAACCTGGGCAATTAGGAGCTTTCTACCAATAAGTGACGCCATCTCTGTTGCCCAAAAAACCTCAATAATTCATGGAATAAAATCGTTGCGGTCTTCAAATTCGAACCAGAACCATCGGCGGAGGTGTCCGCAAAAAGTGATCGCCAAAAATCGGCATGTTAACGGGGGTCCAATTTTTGGAATAATTGACAGGTAGTACCCTGTCGCCATTTTGAATTTTGGGGTTGAAAATAAAAGTGCGATTTGACGGTGCAGCATTCTAGACTAGACTTCCCTGAAGACCTTTTCTGTGTGGGGACATGGCCAAATCCCAAAACCTGGGCAATTAGGAGCTTTCTACCAAAAAGTGACGCCATCTTTGTTGCCCAAAAAACCTCAATAATTCATGGAATAAAATCGTTGCGGTCTTCAAATTCGAACCAGCACCATCGGCGGAGGTGTCCGCAAAAAGTGATCGCCAAAAATCGGCATGTTACAGGGGGTCGAATTTTTGGAATAACTGACAGGTAGTACCCTGTCGCCATTTTGAATTTTTGGGTCGAAAATAAAAGTGCGATTTGACGTGCAGCATTCTAGACTAGACTTCCCTGAAGACCTTTTCTGTGTGGGGACATGGCCAAATCCCAAAACCTGGGCAATTAGGAGCTTTCTACCAAAAAGTGACGCCATCGGCAATAAGCCCAAAAAACCTCAATAATTCATGGAATAAAATCGTTGCGGTCTTCAAATTCGAACCAGCACCATCGGCGGAGGTGTCCGCAAAAAGTGATCACCAAAAATCGGCATGTTACCGGGGGTCGAATTTTTGGAATAATTGACAGGTAGTACCCTGTCGCCATTTTGAATTTTGGGGTCGAAAATAAAAGTGCGATTTGACGGTGCAGCATTCTAGACTTGACTTCCCTGAAGACCTTTTCTGTGTGGGGACATGGCCAAATCCAAAAACCTGGGCAATTAGGAGCTTTCTACCAATAAGTGACGCCATCTCTGTTGCCCAAAGAACCTCAATAATTCATGGAATAAAATCGTTGCGGTCTTCAAATTCGAACCAGAACCATCGGCGGAGGTGTTCGCAAAAAGTGATCGCCAAAAATCGGCATGTTACCGGGGGTCGAATTTTTGGAATAATTGACAGGTCGCCCCTGTCGCCATTTTGAATTTTGGGGTCGAAAATAAAAGTGCGATTTGACGGTGCAGCATTCTAGACTAGACTTCCCTGAAGACCTTTTCTGTGTGGGGACATGGCCAAATCCAAAAACCTGGGCAATTAGGAGCTTTCTACCAAAACGTGACGCCATCTTTGTTGCCCAAAAAACCTCAATAATTCTTGGAATAAAATCGTTGCGGTCTTCAAATTCGAACCAGCACCATCGTCGGAGGTGTCCGCAAAAAGTGATCGCCAAAAATCGGCATGTTACTGGGGGTCGAATTTTTGGAATATTTGACAGGTAGTACCCTGTCGCCATTTTGAATTTTGGGGTCGAAAATAAAAGTGCGATTTGACGGTGCAGCATTCTAGACTAGACTTCCCTGAAGACCTTTTCTGTGTGGGGACATGGCCAAATCACAAAACCTGGGCAATTAGGAGCTTTCTACCAAAAAGTGACGCCATCTCTGTTGCCCAAAAAACCTCAATAATTCATGGAATAAAATCGTTGCGGTCTTCAAATTCGAACCAGCACCATCGGCGGAGGTGTCCGCAAAAAGTGATCACTAAAAATCGGCATGTTACCGGGGGTCGAATTTTTGGAATAATTGACAGGTCGCCCCTGTCGCCATTTTGAATTTTGGGGTCGAAAATAAAAGTGCGATTTGACGGTGCAGCATTCTAGACTAGACTTCCCTGAAGACCTTTTCTGTGTGGGGACATGGCCAAATCCCAAAACCTGGGCAATTAGGAGCTTTCTACCAAAAAGTGACGCCATCTTTGTTGCCCAAAAAACCTCAATAATTCATGGAATAAAATCGTTGCGGTCTTCAAATTCGAACCAGCACCATCGTCGGAGGTGTCCGCAAAAAGTGATCGCTAAAAATCCGCATGTTACTGGGGGTCGAATTTTTGGAATATTTGACAGGTAGTACCCTGTCGCCATTTTGAATTTTGGGGTCGAAAATAAAAGTGCGATTTGACGGTGCAGCATTCTAGACTAGACTTCCCTGAAGACCTTTTCTGTGTGGGGACATGGCCAAATCCCAAAACCTGGGCAATTAGGAGCTTTCTACCAAAAAGTGACGCCATCTTTGTTGCCCAAAAAACCTCAATAATTCATGGAATAAAATCGTTGCGGTCTTCAAATTCGAACCAGCACCATCGGCGGAGGTGTCCGCAAAAAGTGATCACTAAAAATCGGCATGTTACCGGGGGTCGAATTTTTGGAATAATTGACAGGTAGTACCCTGTCGCCATTTTGAATTTTGGGGTCGAAAATAAAAGTGCGATTTGACGGTGCAGCATTCTAGACTTGACTTCCCTGAAGACCTTTTCTGTGTGGGGACATGGCCAAATCCAAAAACCTGGGCAATTAGGAGCTTTCTACCAATAAGTGACGCCATCTCTGTTGCCCAAAGAACCTCAATAATTCATGGAATAAAATCGTTGCGGTCTTCAAATTCGAACCAGAACCATCGGCGGAGGTGTTCGCAAAAAGTGATCGCCAAAAATCGGCATGTTACCGGGGGTCGAATTTTTGGAATAATTGACAGGTCGCCCCTGTCGCCATTTTGAATTTTGGGGTCGAAAATAAAAGTGCGATTTGACGGTGCAGCATTCTAGACTAGACTTCCCTGAAGACCTTTTCTGTGTGGGGACATGGCCAAATCCAAAAACCTGGGCAATTAGGAGCTTTCTACCAAAACGTGACGCCATCTTTGTTGCCCAAAAAACCTCAATAATTCTTGGAATAAAATCGTTGCGGTCTTCAAATTCGAACCAGCACCATCGTCGGAGGTGTCCGCAAAAAGTGATCGCCAAAAATCGGCATGTTACTGGGGGTCGAATTTTTGGAATATTTGACAGGTAGTACCCTGTCGCCATTTTGAATTTTGGGGTCGAAAATAAAAGTGCGATTTGACGGTGCAGCATTCTAGACTAGACTTCCCTGAAGACCTTTTCTGTGTGGGGACATGGCCAAATCACAAAACCTGGGCAATTAGGAGCTTTCTACCAAAAAGTGACGCCATCTCTGTTGCCCAAAAAACCTCAATAATTCATGGAATAAAATCGTTGCGGTCTTCAAATTCGAACCAGCACCATCGGCGGAGGTGTCCGCAAAAAGTGATCACTAAAAATCGGCATGTTACCGGGGGTCGAATTTTTGGAATAATTGACAGGTCGCCCCTGTCGCCATTTTGAATTTTGGGGTCGAAAATAAAAGTGCGATTTGACGGTGCAGCATTCTAGACTAGACTTCCCTGAAGACCTTTTCTGTGTGGGGACATGGCCAAATCCCAAAACCTGGGCAATTAGGAGCTTTCTACCAAAAAGTGACGCCATCTTTGTTGCCCAAAAAACCTCAATAATTCATGGAATAAAATCGTTGCGGTCTTCAAATTCGAACCAGCACCATCGTCGGAGGTGTCCGCAAAAAGTGATCGCTAAAAATCCGCATGTTACTGGGGGTCGAATTTTTGGAATATTTGACAGGTAGTACCCTGTCGCCATTTTGAATTTTGGGGTCGAAAATAAAAGTGCGATTTGACGGTGCAGCATTCTAGACTAGACTTCCCTGAAGACCTTTTCTGTGTGGGGACATGGCCAAATCCCAAAACCTGGGCAATTAGGAGCTTTCTACCAAAAAGTGACGCCATCTTTGTTGCCCAAAAAACCTCAATAATTCATGGAATAAAATCGTTGCGGTCTTCAAATTCGAACCAGCACCATCGGCGGAGGTGTCCGCAAAAAGTGATCACTAAAAATCGGCATGTTACCGGGGGTCGAATTTTTGGAATAGTTGACAGGTAGGACCCTGTCGCCATTTTGAATTTTGGGGTCGAAAATAAAAGTGCGATTTGACGGTGCAGCATTCTAGACTTGACTTCCCAGAAGACCTTTTCTGTGTGGGGACATGGCCAAATCCCAAAACCTGGGCAATTAGGAGCTTTCTACCAAAAAGTGACGCCATCTTTGTTGCCCAAATTACCTCAATAATTCATGGAATAAAATCGTTGCGGTCTTCAAATTCGAACCAGCACCATCGGCGGAGGTGTCCGCAAAAAGTGATCACCAAAAATCGGCATGTTACCGGGGGTCAAATTTTTGGAATCATTGACAGGTAGTACCCTGTCGCCATTTTGAATTTTGGGGTCGAAAATAAAAGTGCGATTTGACGGTGCAGCATTCTAGACTAGACTTCCCTGAAGACCTTTTCTGTGTGGGGACATGGCCAAATCCCAAAACCTGGGCAATTAGGAGCTTTCTACCAAAAAGTGACGCCATCGGCAATAAGCCCAAAAAACCTCAATAATTCATGGAATAAAATCGTTGCGGTCTTCAAATTCGAACCAGCACCATCGGCGGAGGTGTCCGCAAAAAGTGATGGCCAAAAATCGGCATGTTACCGGGGGTCGAATTTTTGGAATAATTGACAGGTAATACCCTGTCGCCATTTTGAATTTTGGGGTCGAAAATTTAAGTGCGATTTGACGATGCAGCATTCTAGACTAGACTTCCCAGAAGACCTTTTCTGTGTGGGGACATGGCCAAATCCCAAAACCTGGGCAATTAGGAGCTTTCTTCCAAAAAGTGACGCCATCTTTGTTGCCCAAAAAACCTCAATAGTTCATGGAATAAAATCGTTGCGGTTTTCAAATTCGAACCAGCACCATCGGTGGAGGTGTCCGCAAAAAGTGATCGCCAAAAATCGGCATGTTACCGGGGGTCGAATTTTTGGAATATTTGACAGGTAGTATCCTGTCGCCATTTTGAATTTTGGGGTCGAAAATAAAAGTGCGATTTGACGGTGCAGCATTCTAGACTAGACTTCCCTGAAGACCTTTTCTGTGTGGGGACATGGCCAAATCCCAAAACCTAGGCAATTTGGAGCTTTCTACCAAAAAGTGACGCCATCTTTGTTGCCCAAAAAACCTCAATAATTCATGGAATAAAATCGTTGCGGTCTTCAAATTCGAACCAGCACCATCGGCGGAGGTGTCCGCAAAAAGTGATCGCCAAAAATCGGCATGTTACCGGGGGTCGAATTTTTGGAATAATTGACAGGTAGTACCCTGTCGCCATTTTGAATTTTGGGTCGAAAATAAAAGTGCGATTTGACGGTGCAGCATTCTAGACTAGACTTCCCTGAAGACCTTTTCTGTGTGGGGACATGGCCAAATCCCAAAACCTGGGCAATTAGGAGCTTTCTACCAAAAAGTGACGCCATCTTTGTTGCCCAAAAAACCTCAATAATACATGGAATAAAATCGTTGCGGTCTTCAAATTCGAACCAGCACCATCGGCGGAGGTGTCCGCAAAAAGTGATCGCCAAAAATCGGCATGTTAACGGGGGTCGAATTTTTGGAATAATTTACAGGTAGTACCCTGTCGCCATTTTGAATTTTGGGGTCGAAAATAAAAGTGCGATTTGACGGTGCAGCATTCTAGACTAGACTTCCCTGAAAACTTTTTCTGTGTGGGGACATGGCCAAATCCCAAAACCTGGGCAATTAGGAGCTTTCTACCAATAAGTGACGCCATCTCTGTTGCCCAAAAAACCTCAATAATTCATGGAATAAAATCGTTGCGGTCTTCAAATTCGAACCAGCACCATCGGCGGAGGTGTCCGCAAAAAGTGATCGCCAAAAATCGGCATGTTACCGGGGGTCGAATTTTTGGAATAATTGGCAGGTAGTACCCTGTCGCCATTTTGTATTTCGGGGTCGAAAATAAAAGTGCGATTTGACGGTGCAGTATTCTAGACTAGACTTCCCTGAAGACCCTTTCTGTGTGGGGACATGGCCAAATCCCAAAACCTGGGCAATTAGGAGCTTTCTACCAAAAAGTGACGCCATCTTTGTTGCCCAAAAAACCTCAATAATTCATGGAATAAAATCGTTGCGGTCTTCAAATTCGAACCAGCACCATCGTCGGAGGTGTCCGCAAAAAGTGATCGCTAAAAATCGGCATGTTACCGGGGGTCGAATTTTTGGAATAATTGACAGGTAGTACCCTGTCGCCATTTTGAATTTTGGGGTCGAAAATAAAAGTGCGATTTGACGGTGCAGCATTCTAGACTAGACTTCCCTGAAGACCTTTTCTGTGTGGGGACATGGCCAAATCCAAAAACCTGGGCAATTAGGAGCTTTCTACCAAAAAGTGACGCCATCTTTGTTGCCCAAAAAACCTCAATAATTCATGGAATAAAATCGTTGCGGTCTTCAAATTCGAACCAGCACCGTCGGCGGAGGTGTCCGCAAAAAGTGATCACCAAAAATCGGCATGTTACCGGGGGTCGAATTTTTGGAATATTTGACAGGTAGTATCCTGTCGCCATTTTGAATTTTGGGGTCGAAAATAAAAGTGCGATTTGACGGTGCAGCATTCTAGACTAGACTTCCCTGAAGACCTTTTCTGTGTGGGGACATGGCCAAATCCCAAAACCTAGGCAATTTGGAGCTTTCTACCAAAAAGTGACGCCATCTTTGTTGCCCAAAAAACCTCAATAATTCATGGAATAAAATCGTTGCGGTCTTCAAATTCGAACCAGCACCATCGGCGGAGGTGTCCGCAAAAAGTGATCGCCAAAAATCGGCATGTTACCGGGGGTCGAATTTTTGGAATAATTGACAGGTAGTACCCTGTCGCCATTTTGAATTTTGGGTCGAAAATAAAAGTGCGATTTGACGGTGCAGCATTCTAGACTAGACTTCCCTGAAGACCTTTTCTGTGTGGGGACATGGCCAAATCCCAAAACCTGGGCAATTAGGAGCTTTCTACCAAAAAGTGACGCCATCTTTGTTGCCCAAAAAACCTCAATAATACATGGAATAAAATCGTTGCGGTCTTCAAATTCGAACCAGCACCATCGGCGGAGGTGTCCGCAAAAAGTGATCGCCAAAAATCGGCATGTTAACGGGGGTCGAATTTTTGGAATAATTTACAGGTAGTACCCTGTCGCCATTTTGAATATTGGGGTCGAAAATAAAAGTGCGATTTGACGGTGCAGCATTCTAGACTAGACTTCCCTGAAAACTTTTTCTGTGTGGGGACATGGCCAAATCCCAAAACCTGGGCAATTAGGAGCTTTCTACCAATAAGTGACGCCATCTCTGTTGCCCAAAAAACCTCAATAATTCATGGAATAAAATCGTTGCGGTCTTCAAATTCGAACCAGCACCATCGGCGGAGGTGTCCGCAAAAAGTGATCGCCAAAAATCGGCATGTTACCGGGGGTCGAATTTTTGGAATAATTGGCAGGTAGTACCCTGTCGCCATTTTGTATTTCGGGGTCGAAAATAAAAGTGCGATTTGACGGTGCAGTATTCTAGACTAGACTTCCCTGAAGACCCTTTCTGTGTGGGGACATGGCCAAATCCCAAAACCTGGGCAATTAGGAGCTTTCTACCAAAAAGTGACGCCATCTTTGTTGCCCAAAAAACCTCAATAATTCATGGAATAAAATCGTTGCGGTCTTCAAATTCGAACCAGCACCATCGTCGGAGGTGTCCGCAAAAAGTGATCGCTAAAAATCGGCATGTTACCGGGGGTCGAATTTTTGGAATAATTGACAGGTAGTACCCTGTCGCCATTTTGAATTTTGGGGTCGAAAATAAAAGTGCGATTTGACGGTGCAGCATTCTAGACTAGACTTCCCTGAAGACCTTTTCTGTGTGGGGACATGGCCAAATCCAAAAACCTGGGCAATTAGGAGCTTTCTACCAAAAAGTGACGCCATCTTTGTTGCCCAAAAAACCTCAATAATTCATGGAATAAAATCGTTGCGGTCTTCAAATTCGAACCAGCACCGTCGGCGGAGGTGTCCGCAAAAAGTGATCACCAAAAATCGGCATGTTACCGGGGGTCGAATTTTTGGAATAATTGACAGGTAGTACCCTGTCGCCATTTTGAATTTTGGGGTCGAAAATAAAAGTGCGATTTGACGGTGCAGCATTCTAGACTAGACTTCCCTGAAGACCTTTTCTGTGTGGGGACATGGCCCTAATCCCAAAACCTGGGCAATTAGGAGCTTTCTACCAATAAGTGACGCCATCTCTGTTGCCCAAAAAACCTCAATAATTCATGGAATAAAATCGTTGCGGTCTTCAAATTCGAACCAGCACCATCGGCGGAGGTGTCCGCAAAAAGTGATGGCCAAAAATCGGCATGTTAACGGGGGTCGAATTTTTGGAATAATTGACAGGTACTACCCTGTCGCCATTTTGAATTTTGGGGTCGAAAATATAAGTGCGATTTGACGGTGCAGCATTCTAGACTAGACTTCCCAGAAGACCTTTTCTGTGTGGGGACATGGCCAAATCCCAAAACCTGGGCAATTAGGAGCTTTCTACCAAAAAGTGACGCCATCTTTGTTGCCCAAAAAACCTCAATAGTTCATGGAATAAAATCGTTGCGGTCTTCAAATTCGAACCAGCACCATCGGTGGAGGTGTCCGCAAAAAGTGATCGCCAAAAATCGGCATGTTACCGGGGGTCGAATTTTTGGAATATTTGACAGGTAGTACCCTGTCGCCATTTTGAATTTTGGGGTCGAAAATAAAAGTGCGATTTGACGGTGCAGCATTCTAGACTAGACTTCCCTGAAGACCTTTTCTGTGTGGGGACATGGCCAAATCCCAAAACCTAGGCAATTTGGAGCTTTCTACCAAAAAGTGACGCCATCTTTGTTGCCCAAAAAACCTCAATAATTCATGGAATAAAATCGTTGCGGTCTTCAAATTCGAACCAGCACCATCGGCGGAGGTGTCCGCAAAAAGTGATCGCCAAAAATCGGCATGTTACCGGGGGTCGAATTTTTGGAATAATTGACAGGTAGTACCCTGTCGCCATTTTGAATTTTGGGTCGAAAATAAAAGTGCGATTTGACGGTGCAGCATTCTAGACTAGACTTCCATGAAGACCTTTTCTGTGTGGGGACATGGCCAAATCCCAAAACCTGGGCAATTAGGAGCTTTCTACCAAAAAGTGACGCCATCTTTGTTGCCCAAAAAACCTCAATAATTCATGGAATAAAATCGTTGCGGTCTTCAAATTCGAACCAGCACCATCGGCGGAGGTGTCCGCAAAAAGTGATCGCCAAAAATCGGCATGTTAACGGGGGTCGAATTTTTGGAATAATTGACAGGTAGTACCCTGTCGCCATTTTGAATTTTGGGGTCGAAAATAAAAGTGCGATTTGACGGTGCAGCATTCTAGACTAGACTTCCCTGAAAACCTTTTCTGTGTGGGGACATGGCCAAATCCCAAAACCTGGGCAATTAGGAGCTTTCTACCAATAAGTGACGCCATCTCTGTTGCCCAAAAAACCTCAATAATTCATGGAATAAAATGGTTGCGGTCTTCAAATTCGAACCAGCACCATCGGCGGAGGTGTCCGCAAAAAGTGATCGCCAAAAATCGGCATGTTACCGGGGGTCGAATTTTTGGAATAATTGGCAGGTAGTACCCTGTCGCCATTTTGTATTTCGGGGTCGAAAATAAAAGTGCGATTTGACGGTGCAGTATTCTAGACTAGACTTCCCTGAAGACCCTTTCTGTGTGGGGACATGGCCAAATCCCAAAACCTGGGCAATTAGGAGCTTTCTACCAAAAAGTGACGCCATCTTTGTCGCCCAAAAAACCTCAATAATTCATGGAATAAAATCGTTGCGGTCTTCAAATTCGAACCAGCACCATCGTCGGAGGTGTCCGCAAAAAGTGATCGCTAAAAATCGGCATGTTACCGGGGGTCGAATTGTTGGAATATTTGACAGGTAGTACCCTGTCGCCATTTTGAATTTTTGGGTCGAAAATAAAAGTGCGATTTGACGGTGCAGCATTCTAGACTAGACTTCCCTGAAGACCTTTTCTGTGTGGGGACATGGCCAAATCCAAAAACCTGGGCAATTAGGAGCTTTCTACCAAAAAGTGACGCCATCTTTGTTGCCCAAAAAACCTCAATAATTCATGGAATAAAATCGTTGCGGTCTTCAAATTCGAACCAGCACCGTCGGCGGAGGTGTCCGCAAAAAGTGATCACCAAAAATCGGCATGTTACCGGGGGTCGAATTTTTGGAATATTTGACAGGTAGTACCCTGTCGCCATTTTGAATTTTGGGGTCGAAAATAAAAGTGCGATTTGACGGTGCAGCATTCTAGACTAGACTTCCCTGAAGACCTTTTCTGTGTGGGGACATGGCCAAATCCAAAAACCTGGGCAATTAGGAGCTTTCTACCAAAAAGTGACGCCATCTTTGTTGCCCAAAAAACCTCAATAATTCATGGAATAAAATCGTTGCGGTCTTCAAATTCGAACCAGCACCATCGTCGGAGGTGTCCGCAAAAAGTGATCGCTAAAAATCGGCATGTTACCGGGGGTCGAATTTTTGGAATATTTGACAGGTAGTACCCTGTCGCCATTTTGAATTTTGGGGTCGAAAATAAAAGTGCGATTTGACGGTGCAGCATTCTAGACTAGACTTCCCTGAAGACCTTTTTTGTGTGGGGACATGGCCAAATCCAAAAACCTGGGCAATTAGGAGCTTTCTACAAAAAAGTGACGCATCTTTGTTGCCCAAAAAACCTCAATAATTCATGGAATAAAATCGTTGCGGTCTTCAAATTCGAACCAGCACCGTCGGTGGAGGTGTCCGCAAAAAGTGATGGCCAAAAATCGGCATGTTACCGGGGGTCGAATTTTTGGAATAATTGACAGGTAGTACCCTGTCGCCATTTTGAATTTTGGGGTCGAAAATAAAAGTGCGATTTGACGGTGCAGCATTCTAGACTAGACTTCCCTGAAGACCTTTTCTGTGTGGGGACATGGCCAAATCCCAAAACCTGGGCAATTAGGAGCTTTCTACCAATAAGTGACGCCATCTCTGTTGCCCAAAAAACCTCAATAATTCATGGAATAAAATCGTTGCGGTCTTCAAATTCGAACCAGAACCATCGGCGGAGGTGTCCGCAAAAAGTGATCACCAAAAATCGGCATGTTACCGGGGGTCGAATTTTTGGAATATTTGACAGGTAGTACCCTGTCGCCATTTTGAATTTTGGGGTCGAAAATAAAAGTGCGATTTGACGGTGCAGCATTCTAGACTAGACTTCCCTGAAGACCTTTTCTGTGTGGGGACATGGCCAAATCCCAAAACCTAGGCAATTTGGAGCTTTCTACCAAAAAGTGACGCCATCTTTGTTGCCCAAAAAACCTCAATAATTCATGGAATAAAATCGTTGCGGTCTTCAAATTCGAACCAGCACCATCGGCGGAGGTGTCCGCAAAAAGTGATCGCCAAAAATCGCCATGTTACCGGGGGTCGAATTTTTGGAATAATTGACAGGTAGTACCCTGTCGCCATTTTGAATTTTGGGTCGAAAATAAAAGTGCGATTTGACGGTGCAGCATTCTAGACTAGACTTCCCTGAAGACCTTTTCTGTGTGGGGACATGGCCAAATCCCAAAACCTGGGCAATTAGGAGCTTTCTACCAAAAAGTGACGCCATCTTTGTTGCCCAAAAAACCTCAATAATTCATGGAATAAAATCGTTGCGGTCTTCAAATTCGAACCAGCACCATCGGCGGAGGTGTCCGCAAAAAGTGATCGCCAAAAATCGGCATGTTACCGGGGGTCGAATTTTTGGAATAATTGACAGGTCGTACCCTGTCGCCATTTTGAATTTTGGGTCGAAAATAAAAGTGCGATTTGACGGTGCAGCATTCTAGACTAGACTTCCCTGAAGACCTTTTCTGTGTGGGACATGGCCAAATCCCAAAACCTGGGCAATTAGGAGCTTTCTACCAAAAAGTGACGCCATCTTTGTTGCCCAAAAAACCTCAATAATTCATGGAATAAAATCGTTGCGGTCTTCAAAATCGAACCAGCACCATCTGCGGAGGTGTCCGCAAAAAGTGATCGCCAAAAATCGGCATGTTACCGGGGGTCGAATTTTTGGAATAATTGACAGGTAGTACCCTGTCGCCATTTTGAATTTTGGGGTCGAAAATAAAAGTGCGATTTGACGGTGCAGCACTCTAGACTAGACTTCCCTGAAGACCTTTTCTGTGTGGGGACATGGCCAAATCCCAAAACCTGGGCAATTAGGAGCTTTCTACCAAAAAGTGACGCCATCTTTGTTGCCCAAAAAACCTCAATAATTCATGGAATAAAATCGTTGCGGTCTTCAAATTCGAACCAACACCATCGGCGGAGGTGTCCGCAAAAAGTGATCACCAAAAATTGGCATGTTACCGGGGGTCGAATTTTTGGAATAATTGACAGGTAGTACCCTGTCGCCATTTTGAATTTTGGGGTCGAAAATAAAAGTGCGATTTGACGGTGCAGCATTCTAGACTAGACTTCCCTGAAGACCTTTTCTGTGTGGGGACATGGCCAAATCCAAAAACCTGGGCAATTAGGAGCTTTCTACCAAAAAGTGACGCCATCTTTGTTGCCCAAAAAACCTCAATAATTCATGGAATAAAATCGTTGTGGTCTTCAAATTTGAACCATCACCGTCGGGGGATGTGTCCGCAAAAAGCGATCGCCAAAAGTCGGCATGTTACGGGGGGTCGAATTTTTGGAATATCTGACAGGTAGTACCCTGTCGCCATTTTGAATTTTGGGGTCGAAAATAAAAGTGCGGTTTGACGGTGGAGAATGATAGACTAGACTTCCCTGAAGACCTTTTCTGTGTGGGGAATCATAGAGTAGGTTGTGTGGGGACATGGCCAAATTCCAAAACCTTGGGAATTATGAGCTTTTTACCAAAATGTGGCGCCATCATTGTGACCAAAAAATCCGAGCCAGCACCATCGGGGGAGGTGCCCGCAACGAGTTGTCGCCACAGGTTATTTTGAAATTTTGAGTAACAAATTAAAGTGCGATTTGACGGCAAAAAAAAACCCAATAAATTTTCTTTGATAAAAGAAGTTGTGCAGTTAAATTTCGAACCAGTGGATCCGCCCCTTGAATGGTTAAATACAATATCCAGACCATCTGGAAGACTGTAGGATTGTTATCAGTTAGTTTAACATTTATTTTGGAATAGGGCCAGAATATTTGAGATAAGCGTTACCAGTTATCAAGTGGTGAGGTTTAATTACTATGTCCCAAATGGACTTTTCTGCAATCGAGGGTAAACAAGTGATTGGCATTTCGAGATGGTTATAACGTTTTAAAAGTTGCCTCTGGACATCATTTCATATCTGGGTCAAAAATAAGGCCAGTTTGACCAATCTCTGTTATTTCCGTCTTTTGTTTTCCATACTGCGTTTGTTCGTTTCTGTATATTCAAAAGTTGGTTGCTTACCTTGACTGGCTTTAGTTTGGCTGTAGTTGTACCATTCCATGCACTGTGACTGCGTTGTCCGGTACGCCATTTTGTCAGACAATCAGCTGGACCTTTCCATGCAGCAGAGTTGACCGCTCCTCTGATCTGAATGATTCACGTGATCGTCTGTATCGACCACTGGCAGACACTATTTCCTTCTTTATCGCTCTAGAGGGAGGTATATATAACCAGAACTAGTGTAGAAAACTGAATTCTTCTTAGAATATCTGCATTTCAGCCAGCACAAACCATGCAGACGAATTTATATGGAAACAGTTGAAAAATTTGTGCTTATTGATCAAATTGAATGGATGGCCAACCTCTTGCTATTAGCTCCTACGACATTGAAAGATCGTTGCGACCTAATGAATTCAAATGATCTTATTTGACCAGTGAAATGTAAACTGTTAAAATTGAAATACTCCTTTGTTACTGTTGAACGTTGATGTGATGGAGCATTCGTTTTAGATGAGCAAGACGTTTTAATTTAAAAATTTGTTTTTTTTTTATTGTTAAACTAAACAGAAAAAAAACATCTGGCGGGTGATGGCGAATGTGGACAGGGTCATTTAGCCATAGTTTGCTGGGGAATAATTAATAACATGTGTTCATACTACGTCATCCATTGTGCTTAAAATCGTCAAGATTTCACTGCCCTTAGTTGTATTTTAAGTTTTCAATGGAACAAAAATGATATGTTCAACCATACTTTCCAAAAACCCACTATTTCTTCTTCTGATTAAGCTGCATTGAAAATGTGCACCATCTCTCTGGAAAAAATCTTAACAGTTATATTCTTCTGGAAATGAATGACAACCTAATCTGATGAAGTTCTTCTCAAGACACTCAAACTTAGTTTTGAGAATGTTGATGCTTCTTTTGTCTACTGCATCTTACAGTGTGGTCTAAATTGCACCTACATTGCTTCAGCAATCCATGTGAAGAGAAGCAAAAGAGAAATGTTCAACAAATGTCAACAAGAAAAACCACTGACACAGAAAAACAGGTTAACAGGTGGGCCCAACATTCCCCTCAAGAGACTCTAGAATAATGGATCTGAAGCACGATTTTGGCAAGCACATGTTTTGCTAAGAGAGCAGTGACCATTGTTTGCACCACTGTATTGTTGCATAATGAAAGAGTTGATTGCGTCCAGTGCACATTATTTTCACATTTCAGCCCATTTGGTGCGATGAGCATTGTGTACCCCCTATTGTGTCTTCATTGCGTGCTTGGAATCTTAGGAATTCGTTATGGGTTATATGGGGGTACTTCTGTACCAGAAACTTAGTCATTTAGAAAATATGGAGACCGCCAACACAGGGCTAGATTGCTTAGCTTGAAAGAGCGCTGTGAAATAACAATACAACTATGAGCCCAAGTTAATATAATGCCCCCAAAAATGCTGGACTTATCCTTAGTGGTTTTTTTTTCTAATTTTGGCTTAAAATTGATGGACTTTTAATAATTCCGCTAATGCCGGACTCATCTCTTGAAAAAAATTGTTTAATCTCTTGCCAATTTTTTTTTTAATGCAGGACTTACCCCTTGATGATATTTTTAACTTTTCGCCAAAATTTGATGAAAATAGGCCTAATGGTGGGATTTCCCCTTGTAATTTGTTCAGTTTTTGCCCAAATATGATGAGAATGTATGGCTTATCCCTTGTGAACTTTTTATACAAAAATGATGGACTTACCCCGTGTGGTTTTTTCAGTAGGTCGAGAGTACCCGGTGATGAACCCCTTGGTTTGGCTCAAGGAAACTTAGAATGAGTAGTGCTTCTTTAAATGAAAAGGCGATACTCGCGTTGCAAAGCAGTGGTCCACAGTGCTTGTCCTCATCGTCCGGGCACACCTTGGAAGAACTACTGGGTAGTCAAGTTACGGCGTCCACGTTGTGCATCCCACTACATTGTACTCCACACCATGTCAATTGGTTCTCTGCCATACTGGAATTTCCCAATGTATAGAGAAAAGGTACACCATACACCAAATATAGTGCATCTAAAAGAAACGGTTATACCCTTACAACATAACACACTACTTATTATTTATGTTGGAATTCAAGATCCAATCAAAAGTAACGTAACAAAAGTCGTTTATGTCCCTTGTATATGAATCTTACGACTTCTTATTTCGCGAGGTCAACAGTCAAAATATGCAGCGTATTGGTAGTGTGATTTGCCCAAATCGACACTTTAGGGTTGGCAAAGACTATATGGAGCGCCATTTTGGCAAGCAATTATTTTGCTAGTTAATTTGATAGAAATGATCATTGTATGCGTTGTTGCATAATGCGATAGTTTGCTTGCGTCCGGTGCACATAATGTTCGTATTTCAGCTTTTTTGGTGCCCGATATGGGGCATGTGTGTGTACCTATAAAAATGTGCGCTTGGAATTTTGTGAATTTTTAAAGGATTTTACAAGGGTAGGCCTACTTCTGTACTAGAAGAAAAGTACGAGCAAGCGGGGACGCTACAAACCCCCCGCAAAACACCTTCAACTCGTTTTTGCTGTCAAAGAGACAAAGACAAAATAAGGATGGTCATTTCACCCCCAAGGCATCATCGGATCTGCACAAGTTATATACCACTGGAAAGCCCGTCTCAATGGCTATCTCTCCTATGAATGTGGGGTTGCTGACGATTCTTAAGGCGAGGCGAGCGGCCAGGATGTTAGGCCCACCCCTAAGAGGAATTGAAAAATTCCAGGGGCCGGCTGCGAAGCAAGGTCTCGCCGGCCGGGGTAATGGCCCAAAATAAATTTGAGGTGAAATTGGGTATAACTCTCGTTCTAGGAGGGCTAGAGAGATAGTTTTTTCACCTGACTCTGCCTTAGGTATCCCTGCATCCGAAAAATAGACTTTTACGGCCGATGAGGGCAGGTTTCACATTGGAAAAGACCAGCAAGCGGGGACGCTACAAACCCCCGCAAAACACCTTCAACTCGTTTTTCCTGTCAAAGAGAAAATTTGAGGTAAAATTGGGAATAACTCTCGTTCTAGGGGGGCTAGAGAGATGATTTTTTCACCTGACTCTGCCTTAGGTATCCATGAATCCGAAAAATAGACTTTTACGGCCGATGAGGGCAGGTTTCACACCGGAAAAGACCAGCAAGCGGGGACGCTACAAACCCCCGCAAAACACCTTCAACTCGTTTTTCCTGTCAAAGAGAAAATTTGAGGTAAAATTGGGAATAACTCTCGTTCTAGGGGGCTAGAGAGATGATTTTTTACCTGACTCCGCCTTAGGTATCCCTGCATCCGAAAAATAGACTTTTACGGCCGATGAGGGCAGGTTTCACACCGGAAAAGACCAGCAAGCGGGGACGCTACAAACCCCCGCAAAACACCTTCAACTCGTTTTTGCTGTCAAAGAGAAAATTTGAGGTAAAATTGGGAATAACTCATGTTCTAGGGGGCTAGAGAGATGATTTTTTTACCTGACTCTGCCTTAGGTATCCCTGCATCCGAAAAATAGACTTTTACGGCCGATGAGGGCAGGTTTCACACCTGAAAAGACCAGCAAGCGGGGACGCTACAAACCCCCAGCAAAACACCTTCAACTCGTTTTGCTGTCAAAGAGACAAAGACAAAATAACGATAGTCATTTCACCCCCAAGGCATCATCGGATCTGCACAAGTTTTATACCACTGGAAAGCCCATCTCAAGGGCTATTTTTCCCATGAATTTGGGGTTGCTGACGATTCTGTAAACGAGGCGAGCGGACTGGATGTAAGGCCTACCCCTAAGAGAAATTGAAAAATTCCAGGGGCCGGTTACAAACCAAGGTCTCGCGGCCGGGGTAATGGCCCCAAAAAAATTTGAGGTGAAATTGGGAATAACTCCCGTTCTAGGGGGGCTAGAGATGAATTTTTGACCTGACTCTGCCTTAGGTATCCCTGAATCCGAAAATTAGACTTTTTCGGCCGATGAGGGCAGGTTTCACACCGGAAAAGACCAGCAAGCGAGGACGCTACAAACCCCCCGCAAAACACCTTCAACTCTTTTTTGCTGTCAAAGAGACAAAGACAAAATAAGGATGGTCATTTCACCCCCCAAGGCTTCATCGGATCTGCACAAGTTTTATACCACTGGAAAGCCCGTCTCAAGGGCTATTTTTCCCATGAATTTGGGGTTGCTGACGATTCTGTAAACGAGGCGAGCGGCCTGGATGTTAGGCCTACCCCTAAGAGAAATTGAAAAATTCCAGGGGCCGGTTACGAAGCAAGGTCTCGCCGGCCAGGGTAATGGCCCAAAATAAATTGGAGGTGAAATTGGGAATAACTCCCGTTCTAGGGGGGCTAGAGAGATGATTTTTTGACCTGACTCTGCCTTAGGTATCCATGAATCCGAAAATTACACTTGTTTAGCCGATAAGGGCAGGTTTCACACCGGAAAAAACCAGCAAGCGGGGACGCTACAAACGCGCCGCAAAACACCTTCAACTCGTCTTTGCTGTCAAAGAGACAATAATGAGGTGAGATTGGGAATAACTCTCGTTCTAGGGGGCTAGAGAGATGATTTTTTTACCTGACTCCGCCTTAGGTATCCCTGCATCCGAAAAATAGACTTTTCCGGCCGATGAGGGCAGGTTTCACACCGGAAAAGACCAGCAAGCGGGGACGCTACAAACCCCCGCAAAACACCTTCAACTCGTTTTTCCTGTCAAAGAGAAAATTTGAGGTAAAATTGGGAATAACTCATGTAATAGGGGGCTAGAGAGATGATTTTTTTACCTGACTCTGCCTTAGGTATCCCTGCATCCGAAAAATAGACTTTTACGGCCGATGAGGGCAGGTTTCACACCTGAAAAGACCAGCAAGCGGGGACGCTACAAACCCCCAGCAAAACACCTTCAACTCGTTTTGTGTCAAAGAGACAAAGACAAAATAACGATAGTCATTTCACCCCCAAGGCATCATCGGATCTGCACAAGTTTTATACCACTGGAAAGCCCATCTCAAGGGCTGATTTTCCCATGAATTTGGGGTTGCTGACGATTCTGTAAACGAGGCGAGCGGACTGGATGTTAGGCCTACCCCTAAGAGAAATTGAAAAATTCCAGGGGCCGGTTACAAAGCAAGGTCTCGCAGCCGGGGTAATGGCCCAAAAAAAATTTGAGGTGAAATTGGGAATAACTCCCGTTCTAGGGGGCTAGAGATGAATTTTTGACCTGACTCTGCCTTAGGTATCCCTGAATCCGAAAAATAGACTTTTACGGCCGATGAGGGCAGGTTTCACACCGGAAAAGACCAGCAAGCGAGGACGCTACAAACCCCCCGCAAAACACCTTCAACTCTTTTTTGCTGTCAAAGAGACAAAGACAAAATAAGGATGGTCATTTCACCCCCCAAGGCTTCATCGGATCTGCACAAGTTTTATACCACTGGAAAGCCCGTCTCAAGGGCTATTTTTCCCATGAATTCGGGGTTGCTGACGATTCTGTAAACGAGGCGAGCGGCCTGGATGTTAGGCCTACCCCTAAGAGAAATTGAAAAATTCCAGGGGCCGGTTACGAAGCAAGGTCTCGCCGGCCAGGGTAATGGCCCAAAATAAATTGGAGGTGAAATTGGGAATAACTCCCGTTCTAGGGGGGCTAGAGAGATGATTTTTTGACCTGACTCTGCCTTAGGTATCCATGAATCCGAAAATTACACTTGTTTAGCCGATAAGGGCAGGTTTCACACCGGAAAAAACCAGCAAGCGGGGACGCTACAAACGCGCCGCAAAACACCTTCAACTCGTCTTTGCTGTCAAAGAGACAATAATGAGGTGAGATTGGGAATAACTCTCGTTCTAGGGGGCTAGAGAGATGATTTTTTTACCTGACTCCGCCTTAGGTATCCCTGCATCCGAAAAATAGACTTTTCCGGCCGATGAGGGCAGGTTTCACACCGGAAAAGACCAGCAAGCGGGGACGCTACAAACCCCCGCAAAACACCTTCAACTCGTTTTTCCTGTCAAAGAGAAAATTTGAGGTAAAATTGGGAATAACTCATGTAATAGGGGGCTAGAGAGATGATTTTTTTACCTGACTCTGCCTTAGGTATCCCTGCATTCGAAAAATAGACTTTTACGGCCGATGAGGGCAGGTTTCACACCTGAAAAGACCAGCAAGCGGGGACGCTACAAACCCCCAGCAAAACACCTTCAACTCGTTTTGTGTCAAAGAGACAAAGACAAAATAACGATAGTCATTTCACCCCCAAGGCATCATCGGATCTGCACAAGTTTTATACCACTGGAAAGCCCATCTCAAGGGCTGATTTTCCCATGAATTTGGGGTTGCTGACGATTCTGTAAACGAGGCGAGCGGACTGGATGTTAGGCCTACCCCTAAGAGAAATTGAAAAATTCCAGGGGCCGGTTACAAAGCAAGGTCTCGCAGCCGGGGTAATGGCCCAAAAAAAATTTGAGGTGAAATTGGGAATAACTCCCGTTCTAGGGGGCTAGAGATGAATTTTTGACCTGACTCTGCCTTAGGTATCCCTGAATCCGAAAAATAGACTTTTACGGCCGATGAGGGCAGGTTTCACACCTGAAAAGACCAGCAAGCGGGGACGCTACAAACCCCCAGCAAAACACCTTCAACTCGTTTTGTGTCAAAGAGACAAAGACAAAATAACGATAGTCATTTCACCCCCAAGGCATCATCGGATCTGCACAAGTTTTATACCACTGGAAAGCCCATCTCAAGGGCTGATATTCCCATGAATTTGGGGTTGCTGACGATTCTGTAAACGAGGCGAGCGGACTGGATGTTAGGCCTACCCCTAAGAGAAATTGAAAAATTCCAGGGGCCGGTTACAAAGCAAGGTCTCGCGGCCGGGGTAATGGCCCAAAAAAAATTTGAGGTGAAATTGGGAATAACTCCCGTTCTAGGGGGGCTAGAGATGAATTTTTGACCTGACTCTGCCTTAGGTATCCCTGAATCCGAAAATTAGACTTTTTCGGCCGATGAGGGCAGGTTTCACACCGGAAAAGACCAGCAAGCGGGGACGCTACAAACCCCCCGCAAAACACCTTCAACTCTTTTTTGCTGTCAAAGAGACAAAGACAAAATAAGGATGGTCATTTCACCCCCCAAGGCATCATCGGATCTGCACAAGTTTTATACCACTGGAAAGCCCGTCTCAAGGGCTATTTTTCCCATGAATTTGGGGTTGCTGACGATTCTGTAAACGAGGCAAGCGGCCTGGATGTTAGGCCTACCCCTAAGAGAAATTGAAAAATTCGAGGGGCCGGTTACGAAGCAAGGTCTCGCCGGCGAGGGTAATAACCCAAAATAAATTGGAGGTGAAATTGGGAATAACTCCCGTTCTAGGGGGGCTAGAGAGATGGTTTTTTGACCTGACTCTGCCTTAGGTATCCATGAATCCGAAAATTACACTTGTTTAGCCGATAAGGGCAGGTTTCAAACCGGAAAAGACCAGCAAGCGGGGACGCTACAAACCCCCGCAAAACACCTTCAACTCGTCTTTGCTGTCAAAGAGACAATAATGAGGTGAGATTGGGAATAACTCCCGTTCTAGGGGAGCTACAGAGATGAATTTTTCACCTGACTCTGCCTGAGGTATCCCTGCATCCGAAAGTTAGACTTTCACGGCCGATGAGGGCTGGTTTCACACCGGAAAAGACCAGCAAGCGGGGATGCGACAAACCCCCCGCAAAACACTCAACTCGTTTTTGCTGTCAAAGAGACAAAGACAATATAAGGATGGTCATTTCACCCCCAAGGCATCATCGGATCTGCACAAGTTTTATACCACTGGAAAGCCCGTCTCAAGAGATATTTTCCCCATGAATTTGGGGTTCCTGACGATTCTGTAAACGAGGTGAGCGGCCTGGATGTTAGGCCTACCCCTAAGAGATATTGAATAATTCATGGGGCCGGTTACGAAGCAAAGTCTCGCCGGCCAGGGTAATGGCCCAAAATAAATTGGAGGTTAAATTGGGAAAAACTCCCGTTCTAGGGGGGCTAGAGAGATGAATTTTTGACCTGACTCTGCCTTAGGTATCCCTGAATCCGAAAATTAGACTTTTTTGGCCGATGAGGGCAGGTTTCACACCGGAAAAGACCAGCAAGCGGGGACGCTACAAACCCCCGCAAAACACCTTCAACTCTTTTTTGCTGTCAAAGAGACAAAGACAAAATAAGGATGGTCATTTCACTCCCAAGGCATCATCGGATCTGCACAAGTTTTATACCCCTGGAAAGCCCGTCTCAAGGGCTATTTTTCCCATGAATTTGGGGTTGCTGACGATTCTGTAAACGAGGCGAGCGGCCTGGATGTTAGGCCTACCCCTAAGAGAAATTGAAAAATTCCAGGGGCCGGTTACGAAGCAAGGTCTCGCCGGCCGGGGTAATGGCCCAAAATAAATTTGAGGTGAAATTGGGAATAACTCCCGTTCTAGGGGGGCTAGAGAGAAGAATTTTTGACCTGACTCTGCCTTAGGTATCCCTGAATCCGAAAATTTGACTTTTTAGGCCGATGAGGGCAGGTTTCACACCGGAAAAGACCAGCAAGCGGGGACGCTACAAACCCCCCGCAAAACACCTTCAACTCGTTTTTGCTGTCAAAGAGAAAATTTGAGGTAAAATTGGGAATAACTCTCGTTCTAGGGGGCTAGAGAGATGATTTTTTTACCTGACTCTGCCTTAGGTATCCCTGCATCTTAAAAATAGACTTTTACGGCCGATGAGGGCAGGTTTCAAACCGGAAAAGACCAGCAAGCAGGGACGCTACAAACCTCCCGCAAAACATCTTTAACTCGTTTTTGCAGTCAAAGAGACAAAGACAAAATAAGGATGGTCATTTCACTCCCAAGACATCATCGGATCTGCACAAATTTTTTACCACTGGAAAGCCCGTCTCAAGAGCTATTTTTCCCATGAATTTGGGGTTGCTGACCATTCTGTAAACGAGGCGAGCGGCCTGGATGTTAGGCCTACGCCTAAGAGAAATTAAAAAATTCCAGGGGCCTGTTACGAAGCAAGGTCTCGCCGGCCGGGGTAATGGCCCAAAATAAATTTGAGGTGAATTTGGGAATAACTCCCGTTCTAGGGGGGCTAGAGAGATGAATTTTTGACCTGACTCTGCATTAGGTATCATTGAATCCGAAAAATAGACTTTCACGGCCGATAAGGGCTGGTTTCACACCGGAAAAGACCAGCAAGCGGGGACGCTACGAACCCCCCGCAAAACACCTTCAAATCGTTTTTGCTGTCAAAGAGAAAATTTGAGGTAAAATTGGGAATAACTCTCGTTCTAGGGTGCTAGAGAGATGATTTTTTTACCTGACTCTGCCTTAGGTATCCCTGCATCTGAGAAATAGACTTTTACGGCCGATGAGGGCAGGTTTCAAACCGGAAAAGACCAGCAAGCGGGGACGCTACAAACCCCCCGCAAAACACCTTCAACTCTTTTTTGCTGTCAAAGAGACAAAGACAAAATAAGGATGGTCATTTCACTCCCAAGGCATCATCGGATCTGCACAACTTTTATACCACTGGAAAGCCCGTCTCAAGGGCTATTTTTCCCATGAATTTGGGCTTGCTGACGATTCTGTAAACGAGGCGAGCGGCCTGGATGTTAGGCCTACCCCTAAGAGAAGTTGAACAATTCCAGGGGCCGGTTACGAAGCAAGGTCTCGCCGGCCGGGGTAATGGCCCAAAATAAATTTGAGGTAAAATTGGGAATAACTCCCGTTCTAGGGGGCTAGAGAGATGAATTTTTGACCTGACTCTGCCTTAGGTATCCATGAATCCGAAAATTACACTTGTTAGGCCGATAAGGGCAGGTTTCACACCGAAAAAGACCAGCAAGCAGGGACGCTACAAACCCCCCTCAAAACACCTTCAACTCGTCTTTGCTGTCAAAGAGACAATAATGAGGTGAGATTGGGAATAAAGCCCGTTCTAGGGGGGCTAGAGAGATGAATTTTTCACCTGACTCTGCCTTAGGTATCCCTGCATCCGAAAGTTGGCCTTTCACGGCCGATGAGGGCTGGTTTCACACCGGAAAAACCAGCAAGCAGGGACGCTACAAACCCCCCGCAAAACACCTTTAACTCGTTTTTGCAGTCAAAGAGACAAAGACAAAATAAGGATGGTCATTTCACTCCCAAGACATCATCGGATCGGCACAAGTTTTTTACCACTGGAAAGCCCGTTTCAAGGGCTATTTTTTCCATGAATTTGAGGTTGCTGACGATTCTGTAAGCGAGGCGAGCGGCCTGGATGTAAAGCCTACCCCTAATAGAAAATGAAAAATTCTAGGGGTCGGCTGCGAAGCAAGGTCTCGCAAGGGCGGGGTAATAACCCAAAATTAATTTGAGGTGAAATTGGGAATAACTCACGTTCTAGGGGGGCTAGAGAGATTAATTTTTTACCTGACTCTGCCTTAGGTATCCCTGCATTCGAAATTTAGACTTTTACGGCCGATGAGGGCAGGTTTCACACCGAAAAAGACCAGCAAGCAGGGACGCTACAAACCCCCCTCAAAACACCTTCAACTCGTCTTTGCTGTCAAAGAGACAATAATGAGGTGAGATTGGGAATAAAGCCCGTTCTAGGGGGGCTAGAGAGATGAATTTTTCACCTGACTCTGCCTTAGGTATCCTTGCATCCGAAAGTTAGACTTTCACGGCCGATGAGGGCTGGTTTCACACCGGAAAAACCAGCAAGCAGGGACGCTACAAACCCCCCGCAAAACACCTTTAACTCGTTTTTGCAGTCAAAGAGACAAAGACAAAATAAGGATGGTCATTTCACTCCCAAGACATCATCGGATCGGCACAAGTTTTTTACCACTGGAAAGCCCGTTTCAAGGGCTATTTTTCCCATGAATTTGAGGTTGCTGACGATTCTGTAAGCGAGGCGAGCGGCCTGGATGTAAAGCCTACCCCTAATAGAAAATGAAAAATTCCGGGGTCGGCTGCGAAGCAAGGTCTCGCAAGGGCGGGGTAATAACCCAAAATTAATTTGAGGTGAAATTGGGAATAACTCACGTTCTAGGGGGGCTAGAGAGATTAATTTTTTACCTGACTCTGCCTTAGGTATCCCTGCATTCGAAATTTAGACTTTTACGGCCGATGAGGGCAGGTTTCACACCGTTAAAGACCAGCAAGCGGGGACGCTACACACCCCCAGCGAAACACCTTTAACTCGTTTTTGCTCTCAAAGAGACAAAGACAAAATAAGGATGGTCATTTCACTCCCAAGGCATCATAGGATCTGCACAAATTTTATACCACTGGAAAGACTGTCTCAAGGGCTAGTTTGTTCATGAATTTGGGGTTGCTGACTTTTATGTAAACGAGGCGAGCGGCCTGGATGTTAGGTCTACACCTAAGAGAAATTTAAAAATTCCAGGGGCCGGCTGCGAAGCAAGGTCTCGCCGGCCGGGGTAATGGCCAAAAATAAATTTGAGGTAAAATTTGGAATAACTCTCGTTCTAGGGGGGCTAGAGAGATGATTTTTTGACCTGACTCTGCCTTAGGTATCCCTCCATCCGAAAAATAGACTTTCACGACCGATGACGGCAGGTTTCACACCGGAAAAGACCAGAAAGCGGGGACGCTAGAAACCCCCGCAAAACACCTTCAACTCGTCTTCGCTGTCAAAGAGACAATAATGAGGTGAGATTGGCAATAACTCTCGTTCTAGAGGGGCTAGAGAAATGATTTTTTTACCTGACTCTGCCTTAGGTATCCCTGCATCTGAAAATTAGACTTTTACGGCCGATGAGGGCTGGTTTCACACCGGAAAAGACCAGCAAGCGGGAACGCTACAAACCCCCAGCAAAACACTCAACTCGTTTTTGCTGTCAAAGAGACAAAGACAAAATAAGGATGGTCATTTCACCCCCAAGACATCATCAAATCTGCACAAGTTTTATACCACTGGAAAGTCCGTCTCAAGGGCTATCTCTCCCATGAATTCGAGGTTGCTGACGATTCTGTAAACGAGGCGAGCGGCCTGGATGTAAAGCCTACCCCTATTAGAAATTGAAAAATTCCAGGGGTCGGCTGCGAAGCAAGGTCTCGCCGGGCGGGGTAATGACCCAAAATTAATTTGAGGTAAAATTGGGAATAACTCCCGTTCTAGGGGGCTAGAGAGATGATTTTTTACCTGACTCTGCCTTGGGTATCCCTGCATTCGAAATTTGACTTTTACGGCCGATGAGGGCATGTTTCAAACCGGAAAAGACTAGCAAGCGGGGACGCTACAAACCCCCCGCAAAACACCTTCAACTCGTTTTTGCTCTCAAAGAGACAAAGACAAAATAAGGATGGTTATTTCACCACCAAGGCATCATCGGATCTGCACAAGTTTAATACCACTGGAAAGCCCGTCTAAAGGGTTATTTTTCTCATGAATTTGGGGTTGCTGACTTTTCTGTAAACGAGGCGAACGGCCTGGATGTTAGGCCTTCCCGTAAGAGAAATTGAAAAATTCGAGGGGCCGGCTTCGAAGCAAGGTCTCGCCGGCCGGGGTAATGGCCCAAAATAAATTTGAGGTGAAATTGGGAATAACTCCCGTTCTAGGGGGGCAAGAGAGATGAATTTTTGACCTGACTCTGCCTTAGGTATCCCTGCATTCGAAAATTTGACTTTTGCGGCCGATGAGGGCAGGTTTCACATCGGAAAGGACCAGCAAGCGGGGACGCTACAAACCCCCCGCAAAACACCTTCAACTCGTTTTTGCTGTCAAAGAGACAAAGACAAATTAAGGATGGTCATTTCACCCCCAAGGCATCTTTGGTTCTGCACAAGTTTTATACCAGTGGAAAGCCCGTCTCAAGGGCTATCTCTGCCATGAATTTGGGGTTGCTGACGAATCTGTATACGAGGCGAGCGGCCTGGGTGTTAGGCCTTCTCCTAAGAGATATTGACAAATTCCAGGGGGCGGCTGCGAAGCAAAGTCTCGCCGGCCGGGGTAATGGCCCAAAATAAATTTGAGGTGAAATTGGGAATAACTCCCGTTCTAGGGGGGCTAGAGAGATGAATTTTTGACCTGACTCTGCCTTAGGTATCCCTGCATCCGACAAATAGACTTTCACGGCCGATGAGGGCTGGTTTCACACCGGAAAAGACCAGCAAGCAGGGACACTACAAACCTCCCGCAAAACACCTTCAACTCGTCTTTGCTGTCAAAGAGACAATAATGAGGTGAAATTGGGAATAACTCTCGTTCTAGGGGGGCTAGAGAGATGATTCTTTTACCTGACTCTGCCTTAGGTATCCCTGCATTCGACAAATACACTTTCACGGCCGATGAGGGCAGGTTTCACACCGGAAAAGACCAGCAAGCGGGGACGCTACAACCCCCCGCAAAACACCTTCAACTCGTTTTTGCTGTCAAAGAGACAAAGACAAAATAAGGATGGTCATTTCACCCTCAAGGCATCATCGGTTTTGCACAAGTTTTATACCACTGGAAAGCCCGTCTAGACTAGACTTCCCTGAAGACCTTTTCTGTGTGGGGACATGGCCAAATCCCAAAATCTGGGCAATTAGGAGCTTTCTACCAAAAAGTGACGCCATCTTTGTTGCCCAAAAAACCTCAATAATTCATGGAATAAAATCGTTGCGGTCTTCAAACTCGAACCAGCACCATCGGCGGAGGTGTCCGCAAAAAGTGATCGCCAAATATCGGCATGTTACCGGGGGTCGAATTTTTGGAATAATTTACAGGTAGTACCCTGTCGCCATTTTGAGTTTTTGGGTCGAAAATAAAAGTGCGATTTGACGTTGCAGCATTCTAGACTAGACTTCCCTGAAGACCTTTTCTGTGTGGGGACATGGCAAAATCCCAAAACGTGGACAATTAGGAGCTTTCTACCAAAAAGTGACGCCATCTTTGTTGCCCAAAAAACCTCAATAATTCATGGAATAAAATCGTTGAGGTCTTCAAATTCAAACCAGCACCATCGGCGGAGGTGTCCGCAAAAAGTGATCGCCAACAATCGGCATGTTACCGGGGATCGAATTTTTGGAATAATTGGCAGGTAGTACCCTGTCGCCATTTTGAATTGTGGGGTCAAAAAATAAAAGTGCGATTTGACGGTGCAGCATTCTAGGCTAGTTTTCCCTGAAGACCTTTTCTGTGAGGGGGACATGGCCAAATCCCAAAACCTGGGCAATTAGGAGCTTTCTACCAAAATGTGAAACCATCTGTGTTGCCCAAAAAACCTCAATAATTCATTGAATAAAATCGTTGCGGTCTTCAAATTCAAACCAGCACCATCGGCGGAGGTGTCCGCAAAACCTGATCGCCAAAAAACGGCATGTTACCGGGGGTCGAATTTTTGGAATAATTGACAGGTAGTACCCTGTCGCCATTTTGAATTTTGGGGTCGAAAATAAAAGTGCGATTTGACGGTGCAGCATTCTAGACTAGACTTCCCTGGAGACCTTTTCTGTGTGGGGACATGGCCAAATCCCAAAACCTGGGCAATTAGGAGCTTTCTACCAAAATGTGACGCCATCTTTGTTGCCCAAAAAACCTCAATAATTCATGGAATAAAATCGTTGCGGTCTTCAAATTCGAACCAGCACCATCGGCGGAGGTGTCCGCAAAAAGTGATCGCCAAAAAACGGCATGTTACCGGGGGTCGAATTTTTGAAATAATTGACAGGTAGCACCCTGTCGCCATTTTGAATTTTGGGGTCGAAAATAAAAGTGCTATTTGACGGTGCAGCATTCTAAACTAGACTTCCCTGAAGACCCTTTCTGTGAGGGGACATGGCCAAATCCCAAAACCTGGGCAATTAGGAGCTTTCTACCAAAAAGTGACGCCATCTTTGTTGCCCAAAAGCGGGGACGCTACAAACCCCCCGCATAACACCTTCAACTCGTCTTCGCTGTCAAAGAGACAATAATGAGGTGAGATTGGCAATAACTCTCGTTCTAAAGGGGCTAGAGAAATGATTTTTTTACCTGACTCTGCCTTAGGTATCCCTGCATCCGAAAATTAGACTTTCACGGCCGATGAGGGCAAGTTTCACACCGGAAAAGACCAGCAAGCGGGGACGCTACAAACCTCCCGCAAAACACCTTCAACTCGTTTTTGCTGTCAAAGAGACAAAGACAAAATAAGGACGGTCATTTCACCCTCAAGGCATCATCGGATCTGTAAAAGTTTTATACCACTGGAAAGCCCGTCTCAAGGGCTATCTCTGCCATGGATTTGTAATTGCTGACGATTCTGTACGCGAGGCGAGCGGCCTGGATGTTACGCCTACCCCTAAGAGACATTGAAAAATTCCAGGGGCCGGCTGCGAAGCAAGGTCTCGCAGGCCGGGGTAAATGGCCCAAAATAAATTTGAGGTGAAATTGCAAATAACTCCCGTACTAGGGAGGCTAGAGAGATGTTTTTTTTATCTGACTCTGCCTTAGGTATCCCTGCATCGAAAATTAGACTTTAACGGCCGATGAGGGCAGGTTTCACACCGGAAAAGAACAGCAACTGGGGACGCTACAAACCCCCCGAAAAACATCTTCAACTCGTTTTTGCTGTCAAAGAGACAAAGACAAAATAAGGATGGTCATTTCACCCCCAAGGCATCATCAGATCTGCCAAAGTTTTATACCACTGGAAAGCCCGTCTCAAGGGCTATCTTTGCCATGAATTTTGGGTTGCTGACGATTCTGTAGGCGAGGCGAGCGGCCTGGATGTTAGGCCTACCCCTAAGAGATATTGACAAATTCCGGGGCCGTCTGCGACGCATTGGTCTCGCCGGCCGGGGTAATGGCCCTAAATAAATTTGAGGTGAAATTGGGAATAACTCCCGTTCTAGGGGGGCTAGAGAGATGAATGTTTGACCTGACTCTGCCTTAGGTATCCCTGCATCCGAAAAAATAGACTTTCACGGCCGATGAGGGCAGGTTTCACACCGAAAAAGACCAGCAAGCGGGGACGCTACAAACCCCCCGCTAAACACCTTCAACTCGTCTTTGCTGTCAAAGAGACGATAATGAGGTAAGATTGGGAATAACTCTTATTCTAGGGGGGCTAGAGAGATGATTTGTTTACCTGACTCTGCCTTAGGAATCCCTGCATCCGAAACTTAGACTTTTACGGCCGATGAGGGCAGGTTTCACACCGGAAAAGACAGAAAGCGGGGACGCTACAAACCCCCCGCAAAACACCTTCAACTCGTTTTTGCTGTCAAAGAGACAAAGACAAAATAAGGATTGTCATTTCACCCCCAAGGCATTATCGGATTTGCACAAGTTTTATACCACTGGAAAGCCCGTCTCAAGGGCTATCTCTGCCATGTACTTGGGGTTGCTGACGATTCTGTAGGCGAGCCGAGCGGCCTGGATGTAAGGCCTACCCCTAAGACATATTCAAAAATTCCAGGGGCCGGCTGCGAAGCAAGGTGTCGACGGCCGGGGTAATGGCCCAAAATAAATTTGAGGTAAAATTGGGAATAACTCCCGTTCTAGGGGGGCTAGAGAGATGAATTTTTGACCTGACTCTGCCTTAGGTATCCCTGCATATGGAAATTAGACTTTCACGGCCGATGAGGGCAGGTTTCACACCGGAAAAGACCAGCAAGCGGGGACGCTACAAACCCCCGGCAAAACACCTTCAACTCGTTTTTGCTGTCAAAGAGACAAAGACAAAATAAGGACGGTCATTTCACCCTCAAGGCATTATCGGATTTGCCCAAGTTTTATACCACTGGAAAGGCCGTCTCAAGGGCTATCTCTGCCATGAACTTGGGGTTGCTGACTATTCTGTAGGCGAGCCGAGCGGCCTGGATGTTAGGCCTACCCCTAAGAGATATTCAAAAATTCCAGGGGCCGGCTGCGAAGCAAGGTCTCGCCGGCCGGGGTAATAGCCCAAAAGAAATTTGAGGTAAAATTGAGAATTACTCCCGTTCTAGGGGGGCTAGAGAGATGAATTTTTGACCTGACTCTGCCTTAGGTATCCTTGCATCCGAAGAATAGACTTTCACGGCCGATGACGGCAGGTTTCACACCGGAAAAGACCAGAAAGCGGGGACGCTACAAACCCCCCGCAAAACACCTTCAACTCGTTTTTGCTGTCAAAGAGACAAAGACAAAGTAAGGATTGTCATTTCACCACCAAGGCATTATCGGATTTGCACAAGTTTTATACCACTGGAAAGCCCGTCTCAAGGGCTATCTCTGCCATGAACTTGGGGTTGCTGACGATTCTGTAGGCGAGCCGAGCAGCCTGGATGTTAGGCCTACCCCTAAGAGATATTCAAAAATTCCAGGGGCCGGCTGCGAAGCAAGGTCTCGCCGGCCGGGGTAATGGCCCAAAATAAATTTGAGGTAAAATTGAGAATAACTCCCGTTCTAGGGGGGCTAGAGAGATGAATTTTTGACCTGACTCTGCCTTAGGTATCCTTGCATCCGAAAAAAGACTTTCACGGCCGATGACGGCAGGTTTCACACCGGAAAAGACCAGAAAGCGGGGACGCTACAAACCCCCCGCAAAACACCTTCAACTCGTTTTTGCTGTCAAAGAGACAAAGACAAAGTAAGGATGGTCATTTCACCACCAAGGCATTATCGGATTTGCACAAGTTTTATACCACTGGAAAGCCCGTCTCAAGGGCTATCTTTGCCATGAATTTGGGGTTGCTGACGATTCTGTAAGCGAGGCGAGCGGCCTGGATGTTAGGCCTACCACTAAGAGATATTCAAAAATTCCAGGGGCCGGCTGCGAAGCAAGGTCTCGCCGGCCGGGGTAAAAGCCCAAAAGAAATTTGAGGTAAAATTGAGAATAACTCCCGTTCTAGGGGGGCTAGAGAGATGAATTTTTGACCTGACTCTGCCTGAGGTATCCTTGCATCCGAAAAAAAGACTTTCACGGCCGATGACGGCAGGTTTCACACCAGAAAAGACCAGAAAGCGGGGACGCTACAAACCCCCCGCAAGACACCTTCAACTCGTTTTTGCTGTCAAAGAGACAAAGACAAAATAAGGATTGTCATTTCACCACCAAGGCATTATCGGATTTGCACAAGTTTTATACCACTGGAAAGCCCGTCTCAAGGGCTATCTTTGCCATGAATTTGGGGTTGCTGACGATTCTGTAAGCGAGGCAAGCGGCCTGGATGTTAGGCCTACCCCTAAGAGATATTCAAAAATTCCAGGGGCCGGCTGCGAAGCAAGGTCTCGCCGGCCGGGGTAATGGCCCAAAATAAATTTGAGGTAAAATTGAGAATAACTCCCGTTCTAGGGGGGCTAGAGAGATGAATTTTTGACCTGACTCTGCCTTAGGTATCCTTGCATCCGAAAAAAGACTTTCACGGCCGATGACGGCAGGTTTCACACCGGAAAAGACCAGAAAGCGGGGACGCTACAAACCCCCCGCAAAACACCTTCAACTCGTTTTTGCTGTCAAAGAGACAAAGACAAAGTAAGGATGGTCATTTCACCCTCAAGGCATTATCGGATTTGCACAAGTTTTATACCACTGGAAAGCCCGTCTCAAGGGCTATCTTTGCCATGAATTTGGGGTTGCTGACGATTCTGTAAGCGAGGCGAGCGGCCTGGATGTTAGGCCTACCCCTAAGAGATATTCAAAAATTCCAGGGGCCGGCTGCGAAGCAAGGTCTCGCCGGCCGGGGTAAAAGCCAAAAAGAAATTTGAGGTAAAATTGAGAATAACTCCCGTTCTAGGGGGGCTAGAGAGATGAATTTTTGACCTGACTCTGCCTTAGGTATCCTTGCATCCGAAAAAAAGACTTTCACGGCCGATGACGGCAGGTTTCACACCAGAAAAGACCAGAAAGCGGGGACGCTACAAACCCCCCGCAAAACACCTTCAACTCGTTTTTGCTGTCAAAGAGACAAAGACAAAATAAGGATTGTCATTTCACCACCAAGGCATTATCGGATTTGCACAAGTTTTATACCACTGGAAAGCCCGTCTCAAGGGCTATCTTTGCCATGAATTTGGGGTTGCTGACGATTCTGTAAGCGAGGCGAGCGGCCTGGATGTTAGGCCTACCCCTAAGAGATATTGAAAAATTCCAGGGGCCGGCTGCGAAGCAAGGTCTCGACGGCCGGGGTAATGGCCCAAAAGAAATTTGAGGTAAAATTGAGAATAACTCCCGTTCTAGGGGGGCTAGAGAGATGAATTTTTGACTTGCGTCTGCCTTAGGTATCCCTCCATCCGAAAATTAGACTTTCACGGCCGATGAGAGCAGGTTTCACACCGGAAAAGACCAGCAAGTGGGGACGCTACGAACCCCCCGCAAAACACCTTCAACTCGTTTTTGATGTCAAAGAGACAAAGACAAAATAAGGACGGTCATTTCACCCTCAAGGCATCATCGGATCTGCCCAAGTTTTATACCACTGGAAAGCCCGTCTCAAGGGCTATCTCTGCCATGAACTTGGGGTTGCTGACGATTCTGTAGGCGAGCCGAGCGGCCTGGATGTTAGGCCTACCCCTAAGAGATATTCAAAAATTCCAGGGGCCGGCTGCGAAGCAAGGTCTCGCCGGCCGGGGTAATAGCCCAAAATAAATTTGAGGTAAAATTGAGAATAACTCCCGTTCTAGGGGGGCTAGAGAGATGAATTTTTGACCTGACTTTGCCTTAGGTATCCCTGCATCCGAAAATTAGAATTGTGCGGCCGATGACGGCAGGTTTCACGCCGGAAAAGACCAGCAAGCAGGGACGCTACAAACCCCCCGCAAAACACCTTCAACTCGTCTTTGCTGTCAAAGAGACAATAATGAGGTGAGATTGGGAATAACTCTCGTTCTAGGGGGGCTAGAGAGATGATTTGTTTACCTGACTCTGCCTTAGGTATCCCTGCATCCGAAAATTAGACTTTAGCGGCCGATGAGGTCAAGTTTCACACCGGAAAAGACCAGCAAGCGGGGACGCTACAAACCCCCCGCAAAACACCTTCAACTCGTTTTTGCTGTCAAAGAGACAAAGACAAAATAAGGATGGTCCTTTCACCCTCAAGGCATCATCGGATCTGCACAAGTTTTATACCACTGGAAAGCCCGTCTCAAGGGCTATCTTTGCCATGAACTTGGTGTTGCTGGCGATTCTTAAGGCGAGCCGAGCGGCCTGGATGTTAGGCCTACCCCTAAGAGATATTCAAAAATTCCAGGGGCCGGCTGCGAAGCAAGGTCTCGCCGGCCGGGGTAATAGCCCAAAAAAAAATTGAGGTAAAATTGAGAATAACTCCCGTTCTAGGGGGGCTAGAGAGATGAATTTTTGACCTGACTCTGCCTTAAGTATCCTTGCATCCAAAAAAAAGACTTTCACGGCCGATGACGGCAGGTTTCACACCGGAAAAGACCAGAAAGCGGGGACGCTACAAACCCCCCGCAAAACACCTTCAACTCGTTTTTGCTGTCAAAGAGACAAAGACAAAATAAGGATTGTCATTTCACCCCCAAGGCATCATCGGATCTGCCCAAGATTTATACCACTGGAAAGCCCGTCTCAAGGGCTATCTTTGCCATGAGTTTGGGGTTGCTGACGATTCTGTAAGCGAGGCGAGCGGCCTGGATGTTAGGCCTACCCCTAAGATATATTGAAAAATTCCAGGGGCCGGCTGCGAAGCAAGGTCTCGACGGCCGGGGTAATGCCCAAAATAAATTTGAGGTAAATTTGGGAATAACTCCCGTTCTAGGGGGGCTAGAGAGATGAATTTTTGACCTGACTCTGCCTTAGGTATCCCTCCATCCGAAAAATAGACTTTCACGGCCGATGACGGCAGGTTTCACACCGGAAAAGACCAGAAAGCGGGGACGCTACAAACCCCCCGCAAAACACCTTCAACTCGTTTTTGATGTCAAAGAGACAAAGACAAAATAAGGACGGTCATTTCACCCTCAAGGCATCATCGGATCTGCCCAAGTTTTATTCCACTGGAAAGCCCGTCTCAAGGGCTATCTCTGCCATGAACTTGGAGTTGCTGACGATTCTGTAGGCGAGCTGAGCGGCCTGGATGTTAGGCCTACCCCTAAGAGATATTCAAAAATTCCAGGGGCTGGCTGCGAAGCAAGGTCTCGCCGGCCGGGGTAATAGCCCAAAATAAATTTGAGGTAAAATTGAGAATAACTCCCGTTCTAGGGGGGCTAGAGAGATGAATTTTTGACCTGACTCTGCCTTAGGTATCCCTGCATCCGAAATTAGAATTGTGCGGCCGATGACGGCAGGTTTCACGCCGGAAAAGACCAGCGAGCAGGGACGCTACAAACCCCCCGCAAAACACCTTCAACTCGTCTTTGCTGTCAAAGAGACAATAATGAGGTGAGATTGGGAATAACTCTCGTTCTAGGGGGGCTAGAGAGATGATTTGTTTACCTGACTCTGCCTTAGGTATCCCTGCATCCGAAAATTAGACTTTAGCGGCCGATGAGGTCAAGTTTCACACCGGAAAAGACCAGCAAGCGGGGACGCTACAAACCCCCCGCAAAACACCTTCAACTCGTTTTTGCTGTCAAAGAGACAAAGACAAAATAAGGATGGTCCTTTCACCCTCAAGGCATCATCGCATCTGCACAAGTTTTATACCACTGGAAAGCCCGTCTCAAGGGCTATCTCTAACATGAATTTGGAGTTGCTGACCATTCTGTTTAGCGAGGCGAGCGGCCTGGATGTTAGGCCTACCCCTAAGAGATATTGAAAAATTCAAGGGGCCGGCTGCGAAGCAAGGTCTCGCCTGCCGGGCTAATGTCCCAAAATAAATTTGAGGTGAAATTGGGAATAACTCCCGTTCTAGGGGGGCTAGAGAGATGATTGTTTTACCTGACTCTGCCTTAGGTATCCCTGCATCCGAAAATATAAGTGCGATTTGACGGTGCAGCATTCTAGACTAGACTTCCCTGAAGACCTTTTCTGTGTGGGGACATGGCCAAATCCCAAAACCTGGGCAATTAAGAGCTTTCTACCAAAAAGTGACGCCATCTTTGTTGCCCAAAAAACCTAAATAATTCATGGAATAAAATCGTTGCGGTCTTCAAATTCGAACCAGCACCATCGGCGGAGGTGTCCGCAAAAAGTGAACGCCAAAAATCGGCATGTTACCGGGGGTCGAATTTTTGGAATAATTGACAGGTAGTACCCTGTCGCCATTTTGAATTTTGGGGTCGAAAATAAAAGTGCGATTTAACGGTGCAGCACTCTAGACTAGACTTCCCTGAAGACCTTTTTTGTGTGGGGACATGGCCAAATCCCAAAACCTGGGCAATTAGGAGCTTTCTACCAAAAAGTGACGCCATCTTTGTTGCCCAAAAAACCTCAATAATTCATGGAATAAAATCGTTGCGGTCTTCAAATTCGAACCAGCACCATCGGCGGAGGTGTCCGCAAAAAGTGATCGCCAAAATTCGGCATGTTAACGGGGGTCCAATTTTTGGAATAATTGACAGGTAGTACCCTGTCGCCATTTTGTATTTTGGGGTCGAAAATAAAAGTGCGATTTGACGGTGCAGCATTCTAGACTAGACTTCCCTGCAGACCTTTTCTGTGTGGGGACATGGCCAAATCCCAAAACCTGGGCAATTAGGAGCTTTCTACCAAAAAGTGACGCCATCGGCAACAAGCCCAAAAAACCTCAATAATTCATGGAATAAAATCGTTGCGGTCTTAAAATTCGAACCAGCACCATCGGCGGAGGTGTCCGCAAAAAGTGATCGCCAAAAATCGGCATGTTACCGGGGGTCTAATTTTTGGAATAATTGACAGGTAATACCCTGTCGCCATTTTGAATTTTGGGGTCGAAAATATAAGTGCGATTTGACGGTGCAGCATTCTAGACTAGACATCCCAGAAGACCTTTTCTGTGTGGGGACATGGCCAAATCCCAAAACCTGGGCAATTAGGAGCTTTCTACCAAAAAGTGACGCCATCTTTGTTGCCCAAAAACCTCGATAATTCATGGAATAAAATCGTTGCGGTCTTCAAATTCGAACCAGCACCATCGGCGGAGGTGTCCGCAAAAAGTGATCGCCAAAAATCGGCATGTTACCGGGGGTCGAATTTTTGGAATATTTGACAGGTAGTACCCTGTCGCCATTTTGAATTTTGGTGTCGAAAATAAAAGTGCGATTTGACGGTGCAGCATTCTAGACTAGACTTCCCTGAAGACCTTTTCTGTGTGGGGACATGGCCAAATCCCAAAACCTGGGCAATTAGGAGCTTTCTACCAAAAAGTGACGCCATCTTTGTTGCCCAAAAAACCTCAATAATTCATGGAATAAAATCGTTGCGGTCTTCAAATTCGAACCAGCACCATCGGCGGAGGTGTCCGCAAAAAGTGATCGCCAAAAATCGGCATGTTACCGGGGGTCGAATTTTTGGAATAATTGACAGGTAGTACCCTGTCGCCATTTTGAATTTTGGGGTCGAAAATAAAAGTGCGATTTGACGGTGCAGCATTCTAGACTAGACTTCCCTGAAGACCTTTTCTGTGTGGGGACATGGCCAAATCCCAAAACCTGGGTAATTAGGAGCTTTCTACCAAAAAGTAACGCCATCTTTGTTGCCCAAAAAACCTCAATAATTCATGGAATAAAATCGTTGGGGTCTTCAAATTCGAACCAGCACCATCGGCGGAGGTCTCCGCAAAAAGTGATCGCCAAAAATCGGCATGTTACCGGGGGTCGAATTTTCTGGAATAATTGACAGGTAGTACCCTGTCGCCATTTTGAAATTTGGGGTCGAAAATAAAAGTGCGATTTGACGGTGCAGCATTCTAGACTAGACTTCCCTGAAGACCTTTTCTGTGTGGGGACATGGCCAAATCCCAAAACCTGGGCAATTAAGAGCTTTCTACCAATAAGTGACGCCATCTCTGTTGCCCAAAAAACCTCAATAATTCATGGAATAAAATCGTTGCGGTCTTCAAATTCGAACCAGAACCATCGGCGGAGGTGTCCGCAAAAAGTGATCGCCAAAAATCGGCATGTTAACGGGGGTCGAATTTCTGGAATAATTGACAGGTCGCCATTTTGAATTTTGGGGTCGAAAATAAAAGTGCGATTTGACGGTGCAGCATTCTAGACTAGACTTCCCTGAAGACCTTTTCTGTGTGGGGACATGGCCAAATCCCAAAACCTGGGCAATTAGGAGCTTTCTACCAAAAAGTGACGCCATCTTTGTTGCCCAAAAAACCTCAATAATTCATGGAATAAAATCGTTGCGGTCTTCAAATTCGAACCAGCACCATCGGCGGAGGTGTCCGCAAAAAGTGATCGCCAAAAATCGGCATGTTACCGGGGGTCGAATTTTTGGAATAATTGACAGGTAGTACCCTGTCGCCATTTTGAATTTTGGGGTCGAAAATAAAAGTGCGATGTGACGGTGCAGCATTCTAGACTAGACTTCCCTGAAGACCTTTTCTGTGTGGGGACATGGCCAAATCCAAAAACCTGGGCAATTAGGAGCTTTCTACCAAAAAGTGACGCCATCTTTGTTGCCCAAAAAACCTCAATAATTCATGGAATAAAATCGTTGCGGTCTTCAAATTCGAACCAGCACCATCGGCGGAGGTGTCCGCAAAAAGTGATCGCTAAAAATCGGCATGTTACCGGGGGTCCAATTTTTGGAATAATTGACAGGTAGTACCCTGTCGCCATTTTGAATTTTGGGGTCGAAAATAAAAGTGCGATTTGACGGTGCAGCATTCTAGACTAGACTTCCCTGAAGACCTTTTCTGTGTGGGGACATGGCCAAATCCCAAAACCTGGGCAATTAGGAGCTTTCTACCAAAAAGTGACGCCATCTTTGTTGCCCAAAAAACCTCAATAATTCATGGAATAAAATCGTTGCGGTCTTCAAATTTGAACCAGCACCATCGGCGGAGGTGTCCGCAAAAAGTGATGGCCAAAAATCGCCATGTTACCGGGGGTCGAATTTTTGGAATAATTGACAGGTAATACCCTGTCGCCATTTTGAATTTTGGGGTCGAAAATAAAAGTGCGATTTGACGGTGCAGCATTCTAGACTAGACTTCCCTGAAGACCTTTTCTGTGTGGGGACATGGCCAAATCCAAAAACCTGGGAAATTAGGAGCTTTCTAACAAAAAGTGACGCCATCTTTGTTGCCCAAAAAACCTGTATAATTCATGGAATAAAATCGTTGCGGTCTTCAAATTCGAACCAGCACCATCGGCGGAGGTGTCTGCAAAAAGTGATCGCCAAAAATCGGCATGTTACCGGGGGTCGAATTTTTGGAATAATTGACAGGTAGTACCCTGTCGCCATTTTGAATTTTGAGGTCGAAAATAAAAGTGCGATTTGACGGTGCAGCATTCTAGACTAGACTTCCCTGAAGACCTTTTCTGTGTGGGGACATGGCCAAATCCCAAAACCTGGGCAATTAGGAGCTTTCTAACAAAAAGTGACGCCATCTTTGTTGCCCAAAACACCTCAATAATTCATGGAATAAAATCGTTGCGGTCTTCAAATTCGAACCAGCACCATCGGCGGAGGTGTCCGCAAAAAGTGATCACCAAAAATCGGCATGTTACCGGGGGTCGAATTTTTGGAATAATTGACAGGTAGTACCCTGTCGCCATTTTGAATTTTGGGGTCGAAAATAAAAGTGCGATTTGACGGTGCAGCATTCTAGACTAGACTTCCCTGAAGACCTTTTCTGTGTGGGGACATGGCCAAATCCCAAAACCTGGGCAATAAGGAGCTTTCTACCAAAAAGTGACGCCATCTTTGTTGCCCAAAAAACCTCAATAATTCATGGAATAAAATCGTTGCGGTCTTCAAATTCGAACCAGCACCATCGGCGGAGGTGTCCGCAAAAAGTGATCACCAAAAATCGGCATGTTACCGGGGGTCGAATTTTTGGAATAATTGACAGGTAGTACCCTGTCGCCATTTTGAATTTTGGGGTCGAAAATAAAAGTGCGATTTGACGGTGCAGCATTCTAGACTAGACTTCCCTGAAGACCTTTTCTGTGTGGGGACATGGCCAAATCCCAAAACCTGGGCAATTAGGAGCTTTCTACCAATAAGTGACGCCATCTCTGTTGCCCAAAAAACCTCAATAATTCATGGAATAAAATCGTTGTGGTCTTCAAATTCGAACCAGCACCATCGGCGGAGGTGTCCGCAAAAAGTGATCGCCAAAAATCGGCATGTTACCGGGGGTCGAATTTTTGGAATAATTGGCAGGTCGCCATTTTGTATTTCGGGGTCGAAAATAAAAGTGCGATTTGACGGTGCAGCATTCTAGACTAGACTTCCCTGAAGACCCTTTCTGTGTGGGGACATGGCCAAATCCAAAAACCTAGGCAATTAGGAGCTTTCTACCAAAAAGTGACGCCATCTTTGTTGCCCAAAAAACCTCAATAATTCATGGAATAAAATCGTTGTGGTCTTCAAATTTGAACCAGCACCGTCGGGGGAGGTGTCCGCAAAAAGCGATCGCCAAAAGTCGGCATGTAACGGGGGGTCGAATTTTTGGAATATCTGACAGGTAGTACCCTGTCGCCATTTTGAATTTTGGGGTCGAAAATAAAAGTGCGGTTTGACGGTGGAGAATGATAGACTAGACTTCCCTGAAGACCTTTTCTGTGTGGGGAATCATAGAGTAGGTTGTGTGGGGACATGGCCAAATTCCAAAACCTTGGGAATTATGAGCTTTTTACCAAAATGTGGCGCCATCATTGTGACCAAAAAATCCGAGCCAGCACCATCGGGGGAGGTGCCCGCAGCGAGTTGTCGCCACATGTTATTTTGAAATTTTGAGTAACAAATTAAAGTGCGATTTGACGGCAAAAAAAAACCCAATAAATTTTCTTTGATAAAAGAAGTTGTGCAGTTAAATTTCGAACCAGTGGATCCGCCCCTTGAATGGTTAAATACAATATCCAGACCATCTGGAAGACTGTAGGATTGTTATCAGTTAGTTTAACATTTATTTTGGAATAGGGCCAGAATATTTGAGATAAGCGTTACCAGTTATCAAGTGGTAAGGTTTTATTACTATGTCCCAAATGGACTTTTCTGCAATCGAGGGTAAACAAGTGATTGGCATTTCGAGATGGTTATAAAGTTTTAAAAATTGCCTCTGGACATCATTTCATATCTGGGTCAAAAATAAGGCCAGTTTGACCAATCTCTGTTATTTCCGTCTTTTGTTTTCCATACTACGTTTGTTCGTTTCTGTATATTCAAAAGTTGGTTGCTTACCTTGACTGGCTTTAGTTTGGCTGTAGTTGTACCATTCCATGCACTGTGACTGCGTTGTCCGGTACGCCATTTTGTCAGACAATCAGCTGGACCTTTCCATGCAGCAGAGTTGACCGCTCCTCTGATCTGAATGATTCACGTGATCGTCTGTATCGACCACTGGCAGACACTATTTCCTTCTTTATCGCTCTAGAGGGAGGTATATATAACCAGAACTAGTGTAGAAAACTGAAACACACAAACTGCACAAACCATGCAGACGAATTTATATGGAAACAGTTGAAAAATGTGTGCTTATTGATCAAATTGAATGGTTGGCCAGCCTCTTGCTATTAGCTCCTACGACATTGAAAGATCGTTGCGACCTAATGAATTCAAATGATCTTATTTGACCAGTGAAATGTAAACTGTTAAAATTGAAATACTCCTTTGTTACTGTTGAACGTTGATGTGATGGAGCATTCGTTTTAGATGAGCAAGACGTTTTAATTTAAAAAAACCATTTTTTTTAATTGGCCGAGAAAGACCTATGTTTTGGGTTAAACTAAACAGAAAAATAGCATCTGGCGGGTGATGGCGAATGTGGACAGGGTCATTTAGCCATAGTTTGCTGGGGAATAATTAATAACATGTGTTCATACTACGTCATCCATTGTGCTTAAAATCGTCAATATTTTGAGACGCGAAGTTCAAGAATCGATGGCATCGAGATAATTTCGCTTCATCTGTTAGCTTAAAAATAGAAAAATGTTGACAAACTGCAGTAGTATGCCAGCCAGTTCAGTGTCAAATTAAAGGCGCAAGATTTCACTGCCCTTAGTTGTATTTTAAGTTTTCAATGGAACAAAATGATATGTTCAACCATACTTTCCAAAAACCCACTATTTCTTCTTCTGATTTAGGCTGCATTGAAAATGTGCACCATCTCCCTGGAAAAAAAATCTTAACAGTTATATTCTTCTGGAAATGAATGACAACCTAATCTGATGAAGTTCTTCTCAAGACTCTCAAACTTAGTTTAGAGAATGTTGATGCTTCTTTTGTCTACTGCATCTTACAGTGTGGTCTAAATTGCACCTAAATTGCCTCAGCAAATCATGTGAAGAGAAGCAAAGGAAAAATGTCAAAAAGAAAAACCACAGACACAGAAAAACGGTTAACAGGTGGGACCAACATTCCACTCAAGAGACTCTAGAATAATGGATATATGAAGCAGGGTATATAAGAGCATGGAAAGACACCGCCACAAATACAAAGAGTCTCATGTGCACACTCTGGTACAAAGCACAGGAGTTGAGCTTTGTCGGGAGACTACAATAACCGTTGAACCAAGTGGACAAGTATGGTGTTCTGTGATATTAAAATTTGGTATGTTTATCAGTCCATCGTTTCTCACAACTGAGAGTAAGGACTTACACAGTTAGCTACAATTTGTGTTCGACATGGGGCGTGGTGTAGCCACCCCGGCCCGCGATTGTGTCCTCAGTGTGAGCTTGGAATCTCCGGAATTTTTTACAGGATTTTCTGGAGTGGGGTGGGGGGGGGGGGGGGGGACTACTGTACAAGAAGAAAACAGTGTGTTCAGTATGGGAACATTAGGCAGTTAGGGGGGGGGGTCTACCCTCTGCTCCATATCGGACATTGTAAAATTAGCCGGGCACCAATTTAATAAAACTGCTTGTGTACACAAACAAGTAGCAAAGCACAACAACATCTGCTTTAATACCAGGATAACATTGCCAGCTAAAATACCATATCTCATGTACCATCTAAGACTGGTATTGGTTGCTAGAAAAAAAGAAGAAAAAAAAGGTTACCAAAATGTTCATTTCCAATACTGTGCAACGAAAATACCACCATTTAACCCCCCTTTTCGTCAGTCTTACCTTTAAACTGCCCTCTTTAAGATGAGTGACTTTTGCAGCATATATTTCCAGAGGTTTCACTTAAATAATCCCTTATTTCCGATGCATACACTGTGTACACGTGTGATTGTTGTGAGCCGACACACGTGTGCATCCGGGTTACAACCGCAAGCACGCGTCTAAGTTATTAGAAAACAAGATGGCGTCTTCCGTTTTTCATTATGATTGGTCGTATCTTAATAAATTTATTTCTAGTTGATGAGCAACAAAAAACCTCCATTTGTGATTTTAAATTTACATTATTTTATAATGTATAGACTCGTATTCTTTTTATGCTGGTCGGAATGAAACCTTCCGATTAAAAAAATTAAGTAGAAAAATTATGGAGTTATCGTCTGCTCATCGACTGAGTTCTGAATACTAACAAGGTGACTTCACAAATTTTTATCAATGAAAATGGCTTTGTTTACGTTCGGGAATAAAATTGCTTTTGATACAAATTTCAGGGAAAAAATTTCAGGTAACGAATGGTTATTTCTTATAAATAGGGGAAGTAAATATTGAAGAGTTTAGCTCATTTTCAGCAGAGTTAATCTGTATAAAAGTGTGATTCTGGGCTGGTTTTCGACTTGAACCCATTAAACAGTTAAACGTCCCATCCCTAGTTCAATACTGAGCATTCAACCATGCCCAGGTAAAGTCATCATAACAGCGTTACACAAGACTTAAAGTCATCATAACAGCGTTACACAAGACGTAAAAAATTTACAGCATTAAACAAGTCGTAAAGTCACCATAACAGCGTTACACAAGACGTAAAGTCACCATAACAGCGTTACACAAGACTTAAAGTCATCATAACAGCTTTACACAAGACTTAAAGTCAACATAACAGCGTTACACAAGACTTAAAGTCAACATAATTAACAGCATTACACAAGAAGTAAAGTCAATATAACAGGGTTACACAAGACGTAAAGTCACCATAATAGCATTACACAAGACGTAAAGTCACCATAACAGCGTTACACAAGACTTAAAGTCATCATAACAGCTTTACACAAGACTTAAAGTCAACATAACAGCGTTACACAAGACTTAAAGTCAACATAATTAACAGCATTACACAAGAAGTAAAGTCAATATAACAGCATTACACAAGACGTAAAGTCACCGTAACAGCATTATACAAGGTCTATACCTTTTCCCCGACTCTTGCAATGAGGGATTCAAGCCTTTCTTCTATCTCATTCTGATCAGTGGTGGTCCTCCGACGCTTTTGACTCCTGTTATCTGTTGGGAATGTTGTTAACAAAAAGCGTGGCATTGCGCCATGAATTCTCAGAGACAAAGAGGCAATGAAACGTAATTTGAAAAATAAACGTCTTTATTTGTAAGGCCAGAACTCCATGGGAGGAGTGTTGGCTTGGTGTGGTCTCAACGTTTCGAACAGTAGTCGTCAGTATACTCTGCTCATCTTCAGGAGAATGCTGAGTAGAGTATACTACCCTAATGTTCGTAACCCTTATCCTCCCGACCGTCGGGAGGATGGAGGGTTACGATCATCGCAGCTCGAGAGGATGGAGGGTTACGATCATCGCAACTCGGGAGGATGGAGGGTTACGATTCCATCGCAACTCGGGAGGATGGAGGGTTACGATCATCGCAACTCGGGAGGATGGAGGGTTACGATCATCGCAACTCACATAACTGTAGCACTCATATAACTTTTAAGGGCTACTAACATTTTAAAAACTTAAAAAAACATTTTCCCGAAAAGGATGCTGTGCGAAGCAATGGTAAACACAACAAAAAACAGACGCTTTTCACTAGAGCAAGGAGCGAACAGGCGAAGGGCAGCTCGTAAACTAAATATAAATAAGTAGACATGTTACCATCACCGTCATCTTCTAAGCGTCTTCTTCTAGACATACTGGAAAGGATAAGAAAAAAGTCTGCTTCTAGTTTAACCTTAAAATATGGCCGTGTCCGAAACGGCAACTTCGGCTACAGCTACAGCTAGATCAGCGCGTCTGCCAGTGTTGAAGAATAGGCAGACGCGCGCGATCTAGCCGTAGCTGTAGCCGAAGTCGCCGTTTCGGACACGGCCTAAATACTGTGATTTGGAGCAGCCTCCCTGAGTTCGGGTCATCCACACCAGGGGCATATACTGCCTTCAGGAGCACCACAACGGCTGCGAGGATAGGTCTGCCCATGGGACCGTGCCAGCATGGGCAGAGCTCTGGATCTCAAGGATCCGTACCTTCACGTTCCCATCCTTCCTGGGCACTCCTGATCATCTTTACTGCCCACTCCCTTCAGTCTATTGACCTCTTTGAGGGTTTTTACCATAATTAAGTGGGCAGTGTGTCGATCTCTTCAGCGCCGCTGAAGTTAGGAGGGTTTATGGCCAGTCTAGTAGACCTTGTACGAAGGTGCAGCAAGACTTTGTTGTTTCAGCATCACTTGTTGCAGCCGTTGACTTGTTACAGCAAGACTTGTTGCAGCAATACTTTCTGGTGCAGCAAGACTTGTTGTTGCAGCAACTTGTTGCAGAAATTTGAGACTTGACACAACAGGACTTGTTGAAGTAAGACTTGTTGCAGCAAAATTTCTTTTTGTTGTAGAAAGACTTATTGATGCAGCATAACTTGTTGTTGCAGCAAGACTTGTTGCACCAAGCTCAGCAAGACTTGCTGCTGAAGAAAAACTTGTCGGTCGCACACTTGTTGCAACAAGACTTCTTTTGCAGCAAGACTTGTTCCAGCAAAACTTGTGGCAGTAAAAGACATGTTGCAGCAAAACCTGTTGCAGCAAGACCCAATTGCAGGGAGACTTGTTGCAGCAAGACGGGTTGCAGCAGAGACTGATTACAGCAAGACTGGTTGCAGCAAGCCTTGCTGCAAAAAGTATTACCCCCTCATACTCGGACCATACTGAACAGTCAGATCTCATACCGCTTTAGTCATCGTCTTGCAAATTATGGTCTTCAAATAAACTTTTTTTCCACATTCCCAAACTTAATTCATAATAATATGGCTGCCAATGTTATGGAATGCCCTTCCCTATAGCCTAGATCTAAAGACAATTTTTGGGACATCACAATTTTTGAAAAGAGCACCCCAAAAAAAGCAATTAAAACAGCCCAAATCTTCCATTTTGGGAGTTGGACTGTTTGTGTATTAAATTTTGACATGACTTAGGGGCCCATCTCACATAAGCAGTCTATTTTTGTAACCTTTGAATTTATTTGGAAATCATGACACAAAATATACAATTCCCCATGTGACCAGTGTAGTATCTTGCCTGCCAGAAAGGCTCTGGAATGTACACTTGGTCAACCTTTTTGTAAAGACAAAGGTTACATGGCTTATATATCGAAAATTCCCTAAATGTGAACATTTTCAAGAGACTCAAAACTCATTTGTTATTATTATTATTAAATCATTTTCTGTGTAACTTATAAGTGTACTTCTTTGTCAAAGAGCCTCTGAACATTTTTTTTTATGGATACCGGCTCTCTATATAAATTGATTTGATTGGTTGACGATTGAGCCATCCTGCTTGCACTGTGCAGCTGCTTTAGTGACGAGCGGCAAAGCCGCTCTAGTCTTTTTCGTGCGTGATACCTGGGCTGGGGTGCCGCAGGGCGCCTTGACTAAAGGCTAGTGACAGCGCTGAAACCGATAGAAGTGAAGAGAGGACTAGGAAAGTTTAGCAACTGCATTAACTGTGAAGAGCTGGAGGGAGGTGGACGTGATCCATAGAGCTATATAATAAGAATAGCTCTAGTCTATGACGTGATCCCAATTTTTTGCTACAGTAGAACATGAAGTTGTTGTGGAAAACCATGGATTGCAAAAGGTCTCCCTTGTTCCTTTTCTTTGGTTTGAGTGCAGTTATCTCTCTTGCCTCTGCATTAAACAACCGACCAATTATTGGTAAGGATATTTTGGAAGTTGGAATGTTTGTTCTTAACTAGCCCTGGTGGAAAAATGTCCGTATCCAGCCACCACTTTTTCATTCGTTATGAAATAAAATAGTATCTAATTTACTCAAATGAGATATTCCTTGGGTAAAAATGAGTGAAAAAGTGGTGGCAGGATACGGAATTTTTTCCGGCCTACCTTGAGGCTTGAAAGTGTCACCAGGCATGAGCATGAGGCCGCTGTCAGAACCTTCTAAAAACACCATTTACGCCAAATTAGCGGTCCATTATGACTTGAGCGAGTATACTATCTTTATCATTCCAAACCTCGTCCTGGGCACTGCTGGCCCGCAACCGGCTCTAGCTCCATCATGACACTGACAGTTTTGACATGAGTTTGTATAAAGAGCCGAGACCCAGGTTTGAAATAAAGAATCTTGTTAATTAATGCCGATCGCATCAGCTTGTGCGTCTGCAGTAGTGTTACACAGTATCCACGCATGATCAATATATCACGGTGTCCTGTTGAACTCTATGGGCGATCCCAACTATAGTTGGGACATCCCAACTTTAACACTCGGGTTGGGACCAGTCCCAACTATAGTTGGGACAATTGTCAAGTTGGGACGGAACAGGCTTATTAATTATTATTGCACGTTTTGAATTAATTACACTGAACACCTCAGCATCTACTACTAGCAAACTCGGCGCTTGCTTCGGGGCCAAGTTTCATGGCTCTGCGTACCGCCTAAAATTGTGCTAACAGTCACCATTCTTCGCTTACTGCGCAAGCGCCGAAATTCTGCGCTTGTTGGGTAGCGAAGAATGCATAGATATACTAATTATTAATATATAGTAATGTTACTATCACTCAGTACTAACCTGCTAACCTGTGAAACGCAGAATTTCCTGCTTTCGTAAGCGCCGATTCATTGGTTACGGTAAGCAGAGTCATGAAATTTGACCCTGGTGTCTCTGGCCGATGTTTCTGAAAAATTACGATATCAATGGTTTTATTTTTTAAATTAAATTCATTATTGTTCTAGGGCAATTAATCTACAAGTGTAATCTATGTACCTGTGTTCTGTACGTTCATTTTTTAATCTAAATCTATCTTTTCAAACCATATTTATGTTGTCTAGGCCTATAATTACTATCCAGTAACTGGGGTGAGCTGTCTCTGGCCTCCTCTTTTTGTAAAATGTTTATAGTATGAACTATAAAGAGGTGGGGGGATTGGGTACTCTGCTCTCTAGAGCTAAGCAGTTTGTTCCGCTATCGTCTCCACGTGGAGACGATAGCGGCTGAATGTAAAGATGACTGGAGGCTGTAGAAGAAGGTCTGTTGCAAATAGGGGTACTGCCTGGTTGATTTCGCAAAATTCACCGTGGGAAGAAAAAAAGGGAACCTTTTCCCTCTCTTCCTTCGACCATCGTGCGAAATCAACCAGGCCGTATTTAGGATAGACCATTAAGCTGTATTTTAAGGTCTAGGTCGCGATTAATACAGAGCCGTGAAAGTTTCTACTTGGAGTAACTGCTGACACTTGTTTCATATGTGGCTTTCTTCCAATGGGTCCGGAGGATATTTTTATGGAAAGGGTTTTGACACAAAAATTGTGTCAAAACCACAATTTTTGACACAATTTTCAAAACCCTTGTGTCAAAGGGTTTTGACACAAAAATTGTTCATTGGAGGAAGGAGGAGAGGTTGCCATGGTAATGTCAACGTTTAAAATTTCCAATATGTGTTGTTCAAAGTTCTGATAGTACACCTTTGAAAACAATGAGCAAACAAGTTTTGCTGAATCATCACCAACACCATTGAAAATGAGGAGCATATTTTTTTTGCCGAGTCATCACAACACCAATGCATTATGATGCACAAAGGTAGCACATATTACAACAAGCATTGAATGCGAGTCTCCATCTCCCCCATGGCTAATGACAGTGTCAGTGGAATAGAAACTGACATCTTACAGCCTAGTTTATATTTCACGCAAATTGCGAAAGTGAAGGGAAATTTCCCTGTGTCACAGTTGGGAAAACAGCACGTACAGTGTACAAGATTGTTTGGGTCAGGTAGTTTGCTTGGTATTGGCCTATGCGTGGAGAAAGAACCCTGCTTACCAGTTCTAGGCCTAGAGATCTTATTGCGAATACTGCCCAGTTGATTTCACACAATGGGCAGAAGGCACTGTGGGAAGGATTTGCCTGAAATTTTACACCAATTTCTAATACCGGGTAAAAAGTTTTGGGTTTTTTTTTCACCTGTAATTTGTGCCCGAATTTTCTACATTTTTTTTTGCCCGAAATTGGGAGGGCAGTTGCCCCGCCCCTGGGTCATGGTCATGAACCTATGTGCAATCCTTGGCCTGAACCATGTATTCAAAAGTGTTTATATTTACTTTTAGATATCAGTGTTTTTTAAATTGAACTAAAATACTAATAAGTGAGTAGGCCTATTTTATTATTTAATATTTAATGGTGCAGGCCTCGAAATAACCCACGGCACCCACAGCAATTGCCGTGGTGCCCTGTGCTTTTGCTGTGGTGCCCTTTGCAAAGTTCCTATGCAAATAGATACATTTTCCTCATAACGTGCCCCTTACCAGAGGAAAAATGCCAGACCCCTTCAAGAGCGAAGTTCAAGACCTGATGGTGTTCGCAGTTCCGGATCTCTTGTTTTGTTTTCTCTGTTCCTGTACATGTAGCTCATAAAAAGTCGTTCTTTGTGTCTACACTTATTGCTGCTAGTATCCATGAGACTGCCATGAAAACAATTTGATGTTCTTAATAATGAATTAATCCAGCTTCAAATTGGATGGGTCTACGCATAATTATAGGCCCTCGATGGCTGTGTGCTTAAATTAAGCAACGCCATGAAAGCTGGAGTACTTTCCAAAGTGTATGCACCCTCATCCTTCCGCCCACCCGGAGGTATGCAACTGAAAATCTATTTCCAGTTGACACTCGCTACAATAGACCTTTGCACATGGCGTCATTTCAGTAGGGCGCCCTGGCCTAGAGGTCAAAAGGAGGTTGTTCATTGGCCAATCCTGGGCGCCGCGTGTACAAATCTGTGCGCTTCGATTGTTGCGCCACCATTTTACCTCTAAGATGGCGGCTGGATGACGTTACTGGGACTGGTCAAATTACCTCTTTATACCAAGACCGTTGTTGTATGCGGACAGCAAAACAAAGACACACGAAGTAGAATGAGATTTGGGACTTACGATTGCACTCTTCATGCAGTACATATAACAAGCAGAACCTCTGACGAGGGTTGACTGTATCTTCATATCCACAGGTGTTCTGTCCCAAGCAACAAGCGGTCATCTCGCTAAGTATGGAAAAACCTACATCGCCGCCTCGTATGTGAAATTTTTGGAGTCGGCTGGAGCAAGGGTCGTTCCAGTTCTAGTCGACCAGCCTGATGGGTACTATAAGAAGATGTTTAATTCTTTGAATGGGTGAGTTGGGTAGTACATGTAATATTGATCAAGAAAGCATCAATAACCGTGATTAATTTGCAATGAAATATTTAATTATCACTGGTCAGGAACTCTAGCGATACCAGCACTGAATTCAGCCAGAATTATTCCCCTATTAGTTGACTGAATAAGGGATCAGTTTTGGGTGGTATGATAGTCCATGATTTATTCCTTGGACATACAATTGTAAGGCTATGTCACCTGGGCTTAATTTAACAAAGAGCTTATATGCGAATCACTCTTAATTGCTAAGCAAAATGTGACGTCACAATACAAATAACTACGGTGATACTGACAACTCATCTTAAGATGAATCTTAGCACTTTGTGAAATCCAGCCCAGGTGATGGACATAGCCTCTGTCACCAGTCTATTTACATATTTGGACAAAAAGGCATCAGCCATAAGAACAATAATAATACTAAAATAATACTTTACATTGATACTGCACTTAATACTACGTTTCTAAGCTCTACAGTATTTATTGTGCAAGATATGCAGAGCTCTGTTTTGAAGTAAGAGACATATTTACGCAGCACAATGCAATAGTTTAAAAGGTGCTGTTTTACAATATGCAGCCAATCAAACCAGGAACACTGGGGCAAACCCCTTCTCTTTTCGATAAGTGTACTGGGTTCTTTTACGTGCATTACACAACTCAAGGAACCTACGGCTTTACATCGAATCCGAAGGACGTAGCAACAATGGTTAAGTGTCTTGCTTAAGGACACAAGTTTCAAGACCAGGACTCGAACCCACACTGTGCTGATCAGAAACACCAGAGCTTGAGTCCGGCGTTCTTATCCGCTCGGACAGGTAGATGATGAGTAGTACTCAAGATTTAGAGAAGACAAAATGGCTAATTCATGTAATTCTCAATTACTTCCACTGAAATTTTGTAATTTTGTTCCTGTCGTTTTCAGTGTGTTGTTTCCTGGTGGTGGACAAACAGATTTGATAAATTCTGGGTATGGCAAGGCAGGAAGACTGTTCTATGAAATGTCCATTGAGGTTTGTTGCTTTGCATTGTATCTGCTTGTCTGTCTGTTTGTTTCTTTGCTCCCAAAACTGCCTCGATTATGGAATTCATTACCACTTCACATTCAAAGCTGTAGTTCTTTAAGTTCATTTAAAACTCACCTCAAAACTCATTTAATGTCGCAAGCCTTCTCTCGATCATTGTAATATAACCTCTTTTCATTGTCAATTTTCTTGGTTTACTTTTTGCTTTGTTTTCATGTCGGCGCCTTGAGCACTCTTGAGGTGGATATGTGCGCCTTATAAGTTTTGCTATTATTATTATCTGTAGGAAACTTTGAGACCTACAATTGTTCATGTTATTTTGATTTGTTCCTTGCAGAGTTTTGATGCGACGGGGGATTATTTTCCGGTGTGGGGAACTTGTCTGGGCATGGAGCTATTGTCGATGTTAGCGGCCAATAAAGATGTCCTCGCGAATACTGACGGAGATTCGGTATCGTTGCCCCTTACGTTTGAAAAAGGTATAAACCCAAAAAGTTGGATGTATTTAAAACCAATTGTCAATGTCTTAAAGGCAAAGTATACCTTAGGTTTTTGGAACCATTGGATTGTTTTAATCCTATGTAAATGTAGATTTTATACAATAAAAACTAACCTGTGAAAATTTCATTTCAAAAAGTAGTTGCGTTTTTTGAGATATCGCCAAAAATCCGGAGTGATTATGTCCACGCAGGAAGAATAATCTCTATTACGAATACACAATCTGAGAAATATTTCTCACAGAAACGTTTCTCAGATTCAAATTTTGGGGCATGAAAACTGATATCTTTTTTCCATAACCACATTACTTCATAGTGAAATGTTTCTCAAAATGCTATTGAAAGCTGCTGTACTTCAAACCAAGTAAGTTTTTATTGCCATTAATTTTTTTTAGAGTGATTACCAAGCGTATACCTTCCCCTTAAGTGTGTTTTTGTTTATTAATCCCAATCAGATTCCATTGTCTTCATTTTGGCTCATTAGTAATTTTGTTTCTCCACGTAGATTTCCAAAAAAGCCAGATGTACAGCGCAGCCCCCGAGTCCATCATCAAAACTTTGGCAACGGAGGATGTAACTTTTAACCATCATCACCTCGGACTGACACCAACAGTGAGTTTCTAGACCTTTGTTTGATTTCAAAGTATATGATTTGACCTTTATTATATGGTGCAGCTATCTTGCTCGTCTTCCATTCGAGCTTGTAAATTAACCTTTGATTAAAGAGTAAAATGATGTTTCTCCACTTAAATGGCAAGGGAAATGTCTCGTTCAATGTTGTGATTTACTCATTTTCTCAGTAGATGAAGTCCTCATGGAAGTGTTGAACAAATTACACGTCTCTAACCTCTTGTTAAGATGGTGTAAAACTGCCATTGTATTCGATAACCTTCCGGGGCAAAATTTGACAACATCCAAAACATCCGATGACATCATTCTAAGAAAAATGGTTCTGTGCATTTTTGAACGGGGATGTTTTGGTTCATTCCTGCTTTTTCGAGGATATTCAATCAAAGCGGCCTTGAATTTGACATTTTGACTGACAAAATATTCCTCCTTGGAATATCAAGGCCGGCCCATTTGTTTTTGAAATCCAATAGCGTCATGTTTCAAGATTTTCTCTACAAAAGTCAGTAATGAACCAAAACATCCCCAGACACAAATGTACAGCGAATTTGAACAGCTAGGTGTACAGACAATAACCCATTGAAAAGCTAGGTGTGACTAAAGCAATCGGAGATATGTCTTGTGTACGATAACAAGCAATGGCAGCCATTTTGTCAACTTCGAAAATTGCTTGTTCTACCACTATTTTTTTTAATCTATACCGTTCCCATGACATACTCTGACTGTGTGCCAAGTTTGTATCATCTTAGGCAATTACAAAATCCCATCATCTATGTACATGCGATGCTATATACAGGGATGTGATTTCTCCGTTTTTAACCGGAATTCTGTTTTTTTTTTGCCCTAAAAAAAAAAGAAATTCCGTTTTTTTGCCCCCCCCCCCCCAAAAAAAAAAAAAAAAAAAAATTTTTTTTTTTTTTTTTAAAGATCAAATTCATAAAAAAATGAAGATAAAACCATTTAATAACGCCCCAGATTGCAGAGTAGGGCTTTTAAAACCAAAGATAAATATTAATATTGGGCTTCATGCTCGCGAGTTTTCGAGCTCACATGCTTTCGCGCTTTGCGCTCAGAGTTCAGGTTTTTTTCTCAACAGCCTATCACATCCCTGTTTATAACTGCTTATTGCATTTTCGTTTATATTTTTTTTTTTTCAGAATTTCAGCAAGAATGGAGCTCTTACAAGTTTTTATCAAGTTCTCTCCACCAGTGTTGATATAAAAGGGGTGAAATTCATCTCTTCAATAGAGGGTGAGTTAATCAAATTTTAAGGTCATCTATACTGATGGGTGGCTAGTGAGTAAACCGCTTGCCTCTCACCACTGTGGCCCTGGTTCTGTTCCCGGCTAAGGCCATACATGTGAGAAGAGTTGTGCGTTGGTTGTCTCCAACCCCACAAAGGTTTTTTTCCTAGACCATCAGGTTTTTCCTCATTCCGGAAAAATAAAACACTTTCGATCTCTGGCTGTGCTCCTTGATTATATATGGGTTGATGTGGCTGGCTGCCAAAGGCGCCCTCGCATGTCGGCTTCTCGAACACGTTGTAGCCGCGTCCTTCACAATTCAGCTTCTCAGCTGCAAGTAAAGATGACTAGCATCCCAAATTATTACTGTTATTATCTGTTTTCACTCTTTCATTGAAGCAATGTTTCATTTTCTTCTTTCTTTGTTTGGATTTGTGCTTTCTTTCTCATAGGAGTTATGCGTTACTTGAAAGGAAAGAAAAAATTCTCAAAGAGCAGCCATCCGGCGATCTCCTGTATTTAGATCAGCACTTGAGCGGACTATAGATCCCTTGCATATGACCTGACAAGATCAAACAGCGCCCTCATGCGGTCAAATGAAGAGCTTTCATTTGCCGGAAGTAGTGTGTGGCGCATAGAGGCATTCACAATTCTGTTTGACCTCCGCGACAGCGGCCTTTGCGAGGGGTCCATACTGCTCGTCATACTGAGACCTTCAAATAACCGAAGCCTGCGTTCTTCTCAGAAACATCTCAGAAGCAAACTACCCCCTCCCCCCCCCCCCCCCGTTTCCTTCTTGATCGTTCATCCCCTGCTTTTTCTGTGTGCTTTCTGCCTCTTTCTCTCTCTCTCGTTTTACTTTTTCCACTTGACTGCTTCTGTTACACTATTATGCCTATTTATGTGTGTTACTGTTCTGTTGCCATTTAGCCTTCCAGAAAGACTCTGCTAGGGTCAAAATGTCAGGCCACTAACAATGGTTTGCATTTATGCTACAGGTCCTTTTGATTGGTAAGCAGTTTGCAACAGCTAACTCTATTTTCTCAAGAAGCAAACTAGTTGTTAAACTGCTTTTTTTTTTTTTTAATGTAGCCTTAAGTTTTTACATTGTTTTGTTTCATATCCGGTATTCAGCCTACAAGTATCCTATCTATGGGGTCCAGTTCCACCCAGAGAAAAACTGTTTTGAGTGGAAAGACGTCAATATCGACCACTCCCAAGATGCGGTTAAAGTCACTCAATACTTCGCAGACTTCGTTGTGTCTGAAGGTTGGTAAAAAAAAAAGGTCAACAGAGCAAAACAATCAGATCCTGAATTGAAAAAAAAACAGCTTACCTAAAAATATTGGTGTCATGCAATGCAAAAGAATGAGTTGGGAGCCAGCCAAATAGTATACAGCACATTGTAGTTGATAGGCTACTGGTAACCTATTTAAGTCAAGTCATATTGGCGTGTTTAGCTGTACCTCCACATAGTCTGGTGTGGAGTAGTTTCTTAACATCATAAACACATTAATTGCAATCAATTTTGCTTTAAAAAACGCTTGCAATTTGCAAAAACTTGCTAGATTTTTGTTTCGTTTTTACCACATTATTGGCTAGCACTAAAAAGTGCCTTTGGCGTGCAGGGCCCAATTCCATAGAGCCTGCAAGCATAAAAACTTGCAGAACAACAGAAACTGGTTACCAGCCAAAATTCCATAAAGTTTACATTGTTGCAACTGGTGCCCCACTCATTTTTAGCTTAGAAAAGAAACTTGCTAAGCAGTATTTTCTGCTAAACAGCTTTATGAAATTGGGCCCAGGTAGCAGAAACTTGACTCTATACTAGCCAAACTTAATTTAGATTCAGCTAATAATTATAACAAATTTGACTCTAGTCTGCTGCCCTCAAATTTTAATCGAGTCAGAAGTTATTAAAGACTATCCAAATGACCAGAGTCCAAAATGAGAAGTCTATTCCAAATTCAATGTAGTTCTCTTTGTTTAATTTGCTTTTAACCATAATTGAATGCCATGCATTCTAAGCTGTTTATTCCAATTTTGTTTTAGAAATTGTGTGTAGAAATTACAGAATCAATGAGTGCAGTCAAGGGATACCTAAGTTCAAAGCCCACCGCCCAAATCTTTTTGGGGGTTACAACTTGAACTTTCACAAAGGCCATTTGAAGGTCACGTGATGTGTTGTAACCAATACGATTGCATTATAATTGGGGCCAGTTTAATCGCCTCCTGCCATTACACAACCCCAAAGACTTGCCTAATTTAATTGGGGTCGGACACTGCTAGGGCTAAAGGGTCTGTACACGTTTGCCAATAAAAACTTGGTAAGAAGTACAGCGGCTTTGGATAGTGTAATGCAGTTTGAGAAACATTTCACTTCGAACTACTGGGGTTATGGAAACAGATATCAATAACAGTTGAATTGAACAACGCCCTCAAGTTTTTCAGATTAACTCCACCACTGTCAGTATACTCTCCTGCCCAAAAGGCCCTTGCCACAAAATGCAACAGGAGACTGTGGAGACTGTGGAGACTAAGTCCACAGTACACAATCCAAGGGGATTACTACATAATAGAACCCTTAAATTTTGAGCCCTGTTACGCAGGCGCGTTTTCCCACTGTTGTACCACCCTGATGGCTGCTAAATCTACAGGGTCTATACCAGCCATGTACAAACAGAAGAAACCCATGCTCCCAATGCTAACCTAGAGGGTATGGTACTTTGTGGCAGTCTGTGGCACCAAGGTGAACATTGCGAAGAGCGTCCAGTCCCAATTGTTATTATTTTTGATTTGTCTTTGAATGATAGTTTTTTTGAATGTTTTTTCATTGAACTTTGTGTGGACATACTGTATTTTCCTATTTTTCTGGTGGTCTTTTTATTGATCTTTTGTACATATGGTAATATACATATTGTTTGTTGTTTTACCTATTTGCCAGAGGAAATCAAATTTTTATGTTAAAAACAAAATATGGACAATAAATGCCATTTTATTATCTATCTATCTTTCTTTTATAGCTCGTAAAAGCAGCCATGCTTTCAGTAGCGAGGCTGAAGCCAACTCCTTCCTCATCTACCAACACATTCCCGTCTACACCGGTAATTTCTCCAGTTTCGAGCAGGACTACTTCTTCAGCCCTAAGGAGAAACGCTCCTGAAGTCATCAAGAAAGATAAGACAAAACCTGATCCTATGACCAATATTAAGAGATTCACTTGCTTCAGTACTTCCTCTCAAATTTCTTCAAATGTTTTCCCCTCAATATGATAGGTGATCTCCGACTGCTACTTCCCAGGGTGTATTGCACTCGCTCCGTGTGATCCCTGGCTATAAAGCTGGCACCTCCTGAAAAAACGTGCATCGGCACATAAATCAGTTGCAGGTTAAGTTCCTGTTCTCGTTTAAAATTGAATATAAAATTAAATATAACAATATTATTATACAAATATTAAATGAATATGAGTGCGTTGTCGCAGAATATAATCACAAGGTGTAATCTGGACTGTTCCATTTCACGGTGAAGGGAAAGGCCAGATTACACTAAGTGTCTGCGACAATCACCGAACGAAATGCTTTCAATATTTGTTTTATAATATAGTCAACTTTTGTTTTAACAAGATCTCTTGGACTGGCCAAATTACCACTTTATAACAGGAACGTTGTTATAAGAGGACAGCAAAACAAAGAAACACAAAGCAGAAATGAGATTCGGGACTTCAGAATGTACTCTTTATAAGCAGAACCTCTTTTTATAACAATGCTCTTTATAATGAGGGTTGACTGTAACTCGCACATAGGTACTTGTCGCTTGAAATTTGTATCACAATAAACGCAAAACAGACATGGAAACTCGTCCACCCCCAAACTCTGAAATTCTCAAAATCATGACACCCCCATACTAACTACACGGATTCTGACTGGCACCACCGAACAAAGATATTGACTAATAGGGAGACCGCCAACATAGGGCTGGATAGCTCAGTTGGTAGAGCGCTGGCACACTAGTCCGGAGGTTGTTAGTTCAAGTCCCACTCCAGTTAATTTTTCTTTGTTCAAACCCAAATTACTTCAAACTTACCTAGTCAGTTTTCTTGTCGGTCACACACTCTCTCTTGTGTTTTGCATAAAAGATTTTAAAAATTACTTATTCTCTAGTCAGGAACCCTGGCGTTACAAGCATTAGGCTGGACATCCATGTGTCCATCATGCACTGTGTGCTCATTCGCGGTCAAGCAGTTGTACGGTATGACTCACTCGCGACCTCCTAGAAGTTCAAACATAATCGTGTCCTAATGTCACTTACTTGTGTCAATTTTTTTCAGTCGCTCAAGGAGAAATAGAATGGAAATGTACTTAAGTATGGCGGAAGAAAGGATCGCTTTCAGCAGTACTTGGAAAGCCCCTGCAAAAAAAGTACTTACTAAATTTAGTAACATTACTCACTTAAATCGTACATTATTCCTCAATGGAAGAATTATGCCATATATAAACAGAAAATTATCTTCTTGTTAATTATTTTGTAGACAGAAAAAAATATGAAACAAAGGCTGTAAGTTTCTTGGTACAATGGTTCTTGTGAATTTGATGCTTTTTTTTTTTTTTTTTTTTTACTGAAATTTTCTACTTTGTAGTTTGGCTGACAGTGTAGAATTGGTGGTGTTTTGTATTTTTTGTAATGTTCATTTTATGAGCTTCAATATACTGAGCTTGACATTTCACATTGGGACAATTGATACACCATATTAGGGCTGTAATTGGTCAACAGACTACCTTACGTCACCGTAACATCACACAATTCTTCCTGTCATCCTATATACACCCAAAACACTTTTCTAGTGAAATAACTGACTTTATCAAAGTACTATCCACTCCGTATTTTGTTGAAAATATTCTATATTGTCTTGTTTATCTTAGCAATATAAGTCTACACTATAAATCTACAACTCTGCATAGTCTTGGTTTATGAAACTTAACTTGTTCCTTTCAAATGAAATGTGTGCTTAAAACTAAAATGGTAATGTCTGTGTATATGTTTTATCATGACAGTGTGTGATACTTTTTAAATTTTTGTGAGCATTTCATTTAGCATTATGGTCAAAAGATCGTCACATTATTTTGTTTACAAATTTTTGTTTAATCTCGTTTATCTTGCAGTATATTTGTGTATATATGGTAACAGAATCTAAATAGCTTTTCTTTAAAACATAAAAAAAATTAGTAATTAAGTAAAAGCATTCAAATGATTTCTTTAACCCCTCCCCCAACTAAAATGTTGGGTCTGAATGTTTCAAAATCAAACACAATGCGGTAACTCAACACCAAAAACCCCCGCCTCTGTCAAGATAAACTATTCCTGGTTGGTATGCTCTACTGAATTCATCAAAATCTGGCAATACTGGCCAATGAATTATAGTGGACTTGGCCGGGGCAGTTGTTTATGTATGAAACCCCAAAAACCAGGTCAAGGTAACATTCCGACAGGCGAAATAAAAGAAAAACCCTAAAATCTATTTATTAAAGAGGGTCCTCAAAGTCAAAGTCAGTATGGCGATGCATTCATTTTCCCAATTGACAGAATTCTTATGAAAGTGGGGAATTAAGTACAAGTCTCTAGTCTCGCGTTAAAATGGTACGGTGTTTAATGCCATTGTACTTGATACCATTCCAGGGCAAATTTTCTCAAAATGCAATGACATCACATATCAAATGAATGGGTCTGTACATTTGTGTACATTATTTATTTATTTATTTTTTTTTTCTTTTCTTTTGAGCTCGTTCACGAATTTTGCAGATTTTTAAAGTTCATTCATGAATTTTGATGATGTTCAATCAAAATGGCATTGAATTTTACCCTCTGACTAATATAAAATATTCCTCTTTGGAATGGTGATATCCAATGACCTCATGTTTGGCTCAGATACAAAGTAAAATCAAATGATTAGAGAGTATAGACTTGTGTGTTTTCCCCACATTCCATATAGGACTTTTCAAATAAAAAACTTAAATGTTACAGTTGTTGGTAGCTTGCTAGACCTCTTATCATTATGTAAAGATATTCTATACATATTCTATAATAGTGGGGGTTTTTTATATATGGGAATATATGCAATTAACATTAAATTTCAAATCATCAACATATTTTTGTAAACTTGAAATTAAAATTGCTCTAACCATTAACATTTAACTTTTTATGTCTTTTTGTTTTCAACCATTCCTAAAAAAATTTAACAGTCCCTTACTTTATTGGGACAAGTTTTTACGGTTGAAAATAATTTATAATTTGTACCTTTAGTGACATTTACCCTCAACTTCCAAGGGTGTACTATGATCTTTTCCTTTTTTTATCGGCTAAGTCCAACACCCAGACCGTTGGACTCTGACTATGGCGGACTTTTGGGTCGCTAGGTGGCAGCAGACTTACCAGGTAAATCTAGTGTTCTCGGTAATGTGCGCATTCTCAGAACTATGGGAACAATGGAAATTGGCCTGGTAAGTCTGCTGCCACCTAGGGTTACAGTCTCTCATTTGGTGTGGAGTGACAAAGGAGAGGAGGATATTAGAGCGTTGAGGTCGCCTGTATGCAAACAGGCCTAGGGAGTAAGGATTAATGGACAGTAACTGAACAAACTTAAGGAGAAGGTCAGTGTTTTGACACCCAGACTGTTGGCCTCGGACTAAAGCAGTATGCCTACCCACATATTTTGTATAGAAACAATTGAAGACTGAAGACTGCAAACTAGCCATCACCTGGCTAATTTATCACTTTCTGAGTGTCCCTCTGAATCCCTATTCATCTCTAAAGTTCTCTCTTTTGGTATCCCTGAGTCTTGTCTTAAAGACACCTCCTGAGATGGTGCCTCAGGGCACCATTTTGGGTCCGTCTCTGGAATGAAGGGATCAGCAGCATTTACATCGATCATCTCTGCCTTGGTTGGAATGCTTAGTCTCTGGGAGTGCAACATCATGCGGTAAGGTTTGACGTCCTTCCGGAAGCTGTACGTGAAGTCCCCAACGACTGGATGTCCAATACTCCAGCAGTGCACACGCAGCTGATGCCTTCGTCCTGTACAGTGGTCAATATATAATATGAGCTGCTGAAAAAGAAGGCTTGGAAGGGAAGTCTTCTCGAGGTCAGCCAAAAATACAGCACAGAAAGTACTCGTGAACACCCCCATCTGGTGCCTGGGGCCTATGGAATACTGGTGCCCATGGAACACTGGGGCCTATGAAACACTGGTGCCTGGGGCCTACAGAATACTGGTGCCTTGAGCCTACGGAACACTGGTGCCAAGGGCCTATGGAACACTGGTGCCAAGGGCCAACAAAACACTGGTGCCTAGGGCAACTGGGGCCTATGAGACACTGGTGCCTGGGGCCTACAGAATACTGGTGCCTGGGGCCTACAGAATACTGGTGCCTAGAGCCTATGGAACATTGGTGCCTAGGGCCTACAAAACACTGGTCCCTAGGGCCCATGGCACACTGGTGTCTAGGACCCACGGAACACTGGTGTCTAGGACCCATGAAACACAGGTGCCTAGGGCCTACAGACCACTTCATCGGGCCCAGGCCCGAGATCAGCCCCCACTGCTTACCTGTGACTGGTTTGAGGAGTACTTTACTTGCAGGACTGCCATCATACAGCCCCCTCTGCGTGACAGACAATTCAGTGATGGCTGACAAGATCTTGACCTCAGGTTGACCCCTGGGGAGGTCACTGTCTGCAACACACATCATGTGGGTGTATCCCTCTGCTGGGTTGGGGTACACCGGCTTGTCTATCAACAGGAAGTCTGGTTGTACGTGACCTCTGACCTTATTAAAGCGCAGGGAAAACCACGATGTTAGAACGAATATGAGCTTCCATGAAGGAGAATTACAATCTTGCAGTTAGCAGCTTACTCTTTGTTTACAAAAGTACAACGAGCCGTTATGAAAAAGATTCTAGTGTTCTTTCATTTAAGAAACATCTTGCATTCTAAGAAGAACCATCTTTATGATTAGGAGATTCCAAACTACTCATTTACTAGGACACAAACTCAATAGATTCAGACTTGACAATTAAAACTCAGAATTGGATGGACACCATTCGAAGTAAATAGGACAACTTTCATTGTTTTAACAGACCTGAACATTAAAAAGGAAACCACAAAAATGACTATCCCTGTCAACTTCATACCTGCATGTTTTGCCATTGTGTTGTTTGTTTGATTACTGCAGTTCTCAACAAATTCCGCGTCATTGCCTTATAACAACAAGCCAAGGGTTTGATTTCATAAAGAGCTAAGATGGATTTTAAGACGCATATCAATTTTTGGGCTGCACAAATCACTATGCAGATGTTGACAACTCCATGAGTCTTAGAGCTTTATGAAATCAAGCCCTGGTGCAACTGTATTTATGTTAAGTTCTTAGTTTGGTTGTACAATTGAATTAGTGTACAAGGCTGGATTCGGGAAAGATACAAGGTAAAGATAATGACAGAAAAAGACTAAGACTGGGTCAAAGTGCAAAGGTCGCTTTAGTTTGTTTTCATTAGTTTGTAATGTTCTCATTTTCATTCAAAAAAAAAGAAAGAAGAGACAACTAAAGTAAAAATTAATAGATTGCGGTGGTTGTCAGATTTATCACTTCTTCCTACAGATGAAATGTGAGTTATCCTCACTGCTTAAACTCACCAGAGCATAGTAGCATTTGTTCACCTCACGTTTCCTGAACTTTTTCATCGCATCAGCAGATGCTCTTTTGTTTAAGGCAACACACAGAGTGCCACTGGTAGAATAATCTAAACGGTGAACAAACCTGGACGATGCGATTGAAACAAATATTAAAACTTGTGATCATTTGACAATTTTTTCTTGGGGTTGGAAACTTGGATGTAATCCAACCTGGAAGAGCATCCTCTCCAGCTGTCCAGAAAGTTCTCTTATAAATATTATTATATATTTCTGGCTATAAAACCCAGTACGCCTCAACAGTGAACTTAATCACTGTAGTTCACAAGCCTGAGGAAACCTGTAAACAAGGGTGCTTGCTATGTGAACCAGAAACACAGGGGTTAACCCCTACTCCTCCACCATAAGTGTTCTGGGTTATTTAACGTGCACTACCAATCCTAGAACACGGAACCTACGGTTTAATATCCCATGCAAAGGACACGGCAATTATGGTAAAGTGTCTTGCTCAAGGACACAAGTGCCACGATCCCCACTCGAACCCACACTCTGCTGATCGGAAACACCAGAGCTTGAGGCCAGTGCTCTTATGGAACTTCCAATGAAAGTTCTCACCTAAATTGGTGACAAATGCTTGCATCCACAAGCTCTGGCAACCGATGGGCAAGCTGTGTGGCCACCGTTACCTCATCTTGAGGGTCGTTACTATTGATCTTTACGTCGTAGTGTTTGTCCACAACTATGTAGTTGCTGCTCTTGTAGAGAATTTCTACATCCTCAATGGTAGCAGCCTTGTTCATCCCGAGTAGCCTTCTATGCAACCATGCATGCATCCGGCATAAATTCGCTTCAAGACTTTGTAGGTATTTAGGCATCTTCATTAGACATCTTCATGTTTAATCTTAAAGACAGAAAAGTAAATAAGTGAATAAAGACAATTTTTAAAGCATGGTTGGGATTCTCTTTTTCATGTTTTAGGGTAGAGAATGTATGACCGGGTTGTGTTACTTCTTCCATCCTCGGTCCATTGACGTCAATGAAAAATGCAATGAAAAATTTTTTTTTTCTGAAGTGGTGGCGGTGGGGGGTACTCCTTCCTTCCTAGAACTACGAGGTTCGTTCCGCGTGGAGACGATTGCAGAACAAACCTCATGGTTCTAGGAGTAGTGGGGGGGGGGGGGGGCAAGGAAAAAGAGTACACTTATATTATTTAGGTCTAGTATTGTACTAATCCCCTATATAAAGTTGAAATACAACATTCACTCATTTTACAAAAACAACCAACGTCATTTTTCATTGACCAGTTGACACCAAAACTGGGTTGCATAATGTTATAACAATTGAATAATTAAGAACGTCATAGTTATAATAATATGTCATAGTTTTGACTGAGATTTTCCCCTTTCTTTAACTTTTATCAGTGTCCCTTTAACGCTTCCGTACACTTATCAACAAAAAAAGACGGTCAGAACCGGTCAGCACTGCAAACTTACGATGAGAGGCTATGGGCGCCGCCTTGTTGAAGTATCCCATCATACACTGCTCCAAATAATTGCTTTGCCTGGTGCGCGAACCCTTCAACAGGATCAAAACCATGCGAATGTACAGGGAACCAGCTATAGTGTTTTGGTAGCTTTCGCGGGAATATTTTCAGGTAGAGATACACACGTCAAGCAAAATATATCACTATCAAATCAGAATCGAATGTGATTTGTAAAATTTATTAACTGAAAATGAAGATAGAAATACCTTGATTAGTGGACCACCTTGTGGGCTGATAAATAACGATCAACGGTGTAATAAGACTTCTGTGTTGGATATGTTCTTCATCTCTCAGTCTCAGCTAGCTTGTAGCGGTAATACCAATACTTACCATACATAGAAATGATGTGCATAATGCTCTTATCTTTAGTTGTGCCCTAAGGCACTCCATACTTTTATTATTTGACCTTTGTACACGCATGGCAGTTGCATGCTGGGAATTGTCTCAAGATGGCAGACTTGCTAGTGTGATCAGTGAATAAAATAGCCAATGATAATCTTCAAATATCTTGTCAATCGTTAAAGGTATGTTCCAGTCTTCCTAAATTCCATTATATGTAACCTTTGCCCGTTACAATTGGCGTAGTCGGCAGGATTTAGGATAAGGACTTTGCACTTTTTGGATTAAAGTATCTGATGATCTAGATGTCACAATAATGACCATTTATTGTGTACACAACACTGCTGTCTAGTCTACACGTTAATCGAGAGCGAAACCTTCACCAATTGTATAGTACAATACAGTGTTTGTTTTAAGGATGGATAGAGCCACCTATCTAAGCCGTTTTACAGCCGACCACATCGGCAGACTTTGTGAACTAAACCACATTGATGTCTCCACAATCAAAACAAAGCAAGAGCGTATCACATGCCTCTGTGATTTGTCACACATGGTGGAAGAGCTACCACCGGTACAGAAGGGTATAGAAACCCTTGATCTTCTTAAGATGATCAAAGAACTGGAAACAACCAGGCAACAAGACACAGAAAAGTTATGCCAAACTCTCGTCAATGCTGTTGCCGAGTCTACTAAGACGCCACCAGTTGTGAAGGTGGGACCAAAACTTCCAGATTTTCACAAGCTTGGTGCTGATGATGATGTAGCTTGCTATTTAAGCACCTTTGAACGTCTCGCCACTGCTGCCAAAAAACCCAAGGATGAGTGGCCACGGTTGTTGGAACCCTATCTCACTGGGAAGGCCCAAAAGGCTTTCCATTCACTAAACGACATCGAAAAACGTGACTATGACATGATAGTGGATGTGATTCATCGACGCTACTTCTTGACACCCGAGGAATACAGATTGAAGTACAAATCCGACACAAAAAAGGCAGATGAAACTTTTGAAGAATTTGCTCACCGCCTTGAAGACAACTTCAACAAATGGATTAAAATCCCCTCAACAAAGCGAGAGGATGTTGACACTAAACGAGCACTCAACCTCGTGATGATTGATCAGTTTCTTTCCACTGTTCGAGATGAACAGCTCCGACTAAAGCTTCTTGAGAAGAAGTTTGTATTGTTGTCCACAGCAGCCAAGGCAGCTGACGAATTTCTCCTACATCGCCGGAGCAATACCACCACCGCACAACCATTACCGAACAAACCCTTCAACCGAACTGGCACCCCTCTGCCAAAATTTTCTGACAAACCAGATACACGTCCCACGCAAACTACCACTGGTCGTTCAGTTTTTTCCCCTAGTCAGAGTTGGTCACGCAAACCAGACCATCCTCGACGAAGCCAGTACAATGTTGTGTGCTACCGTTGTCACCAGTTGGGACACAGAGAGTCGGACTGCCCCACACCAGCTCCACCAAAGACAGATTTGGCTCACCAATCAATGAGATCGTCGTTTACTTCAGATAGACCGAAGGCTGCACCACCCGCTGCCGCGACCAATCGTGTGAACTTTATCCAACAAGTTTCTAGTGCCCCGACAAGCCCTGACCAGTATGATTTCCACCCACGGCCTGGTATTGGTCCATTGGTTGAGGTTACCATCAATGGGCAGTTTCGTTTACCAGCCTTAGTGGACACAGGATCTACACTATCGCTCATTACTGAGGAACTGTGCCGTCGCTTGACCATTGTCCCAGCAGTTTCATCTACTGTTGAAACCTTCACAATGTTGGATGGTACTGAGTTATCTACACTGGGAACACTCACATTACCTATTGAGGTAGGCAGTACTCAGACAGATATGTTGTTCCATTGTGTTCGTAATTTGCCGTTCCCAATTCTTTTGGGCATTGACTTTGTTCGAGCAGCAAACTTAGTCCTCGACTTCGGCCGGAACTGCTACTGGACAAAAACTGAATTGGGTCCATGTGTTCAGTTTCCTATTCTAGGGGTGCCACCACCTCTAACACAACCCTCTAGACGAGAGACCTCACCGGCTGACACAAACATACCTTCGCCCCCTACACTTACGATCGATGATGAACTCACGACTGATGAACATCACCAGTTGGTAGATGTTTTGAATGATTTTCCCAATGTGCTTGCAGAACAACCAGGCCAAACGAACATTGCTCAGCATCACATTGACACCGGCAATGCTGAACCTGTTCGCTTACACTCCTATCGATTATCAGCAGACCGAAAGCGTGCTTTGAAGCAAGAGATAAATAAACTGTTGTCCTCTGGGAAAATTGAGCCGTCTTTTTCACCATGGGCAGCACCAGTCATCATGGTCCCTAAGAAATCAGGGGAATATCGCATGTGTGTCGATTATCGTCGCTTGAACTCCGTCACGAAACTTGATGCATTTCCCATGCCGACCATTGATTCAATCCTAGAATCACTCCATGGAGCCAGAGTGTTCAGTTCTCTTGATCTGCGCTCAGGATACTGGCAGATGGGTGTTGCCCCTGCAGATATTGAAAAAACAGCATTCGTTTGCGAGGAAGGATTGTTCCAATTTCGAGTTCTTCCCTTTGGTGTTGTGAACGGACCAGCCAGCTTTCAACGATTAATGTCTTCAGTACTAGGTAACCTTATTGGTCGGACATGCTATGTATACTTGGATGACATTGTGATCTACTCCACCGACCTGACCCAGCACCTGGTTGACTTACGTGAGGTACTATTGAAACTTAAGGATGCTGGTCTCACAATCAATTTGGAAAAGTGCACCTTTGCCCAACATGAGATGCACTATCTTGGACATATTGTGAGCCAGAATGGTGTGAAACCAAATCCGGAAAAGGTGTCATCAATCTTAGCTTACCCTGAGCCAACCACAGTCAAACAGCTTGAACGGTTCTTGGGAATGGCAGCCTGGTTCCATAAATTCATTCCCAACTACGCTAGCGTTGCAGAACCACTACACAAACTCCGCCGGAAGAAGGTGAATTGGGAATGGACCACAGAATGCCAGTCGTCTTTTGCTCAGCTAAAACACTTGCTAACTACCGATCCTATACTCGCTTTTCCTGATCACAGTCAACCGTTTGAGATTCATACTGACGCCAGTAATGTGGGTCTTGGGGCCATGCTTCTTCAGTCACAAAACTCTGTGAAACGCGTGGTTGCATATGCCAGTCGTTCACTAAATGATGCTGAACGTAATTACAGTGCCACGGAAAAAGAGTGCTTGGCAGTGGTCTGGGCACTAGAGAAATGGCGCCCCCACCTGGAGGGGAGGAAGTTCCGTGTCGTGACTGATCATCAAGCGCTCTGTTGGTTGTTCCGTAAAACTAAATTGACGGGACGATTAGCAAGATGGGTTCTCCGGCTGCAAGATTTCTCTTTCGATGTAGTCTATCGTCCTGGCCCCCAGCACAATGTCCCTGATGCACTGTCGCGAATTTCTGAGGTTCTCCATGTCGTTGGCGTTGTTCTCAAGCCAGGCCAGCCTCATACAGTGGTTTACGGCGGTGCTCAGGTGATTGCACCGCTACCTACAATTGACATGTTTCCCCCTCGGGAAATTGTTACACCTCCAGTAACGCCCGTGACAGTTGCACTTGATAACACGGCCCCCATGGACTTGACTCAACCTTGCTGTGCTACAGTTTGCCTCCTTCCGCAAGGAAATGTTGTGGACTGGATTCAATGTGATGACTGCGATCAGTGGTTTCATCAAAGATGTGTTCACATTCGCAGGAGCAGGGCTGAACACCTTCCTCAGTACTCATGTCCTCTCTGCCGCAAACGCCGCCGGAACAACCACAAGGAGCTATTATGGCGCAATACCTCTGTGACTCCAGATATCTGTGCCAGTACCAGTTTCACTCGCACTCATCTTCACGATTCTCAACTCCAAGATGTAGACTGTGCCAACTTTACAAAATACTTGCAAGAGGCTACTTTACCTAATGACCCCCGCAAGGCTAGAAGCGTTGAAAAACAGGCACAAGAGTATCGGATGGATAATGGAGTGTTGTTGCATTACACCCAGTCATCATGGTGCATTGTGGTCCCCAGAGCACTACAACGTGATGTTATCACCGAGTGTCACTCGAAACCAGTCGCAGGCCACCAAGGTCGAACAAAGACTATCAATCGTCTCAAAAACAACCATTTGTGGTGGAAGGGGATGTCAACTGATGTTCGTAGTTTCATCCGCGCTTGTAGAACGTGCCAGGCAACTAAGCCAGTTTTTCGCAAGCCGGCTGGAATGATGCTTTCGACCAACTCTAGGGAGCCTTGGGAGGTAGTCGGTGTTGATCTGATGGGGCCCCTTCCCAAAAGTTATGCAGGCCATGAATACTTACTGGTGGCCGTTGACCATTTCAGCAAATGGTGCGAAATTTTTCCCATAAAGAAAGCCACCGGTAAGAACATTGCATGTGTCCTTGTGCGCCAACTATTTAGTCGCTATGGAGCACCACATTGTCTCCTTTCGGATAATGGCCCCCAATTCATCAGCCGTGCGGTTGAAGCAGTTTGCTCCGAGTGGGGTGTTCATCAGAAGTTCATAACACCCTATCATCCGCAAACCAACTGGGTGGAGCGTGTAAATAGAAATATCAAAGGAATGTTGCAGGCATTCACAACCACTGATCATCGAGCATGGGATGTACATGTGTCGGAATTTGTGTTTGCTCTTAACTCGGCGGATCATGAGTCCACTGGAGTTGCTCCTTCCCGCCTCATGTTGGGTCGCACTATGCGATCGCCCCTGTCAAACAAATTGGACAGTACCAACCTCAACCCCCCTGCCACCACTGGTGCAGAACTCCAACAACATGTCCGCCACCGCATGGACATTACACGGAAAGAGCGTGCTCGTCACTACAACAGACACCGCCGCCAGCCCACAATCCGCACAGGTGACAATGTTATGGTTAAGACCCACCCTCTTTCTGATGCATCAAAACCCTTCTGCGCTAAACTGGCAGACCGCTGGAGCGGTCCTTATGTTGTTGTTGACCTACCTACACCGGTCAATCTTAAGCTTGTTAGTCTTGCCCACCCGACTAAGGAGATCATTGCCCATGTGGACCAAGTTAAACTTTGCCAGATTGTCTAACTGTTTTGTTACGCTTGGACAAACGTAGTGCTCACGTGCACTGTGATTTAGTGTTTTGCTCTTGTATGTTTCTAGCTGTGCTGGAAGTTTTCTTGTATTGGAGTTGCGTTACTTGTTTTACAAAAAATAAATAATTCATTAAATAAAAATTTTTAAAAGGACAAAGCAAGGACACCCACTTTTCAATGAGCCAACAAAAGCACTGACAATTGTTCAGCACCACACCCAGAATGTGTTGATGTAAAGATTTTTTAGTGAAGTTGTCTATGGATACCTTGTTTCACTAGGCTTGCTATAGTTGGCATCTACTGAACTACCTGTATGAACTGGACACTATTACTATAGACACTATTGCTTGGTGAACACTTGTGACCTTTTTGATTCAAAGTTGTCTCTCTTCTGGAAGTTGCCGGTCTCCCGTTCATATCATTTTAGATTTCTTATTTTCTACACTAGTCTACATCACCACTACTTACCAACCCCAACCCCCCCCCCCCAAAAAAAGGGGGAGAATATTTTTTCCGGGTTGAGTGAATTGTTCTGTTTTACCTACACACTACTAATTGGGGCCTACTCTTAGGATGGGGGAGTGTAGCGGTAATACCAATACTTACCATACATAGAAATGATGTGCATAATGCTCTTATCTTTAGTTGTGCCCTAAGGCACTCCATACTTTTATTATTTGACCTTTGTACACGCATGGCAGTTGCATGCTGGGAATTGTCTCAAGATGGCAGACTTGCTAGTGTGATCAGTGAATAAAATAGCCAATGATAATCTTCAAATATCTTGTCAATCGTTAAAGGTATGTTCCAGTCTTCCTAAATTCCATTATATGTAACCTTTGCCCGTTACAAGCTAGCACTCTCGGAGACTCTGCAACTTAGCAGACTAGCAGAGTCTTTCTCGAATTCGAGAAAGACTCTGCCATAATGCTTGTTATTTTTTTGTAGGGTCGAAACGTCAGGTCACAGACTATTTTTTTTGCATTTATACCATAGGTCCTTTTGGTTGGTAAGCAGTTTGCAACAGCTAATACTATTTTTCACTTACTAACTGTGGTAAATAAATTGGATGGGACCGGTTGTACATGTCGGAGTGTCTACCTTCCAGTGGGCTAATTACTTAGTCTTTATAATAATGCTCCATCCCAACTTGACAATCATCCCAACTATAGTTGGGACTGGTCCCAACTTGAGTGTTAAAGTTGGGGCGTCCCAACTATTAACTATAGTCGGGATCGCTTAATGAGATCAACAGGATAACCATGATAGATCATGCGCGCGTGGAGGATTGCTCATTTTTTGCTGTGTGAAGGGTTTATTAACTAACAAGATTCTTTATTTCAAACCCGGATCTTGGCTCTGTACAAACTCATGTCAAACCTGACGATGGAGATAGCTGGTGCCCGAGACGAGGTTTGGAAAATGCCCTTTGGTCAAATGATAGTATCACTCATTTTAATGGACCGCTAACTTGGCGTATTACTGTCTTTTTAGAGGGTTCTGACAGCAACGGCCAGATGCTGGGTGATGTTTTCAGTTTCAAAGTAGGACTACGCATTTAATTTCATTTTTCTCAGAAAACAAAAGGTCTAAATCTAATTAATATCAAACATTCTCAAGTACTAAGTATAAAGTGGTCTTAATAACTTCATACTTACTAAGTGTTTTTAGTTTATTAAAAATGTGGTGGTCTGTGTTTACTGCGATCCCAACTATAGTTGGGGCGCCCCAACTTTAACACTCAAGTTGGGACCAATCCCAAGTTGGGGCGGAACAATAATACTAATAGGATTAGTACTGACTGTAGATCCAGTCATCCACACGGCGTTTACACTAGATCCAGAAAGGTGGATTGAGATCCAGCATTTTTTTAATGACCGTAGATCAAGATCCTGTGTCAAGTTTACACCAGCGCTTGATCCGGCTCCGATCCCACTTTTGAACCGGATGTAGGTTATGACGTCACTGCTCCTTGCAAAGAGCTCAAGGGTTACGTGGCAAAGATCAAAGGTCACGATTACAGCGCGCCACTTCTATAAATATTATCAATGCGAAGGTAGAATGCAGAAAATACAGGACAGCTAATGATACGGATAACAACGACCATGCAGGTAGAAATATTTTGTAGGTGGGAATTAACAAAATACAGCAACGAAGCTCCGAACGTAATGATGTATGTATAACTAGGATGCTGAAAACAAAACGTTTCACACACGCACAGTCCATGTGCACACAGCATGACACAACAACGAAGACACACACAAAAATATAAAAAGCGACGGATGTCCCATCAAAGCACAAGCAAAAAGCGCGCCATTCGTAGCGAAACCGGAAGTGACCACATCAAATTGCTGTGTCTGATCCACCTTTGCGTTTACACTTGTATTTGGAATCCACTTTGCCGGATCTGATCCACCAATTGCCGGATTCAACCCTCCTCGAAAGGTGGATTAAAATTGCCGGATCTTGAACCGGGTCTGATCCTGCTTTTTTGCATTTACACTAGCCAATAATCCACATTGCCGGATCAGACCCGGGTCTGATCCACCTTTCTGGATCTAGTGTAAACGGGGTCCCAGTGACTCCAATGCAGTAACATTCAGTAACTGACTGGGCACTGTACTCCGTCTTTTTGAAATGTTGACACCTGCAGTCGTACTTGCAGACCCAAAGATGGCGGGTGTGCATTGAGGCCCCCTGCACTGTCCCCCTTCCAAAATAAAAGCATGGCCCCCACCATTGACAAACCCATTCCCCTGGGCCCCTTCCCACTTAAAAGCAATGCCCCCCTAACCCCCTAAGCAGCATTCCCACAAACACCAACCCTCAGAAATCTGAGGAACGATTCAAGCATGAATTGTTTTTTCAGATTCAAATATTTTGGGGGTGAAAAATTATCCGAACCATATTATTACTATATTTTGAGAAAATCCTTTCTCAAAATAGTTTATACTATCAACAGCTGCAGCGATCTACCGATATTAATACCCATCCTTTGAAATTAGGTCTATAGTCTTATTTACTGTGAAAGCAATCTTTTTTGTTTCAAAATATCCCAGACACTGAAACACATTTGCTGCTAAAAATTCTGGAAAATATGCCCTACCTGAACGCTACCTTAGAATGTGAAAAAAATGGATGTTCTACCAATCCATATTTATTATGTGTGTGTTTTTTTTTTTTTTTTTTTCTGGCAGCGAGTTGATATAAACTGAAATTGTTTGCTGAGTACTTTGGAATTTCAAGTGAGTGGAGAACGTGAGGAAAAGGTCAACACCTTGAGGTAACTATAGCTGAGCGGACAAGTCCAATGGTCTTGTTCTTTTGTGGTTTCCAACTGAACATCAACCTGACTGTGTGATGCCTTTAGACAAATTTAAAAACAAAATTATGTCGTTCACTTTGTTGACTTCGAGTCTGCATGATTTTAATTATGTTAATTAATAAAGTATAAATGAATATTCGGTTTACACATGTATCGACAAAGTATCTATATTATTGTATGGTGAGGTATCAATGTTTATTCGGTTTGCAGTAACACCATGTATGGGGTAAACCTTCCCTTAGTGCTTGTTCAAATTAGGACAGTTTAATATGTTAAACTATAAAAAAAAAATTCTCAGTCTTGATACTGGTCTTGTAAAATAAATTCTGGTCTGGTAAAAAGCTTTGATCTTCAAGCTCTGCGGCCTTGTGGAATTATATCCCTAGATAGCCCTTTTCACATGACAACAAATTGACCATGGTCCCTTGCTATGAATTTTATGAGCACTGATTGTTTATTTGTTGTCACCGTGCATGACTGATTTTGCAAGCTTTCGCACGGTCAAACTAAAAAAATAACAACCATTATGTGCTATACGAATGATTTTTTGTCGTAGTCTGGACCTCCGACAAAATGTAGCAATGTTTGACAAGATTTTACAAGGGAACCTGGATAGTACACAAATTTTTGTTCTTTCACACAAGGTACATTTTGTAAAATGTTACAACCATGCTACAATTTAGCAAGGGACCCTTGCTAAATTGCTCTTGTGTGAAAGGGGCTAAATTCAAGCCCAGCACTAACACCAAATCTGCCAATTTATTGCCTATGAATCAGGTACGCAAGAACACATTTTTGCAAAGGGGTGCTGGATTTTTCAAAGACAGTTGGCGTTAGGTCCGGGCCCGCTTAAGTGCACTGGAAGCTTTTGGTTCCTAAATGCTCTGTCGTGCAATCAGAGATACTATTTGGCACATAAATGTCGTCTTTTGGGGGGTGGGATTATTGTTAGTGTAATTTGCACAATGATTACCCCACGATGACTTATTTTCACAAGGCGAAGTTGGGTGAAATGCAAAAGCCAGTTTTCAGCGATTAAGTAGGCCGATATTCTGCGACTATAAACAGTTTGACTTGCGTAAGTGAGAGCCCGGAAGCTTTCGGGTCCTATAGAAGCTCTGTTGTAAAATCTGAGCCACTGTTTGGCAACTTAGTGATTCTCTTTGGGGTGGGATATTATTAATGCTATTTGCAAAATGATCACTCCTACAGCTCGAGTCGGCTAAAAAGAGGTTTATTTTTTGAGAGTCTTACAGTAAACTACTAGAATCGTGGTTCACATTTCAAAAGATACCCAAGGTTTGTTATTTACGTACAATTATCGTCTTTTTCATTAATACTGTCATTGAATAACAACATATGTCAGGCTGTCAGGTTCAGAAGTGATAAGTCCCTAGGGAACAATAAGTGCCTCTTGTTATTGGCTATTGGTAATTTTTATGGTGATTATTATTTGGAAAACTATAGCTTTTGATTGCATGAAACGCTGACTGATTAATTGCTATGTCATAAGGTTTGACAGTATTATTATGATGATGATGAACAAAACATACATTAAAGCTAAATAATTTCATCGTCATTAACATTTTACAAGTCAACTGTGAAGGGGGAAATTAATAATGGTCTTTATGATTGTCATTGCCCTGGAGCAATGCGTACTAATGTTGACTATCTAATTTTTCTTTGATGTTATGGTTTGTTTTTCTACAAGCGCAAGCTGGTGAGAGTTTCCTACTGCATGTTACAGTGTGACACTTTGGGCGACTGGGCTGTCCAGTGGCTAAAAGGTACCCACTGGTCCGCCCAGCCGCCCAAAGTGATATGATTTTGAGCAGTGTTTCTTCATTTTTATAAAATTCCTGATTTTATTTAAATTTTATACTTGTTAAATTGTTAGTTTAAAATGTAATAATTTCCACCAATATGTTTTTCGGTGTGGAAAAAGTGATGTGACAAAAATAAGAAAACCAAACAACATTGCACTCACGTTAATCTCTCATTAGCTGATGGCTCAAAGGTGTCCGGAAGGTCAATGGTGACCTTAGCTTTGCCAGACTTGCACGGTCTATTGAACGTGATTACAGGGTGCCTTGTCCACCTATTGCTTACTCCATCATGGTCCGAAGACCTTCATGGTCTTGATATTTTCGACCCCATCCCAATCGCTCAACTATATGATGGAATTTTAATCCAGGTGATTCATATGAACTTGAGAATGAGAGAGTTTTCACATCCAAAATACTCTACTTCTTGTTTTCTCCAATAATTAACCAAACCTCCATTCTGAACTGAATCTCAATAATCTCCTTGCAGGCCAGAAGGGGCAACGAGAACGATGGCGTCTTTCTGGCAGCAGACACGCGCCTTGCTGTATCGCAACTTCATGTTCAAGAGGAACGACAAGAAGGTGCTGTTTCAGGTGAGATGGGTTGGATTAGAACCCCTAGGCTGTGCATGTATTCGCACATTTCGATTTGAAAATTCCAGGGGTTCTGAGCAAGCCAGGTGTGTTGGGAAGAAGGCAAGAATTATCACTAATGAGAACAAGGTTGCTCGGTGTTATATTAAAATTGCATTATGATTGGCCTTTCTGGTCTTGTCTGTCTGTGTTTGTGTGGTCTGTAGTTATGTACATTTCTTTGTTGACTTCTGTCATTTGTGTTTGTCTGTCAATGAGTCACAAAAGCCTTGGCTTCACCTAAATCCAGGCATACCAGAAATAGGGGGCGGGGAGGGGGAAATTACAGCAGCAATTTGTCAAATAGGAACATTGTTGACATGCAGTAATGCTCGCCAAGTGACAAATACAACAGCTGAATACGCGCCACAGATACATGTAGTACATGTGACAGGGTATTTTGTAACTTGCTTCTGGTTAGCACCTTTTGTGCTTATTTTAAAGCAGCTCTATAAAATTGTCCCCAGATTTTACAATCAGGCAACTTGTGGCTGTGCTGGACATATTTGTGTGTTCGAATAAGCGGCTCTCAAATCTTCCAAGAAGAGACGAATTCCACACGACTGTCAACCGTACACCAGTCATTTTGATTTTTTTTAAATAAGATTGTTGAATGTTTTAATGTTGAGATTTTTATTTGGTCAATGGCATTTATGTCAAGAAGAGTCACTTTAATTCGTCACTGTTTTCACAAAGTGGCAATTTTGCCCCAGCAGCCAAATTTTCATATTTGGAGAAAATCGAGTTTGAAGTTGAAGTATTTTTGAAGTCATTGTTTCGAGTGACATCCATTCGAGTTTGCCATTTAAACATTGACATTTTTTCAAGCATGAAAGCGGAGATCCTAAACCGTGCCCAAATGTTGTTATTTTCATTACAGTAAGTTTAATTAATGAGTAGTTAACTGTTTAACACGAGTGTCTGTTCGTGAAAACTGCTCGAACGAGGTCTGTGTGCAGCGCGTCGTGTACAAACCAATGCGTAAACGACAAGTGTCTGTTCGTGAAAACTAAGTTTATCTAGGTCACACAAATTGCCTCTTCATGAAAACTTAAATTACAGAGTAGTCATTTTTGGCTACGTGCCAGCGCGGTGTAGTTCAATGTAAAAACTGGAAAAACTAAATGTGGCTGTTCGTTAAAACGCAAAAGTGGGAGTTTGGTAAAAATGGTCCTTGTTGCTAGTCAGTGTAATTAGAAAAATATAACGATTTAGCACTTGAAACTTGGGGAAAATGTTGATGTCACTAATAACATTCAAAATAGGTTAAAACACTGATTTGCCAAATTGTGTGATTTTTGGAAGAATTGCCTCTTGGTGAAAACAGTGATGAATTGTGTATTTATGTCTAAAAAGTGAAACATTAAAAGTTTTACAGATTTTTCATGGCTTGAAATGAACAGTGGACAACAGTCCAGAGGCCAGAGATTTTAGCATCGGGCAAGAGAACATATGACTAGACCGGACAAGTCCAGGGGTCTTGTGTTTCTGACAAAAACTTAGGTTCAAATGACAAAAAGTTAGGGTCAAATGTTTCAAATCAGCTGAGTATACATGTAGAAGTATGCTCACAAGATAAATTTTCTCTAAGTGCTTTTTTTTTTTTGCATTTTCATCCCTGTTTTGTAAAAAAAGGATCTGATCCAGTAAAACCCTTGAGCTACATGCCCTGTGGTCTTGTGAATTCCCCCCCCTAATGAGTTCGGTTGTTTGTTTGTCCCCTACACTAGGAGCTTTTTTTGCCATGTTTATTCATGGCAAGTATGTACAGCATCAGTCTATCGGCCAGACCCCAAGTGTATAACCCACTACAGTACAACGACTTCCAAGACCACAATTTGTCCATGTTCCTACCGAACGCCTCCCAGCGGTGGGCGTTTGCACCCAACACTTCCAGCACCCGAGAGATAATGCAGAGTGTCAGGGCGTTCTTTGGAGCAGGAAGCCAAGAGTTTCTGGCATTCGACAGTGAAGCAGAAATGGTGGGCAACTTCACGGCACAAGACGTTCCACCCTTCTCCATTGGTATTGTATTTAACAGTGATTTCCCGCAGGACTTGGCTGTGGCAATACGCATGTCATATGAGTTGACACCGCTAACCGCTCAAGGAGAGAGGTTTACATCAGAAGGTAAAAACCTTCCTACAATCAGTTCACTTCGTTAAAAAAATCATTTATTCCACAGAATTCCACAAAGTTGTAATGTTGTTTTATAAAAGAAGGGAAATTTCAATGACCTTTACTTTGACCTTTTTAGTTGAGTGTAAGCAGGTTAAAAACTTGTGGCCATTTGCAGTATTTTGTTGCAAGCCAATTGCGGCAGCTATAATCTGTAAAGCCTGTTTTATACTACGGAGCCACACCCAGGAAGTAAAACCCCAAAAAATTCCTGGGGAAATTTAACCCCACCTCCAACCCATGTTCGTTTCACACTTCAGCCCTTTCCAAACTAGTCTATTGGACGGCCAGCTCTTTCACACTTGAATCGCTTTACCCCTGATCTACCCCGGGAATTGGGCAATTCCCAGGGAATAGCCGACCCTGTTCAGGAGTACATAGGGGTAAGTGGTAGACCCCAGGGGTTTGTTTAATCCCTTAATGAGGAATAACTGCGATTGGGAAACAAAAGCTGGTTTTGCTTGCACCTGTATACCTTGTGGACAGCAAAAGGAACCCCGTGGAATAAGGACCGGGGAGTACACTTACGGGGTCAGTGTAAAAGTGCGCCAGGGTAAACTGGGGGGTTTAAAAACTCCTGGGGTCTTTCCTGGGCTGTATTCCATGGGGATAAAGAGATACATTGTGAAAAGGGCTTTCATTTGAATCTCCTGGGGGAAAATGAATACTAGGTGTACCATTCTACCTCCATGGGTGTACTAACCCAGAGGTTATTTGGCTTAACCCTACCCACCAAGCTGGGGGGTAGGGTAGCTATTTCCTGGGAAATGGCTTGTTCCCAGGAGTTTGCAGGGGTTAGAAATTCCAGTGTGAAAGGGTCAAAGAAAATTGCCCCCTGGGAAATTCCTGCGGACGTTTGTAAAGTGATTTATTGATTCAATTTATTACACAAAATGTGTACACTGTGAAAGGGGCTAAAAATAGTTTTTGTTAAATATTTTTCATTTCCATCAGAGTCGTGTCGTGCTGATCAGTTCCCTGCCGGTCTGGCTAGCTACAACTGCCCAGCAAATCGCTATCTGTTTTCCGGTTTTGCAGCACTTCAGGTTGTCCTTCAAAATGCTGTTGCCTCGGTAAGGCAGAATCAAGACCAATGTTATAATAAATTTGTCTCGCAGTATTAACCATGTAATAATATCAACTTTGCTGTGTAGATTGATTTTGTTAGAACTAGTTCTGCTACTTTCATGTTTATTGAGATTTTGCGAGTTTTAATTTTTGGTCATAAAAACCAAAAGAAATCGACCATGCCGGCATTGTCAAAACTTCAAGATTTTGGTCAATTTTTTTTGTGGCGCTTTTATGGTTTCAAATGATACAGAACGGACTCCTGAAGACAGTTTACTTGTGCTGACTAGGTAAATAAGCCATAGTTTGAGATTTATGGAGGATTTTGCGACTTAATTTTGTGTCCGAAAAACCAAAAAAAATCGACCATGCCGGCATGGTCAAAATTTCAAGATTTTTGTCAAATTTTTTGTTGCAATTTTATGGTTTCAAATGATACAGAAGGGACTCCTGGAGACAGTTTACTTGTGCTGACTAGGTAAATAAGCCATAGTTTGAGATTTATTGAGGATTTTGTGACTCTATTTTGTGTCCGAAAACCCCCCAAAATAGTCCATGCCGGCATGGTCAAAATTACATGATTTTGGTCAAATTTTTTGTGGCAATTTTATGGTTTCAAATGATACAGAAGACACTCCTGAAGACAGTTTACTTGTGCGAACTAGGTAAAAAAGCCATAGTTTGAGATTTTTTGAGGATTTTGCGACTTAATTTTGTGTCTGAAAAACCCCAAAAATCGACCATGCCGGCATGGTCAAAATTTCATGATTTTGGTCAAATTTTTTGTGGCAATTTTATGGTTTCAATTGATACAGAAGGGACTCCTCAAGACAGTTTACTTGTGTGAACTAGGTAAATAAGCCATAGTTTGAGATTTATTGAGGATTTTGCAACCTAATTTTGTGTCCGAAAAACCCAAAAAATCGACCATGCCGGCATGGTCAAAATTTAATGATTTTGGTCAAATTTTTTGTGGCAATTTTATGGTTTCAATTGATACAGAAGGGACTGCTGAAGACAGTTTACTCGTGCGAACTAGGTAAATAAGCCATAGTTTGAGATTTAGTGAGGATTTTGCGACTTAATTTTGTGTCTGAAAAACCCCCAAAATCGACCATGCCGGCATGGTCAAAATTTCATGATTTTTGTCAAATTTTTTGTGGCAATTTTATGGTTTCAATTGATACAGAAGGGACTCCTCAAGACAGTTTACTTGTGCGAAGTAGGTAAATAAGCCATAGTTTGAGATTTATTGAGGATTTTGCGACGTAATTTTGTGTCCGAAAAACTCAAAAAATCGACCATGCCGGCATGGTCAAAATTTCATGATTTTGGTCAATTTTTTTGTGGCAGTTTTATGGTTTCAAATGATACAGAAGAGACTCAAGCAGACAGTTTACTTGTTCGAACTAGGTAAATAAGCCATAGTTTGAGATTTATTGAGGATTTTGCGACTTAATTTTGTGTCCAAAAAACCCCAAAACTCGACCATGCCGGCATGGTCAAAATTTCAAGATTTTGGTCAAATTTTTGGTGTCAATTTTATGGTTTCAATTGATACAGAAGGGACTGCTGAAGACAGTTTACTTGTGCAAACTAAGTAACTAAGCCATAGTTTGAGATTTTTTGAGGATTTTGCGACTTAATTTTGTGTCTGAAAAACCCCAAAAATCGACCATGCCGGCATGGTCAAAATTTCATGATTTTGGTCAAATTTTTTGTGGCAATTTTATGGTTTCAATTGATACAGAAGGGACTCCTCAAGACAGTTTACTTGTGTGAACTAGGTAAATAAGCCATGGTTTGAGATTTATTGAGGATTTTGCAACTTAATTTTGTGTCCGAAAAACCCCAAAAATCGACCATGCCGGCATGGTCAAAATAATGATTTTGGTCAATTTTTTTGTGGCAGTTTTATGGTTTCAAATGATACAGAAGAGACTCATGCAGACAGTTTACTTGTGCGAACTAGGTAAATAAACCATAGTTTGAGATTTATTGAGGATTTTGCGACGTAATTTTGTGTCCGAAAAACCCCAAAAATCGACCATGCCGGTAGGTCAAAATTTAATGATTTTGGTCAAATTTTTTGTGGCAATTTTATGGTTTCAATTGATACAGAAGGGACTGCTGAAGACAGTTTACTCGTGCGAACTAGGTAAATAAGCCATAGTTTGAGATTTAGTGAGGATTTTGCGACTTAATTTTGTGTCCGAAAAACCCAAAAAATCGACCATGCCGGCATGGTCAAAATTTCATGATTTTGGTCAAATCTTTTTTGGCAATTTTATGGTTTCAATTGATACAGTAGAGACTCCTGAAGACAGTTTACTTGTGTGAACTAGGTAAATAAGCCATAGTATGAGATTTATTGAGGATTTTGCAACTTAATTTTGTGTCCGAAAAACCCCCAAAATCGACCATGCCGGCATGGTCAAAATTTCATGATTTTGGTCAAATCTTTTTTGGCAATTTTATGGTTTCAATTGATACAGTAGAGACTCCTGAAGACAGTTTACTTGTGTGAACTAGGTAAATAAGCCATAGTTTGAGATTTATTGAGGATTTTGCAACTTAATCTTGTGTCCGAAAAACCCCAAAAATCGACCATGCCGGCATGGTCAAAATAATGATTTTGGTCAATTTTTTTGTGGCAGTTTTATGGTTTCAAATGATACAGAAGGGACTGCTGAAGACAGTTTACTCGTGCGAACTAGGTAAATAAGCCATAGTTTGAGATTTATTGGGGATTTTGCGACTTAATTTTGTGTCCGAAAAACCCTAAAAATCGACCTTGCCGGCATGGTCAAAATTTCGAGATTTTGGTCAAATTTATTTTGCCGATTTTATGTTTTCAAATGATACAGAACGGACTCCTGAAGACAGTTTACTTGTGCGAACTACGTAAATAAGCCATAGTTTGAGATTTATTGAGGATTTTGCGACGTAATTTTGTGTCTGAAAAACCCCCAAAATAGACCATGCATGGTCAAATTTTCCTGATTTTGGTCAAATTTTTTGTGACAATATATGGTTTCAGTTGATACAGAAGGGATTTCTGAAGACGGTTTACTTGTGCGAACTAGGTAAATAAGCCATAGTTTCAGATTTATTGAGGATTTTGCGACGTAATTTTGTGTCCGAAAAACCCCAAAAATCGACCATGCCGGCATGGTAAAAATTTCAAGATTTTGGTCAATTTTTTTTTGCCGATTTTATAGTTTCAAATGATACAGAACGGACTCCTCAAGACAGTTTACTTGTGCGAACTAGGTAAATAAGCCATAGTTGAAGATTTATTGAGGATTTTGTGACGTAATTTTGTGTCCGAAAAACCCCAAAAATCGACCATGCCTGTAGGTCAAAATTTCATGATTTTGGTCAAATTTTTGAGGCAATTTTATGGTTTCAATTGATACAGAAGGGACTACTGAAGACAGTTTACTCGTGCGAACTAGGTAAATAAGCCATAGTTTGAGATTTATTGAGGATTTTGCGACGTAATTTTGTGTCTGAAAAACCCCCAAAATAGACCATGCATGGTCAAATTTTCATGATTTTGGTCAAATTTTTTTTGACAATATTATGGTTTCAATTGATACAGAAGGGACTCCTGAAGACAGTTTACTTGTGCGAACTAGGTAAATAAGCCATAGTTTGAGATTTATTGAGGATTTTGCGACTTAATTTTGTGTCCGAAAAACCCCAAAAATCAACCATGCCGGCATGGTAAAAATTTCAAAATTTTGGTCAATTTTTTTTTGCCGATTTTATGGTTTCAAATGATACAGAACGGACTCCTCAAGACAGTTTACTTGTGCGACTAGGTAAATAAGCCATAGTTTGAGATTTAGTGAGGATTTTGCGACTTAATTTTGTGTCCGAAAAACCCCCAAAATCGACCATGCCGGCATGGTCAAAATTTCATGATTTTGGTCAAATTAATTGTGGCAATTTTATGGTTTCAATTGATACAGTAGAGACTCCTGAAGACAGTTTACTTGTGCGAACTAGGTAAATAAGCCATATTTTCAGATTTATTGAGGATTTTGCGACGTAATTTTATGTCCGAAAAACCCCCAAAATCGACCATGCCGGCATGGTCAAAATTTCAAGATTTTTGTCAATTTTTTGGGGGTGATTTTATGGTTTTAAATGATACAGAACGGACTCATGCAGACAGTTTACTTGTGCGAACTAGGTAAATAAGCCATAGTTTGAGATTTATTGAGGATTTTGCGACTTAATTTTGTGTCCGAAAAACCAAAAAAAATAGTCCATGCCGGCATGGTCAAAATTTCAAGATTTTTGTCAATTTTTTGGGGGTGATTTTATGGTTTTAAATGATACAGAACGGACTCCCGAAGACAGTTTACTCGTGTGAACTAGGTAAATAAGCCATAGTTTGAGATTTATTGAGGATTTTGCGACTTAATTTTGTGTCTGAAAAACCCCAAAAATCGACCTTGCCGGCATGGTCAAAATTTTATGATTTTGGTCAAATTAAGTGTGGCAATTTTATGGTTTCAATTGATACAGTAGAGACTCCTGAAGACAGTTTACTTGTGCGAACTAGGTAAATAAGCGATATTTTCAGATTTATTGAGGATTTTGCCACGTAATTTTGTGTCCGAAAAACCCCAAAAATCGACCATGCCGGCATGGTAAAAATTTGAAGATTTTGGTAAATTTTTTTTTGCCGATTTTATGGTTTCAAATGATACAGAACGGACTCCTCAAGACAGTTTACTTGTGCGAACTAGGTAAATAAGCCATAGTTTGAGATTTAGTGAGGATTTTGCGACGTAATTTTATGTCCGAAAAACCCCCAAAATCGACCATGCCGGCATGGTCAAAATTTCAAGATTTTGGTCATTTTTTTTTTGCCGTTTTATGTTTTCAAATGATACAGAACGGACTCCTCAAGACAGTTTACTTATGCGAACTAGGTAAATAAGCCATAGTTGAAGATTTATTGAGGATTTTGCGACATAATTTTGTGTCTGAAAACCCCCAAAAATCGATCATGCCGGTAGGTCAAAATTTCATGATTTTGGTCAAATTTTTTGTGGCAATATTATGGTTTCAATTGATACAGAAGGTACTCCTGCAGACAGTTTACTTGTGCGAACTAGGTAAATAAGCCATAGTTTCAGATTTATTGAGGATTTCGCCACGTAATTTTGTGTCCGAAAAACCCCAAAAATCGACCATGCCGGCATGGTAAAAATTTCAAGATTTTGGTCAATTTTTTTTTGCCGATTTTATGTTTTCAAATGATACAGAACGGACTCCTCAAGACAGTTTACTTGTGCGAACTAGGTAAATAAGCCATAGTTTGAGATTTAGTGAGGATTTTGCGACTTAATTTTGTGTCCGAAAAACCCCCAAAATTGACCATGCCGGCATGGTCAAAATTTCATGATTTTGGTCAAATCTTTTTTGGCAATTTTATGGTTTCAATTGATACAGTAGAGACTCCTGAAGACAGTTTACTTGTGCTAACTAGGTAAATAAGCCATAGTTTCAGATTTATTGAGGATTTTGCGACGTAATTTTATGTACGAAAAACCCAAAAAATCGACCATGCCGGCATGGTCAAAATTTCAAGATTTTGGTCAATTTTTTTTTGCCGATTTTATGTTTTCAAATGATACAGAACGGACTCCTCAAGACAGTTTACTTGTGCGAACTAGGTAAATAAGCCATAGTTGAAGATTTCTTGAGGATTTTGCGACGTAATTTTGTGTCTGCAAACCCCCCAAAATCGACCATGCCGGTAGGTCAAAATTTCATGATTTTGGTCAAATTTTTGGTGGCAATTTTATGGTTTCAATTGATACAGAAGGGACTACTGAAGACAGCTTACTCGTGCGAACTAGGTAATAAGCCATAGTTTGAGATTTATTGGGGATTTTGCGACTTAATTTTGTGTCCGAAAAACCCCAAAAATCGACCTTGCCGGCATGGTCAAAATTTCAAGATTTTGGTCAAATTTATTTTGCCGATTTTATGTTTTCAAATGATACAGAACGGACTCCTGAAGACAGTTTACTTGTGCGAACTACGTAAATAAGCCATAGTTTGAGATTTATTGAGGATTTTGCGACGTTATTTTGTGTCTGAAAAACCCCCAAAATAGACCATGCATGGTCAAATTTTCCTGATTTTGGTCAAATTTTTTGTGACAATTTATGGTTTCAATTGATACAGAAGGGATTTCTGAAGACGGTTTACTTGTGCGAACTAGGTAAATAAGCCATAGTTTCAGATTTATCGAGGATTTTGCGACGTAATTTTGTGTCCGAAAAACCCCAAAAATCGACCATGCCGGCATGGTAAAAATTTCAAGATTTTGGTCAATTTTTTTTTGCCGATTTTATGGTTTCAAATGATACAGAACGGACTCCTCAAGACAGTTTACTTGTGCGAACTAGGTAAATAAGCCATAGTTGAAGATTTATTGAGGATTTTGTGACGTAATTTTGTGTCCGAAAAACCCCAAAAATCGACCATGCCTGTAGGTCAAAATTTCATGATTTTGGTCAAATTTTTGAGGCAATTTTATGGTTTCAATTGATACAGTAGAGACTCCTGAAGACAGTTTACTTGTGCTAACTAGGTAAATAAGCCATAGTTTCAGATTTATTGAGGATTTTGCGACGTAATTTTATGTACGAAAAACCCAAAAAATCGACCATGCCGGCATGGTCAAAATTTCAAGATTTTGGTCAATTTTTTTTTTGCAGATTTTATGTTTTCAAATGATACAGAACGGACTCCTCAAGACAGTTTACTTGTGCGAACTAGGTAAATAAGCCATAGTTGAAGATTTCTTGAGGATTTTGCGACGTAATTTTGTGTCTGCAAACCCCCCAAAATCGACCATGCCGGTAGGTCAAAATTTCATGATTTTGGTCAAATTTTTGGTGGCAATTTTATGGTTTCAATTGATACAGAAGGGACTACTGAAGACAGCTTACTCGTGCGAACTAGGTAATAAGCCATAGTTTGAGATTTATTGGGGATTTTGCGACTTAATTTTGTGTCCGAAAAACCCCAAAAATCGACCTTGCCGGCATGGTCAAAATTTCAAGATTTTGGTCAAATTTATTTTGCCGATTTTATGTTTTCAAATGATACAGAACGGACTCCTGAAGACAGTTTACTTGTGCGAACTACGTAAATAAGCCATAGTTTGAGATTTATTGAGGATTTTGCGACGTTATTTTGTGTCTGAAAAACCCCCAAAATAGACCATGCATGGTCAAATTTTCCTGATTTTGGTCAAATTTTTTGTGACAATATATGGTTTCAATTGATACAGAAGGGATTTCTGAAGACGGTTTACTTGTGCGAACTAGGTAAATAAGCCATAGTTTCAGATTTATTGAGGATTTTGCGACGTAATTTTGTGTCCGAAAAAACCCCAAAAATCGACCATGCCGGCATGGTAAAAATTTCAAGATTTTGGTCAATTTTTTTTTGCCGATTTTATGGTTTCAAATGATACAGAACGGACTCCTCAAGACAGTTTACTTGTGCGAACTAGGTAAATAAGCCATAGTTGAAGATTTATTGAGGATTTTGTGACGTAATTTTGTGTCCGAAAAACCCCAAAAATCGACCATGCCTGTAGGTCAAAATTTCATGATTTTGGTCAAATTTTTGAGGCAATTTTATGGTTTCAATTGATACAGAAGGGACTACTGAAGACAGTTTACTCGTGCGAACTAGGTAAATAAGCCATAGTTTGAGATTTATTGAGGATTTTGCGACGTAATTTTGTGTCTGAAAAACCCCCAAAATAGACCATGCATGGTCAAATTTTCATGATTTTGGTCAAATTTTTTGTGACAATATTATGGTTTCAATTGATACAGAAGGGACTGCTGAAGACAGTTTACTCGTGCGAACTAGGTAAATAAGCCATAGTTTGAGATTTAGTGAGGATTTTGCGACTTAATTTTGTGTCCGAAAAACCCAAAAAATCGACCATGCCGGCATGGTCAAAATTTCATGATTTTGGTCAAATCTTTTTTGGCAATTTTATGGTTTCAATTGATACAGTAGAGACTCCTGAAGACAGTTTACTTGTGTGAACTAGGTAAATAAGCCATAGTTTGAGATTTATTGAGGATTTTGCAACTTAATCTTGTGTCCGAAAAACCTCAAAAATCGACCATGCCGGCATGGTCAAAATAATGATTTTGGTCAATTTTTTTGTGGCAGTTTTATGGTTTCAAATGATACAGAAGGGACTGCTGAAGACAGTTTACTCGTGCGAACTAGGTAAATAAGCCATAGTTTGAGATTTATTGGGGATTTTGCGACTTAATTTTGTGTCCGAAAAACCCCAAAAATCTACCTTGCCGGCATGGTCAAAATTTCAAGATTTTGGTAAAATTTATTTTGCCGATTTTATGTTTTCAAATGATACAGAACGGACTCCTGAAGACAGTTTACTTGTGCGAACTACGTAAATAAGCCATAGTTTGAGATTTATTGAGGATTTTGCGACGTAATTTTGTGTCTGAAAAACCCCCAAAATAGACCATGCATGGTCAAATTTTCCTGATTTTGGTCAAATTTTTTGTGACAATATATGGTTTCAATTGATACAGAAGGGATTTCTGAAGACGGTTTACTTGTGCGAACTAGGTAAATAAGCCATAGTTTCAGATTTATTGAGGATTTTGCGACGTAATTTTGTGTCCGAAAAACCCCAAAAATCGACCATGCCGGCATGGTAAAAATTTCAAGATTTTGGTCAATTTTTTTTTGCCGATTTTATAGTTTCAAATGATACAGAACGGACTCCTCAAGACAGTTTACTTGTGCGAACTAGGTAAATAAGCCATAGTTGAAGATTTATTGAGGATTTTGTGACGTAATTTTGTGTCCGAAAAACCCCCAAAATCGACCATGCCTGTAGGTCAAAATTTCATGATTTTGGTCAAATTTTTGAGGCAATTTTATGGTTTCAATTGATACAGAAGGGACTACTGAAGACAGTTTACTCGTGCGAACTAGGTAAATAAGCCATAGTTTGAGATTTATTGAGGATTTTGCGACGTAATTTTGTGTCTGAAAAACCCCCAAAATAGACCATGCATGGTCAAATTTTCATGATTTTGGTCAAATTTTTTGTGACAATATTATGGTTTCAATTGATACAGAAGGGACTCCTGAAGACAGTTTACTTGTGCGAACTAGGTAAATAAGCCATAGTTTGAGATTTAGTGAGGATTTTGCGACTTAATTTTGTGTCCGAAAAACCCCAAAAATCAACCATGCCGGCATGGTAAAAATTTCAAGATTTTGGTCAATTTTTTTTTGCCGATTATATGGTTTCAAATGATACAGAACGGACTCCTCAAGACAGTTTACTTGTGCGAACTAGGTAAATAAGCCATAGTTGAAGATTTATTGAGGATTTTGTGACGTAATTTTGTGTCCGAAAAACCCCAAAAATCGACCTTGCCGGCATGGTCAAAATTTCGAGATTTTGGTCAAATTTATTTTGCCGATTTTATGTTTTCAAATGATACAGAACGGACTCCTGAAGACAGTTTACTTGTGCGAACTACGTAAATAAGCCATAGTTTGAGATTTATTGAGGATTTTGCGACGTAATTTTGTGTCTGAAAAACCCCCAAAATAGACCATGCATGGTCAAATTTTCCTGATTTTGGTCAAATTTTTTGTGACAATATATGGTTTCAATTGATACAGAAGGGATTTCTGAAGACGGTTTACTTGTGCGAACTAGGTAAATAAGCCATAGTTTCAGATTTATTGAGGATTTTGCGACGTAATTTTGTGTCCGAAAAACCCCAAAAATCGACCATGCCGGCATGGTCAAAATTTCATGATTTTGGTCAAATTAATTGTGGCAATTTTATGGTTTCAATTGATACAGTAGAGACTCCTGAAGACAGTTTACTTGTGCGAACTAGGTAAATAAGCCATATTTTCAGATTTATTGAGGATTTTGCGACGTAATTTTATGTCCGAAAAACCCCCAAAATCGACCATGCCGGCATGGTCAAAATTTCAAGATTTTTGTCAATTTTTTGGGGGTGATTTTATGGTTTTAAATGATACAGAACGGACTCATGCAGACAGTTTACTTGTGCGAACTAGGTAAATAAGCCATAGTTTGAGATTTATTGAGGATTTTGCGACTTAATTTTGTGTCCGAAAAACCAAAAAAAATAGTCCATGCCGGCATGGTCAAAATTTCAAGATTTTTGTCAATTTTTTGGGGGTGATTTTATGGTTTTAAATGATACAGAACGGACTCCCGAAGACAGTTTACTCGTGTGAACTAGGTAAATAAGCCATAGTTTGAGATTTATTGAGGATTTTGCGACTTAATTTTGTGTCTGAAAAACCCCAAAAATCGACCATGCCGGCATGGTAAAAATTTGTAGATTTTGGTAAATTTTTTTTTGCCGATTTTATGGTTTCAAATGATACAGAACGGACTCCTCAAGACAGTTTACTTGTGCGAACTAGGTAAATAAGCCATAGTTTGAGATTTAGTGAGGATTTTGCGACGTAATTTTATGTCCGAAAAACCCCCAAAATCGACCATGCCGGCATGGTCAAAATTTCAAGATTTTGGTCATTTTTTTTTTGCCGTTTTATGTTTTCAAATGATACAGAACGGACTCCTCAAGACAGTTTACTTATGCGAACTAGGTAAATAAGCCATAGTTGAAGATTTATTGAGGATTTTGCGACGTAATTTTGTGTCTGAAAACCCCCAAAAATCGATCATGCCGGTAGGTCAAAATTTCATGATTTTGGTCAAATTTTTTGTGGCAATATTATGGTTTCAATTGATACAGAAGGTACTCCTGAAGACAGTTTACTTGTGCGAACTAGGTAAATAAGCCATAGTTTCAGATTTATTGAGGATTTCGCCACGTAATTTTGTGTCCGAAAAACCCCAAAAATCGACCATGCCGGCATGGTAAAAATTTCAAGATTTTGGTCAATTTTTTTTTGCCGATTTTATGTTTTCAAATGATACAGAACGGACTCCTCAAGACAGTTTACTTGTGCGAACTAGGTAAATAAGCCATAGTTTGAGATTTAGTGAGGATTTTGCGACTTAATTTTGTGTCCGAAAAACCCCCAAAATTGACCATGCCGGCATGGTCAAAATTTCATGATTTTGGTCAAATCTTTTTTGGCAATTTTATGGTTTCAATTGATACAGTAGAGACTCCTGAAGACAGTTTACTTGTGCTAACTAGGTAAATAAGCCATAGTTTCAGATTTATTGAGGATTTTGCGACGTAATTTTATGTACGAAAAACCCAAAAAATCGACCATGCCGGCATGGTCAAAATTTCAAGATTTTGGTCAATTTTTTTTTGCCGATTTTATGTTTTCAAATTATACAGAACGGACTCCTCAAGACAGTTTACTTGTGCGAACTAGGTAAATAAGCCATAGTTGAAGATTTATTGAGGATTTTGCGACGTAATTTTGTGTCTGCAAACCCCCCAAAATCGACCATGCCGGTAGGTCAAAATTTCATGATTTTGGTCAAATTTTTGGTGGCAATTTTATGGTTTCAATTGATACAGAAGGGACTACTGAAGACAGCTTACTCGTGCGAACTAGGTAAATAAGCCATAGTTTGAGATTCATTGAGGATTTTGCGACGTAATTTTGTGTCTGAAAAACCCCAAAAATCGACCATGCCGGCATGGTCAAAATTCCAAGATTTTGGTCAAATTTTGTTTGCCGATTTTATGTTTTCAAATGATACAGAACAACTCCTCAAGACAGTTTACTTGTGCGAACTAGGTAAATAAGCCATAGTTGAAGATTTATTGAGGATTTTGCGACGTAATTTTGTGTCTGAAAACACCCAAAAATCGACCATGCCTGCATGGTAAAAATTTGAAGATTTTGGTCAATTTTTTTTTGCCGATTTTATGGTTTCAAATGATACAGAACAACTCCTCAAGACAGTTTACTTGTGCGAACTAGGTAAATAAGCCATAGTTGAAGATTTATTGAGGATTTTGTGACGTAATTTTGTGTCCAAAAAACCCCCAAAATCGACCATGCCGGCATGGTCAAAATTTCAAGATTTTGGTCAAATTTTTTTTGCCGAATTTTATGTTTTCAAATGATACAGAACGGACTCCTCAAGACAGTTTACTTGTGCGAACTAGGTAAATAAGCCATAGTTTGAGATTTAGTGAGGATTTTGCGACTTAATTTTGTGTCCGAAAAACCCCCAAAATCGACCATGCCGGCATGGTCAAAATTTCATGATTTTGGTCAAATCTTCTTTGGCAATTTTATGGTTTCAATTGATACAGTAGAGACTCCTGAAGACAGTTTACTTGTGCGAACTAGGTAAATAAGCCATAGTTTCAGATTTATTGAGGATTTTGCGACGTAATTTTATGTCCGAAAAACCCAAAAAATCGACCATGCCGGCATGGTCAAAATTTCAAGATTTTGGTCAATTTTTTTTTGCCGATTTTATGTTTTCAAATGATACAGAACGGACTCCTCAAGACAGTTTACTTATGCGAACTAGGTAAATAAGCCATAGTTGAAGATTTATTGAGGATTTTGCGACGTTATTTTGTGTCCGAAAAACCCCAAAAATCGACCATGCCGGCATGGTAAAAATTTGAAGATTTTGGTCAATTTTTTTTGCCGATTTTATTGTTTCAAATGATACAGAACGGACTCCTCAAGACAGTTTACTTGTGCGAACTAGGTAAATAAGCCATAGTTGAAGATTTATTGAGGATTTTGTGACGTAATTTTGTGTCCAAAAAACCCCCAAAATCGACCATGCCGGCATGGTCAAAATTTCAAGATTTTGGTCAAATTTTTTTTGCTGAATTTTATGTTTTCAAATGATACAGAACGGACTCCTCAAGACAGTTTACTTGTGCGAACTAGGTAAATAAGCCATAGTTTGAGATTAAGTGAGGATTTTGCGACTTAATTTTGTGTCCGAAAAACCCCCAAAATCGACCATGCCGGCATGGTCAAAATTTCATGATTTTGGTCAAATCTTTTTTGGCAATTTTATGGTTTCAATTGATACAGAACGGACTCCTCAAGACAGTTTACTTGTGCGAACTAGGTAAATAAGCCATAGTTTCAGATTTATTGAGGATTTTGCGACGTAATTTTATGTCCGAAAAACCCAAAAAATCGACCATGCCGGCATGGTCAAAATTTCAAGATTTTGGTCAATTTTTTTTGGCCGATTTTATGTTTTCAAATGATACAGAACGGACTCCTCAAGACAGTTTACTTGTGCGAACTAGGTAAATAAGCCATAGTTGAAGATTTATTGAGGATTTTCCGACGTAATTTTGTGTCTGCAAACCCCAAAAAATCGACCATGCCGGTAGGTCAAAATTTCATGATTTTGGTCAAATTTTTTGTGGCAATTTTATGGTTTCAATTGATACAGAAGGGACTACTGAAGACAGCTTACTCGTGCGAACTAGGTAAATAAGCCATAGTTTGAGATTCATTGAGGATTTTGCGACATAATTTTGTGTCTGAAAAACCCAAAAAATCGACCATGCCGGCATGGTCAAATTTTCAAGATTTTGGTCAATTTTTTTTTGCCGATTTTATGGTTTCAAATGATACAGAACGGACTCCTCAAGACAGTTAACTTGTGCGAACTAGGTAAATAAGCCATAGTTTGAGATTTAGTGAGGATTTTGCGACTTAATTTTGTGTCCGAAAAACCAAAAAAATCGACCATGCCGGCATGGTCAAAATTTCATGATTTTGGTCAAATTATTTGTGGCAATTTTATGGTTTCAATTGATACAGAAGGGACTACTGAAGACAGCTTACTCGTGCGAACTAGGTAAATAAGCCATAGTTTGAGATTTATTGAGGATTTTGCGACGTAATTTTGTGTCTGAAAAACCCCAAAAATCGACCATGCCGGCATGGTCAAAATTTTATGATTTTGGTCAAATTAAGTGTGGCAATTTTATGGTTTCAATTGATACAGTAGAGACTCCTGAAGACAGTTTACTTGTGCGAACTAGGTAAATAAGCGATATTTTCAGATTTATTGAGGATTTTGCCACGTAATTTTGTGTCCGAAAAACCCCAAAAATCGACCATGCCGGCATGGTAAAAATTTGTAGATTTTGGTAAAATTTTTTTTGCCGATTTTATGGTTTCAAATGATACAGAACGGACTCCTCAAGACAGTTTACTTGTGCGAACTAGGTAAATAAGCCATAGTTTGAGATTTAGTGAGGATTTTGCGACGTAATTTTATGTCCGAAAAACCCCCAAAATCGACCATGCCGGCATGGTCAAAATTTCAAGATTTTGGTCATTTTTTTTTTGCCGTTTTATGTTTTCAAATGATACAGAACGGACTCCTCAAGACAGTTTACTTATGCGAACTAGGTAAATAAGCCATAGTTGAAGATTTATTGAGGATTTTGCGACGTAATTTTGTGTCTGAAAACCCCCAAAAATCGATCATGCCGGTAGGTCAAAATTTCATGATTTTGGTCAAATTTTTTGTGGCAATATTATAGTTTCAATTGATACAGAAGGTACTCCTGAAGACAGTTTACTTGTGCGAACTAGGTAAATAAGCCATAGTTTCAGATTTATTGAGGATTTCGCCACGTAATTTTGTGTCCGAAAAACCCCAAAAATCGACCATGCCGGCATGGTAAAAATTTCAAGATTTTGGTCAATTTTTTTTTGCCGATTTTATGTTTTCAAATGATACAGAACGGACTCCTCAAGACAGTTTACTTGTGCGAACTAGGTAAATAAGCCATAGTTTGAGATTTAGTGAGGATTTTGCGACTTAATTTTGTGTCCGAAAAACCCCCAAAATTGACCATGCCAGCATGGTCAAAATTTCAAGATTTTGGTCAATTTTTTTTTGCCGATTTTATGTTTTCAAATTATACAGAACGGACTCCTCAAGACAGTTTACTTGTGCGAACTAGGTAAATAAGCCATAGTTGAAGATTTATTGAGGATTTTGCGACGTAATTTTGTGTCTGCAAACCCCCCAAAATCGACCATGCCGGTAGGTCAAAATTTCATGATTTTGGTCAAATTTTTGGTGGCAATTTTATGGTTTCAATTGATACAGAAGGGACTACTGAAGACAGCTTACTCGTGCGAACTAGGTAAATAAGCCATAGTTTGAGATTCATTGAGGATTTTGCGACGTAATTTTGTGTCTGAAAAACCCCAAAAATCGACCATGCCGGCATGGTCAAAATTCCAAGATTTTGGTCAAATTTTGTTTGCCGATTTTATGTTTTCAAATGATACAGAACAACTCCTCAAGACAGTTTACTTGTGCGAACTAGGTAAATAAGCCATAGTTGAAGATTTATTGAGGATTTTGCGACGTAATTTTGTGTCTGAAAACACCCAAAAATCGACCATGCCTGCATGGTAAAAATTTGAAGATTTTGGTCAATTTTTTTTTGCCGATTTTATGGTTTCAAATGATACAGAACAACTCCTCAAGACAGTTTACTTGTGCGAACTAGGTAAATAAGCCATAGTTGAAGATTTATTGAGGATTTTGTGACGTAATTTTGTGTCCAAAAAACCCCCAAAATCGACCATGCCGGCATGGTCAAAATTTCAAGATTTTGGTCAAATTTTTTTTGCCGAATTTTATGTTTTCAAATGATACAGAACGGACTCCTCAAGACAGTTTACTTGTGCGAACTAGGTAAATAAGCCATAGTTTGAGATTTAGTGAGGATTTTGCGACTTAATTTTGTGTCCGAAAAACCCCCAAAATCGACCATGCCGGCATGGTCAAAATTTCATGATTTTGGTCAAATCTTCTTTGGCAATTTTATGGTTTCAATTGATACAGTAGAGACTCCTGAAGACAGTTTACTTGTGCGAACTAGGTAAATAAGCCATAGTTTCAGATTTATTGAGGATTTTGCGACGTAATTTTATGTCCGAAAAACCCAAAAAATCGACCATGCCGGCATGGTCAAAATTTCAAGATTTTGGTCAATTTTTTTTTGCCGATTTTATGTTTTCAAATGATACAGAACGGACTCCTCAAGACAGTTTACTTATGCGAACTAGGTAAATAAGCCATAGTTGAAGATTTATTGAGGATTTTGCGACGTTATTTTGTGTCCGAAAAACCCCAAAAATCGACCATGCCGGCATGGTAAAAATTTGAAGATTTTGGTCAATTTTTTTTGCCGATTTTATTGTTTCAAATGATACAGAACGGACTCCTCAAGACAGTTTACTTGTGCGAACTAGGTAAATAAGCCATAGTTGAAGATTTATTGAGGATTTTGTGACGTAATTTTGTGTCCAAAAAACCCCCAAAATCGACCATGCCGGCATGGTCAAAATTTCAAGATTTTGGTCAAATTTTTTTTGCTGAATTTTATGTTTTCAAATGATACAGAACGGACTCCTCAAGACAGTTTACTTGTGCGAACTAGGTAAATAAGCCATAGTTTGAGATTAAGTGAGGATTTTGCGACTTAATTTTGTGTCCGAAAAACCCCCAAAATCGACCATGCCGGCATGGTCAAAATTTCATGATTTTGGTCAAATCTTTTTTGGCAATTTTATGGTTTCAATTGATACAGTAGAGACTCCTGAAGACAGTTTACTTGTGCGAACTAGGTAAATAAGCCATAGTTTCAGATTTATTGAGGATTTTGCGACGTAATTTTATGTCCGAAAAACCCAAAAAATCGACCATGCCGGCATGGTCAAAATTTCAAGATTTTGGTCAATTTTTTTTGGCCGATTTTATGTTTTCAAATGATACAGAACGGACTCCTCAAGACAGTTTACTTGTGCGAACTAGGTAAATAAGCCATAGTTGAAGATTTATTGAGGATTTTCCGATGTAATTTTGTGTCTGCAAACCCCAAAAAATCGACCATGCCGGCATGGTCAAATTTTCAAGATTTTGGTCAATTTTTTTTTGCCGATTTTATGGTTTCAAATGATACAGAATGGACTCCTCAAGACACTTTACTTGTGAGAACTAGGTAAATAAGCCATAGTTTGAGATTTATTGAGGATTTTGCGACTTAATTTTGTGTCCGAAAAACCCCAAAAATCGACCATGCCGGTAGGTCAAAATTTCATGATTTTGGTCAAATTTTTTGTGGCAATTTTATGGTTTCAATTGATACAGAAGGGACTACTGAAGACAGCTTACTCGTGCGAACTAGGTAAATAAGCCATAGTTTGAGATTCATTGAGGATTTTGCGACGTAATTTTGTGTCTGAAAAACCCAAAAAATCGACCATGCCGGCATGGTCAAATTTTCAAGATTTTGGTCAATTTTTTTTTGCCGATTTTATGGTTTCAAATGATACAGAACGGACTCCTCAAGACAGTTAACTTGTGCGAACTAGGTAAATAAGCCATAGTTTGAGATTTAGTGAGGATTTTGCGACTTAATTTTGTGTCCGAAAAACCAAAAAAATCGACCATGCCGGCATGGTCAAAATTTCATGATTTTGGTCAAATTATTTGTGGCAATTTTATGGTTTCAATTGATACAGAAGGGACTACTGAAGACAGCTTACTCGTGCGAACTAGGTAAATAAGCCATAGTTTCAGATTTATTGAGGATTTTGCGACGTAATTTTGTGTCTGAAAAACCCAAAAAATCGACCATGCCGGCATGGTCAAATTTTCAAGATTTTGGTCAATTTTTTTTTGCCGATTTTATGGTTTCAAATGATACAGAACGGACTCCTCAAGACAGTTAACTTGTGCGAACTAGGTAAATAAGCCATAGTTTGAGATTTAGTGAGGATTTTGCGACTTAATTTTGTGTCCGAAAAACCAAAAAAATCGACCATGCCGGCATGGTCAAAATTTCATGATTTTGGTCAAATTATTTGTGGCAATTTTATGGTTTCAATTGATACAGAAGGGACTACTGAAGACAGCTTACTCGTGCGAACTAGGTAAATAAGCCATAGTTTCAGATTTATTGAGGATTTTGCGACGTAATTTTGTGTCTGAAAAACCCCAAAAATCGACCATGCTGGCATGGTCAAATTTTCAAGATTTTGGTCAAATTTTTTTTGCCGATTTTATGTTTTCAAATGATACAGTAGAGACTCCTGAAGACAGTTTACTTGTGCGAACTAGGTAAATAAGCCATAGTTTGAGATTTATTGAGGATTTTGCGACTTAATTTTGTGTCTGAAAAACCCCAAAAATCGACCATGCCGGCACGGTCGAAATTTCAAGATTTTTGTCAAATTTTTTTTGCCGATTTTCCGGTTTCAAATGATACAGTAGAGACTCCTGAAGACAGTTTACTTGTGCGAACTACGTAAATAAGCCATAGTTTGAGATTTATTGAGGATTTTGTGACAAAATTTTGTGTCTGAAAAACCCCCAAAATCGACCATGCCGGCATGGTCAAAATTTCATGATTTTGGTCAAATTTATTGTGGTAATTTTATGGTTTCAAATGATACAGAAGAGACTCATGCAGACAGTTTACTTGTGAGAACTAGGTAAATAAGCCAATTTTGAGATTTATTGAGGATTTTGCGACGTAATTTTGTGTCCGAAAAACCCCAAAAATCGACCATGCCGGCATGGTCAAAATTTTATGATTTTGGTCAATTTTTTTTTGCCGATTTTTTTTTCTTTAAATGATACAGAAGGGACTCCTCAAGACAGTTTACTTGTGCGAACTAGGTAAATAAGCCATAGTTTGAGATTTATTGAGGATTTTGCGACGTAATTTTGTGTCCGAAAAACCCCAAAAATCTCATGATTTTGGTCAAATTTTTTGTGGCAATTTTATGGTTTCCGTTGATACAGAATGGACTGCTGAAGACAGTTTACTTGTGCGAACTAGGTAAATAAGCCATAGTTTGAGATTTATTGAGGATTTTGCGACGTAATTTTGTGTCCGAAAAACCCCCAAAATCGACCATGCCGGCATGGTCAAAATTTCATGATTTTGGTCAAATTTTTTGTGGCAATTTTATGGTTTCAAAGGACACAGTAGAGACTCCTGAAGACAGTTTACTTGTGCAAACTACGTAAATAAGCCATAATTTGAGATTTGATGTGGATCTTGCGACAAAATTTTGTGTCTGAAAAACCCCAAAAATCGACCATGCCGGCATGGTCAAAATTTCAAGATTTTTGTCAAATTTGTTTTGCCGATTTTATGTTTTCAAATGATACAGAACGGACTCCTCAAGACAATTTACTTGTGAGAACTACGTAAATAAGCCATAGTTTGAGATTTATTGAGGATTTTGCGACTTAATTTTGTGTCCGAAAAACCCCAAAAATCGACCATGCCGGCATGGTCAAAATTTCATGACTTTGGTCAATTTTTCTTTACCGATTTTATGGTTTCAAATGATACAGAAGGGACTCCTGAAGACAGTTTACTTGTGCGAACTAGGTAAATAAGCCATAGTTTGAGATTAATTGAGGATTTTGCGACTTAATTTTGTGTCCAAAAAACTCAAAAAATCGACCATGCCGGCATGGTCAAAATTTCAAGATTTTCGTCAAATTTTTTTTGCCGATTTTATGTTTTCAAATGATACAGAACGGACTCCTCAAGACAGTTTACTTGTGAGAACTAGGTAAATAAGCCATAGTTTGAGATTTATTGAGGATTTTGCGACTTAATTTTGTGTCCGAAAAACCCCAAAAATCGACCATGCCGGCATGGTCAAAATTTCATGATTTTGGTCAATTTATTTTTAACGATTTTATGGTTTCAAATGATACAGAAGGGACTCCTGAAGACAGTTTACTTATGCGAACTAGGTAAATAAGCCATAGTTTGAGATTAATTGAGGATTTTGCGACTTAATTTTGTGTTCAAAAAACTCAATAAAATCGACCATGCCGGCATGGTCAAAATTTCAAGATTTTGGTCAAATTTTTTTTGCCGATTTTATGTTTTCAAATGATACAGAACGGACTCCTCAAGACAGTTTACTTGTGAGAACTAGGTAAATAAGCCATAGTTTGAGATTTATTGAGGATTTTGCGACTTAATTTTGTGTCCGAAAAACCCCCAAAATCGACCATGCCGGCATGGTCAAAAATTCATGATTTTGGTCAAATTTTGTGTGGCAATTTTATGGTTTCAATTGATACAGAAGGGACTCCTGAAGACAGTTTACTTGTGCGAACTAGGTAAATAAGCCATAGTTTGAGATTTATTGAGGATTTTGCGACTTAATTTTGTGTTCAAAAAACTCAATAAAATCGACCATGCCGGCATGGTCAAAATTTCAAGATTTTGGTCAAATTTTTTTTGCCGATTTTATGTTTTCAAATGATACAGAACGGACTCCTCAAGACAGTTTACTTGTGAGAACTAGGTAAATAAGCCATAGTTTGAGATTTATTGAGGATTTTGCGACTTAATTTTGTGTCCGAAAAACCCCCAAAATCGACCATGCCGGCATGGTCAAAAATTCATGATTTTGGTCAAATTTTGTGTGGCAATTTTATGGTTTCAATTGATACAGAAGGGACTCCTGAAGACAGTTTACTTGTGCGAACTAGGTAAATAAGCCATAGTTTGAGATTTATTGAGGATTTTGCGACTTAATTTTGTGTCCGAAAAACTGAAAAAATCGACCATGCCGGCATAGTCAAAATTTCAAGATTTTGGTCAAATTTTTTTTGCCGATTTTATGTTTTCAAATGATACAGAATGGACTCCTCAAGACACTTTACTTGTGAGAACTAGGTAAATAAGCCATAGTTTGAGATTTATTGAGGATTTTGCGACTTAATTTTGTGTCCGAAAAACCCCAAAAATCGACCATGCCGGCATGGTCAAAATTTTATGATTTTTGTCAATTTTTTTTTTACGATTTTATGGTTTCAAATGATACAGAAGGGACTCCTGAAGACAGTTTACTTGTGCGAACTAGGTAAATAAGCCATAGTTTGAGATTTATTGAGGATTTTGCGACTTAATTTTGTGTCCGAAAAACCCCCAAAATCGACCATGCCGGCATGGTCAAAAATTCATGATTTTGGTCAATTTTTTTTTTACGATTTTATGGTTTCAAATGATACAGAAGGGACTCCTGAAGACAGTTTACTTGTGCGAACTAGGTAAATAAGCCATAGTTTGAGATTAATTGAGGATTTTGCGACTTAATTTTGTGTCCGAAAAACTGAAAAAATCGACCATGCCGGCATGGTCAAAATTTCAAGATTTTTGTCAAATTTTTTTTGCTGATTTTATGTTTTCAAGTGATACAGAACGGACTCCTGAAGACAGTTTACTTGTGAGAACTAGGTAAATAAGCCATAGTTTGAGATTTATTGAGGATTTTGCGACTTAATTTTGTGTCCGAAAAACCCAAAAATCTACCATGCCGGCATGGTCAAAATTTAATGATTTTGGTCAATTTTTTTTTAACGATTTTATGGTTTCAAATGATACAGAACAGACTCCTGAAGACAGTTTACTTATGCAAACTAGGTAAATAAGCCATAGTTTGAGATTTATTGAGGATTTTGCGATGTAATTTTGTGTCTGAAAAACCCCAAAAATCGACCATGCCGGCATGGTCAAAATTTCATGATTTTGGTCAATTTTTTTTAACGATTTTATGGTTTCAAATGATACAGTACTGACTCCTGAAAACAGTTTACTTGTGCGAACTAGGTAAATAAGCCATAGTTTGAGATTTATTGAGGATTTTGCGACGTAATTTTGTGTCCGAAAAATCCCAAAAATCGACCATGCCGGCATGGTCAAAATTTCATGATTTTGGTCAAATTTGTTGTGGCAATTTTATGGTTTCAAAGGACACAGTAGAGACTCCTGAAGACAGTTTTTTTGTGCAAACTACGTAAATAAGCCATAATTTGAGATTTGATGTGGATCTTGCGACAAAATTTTGTGTCTGAAAAACCCCAAAAATCGACCATGCCGGCATGGTCAAAATTTCAAGATTTTTGTCAAATTTGTTTTGCCGATTTTATGTTTTCAAATGATACAGAACGGACTCCTCAAGACAGTTTACTTGTGCGAACTAGGTAAATAAGCCATAGTTTGAGATTAATTGAGGATTTTGCGACTTAATTTTGTGTCCGAAAAACTGAAAAAATCGACCATGCCGGCATAGTCAAAATTTCAAGATTTTGGTCAAATTTTTTTTGCCGATTTTATGTTTTCAAATGATACAGAATGGACTCCTCAAGACACTTTACTTGTGAGAACTAGGTAAATAAGCCATAGTTTGAGATTTATTGAGGATTTTGCGACTTAATTTTGTGTCCGAAAAACCCCCAAAATCGACCATGCCGGCATGGTCAAAATTTCAAGATTTTTGTCAAATTTGTTTTGCCGATTTTATGTTTTCAAATGATACAGAACGGACTCCTCAAGACAGTTTACTTGTGAGAACTAGGTAAATAAGCCATAGTTTGAGATTTATTGAGGATTTTGCGACTTAATTTTGTGTCCGAAAAACCCCAAAAATCGACCATGCCGGCATGGTCAAAATTTCATGATTTTGGTCAATTTTTTTTTAACGATTTTATGGTTTCAAATGATACAGAACAGACTCCTGAAGACAGTTTACTTGTGCAAACTACGTAAATAAGCCATAATTTGAGATTTGATGTGGATCTTGCGACAAAATTTTGTGTCTGAAAAACCCCCAAAATCGACCATGCCGGCATGGTCAAAATTTCATGATTTTGGTCAAATTTTTTGTGGCAATTTTATGGTTTCAATTGATACAGAAGGGACTCCTGAAGACAGTTTACTTGTGCGAACTAGGTAAATAAGCCATAGTTTGAGATTTATTGAGGATTTTGCGACTTAATTTTGTGTCCGAAAAACCCCAAAAATCGACCATGCCGGCATGGTCAAAATTTCATGATTTTGGTCAATTTTTTTTTAACGATTTTATGGTTTCAAATGATACAGAAGGGACTCCTGAAGACAGTTTACTTGTGCGAACTAGGTAAATAAGCCATAGTTTGAGATTAATTGAGGATTTTGCGACTTAATTTTGTGTCCAAAAAACTCAAAAAATCGACCATGCCGGTCAAAATTTCAAGATTTTGGTCAAATTTTTTTTGCCAATTTTATGTTTTCAAATGATACAGAACGGACTCCTCAAGACAGTTTACTTGTGAGAACTAGGTAAATAAGCCATAGTTTGAGATTTATTGAGAATTTTGCGACGTAATTTTGTGTCCGAAAAACCCCCAAAATCGACCATGCCGGCATTGTCAAAAATTCATGATTTTGGTCAAATTTTTTGTGGCAATTTTATGGTTTCAATTGATACAGAAGGGACTCCTGAAGACAGTTTACATGTGCGAACTAGGTAAATAAGCCATAGTTTGAGATTTATTGAGGATTTTGCGACTTAATTTTGTGTCCGAAAAACCCCAAAAATCGACCATGCCGGCATGGTCAAAATTTCAAGATTTTGGTCAATTTTTTTTTTACGATTTTATGGTTTTAAATGATACAGTACAGACTCCTGAAGACAGTTTACTTGTGCGAACTAGGTAAATAAGCCATAGTTTGAGATTTGTTGTGGATCTTGCGACAAAATTTTGTGTCTGAAAAACCCCAAAAATCGACCATGCCGGCATGGTCAAAATTTCAAGATTTTGGTCAAATTTTTTTTGCCGATTTTATGTTTTCAAATGATACAGAACGGACTCGTCAAGACAGTTTACTTGTGAGAACTAGGTAAATACGCCAAAGTTTGAGATTTATTGAGGATTTTGCGACTTAATTTTGTGTCCGAAAAACCCCAAAAATCGACCATGCCGGCATGGTCAAAAATTCATGATTTTGGTCAATTTTTTTTTTACGATTTTATGGTTTCAAATGATACAGAAGGGACTCCTGAAGACAGTTTACTTGTGCGAACTAGGTAAATAAGCCATAGTTTGAGATTAATTGAGGATTTTACGACTTAATTTTGTGTCCAAAAAACTCAAAAAATCGACCATGCCGGTCAAAATTTCAAGATTTTGGTCAAATTTTTTTTGCCGATTTTATGTTTTCAAATGATACAGAACGGACTCCTCAAGACAGTTTACTTGTGAGAACTAGGTAAATAAGCCATAGTTTGAGATTTATTGAGGATTTTGCGACTTAATTTTGTGTCCGAAAAACCCCAAAAATCGACCATGCCGGCATGGTCAAAAATTCATGATTTTGGTCAAATTTTTTGTGGCAATTTTATGGTTTCAATTGATACAGAAGGGACTCCTGAAGACAGTTTACTTGTGCGAACTAGGTAAATAAGCCATAGTTTGAGATTTATTGAGGATTTTGCGACGTAATTTTGTGTCCGAAAAACCCAAAAAATCTACCATGCCGGCATGGTCAAAATTTTATGATTTTGGTCAATTTTTTTTTTACGATTTTATGGTTTCAAATGATAAAGTACAGACTCCTGAAGACAGTTTACTTGTGCGAACTAGGTAAATAAGCCATAGTTTGAGCTTAATTGAGGATTTTTGCGACTTAATTTTGTGTCCGAAAAACTGAAAAAATCGACCATGCCGGCATAGTCAAAATTTCAAGATTTTGGTCAAATTTGTTTTGCCGATTTTATGTTTTCAAATGATACAGAACGGACTCCTCAAGACAGTTTACTCGGAGAACTAGGTAAATAAGCCATTTTTTGTGGCAATTTTATGGTTTCAATTGATACAGAAGGGACTCCTGAAGACAGTTTACTTGTGCGAACTAGGTAAATAAGCCATAGTTTGAGATTTATTGAGGATTTTGCGACTTAATTTTGTGTCCGAAAAACCCAAAAAATCTACCATGCCGGCATGGTCAAAATTTTATGATTTTTGTCAATTTTTTTTTTACGATTTTATGGTTTCAAATGATACAGTACAGACTCCTGAAGACAGTTTACTTGTGCGAACTAGGTAAATAAGCCATAGTTTGAGCTTAATTGAGGATTTTGCGACTTAATTTTGTGTCCGAAAAACTGAAAAAATCGACCATGCCGGCATAGTCAAAATTTCAAGATTTTGGTCAAATTTTTTTTGCCGATTTTATGTTTTCAAATGATACAGAACGGACTCCTCAAGACAGTTTACTTGTGAGAACTAGGTAAATAAGCCATAGTTTGAGATTTATTGAGGATTTTGCGACTTAATTTTGTGTCCGAAAATTCCCAAAAATCGACCATGCCGGCATGGTCAAAATTTCATGATTTTGGTCAATTTTTTTTTTACGATTTTATGGTTTCAAATGATACAGAAGGGACTCCTGAAGACAGTTTACTTGTGCGAACTAGGTAAATAAGCCATAGTTTGAGATTAATTGAGGATTTTACGACTTAATTTTGTGTCCAAAAAACTCAAAAAATCGACCATGCCGGTCAAAATTTCAAGATTTTGGTCAAATTTTTTTTTGCCGATTTTATGTTTTCAAATGATACAGAATGGACTCCTCAAGACAGTTTACTTGTGAGAACTAGGTAAATAAGCCATAGTTTGAGATTTATTGAGAATTTTGCGACGTAATTTTGTGTCCGAAAAACCCCAAAAATCGACCATGCCGGCATGGTCAAAAATTCATGATTTTGGTCAAATTTTTTGTGGCAATTTTATGGTTTCAATTGATACAGAAGGGACTCCTGAAGACAGTTTACTTGTGCGAACTAGGTAAATAAGCCATAGTTTGAGATTAATTGAGGATTTTGCGACTTAATTTTGTGTCCAAAAAACTCAAAAAATCGACCATGCCGGCATGGTCAAAATTTCAAGATTTTGGTCAATTTTTTTTTTACGATTTTATGGTTTTAAATGATACAGTACAGACTCCTGAAGAGAGTGTACTTGTGCGAACTAGGTAAATAAGCCATAGTTTGAGATTTGTTGTGGATCTTGCGACAAAATTTTGTGTCTGAAAAACCCCAAAAATCGACCATGCCGGCATGGTCAAAATTTCAAGATTTTGGTCAAATTTTTTTTGCCGATTTTATGTTTTCAAATGATACAGAACGGACTCGTCAAGACAGTTTACTTGTGAGAACTAGGTAAATACGCCAAAGTTTGAGATCTATTGAGGATTTTGCGACTTAATTTTGTGTCCGAAAAACCCCAAAAATCGACCATGCCGGCATGGTCAAAATTTCAAGATTTTTGTCAAATTTTTTTTGCCGATTTTATGTTTTCAAATGATACAGAACCGAATCCTCAAGACAGTTTACTTGTGAGAACTAGGTAAATAAGCCATAGTTTGAGATTTATTGAGGATTTTGCGACTTAATTTTGTGTCCGAAAAACCCAAAAAATCTACCATGCCGGCATGGTCAAAATTTTATGATTTTGGTCAATTTTTTTTTTACGATTTTATGGTTTCAAATGATATAGTACAGACTCCTGAAGACAGTTTACTTGTGCGAACTAGGTAAATAAGCCATAGTTTGAGCTTAATTGAGGATTTTGCGACTTAATTTTGTGTCCGAAAAACTGAAAAAATCGACCATGCCGGCATAGTCAAAATTTCAAGATTTTGGTCAAATTTGTTTTGCCGATTTTATGTTTTCAAATGATACAGAACGGACTCCTCAAGACAGTTTACTCGGAGAACTAGGTAAATAAGCCATTTTTTTTGGCAATTTTATGGTTTCAATTGATACAGAAGGGACTCCTGAAGACAGTTTACTTGTGCGAACTAGGTAAATAAGCCATAGTTTGAGATTTATTGAGGATTTTGCGACTTAATTTTGTGTCCGAAAAACCCCAAAAATCGACCATGCCGGCATGGTCAAAATTTCATGATTTTGGTCAATTTTTTTTTACGATTTTATGGTTTCAAATGATACAGAAGGGACTCCTGAAGACAGTTTACTTGTGCGAACTAGGTAAATAAGCCATAGTTTGAGATTAATTGAGGATTTTGCGACTTAATTTTGTGTCCAAAAAACTCAAAAAATCGACCATGCCGGTCAAAATTTCAAGATTTTGGTCAAAATTTTTTTGCCGATATTATGTTTTCAAATGATACAGAACGGACTCCTCAAGACAGTTTACTTGTGAGAACTAGGTAAATAAGCCATAGTTTGAGATTTATTGAGAATTTTGCGACGTAATTTTGTGTCCGAAAAACCCCAAAAATCGACCATGCCGGCATGGTCAAAAATTCATGATTTTGGTCAAATTTTTTGTGGCAATTTTATGGTTTCAATTGATACAGAAGGGACTCCTGAAGACAGTTTACTTGTGCGAACTAGGTAAATAAGCCATAGTTTGAGATTTATTGAGGATTTTGCGACTTAATTTTGTGTCCGAAAAACCCAAAAAATCGACCATGCCGGCATGGTCAAAATTTCAAGATTTTGGTCAATTTTTTTTTTACGATTTTATGGTTTCAAATGATACAGTACAGACTCCTGAAGACAGTTTACTTGTGCGAACTAGGTAAATAAGCCATAGTTTCAGATTTGTTGTGGATCTTGCGACAAAATTTAGTGTCTGAAAAACCCCAAAAATCGACCATGCCGGCATGGTCAAAATTTCAAGATTTTGGTCAAATTTTTTTTGCCGATTTTATGTTTTCAAATGATACAGAACGGACTCGTCAAGACAGTTTACTTGTGAGAACTAGGTAAATACGCCAAAGTTTGAGATTTATTGAGGATTTTGCGACTTAATTTTGTGTCCGATAAACCCCCAAAATCGACCATGCCGGCATGGTCAAAATTTCATGATTTTGGTCAATTTTTTTTTTACGATTTTATGGTTTCAAATGATACAGAACAGACTCCTGAAGACAGTTTACTTGTGCAAACTAGGTAAATAAGCCATAGTTTGAGATTTATTGAGGATTTTGCGACATAATTTTGTGTCTGAAAAACCCCAAAAATCGACCATGCCGGCATGGTCAAAATTTCATAATTTTGGTCAAATTTTTTGTGGCAATTTTATGGTTTCCGTTGATACAGAATGGACTGCTGAAGACAGTTTACTTGTGCGAACTAGGTAAATAAGCCATAGTTTGAGATTTATTGAGGATTTTGCGACGTAATTTTGTGTCCGAAAAACCCCAAAAATCGACCATGCCGGCATGGTCAAAATTTCATGATTTTGGTCAATTTTTTTGTGGCAATTTTATGGTTTCCGTTGATACAGAATGGACTGCTGAAGACAGTTTACTTGTGCGAACTAGGTAAATAAGCCATAGTTTGAGATTTATTGAGGATTTTGCGACGTAAAACTGAAAAAATCGACCATGCCGGCATGGTCAAAATTTCAAGATTTTGGTCAAATTTTTTTTGCCGATTTTATGTTTTCAAATGATACAGAACGGACTCCTCAAGACAGTTTACTTGTGCAAACTAGGTAAATAAGCCATAGTTTGAGATTTATTGAGGATTTTGCGACATAATTTTGTGTCTGAAAAACCCCAAAAATCGACCATGCCGGCATGGTCAAAATTTCATAATTTTGGTCAAATTTTTTGTGGCAATTTTATGGTTTCCGTTGATACAGAATGGACTGCTGAAGACAGTTTACTTGTGCGAACTAGGTAAATAAGCCATAGTTTGAGATTTATTGAGGATTTTGCGACGTAATTTTGTGTCCGAAAAACCCCAAAAATCGACCATGCCGGCATGGTCAAAATTTCATGATTTTGGTCAATTTTTTTGTGGCAATTTTATGGTTTCCGTTGATACAGAATGGACTGCTGAAGACAGTTTACTTGTGCGAACTAGGTAAATAAGCCATTGTTTGAGATTTATTGAGGATTTTGCGACGTAATTTTGTGTCCGAAAAACCCCAAAAATCGACCATGCCAGCATGGTCAAAATTTCATGATTTTGGTCAAATTTGTTTTGCCGATTTTATGTTTTCAAATGATACACAACGGACTCCTCAAGACAGTTTACTTGTGAGAACTAGGTGAATAAGCCATAGTTTGAGATTTATTGAGGATTTTGCGACTTATATTTGTGTCCGAAAAACCCCAAAAATCGACCATGCCGGCATGGTCAAAATTTCATGATTTTGGTCAAATTTTTTGTGGCAATTTTATGGTTTCCGTTGATACAGAATGGACTCCTGAAGACAGTTTACTTGTGCGAACTAGGTAAATAAGCCATAGTTTGAGATTAATTGAGGATTTTGCGACTTAATTTTGTGTCCGAAAAACTGAAAAAATCGACCATGCCGGCATGGTCAAAATTTCAAGATTTTGGTCAAATTTTTTTTGCCGATTTTATGTTTTCAAATGATACAGAACGGACTCCTCAAGACAGTTTACTTGTGAGAACTAGGTAAATAAGCCATAGTTTGAGATTAATTGAGGATTTTGCGACTTAATTTTGTTTCCGAAAAACCCCAAAAATCGACCATGCCGGCATGGTCAAAATTTTATGATTTTGGTCAATTTTTTTTTTACGATTTTATGGTTTCAAATGATACAGTACAGACTCCTGAAGACAGTTTACTTGTGCGAACTAGGTAAATAAGCCATAGTTTGAGCTTAATTGAGGATTTTGCGACTTAATTTTGTGTCCGAAAAACTGAAAAAATCGACCATGCGCGGCATAGTCAAAATTTCAAGATTTTGGTCAAATTTTTTTTGCCGATTTTATGTTTTCAAATGATACAGAACGGACTCCTCAAGACAGTTTACTTGTGAGAACTAGGTAAATAAGCCATAGTTTGAGATTTATTGAGGATTTTGCGACTTAATTTTGTGTCCGAAAATTCCCAAAAATCGACCATGCCGGCATGGTCAAAATTTCATGATTTTGGTCAATTTTTTTTTAACGATTTTATGGTTTCAAATGATACAGAAGGGACTCCTGAAGACAGTTTACTTGTGCGAACTAGGTAAATAAGCCATAGTTTGAGATTAATTGAGGATTTTACGACTTAATTTTGTGTCCAAAAAACTCAAAAAATCGACCATGCCCGTCAAAATTTCAAGATTTTGGTCAAATTTTTTTTGCCGATTTTATGTTTTCAAATGATACAGAACGGACTCCTCAAGACAGTTTCCTTGTGAGAACTAGGTAAATAAGCCATAGTTTGAGATTTATTGAGAATTTTGCGACGTAATTTTGTGTCCGAAAAACCCCAAAAATCGACCATGCCGGCATGGTCAAAAATTCATGATTTTGGTCAAATTTTTTGTGGCAATTTTATGGTTTCAATTGATACAGAAGGGACTCCTGAAGACAGTTTACTTGTGCGAACTAGGTAAATAAGCCATAGTTTGAGATTAATTGAGGATTTTGCGACTTAATTTTGTGTCCAAAAAACTCAAAAAATCGACCATGCCCGTCAAAATTTCAAGATTTTGGTCAAATTTTTTTTGCCGATTTTATGTTTTCAAATGATACAGAACGGACTCCTCAAGACAGTTTCCTTGTGAGAACTAGGTAAATAAGCCATAGTTTGAGATTTATTGAGAATTTTGCGACGTAATTTTGTGTCCGAAAAACCCCAAAAATCGACCATGCCGGCATGGTCAAAAATTCATGATTTTGGTCAAATTTTTTGTGGCAATTTTATGTTTTCAAATGATACAGAACGGACTCCTCAAGACAGTTTACTTGTGAGAACTAGGTAAATAAGCCATAGTTTGAGATTTATTGAGGATTTTGCGACTTAATTTTGTGTCCGAAAATTCCCAAAAATCGACCATGCCGGCATGGTCAAAATTTCATGATTTTGGTCAATTTTTTTTTAACGATTTTATGGTTTCAAATGATACAGAAGGGACTCCTGAAGACAGTTTACTTGTGCGAACTAGGTAAATAAGCCATAGTTTGAGATTAATTGAGGATTTTACGACTTAATTTTGTGTCCAAAAAACTCAAAAAATCGACCATGCCCGTCAAAATTTCAAGATTTTGGTCAAATTTTTTTTGCCGATTTTATGTTTTCAAATGATACAGAACGGACTCCTCAAGACAGTTTCCTTGTGAGAACTAGGTAAATAAGCCATAGTTTGAGATTTATTGAGAATTTTGCGACGTAATTTTGTGTCCGAAAAACCCCAAAAATCGACCATGCCGGCATGGTCAAAAATTCATGATTTTGGTCAAATTTTTTGTGGCAATTTTATGGTTTCAATTGATACAGAAGGGACTCCTGAAGACAGTTTACTTGTGCGAACTAGGTAAATAAGCCATAGTTTGAGATTAATTGAGGATTTTGCGACTTAATTTTGTGTCCAAAAAACTCAAAAAATCGACCATGCCGGTCAAAATTTCAAGATTTTGGTCAAATTTTTTTTGCCGATTTTATGTTTTCAAATGATACAGAACGGACTCCTCAAGACAGTTTACTTGTGAGAACTAGGTAAATAAGCCATAGTTTGAGATTTATTGAGAATTTTGCGACGTAATTTTGTGTCCGAAAAACCCCCAAAATCGACCATGCCGGCATGGTCAAAAATTCATGATTTTGGTCAAATTTGTTGTGGCAATTTTATGGTTTCAATTGATACAGAAGGGACTCCTGAAGACAGTTTACATGTGCGAACTAGGTAAATAAGCCATAGTTTGAGACTTATTGAGGATTTTGCGACTTAAGTTTGTGTCCGAAAAACCCCAAAAATCGACCATGCCGGCATGGTCAAAATTTCAAGATTTTGGTCAATTTTTTTTTTACGATTTTATGGTTTTAAATGATACAGTACAGACTCCTGAAGACAGTTTACTTGTGCGAACTAGGTAAATAAGCCATAGTTTGAGATTTGTTGTGGATCTTGCGACAAAATTTTGTGTCTGAAAAACCCCAAAAATCGACCATGCCGGCATGGTCAAAATTTCAAGATTTTGGTCAAATTTTTTTTGCCGATTTTATGTTTTCAAATGATACAGAACGGACTCGTCAAGACAGTTTACTTGTGAGAACTAGGTAAATACGCCAAAGTTTGAGATTTATTGAGGATTTTGCGACTTAATTTTGTGTCCGAAAAACCCCAAAAATCGACCATGCCGGCATGGTCAAAATTTCAAGATTTTTGTCAAATTTTTTTTGCCGATTTTATGTTTTCAAATGATACAGAACGGACTCCTCAAGACAGTTTACTTGTGAGAACTAGGTAAATAAGCCATAGTTTGAGATTTATTGAGGATTTTGCGACTTAATTTTGTGTCCGAAAAACCCCAAAAATCGACCATGCCGGCATGGTCAAAAATTCATGATTTTGGTCAAATTTTTTGTGGCAATTTTATGGTTTCAATTGATACAGAAGGGACTCCTGAAGACAGTTTACTTGTGCGAACTAGGTAAATAAGCCATAGTTTGAGATTTATTGAGGATTTTGCGACGTAATTTTGTGTCCGAAAAACCCCAAAAATCGACCATGCCGGCATGGTCAAAATTTCATGATTTTGGTCAAATTTTTTGTGGCAATTTTATGGTTTCCGTTGATACAGAATGGACTGCTGAAGACAGTTTACTTGTGCGAACTAGGTAAATAAGCCATAGTTTGAGATTTATTGAGGATTTTGCGACTTAATTTTGTGTCCGAAAAACCCAAAAAATCTACCATGCCGGCATGGTCAAAATTTTATGATTTTGGTCAATTTTTTTTTTACGATTTTATGGTTTCAAATGATATAGTACAGACTCCTGAAGACAGTTTACTTGTGCGAACTAGGTAAATAAGCCATAGTTTGAGCTTAATTGAGGATTTTGCGACTTAATTTTGTGTCCGAAAAACTGAAAAAATCGACCATGCCGGCATAGTCAAAATTTCAAGATTTTGGTCAAATTTGTTTTGCCGATTTTATGTTTTCAAATGATACAGAACGGACTCCTCAAGACAGTTTACTTGTGAGAACTAGGATAATAAGCCATAGTTTGAGATTTATTGAGGATTTTGCGACTTAATTTTGTGTCCGAAAAACCCCAAAAATCGACCATGCCGGCATGGTCAAAATTTCATGATTTTGGTCAATTTTTTTTTTTACGATTTTATGGTTTCAAATGATACAGAAGGGACTCCTGAAGACAGTTTACTTGTGCGAACTAGGTAAATAAGCCATAGTTTGAGATTAATTGAGGATTTTGCGACTTAATTTTGTGTCCAAAAAACTCAAAAAATCGACCATGCCGGTCAAAATTTCAAGATTTTGGTCAAAATTTTTTTGCCGATATTATGTTTTCAAATGATACAGAAAACGGACTCCTCAAGACAGTTTACTTGTGAGAACTAGGTAAATAAGCCATAGTTTGAGATTTATTGAGAATTTTGCGACGTAATTTTGTGTCCGAAAAACCCCAAAAATCGACCATGCCGGCATGGTCAAAAATTCATGATTTTGGTCAAATTTGTTGTGGCAATTTTATGGTTTCAATTGATACAGAAGGGACTCCTGAAGACAGTTTACTTGTGCGAACTAGGTAAATAAGCCATAGTTTTTGATTAATTGAGGATTTTGCGACTTAATTTTGTGTCCAAAAAACTCAAAAAATCGACTTCAAAATTTCAAGATTTTGGTCAAATTTTTTTTGCCGATTTTATGTTTTCAAATGATACAGAACGGACTCCTCAAGACAGTTTACTTGTGAGAACTAGGTACATAAGCCATAGTTTGAGATTTATTGAGAATTTTGCGACTTAATTTTGTGTCCGAAAAACCAAAAAATCTACCATGCCGGCATGGTCAAAATTTCAAGATTTTGGTCAATTTTTTTTTTACGATTTTATGGTTTCAAATGATACAGTACAGACTCCTGAAGACAGTTTACTTGTGCGAACTAGGTAAATAAGCCATAGTTTGAGATTTGTTGTGGATCTTGCGACAAAATTTTGTGTCTGAAAAACCCCAAAAATCGACCATGCCGGCATGGTCAAAATTTCAAGATTTTGGTCAAATTTTTTTTGCCGATTTTATGTTTTCAAATGATACAGAACGGACTCGTCAAGACAGTTTACTTGTGAGAACTAGGTAAATACGCCAAAGTTTGAGATTTATTGAGGATTTTGCGACTTAATTTTGTGTCCGAAAAAACCCCCAAAATCGACCATGCCGGCATGGTCAAAATTTCTTGATTTTGGTCAATTTTTTTTTTACGATTTTATGGTTTCAAATGATACAGAACAGACTCCTGAAGACAATTTACTTGTGCAAACTAGGTAAATAAGCCATAGTTTGAGATTTATTGAGGATTTTGCGACGTAATTTTGTGTCTGAAAAACCCCAAAAATCGACCATGCCGGCATGGTCAAAATTTCATAATTTTGGTCAAATTTTTTGTGGCAATTTTATGGTTTCCGTTGATACAGAATGGACTGCTGAAGACAGTTTACTTGTGCGAACTAGGTAAATAAGCCATAGTTTGAGATTTATTGAGGATTTTGCGACGTAATTTTGTGTCCGAAAAACCCCAAAAATCGACCATGTTGGCATGGTCAAAATTTCATGATTTTGGTCAAATTTTTTGTGGCAATTTTATGGTTTCCGTTGATACAGAATGGACTGCTGAAGACAGTTTACTTGTGCGAACTAGGTAAATAAGCCATAGTTTGAGATTTATTGAGGATTTTGCGACTTAATTTTGTGTCCGAAAAACCCCAAAAATCGACCATGCCGGCATGGTCAAAAATTCATGATTTTGGTCAAATTTTTTGTGGCAATTTTATGGTTTCAATTGATACAGAAGGGACTCCTGAAGACAGTTTACTTGTGAGAACTAGGTAAATAAGCCATAGTTTGAGATTTATTGAGAATTTTGCGACTTAATTTTGTGTCCGAAAAACCCAAAAAATCTACCATGCCGGCATGGTCAAAATTTCAAGATTTTGGTCAATTTTTTTTTTACGATTTTATGGTTTCAAATGATACAGTACAGACTCCTGAAGACAGTTTACTTGTGCGAACTAGGTAAATAAGCCATAGTTTGAGATTTGTTGTGGATCTTGCGACAAAATTTTGTGTCTGAAAAACCCCAAAAATCGACCATGCCGGCATGGTCAAAATTTCAAGATTTTGGTCAAATTTTTTTTGCCGATTTTATGTTTTCAAATGATACAGAACGGACTCGTCAAGACAGTTTACTTGTGAGAACTAGGTAAATACGCCAAAGTTTGAGATTTATTGAGGATTTTGCGACTTAATTTTGTGTCCGAAAAACCCCTAAAATCGACCATGCCGGCATGGTCAAAATTTCATGATTTTGGTCAATTTTTTTTTTACGATTTTATGGTTTCAAATGATACAGAACAGACTCCTGAAGACAATTTACTTGTGCAAACTAGGTAAATAAGCCATAGTTTGAGATTTATTGAGGATTTTGCGACGTAATTTTGTGTCTGAAAAACCCCAAAAATCGACCATGCCGGCATGGTCAAAATTTCATAATTTTGGTCAAATTTTTTGTGGCAATTTTATGGTTTCCGTTGATACAGAATGGACTGCTGAAGACAGTTTACTTGTGCGAACTAGGTAAATAAGCCATAGTTTGAGATTTATTGAGGATTTTGCGACGTAATTTTGTGTCCGAAAAACCCCAAAAATCGACCATGTTGGCATGGTCAAAATTTCATGATTTTGGTCAAATTTTTTGTGGCAATTTTATGGTTTCCGTTGATACAGAATGGACTGCTGAAGACAGTTTACTTGTGCGAACTAGGTAAATAAGCCATAGTTTGAGATTTATTGAGGATTTTGCGACTTAATTTTGTGTCCGAAAAACCCCAAAAATCGACCATGCCGGCATGGTCAAAAATTCATGATTTTGGTCAAATTTTTTGTGGCAATTTTATGGTTTCAATTGATACAGAAGGGACTCCTGAAGACAGTTTACTTGTGCGAACTAGGTAAATAAGCCATAGTTTGAGATTTATTGAGGATTTTGCGACTTAATTTTGTGTCCGAAAAACCCCAAAAATCGACCATGTCGGCATGGTCAAAATTTTATGATTTTGGTCAATTTTTTTTTTACGATTTTATGGTTTCAAATGATATAGTACAGACTCCTGAAGACAGTTTACTTGTGCGAACTAGGTAAATAAGCCATAGTTTGAGCTTAATTGAGGATTTTGCGACTTAATTTTGTGTCCGAAAAACTGAAAAAATCGACCATGCCGGCATAGTCAAAATTTCAAGATTTTGGTCAAATTTGTTTTGCCGATTTTATGTTTTCAAATGATACAGAACGGACTCCTCAAGACAGTTTACTTGTGAGAACTAGGATAATAAGCCATAGTTTGAGATTTATTGAGGATTTTGCGACTTAATTTTGTGTCCGAAAAACCCCAAAAATCGACCATGCCGGCATGGTCAAAATTTCATGATTTTGGTCAATTTTTTTTTTACGATTTTATGGTTTCAAATGATACAGAAGGGACTCCTGAAGACAGTTTACTTGTGCGAACTAGGTAAATAAGCCATAGTTTGAGATTAATTGAGGATTTTGCGACTTAATTTTGTGTCCAAAAAACTCAAAAAATCGACCATGCCGGTCAAAATTTCAAGATTTTGGTCAAAATTTTTTTGCCGATATTATGTTTTCAAATGATACAGAACGGACTCCTCAAGACAGTTTACTTGTGAGAACTAGGTAAATAAGCCATAGTTTGAGATTTATTGAGGATTTTGCGACGTAATTTTGTGTCTGAAAAACCCCAAAAATCGACCATTGCCGGCATGGTCAAAATTTCATAATTTTGGTCAAATTTTTTGTGGCAATTTTATGGTTTCCGTTGATACAGAATGGACTGCTGAAGACAGTTTACTTGTGCGAACTAGGTAAATAAGCCATAGTTTGAGATTTATTGAGGATTTTGCGACTTAATTTTGTGTCCGAAAAACCCCAAAAATCGACCATGCCGGCATGGTCAAAAATTCATGATTTTGGTCAAATTTTTTGTGGCAATTTTATGGTTTCAATTGATACAGAAGGGACTCCTGAAGACAGTTTACTTGTGCGAACTAGGTAAATAAGCCATAGTTTGAGATTTATTGAGGATTTTGCGACTTAATTTTGTGTCCGAAAAACCCAAAAAATCTACCATGCCGGCATGGTCAAAATTTTATGATTTTGGTCAATTTTTTTTTTACGATTTTATGGTTTCAAATGATATAGTACAGACTCCTGAAGACAGTTTACTTGTGCGAACTAGGTAAATAAGCCATAGTTTGAGCTTAATTGAGGATTTTGCGACTTAATTTTGTGTCCGAAAAACTGAAAAAATCGACCATGCCGGCAAAGTCAAAATTTCAAGATTTTGGTCAAATTTGTTTTGCCGATTTTATGTTTTCAAATGATACAGAACGGACTCCTCAAGACAGTTTACTTGTGAGAACTAGGATAATAAGCCATAGTTTGAGATTTATTGAGGATTTTGCGACTTAATTTTGTGTCCGAAAAACCCCAAAAATCGACCATGCCGGCATGGTCAAAATTTCATGATTTTGGTCAATTTTTTTTTTACGATTTTATGGTTTCAAATGATACAGAAGGGACTCCTGAAGACAGTTTACTTGTGCGAACTAGGTAAATAAGCCATAGTTTGAGATTAATTGAGGATTTTGCGACTTAATTTTGTGTCCAAAAAACTCAAAAAATCAACCATGCCGGTCAAAATTTCAAGATTTTGGTCAAAATTTTTTTGCCGATATTATGTTTTCAAATGATACAGAACGGACTCCTCAAGACAGTTTACTTGTGAGAACTAGGTAAATAAGCCATAGTTTGAGATTTATTGAGAATTTTGCGACGTAATTTTGTGTCCGAAAAACCCCAAAAATCGACCATGCCGGCATGGTCAAAAATTCATGATTTTGGTCAAATTTGTTGTGGCAATTTTATGGTTTCAATTGATACAGAAGGGACTCCTGAAGACAGTTTACTTGTGCGAACTAGGTAAATAAGCCATAGTTTGAGATTAATTGAGGATTTTGCGACTGAATTTTGTGTCCAAAAAACTCAAAAAATCGACCATGCCGGCATGGTCAAAATTTCAAGATTTTGGTCAAATTTTTTTTGCCGATTTTATGTTTTCAAATGATACAGAACGGACTCCTCAAGACAGTTTACTTGTGAGAACTAGGTAAATAAGCCATAGTTTGAGATTTATTGAGAATTTTGCGACGTAATTTTGTGTCCGAAAAACCCCAAAAATCGACCATGCCGGCATGGTCAAAATTTCAAGATTTTGGTCAATTTTTTTTTTACGATTTTATGGTTTCAAATGATACAGTACAGACTCCTGAAGACAGTTTACTTGTGCGAACTAGGTAAATAAGCCATAGTTTCAGATTTGTTGTGGATCTTGCGACAAAATTTTGTGTCTGAAAAACCCCAAAAATCTACCTTGCCGGCATGGTCAAAATTTCAAGATTTTGGTCAAATTTTTTTTGCCGATTTTATGTTTTCAAATGATACAGAACGGACTCGTCAAGACAGTTTACTTGTGAGAACTAGGTAAATACGCCAAAGTTTGAGATTTATTGAGGATTTTGCGACTTAATTTTGTGTCCGAAAAACCCCCAAAATCGACCATGCCGGCATGGTCAAAATTTCATGATTTTGGTCAATTTTTTTTTTACGATTTTATGGTTTCAAATGATACAGAACAGACTCCTGAAGACAATTTACTTGTGCAAACTAGGTAAATAAGCCATAGTTTGAGATTTATTGAGGATTTTGCGACGTAATTTTGTGTCTGAAAAACCCCAAAAATCGACCATGCCGGCATGGTCAAAATTTCATAATTTTGGTCAAAGTTTTTTGTGGCAATTTTATGGTTTCCGTTGATACAGAATGGACTGCTGAAGACAGTTTACTTGTGCGAACTAGGTAAATAAGCCATAGTTTGAGATTTAATTGAGGATTTTGCGACGTAATTTTGTGTCCGAAAAACCCCAAAAATCGACCATGTTTGGCATGGTCAAAATTTCATGATTTTGGTCAAATTTTTTGTGGCAATTTTATGGTTTCCGTTGATACAGAATGGACTGCTGAAGACAGTTTACTTGTGCGAACTAGGTAAATAAGCCATAGTTTGAGATTTATTGAGGATTTTGCGACGTAATTTTGTGTCCGAAAAACCCCAAAAATCGACCATGCCAGCATGGTCAAAATTTCATGATTTGGTCAAATTTGTTTTGCCGATTTTATGTTTTCAAATGATACACAACGGACTCCTCAAGACAGTTTACTTGTGAGAACTAGGTGAATAAGCCATAGTTTGAGATTTATTGAGGATTTTGCGACTTATATTTGTGTCCGAAAAACCCCAAAAATCGACCATGCCGGCATGGTCAAAATTTCATGATTTTGGTCAAATTTTTTGTGGCAATTTTATGGTTTCCGTTGATACAGAATGGACTCCTGAAGACAGTTTACTTGTGCGAACTAGGTAAATAAGCCATAGTTTGAGATTAATTGAGGATTTTGCGACTTAATTTTGTGTCCGAAAAACTGAAAAAATCGACCATTGCCGGCATGGTCAAAATTTCAAGATTTTGGTCAAATTTTTTTTGCCGATTTTATGTTTTCAAATGATACAGAACGGACTCCTCAAGACAGTTTACTTGTGAGAACTAGGTTAATAAGCCATAGTTTGAGATTAATTGAGGATTTTGCGACTTAATTTTGTTTCCGAAAAACCCCCAAAATCGACCATGCCGGCATGGTCAAAATTTCAAGATTATGTCAAATTTTTTTTTGCCGATTTTATGTTTTCAAATGATACAGAACGGACTCCTCAAGACAGTTTTCTTGTGGACTAGGCAAATAAGCCATAGTTTGAGATTTATTGAGGATTTTGCGACTTAATTTTGTGTCCGAAAAACCCCAAAAATCTACCATGCCGGCATGGTCAAAATTTAATGATTTTGGTCAATTTTTTTTAACGATTTTATGGTTTCAAATGATACAGAACAGACTCCTGAAGACAGTTTACTTATGCAAACTAGGTAAATAAGCCATAGTTTGAGATTTATTGAGAATTTTGCGACGTAATTTTGTGTCCGAAAAACCCCAAAAATCGACCATGCCGGCATGGTCAAAAATTCATGATTTTGGTCAAATTTTTTGTGGCAATTTTATGGTTTCAATTGATACAGAAGGGACTCCTGAAGACAGTTTACTTGTGCGAACTAGGTAAATAAGCCATAGTTTGAGATTTATTGAGGATTTTGCGACTTAATTTTGTGTCCGAAAAACCCAAAAAATCTACCATGCCGGCATGGTCAAAATTTTATGATTTTGGTCAATTTTTTTTTTACGATTTTATGGTTTCAAATGATACAGTACAGACTCCTGAAGACAGTTTACTTGTGCAAACTAGGTAAATAAGCCATAGTTTGAGCTTAATTGAGGATTTTGCGACTTAATTTTGTGTCCGAAAAACTGAAAAATCGACCATGCCGGCACAGTCAAAATTTCAAGATTTTGGTCAAATTTTTTTTGCCGATTTTATGTTTTCAAATGATACAGAATGGACTCCTCAAGACAGTTTACTTGTGAGAACTAGGTAAATAAGCCATAGTTTGAGATTTATTGAGGATTTTGCGACTTAACTTTGTGTCCGAAAAACCCCAAAAATCGACCATGCCGGCATGGTCAAAATTTCAAGATTTTTGTCAAATTTTGTTTGCCGATTTTATGTTTTCAAATGATACAGAACGGACTCCTCAAGACAGTTTACTTGTGAGAACTAGGTAAATACGCCATAGTTTGAGATTTATTGAGGATTTTGCGACTTAATTTTGTGTCCGAAAAACCCCCAAAATCGACCATGCCGGCATGGTCAAAATTTAATGATTTTGGTCAATTTTTTTTTTACGATTTTATGGTTTCAAATGATACAGAACAGACTCCTGAAGACAGTTTACTTGTGCAAACTAGGTAAATAAGCCATAGTTTGAGATTTATTGAGAATTTTGCGACGTAATTTTGTGTCCGAAAAACCCCAAAAATCGACCATGCCGGCATGGTCAAAAATTCATGATTTTTGTCAAATTTTTTGTGGCAATTTTATGGTTTCAATTGATACAGAAGGGACTCATGAAGACAGTTTACTTGTGCGAACTAGGTAAATAAGCCATAGTTTGAGATTTATTGAGGATTTTGCGACTAAATTTTGTGTCCGAAAAACCCAAAAAAATCTACCATGCCGGCATGGTCAAAATTTCATGATTTTGGTCAATTTTTTTTTTGCGATTTTATGGTTTCAAATGATACAGTACAGACTCCTGAAGACAGTTTACTTGTGCGAACTAGGTAAATAAGCCATAGTTTGAGATTTATTGAGGATTTTGCGACTTAATTTTGTGTCCGAAAAACCCCAAAAATCTACCATGCCGGCATGGTCAAAATTTAATGATTTTGGTCAATTTTTTTTTAACGATTTTATGGTTTCAAATGATACAGAACAGACTCCTGAAGACAGTTTACTTATGCAAACTAGGTAAATAAGCCATAGTTTGAGATTTATTGAGGATTTTGCGACGTAATTTTGTGTCTGAAAAACCCCAAAAATCGACCATGCCGGCATGGTCAAAATTTCATAATTTTGGTCAAATTTTTTGTGGCAATTTTGTGGTTTCAGTTGATACAGAAGGGACTGCTGAAGACAGTTTACTTGTGCGAACTAGGTAAATAAGCCATAGTTTGAGATTTATTGAGGATTTTGCGACGTAATTTTTGTGTCCAAAAAACCCCAAAAATCGACCATGCCGGCATGGTTAAAATTTCATGATTTTGGTCAATTTTTTTTTGCCGATTTTATTTTTTCAAATGATACAGAACGGACTCCTCAAGACAGTTTACTTGTGCGAACTAGGTAAATAAGCCATAGTTTGAGATTTATTGAGGATTTTGCGACTTAATTTTGTGTCCGAAAAACCCCATAAATCGACCATGCCGGCATGGTCAAAATTTCATGATTTTGGTCAAATTTGTTGTGGCAATTTTATGGTTTCAGTTGATACAGAAGGGACTGCTGAAGACAGTTTACTTGTGCGAACTAGGTAAATAAGCCATAATTTGAGATTTATTGAGGATTTTGCGACGTACTTTTATGTCCGAAAAACCAAAAAAATCGACCATGCCGGCATGGTCAAAATTTCATGATTTTGGTCAAATTTATTGTGGCAGTTTTATGGTTTCAAATGAAGAGACTCATGCAGACAGTTTACTTGTGAGAACTAGGTAAATAAGCCATAGTTGGAGATTTATTGAGGATTTTGCGACGTAATTTTGTGTCTGAAAAACCCCAAAAATCGACCATGCCGGCATGGTCAAAATTTCATAATTTTGGTCAAATTTTTTGTGGCAATTTTATGGTTTCAGTTGATACAGAAGGGACTGCTGAAGACAGTTTACTTGTGCGAACTAGGTAAATAAGCCATAGTTTGAGATTTATTGAGGATTTTGCGACGTAATTTTGTGTCCGAAAAACCCCAAAAATCGACCATGCCGGCATGGTCAAAATTTCATGATTTTGGTCAAATTTTTTGTGGCAATTTTATGGTTTCCGTTGATACAGAATGGACTGCTGAAGACAGTTTACTTGTGCGAACTAGGTAAATAAGCCATAGTTTGAGATTTATTGAGGATTTTGCGACGTAATTTTGTGTCCGAAAAACCCCAAAAATCGACCATGCCAGCATGGTCAAAATTTCATGATTTTGGTCAAATTTTTTGTGGCAATTTTATGGTTTCAAATGACACAGTAGAGACTCCTGAAGACAGTTTACTTGTGCAAACTACGTAAATAAGCCATAATTTGAGATTTGTTGTGGATCTTGCGACAAAATTTTGTGTCTGAAAAACCCTAAAAATCGACCATGCCGGCATGGTCAAAATTTCAAGATTTTTGTCAAATTTGTTTTGCCGATTTTATGTTTTCAAATGATACAGAACGGACTCCTCAAGACAGTTTACTTGTGAGAACTAGGTGAATAAGCCATAGTTTGAGATTTATTGAGGATTTTGCGACTTAATTTTGTGTCCGAAAAACCCCAAAAATCGACCATGCCGGCATGGTCAAAATTTCATGATTTTGGTCAAATTTTTTGTGGCAATTTTATGGTTTCCGTTGATACAGAATGGACTGCTGAAGACAGTTTACTTGTGCGAACTAGGTAAATAAGCCATAGTTTGAGATTTATTGAGGATTTTGCGACGTAATTTTGTGTCCGAAAAACCCCAAAAATCGACCATGCCAGCATGGTCAAAATTTCATGATTTTGGTCAAATTTTTTGTGGCAATTTTATGGTTTCAAATGACACAGTAGAGACTCCTGAAGACAGTTTACTTGTGCAAACTACGTAAATAAGCCATAATTTGAGATTTGTTGTGGATCTTGCGACAAAATTTTGTGTCTGAAAAACCCTAAAAATCGACCATGCCGGCATGGTCAAAATTTCAAGATTTTTGTCAAATTTGTTTTGCCGATTTTATGTTTTCAAATGATACAGAACGGACTCCTCAAGACAGTTTACTTGTGAGAACTAGGTGAATAAGCCATAGTTTGAGATTTATTGAGGATTTTGCGACTTAATTTTGTGTCCGAAAAACCCCAAAAATCGACCATGCCGGCATGGTCAAAATTTCATGATTTTGGTCAAATTTTTTGTGGCAATTTTATGGTTTCCGTTGATACAGAATGGACTGCTGAAGACAGTTTACTTGTGCGAACTAGGTAAATAAGCCATAGTTTGAGATTTATTGAGGATTTTGCGACGTAATTTTTTGTCCGAAAAACCCCAAAAATCGACCATGCTGGATGGTCAAAATTTCATGATTTTGGTCAAATTTTTTGTGGCAATTTTATGGTTTCAAATGACACAGTAGAGACTCCTGAAGACAGTTTACTTGTGCAAACTACGTAAATAAGCCATAATTTGAGATTTGTTGTGGATCTTGCGACAAAATTTTGTGTCTGAAAAACCCCAAAATCGACCATGCCGGCATGGTCAAAATTTCATGATTTTTGTTCAATTTTTTGTGGCAATTTTATGGTTTCAGTTGATACAGAAGGGACTGCTGAAGACAGTTTACTTGTGCGAACTACGTAAATAAGCCATAGTTTGAGATTTATTGAGGATTTTGCGACGTAATTTTTGTGTCCGAAAAACCCCAAAAATCGACCATGTCGGCATGGTTAAAATTTCATGATTTTGGTCAATTTTTTTTTGCCGATTTAATTTTTTCAAACGATACAGAAGGGACTCCTCAAGACAGTTTACTTGTGCGAACTAGGTAAATAAGCCATAGTTTGAGATTTATTGAGGATTTTGCGACTTAATTTTGTGTCCGAAAAACCCCAAAAATCAACCATGCCGGCATGGTCAAAATTTCATGATTTTGGTCAAATTTGTTGTGGCAATTTTATGGTTTCAGTTGATACAGAAGGGACTGCTGAAGACAGTTTACTTGTGCGAACTAGGTAAATAAGCCATAGTTTGAGATTTATTGAGGATTTTGCGACGTAATTTTATGTCCGAAAAACCCAAAAAATCGACCATGCCGGCATGGTCAAAATTTCATGATTTTGGTCAAATTTATTGTGGCAGTTTTATGGTTTCAAATGATACAGAAGAGACTCATGCAGACAGTTTACTTGTGAGAACTAGGTAAATAAGCCATAGTTGGAGATTTATTGAGGATTTTGTGACGTAATTTTTGTGTCCGAAAAACCCAAAAAATCGACCATGCCGGCATGGTCAAAATTTCATGATTTTGGTCAAATTTTTTTGCCGATTTTATATTTTCAAATGATACAGAAGGGACTCCTCAAGACAGTTTACTTGTGCGAACTAGGTAAATAAGCCATAGTTTGAGATTTATTGAGGATTTTGCGACGTAATTTTATGTCCGAAAAACCCAAAAAATCGACCATGCCGGCATGGTCAAATTTCATGATTTTGATACAGAAGAGACTCATGCAGACAGTTTACTTGTGAGAACTAGGTAAATAAGCCATAGTTGGAGATTTATTGAGGATTTTGCGACGTAATTTTGTGTCTGAAAAACCCCAAAAATCGACCATGCCGGCATGGTCAAAATTTCATAATTTTGGTCAAATTTTTTGTGGCAATTTTATGGTTTCCGTTGATACAGAAGGGACTGCTGAAGACAGTTTACTTGTGCGAACTAGGTAAATAAGCCATAGTTTGAGATTTATTGAGGATTTTGCGACGTAATTTTGTGTCCGAAAAACCCCAAAAATCGACCATGCCAGCATGGTCAAAATTTCATGATTTTGGTCAAATTTTTTGTGGCAATTTTATGGTTTCAAATGACAGTAGAGACTCCTGAAGACAGTTTACTTGTGCAAACTACGTAAATAAGCCATAATTTGAGATTTGTTGTGGATCTTGCGACAAAATTTTGTGTCTGAAAAACCCCAAAAATCGACCATGCCGGCATGGTCAAAATTTCAAGATTTTTGTCAAATTTGTTTTGCCGATTTTATGTTTTCAAATGATACAGAACGGACTCCTCAAGACAGTTTACTTGTGAGAACTAGGTGAATAAGCCATAGTTTGAGATTTATTGAGGATTTTGCGACTTAATTTTGTGTCCGAAAAACCCCAAAAATCGACCATGCCGGCATGGTCAAAATTTAATGATTTTGGTCAATTTTTTGTGGCAATTTTATGGTTTCAAATGACACAGTAGAGACTCCTGAAGACAGTTTACTTGTGCAAACTACGTAAATAAGCCATAATTTGAGATTTGTTGTGGATCTTGCGACAAAATTTTGTGTCTGAAAAACCCCAAAATCGACCATGCCGGCATGGTCAAAATTTCATGATTTTTGTCAAATTTTTTGTGGCAATTTTATGGTTTCAGTTGATACAGAAGGGACTGCTGAAGACAGTTTACTTGTGCGAACTACGTAAATAAGCCATAGTTTGAGATTTATTGAGGATTTTGCGACGTAATTTTGTGTCTGAAAAACCCCAAAAATCGACCATGCCGGCATGGTCAAAATTTCATGATTTTGGTCAAATTTTTTTTGCCGATTTTATTTTTTCAAATGATACAGAAGGGACTCCTCAAGACAGTTTACTTGTGCGAACTAGGTAAATAAGCCATAGTTTGAGATTTATTCAGGATTTTGCGACGTAATTTTGTGTCTGAAAAACCCCAAAAATCGACCATGCCGGCATGGTCAAAATTTCATGATTTTGGTCAAATTTTTTTTGCCGATTTTATTTTTTCAAATGATACAGAAGGGACTCCTCAAGACAGTTTACTTGTGCGAACTAGGTAAATAAGCCATAGTTTGAGATTTATTGAGGATTTTGCGACGTAATTTTGTGTCCGAAAAACCCCAAAAATCGACCATGCCGGCATGGTCAAAATTTCATGATTTTGGTCAAATTTTTTGTGGCAATTTTATGGTTTCCGTTGATACAGAATGGACTGCTGAAGACAGTTTACTTGTGCGAACTAGGTAAATAAGCCATAGTTTGAGATTTATTGAGGATTTTGCGACGTAATTTTGTGTCCGAAAAACCCCCAAAATCGACCATGCCAGCATGGTCAAAATTTCATGATTTTGGTCAAATTTTTTGTAGCAATTTTATGGTTTCAAATGACACAGTAGAGACTCCTGAAGACAGTTTACTTGTGCAAACTACGTAAATAAGCCATAATTTGAGATTTGTTGTGGATCTTGTGACAAAATTTTGTGTCTGAAAAACCCCAAAAATCGACCATGCCGGCATGGTCAAAATTTCAAGATTTTTGTCAAATTTCTTTTGCCGATTTTATGTTTTCAAATGATACAGAACGGACTCCTCAAGACAGTTTACTTGTGAGAACTAGGTGAATAAGCCATAGTTTGAGATTTATTGAGGATTTTGCGACTTAATTTTGTGTCCGAAAAACCCCAAAAATCGACCATGCCGGCATGGTCAAAATTTCATGATTTTGGTCAAATTTTTTGTGGCAATTTTATGGTTTCCGTTGATACAGAATGGACTGCTGAAGACAGTTTACTTGTGCGAACTAGGTAAATAAGCCATAGTTTGAGATTTATTGAGGATTTTGCGACGTAATTTTGTGTCCGAAAAACCCCCCAAAAAAAACCATGCCAGCATGGTCAAAATTTCATGATTTTGGTCAAATTTTTTGTAGCAATTTTATGGTTTCAAATGACACAGTAGAGACTCCTGAAGACAGTTTACTTGTGCAAACTACGTAAATAAGCCATAATTTGAGATTTGTTGTGGATCTTGTGACAAAATTTTGTGTCTGAAAAACCCCAAAAATCGACCATGCCGGCATGGTCAAAATTTCAAGATTTTTGTCAAATTTGTTTTGCCGATTTTATGTTTTCAAATGATACAGAACGGACTCCTCAAGACAGTTTACTTGTGAGAACTAGGTGAATAAGCCATAGTTTGAGATTTATTGAGGATTTTGCGACTTAATTTTGTGTCCGAAAAACCCCCAAAATCGACCATGCCGGCATGGTCAAAATTTCATGATTTTGGTCAATTTTTTTGTGGCAATTTTATGGTTTCCGTTGATACAGAATGGACTGCTGAAGACAGTTTACTTGTGCGAACTAGGTAAATAAGCCATAGTTTGAGATTTATTGAGGATTTTGCGACGTAATTTTGTGTCCGAAAAACCCCAAAAATCGACCATGCCGGCATGGTCAAAATTTCATGATTTTGGTCAAATTTTTTGTGGCAATTTTATGGTTTCAAATGACACAGTAGAGACTCCTGAAGACAGTTTACTTGTGCAAACTACTTAAATAAGCCATAATTTGAGATTTATTGTGGATCTTGCGACAAAATTTTGTGTCTGAAAAACCCCAAAATCGACCAAGCCGGCATGGTCAAAATTTCATGATTTTTGTCAAATTTTTTGTGGCAATTTTATGGTTTCAGTTGATACAGAAGGGACTGCTGAAGACAGTTTACTTGTGCGAACTACGTAAATAAGCCATAGTTTGAGATTTATTGAGGATTTTGCAACGTAATTTTGTGTCTGAAAAACCCCCAAAATCGACCATGCAGGCATCATCAAAATTTCATGATTTTGGTCAAATTTTTTTTGCCGATTTTATTTTTTCAAATGATACAGAAGGGACTCCTCAAGACAGTTTACTTGTGCGAACTAGGTAAATAAGCCATAGTCTGAGATTTATTGAGGATTTTGCGTCGTAATTTTTGTGTCCGAAAAACCCCAAAAATCTACCATGCCGGCATGGTTAAAATTTCATGATTTTGGTCAATTTTTTTTTGCCGATTTTATTTTTTCAAATGATACAGAAGGGACTCCTCAAGACAGTTTACTTGTGCGAACTAGGTAAATAAGCCATAGTTTGAGATTTATTGAGGATTTTGCGACGTAATTTTATGTCCGAAAAACCCAAAAAATCGACCATGCCGGCATGGTCAAAATTTCATGATTTTGGTCAAATTTATTGTGGCAGTTTTATGGTTTCAAATGATACAGAAGAGACTCATGCAGACAGTTTACTTGTGAGAACTAGGTAAATAAGCCATAGTTGGAGATTTATTGAGGATTTTGCGACTTAATTTTGTGTCCGAAAAACCCAAAAAATCTACCATGCCGGCATGGTCAAAATTTTATGATTTTGGTCAATTTTTTTTTTACGATTTTATGGTTTCAAATGATACAGTACAGACTCCTGAAGACAGTTTACTTGTGCAAACTAGGTAAATAAGCCATAGTTTGAGCTTAATTGAGGATTTTGCGACTTAATTTTGTGTCCGAAAAACTGAAAAAATCGACCATGCCGGCATAGTCAAAATTTCAAGATTTTTGTCAATTTTTTTTTGCCGATTTTATGTTTTCAAATGATACAGAACGGACTCCTCAAGACAGTTTACTTGTGAGAACTAGGTAAATAAGCCATAGTTTGAGATTTATTGAGGATTTTGCGACTTAATTTTGTGTCCGAAAAACCCCAAAAATCGACCATGCCGGCATGGTCAAAATTTCAAGATTTTTGTCAAATTTTTTTTGCCGATTTTATGTTTTCAAATGATACAGAACGGACTCCTCAAGACAGTTTACTTGTGAGAACTAGGTAAATACGCCATAGTTTGAGATTTATTGAGGATTTTGCGACTTAATTTTGTGTCCGAAAAACCCCATTAATGCCGGCATGGTCAAAATTTCAAGATTTTTGTCAAATTTTTTTTTGCCGATTTTATGTTTTCAAATGATACAGAACAGACTCCTGAAGACAGTTTACTTGTGCAAACTAGGTAAATAAGCCATAGTTTGAGATTTATTGAGGATTTTGCGACATAATTTTGTGTCTGAAAAACCCCAAAAATTGACCATGCCGGCATGGTCAAAATTTCATGATTTTGGTCAAATTTTTTTTTGCCGATTTTATGTTTTCAAATGATACAGAACAGACTCCTGAAGACAGTTTACTTGTGCAAACTAGGTAAATAAGCCATAGTTTGAGATTTATTGAGGATTTTGCGACATAATTTTGTGTCTGAAAAACCCCAAAAATTGACCATGCCGGCATGGTCAAAATTTCATAATTTTGGTCAAATTTTTTGTGGCAATTTTATGGTTTCCGTTGATACAGAATGGACTGCTGAAGACAGTTTACTTGTGCGAACTAGGTAAATAAGCCATAGTTTGAGATTTATTGAGGATTTTGCGACTTAATTTTGTGTCCGAAAAACCCCAAAAATCGACCATGCCGGCATGGTCAAAATTTCAAGATTTTGGTCACATTTTTTTTGCCGATTTTTTGTTTTCAAATGATACAGAACGGACTCCTGAAGACAGTTTACTTGTGCGAACTAGGTAAATAAGCCATAGTTTGAAATTTATTGAGGATTTTGTGACTTAATTTTGTGTCCGAAAAACCAAAAATAGACCATGCCGGCTTGGTCAAAATTTCATGATTTTGGTCAAATTTTTTTATGTGATTTTATGGTTTCAAATGATACAGAACGAACTCCTCAAGACAGTTTACTTGTACTGACTAGGTAAATAAGCCATAGTTTTAGATATATTGAGGATTTTGTGACTTAATTTTTTGTCCGAAAAAACTAAAAAATCGACCATGCCGGCATGGTCAATATTTCAAGATTTTTGTCAAATTATTTTGGGGGCAATTTTATAGTTTCAAATGATATAAAATGGACTTCTGAAGACAGTTTACTTGTGTGAACTATGTAAATAAGCCATAGTTTGGGATATAATGAGGATTTTGTGACTTAATTTGTGTCTGAAAAACCAAAAAAATCGACCATGCCTGCATGGTCAAAATATTAAGATTTTTGGTCCATTTTTGGGGGCAATATTATGGTTTCAAAAGATACAGAATGGACTCCTGAAGACAGTTTCCTCGTGAGGACTAGGAAAATAAGCCATAGTTTGAGATATATTGAGGATTTTGTGACTTAATTTTGGGTCAGAAAAACCCCCCAAATTGACCATGCTGGCATGGTCAAAATTTCAAGATTTGGGTCCAACTTTTTTTGGCAATTTTATGGTTTCAAATGATACAGAAAGGACTCCTGAGGACAGTTTCACTGTGCGGACTAGGTAAATAAGCCATAGTTTGACATATGTTGGGGATTTTGTGACTTATTTTTCAGTCCGAAAAACGAAAAAATCCGGCATGCCGCCATGCCGGCATGGTAATAATTTCAAGATTTTGGTCAAATGGACTTCTTATCACCTTTTATGTGTACAGACTGTAAAAATAATGTATAGTTTGAGATTTATCTGACTTTAGTCCTGCTGTGGAACAGTTTTTGAAATCTTGGAAAATACCTAGTCCACATAAGAACTTGCCTGCCGTTTATCTACTGCTGCCCTTTAGGACGTGGAAAGCTAACTTATTTAGATAGCAACTTGTCAAGCTATTTCTTTGACTGTCTGGGAGTAGGTTGGTAAGCAGAAGTCTGCCTTGTTCAGATAAGACTTTGTCCTGTTTATCTACTGCGGCAGAGTAGGTTGGAATGTATTTTCACATGGTGTTTGTCACAAACCAAATAGATATTTTTACTCCACTATGCAATTCCTCAAGTCACATATAAGACCAATGTTGGTTATAAATATCTTTGATTATCTGTGAATCTGGCCCTGTATTTGGTTTGGTACTTGATGGATGCAATGGAGGCAGTTCTCCATGCCCCTGTTCATTATTTTGATGCCCATTGAAATACTCACAGAATGGTGGTTTGTTTTGGGGTGGTTTTTTTTGCGCTTAGTAAAGTGCAAAACTGGTTAGCAGCTTTTATGATATAGGACCCAGGCCCTTTAAGCGAACTCTGTTGCCTTTTTTGTCAGAGTCCGTCATCTTGAAACCAAGCCTAACTGAGCAATGGTTTGGTCGGAACATATACGTCACCGCGGTTAAACGGAACGCAACAAAACGCGCCAACAGAAACATCTCTGTGTCTTGTGTGTCATTGATGTACTTCAGTTTCTCATTTTTAAACTTCCCCGGATTTGCCTGGAGAGAATTTGAGATAAACTTCTTTTCCATTTGTCCCTCAGATGCATACAAATGAGACGATCCCACTTCCTGATGTATCAGTCAGGATGTTTCCGAAGGGTGCATACGTATCAACCTCTCCCAGTGTCAGAGTTGTCAGCTCAGTCTACTACATCATGATGTACTTAATTTTCATTGGTGTCCTCCTGTCCGTCCTTGTGTATGAGAAAGAGAAGAAAATTAAGGAGACGATGCTGATGATGGGCATGAACAACGGCCCTTACTGGTGAGTACTGTGTACTGAGCTATGAGTACTAAGTATTAAATGCCAAGACTCAACATGTACTGAGTTATGAGTACTGAGTATTAAGTTCTGAGACTCAACATGGCTTGCCCTGTGGGCATGAACAACGGCCCTCACCGGTGTGTACTGAGTTATGAGTACTGAGTATTGAGTTCTGAGACTCAACATGGCTTGCCCTATGGGCATGAACAACGGCCCTCACCAGTGTGTACTGAGTTATGAGTACTGAGTATTGAGTTCTGAGACTCAACATGGCTTGCCTTATGGGCATGAACAATGGACCTTTCTTGTGAGTAATGAGTACTGTTGATTGAGTACTGAGATGCGATATTTCTTTCCCTATGAGCATGAACAATGGTCCTTACTACTGGCGAGTACTGTGCAATGAGTGTTGAGTGCTGAGACTCAATATATATGGCTTGCTCTATGAGCATGAACAATGTCACTTAATGGTGAGTCATGAGTAGTAAGTATTACTCCGGGACTCAAAAAGCCTTGAGAATGTAGCGCATCATACATTGGTTTGGGGCAAAACCAAGTCTTGTTTTTTTAATTCACCAATCCGATATTTACATCAGATAAATTGTACTTTGCAAAGGCAACTTGTATGTCATCTGTATTTTTCATTTGTGCATTTGTTTTTCCCTTGAAATACTGACCCCTTGCACATGGTGACTGTGTGCCACTCTCACAATTGTGGGAGTCAATACGTGTAAACTCTGCCCGTTCCTAAAATTTGCACTTCACTGTAAAACACAGAGGGACATTGACTTCCAAAATGGCGCCACCAAGATTACTGTGACGGTGACGTTAGGTGAATTAGGTTCTACAGACGAGTTTTTGTACTATCGTCAGGGCTGGAAATTTACACTGGAGGCCTGAGGCACGAAGCCAGTGATTTTAGCATCGGGGCCAGTAAACTCAAGACCGGACAAGTCTGGCGGTCTTGTGTTTTCCAATTGAAAAACAGTCTTTACTGTGTAATATCTTCCTTTTTTAAGATGTTCAAATGTTGACTTAAAGTCTGATATTTATCTTTCAATTCAGTTGAGTATTGAAGTGTACTTAACCCATAAGATAGATGATATAAACCTTCTTTCTAGTGCTTGCTAAAATAAATAAAATTTATTGTGAAATGTTAAACTGTGTAGACATTTTTTTCTTCTCATTTTGATTCTTGTTTTGTAAAAATAAAACTGGCGTAATAAAAATTTTGAGCTACAAGTGGTCTTTTTACCCCCCCCCAAAAAAAAATAAATAAAATAAATACATTTCCAGCGATGAAATATGAGCAAGTGGGATCAAGATTCCAATAACAGACATTGAATGGATACTGGATTTTCTATTAATCCTAATATTTCTTGGTTCGTACTCTTTATACGTTTTTCTTTCTGTCCTCAGGCTGTCGTGGCTTATTACGTATACCTTCATCATTCTCTGTGTGTCTATCTTGATTGCCATTCTGAGTAAATATGCCATTCAAATCGTCGGGAATGGCAACTTCCTCATTTTGTATCTCATCATGGCTGGCTATGGCTTGTCAAGTAAGTATAAAGGGGATGGATTACCAGCTGAACGAACATCTGTTTTTTTTATTGTTTGTGACTGGCTCCCTGCATATTTTTGCCCAGCTGGGCACAATTACATGACTCCGCTTACCTGGAAACTGCGCTTACAGCTCATAGAATGATGTGCTTTACAGGGCTCGATAAGCGCAGAATTCGCGGTAAGCAGAGCCGTGAAATTGGACCCAGAAGTCCACATTGTGCTCTCTGAAAAAAGGCACACAGTTTCACTGGTTTCCTGGTTTGACATTTGAATGAAAAGCTAGTACAAGTGTTTATCCAAAGATTGCATTATTTTAAAGTTTAGGGAATTCCTGGATGAAGATTTGACTAAGTTCAGCTTCTGAAGCAGACTCCAGTTGTACAAATGCATTGTATTTAAATAAACACAACAAACTCTTTCCGAAATGATTTTCCATTAGACTCGAAAAAGTCTTGTAAAAACTTGAAAGCAAGAAAACAACTCGAACAAAGACTGTATTGTTCTATGAAATCAAATATTCGTTTTAAATTCTATTTATACAAAAAGTTCTTAAAAGAAAAAATGCTCACAGCAATTCGTTATAAACACGACGAATTGTTTTAGAATTTCTCGTAGCCCCTTACCAAGAGTGGCTTTTAGCCTTGTTCAGGGCAAACTTACTGACAAATATATATATAACTCTAGTAGGGGAGATGGCCTTAGCTTTCAATTCAAACCGTTTTTAAATATTTTTTTATATATAAAAACAGCTTCCTAAAGAAAAAAAGGAACCCCTTTTCTGGAGACGTAAACAACATGAACTTGAGAGTTTCACAATTGTTATTTTCTCTTGGCAGTTGTCGGCTTGGCTTTCATGTTAACGCCGTTCTTCAACAAGGCAACAGTCGCTGGGGCAGTCGGCTCTCTGTTGACCCTGGTGCTTTCTCTCCTCTACGTCCCGATGTCATTGATTGTAGGCACCCCCTCTGTGGTCAAATGGCTATTGTCATTTCTCTCTCCTGTAGCAATGGCCTTGGCCATGGATCAGGTAAGAATAACTGTATTTCTACTTGGTCATGTTGGTGGCGTGTCATGGCCGAGCGGTTAAGAGCACCGGACTCAAGCTCTGGTGTTTCTGATCAGCAGAGTGTGGGTTTTAGTCCCGGTCGTCTTACACTTGTGTTTCTTAAGCACAATAGTTTACCATAATGGCCTTGTCCTTCAGATGGGACATTAGGCTGAAGGTCCCATGTAACATAATTGTTAGTACACAAAAATGAACCCAGAAACACTTATCTTGGAAGAGTAGGGGTTAACCCTTGTGTTTTTGGTTCACATAGCAAGCACCCTTGCTAACAGGTTTCCTCAGGCTTGCGAGCTACAGTGATAAAGTTCACTTATGAGGCATCCTTGGTTTCATTACCAGAAATATTTAATAATAAAAATACTGTCGTCTTCGAACAGAATGCTGCCTGAGCTTCCCTATAGTTGACCCTAGATCACCTTTCACCTTTATCTCTTTTGTTTGTTGCTTTTGATATTCCGCATGTGCTGTATTTTTTATTTATTAATACTTTTTGCTTAATTTTCTTTTTCAAATGTTCATCGAATTTTGTGTGTACATATTGCATATTTGTATTTTTATGGTAGTCTTTCATTGATCATGAACTTTGTGAACCACTTTGTAACAAACATATTGCTTGTCGTTTTTCCTATTTGCCAGTGGAAATAAACTGTCTATATTTTATTGTGGACAATAACTGCTGTCTATCTATCTATCTATCTGTATTCTTCTCTGTGTTATTTTGCCGTGTTTTATCTTCTTCTTTTTTTCGTGTTAAAGTATGTGCAGTTATACTTTTTAATGTTTTTCAACCATTTAGCTGTTTTTGGCAAGTAGTTCACTGCTCCAGGCAACAATGTGGGGTGTTATTGTGTCTCCTCTGATCTTTTTTGGTTTTCGTTTCTGGCCGATGGCCCTGGTCTAAAATTGTGGCACATCCGTGTACTTTTGGTCACACTTCGGTTGGTCTTTTTCTAGGCTATGCTTATTTTCCTTTCTGTAGGACTGTGTCAGCAATGTGTATTGTTTATTAAGGGAATAAAAGAGTGGCGACCAGTTTTTAAATGGCCGTTTAAATCCGGCAGGGTCGTGGCCGTGCGATAAAGGCCCGAGCCTTCGGCTCGGGCCTTTATCGCACGACCACGACCCTGTAAGGTTTTAAGCGGCCGTTTAAGAACAAGTCACTACTCTTTTATTCCCATTCATAAATGCCCTTTTGTTAAAAAGCGAAAAAATGTTATAGACAATCTGTGACAATCTGCTTCGCAGCGAACTTTCGAAGTTTGTACATTTTTTTTCCAAAAACTTTTAAAAAGTTATGTTTGGTGCGCATTGGGTTGTGTGTACGCGCGTGTAAAAATAGATTACGCGCTGGTACTAATAGCTATATATTGCGTTCCGCGTAATTAAATTGGCGTACATGAGCTTGCGCGTCCAACACGCGAAGCCAGCCGGTCTTAAACAGCTCCAGCTGGTCTTTATCAGCCGTTTAAACATCCCCATGTGACATGCTCTCCACCAATAGGAATAGCAAAACTGTCTGGGGTATTTGTATTCATTGCCTCTATTGGTACTTTTTTTTCTTTTTTAAAAGGTGTCATTTTCAATAACTTTTTTAAGTAAAGTGGCTGGGAGCATTTTTATTAATAGATTTGAATCAAATTAATAGGATTTTATTTACCCATAGTGCTCACTTCAATTCCTCTATAATCCATAGGCCCCTTGCACATGATGTGACAAGCTCAAACAGCGCCCTCAATGAGGTAAAAGGAAGACCTAGTTGAGAGTTGTGCATGGCACGCACGCATTTGCACGTTTCCATCGGTTACCTTTAGCGATGGCGTCCTACGCAAGGGGACGATTGCCTGCATTTGATTGGCCTAAAATGCATGGCATGAAGCCATCAGTTTTATGTGTTAAACATTTGTGTTTTGAGTTGCCAGAAGTTTGATGGACTGGTCTCTACTCAGCCAAGCCACCCAGTCTACACTTTGTATCTTTATATTTTGACACCTCGCAAAACCTCAAGTCTCTAAATGTTTTGTTTATTCCTTTTTCCGAAAAAAAACCAAAACATTCTGGCATATTCTATTGTTATCTACACATCAAGCAGAAATATTTAATGATTGCTACTTTCCGTTCATCTGCACTTTGCAAAGTAGTTCCACACTCCTCATTCATGTGACTTGTATTTACGCTTTTCTCAAAAATGCAATTTGTTCTTTTCCTTTTTGGCGATCGCTTCCATTGGATTCAGGCCATTGGGTTGGACCAACTCGGAGTAGGAATCCAGTTTGATAACATGGGACTAGACGGCTTTCCTCCATATGTAGTCATGCTGTATGTAGACTCAGTGCTGTACTTCTTGCTAGCAATCTATTTTGACAACGTCATCCCAGGTATAAAAACATTATTCATTTCAATTCATGCAATTCTCTTCAGTAGCAAAATACTACACATAAGACAAAAGAGATAGATTTTCTCTTTGTGCTTGTTCAACTCATTTGGATTCTGGTCTTGTAAAATAAATTCTGGTCCAGTAAAAATGTTGAGCTACAAGCCCTGCAATCCTGTGAATATTTCCCCCAAATTCGAGCCCTGCAACATGAATCACAGCTATAAATGCTAGATTGCTCATGAATAACAAATAAAAACGTCGAAAACAAAAAAGGGATTTACATCAATTTGAAAACAAATCAATGTTTTTAAAAATATTATTTTGTCGCATAAGTGCAAAATCATTGTACTGCGCACACAAATTCTAAGTGCAAACACATCATACCTCGGCGCGTACATGTTTTGTGTGTACATTTGGGCTATTTTAAGCCAGATTCGACATTTTGACATTTTTGAACTTGCCCATTACGTAAGTGCTTTTTTAAGGAGATGCAAAGTTTTGGCACTGACTTGAGGATTTTCTTTTAGTCTCAACCCTAATCCATCAAAATCTTTTAGCATGTGTTAATCGTTTTTAAAAATGATTTTACGCTTAAGCTTGACATTATACTGATTTGGATGGGTTGTACTGTGTGTAATTTGCTTGTAAAAGAACCCCGTACACTTACCCTTAAAGGGAGTTGTTTGTCCCGGTGTTTATGGCACGGTGGGCTGCAGAAACTTTGCACCACAGCATTTTGTGTACCTCTGCAACGTGCTGCATGTGCGTATATACTGTACATGTAAAATGGGGCTTTTTATTTCAAACGTAGGTGTGCATACTTGAAGAAAAAGTGCCTCGGGACGTCCTTCAGGGGTGAAAAAGGCTATATAAGAATGGAGTATTATTATTATCGTTGTTGAGGCACGGGAAGGAGGCCGGCCCTCTAAAAAGGACAAGCATTCACTAAAACACTACAGCAAAATTCATACGATGACGTCTAAAATATAAAATGATCTCCTGCACTTGAATTGATTTTAATCCTATCAGTAGCACACAATACAAATAGCACAACACAGTCATTTATGTGAAGGGCAAAAGGTCAACACGAGGCTGGCTACATACAAGTTCACAAAACCTGATTTAACAAGCCCTAAAAATTAAAAATTGTTTTCTTTTAAAACGATGATTTCAGAACAAAACAAAACAATACTTGCAGCCATTTTCCCCCCCCAAATAAATAATATTCATAGAATGGCTCTGCTCCCTACAAAATAGAAAGAAATACCTTTGGACCATGCAAGTCTTGCGCTAACTCAAACATAGGCACCCAATTTTTTTCTTCACACAACTTGTTTCTTTCACATGTTAAAGCAATGTACATGGGAGCAAAGTGCTCCCAAAAATGTTCAAATACGTGCGAGACTTGCACGGTCTAGAGAAAATAAATGTGCGCTCTCTTGCTCGATATTGTTACACCAATTTTGACTCACTATCTAATTTTAAACCGACAGGAGCCTATGGCCGACACAAGCCCCTGTTCTTCTGCTTTATGCCCTCCTATTGGAGCAAAAAAGAACGCAGTTCCTATGGAAGCAGTTCACCCACAGATAACGAGGATGTGAACAACGACCAAGGAGATATCGAGCTGGTACCCCAAGAGATGAGAGACAGGGCCTCTATCAGGTTAAACACCTACTAGTGGGAAAGGGGGAGATTTTCAAGGAGAGATTTTTTCGAAGAGAATATTTTTGTGTCAGTGCAAAAACCTTGTATCACCCGAACAACGAGATTCCTAGTCAGAAAAAAGTCAGAGCGATGATTCTTGCTTAAAATAGCTTGGATATACATGCAAAACAAGTACATGCTGAGATAAAACGCTTTTGCACAGAGCATTTTTGGGAGAAATATTGCTGAGATTTACCTAAAAGATCATTTTTTTCTACAAGATTTTTATGAACGAAAGGTTTTCTTTTTAACAAGAGTTTCTCTTAAAGACATATTTTTTTGAGGATGAGTCTTTCTTGAAGAGTCTCCTAGGAAATTCTAGTTGTAATTAAATGTTTACTCTGTCGTTAGTGTTCTGTTTTGTGAACTTATCCTTACTAATGATGGGAATTGTTGACATTTAAAGAAAATTAATATTTCAAAACCATTCAAAAATTTGTTAGAACGCTAAAGCACATTTTTGTTGGCAATTCAACATTCAAAATAACAAAACATAGATCTGTGTCAAAATGCAGAAAAGCATCTGCTCCCCATCAGGAATCTCATTGTCGATTTCATTTTTTTACTTGCAGGATTCGCAACATGAAGAAGACATTTAAAGGACCGAAGAATAAACCCGACATCCAAGCTGTTAGAGGTATAGCCAAGACAACTGGAACCACTGTGTTTTCACTTTGTACTGTCAACGTTCATTTCTATCAAAATGACCAAATACTGCTGTGTTATCTCCCAAGACATTGCCGCTAGCCACAAATCCCTACCTACTCTGGGTTGAATTTGCCGTCCCATGGAGTCCATAAACAAATGAATAAGGGAATAAAACAAACACAATACTTTTAAATCCTGTAACTCCGGCATGATGTTCTTCCTACTACGGTCTGATTTCTGGGGAAAAAAAAAGTTGCCCTCTGAAAAATCAGCAAAAGTGTTATTAAAAAGCCTTATAAGTCTGCTAAAGCCAATGCACATGTAGGTCAGCTCTTGCACTGGATACAATTTTTCTACTTTGTTCCAAGGCCTTATATCATGTCTAGTAACTCCGCGGCAGTAGAATAAAAAGCAAGACAAGTTCCCACGAACGAATCTTCCTAGCAATGTAGATGGTGTTATACCACAAACTGAATATACCACAAATACAATACTAGATTGATGGCGCTCTACAAATGCCTGATGATTGATTGATTGATTGATGTTGTGCTTCTTTGCAGGTATGGGCTTGGACATCTATGAAGGCCAGATCACCTGTCTCCTGGGTCACAACGGTGCGGGCAAAACAACCCTCATCAACATTCTGACCGGATTAATAGCACCCGACAGTGGCCACGCCACTATCTACGGCTACGACATCCGGGACCCGATACAGTTACAGAAAGTCCGGTCTATGATTGGGGTGTGCTCCCAGGAGAACACCCTTATCGAAGCCTTGTCAGCGAGGGAACACCTGAGAGTGTTTGCTGGACTGAAGGGAATTCCGTCAGAGAATATCGAAGAGGAGGTGAGTTTGTCGTCAGACGCCCTGTCAAAGTTTTAAAATAAACTTTGCACTTTTTTTGTTACATTGATCAGTTATAATCATAAGTCTAAACGCGTGACCAACATTGGTAATTGTCAGCGACTTGTATTCGCACTTTTCAGACCCGACTAATACCTAAAACACCAAACCTATGAAAATTTAATTGGTCATCAGAGTCAAAAGAAATTGGTGAAAAAATCTTTAAATTATGTTTTCACTGTTTGCAAACATCAAGTCTTGAGATCATTGTCTGAGTGGTAACTCAAGAAAAACATGGCAGATCAACTCCAAACTAGGTATGTGGATTGGTCTTGAGATCCCCCAGAAGCCTGTTGTTTTTTGGACCCTCTAGGTCAGATGTCAAGGTCATTATGGCTAAACAAAAGAAGTATCCAAGCGATTACACAAGAAAGAATGGGCATATCAACTCCAAACTGGGTGCTTAGATTGGTCTTGGGATTCCAGAAGCCTATTGTATTTGGACAGCCTTGGTCAAATTTCAAGGTCATTATGGCCGAAACAGAAGAAATGTTGTTTGAGCAGTATTTAAGAAGAATGTGATTAACCTCAGCAGGGCATTAGCCTTTTCCACACACTGTTATTGTTTCTTGTAGCCTTCACTTTGAGTGGCCCTTTTGCCTCGTGGTGGGCGATCTTCATTTAAAAAAAATAATAATAATAATTTTGATATTTTCATTACTAACATTCATTTTTTTCTTTTCAGGTCAACAAGATATTGAAGCTGATCCTTCTAGATGATGTGGCATCCACTGCCTTGAAGAGTTTAAGTGGGGGACAGAAACGCAAACTGTGCGTTGGAATTGCTCTCATCGGCAACCCCAAGGTAACTTAAACAAACAGACAAACTTAATTTGAATGAAGCATCTCTCACAAGGTTGCACCGTCTGGATGTCAATGTCCAGAATGTAATGCAAGTTTTAAGCCACATGCTTAGCATATGCTGTATATGCAATTTGACTCCCAACGTGGGGACCGTGGCAGACAGTAGCAAGAAGTCAATAAATCAGTACAAGAGTGCAGCATCATTACTCCACTTGATCGGTTTTCCTGTGTTTACCTACAGGTGATCTTCCTAGATGAACCAAGCAGTGGAATGGATCCATATTCCCGTCGGGAGCTTTGGACTCTCCTGAAAAGTCAGCGACACGGGAAGGTTACCGTACTCACTACACACTTCATGGATGAAGCTGACATCTTGGCAGGTCAGAGGTCATATCTAAATTAGAAGCTTTTGGGGGGCAGGGGAATACTATCATTTAAGTGAGAAAGGTTTTGTCATGACCTTCTGAGAGTCTCCCTGGTCAATTGTTTTTACCAGAGGCATTTTTAACAGGAATCATTATAGGAAAGGCGCAAAGGAAACATCCTTTTCGTCTGACAGGTCACACTTGTTATCTCCCTGTAATTCCTTTTCCAAACAGTGGACATAACTGGATCATGCACAAACCAGTAGGGCTGCTAACTGTTGTATTGCTTTGTGGAATAAAGCCCTGGCCCCCTAGGCAAGCTGGTGGGTTGGGTTTTTCAAAATGTTAATACTTTTTTGTTTTCATTTCTTAATTCTTCTTGTGATCTTGAATTGACCAGATCGGAAAGCCATGATGTCCAAGGGTAACTTAAGATGCTACGGATCTTCGCTATTCCTCAAGTCAAGATTTGGGATTGGATACCATCTTGGGTAAGGATCCACCAAGACTTCAGGCTCATTTGCACTGATGGTTTTTTTTTATTTCCAATGAGTTGAGTATGCTGTAACCTGATTTATTGTGACATTAGACCCCTTGCATATGGCGTCACACTCTCAAACAGCGCCCTCACCAAGGCAAAAGAGGGAGATAATTGGACAACAGCTGCTCTTGGTGTGTAAAAATGTGCGCATGACCTCGGCGTACCAGCAGCATTGCGAATCGAAAACGAGAAACAAGTTGAACGAAGACTATACTTTTGTTATGGAATCAAATATTCTTTTTTAATTCTGTTTGTATACAATTCTTCTAAAGAAAAATACTCTGGCAACATTTGTGAAAGCAATTTCAATTTTTATATAATTCAAATAAGTCATTGAAATTAACATTGACCATTGCATTATTATGAGCTAGTTGAGCAAAGTTCTTCATTGTTGACAAGTAACCGGAATAGGGAGTAAAGTCTTACTCCCAAGTTTTCTTTGTTGATCTGTTAAAGGTATTTTACTTTCATATATAGCCCAAAACTATGATAAACTAAAGTATTTTAAGAAATAGAATCACATACACACAATACTCAAGTTGGTTGCGACCAACTTGGTCGCGGAAGCTCTAATATGCATTAAACTTGAGGGAGGGTAGGGGGAGGGTAGGCAGTGGGACCAAGGGGTGCTACTATTGCATGCGCCCCAAATTTACGAAAGTCTCCACATGGAAAGTTTCAATTTATTTAGAAAAGCAGATTTCTGATTGTCTTGGCCAATGTAACGCAAGTCACCCTTTGATTGTTTTGTGTGTGGTTATAGCATGGTGGTTGACCAGGATATCAACACTGACAGGATCACAGAGATCGTAACGAGTCACATCCCCGAGGGTAAAGTCTCGCGCAGTCACGGCATGGAGCTTGCCTACACACTACCCCTGAAGGACACCAACAGGTTCCCTGGTTCGTAAGATTTCAAGCTTTGCCGAGATTGCCTCAGGAATACCTTACACATCTATGAGTAGTAGTAATATACACGATATTTCAATAGACCTTATATATCACCCTTATATATAAGCCTTCAATAAAGCCCTTTTTATTGCCCTTTTGTATCACCCTATTGCCTCTACATGTATATATAGCCCTTTTATGTTGTTCTTTTGTGTACATCTAGCTCTTTTATATTTCCCTTAATTGCCCTTGTATATCACCCTTTTATATAGCCCTTTTATGTAAAACTAGCTCTTTCATATTGCCCTTAATTGCCCTTATAGACCGCCCTTTTATATAGCCCTTTTACATGTACCAAATAGCTTGTTTATATTGCCCTTATTATAGTGCCCTTATAAAGCGCCATTTTACATACATGTACATGTATGTCAACCTTTATATACACTGTATGCATGTTAATGCATTATGAAATTGGGCCCAGAATCAGGTATGCAACTACTTATCAACTAGTCAGCTGATTTCCTCTAGAAAATCCTTTTTTTGTTCTTTTCTCCCCCCCCTTTTGCAACCACTGTACAAAGTTTCATGTCTGCTAACCTACTATTTCTTCTACTCTATCTTTGCTGTCTTAACAATCTGAGCAGATCTTTTCCAAGCTCTGGAAGAGCCTTCCAAGGAGAGCTCCAAGAAGACGGTGGCTGAGGATCTTGGCATCCAGACCTACGGGGTGTCCATGACGTCACTTGAGGAGGTGTTTCTCAAACTGAATGAGGAAGAGGAGGCTGAAGAGGCACAAGCTAATAATGTCGAAGGCACTTCAGGTAGAAAGCTCAGAATGCATTTTGTGTTGAAGTAATAATAATAATGAAAAAACATGAAAAAGTTCAAAAATCGAAGACTGGGCAGCTACTTTTTTTTGATCAAATTACAAGAAGGAAAACTTCACACATGCGATCCAATAATAACTAAACAACATTTTTTAGAAGGATAGTCAAATTAGCTTGAGTCATTTAATTAAAGTTGATCGTTAAACTACTTTACTTACGGACGTTCCCAAAGCGTTAACCACTGTAGCCATGTTGTGTGGTGCTTTAGAGAAGATGGCACTCATGTTTGCTATCGTGTTACTCTGAACACCCATTTGCTCAAACTGATCAACCAACAACGAGATATCTGGTTTAAAGAAAAAGAGAATGGAAATATAAAATGACAACCATGTATGAATCTTTTATTGAAATAAATAAAAACTGGTTCTCAAAAAAAAAAAAAAAAAAAAACAGTGATGAAGAACTACACATTGGCAGGAAGGAGAGATTTTTTTATCGGGCAAAGAATTCCGTGGTGAGCAGTGCCCTGAAAATTGGTCGCTGATGAATCTTACCCAAATCACAAAGTTCAGGCTTCCTCTGGCAACCAAGCTACGGTGATTCCATAGACAACTTTGCTTAACAACGGCTAATGAGCGCATTCCCAGTATTCATTATGGGAAAGCTCCATTAAAGATTTTCTGACTTTCGCCACCATAACTTGGAAACTGTGCATCCTTTTCACCAGTGGGTGTGTTTACATTGAATTACTTGGGTCATTAAATGTAATGGATGAGCAGTTAATCTACCTGGGGCAGTCAGAGCAGCCCTAGTGGTTTGTGCATGATCCAATTAAGTCCACTGCTTGGAAAAAGGAATTACATGGAGATAACAGGTGTTCATTGTCAGATGAAAAGGATGTTCGATTCTAGCCTCTTTCTTTAATGGAGCTTTCCCGTAATGTTTTTGAAGTTATCTGCTCGATTCATGTCGTTGGTGACAACCTGCATGATTCCCAGTAAAGACCCATAAAAACACAATGTGAAATCAACAACGAAGTACCAGTGTCTCAGTATACCAGTGCAAACCATTACACAGGGAGACTGGGAGTAGGTTGTTTTTCTTTTCTTGTTGCTATGAATTTTCCATGGTCCTCTTTTGATCAAGTTCATGGTGTGACGTCACAGTGCTGTTTCGCTTCTTAGGCGCTTTCCTTGAAACTCCCGGTTTTTACTCCTTCGTGACACTGATCAAAATGTGGAATGTTTTTGTTTTTTTTACATTAAGAAACAATTGTATTGAATTTTACCCATACACATGTAATCATTACACACTCAATTACCTTTTTTATAACAAAAGAACATTAATGTTCATTTTGTTCGAGTTGATCTTGAAAAGAAAAAGTGATAAAAGGTATGGCATTGCATGAGTATTGGCCTAATTTCATATTTAAAGTGAGTGTAATCACCAATCACCTTGAGAAAGTTTTGGTGGGAAATTCCATCCTATTAGCAAAAAGTAATAAACTCCTAAAAGCAATATCTCATTTGATTAAAAAATATACTATTTCAATTCATAATGAATGAAAAAGTGATGGGCGGATACATAATTTTTGTCCAAACTGGTTTACATAAAGATGGCATGCTTTCTGTTAGCATCTGTTTAAATTTGACAGTGAAAAAGTGGTGCCACAAGTTTTAATAACATTCTACTATTCCAAAAACTAACAGTTTTTTGTTTTTTATACCACCACCAAGTAAAATGATTTGCCCAGTGCTCTCAATTTTCCTTTTTTCATTGTTTTAACTTTCAGAGCGTAAAACCAGGCTTTGTGGCACTGTACAACGACACCGCCATGCATTCCCTGCCCGTCCTACTGGGTCTACTGAGCAATGCCTTGGTGCCGGTGCAGACAGCGGGCCAGTCCTTCCTGAACATGACCGTTTCTAACCACCCATTCCCCCAGTCCTCCAGCACGAATAGTTACAGCTTCAACTCGGGCTTCTTCCTGGTGTTGTTCCTCTTCATGGCTTTCAGTTCACCACCGGCAGGGTTTCTCGTCAACATCGTCAAGGAACGACAGGTGAGTTGAGACTCGAATGAATTGTTCCCAAACAACGGCTTAGACTTGGTCCCTGGCTTAGACTCCGACAGATATTATGAAAGCAAGTGCTTTTGGTATGATGCTTCGAACAGAGTCGACAGAGCCTGTGACGGACCCAAACAGAAGCCATGGTTATAAACAGGGCCGACGGAGCCAGGTATTCTGGGAAAAATGGCTTGACGTTATTGTGCTCCATTGGGTAGAGGTTTGTTTGCCCTTCCATCTTCCCTCCCTCTCCCTCCTCCCTCCACCTCCACCTCCAAATCCACCTGCTTATTCAATCTGATATTCTTACTGTCTGCTCCAAAACAGGAAGGAGTGCGGACGCAAATGCGAGTGTCGGGAGTCAGCGCGGGTAGCTACTGGGGTTGCCACCTCATCATCGACTGCGCACAGATGTATGGTATTACTGTGGTGGGGGTGATCGCCATCATCGTCATCGGCCTGGCGGTGGGCAATTCTTCCCTCTTTACCGCCGGAGCCTTGTTCATGTTTATTATCTTCATGATCCTGTTCTTACCGATGTACTCGCTGTTTGCGTATTACGTTAGCTTCATCTTCACGCAGTATCAAAGCGCGCAGAGTGGATCTCAGCTGTTTTTCACATGGGTGAGTATGAAGGACCTTGTCAAACTTAGTCCAGGACAACCAGCGGATAAGTACTGTCCGGCACAAGGTTTATTACCCACTTTTGATTCACCTTGTTTGAAATTGGGTGTCTGAGAAAACATGGGAGAAGTTCATAGTCCCTGGGGTTGCATTTGCTTACAAACAGCAGAGACTTAATAGATCGCTATCTACTGGAAAACAAGTAGGGGGTCTCTTTTACATGTCTCGTTAAAAAACCACGCTACACATCTTAGTTAAAGGAACACGTTGCCTTAAAATCTCATGAAATTTTACTGTTTGGAAGTGTTCAATATCCTTATTAAGAGTTGTTCATGCAATAACATGCCTTTAATGTGTTATAATTAGTGAATGGTGATTAAAAAAAACAAACAATGACCTCTGACCCCGACATCTGCCCCGCGAAACGTATATGTATTTCCAGCCGTAAATACCACCGTCCATGTAATGGGCAAAATGCGCGACGAACAGTCGTTAGGTTGGTGCCGTAGCCAGTGGCCTGGTAAACCAATCAGATGAACACCAGGTAATATACCATTCTGTATCTCGCTTCGCAACATGTAAACACCCACACCGTACATGTATAGAGGTGTCAAAATGGATCGCCAACAGGATAAAGAAACATCCAAAAAGAAGAAACCTCGTCAATCCGGGTAAGAACAATTTCTTGAGACTAACATTGGGTCCATTCTTCAGCTCCACTTTATACTGACAATAATACTAATAGACAATTTTGCAACACAGAGGCGAGAAAAACACGACGAAATCACGATCAGACTCATGTCATAATACCGATGTGATGATCACGATACACGTACACAAACAGCAATGGGTACCAGACCTTCTTGCATCACACAAAGCGTTAGCGCTAGGTTGGCCTCGCTACAATCCATAAGCTGGATATACTACACGTGCAAGAGGACCGCCGTGATAGTAATAGTAATTGCTCAGTCGTAGTTCAACAGCTGCGACTGGAAATAAGACTAGCGGAGCATGTCCGCCATTTAGTGGAGTCAAAATTTTGACTCTACAAAATGGCGGACCGTTCTTTGTCACAAACGTTAACAAAAACCACACATTTCTAGGACATATTCATGTGGATCATTGTATTCTACTTTTAAAACATCTTTCCAACCATATGCATTTCATAGCAAACGCTTTTTATAGCCCAAACCGCCCAACACGAAGGCAACGTGTTCCTTTAAGTACTATGGGTACGTTCACACGAGTACATGTAGCTAACTTCGCTGCTAACTTCGCTGCTAACTCCAAAAGTTAGCAGCGAAAATTTCCGCTGCTAACTTCAGTTTTACGACTTAGCAGTGATACTTTACTTTATACTTGATACTTTAACAGCGCTATTTTGCCGTGTGAACGCAACTGACCTTAACCACTTTAGACCACTTCCGTTGATTATTTATATTACTCACTTCAGCCATCTTCAGCTAGCTGGAAAAGGTTGGAGTTACGAAAACTTGTAAAGAACCATGAAATTGCATGTTCGGAGCCATGTTTGTGATTATCAGAAATAAAACAAAGGCCAACTTCGCACAAAGACCATTCCACCAGCTGATTCTGACTTGTACCCAGCATGTGTTTTGGGGCACGAGTACCAGGCAATATCGGTCCGCTTCCACGAAATGGGAATTGTACAAACTTGGCCAAAATAAAGATCACTAGCCCGCCGCTTTGACAGCGGAGACACATTTTGCCAGCGGGGGATACATACACACCGATGGGGTGCGCGTAATGGTTTTGTGACCTTTGCAGGCAGCTATCGGCAGTTAGCACTCCGTGTGAACGCAAGGCATTTTTTAGTTAAGTACGTTTTTACGAGGATCCCCCGCTGCAAATATTTAGCAGCGAAGTTAGCAGTGAAGTTAACTATGCCCAATGACCTCCAAACCTTCCAGATCAGATCCAAAACCACAAGTTTGTTTATACTACATTTAATCAACCAGTCAAACCGCAGAGCCATCAATGGAGTGTATTGCATAAGCCATTTTTTTACTGCATTGGAGAACTATGTGCCTTTCAGCGAGTAAAACAATGTCTCTCATAGTCCGATGGAAATCCAACAAAAAATTGACGTCATACAATTGTTACCGGCTACCTTTCCATCGATTTTGATAAGACCCTGTATGAGATATGGGATGATCTTGTTATTGTTTTAGAGGTGTTATACATGATTAATAGAGCTGAAAAAATACTCACAGACAGTGTTCATGTTTTGTGTGATCCACCAGATACATGAAATAACAAGCCAGTGAAAATCTGGGCATAATCCGTTGTTTGTCAGAAGAAAAAAGTGAAAAACCATGCACAATTTTCAGTATGTAGATACATTGTCCTTAACTGTGGTTGTAACAACTGAAATTAGCTGCTTACACTTTTTTTTACGCTTTCAGGAACAGTTTTCTTGAATATGACTTCATTTCAGAGAGAAATATTCCCCCCCCCAAAAAAAAAACACCCCAAAATGGTTCTAGTATGAACTTCACAATCAGTAAGCCTTCAGACCAAAAATAAACTATGATGTTTTTTTATCCTCACCAATTCTGCGTAATACCTGGAAATCCAGATTCTTGGAAATTTCCTAGTTTCCCAGGAACAAAGATGTCAAGTGACACCAATAGATTAACCCTTTAGAGACAGAGTGGCTTGTACCAAAATGGCCGCCGTGAAGGCTAATGGCAGTAAATGTTTTCATTGTGTGATAGTCGAGGAAGTTATAAACCTTTATTTGGGACTCTGGGCCTGAAAATCTGATTACTAAGGGTTGTTAAGCACATTATCTCACACATTACCAGCATCCAAGCACAAATATTAGACCTATCCCATGAAATATGGGCACTGGGACTACTGGTTGGCAAATGAAGGGGGTATCACGCCTTTCTGTATTTGGCTGATAGTGGCGTGATGCACGCGCATTTGTATGTTTGCCACAAAAACATTGAAACTAAGCATCCTTGTCACCAGTGGGTGTGTTTACATTGAATAACTTGGGTCATTAAACTTAGTGGATGAGCAGTTAATCTGCCTGGGGCAGTCAGCAGCACTACTGGTTTGTGCTTGAGCCAATTAAGTCCACTGTTTAGAAAAGGAATTACATGGAGATAACAGGTGTTAGTTGTCAGATGAAAAAGATGTTTCAATCTAGCCTCTTTCTTTAATGGAGCTTTCCCATAATGAACATTTTGAAATGTTTCTCATCTGGAAGTGATGTCTTTGTTCTCTATTCTTGTTCAAGATTCCTTTTATTTTTGGCATCCCTGTCATGGTGCTTGATCTACTCGGGAGTTCGACCGTAGCAGTCATTCTACACTTCATTTTCTGTTTTTTTTATCCACCGTACACTCTCTTCGGAGGGCTGTATTACATCAGTAAGGTAAGTCGTAGACAACAGACTGGTAGACCTTCTGCAGGCCTTCGAGGTCACGGCCTCTGTTGCATTCAAATAAAGTAGGGGAGGAACCATGAAAAGGGAGCTGAAGGGGTGGGGTTTCTAGAGAAGGTGTTAATTTGTGAATGAGACAGACTTTTGGGAACATCAGTGGAAAAAGGAGAAGTCAAAAGTTATAAATCATTTTCAGACCATCGGGTTTGAATTGTCTGAAGGCGCCTAATCCACAGTTTCTCCCTACTTAGATGGACAGTCTTTCTGTGGTTACCTAAGGCCTCAATGCCCTGTCAAATCATGTCAGAGAAAAAGGCTCTGCCACCAGAGGGGCGTGGCAGGTCCCTCTCAGAGACTCGCTGGGATGGCTGACTTGGTTCAGCCCTCCTTGCGCTGTGCAATGCATGTAAAAGGTGCTCTTATTTTATTGGTTTCAAAATTTAAACATGAGCACTTTGAGATGGCCCCCAGTGAGATAAAGTGCTATATAAGAACAGCGTGTATCCAAACGTGTTGTTGATTTTTTTTCATTCAAGATTCAATTTGTAATCAAAAATACTTTTGCCATTTCGCTTTTATTTCTAGGTTTATGAAGTTGCCAAACTTGGATTCGGTGTAGAGAACATCACTTTTGGAGACTACTTTGCGTTTGACACACTCATTATTCCTACAATACTGTGTGTGAGTAAAATGAACTTGTGCTTTCGAAATATTTGGGAAAATTCATTTTTGTTTTTATGCCTCCAATTCAAGTGTTGTCTTTTTGAAAAATGTTGCATGCCAACAGAATTTGCTGCTGGGCTTTTTATGTGTACATCTGGTATAGTTTCAGAGGGATTTCATGTCATTGCAGTCACATACACCCAGGGAGAGGTTACCTAACAGTGATAACAATGATTTTGTAGCGACACAAAATCGTAGGTTCGGTCCTTTATTGGCCCCTTGCGCAATGCGGAGCGTACTTACCCTCACCGATCCTGTCCACCAATTTGGGAACCACTGTGGGCACTGTGGTACAAACCATTTTCTGTCCGCTGTGGGCAGTTTTGTTACAAGCCATTTGTGTTTTCTGTGGGCACTTTGGCACAAGCCATTTCTGGCCGCTGCTGGCACTTTTGTACTAGCCATTTTCTGTCCGCAGTGGGCACTTTGGTACACGCCATTTCTGGCCGCTGTGGGCACTTTGGTACACGCCATTTCTGGCCGCTGTGGGCACTTTGGTACACGCCATTTCTGGCCGCTGTGGGCACTTTGGTACTAGCCATTTGTGGCCACTATGGGCACTTTGTTACAAGCCAATTCTGTTCACTGTGGGTAATTTGGTACAAGCCATTTCTGGTTGCTGTGGGTACTTTGGTACAGGCCATTTCTGGTTGCTGTGGGCACTTTGGTACTAGCCATTTCTGGCTGTGTGGTTATGGCCCTTTGGATAATCACAAGTAAGGACCTTACACCTCTAACCCAGTGACATTATTTATTGTGATTTAACCAGTAGAGTGCTTCCTCTTCAGGTTCTAGTGGATTTGGTCGGGGTGGTGTTCTTGCTGCGCTTCTTGGAGATCAAAAACACAGGGGGCAACGTTAGAGATACGTGTTGCTTCAGGTAGGGCTGATTCAATCTTACTGCATTCAACTCCGATGTAGACGTGTGTATATGTGTAAATGAGGCCCCCCTCATTTACAACCAATGCCACAATTCTCAACCAAATTAAACTATCAGGTTTTTTGATGTGTGTATATTTTTCGTCTTCATTTTTAAGTCCCATCTTTCTTTTGTCTAGAAGATCACAATTGGAAAGGTTGAGTGTCAAGCGTTTAATTCTTAAAGGAAATATAATCAATTTATGTTTTCAGCATCCCTGATTCAGAATAACCTGAGAATAATACTTGACCTCCATTTCTGGTTATTTGTAAACAATTAAGAAATTGGCCCAACTGATGTTCATGTTATCATTAAACCTATGTATTGGTCGCTCAAATTCAGTTTCCGCTCAAATGGGGTTTGTTAAAAAATAAGCATCCTCGTTGAAATTTTTGTTTCAATGTTAATTTGAACATATTGTATTTTATAAAAATTGAAATTGTATTTTTAACAAATTGCTGTAGGTATTTTGATTTTCAAGAGAACTTGTATAAATAGAATTTAGAAAGAGTATTTGACTTCATAAAAAAAAAGTCTTTGTTTGAGTAGGTTTTTTTGCTTTGCATTTATGGCTTCCCATAGTTTTCCAATCTTGGTTGGCAAAAACTCTGGCTATGACGTTGCAATAGAAAGGTCTAAATTATTGGTTTGTGCTTGCTCCTGTTCAATTTCTGACCATTTTATTTTATCAAAATATCATCCATGTTTCAGTTTCTGAGCTTTCATATTTAAAACTTGGAATTACACAATAATTGTTATTCGATAACGACTTTACAAATCCTGTGCTGGATGGTTGCTTTCATTCCAGTCAGGGGAATGTAGACTCAGTCACCCCAAATGGAGATGAGATCCCAGATGAGGATGAGGATGTAGCAGCAGAGAGGAGCAGAGTCAAGGATATCTTTGATCACAGTGGTCAGAATGAGGTGAGTATGGAGTGGTCAATACAGAGCAAGTTTGGGTGCTAATTAAATCATGCATGCATGGTTTGAGTTTCAGTCGAATGCATCTCATCAATTGATTTATCAAATATGGCAACAAGGTGACGACATTGTGAACAGAAAAATTGTAGCGGTCATTTCTATACTTAAAAAAGCATAAGTGCAATAATAGTTATTACCAAAATGATTGGCGTTTTTGTGGGGGTCAAAAACCTACCAGTTACTGTTAAACCACTATCCCAGGGGATTTGTTCAACTTAACTTTGTGCGCGATTGCAAAAGCTTCCGAAAATGTCTTTGTCATGTAACCTTACCTAACCACCATCATTGAAAAAGTGACATTAAATTGCGATTTGACTAGAGAAAAGGTGCTTCAGGAGTAGGTTGATTTAGTTGGACTAGCTGTAGTCAGAGCTGTGTATTGACTAGAGAAACGGTGCTTCAGGAGTAGGTTGATTTAGTTGGACTAGCCCCAGTCAGAGCTGTGTATTGACTAGAGAAACGGTGCTTCAGGAGTAGGTTGATTTAGTTGGACTAGCTGTAGTCAGAGCTGTGTATTGACTAGAGAAACGGTGCTTCAGGAGTAGGTTGATTTAGTTGGACTAGCTGTAGTCAGAGCTGTGTATTGACTAGAGAAACGGTGCTTCAGGAGTAGGTTGATTTAGTTGGACTAGCTGTAGTCAGAGCTGTGTATTGACTAGAGAAACGGTGCTTCAGGAGTAGGTTGATTTAGTTGGACTACAATGTAGCTGTAGTCAGAGCTGTGTATTGACTAGAGAAACGGTGCTTCAGGAGTAGGTTGATTTAGTTGGACTAGCCCCAGTCAGAGCTGTGTATTGACTAGAGAAACGGTGCTTCAGGAGTAGGTTGATTTAGTTGGACTAGCTGTAGTCAGAGCTGTGTATTGACTAGAGAAACGGTGCTTCAGGAGTAGGTTGATTTAGTTGGACTAGCCCCAGTCAGAGCTGTGTATTGACTAGAGAAACGGTGCTTCAGGAGTAGGTTGATTTAGTTGGACTAGCCCCAGTCAGCGCTGTGTATTGACTAGAGAAACGGTGCTTCAGGAGTAGGTTGATTTAGTTGGACTAGCTGTAGTCAGAGCTGTGTATTGACTAGAGAAACGGTGCTTCAGGAGTAGGTTGATTTAGTTGGACTAGCCCCAGTCAGAGCTGTGTATTGAGAGAGTCGCGACATAGAGGGACCAGTTTTCTTTGGTCACGTGGTTGCTGGACGCCATATTCGGTCCAGATGCAGCACAACCCAGTAGGCAGACTAGTCGGGCACCCTTTACTCGCCCATGTGTTTGTTTGGACACAAAAACGGCTTCTAATCACAAGTTGTCGCAACTCTCCCAATACACGGGTCTGGCTATATAGTCTAACCAAGCAGCATTCAATGGACTATGGTGAAGTCTAGTCGACTCCAGTCACCCACCTGAGCTTGCTCATGGTCACTATGATCATCAGTATGGCAGGGAGAGACCCAGAGGTTTGATGGGTCACTCGGTGGATACTGAAGCAGGTATTGGATTGGTCTTACTGGGTCAGGTGGTGTTTGGGACAAACCCAAACCCCTAAAAAGCCCATCCTAGGTTCTGCACAGCATGGATAGACCTTATTCATTGGCGTCATCAAGACATCATCTTAGAGGTAAACCGATGATGGAAATGTACAGATTTGGACGCGCGGCGCATGGGATTGGCCAGTGAACTACCTTTCTTTGAACTCAAATAACGTCTTGTGCATAAGGTCTATTCCCATTTTTCATCCTATGGATTTTGCAATCATAAACAGTAATGGAATTGTACTCGTAAAAATCAAAAACTATCAGGGAGAAATTTTCAATTGCTTTCTTAAGAACTTTCTGACGCTTCTTGCAGAAATGTGCTGTTGCCACCATGGGCATTCGGAAGGAGTTCACTAAGAGTGGAGGCTGCTGCGGAGGAGAGGAAGCCAGTGTCAAGGTCGCTGTGCGTAACCTGACGCTGTCAATGAATGAAGGAGAAGTGATGGGTCTCCTGGGGCCCAATGGTGCTGGTAAAACCACCTCCATGAATGTCATTACTGCCGATACTAAAGCCAACAGGGGACAGGTGAGTTTTCTTAGGACCTTGGTCTAATTTAGGGTTGGGACGGTTTAACCGTGCTTCCTAATGTAGGCTTTTAACTTGCATCACTGTCGACACTGCCTGTGGTGCGTTAAAAAGAATGTATGCTGGCCACAAAGTTTGCTGTAGCGGCTACCCAGTAGTGGCATCACATAATAGTCACTAGGATTTATCTATCAGTGTGGTTATCAGAAAATTATTTAAAGATGTGTAATGGGACATCACCAAGAGTTTGACAGTACCCAAGAATGCAGAGCTGCCAACTCTCACCGATTCTACAGAAACTTCCCTGAAAATCAACCAATCTTTCCATGTTCTGATGAGCAAATTTGACAATCTCCCTGATTGTGGAAACTTTTTCCCCCATTAAATTGAATGTAATTCTAAATATCTCCCTGATTGTTGGACAAAACCTCCCTGATTGCAAGATGCAGATGTTGGCATCTCTGAGAGTGCATAAATGGTGGTAATGGTTGGAGTCACAGAAAGCGACAGGGTCAGAAACGACAACAGGACTGACTTGGCACTCGCCCTGTAAGCAGAGAGCGGCAGCCGCGGGCAAAGAATCCATGAAATTAAGCCCTGATCTTTCTGTCTCTCTTTTCCCCCTTCTCCGTCCTAGATCAAAATTGCAGGCTATGATATCACCTCTTCCCTGAGTGACGTGTACCAGGTTATGGGCTACTGCCCCCAACACGACCCGCTCTTTGAAAATATCACCATGCGCGAGCACATTGAGACCATCGGAATGGTCAAGGGCATACATCCAGACGACATCGATGCTGTAGCTCAACAGTGAGTACCTCATAGTAAGGCTTAGATATGATGAACGAACTATGAAGGCGCTGTTTGGTGGGGGTGTGTATAGAAATAGTTTACCCCAAACCAAACAGCGTATACCTATTGTATCCATCATATATCTTAACTCTTTCAGTGCCAAGGTCGTACATGTACGATCTATTTTATGTATTCTGAAAGCGCCATTATCGTACAATGTACAATCTTTTTTTATGTACTAAAAAAGTGTCGTCAATCATACATATACGACCCATAATATACATGTTATCGCGAGAGGGCATTATCACTCAGGAAATACTAGTGGCTTTGGGATGTACCAAGGCAACACAAATCAGCAAAATACATTTTGTTTGATGATAAAGACTTATTTATTATTATTTTGTATACAGAATTCTGAAGGAAAAGAATTTTAAAAAGCTGGGCACTTAAGGTTCAAAACACAAACAAATAGCGGGCACGGACAGAGTTAAGAAATGGGATAGTGTCCGTAAACTACTCCCTGTACCAAATTTTCCTAAAAAGTAGAATAGATTTAGCACAGGTGTCTTTTATTTCAATTTGGTTGGAGAAAATACAGCAGTAATAGTTTGGCCAACACTACAGTTACCAATGCTGTACCTCGCATTGATTCAAAGGAAGTAAACATACCACAAGATGCAGTTTTGTCAACGTTCTAATGCTTTACCTTGTATCTTAATTCAATTGTAAACAACTCCCTCACTGTACGTTATCTTGATTCAAAAAGAGGATGTTTAAGGTGCAGTTTGTCAAATTTTATTCAAAGAAGAGTGTAAAGCTTACCACTAGCAGTTCCTTGAAATTATTACCAGTGCTGTACCTTAACTTGATTCAAATAGTGTCAAGCTTACCACTAGCAGTTCCTTGTAAGTATTACCAGTGCTGTACCTTAACTTGATGCAAATAGTGTCAAGCTTTACCACTAGCAGTTCCTTGTAAGTATTACCAGTGCTGTACCTTAACTTGATTCAAATAGTGTAAAGCTTACCACTAGCAGTTCCTTGTAAGTATTACCAGTGCTGTACCTTAACTTGATTCAAATAGTGTCAAGCTTACCACTAGCAGTTCCTTGTAAGTACTACCAGTGCTGTACCTTAACTTGATTCAAATAGTGTAAAGCTTACCACTAGCAGTTCCTTGTAAGTATTACCAGTGCTGTACCTTAACTTGATTCAAATAGTGTCAAGCTTACCACTAGCAGTTCCTTGTAAGTACTACCAGTGCTGTACCTTAACTTGATTCAAATAGTGTCAAGCTTACCACTTGCAGTTTCTTGTAAGTATTACCAGGGCTGTACCTTAACTTGATTCAAATAGTGTAAAGCTTACCACTAGCAGTTCCTTGTAAGTATTACCAGTGCTTACCTTAAGTTGATTCAAATAGTGTCAAGCTTACCAATAGCAGTTCCTTGTAAGTATTACCAGGACTGTACCTTATATTGATTCAAAGAGTGTAGAGCTACCACTAGCAGGTCTCTACTAATATTACCAGTGCTGTGATGATCTTGGCGTCCAAGTAGGGAAACAATTCAGTGTCAAGCTTACCACTGGCAGTTCCTTGTAAGTATTACCTGTGCTGTACCTTAACTTGATTCAAATAGTGTAAAGCTTACCACTAGCAGTTCCTTGTAAGTATTACCAGTGCTGTACCTTAACTTGATTCAAATAGTGTCAAGCTTACCACTAGCAGTTCCTTGTAAGTACTACCAGTGCTGTACCTTAACTTGATTCAAATAGTGTAAAGCTTACCACTAGCAGTTCCTTGTAAGTATTACCAGTGCTTACCTTAAGTTGATTCAAATAGTGTCAAGCTTACCAATAGCAGTTCCTTGTAAGTATTACCAGTGCTGTACCTTAAGTTGATTCAAATAATGTCAAGCTTACCAATAGCAGTTCCTTGTAAGTATTACCAGTGCTGTACCTTAAGTTGATTCAAATAGTGTCAAGCTTACCACTAGCAGTTCCTTGTAAGTATTACCAGTGCTTACCTTAAGTTGATTCAAATAGTGTCAAGCTTACCAATAGCAGTTCCGTGTAAGTATTACCAGTGCTGCACCTTAACTTGATTCAAATAGTGTCAAGCTTTACCAATAGCAGTTCCTTGTAAGTACTACCAGTGCTGTACCTTAACTTGATTCAAATAGTGTCAAGCTTACCACTAGCAGTTCCTTGTAAGTATTACCAGGGCTGTACCTTAACTTGATTCAAATAGTGTCAAGCTTTACCACTAGCAGTTCCTTGTAAGTATTACCAGTGCTGTACCTTAACTTGATTCAAATAGTGTCAGCTTACCACTAGCAGTTCCTTGTAAGTATTACCAGGACTGTACCTTATATTGATTCAAAGAGTGTAGAGCTACCACTAGCAGGTCTCTACTAATATTACCAGTGCTGTGTTGATCTTGGTGTCCAAGTAGGGAAACAATTCAGACAGTTGCAGCGGTTTGTTTGCCAAACTCAAACCTGTTTTGTTCAAGTATTGACAAGTTTTGTCGGGCTGTACTTCATCTTGATTCAGAGATGAGAGTGATGAGCGTACCAGATTGCGAACCTCAGCAATGAATTTCATATCTTGAAAGCCATTGTTTCATTTTGTTCTCGTTATTTTCAAAGTTTCATGGAGGGTCTGGAGATCTCGGAGCATGCTGATAAGAAGTCTCAGGACTTGTCTGGAGGGACTAAGAGGAAGGTAGGGAGCTCGTCTTTATAGACTCTAGGAAACAGATTAGTTTGTACCGATGCAGGTGTGGCAGGAGATTGTCCCCCCCCCCCCAGAGATTCTGTGTCCCCCTCCCCCCTTATACTGCTAATTGTGTCGAGATTTTATCTGATAGGGCTCTCTTTTTGACTGACTTCCTTCTGCCAGTGTTATTTTTTACCATATAGGGGACACACATACGCCAAGGGACAAATTCCCCTATGACTCAGGCATACAGCTACTCATTGGGTCAGCTGATTTTTCTCCTTTTTGCTTGAGTCTTTGCGTCATAGAAAACTAAAAAGCTCTGAACAGTTATACGCAGACCAACAAACAATATAAACAATTAACAGATGTTAATTTGGCCTTGGGCATAAAGAATATAATTTGTTTTCACTCATACACTGATGTGTATTAAGTACTGTATACTCAGTACTTTCCAGAGTTCTGTGAAATAAATCCACAGGCAAATCACTTGGGTGGGATTCGAACCCACAACCTTTGCATTGCTAGAGCAGATGTGTTACCACAAGACTACCGAGCTAGCCCGATGGCTAGATGCGATTTGAATCTTACGTTTAAGCAGCGGGTACCGCAACGATTTAATAGGTGTTAAATCATGTTTTAAAAAAATACAATGACACAAAATTGACTTTTTTATCGAAACTACTTTTATTCGAACTTAAAATTTGGCTTTGCCTGAGCCAGAACAATGAAACCATTGAGGGCGAGGGCAGGCTTGCAACAAAAGTTTCTTTCCGAGCAACTGTTTCCATTATGAGTAGGCTTGCCCACACTCACACTGGTACCCAGATAAATAATTACAAACCCCAAACACTGTCGCACAAATATCTATAATCTTTGTCCATTAAGTACACTTACAAATGGCTTATTAGCTGTATAGATCTTACGCACATAACGTCATTTAAGTAGGGCTCCCTCACCTGGAGGTCAAATTGATGTTGTTCATTGGCCAATCTTGTGTGCCGTGCATACAAATCTGTGTGGTTCAATTGTTTCGTCACGGTTTTGCCTCTAAGATGGCGGCTGGATGATGCCAATGCCTCAGGTCTATTGCACTGTCCAAATTATCAGAACCAAACTTTGTTCAACACAACAGTGCTTTATACTGCATTTTTAAGATTCAAAATACTAAAACTATTTTTGTGTTTTGTTTGTGAAAAAAAGAAATTTGGAGTTAACTTAGGGAGTAGTTATTCCTTTACAGAAATGTTAAAGTATTTTCTTTGGTGTTTTTTTTGACAGCTTTGTTTTGCCATGAGCATGCTGGGAACACCCAAGATTGTGTTTCTGGACGAGCCCTCCACCGGCATGGATCCAACCTCTAAGAGATACGTCTGGTGAGGAATCAGTCAGTCTTGAGTTTCGCTTTCTCAGAAGAAGTATCTTCTTCCAGATTGAATAGTTTGGGTGAATTTTTGAGAGAGAAAAATTATCGCTTTCCACGGAATATTAGTGAAATCTTAAACTTTCGATAACGAATATTACATACCACACACACAGATCCTTGTCATTTAATTGGGGGAACATGCATGAGCATTCATCCTTTTTTTTTTGCCATGTACATTCTCTTGTGCCCTCCAAGCGTTAGTATTGGAGTCTAAACTAATTGTTCCTCGATGAGGCAAGGTCATGACCCCGGAGGAACAAGGTCGGTGTCTGCATGGGGCCAGCCTCGTTGTTCAGAAGGGGTTTGTAGAATATTCAGAGTGTGTGGTGGGCGAGTTTCCTTGTCTACTCTGTGGTTATTGTGACATATTTCAAATGACAGGGATCTGTCTATGTGTGAGTTATATAAAACAAATATTAAACGTGTTTGTTCGAACATTGTTGCAGAATGCTGTCACTCGGTAAAATATGGCTTTTCCATTTCACTCGGCTTTGCCTTGTGAAACGGAATAATCCAGATTCTACCTTGTGGTTATATTATGCAGCATTGCACTCAAATGCTTGCAATATTGTCTATTATAAGAAAACATATTTGCTTTTTAACCTTCAATGACACTATCGCTCACTTATCGGGTAACAGTTTTTAATTAAAAAGTTGGTACTCCGCAAAAAATTTTTTAATCTAAACAATTTCAAGTTCCACAAATATCAAACTGTTGCTCAACACGTAAGGCATGGTGTCTGAGTGTAATTTCTTTTATTTATGGTGTCACGCAGTGTTAATAATTTGGTTTCATCTGGCGTTAAAGACCATAATAACAGAAACCATGGTAATTTTTGTAGGAACACCATTATTGCAAGTTTCCGCAAGGACCGAGGAGCGGTCCTCACGACCCACTCTATGGAGGAGGCAGATGCAGTCTGCTCACGAGTTGGAATCATGGTCTCTGGGAAGTTGGTGTAAGTTGGATTTCATTTTTTTAAGGAAACAAAACTTTTGACTTGGCTTTTTGCACATTTGTGAAACAAGATGTTGTTGATGTTGTAAAGAATAAGTATATAAGTTCTGTCACTGAAGAAGGTCTGATACAAGTACAACGTTTTTGCAATCTTTGGTGTTACTGCTTCCCAAGCCGGCAGGCCATTTTTAGGAATTTTGTCATATGTCAAATCTCATCCTTTATAAGGGATTTCTGATGAATTGTGACATCTGGGAGGTTCCGGGTCTTGTAAACCTCCTGAATTGTGACATCAGGGAGGTTCCGGGTCTAGTAAACCTCCTGAATTGTGACATCTGGGAGGTTCCAGGTCTTGTAAACCTCCTGAATTGTGACATCTGGGAGGTTCCGGGTCTAGTAAACCTCCTGAATTGTGACATCAGGGAGGTTCCGGGTCTAGTAAACCTCCTGAATTGTGACATCTGGGAGGTTCCGGGTCTAGTAAACCTCCTGAATTGTGACATCTGGGAGGTTCCGGGTCTTGTAAACCTCCTGAATTGTGACATCTGGGAGGTTCCGGGTCTAGTAAACCTCCTGAATTGTGACATCAGGGAGGTTCCGGGTCTAGTAAACCTCCTGAATTGTGACATCAGGGAGGTTCCGGGTCTAGTAAACCTCCTGAATTGTGACATCTGGGAGGTTCCAGGTCTTGTAAACCTCCTGAATTGTGACATCAGGGAGGTTCCGGGTCTAGTAAACCTCCTGAATTGTGACATCTGGGAGGTTCCAGGTCTTGTAAACCTCCTGAATTGTGACATCTGGGAGGTTCCGGGTCTAGTAAACCTCCTGAATTGTGACATCAGGGAGGTTCCGGGTCTAGTAAACCTCCTGAATTGTGACATCTGGGAGGTTCCGGGTCTAGTAAACCTCCTGAATTGTGACATCTGGGAGGTTCCGGGTCTTGTAAACCTCCTGAATTGTGACATCTGGGAGGTTCCGGGTCTAGTAAACCTCCTGAATTGTGACATCAGGGAGGTTCCGGGTCTAGTAAACCTCCTGAATTGTGACATCAGGGAGGTTCCGGGTCTAGTAAACCTCCTGAATTGTGACATCTGGGAGGTTCCAGGTCTTGTAAACCTCCTGAATTGTGACATCTGGGAGGTTCCAGGTCTTGTAAACCTCCTGAATTGTGACATCTGGGAGGTTCCGGGTCTAGTAAACCTCCTGAATTGTGACATCAGGAATTTTCACTCATCAAATCTCATCCTTGGTAAGAGTGCTTGAGCCAGTTGCAGCTGGTTTCTACGGCGGCGTATTGAATGTTACTGACACTCCAGGTTTGTATATCATCAATCTTTACAGATGTCTAGGAACCACCCAGCACCTGAAGAGTAAGTACGGCGGTGGATACATCCTAGAAGTGAAGCTCAACCCAGGCCAGGCCTACTACTCCATGGACCATGCCAGTGGGCAGGCAGCCCAGCTTCTTAACCAACACCTCTCAGCCCTGGACCAGACCATTCGGCAGGTTTTCCCTGCAGTGGAGTTGACGGAGACCTTCGGGGAGCGTGTGACTTACCGCATCCCCAAGGATGGTGTGACTTCATTGTCGGAAGTCTTCAAGGCGATGGAAGAGGGTATGACGATAGCATGATATGATGTGATATTTTCTGCAACAAGGAAACTTTTCCCTAAAAAAATATGTGCCTCAGAAATCTAATTCGCCCCATTGTGCCCCTCTAATCTTACCCCAAATATTGCTCTCTTGGTGTGGAATATATATTCGCCCAGTCCAGCTATCGAAATACCTTCCTTTTAGAATGTCATAACACCAATATGACTGATTTGATTTGACCTGAAATGGATTGTTAATATCTGACCATGGTCAACAGCTGAATTGAGGGTAGATTACCAGCACATTAGCCCAGAGGTCACAAGTTCTATCCCTGTTCTAGCCAAATTTTTCTGTTTCTCCCCAATATTTAATTAAGAATTACCCAGTTAGTTTCCATTATTAAAATGTATAGACTTTGGGTCTAAGAGATATGAGATAAGCACAGTAACAATTCAAACATAAAACAATAGTGGTCACATGGTGATAAAAAAAAAAGAATAAAAAATATTGCACAAAAATATTTATCTCTTTAAAAGTCTTGGTTTAAATAAAATCGTCACACTTATTTTCAGGCAAAGAGAAACTCCATGTAGAAGAATACAGCTTCAGTCAAGCTACTCTAGAACAGGTAATGGTTTCTCCTGTACTTCTTGGTATGTCTTTCATAGTGGCATGTCGTGGCCGAGCGGTCAATCCTACCGTAGCTCTGGTGTTTCTGATCAACAGAGTTTGGGTTCAGGTCCCAGTCTTGACACTCATGTCCTTAAAACGAGACACTTGACCGTTACCACTTCCTCCTTCGCACGGGACTTAGAGCTGCACTCTCTAGGTCAGGCAGGCCAAGCTGCGCAGGCTGACAGGGCAAGCCCATCTGTGTTTGCTCTTGGGCAACCGCATTGGACAAGGCTTTAATTCTCAGTGTAGTAACTTCTTTGAGGTGGAACACATGGGTACAGATAGATGGGCTTCTGTGAAAAGCTGGCCTTGCAGGGAGACATCCAGTGGTGTAACCAGATATTTGCATTTTGAGGGAAGTGGGGAGGCAAAGAGATTGAGCCATGTGTCTTTGATATAGTCAAACCACTCATTTCTGTAATTTTTCGATGCCACTTGGGGGAGGGGCAAGAGGGGGGTATGGAAAGGTTCTGAGCGGCGGGGAAAGTCATTCTTACCCATTTTGAGCGCCAAGTTCTTCATACTGATTTTCCTGTTGTCTTTTGACACGCAAACAGGTGTTCATCGAGTTTGCTAAGCAGCAGCGTGAAGAAGATGAGACTCGTGATGGTGCTGAACCGAGTTCACGTCCAGGGAGTGGAAACAACCGGATCAATGCAAGCACAGGAGAGATAGTCTAGACAGCTTACTTCATTCAGACACAAAGTGGCAAAGTGTCGCAATCGATGGGACATCTTTGTGTTTACTCAACCAAGACCTGTAATTTGGGGGTGGGGGGGGGAAGGGGGAAAGCTTAAATTTAGGGGTAGCAAACATTAATTTGTTAAGTGTAATTTTGTCTTGCTGGAAAAACGTTGACTTGCCACAATGACAGACTTAGACCAGATATTATTGAGATGGGTTAAGGCGAACATAATTGGATTTGTGTGGGTGCAATGGTGTTGGGGAAAAAAGTGAGGAGGCAAACTGAAAGAAAGAAAAGGACCCAAAAAAGGACTCTCAACACCGACAGCTGGCACAACGGCAGGTGGAAACCCAAGAGCAGTAGTGGTCAGATTGATAAGGGGAATTAAATGTTGAATCATAAAATTCAAGCACACAAGTTTTTAAGGAGAAGAATGATTTATTTAAATTTTGGGGGTTTGAACAAAGACAAATTGACTGGAGCGGGACTTGAACCAACGACCTCCGGGTTAACGTACTGGCGCTCTACCAACTGAGCTATCCAGCCCTATGTTGGCGGTCTCCCTATTAGTCAATATCTTTGTTCGGGGTGCCATTAGACATCACTCTGGCAAAACACTGAAAGTAGTTGAAAGGTACAATCCACAAAATAGAACTTTGATTGAGAAAAAAATAATAGTTTACAAGTATACAAAATTGTATAAAGTACCAAGCCAAGTGAGTGGCACGGAGGAACAGGTGACCAGAGCAGCAACCTCTGCAATGCTGTCCTACCTCAACAATTTCTCAACAAATACCCCGCCCTCAGATTAAAGGTTTTTTTTAACGGCGCTTGATGTAAAAAAAACCTGATGTATCAGATCTGGGTTTTAACACAACCAACCAGTAAAAGTACGGTAATACAAAATGTTTGTACGTTGATGAATGTTTGGCTGGGGACACACAAGGTAGCTGAGTTCAAATTAAAGTTTTTTTCTCAGGACATTTTATAATTTAACCAAAGAAAGCTTTCAGATTAAAATATATATGTGTATGTACAAATATATTTAAAATTAGTAGGGGAGATGGCCTTAGTTTTCGATCAAAACCGGATTTTCGTCAGATGGCAACTAGTAGCATATAAAACCAGTAGTGGGAATGACCCTAGCTTTCGATCCAAACCAGACGTTCGTCAGAGGCATAGACAAGCACAAACAAAAACATAGCAAAAAGAGGGAGCAAAGAATTATGGGTAGGCATCCAGAAAAAAGCAGGAAAGTTATAGCCAGTCAAAGTTAATAATTCACAAACAAGTAACGGGTAAAGTAGTGAGGACAAAAGGATGGTCAATGTGAGAAAGTGAAAGGGTGGATTACTGGACCATGAAGGTGGTAACTGCATTCTGGGTAATGCGGAAAGCATAACAGGACAGGATTAGAGGGCAATCTGCATCAGGGATAATGCAGCTAACTGAGCTAGCAGGGGAGATGACCTTAGCTTTCGATCCAGACCGGACCTTCATCGAAGGCATAAATAAATATATATATATATTTATTATTTTTTAAGTCATTGACTCTTTTCTACAGGATTGGTTTTTCACTTTTTGGATGCTACTTATTAATAAGTATGGTGAGTTACGATTGTACTCTGAGTATAACATTACGGTATTTACTGGTTAGTGTAAAATCCTGTTAAGTTCTTATCTCAGTTCAGCCGTTACTGGCTGGGTTAGCATTCATAACAAGCCTAGAATGAACTAGGTTCTACTTTGACAGGATTTTGACCATACCTTTCTGTGTGTGTGTGGTGACACGCTGCTTAATGACTACTTGCTTGAAAAAAGTACTATTTCTGATATCTGAATGTTGGGAGGTCTGCTGTTGCCATGCATTATAAGCTTGAAACTAACACGAACTCTAGGATCAGTGACTGCAATCAAGGCATACATAGACTCATAGCTGACGTCCCAAACTTTATTTTGGTCACAGATTTAACAAAAGTCATGTGGTGTGTCGTAACCAATACAAATGCGCCATAAATAAATAGGGCTGTTTAATCGGCAACTGTCATACATGGTCAGAAAACTGGGCTGATGTCAGCAGCCCTGAACTATGCTGGGATAAAAAACTATGTATTGTACTGCTATCAGCCATTACAGGACAAAAATAAATCTGTCGTTTGTTTCACCAATGATCAAAAACCAGAAATTAAAAAATTCTAGTTTGTGTGCATTTCAAACGTCTTGGGGTATTTTGTTACATAAAGTAGGAATTAATTTGGTATCAACCCAGCACGGGTAGTTACTTAGGGTGTCATGGCCGCGCGGTGTAGAGCATCAAATTCAAGTTTTGGTGGGTTAAGTCATCGGGTTGTGGGTTCGAATCCTGGTTGTGACTCTTGTGTCCTTGAGCAAGATGCTTTACTACAGCTGCTTCTCTTCACCCAATGGGTACCTTTGAGGGTAGAGGTTGATATTGTGTATGAAAAAGCCTTCGGAGCACTACGGCTGCTCGAGGCTGTATACTCCCCAGGGAGCTGAGAAAGATTACAGGAATGCTTTTGGCCCAATGACCAGGGCACTAATGTAAAGTGCATTGATACATTATTGTAAAATGCGCTATATAAGAACTTGTTATTATTATTATTATTCATTTTTATTATTTCTATTATTGTGATTATTATTATTATTAATATTATTTGCGAGCGGTTTTATGGTCAAAGTATATTTATAATTAACATACAGTACTGGGCTTTCTGCATATATATATTTTTAGTTATTTGAGTACAAAAATTATTTGTTATCCCATATTTGATTTGAAACTATCCTTTCTTATTTTCCTATACAAATTTAACAAATATTTACAAACAGCTCTGTATTTTCTTTTAAATTACTTAATTACTTAGCAATTTGATTTTGTTTGTGCATATATTATATTTGATTTTAGATTATCCTTTTTGGTTTGCTATATAAATTTGATATATATTTACAAACTGCTCTGATTATGTAATGATTTAGTGATTTGATTTTTTTAAAATGTTTTGAATACGAGTTTTGATGTGAAATTATTAATAATTTTTCCCATACAAATTTAATGTATTTTTAGTTGTTATAAAGGTTTATTAAGCATATGATCTTGGGTTGATGATGTTCATTTCATTTCCCCAAAAATGTTCTGTATATTTTGAATTCATTCTCACAAAGTCATATTTTTCAAGTACTGAAAAGGAAGTTAAGGTGTCACAAAATTATCAAATAGTTCTTTATATTTTATGTGATAGATTAACAAATAAAATATAGTTTAAAGAGAGGCTTCAAGGTCAAAATGAGTTTTGTGATTTACTCGTTGTCCAATTTATAGAGTCCTCATGAAAGTAGAGGGAAACTTACAAGTTTCTAACCACACTTTAAAATGGTATAAAATGTCATTTTATTTGACACTCTTTCAGAGTGAAATTTGAAACATGACACCACTGGACATCAAAAAACAAATGGGGTCTGTGCATCCCAAAGAGGGCCAGGCAAAAAGGTTAAATCCAATTCAAAATTCAGGAATCAACTAAAAAAAAACTCTGTACAAAAATGTACAGATCATATATTTGCAATGTGACGACATATCAAACAATTTTTTGATTTTGACAAAGGTTACACTTGAAGGGTATTAGACACAGTGGCATTTTACACAACTTTAACCTGAGGTTAGAGGCTTGGAGTTGTAAGATTTCCATAAGGACTCTATGTAATGGAAAATGAGCGAAACACAAAATTGAGTTTGATCTTGGATTCTCTCTACACTACTAGTCATGCACTACTGCCATGCTTTGTCTGCAATGGTAGTACGCTGCAATGCTGTAGCACAGCGATTGATTAACTAATTTAAAGATGTGAAATGAACAAACTTTTGTGTCAATTGTCGCTTTTAAATAAAAGTACAGCAGTGGTGTTTATCAACAAGTATTGATTAGTTTTAATCCGAAAATTTAGTGACAATCAAGTTTATACCAGTACCAATCCTCCAGAGAAATGTGTCCATCTGAAATATTTTGTCAAAGTGGGTCGGGGGGGGGGGGGGACAGCATTAAACCAATTGAATTTAATTGAAATGAAATGGTTTATATAAAAAAAACATTATTGCAGCTAGGGGCTAGATGAAGATAATTTTTGCAGATTTAAATATGTTCTAAAATAAGGTTTTTAAAATCATGGGAAAGAACTAAATAAATATTTTAAAAATAGAAACGTAAAATGACTATGCTACAAATGCATAAAATAAAATAGAATGATTATGAAAATATGTGTGAATCAAATGATTATTCGGAAAAAAAGATATCACGAAAATGCTCTAACTAAAAAAAAATTGAAATTTGTAATTAAATAAACAAACAGTTGTTATATCTATTCTTAAATATGTGAGATATAATTTTTTTTGAAGAGGTGCTGCTATGAGATGAACCAGTCGGTTTGATCTCAAAGATATGACTAGTTAGTTTAGCACATGTAACTATTAAAGCATGTTGTACATTTGTTTTCTCTTTCTTTGTCTGTCTCTGTAAATTTGTTGATAAATTATTGTGTCTACTTCATTCGCTTACCAAAGCTGCACTACTAGGCCTATTGGATATTTCTTAGCCGTTGGACAACTTCGCTAAAAGTTTAACAACCAAAGAGGGTGCCCTCTCTGGGCCTACCCGTCATGCTATGCGGCAACCTGCCATGTTAGTTAGGCCTACTTTTCTAGTGACAGTAAGCTATATCAAACAGAGGTGTTTTTAACATCCTCTCATTCTTGAGATTTTCTAATAAACCACAACTTGCTAAGTGTAACCGTTATTGTCGGTATTACTATTATTTACTATGAAGTTGGGTTTTTGTGGAGGAGCTAAGTACACTTGATAAAGCCGTATCGTGGGGTATACCGGCTGTTGGCTGTCCTTTAATACCCCTAATTATCTCGATAGTGGGATCCATAATGAGATAGTACTATAAGAAACTTCAGTGAACATTAGGCCGTGTCCGAAACGGCAACTTCGGCTACAGCTACAGCTAGATCAGCCCGTCTGCCAGTGTTGAAGAATAGGCAGACGCTCGCGATCTGGCCGTAGCTGTAGCCGAAGTCGCCGTTTCGGACACGGCCCAATGCTCGGGCTAGTTCAAGACAAGCGCCCCGCACTTGCACATTTGCTGCACATGCGTAGTGAGTACCCAGAACGCATTGCAAAATAATAACAAACATTGAGCTGTCGTCTGCATATATACGACGTGTTGTGCGTCTTCAAATTGAAATGTAAGCTCGATCTGGTAAGTATGGATTTTTATTTTCAGTTTTTTTAATACATTGTAATCTAAGGAAAGGGTTGATAGGTCATTTGACGTGTATCATCTGTCATCCCTCCCGTCTCCACACAAAGCAGAGAGAGACAGACAGAGCGTCTGACGTTGACAGGTTCTAAGGGAGGTAGACATGTCAATACGTGGTAGTACGTAGTCGTTGCTGCTTAGTGGTGTTTACTGCAGTCCTGCACACAATTGTCACAAGTTTCTTTGAAAAATAGTTCTATGTCTCTGGCTGCTTGTTGTGCCACAAACAAACTCACAGTCCCTCGAATCGTAGACAGTCCAGATTATAGATCGAGCGAGGTGATACTGCTATAAACAGAGTGACAGTGATGATTGTGTGTATATTGTGTAACTCTAGTCTTGACTGGTTTAGTCCCAACCCTGTAGGCTGTGCAAACTCGGTCAGTGTTGTGGACCAGTTCCACATCAAGTTCAACCACCACAACAAGCCCATCGCTACGAAATGAAATGCCAAATGGCACACAATACAAGACATTCTGACTAAACACAGTCATCATTCACATAATTTAAATAGTCGCTATATCCATTATGCCATCAGCAGGTGAGAGTGATGGATAAGTCTAATCTATGGGAGTTCCTGTGAAACAATGGATTTATGGCAAGGCCTTTAACAACTAGGCTAAACATTACAAAAAACACTGTCAACTTTTGATATTGTACCTGGCAGTAAACAAAACTAGTAAACCATTTCAATTTTAATTCAACTCTAAACATTTATTTTCACTAAACAAAGCAAAAGCAACCTGACGAATTAAGTTGAAACAAGAAAGCAAATCATGGCTTTAAACTCAAATTTAGGACAGTGGATTTTACCTGGCACATCTAAAGCCACCTATGTATTTCAAAAATTCCCATTGATAAGAATTTGAAAGGTGCATGGCTCTGTCACTCTGGATCCTCCCATAAAATGTTACCCCTTCTAGTGCCATACTGTTTCAATCCCAAACATGCATCCCACTTTTCTATCACTCTGGATCCTCCCATAAAATCTCACCCCTTCTAGTGCCAGACTGTACCAGTTCCAATTGCACCCCATTTTTCTATCATTTAGATCCTCCCATAAAATGTTACCCCTTCTAGTGCCTGACTGTACCAATTCCAATTGCACTCCACTTTGCTGTCACTCTGGATCATCCCATAAAATGTTACCCCTTCTAGTGCTACATGTATACTGTTTCAATCCCAAACATGCATCCCACTTTTCTGTCACTCTGGATCCTCCCATAAAATGTTACCCTTATTAGTGCCATACTGTTTCAATCCCAAACATGCATCCCACTTTTCTATCACTCTGGATCCTCCCATAAAATCTCACCCCTTCTAGTGCCAGACTGTACCAATTCCAATTGCATCCCACTTTTCTGTCACTCTGGATCCTCCCATAAAATGTTACCCCTTCTAGTGCCAGACTGTACCAATTCCAATTGCACCCTAGACTTGATTTCAAGTCTGAGATCGCAGTTATTCCTCTGCATCAGCCACGAAAAACGCCCCCACAGATTAGCTATCGCGCGCCCAAACTTGCAATCTCAGACTTGACCCCCTTGCGTTTATGTATATTCATGTATTCAATGATAAATGTAAACAATCAAGCGTACGCCAGGGAGCTGGCCAATCAGGAGACGGCAAAAACAATACTGGCAGCGTCTATTACTAACAGGCTGAACTCGCTTAAAATTACTGCTTTATATTCATTCGATATTAAATTTGTATAGTCCTTGGTACGTAAACAGTTTTTAAAATACATAGATAAGTTTAGTGAGAGATCTTAATGTAGTAAAAAACACATAACAAAATACATGATTCCTACTCCGCGATAACAGTTGCACCCTACAGTTTAAATGGAAGAGCTCACAACCTATCTCGTAGATGGTTTTGTTTGAATATTCATGTTATCGAAGGTTTTTGCAATTCCGACCAATCAGATTGTTCCGTCCACTTTTGGACAAATTCGCCATAGGGTGTGTACAAACCGTTGAACAATGGTCCCAAGTCTGTGATCGTAGGCTAATAGCGGAGGTTAATCTACAAGAGGGCGCTATTTCAGGGAATAATGTATTGGCTATCGGGTAGAGTAAAAGCCACGATCGCAGACTTGGAACCAAGTCTAATTGCACCCCTTTTTTCTATCACTCTGGATCCTCCCATAAAATGTTACCCCTTCTAGTGCCTGACTGTACCAATTCCAATTGCACCCCACTTTTGTGTCACTCTGGATCCTCCCATAAATTGTTACCCCTTCTAGTGCCTGACTGTGCCAATTCCAATTGCACCCCACTTTTGTGTCACTCTGGATCCTCCCATAAATTGTTACCCCTTCTAGTGCCTGACTGTACCAATTCCAATTGCATCCCACTTTGCTGTCACTCTGGACCCTCCCAAAAAATGTTACCCCTTCTAGTGCCTGGCTGTAACAATTCCAATTGCACCCCACTTTTCTGTAACTCTGGATCCTCCCATAAAATGTTACCCCTTCTAGTGCCATACTGTTTCAATCCCAAACATGCATCCCACTTTTCTGTCACTCTGGATCCTCCCATAAAATGTTACCCCTTCTAGTGCCTGACTTTATCAATTCTAATTGCACCCCACGTTCTGTCACTCTGGATCCTCCCATAAAATGTTACCCCTTCTAGTGCCTGGCTGTATCAATTCCAATTGCACCCCACTTTTCTGTTACTCTGGATCCTCCCATAAATTATTACCCCTTCTAGTGCCTGACTGTACCAATTCCAATTGCCCCCCACTTTGCTGTCACTCTGGATCCTCCCACAAATTGTTAACCCCTTCTAGTGCCTGACTGTATCAATTCCAATTGCACCCCACTTTTCTGTCACTCTGGATCCTCCCATAAAATGTTACCCCTTCTAGTGCCTGACTGTACCAATTCCAACTGCACCCCACTATTCTGTCACTCTGGATCCTCCCATAAAATGTTACCCCTTCTAGTGCCTGAGTGTACCAAGTCCAATTGCACCCCACTTTTCTGTCACTCTGGATCCTCCCTTAAAATCTTACCCCTTCTTGTGCTTGACTGTACCAATTCCAATTCGTCGCTCGTACCACGAACTGACCTAACTGACTAAAATCACTTATTTTTGCAAATATATTTTTTTCCAAATTATTGACATACTCATTTCTGTCAATATTTTCAGTAAGTTTCAGTGCCTAATACGTACATTGTACGTAATAGTTTCGTAGTTACACTAATTAGTAAAAACCACGTATCACTAGACTTGCCATTTTGTCTTTTCACAAAGTGACCTAACTAGATTCGCCACTTTACCAATAGTAAACTATGCGCTACAGCGCGCGCAGTTCGTGCGCGGGTGAGAATTTGCGTACCACAAAGTGACCTAACTGGGAAGCGTAGTATTTTTACAAAGTGACCTATCTCGTTAGGTCTCTATTACGCATTGGTTGGTACACAGCGCTCTGCGGGCAAAACTCGAATTTTCATTTTCACAAAGTGACCTATCTGTTTAGGAATTAATTACTCATTAAAATAGTTTTAGGGATGAAAACACATTGATAGTTCTGTATGAATTCAGCTTTATTTTCCTCATATAAAAAAAAAAATAAAAATAGTAAGCAGACTCCGAAACAGCAGTTTGAAAAGTAGTGCAACTTCAATCGTGATTTTCTCCGAACACGTTTTTTTTTACTGTGTACGAGTTACGTCACTTCGTGGTACGGGCGACGAATTGCACCCCACTTTGATGTGACTCTGGATCCTCCCCCGACATGTTACCCCTTCTATTGCCTTACTGTATAATTTGCAATTTTGCATCCCACTTTGCTGTCACTCTGGATCCTCCCCCAACATGTTACCCCTTCTAGTGCCATTCTGTAGATACAATTTATCGAAAGCAGGACATGCCTGATGTGGTTGTGAAGATTCATCACAGCCCAAAGACTGTTACAAATTGTTGCCTGTCTTGCATCCAATTTGTTGTCAGTCTTGGTTTTCCCCCAACCCCTTCTTGTGCCATACTGTATGAATCCTGAACATTAATCCAACTTTGTTGTTACACTGGATCCTCCTCCAACATGTAACCCCTTCTAGTGCCATACTGTAGACAAAGTTTCTGAAAGCAGAATACGCTCGTTGTGGTTTTGAAGATACATCACAGTCGTAAGACTGTTATAAAAATTTTGATCCTTGGCTGGAGTAATTGTATGCATACATCTTCTTTGGGTTTTTATTGCAGTACATTCAAGATGATCTGACAATTAATCACATCCTTTCTAATGAGAGATGCACAAACTCAGCTGAAGAGATCACCTGGCTTCCATCTTAACCATGATTTCAAAGTTCTACATCAGAATCTCTCTGCATCAAGCGACCTCAATTCTGCATCTTAAAGAATTCTGGAATATTGAGGTAAAATTGTTTTGTTAATAATAAACATTGTAAAAGGGCCTGTTTACACCAAACTTATAGGATCAATCCCAATCATGCACCCCACTTTGATGTCACTCTGGATCCTCCCCCAACATGTTACCCCTTTTGGATTGCCAAACTGTTTTATTCCCAAACATGCATCCTTTTTTACTGTCACTCTGGATCCTCCCCCTACATGTTAACCCTTCTTTAGCCTTGTACTGTATCATTTCGAATTGAACCCCTCTTTTCTGTCATTCTGGATCCTCCCATAAAATCTTACCCTTTCTAGTGCCATACTGTTTCAATCACAAACATGCATCCCACTTTGCTCTCCCTCTGGACCCTCCCCAAACATATTACCCCTGCCGGATTGCCTTACTTCTTTATGCCAAACATGCACCCCACTTTTCTGTCACTCTGTATCCTCCCATAAAATCTTACCCCTTTTAGTGCCTGACTGTACCAATTCCAATTGCATCCCACTTTGCTGTTACTCTGGATCCTCCCATAAAATTTTACCCCTTCTAGTGCCTGACTGTACCAATTCCAATTGCATCCCACTTTTCTGTCACTCTGGATCCTCCCATAAAATGTTACCCGTTCTAGTGCCTGACTGTACCAATTCCAATTGCATCCCACTTTTCTGTCACTCTGGATCCTCCCATAAAATGTTACCCCTTCTAGTGCCTGACTGTACCAATTCCAATTCCACCCCACTTTTCAATCACTCTGGATCCTCCCATAAAATGTTACCCCTTCTAGTGCCTGACTGTACAAATTCCAATTGCACCCCATTTTGCTGTCACTGTGGATCCTCCCATAAAATGTTACCCCTTCTAGTGCCATACTGTTTCAATCCCAAACATGCATCCCACTTTTCTGTCACTCTGGATCCTCCCATAAAATGTTACCCCTTCTAGTGCCTGACTGTATCAATTCCAATTGCAACCCACGTTCTGTCACTCTGGATCCTCCCATAAATTGTTACCCCTTCTAGTGCCTGGCTGTATCAATTCCAATTGCACCCCACTTTTCTGTAACTCTGGATCCTCCCATAAAATGTTACCCCTTCTAGTGCCATACTGTTTCAATCCCAAACATGCATCCCACTTTTCTGTCACTCTGGATCCTCCCATAAAATGTTACCCGTTCTAGTGCCTGACTGTATCAATTCCAATTGCACCCCACGTTCTGTCACTCTGGATCCTCCCATAAAATGTTACCCCTTCTAGTGCCTGGCTGTATCAATTCCAATTGCACCCCACTTTTCTGTCACTCTGGACCCTCCCATAAATTATTAATCCTTCCAGTGCCTGACTGTACCAATTCCAATTGCCCCCCACTTTGCTGTCACTCTAGATCCTCCCACAAATTGTTAACCCCTTCTAGTGCCTGACTGTATCAATTCCAATTGCACCCCACTTTTCTGTCACTCTGGATCCTCCCATAAAATGTTACCCCTTCTAGTGCCTGACTGTACCAATTCCAACTGCACCCCACTATTCTGTCACTCTGGATCCTCCCATAAAATGTTACCCCTTCTAGTGCCTGAGTGTACCAAGTCCAATTGCACCCCACTTTTCTGTCACTCTGGATCCTCCCTTAAAATCTTACCCCTTCTTGTGCTTGACTGTACCAATTCCAATTCGTCGCTCGTACCACGAACTGACCTAACTGACTAAAATCACTTATTTTTGCAAATATTTTTTTTTCCAAATTATTGACATACTCATTTCTGTCAATATTTTCAGTAAGATTCAGTGCCTAATACGTACATTGTACGTAATAGTTTCGTAGTTACACAAATTAGTTAAAACCACGTATCACTAGACTTGCCATTTTGTCTTTTCACAAAGTGACCTAACTAGATTCGCCACTTTACCAATGGTAAACTATGCGCTACAGCGCGCGCAGTTCGGGCGCGCGTGAGAATTTGCGTACCACAAAGTGACCTAACTGGGAAGCGTAGTATTTTTACAAAGTGACCTATCTCGTTAGGTCTCTATTACGCATTGGTTGGTACACAGCGCTCTGCGGTCAAAACTCGAATTTAAATTTTCACAAAGTGACCTATCTGTTTAGGAATTAATTACTCATTAAAATAGTTTTAGGGATAAAAACACATTGTTAGTTCTGTATGAATAAAGAATTCAGCTTTATTTTCGTCATATAAAAAAAAAAAAAAAAAATAGTAAGCAGACTCCGAAACAGCAGTTTGAAAAGTAGTGCAACTTCAATCGTGATTTTCTCCGAACACGTTTTTTTTTACTGTGTACGAGTTACGTCACTTCGTGGTACGGGCGACGAATTGCACCCCACTTTGATGTGACTCTGGATCCTCCCCCGACATGTTACCCCTTCTATTGCCTTACTGTATAATTTGCAATTTTGCATCCCACTTTGCTGTCACTCTGGATCCTCCCCCAACATGTTACCCCTTCTAGTGCCATTCTGTAGATACAATTTATCGAAAGCAGGACATGCCTGATGTGGTTGTGAAGATTCATCACAGCCCAAAGACTGTTACAAATTGTTGCCTGTCTTGCATCCAATTTGTTGTCAGTCTTGGTTTTCCCCCAACCCCTTCTTGTGCCATACTGTATGAATCCCGAACATTAATCCAACTTTGTTGTTACACTGGATCCTCCTCCAACATGTAACCCCTTCTAGTGCCATACTGTAGACAAAGTTTCTGAAAGCAGAATACGCTCGTTGTGGTTTTGAAGATACATCACAGTCGTAAGACTGTTATAAAAAATGTTGATCCTTGGCTGGAGTAATTGTATGCATACATCTTCTTTGGGTTTTTATTGCAGTACATTCAAGATGATCTGACAATTAATCACATCCTTTCTAATGAGAGATGCACAAACTCAGCTGAAGAGATCACCTGGCTTCCATCTTAACCATGATTTCAAAGTTCTACATCAGAATCTCTCTGCATCAAGCGACCTCAATTCTGCATCTTAAAGAATTCTGGAATATTGAGGTAAAATTGTTTTGTTAATAATAAACATTGTAAAAGGGCCTGTTTACACCAAACTTATAGGATCAATCCCAATCATGCACCCCACTTTGATGTCACTCTGGATCCTCCCCCAACATGTTACCCCTTTTGGATTGCCAAACTGTTTTATTCCCAAACATGCATCCTTTTTTACTGTCACTCTGGATCCTCCCCCTACATGTTAACCCTTCTTTAGCCTTGTACTGTATCATTTCGAATTGAACCCCTCTTTTCTGTCATTCTGGATCCTCCCATAAAATCTTACCCTTTCTAGTGCCATACTGTTTCAATCACAAACATGCATCCCACTTTGCTGTCCCTCTGGACCCTCCCCAAACATATTACCCCTGCCGGATTGCCTTACTTCTTTATGCCAAACATGCACCCCACTTTTCTGTCACTCTGTATCCTCCCATAAAATCTTACCCCTTTTAGTGCCTGACTGTACCAATTCCAATTGCATCCCACTTTGCTGTTACTCTGGATCCTCCCATAAAATTTTACCCCTTCTAGTGCCTGACTGTACCAATTCCAATTGCATCCCACTTTTCTGTCACTCTGGATCCTCCCATAAAATGTTACCCCTTCTAGTGCCTGGCTGTATCAATTCCAATTGCACCCCACTTTTCTGTTACTCTGGATCCTCCCATAAATTATTACCCCTTCTAGTGCCTGACTGTACGAATTCCAATTGCCCCCCACTTTGCTGTCACTCTGGATCCTCCCACAAATTGATAACCCCTTCTAGTGCCTGACTGTATCAATTCCAATTGTACCCCACTTTTCTGTCACTCTGGATCCTCCCATAAAATGTTACCCCTTCTAGTGCCTGACTGTACCAATTCCAACTGCACCCCACTATTCTGTCACTCTGGATCCTCCCATAAAATGTTACCCCTTCTAGTGCCTGACTGTATCAATTCCAATTGCACCCCACTTTTCTGTAACTCTGGATCCTCCCATAAAATATTACCCCTTCTAGTGCCATACTGTTTCAATCCCAAACATGCATCCCACTTTTCTGTCACTGTGGATCCTCCCATAAAATGTTACCCCTTCTAGTGCCTGACTGTATCAATTCCAATTGCACCCCACGTTCTGTCACTGTGGATCCTCCCATAAAATGTTACCCCTTCTAGTGCCTGGCTGTATCAATTCCAATTGCACCCCACTTTTCTGTCACTCTGGATCCTCCCATAAATTATTAATCCTTCCAGTGCTTGACTGTACCAATTCCAATTGCCCCCCACTTTGCTGTCACTCTAGATCCTCCCACAAATTGTTAACCCCTTCTAGTGCCTGACTGTATCAATTCCAATTGCACCCCACTTTTCTGTCACTCTGGATCCTCCCATAAAATGTTACCCCTTCTAGTGCCTGACTGTACCAATTCCAACTGCACCCCACTATTCTGTCACTCTGGATCCTCCCATTAAATGTTACCCCTTCTAGTGCCTGAGTGTACCAAGTCCAATTGCACCCCACTTTTCTGTCACTCTGGATCCTCCCTTAAAATCTTACCCCTTCTTGTGCTTGACTGTACCAATTCCAATTCGTCGCTCGTACCACGAACTGACCTAACTGACTAAAATCACTTATTTTTGCAAATATTTTTTTTTTCCAAATTATTGACATACTCATTTCTGTCAATATTTTCAGTAAGTTTCAGTGCCTAATACATGTACATTGTACGTAATAGTTTCGTAGTTACACTAATTAGTAAAAACCACGTATCACTAGACTTGCCATTTTGTCTTTTCACGAAGTGACCTAACTAGATTCGCCACTTTACCAAAAGTAAACTATGCGCTACAGCGCGCGCAGTTCGTGCGCGGGTGAGAATTTGCGTACCACAAAGTGACCTAACTGGGAAGCGTAGTATTTTTACAAAGTGACCTATCTCGTTAGGTCTCTATTACGCATTGGTTGGTACACAGCGCTCTGCGGTCAAAATTCGAATTTTAATTTTCACAAAGTGACCTATCTGTTTAGGAATTAATTACTCATTAAAATAGTTTTAGGGATAAAAACACATTGTTAGTTCTGTATGAATAAAGAATTCAGCTTTATTTTCGTCATATAAAAAAAATAAATAAATAGTAAGCAGACTCCGAAACAGCAGTTTGAAAAGTAGTGCAACTTCAATCGTGATTTTCTCCGAACACGTTTTTTTTACTGTGTACGAGTTACGTCACTTCGTGGTACGGGCGACGAATTGCACCCCACTTTGATGTCACTCTGGATCCTCCCCCGACATGTTACCCCTTCTAGTGCCATACTGTAGATACAATTTATCGAAAGCAGGACATGCCTGATGTGGTTGTGAAGATTCATCACAGCCCAAAGACTGTTACAAATTGTTGCCTGTCTTGCATCCAATTTGTTGTCAGTCTTGGTTTTCCCCCAACCCCTTCTTGTGCCATACTGTATGAATCCCGAACATTAATCCAACTTTGTTGTTACACTGGATCCTCCTCCAGCATGTAACCCCTTCTAGTGCCATACTGTAGACAAAGTTTCTGAAAGCAGACTACGCTCGTTGTGGTTTTGAAGATACATCACAGTCGTAAGACTGTTATAAAAAATGTTGATCCTTGGCTGGAGTAATTGTATGCATACATCTTCTTTGGGTTTTTATTGCAGTACATTCAAGATGATCTGACAATTATTCACATCCATTCTAATGAGAGATGCACAAACTCAGCTGAAGAGATCACTTGGCTTCCATCTAAACCATGAATTCAAAGTTATACGTCATCATCTCTCTGCATCAAGCAACCTCAAATCTGTATCTTAAAGAATTCTGGAAAATTGAGGTAAAATTGTTATGTTTATACTTAACATTGTAAAAGGGCCTGTTTACACCAAATTTATAGAATTAATCCCAATAATGCACCCCACTTTAATGTCACTCTGGATCCTCCCCAACTTGATACTCCTTATATTGCCTTACTGTAACAATTTCAATTGCCTCCCACTTTGCTGTCCCTCTGGACCCTCCCCAACATGTTACACCTCCCGGATTGACATGCTTTTTTAACCCCACACATGCACCCCACTTTGCTGTAACTCTGGATCCTCCCATAAAATGATACCCCTCAAGTGCCATACTGTTTCCATCCCAAACATGCATCACACTTTTCTGTCACTCTGGACAATTGCAATTACATTCCAATTTGCTGTCCCTCTGGACCCTCCCTCGACATGATACCCTTCCCGGATTGCCATGCTGTTTTAATCCAAAACATGCACCCCACTTTTCTGGCACACTGGATCCTCCTATAAAATGATACCCCTTCTTTTGCCTTAATGTGGATCAATTCCAATGGCATCCCATTTTTCTGTCACTCTGATCCTCCCCCAACATGTTACCCCTTTTATTGCCTTACTTATTCCATTTTATTGCCTTACTTATCAATTCAAATTGCATCCAACTTTGCTGTCCCTTTGGACCCTCCCTGAAAATGTTACCCCTTTTGGATTGCCGTACTGTTTTATTCCCAAACATGCATCCTTTTTACTGTGCTTTCTGGATTTCCCCCTACATGTTAACCCTTGCTTAGCCTTGTACTGCATCATTTCGAATTGAACCCCACTTTTCTGTCACTCTGGATCTCCCATAAATACTTACCCCTTCTAGTGCCATACTGTTTCAGTCACAAACATGCATCCCACTTTGCTGTCCCTCTGGAACCTCCCCCAACATGATACCCTTTCTATTGCCTTACTGTATCAATTCCAATTGCATCCCACTTTGCTGTCTCTCTAAAGCCTCCCCTAAAAGTGTCATGCCCCTTCTAGTGTATCAAACTCAAACACCTGTCCCATCATGTATCAATCCCAAACATAGACCCCTCTTTGCTGTCAATGGGGATACTCCCCCAACATGTTACCCCTTTTAAATGGTGTGCTCGATTACTTCTCCATGTGTACCAGGGGTTTACACTTGTGGTAGCCCCGAAACGAGGCTGATTGATCGCCGCTGTGTTTTCGCTTGGCTCTCTGGGAAAATTAAGGCCAAAGATTGTTGCGTAGCAGTGCGGCTTAAAAAGGTGAAAACAGACAGCTCTGTCATTTCCGTCGTCTGCTCAATTGGAAAACGTCAATGTCCGTGATGACACAAATTAATTATATCATTCATACTTTGCACACACTCACCAACTGTTTGTTTTTCATTTCCTTTCTATTTGCCATCATTGTTTCATAGACGATAAATCAGTGTATTAATTTGTAGTTTTTGTACTCCCGTTGCAATCAACTTGTCCCCTGCCATCTTGGTATGATATGCCTACAGCCAGAAACTATGTCATTACACCTGGGCATACACCTGAGACACGCTCGCGAACTGGGGCTGTGGTGGCTGACACCGGGGCAGACACGAGTATCACGTGATGGCTAATCGAACGCTCTCGTGTAAGTTTTACTTAAACGTGTAAGCTACTCGAACGCAACCATAGTACCTTGTACACCAGTACACATCTCCCTCATTCATCCAAACTGTGTCTCTCCATGGCTGTAGTAAGTTTATGCATACATCTTCTTTGGGTTTTTATTGCAGTGCATTCAAGATGATCTGACAATTAAACACCTCAGTTCTAACGAGAGATACACAACAAGCTCAGCTAAAGAGAACACTTGGCTCTTGTCTTTACCATGAATTAGTCAACTACGTCATAGTCTCTCTGCATCAAGCAACCTCAAATCTGTAACTTAAGAATTCTGGAATATTGAGGTAGGCTTGTTACGTTAATAATACACATTGTAAAATGGCCTGTTTACACAACATTTACAGGACATCATCTCCCTCACTACTAGTCCTCATGTGATTCTTTAAAACCACATGTACCAACGACTGTAATTAAGCATACAGTATATGTATGCCAAGAAGATTTTTAATCAGTACAAAAGTGGGAAAAAGTATTCTGACAATGTCTTGTATAATGTAAACAGACCTTTAGTGTATACGTTGTTATTACTGCTGCTGTTTTATTGCATTTATGTACTTTCAACTAGATTCGATCAAAATGCAAACAAAACTAACATTAAAAGTGCGTCATATCTAAAGGGACTGTGTATCATCTGTATAATCGTAACTAATTATGGTCCTTAATTTCTTGAAACAACAAGCTGCTACAACATTATTGTTGTAAAAACAAACTCAATTAGATCAGCTATATAATGTCCTCGTTCATTAGATTAATTTTTTGTGCAGATGTTTTGTGTTGACCTAGCCATTATTATTGGTACTTGTAGATGCAAGTTTGATGAGGTTTTAGAGTGCTATGAAGTGTAAGATAAAGTAAGAAACAAATTTGTTTTCCATTATGCAAATGTATCATATCTAATAGGACCGTGTATCATCTGTAATCATTAACGTCTCTTCGAAACTGATCACTGAAACAACAACCTGCAACATCTAGACTCAACTAGATCAGCTACATGTATGATGCCCTTGTTCGTTAGATGTATAGTTGTTAGCGTTGACCTAGCCATACAGTTTTGTTTTACTTGTAGGCACACGTTTGCTTAGTGGTATGATGGGTAAAGTAAAGAAACAAGTTTGCTCACTATGCAAATTCTACTCTTTAAAAACGGACGTTTTCCTCATGCTCTTAAAACTTTAATAAATCAGTCAGTAGCCATTTTTGTCTAGTGCCCTGTCTCCAATGAATAACACAGTCTCACAGTGACACATGAACATAGTAACAGACTATTATTGCCTTGTGAACTAAAACTCCATAGAGTTAAAGATCAGATATTTTGAAGTGTTAGTGTGTTACCATACTGTCAAAGCTGTCGCTTAAATTTTTTCCTTTCCAGAACTAAGTTGTATTTTTCTGTAAATTATGGGATCAATTATTTGCAAATTTAAATGTGCCTTTAGACATCGTGAATGTTACTTTTTTAGTTGAAACTAAAATGCTGTTTTTGTAAATGTAATGTAGAACGTCTTAGGCCCTTAAACCAGAAGGAATTTAAAGTCTGTGTGCAATCAATGGTGGGAAAGTATGGACATAAAGTTAAGCATCTTTATAAGGCGTTTAAAGAAATGTTAAAGCCTTAAAAATGCAGATTAATATTGTGAAACAATTTAAAAAGTTTTGTGTGTGACCAGAATGCGTAATTTATGTAGTAGAGTAATTTAAGCATCGTTTTAAGCATAAAAGGGTGGCTGAAACCTTTTATATTTCCCCAAAATTAAAAGTTTATGGTAATTTTGCACCAAAAATGTTCTTTTTTTGTTGAAAATGAAAGATAATTAACGAGCGTGCGTTTCAGCCCATTTAAAAAAATTGAAAGACCGTAAATTTTTTAATTTTTTATATTTCTTTTTTTTTTTTTTTGAAATCAAAAATAATTAACGAGCGTACGTTTCAGCCGATTTAAAAAAAATGAAAGACCGTTAATTTTCGGTTTTTCATACTTTTTTTTTTTTTTTTTTTCCCATCGAAAATATAAAAAAAAAATTGTCCACCCCTCTTCTCTCTCTCTCTCTCTGTCCACCTCCCCTCTCATTCCTCCGTCCTGGCCTGTCCCTCCTTGTGCATCGTGCGTGGTGCGTGTTAGTGCGTGTTAGTCAGTGCATGTTAGTTTACATTATATATAATTCCACTTACCTTGCGACTTGCCGGGATTCGAACCCATGCATGTCTTCCGATCTTGCTCTCCCCGTGCGTGACCTTGTCCGCTAGGCCATCGGCGGATCCACGACAAACTTATAATTTTTAACCAAGATGAATATTAGAACCAAGTGTTGTATATACAAACACACGTAAATACATGTAAAAATATATAGTGTAAATGGCGCCCTCTGTTGACTATAAAGGGCGCCCTCTGTTGTCTGTAAAGGGCGCCCTCTGGCAACAAAAATTAGTTATTTACAAACTACCACCACTGAAAAAACAGTTTCCCCCGTATAATATGGAGATTATTTTCCACTAAGAAAAAGTTAATATTTTAAATTTTGTCGTGTCTAGCTATTTGAAGTTTTTAACAAAATATACATTTCCAAGTTTGACAGATAATAAATTAACACGAACAAATCTGGAAAGTTTAGATGTTGAAAATGTATCTCTTTATTTAAAACATCGTTCGTAAAAATAATCAAATAAACATTTTAAGTTATTTATTTCAAAGCATTTGTATTGTATTCTTCTACAATTGAAATATCAAAGATTCAAAATAATATTGGTGTATGTCTGTAAAGGGCGTATAAATATTTTTCAACGGATGTTTGCAAATAAATCAGAAGTTTTATTTGCAAATATCTGCTAGAAAATTAACATACAATTTTATAATTAATTTCAGTGTATTTTAAGGTGTTTTCTTCTTCAATTCAAGTAAAACATGTATATACATAATTATAAAATCATAAATAAATACAATTAATAAATAAAAAATTAATATAAATAACAAAAATATAAATATAAATAATTCAAAATTATAAAAAATAATTTTTTTAACAATAAATAAATAAATATACAAATAAAAAGAGTAAAAAAATAAACAAATAAAAATAAAAATAAAAATTAAAAATTCAATCAAAAAGTAATAAAAAATAACAAATAAAATAAAATATAAACAAGCAAACAAACACCCCAACACCCCAATGAGCAAACAAACAATTAAATAAATAATAAACAAATCACTTTGTAAATATATAAATAAATAAATGGAATCAATAATTAAAAAATAAACGTAAAAAAATAAAAAATTTCAACAAATAAATTTACAAATAAATAAATACATAAATAAAAACAGTAAGAAATAAACAAATAAATATAAAAATAAAAATAACAAAATTCAATAAGTAGATAGATAAAGTATTAATAAATAAAATTTAAACAAATAATTATATAAATAAATATAATATCAACAAACAAACAAACCAACAAAAACAAACGAGCAAGCAAACAATTAATCAAATGAATAATAAATGAATAATTTAATTACTTACCTATTTTTATAATTTACCAACAACCAACTTACTAGTTCATTTATTTATTTATTATTAAATAATAACATCTTATTACATAATCCTCACATTTTGAATCCTTTATATCCGCATTTCCAATATCAAACGGAAGCCAGACTTATTGTCTTGATATAAAAATCCTTCATGGTGTTACGCTCTAAGAGTTGTAATCCCAAGCACCCAAAGTTCTACAGAGCACAAGTATGTATCCTCGGAAGAGTCTGATGCAGAATGTCAGGTGTTCCATCTTCCATCTGGGTTATCATCAACATGACTGCTACATTGTTCATGGTATCTATTCTGAAGAGGACTTGCTTTTCAAGAGCATTCAAATCAGTTATGCTAGGCTAGTTGCATTTTACAGATGGCTGCAGAGCGGCATTCCTTTCTTGTAGATTCCAAAAGCTCCCCGTGAGCCCAATCTGGACTTCTCCTGTACAGACAAGAATAAATAATATTCATTAGTTAATTCATTATCAAGTAATGATTGTGAAAATGGAACAGCAAATTGATTATTGTCTTAACAAATATCATTATAATGGATAATGGGTTGTCATTTTGTAACCTCACCCCCTAACCAGGGGGCTCGGGCTGGTGCCCCCCCCCCAATTTGCAGTGGCCTCACCCCAAGGTGCCCCCAGAAAAAAAATCGGAATAGTGCTCACAAAAATTAATAGGAAATAGAAAAGGGGGATGCCTGTTTGTATAATCAAATTAAAATTTATTGAACGGTCGTTATCGGTATCGCTACCACAACCACAAAATGCCACGAACATAAGAGGATGGTGGCCCCCTGGCGTCCCCCTTCCAATATAAAAGCATGACCCAAGCATGACCCAAGCATGATAAAAGCATGACAAGCCTATCCCCCTTGGGCCCCACAAGTAATGCGCTCCCCACACACACTGAAAAGGTCATGGCTACGCCGCTGTCCACGCCCCTCCCCCCTCAAAAAAGAAGAAAAAACAATACAAAACGAAAACCCCACCACCAACAACAACCAACAAACAAACAAACACCCCCCCAAAAAAAAAAAAACAACAACAACAACAACAACAACAAAACAAAAACAAAACTAGGAACTTGTTTGCTTCTTATTTATCGTCAAGGAAGTAAAACTGTATCTTAATTAATTCTTAATAAAATTAAACTTGAAATACTGAGTTTATTTAGAAAACTGTTGACGATATTAAAAAAAACATGTTATTGATTTGTATTTAAAAAAAACCTCCTTTTTTAAAGAAGTTAAAGCATGTTCACTTTTGACCAAAAGTATTAAAAATAGAAAATATATGGTTCTCAAAAGAGACAAAAGTAGTTATTGATTTTTACCTGTAAAACATGGCGCACACCTTGTCGTCCTCCACCGCTGGGGATGTCTCTCCATTAACTGGTTCTTTTCTGAGGTGTCTCCACTCTTGATCAACTTCTGCCTCATCTCACAGCTTCATCACTAACAGGTGAGCTCCTCAAAGTAATCTGACTCTGTTTTTCCATCAACTTTACTCTGAGACCCTCGATAGTAGAGTTAGCTTTCTCAGATGTTGGGACAGACTGGAATTGCTCGATCACACAAAAACAGCTGCTGATGATTGTTAAAAAAAGATTGAAAAGTCATGAACAAAAATAATAAAAGCACAAGCCAAGATCAAGTATTTAAAAGCTTTTAAAAGCGATCAGTTCAGTATTCACTCAACGATTACTCCAAAGAAAGTCATCTTAGATAGATAAGGGAAAATGCCAAGTCTGCCCCCCCCCCCATTTTTCACTCATTATAACTAAAATAAAATCTTGTGTGAAAATGTAGTAGTCAGTTTTTTGTATGTATCCCGTTTTTAATGACTTTCTTTGGACAGATCACTGAGAAAAGACGTAGTCTGATCATTGATCAAAACTGTCAATGTTGGTAAGCAGCAAGAATGGCCATGCTGGCAGGCTGTATGTTAGTGTTTGTGTTAGTACATAGACATTAGAACTGTATTTAAACATTTTTCACATGCCCAGACTCCCTGGCACCACTACATACAGAATGAAAGAGGATGGTCAAAGAAACACACCCATGGTCATCTTGACCAAGCCCATGGGGTTTTAGTATTTCTCTTACAGGTTTTAAAAACATTAATATTTTGACGCATATCCTGCTGTACATGTACATGATCTTTATGCAGTTAATCAATGCATTTACTCCTAATTTTCATGACCTGGTTTGACATTCGCATGGCAGCGCCTGCTGAACGAAGGTTTTACATTGCATTCCAAATATTTAATGGTCAGTTTTACATGTCCAGACCCCATGGGCCGGGCACCCACTTCATACAGAATTAAAGAGGATGGTGCAGGAAAGACACCCATGCACGGTCATCATAATCTGGCCCATGTGGTCTTAGTATTTGTTTTGTTTTTTAGACTTAAAACAAATTAATATTTTGACTGTACAAATATTACCGTAAATGTATGCAAAGGTAGAAGTGGGTCGGTTTTCGCTGTAACGCAGGTTTTTGAACGTCGCAAGCTTAATTCACATGTTTCAAAGTGTAGACCTACAATGGTTCATACAATAGCAACCGAGCAAGGGACATGTACAAACACTGTAATCGAAACAAAAGTTTTCCGTTTTTGTTTAATATCATTTTATATTAATATCAAATGCATCGCGTTAAACCGTGAGTGTTCCCCCATCATCCGACATTATTTATTCACGGTGCGGCGCCCCGCCTATCGTCTGTCTGTCGAGAAAAGGGTTTGAGATTTTTTGCTCCAAGTAAATTTGAGGCCACTCTTCTTATTTATTAAATTTTCACTTTGAAAATATTAATTTATCATTTAGAAGATAATAACACGTGCATACACTTTGCATTTTCCCCCAAAGTAAGCCAATAGACCTTTCTATTGCAATGTCAAAGCCAGAGTTTTTGCCAACGATGTTGGAAAACTATGGAAAGCCATAAATGCAAAACAAAAGCAGATAGCCACAGTTTGTAACACAAATATTCAAAAATACTGTTGAATTTGTTGGAAACAAAGCAACCAATCGTGGGAGGTAATTGAATTGAAAGTTTGCAGATTGAATGTTTTTTTTAATACTCTGCCGTCCATGCGAACCAGCGCAGTTTGTTTATTATCAACAATGGAAAGGTCTATAGACCTAAATAATAAATGTCTGACACAACGGTAGGCTATGTCCTCGATATACTTTTACTTAAATGTTTGCCTTACCGTTAATAACGTAGGTCTTTTCTTTAATGTTGAGCTAGCAAACTAATGTATGTCTCGATATACCGTTATGGCCAAACAAAATTAGTGCAAACAGAAGACATTAAAAAAAACAAAAAACGTTTCCATTCGTTTGCCAAGAAGTTACATGCAACTTGGACAGATTCTCTCATTTTAAATTGTAGCAATGAACCATTTCGCCAGAATAGAACACTGCTGTATTAAACCATGTTTCGCGCTATTTCTGATTTACGTCTCTTACGTAAAAAAAAACCCCAACTACCTCACCGCCCACTTTATTGAGCTACCTCCCAGAAATATTTCCAGATTGTCATATTATTTTCCGTACCAATAGTGACAATCTCTCTTTCTCTTTTAAAAAATGCGACAAACAGAAACATGATTCACAAATATTCGCTTTCACACAAATGCATCAATGTAGATCAAGCATTTAAATGTTAAAATTAATCTAAAATTAGACTGTTTTTGTGTGTGTGATAATTTTATAAATTTGACGATCTCATTGTTGTACGCCCATACTGTCAATAAAGTATTGAAGTGACATACACCCTTCTGCCGGAAATAAAGAAAGACACAAGTAGAAGACGTGGATAATGGTATACATCACATCATTTTGCCAATAAACGCTACCTTTTTTATTCTACCTCCATGCTTTTTTATGGGCAAAACTGTTATTGTCAATACCTTTAATGGCGCTAGTATCAATAACTTAGGTACCGACTTATAGCCTGTCCTGGGCCCAATTTCATAGCGCTGCCTAACAGTATAGCGCCTTAGCCTGTACTGGGCCCAATTTCAGCACAAAAGCGTAGTAAGCACAGACAAATCATGCTTAGCAGAAACAGGTTACCAGCCAACATTCAATAAAGTTCACACTGTTTCCACTTGTACCCCGCTCATTTCTTAAGTAAAGAAATTTGCTAAGCAGAATTTTCTGCTTAACGGCTGTATGAAATTTGGCCCAGGGCCTAATTTTATAAAACCTGTAAGCACAAAAATTTGCTGATCACAGAAAACAATTGCTTAGTAGAATCTGGTTACCAACCAAAATCTACAAAAAAATACATTGCTGTGACTGGTGCCTCGCTCATTTCTTGCTAAGTAAAGAAATTTGCTAAGCAGACTTTACCGCTAAACGGCTTTATGAAATTGGGCACAGGCCCAATTTCATAAAACCTGTAAGCACAACAACTTGCTAAGCACAGAAAACAATTGCTTCGCAGAAACTGGTTACCAGCCAAAATTACATTGTTGTGACTGGTGCCTCGCTTATTTCTTGCTAATTAAAGAAATTTGCTAAGCAGAATTTTCTACTTAACGGCTTTATGAAATTGGGCCCAATTTCATAAAACCTGTTACCAGCCAAAATCTTAAAAAAAAACATTGATGTGACTGGTGCCTCCCTCATTTCTTGCTAAGTAAAGAAATTTGCTAAGCAGAATTTTTTGCTTGACGGCTTTATGAAATTGGGCCCAGAAAAATCTTGCTTAGCAGAAACAGGTTACCAGCCAACATTCGAAAAAGTGCACACAGTTGCCACTGGTACCCCGCTCATTTCTTGCTAAGTAAAGAAATTTGCTAAGCAGACTTTACAGGGCCCAATTTCATAAAACCTGTAGCACAAAAATTTGCTGATCGCAGAAAACGATTGCTTAGGAGAAACTGCATGGTTACCAACCAAAATCTACAAAAAAAATACATTGTTGTGACTGGTGCCTCGCCCATTTCTTGCTAAGTAAAAAAATTTGCTGAGCAGAATTTTCTGCTTAACTGCTTTATGAAATTGGGCCCAGAGAAATCTTGCTTAGCAGAAACAGGTTACCAGCCAGCATTCCATAAAGTTCATATTATTGCCACCGGTACCCCGCTAATTTATTGCAAAGTAAAGAAATTTGCTAATCAGAATTGTCTGCTTAACGGCTTGCGCTGCTATACGGTAAGCAAATTTTCGAGCTAGCTAGCTTAAAATAATTGCTTAAGCGTAAGCGTATTTCACAGGTAAGCAAGCACAGGCAGCCACCATGCGCGTCCACCGTGGATTTCCGTGGATTTCCGTTGTTCATTTACGTTATTCATTTTCATACAGTAAGCACCAGAAGGTTAGCATGATAAATTTAACTATGAGAGGGAAGGCTGTTGTCATTAGTTTCATGGGTGCCAGTCTATCCTACCAGGGATCAATCATCTTTTGTCCCGAGGATTGTGTTAAGCAAATGGAGCGCATTAAGTGATTTTTCTTTTGGAATGGCAAACTCAAATCTGGGAAATGGAGAAATCTTGTATGCAAAGCTAGCGGGAAGATTGAACTTGGCTGATACATTTTAGATAACCCTAGAGCCATCGTTTGTGGTACTCAGGATTATTATAAAGAATTAATTCATTCAGAAATCTAAACTTAACTAACGCAAAGTGTTCTCCTGTGTTGACGAAACTCATGAACTCCCCCTCAGCTACTGAAAACAGGCAGGGTCCACCTAACCATTTTTTGAATAATGTTACCATTGAAGATAAACAGACAGGCAAAAATGGTAGACTTTGTTACAATAACGTTAAAGATTTTTACAGGTGTTTTATTAATAATCAATTCATTTCTCCTGCGGTTTTGCAAGACTGGGTTATTAATTAATAATTACTAATTATTTTCATATTACTACATACATCCGATGTTAATACTTGGGGAAATGGTCGGTGTCCCCTTATGGAAGCCGATGAAAAAGATTTGTGGTTCACATTAAAACATAGAATTCTCCCTACTTAATGGGCAAAACTGTTAATGTCCGTACCTTTGTTGGCGCTAGTATCATTTACTTAGGTAGCGGTTTATAGCCTGTCCTGGGCCCAATTTCCGCACAAAAATTTAGTAAGTACAGAAAAATCTTGCTTAGCAGAAACAGGTTACCAGCCAACAAAGTTCCAATGTTGCCACTGGTACCCCGCTCATGTCTTGCTAAGTAAAGAAATCTGCTAATCAGAATTTTAAGCACACAAACTTGCTAAGCACAGAAAAATTGCTTAGAAGAAACTGGTTACAGCCAAAATTCAAAAATGTGCCCCACTAGTTTGCTGCTTAGCATAGAAAATTACCTAGCAGTATTTTCTGCTTAACAGCTTTATGAAAAAGGGCACAGGGCCCAATTTCTTAGCGCTGCTTAACGGTAAGCAAATTTTTATTCTAACTGCATCGTCAGTTATGTAAATACCGATAAATTTAGCACAATCAAAGAGATAGAAATGTGGATTGCCTAAGTACTTTTTAATAAAATTTTCGACAAATAAAAAAGCAATATAAAATCACACTCTATAAAAAGATGTGCAATCGTTTCATTAGATTAAGGTGGCGTTTGGACCATTTTTGTCAAGGACACAATGAATTTTGTTTACTCTCGGCCCCCAAGTTGTCCTCTGGTGTAACACGATTACCAAAAATAATACCCAGCTTTTTCAATTTATCATCGCACCAAATAAAATTACAAGGTTTGTCTTGTCTATGTTTCCTTTTCCCTAGCCAGAGGCCTTTGGTTTTATTGACGTTCAGCTTCGACCCATAACCTTGCAGTCTCGAGGATCAGTGTCATCTGTGATACCAAATTTGTACAATTTATCTTAAAGTTGAACTCACCACCAACACCTGTTCAATTATATTTACACAATAAATGCCTGGGTCTTTGTAGAATACCTTATAGGAAATTACACTCTGGTAACAATTCTTTCATCTAAGTGACCCAAATAGAATTATTGGATATGACCTAAAACCGGTGCATTGTGTTTTAATAGTCAATATGCTTCGGCAGATTTGGAACATCATACATCAGGTGCAAACAAAGTTTTTCTAAGCTACAAAAATCCCTCGATATCGATATTAATATGCTGTTCCAGCACTTTCTCACTTAAGAAAAGGAAAGAATGAGCAGTGATATTGTTTTGTCTATGCTAGAAACAACACCCTGTGTTCAATTAATAAGGTAATTAACTGGAATTAAGGTTTTGGTTTCAATGTCCCATTGTTCATGCTCAATCTGTGTCATTTTTGTACTATTAATACTCTTATTTAATGACTCCTCTCTAATTGTAAATGAGTCATGCATTCCGTGCCAAATCACCCGAAATTCTAAAAATTTCGGCAGGCACAGTCTCAGATTGTGCTAGTTTTTTTGTTTAACAATACCTTATGGGTGCCAAGAAAAAAACAATTTTAGAATCCTACTCCTTAACATTTCTGAGATATGACCCCCTAAAAAATTAAGCCCCGCCTCTTCAAATTGACCTTTGTCTGTTTTTGACATTTTTAGGGGTCTGTATCTACAAATGGAGATAAGATGTATAGCTACAAATTAAGATACAGGGTGTCTGGTATCCCATCAACTAGAATCTACTGTCAAAAGTAGCACAGGCCTTTTTTGTTTATCAAGGTATAGGTCTTTAAATTTTAGCATGCTCAATGACTTTTCGTCATTTTTGAGACCCCTAAGTGTCTAAGTGAAATGTCCGATTGTTTTTATATTACATTTGATTATAAACTAGGTGCATATGTGTGACATTATATGGATAGATTAGTCACACCTTTGACGGGTATTTGGCAGGGGTATGAATATGGGTCATATTGTAGTTCTACTTTTAGGAGTAGGTTGGGTCAAGATGACCACGGGTGTGTTCCTTCGACCCTTCACTGTATTTCTGTATGTAGCGGTGCCCCACCCATGGGTCAGACTGACCGTTCAAAATTTGGATATAACGCATTGGTTTACCCAAACCCAAAACAAAACAACAAAACAACAACAACAACAACAACAACAACAACAACAACAACAACAACAACAACAACAACAACAACAACAAAACAACAACAACAACAACAACAAAACAACAACAACAACAACAACAACAACAACGACGACTACGACGACGACGACGACGACGAAGGGTCTGGGTATAACTCTAGGGTCTTGGCATGTGAAAAATGCTTCAATATAGTTCTATGGTTTATGCACAAATAAACGTTAAATAAATATCAAAACAGTAACTGGTACTTGATTGACATTCGAATGTCGAATATCGAACGTCAAACGAGAAACCATGGAGGAACTTCCTCCATGGAGAAACCAACTTCTCACCGGTGGCTGGTAAGACCAAACACGTCATACAAAACAGATATAGGGCCTATATGGATCAAGTCAGCGGTATGTTTACATTGACTTATCATGACATGATTGAGTCGAGTTAATCTGAATTACCTGCCTCCATTGTCTGCTGACGTTAACCTCTGAACCTAACGAAAACCCGACAAATCTGCCTATCAATTTGAAACGTACCTTTCAAATATCCAGTGAGTCTCCTGCTTTTGATAAACAGTACTGTCGGTAGTAAGACCAAACACTAATTTGTTAGTAAGACCAAACACGGCCTACGGCCGCGGATCAACGGTATGTTTACATTGACATGCATTGCATGACACGATTGATATTAATCTAACGTTAACCTCTACTGGCATGGTACACAAATAGAAATCCGACACATCTGCCTATATGTCAATCTAAAACGTACCTTTATAATATCCAGTGGGTCTCCTGCCTTTGATGAACAGCCAGATAATCCATACAGCGTCATAGTTTGTCAAAAGAGACATTTCTAGGTAGAAATTAGGGAAACGAAATTGAAATCGAAACTCCCTCAATGTAAACTGTATTAATATGACCTAGAGAGGGCGCACTTCATAAACAATCCAAAATCATTAAAGGGGCTATGCGTGTTACTTTTTGGAAGAGAAAATAATTATAGCAAGAAATAATAATTATTTACACTAGAAACAACAACCGATTTGATTTTCAAATATATTCATGATGTCGTAAATCAAACTATGAGAAGAAAATATGAAGACTAAATTGGCCTCGATGTTAAGGTTACGAAATTGCACTATATGGCTTAACAAGCTTGACCCGACATACATATGAAGCCCATTCTGGTTGCATGTGGAATCTTGCCTCAACATGAATATTTGCCCTACATACAATTATGAGAAGATCCAAACATCAGGTTGGGGGCATTGGGGCCAAACTACGTTCTCGAACGCGTTTTCCCCACAGGGTTTTCCCCACAGGGTTTTCGAGTTTTCGTAACCGACAATATGTTTGGATCTGAAACAAGTTTGTGCCAATACGCAGTTAAAGGTTGTCACACAACGTTAAGGGTTATAATTACAAGTGACTCATTTTTGTAGAGCCCATCCATGTGAATCTACTACCTTACCTGAGGCTTCATGTACATGTAAGTAGGGTCAAACATACACATTTTTAGTTATTATCCGGAGGCGCCATCTAAGGTAAACGATGCAGATCAGGGTAAATGTATTTCAATTTTGACCGAAAAACTAGGATCAACCCTTTCTGCATGGTCAAACCAAACGAAATAACATCAGTGATGCCTGCTTTATGTTAAACAGATAGGCCTACTTGAACGAAAAGTTGATGACGGGAATGCTATTTGTTTATAATGTGTTTCTTTATCATTTTACTGTATAATTGCTATATTTTTACACTTCTGAATTGTTCGTAAATACTGAAGAAAAAATAGGGCCCAAGTGTTTTGCGAAAAACAAGCTACGTATGCACTTCTGCCGTTGACGGCGTGCGTCAAAATGACAATACTATGACTTCATTTGTGGGATATTCCTTTGTTATACGTCCATGTTACACCATTTTAGGTTTGCTTGGTTGACTGGGGGGGGGGGCGGTGTTCTTGCATTCCATCCACATTCCAATCACTTTTCAATGCATTCCCGCCCCTTCATGTCACATGACATTCTCGGTCCATTGTTTTATTAGCTAGTATTTAAGGGTGCATCTAAGTATGTCACTTTAGGTCTCGGCACACGCTTAGTGAACGCATTTCCCAACTGCCTGCTAATTGCACACACAAAAAAATATTTTTAAAAATCTTGCTATGTCGCAACAAGAAGAAGACAATCTCGATCCGACTGACATTTTCAGCAATTCAAGGATTATTTCGACGAAAAGTTTTTTCCACCAATATCCAACGAAGGATGGAAGTTGAAGGAACTTATAAACAAACTCGAGTCGGAAGAGTTCAACAAATTGGGAAAAGTTGGACAAGGTCGCATTACTGAAAAAGAACAACACTGGTATAGCAATAGAAGGAATTCAAGAGGCAGAGGAGCTCATCGCGGAAAGAAAAAAGAAAATTAGCGTCGCCGACAACAGTAGGCTGGATGCGTCACTGTTTCCCACCTTGAGAAGAGTTCTTCTGAGCATCTAGTCTTCCAAGCAGCAGAAGAAGGTTAAATCTTCAGAAGAATACGCTCCCAAAGAAATAGAAAAAAACAAAAGACGTTGCAGACGTTCGGTCTCCAAGATGGCATGTTCAAATCACCAGCTAGTCCCACTGATCGTCTGCTTTTTCGAGGTACATGTACATAATTATTTATATAAGTTGACTTAGCTCATTCCCCCCCCCCAAATACCTCTGATTTCCTATCACCCAATATACTTTGGCGTAATTCCATCAGCGTCTACGTGCTTACCAAAACACCATGCTGTAAATTAAATAAAATGTTTAATCGTGAATTCAAAATTATTATGTTTCTTTTCGCTCCCTCATTTCCCCAGTCAGTCTCTAAAGTGAAACTGTTTGAGCGCAGCGAAGGAGCATGAAAACTCAGTTACACAAAACGGAGCTCCCACGTGACGTAAAATTCAAGTGATGACGTAACAGGACTTTTCGCGAATCTTTCTCAAAAGCATCAGAAAAGGGTATTTAAAAAGATTGGGATTTGTTTTATAATTAAAATTTGTCTATCTCTCATGTGAATTTAATTTTCTTATTGATAAAAAACATTTTAAAATTGAAAAAACAAAACAAAACCATAAGGGTCTAATAATATTTGGTCCAGCGTTTTTATCAATTTTTAATTAAAAAAAAAAAATCAAATTTGTATATAAATGTGAGTTGCAACAATTTATCTTGAGTTTATATTATCATTATAAATTTGTAAATTGTAAATCATTATTTACAATCAAGTTGGTTATCACAAAATACAGAATAAAATTATGTTAAGAACATAATGTGATCCTGGCTACGTGGCAGTTAAAGATTGTATGGCTTCTGACTGGCACCCCGAGCAAAGATATTGACAAAAATAGGCAGACTGCCAACATAGGGTTAAATAGCTCAGTTGGTAAGAGCGCCGGCACGTAAATCCGGAGGAACCAAATCCCGCTCTAGTAAATTTTTCTTTGGTCAACCCCAACTTTTGTACAATTTACACGAATACATGTAGTGTCAATCTCTTCCCCAGGGTGTGTCGAGCAGAACGAGGTTGACTGCTCTCTCACCCTGGTATTAGAACATTTGCATATCCAAAACATTTGGATACGTATGCAAATTAGAATAGTCTGGCTGCATATCGAAATTCACATCTTCGCCATAGTCTCGTGGTCCGGTACCAGATTTAGTAGCTTGTATGTATTGGAAACATGTACATGTGCTTATGCAATGTTGTTGTCCGATCAGGGTTCAAGTGAGGAGTTTCCATCCCAGGGTTTACTATTTACAAACATGGTTGGAAATAAAGTAAACCATGGGGACGAGGTTGATGTAGTATAGAATTAGACTAATGGCGTTCCTTTGACAGGAAATTCTCGTTTCTGTAATACAGAGTGCATGTAGAACCAAATCACTGAAATTACTGCAGGTATTTATTTCTTGTTACACATATTTTGTGGGGCTTTTTGTGTGTGTTGTATTTTTTTATGGAAAAACTGCAAAACTGAAATCAAATCCGTAAAATAAAAACTTACTTGTAAGAACTTGATTATACCTTTTTTACAAACATAAAATAATAGCAAATACAAAAACGCTCTCAACAACATTTAAACAATTATTTTCCATTTAATGTTATTAATTGAAAGTACTCTCATTATGTACATTCAGTTATTTACCACTAGTTTAATAAAATAATTTCCAGCATAAACATATAATTATTGCAAACCATTTCCTTCGATTTAAAGGTAGGGTCATTGTTTGGTAATCATCCCAAAAGAAAAAAATGTCAATTTCTATCCAAAAACTTACTTGTTATAAAAATTGAAACGGTAGTAATCATCCTGTGCATAATATCATCTGAAATGCCCCATTGATTAGAAATCAATAACAAACATTTTAATCTGAGAAGCGGTTCATGCATGAATCACTTCTCAGATTTCTGAAGGTTGGTGTCTATTCACGAATGCTGCGGTTGGTACCCGCTGTAACCTCGCTAAAAGTGGATGAATTTGTGTGAAAATACAGAGATTTTTTTTTTCCAGCTTGACACTGTATTTAGCAGAAACTTTTACCTGTGACTGGTAATATATATTTCTATATAATTTTACCTATAAATAAGCATTACCCATGGGGGGCGGCGGCAATTATGAATTGGGGGGGGGGGGGGCAAAATAACAAAAAGGCAGGGGAGTTGAAAAATCTTTGAAAATGAAGGCCCAATTCAAGCGAATTTGTCAATTTTTGCACTTTCCCCCACCCCTGAAAATTGTTCTCCTTTTTGGGAAAAGCGCCATTTGTGCGAAATAATGAAGCGATGGAACATTAGCATGATGTCAAAGGTGAAGGTTAAATTAAAATAACCACTGTTTACGATAAAAGAAAACAACATTAGTAAAAGTACAAAATGAAATATATATAAATATCATTTAAATTCACTTCCTAGGAAAAAATATATTTAGACCTCCAAAATTGTGCGTAAAGACTTCCACTAAAAGTAGTACATGGCAAAAAAACCACTGTTTTTAAACGACTTCTCTGATAAATAAACTTCTCTGATAAATAAACATATTTTGCACACACATGTGCCTGATACATTGGTATTGCCTTGAGCCTAAAATCATACAGCTCAATCTACCACTACCTGGGAACATTTACCACTGCACTTGCAATAAAACAAAAAAATAGTCGCATTCCCTTAAGGTAATCCCTCTCCTGCCACTTCCCAGGTTGCATCCTAAGTTTGGTTGTGATTCTTGGTTACACGGCAGTTACTGACTGGCACCCAGAAACAAGAGTAGGTAGGAGGGTGAAGAAAATAGAAATTGTCACAAATTGTTGCCATATTGAGTAAAAAACCGCCTCGATGTTAATTTCAACTCATTTATGAGCAACCTGTACCATGGAAACCAGGAAAAGGTAGATAAATACTTCTGATGATTTATACTTTTAGTTGCTTTGTTACTGTTCATCAGTTTCCAAGTAACGTTTTTCATTTCCCCACACATACAAAAAAATTGCATAAAATAATACAGCTATTAAAATTAAAATGCTAGATGTTATAGAAAACAAAAACCCGTAACAATTTACATATAATACATTTACAAAATAACAAAAGAGGTATAATGTCATTAGTTAAAAGCAGTTTTAAAAAGATGAGTCTTCACAATAAATAAGACCTTATGCATTGATGTCATCAAGACACCATCTTAGAGGTAAAACTATGAGGAAACAAGTGAAAATGCGCAGCTTTGTCTGCACGGCACACAGGATCAGCCAATGAGCTACCTTCTGTTGACCTCTAACCAAGGGCACCCTACTTACAACAGCTTACCAGGAGAGGTTTTCGCCAAAAAAACCCCGTATTTTAATATCTTTTGGATTTGATGGTAGTAGATCAAAGCTACGATACACATACTTTACAATCAACCTTTTTATTTATGCTTGTAAGATTAGTTTTAGAATAGACCTTAGTCCCATGAAATATGTACTTACGCACTAACACACTACTGGTTGGCAAAATGAGGGAACATCACGTCTTTTATTATGGGGATGTGGCGTGACACATATAGTGCACAGCGTTTGCCAACCAATAGTGTATGTAGGCATGTGTGAATGTTACTAGCATAATTTCAGAGGAAAGGCTAATTTCATTAGCAATGAAAATCTGCTGGTAAGACGCTAGCCAATTGTATGCCTGGTGCATGATTCACAAAAGTGGTCTTGTGTGACCTGCGGAGTCTTTGTTTTTGTTTTTATCTCTTATCATTTTGGATGGACGTCAGATCACTAACTATTTTTTTAAAAATAAATAAAATAGTCTAAGTAATAGAAAAGGGTTTGCATCTTTGAATAAATGAGGTAAAATTATGAATTATTAAATGAGAAATTGGTTACCTGAAAATACAACAAGATGGGCAAAAATATAATATGGTGTTTCTCCCTCTTCGTCCAGAATATGAATGACTCCGGGAAAGCCCGCCACCAACGGTTAGTTGGTGGACTCAAGACTTGATTCATACATACTGTGAGGCAATGGAATAAAAAGAATAGAGATCAAGAGGGGGAGTATTCACATCCCAGTGCATGTCATAAACAACCAGATCTATCCGTCAAATGTTTACTCAGTTCAGAGCTGTAGACTGCTCTCGTTAAATGTATTAAACAAGATTGGTAGAGCTGTCAAAATAGTCGTAGAGTGTTCATGTTTGGTGTGATCAACCTGATACAACCATACACAAACATGAAATAACAAACCTGTGAAAATTTGGGCTTAATCCGTTGTGTGAGTCAGGACAAAATAGTGAAAAACTATGCACAATTTTCAGCATGTCAAACCATTTCCTTAATTTTGGTTGAACAACTGAAATCAGCTGTTGCATTTACCAACATGTTTTATTTATATTTGTTAATATATTTATCTGTTTTGTTTGTTGTTGGTGTTTTTTTTTTGCTTTTTTTTTTTTTTTTTTTTGGGGGGTGGTTTCCTAATAATTTTTTTCGAATATAACTTTAAAAGGTTCTAGTATAAACTTCATAACCAGTAAGCTTTCTGACTTAAGTTAAAACCAATCCTGTATAATACCTTTACTTTGCAAACTGATTCAGCAATGTTGTTGATGACTCAGTATTTGAAGTGATCTCTACATCACTACCGGTATTCATAAACTCCCTTTTTGTCGAACATGATTTGGGCTTTCAGCTTAATCAGCCTGTTTGAAGCCCCGTACTGAAAGTGCCCATGTAAAAAAATAACTGACGGGGCCTGAGCCAGAGCCCAAGCCATGGTTTCAAATGGGCCAAAGATGACATGAGCCTGGAATCATTACAGCCTTGACATTTTTTGAAACTTCAAATTGAACAATTTATCTGAAGAAAAAACTTACTCTAAACTGATCTGAAGTTTGGCTTTGTCCTTGAGTTTGGTTCCACTGTCCGACTGAACTTGTTCCTCATTCCTGCAGAGTTTTCTCTGCCTTCCTGAAATCTGTTTAAAAAAAGATTTCAAAGTTTTAGTATAGAAGTTTAAATCCTCAATTTAATTTTTCGTTTTGGGTGTTTTGGGTGCTGAACACCTTCTGGGTTTCTTTCACATTCTTTTTGCTGAAACTTATCCAGGGATATCATATTTGCTCAGGTCAGAATGACTAGGTATTCACATGTGAGCATGCCCCTTTGAAACACACAAGACATGAATTAAGACATTACTGCTGTGTTTGAAACAGCGATCCGATGGCTCAGCTCAGCTCAGTTAGCAGCTAGATTTCTCATGAGATGTGATGATGTGGGTTGTGCTCTCATCAACAGTCAGGAAGCTGTCACAGGTCTTATTTTTCTCAAAATGGCTTCCACCAGTTGAAATTGTTTCACTTGTCCTGATAGAAAGAGCCAGTTGGGCAGGAGACTGCACTGAATTAGGGAGTTGACATTTTTCTTTTAAACCAAGTTTGCTCACATTTTGCTTCCCATGGAAAAAGAAAGAAAAAGAAAAGCTGTTTCTTTCAATCTGTTGTTGAGAACAAACTTGCGAGTAATTTCAATCACATGACCTACCTCCTCCAGTAGCATTTTGCCTGCCTGATGAAGATACTGTACTCTCTAATCTAACAATTAGATATCAGTGACTGTTGATGAGTGGAAGATGTGGTTGTAGTTGCTTCATGGTGATACAGGAAAAGTAAGAGGCTGAGGTGATTGGGATGTCTTCCTGTTTGAATGATAATATATTATGACTAGTTACATGTACTTTATACAAAAGTTTACGCAAATCCATTTTTATATCCAGTTGACATTTTGCACATTTTTTTGCATTGATTGACCTCACAATGGCGGCCAATGCAAGGGGTCAATTCGCTGATACCACAGACTACCACAAAGTGCCTAATACCTTCCAGGCTAGAACCTGGTGCATGAGTTTCTTCTGTTTGTACAGCTAGCAATATGTGGAAACCCCAAAGCTTGTTTAATGGGATTTAGTCTCAACAGTCTCCTGTGCAACTTTGTGACAAGAGCCAGTTGGGCAGGAGAGTATATTGAGATTAGTAGGGTGAAATGGTTCTTGTTTTCTTAGTTTGTAGTACATTATAGAAATTTCAGGTTGATTTTACTTGAAAATATTTACACTCACCAATCAACATTCTCTTCGGTCATGTGCTTTGGATGCAAAGTGTTATTGTTTCCAGATCTTCATAACTGTATTCCTTTCTCTACTTTCTGAAGTCTGTAAAAACAAACAAACAAACAAACAAACACCACTTGGTTATTGTAGTTATGAATCAGTAACTCAGGCTTTATTCATCTATAGAACATTTTACAATAACATCTCAATGGGATTTATGTCAGTGCCCTAGTCACTGGGCCAATAACATTCCTGTTATCTTTCTCAATTCCCAGAGGAGTATACAGCCCTGGGCTTCCTTGCCTTGTTTGGATGTTACTTGAAGTAACAGCTGGTTTAGTCAAATTGTTATGTAATTTCATCTTCTTGATACATTTTCCTCCTTCTCTGAGTTGAGGTAAGCTTCAATCTGTAATCATATGAAAGTTCTAAGAGGAGACAGGATGTTTGCTCTTTTACTGTGATTGTGAGATGAAGGACAGCAATGCCAGCATTGGCCAAGTTTTTTATGCTAGTATTAAAGCTGTCAGATTGTATAGCGCCCTCTTTGATGTATACATGAGTAGCCCTGGAAACTGAGAAAAATAACAATGTTATTGGCCCCAAGGGCTAAACATAACTGATTGAGGCTGTTGGCCCAAATCAATTGTAACCAGGGCCACGTTGCCACCTACTCCTGGGGCTGAAACGAGGTTGATCCCTTCAACCTCCATAAGGACAGGCAAGGGTATGATCCACTAGGAGCCTGGCTGGTAGAGCAGCATGCAATACCTTCCCAACTTTGTACGAAGCAATTAAGGTTAACTGCCCTTGAGCGCCTTGCTCAAGGGCACAAGTGTCATGACCGGGATTGGAACCTTACTCTGCTGCTGACAACACCAAAGCTTTGGTCTGGAAAACTAGACCGTCCGGCCACAACACATGGGTGTTGTCGCCCACCACCCATTTCTAAAATATAGCGAAGGCACTCTCAGTTTTCACTTGGTGCTATTCCGGCCGACTTCACTTGTATCATAATTTGTTTTCAAAGTGGGTTTTTCCAAGTTATGACGTGTTCTATGAAGGTGTTTGAAATGTGGTAATGGATCGTGATTTACTTTTAGTATTATATCCAATAATGAGTCATAGATACACCCAAGGAATGATCCAAGAAATTGCAAGTAGTAGATAGTGTAGCTGGGACTTTTGGAGCCTGTGTTTGAATCTGGGCCCAGGAGCTTTGTGCTCATGTTTATGCCTGGGTGGTATACCCAGTGTGTTTGTGTGGTTATTTGTAGCCCAGGTTGGAAGCAACGGAGGAGTCCAACAGACACTGACGTCCTACCAGGGCTAGGTTATTTGATGATGTTTGGTCTTTTTGCCCATGTGTACATAGGCCTGCAAAACATTGCATGTAAAACTCAACTCAACTCAACTTAAACAATTTTTTTGTCTGTTTTTGTTACTGAACTGAATATTAACTACTTACTTTGCAAAAATAATTAAAAGTAGGGCATATACACGTAGCTGTTTATGATTTTTAATTAAAAACAACATTGCACTCGATGACTGAGAAACAGTCTTATGGAAAGAACTTTAGCTGTAGTGCAGGTTTGTTACAATAGGTTATACAGTAGCACATGATAAAGCAACTATGATAACAAAACCCTAGAGTTGATTGTAGAGTTTGGTCTAGTTTAGTAACAGTTTTCTCACTTTAAAGAACTGTAATTCAGACTTAGTACTCTAGATAATCAGTACCCACCTGTCGTGTCGTGACTGTACTATAAACAATACTATCAATCTGTGCATACCGTCCTGCATTGTAAATAGATTCAGTGCCAAGTGAAACAAACGTCAATATCCAAACAACAACTAGCAAATTATCAAAAGGTCTATTGAGGGCGCACTAAAAGGTCTTTCGAAAGTGCTGTTTGCTCCACATTAAAATGACACAAATTCATGCGCGGAACCTCATTAATAAAATGTATACCCACAACTTTTTCTCTAATTCAACCATTTGAAGGTGGTGGCTTAAATGAAATGTAGACAAGTAGAAATAAAATGAGCCCCTGGGGTTTTTGATTTCCAACTTAAAGTATTTAGGGGTAAAATGTTAGCACTCTTAAGAAGGCCCTATTTTTAAAAATGTAGGGTCATTTTTCTAGACCAGACTTCCCTGAAGACCTTTTCTGTGTGGGGACATGGCCAAATCCCAAAACCTGGGCAATTAGGAGCTTTCTACCAAAAAGTGACGCCATCTTTGTTGCCCCAAAGAACCTCAATAATTCATGAAATAAAATCGTTGCGGTCTTCAAATATGAACCAGCACCATCGGCGGAGGTGTCCGCAAAAAGTGATCGCCAAAAATTGGCATGTTACCGGGGGTCGAATTTTTGGAATAATTGACAGGTAGTACCCTGTCGCCATTTTGAATTTTGGGGTCGAAAATAAAAGTGCGATTTGACGGTGCAGCATTCTAGACCAGACTTCCCTGAAGACCTTTTCTGTGTGGGGACATGGCCAAATCCCAAAACCTGGGCAATTAGGAGCTTTCTATTCTAACAAAAAGTGACGCCTTTTTTGTTGCCCAAAAAATCTCAATAATTCATGGAATAAAATCGTTGCGGTCTTCAAATTTGAACCAGCACCATCGGAGGAGGTGTCCGCAAAAAGTGATCGCCAAAAATCGGCATGTTACAGGGGGTCGAATTTTTGGAATAATTGACAGGTAGTACCCTGTCGCCATTTTGAATTTTGGGGTCGAAAATAAAAGTGCGATTTGACGGTGCAGCATTCTAGACCAGACTTCCCTGAAGACCTTTTCTGTGTGGGGACATGGCCAAATCCCAAAACCAGGGCAATTAGGAGCTTTCTACCAAAAAGTGACGCCATCTTTGTTGCTCAAAAAACCTCAATAATTCATGGAATAAAATCGTTGCGGTCTTCAAATTCGAACCAGAACCATCGGCGGAGGTGTCCGCAAAAGTGATCGCCAAAAATCAGCATTCTACCGGGGGTCGAATTTTTGGAATAATTGACAGGTAGTACCCTGTCGCCATTTTGAATTTTGGGGTCGAAAATAAAAGTGCGATTTGACGGTGCAGCATTCTAGACTAGACTTCCCTGAAAACCTTTTCTGTGTGGGGACGTGACCAAATCCCAAATCCTGGGCAATTAGGTGCTTTCTACCAAAAAGTGACGCCATCTTTGTTGCCCCAAAAACCTCAATAATTCATGGAATAAAATCGTTGCGGTCTTCAAATTCGAACCAGAACCATCGGCGGAGGTGTCCGCAAAAGTGATCGCCAAAAATCAGCATTCTACCGGGGGTCGAATTTTTGGAATAATTGACAGGTAGTACCCTGTCGCCATTTTGAATTTTGGGGTCGAAAATAAAAGTGCGATTTGACGGTGCAGCATTCTAGACTAGACTTCCCTGAAAACCTTTTCTGTGTGGGGACATGGCCAAATCCCAAAACCTGGGCAATTAGGAGCTTTCTATTCTAACAAAAAGTGACGCCTTTTTTGTTGCACAAAAAATCTCAATAATTCATGGAATAAAATCGTTGCGGTCTTCAAATTTGAACCAGCACCATCGGAGGAGGTGTCCGCAAAAAGTGATCGCCAAAAATCGGCATGTTACCGGGGGTCGAATTTTTGGAATAATTGACAGGTAGTAGTACCCTGTCGCCATTTTGAATTTTGGGGTCGAAAATAAAAGTGCGATTTGACGGTGCAGCATTCTAGACCAGACTTCCCTGAAGACCTTTTCTGTGTGGGGACATGGCCAAATCCCAAAACCAGGGCAATTAGGAGCTTTCTACCAAAAAGTGACGCCATCTTTGTTGCTCAAAAAACCTCAATAATTCATGGAATAAAATCGTTGCGGTCTTCAAATTCGAACCAGAACCATCGGCGGAGGTGTCCGCAAAAGTGATCGCCAAAAATCAGCATTCTACCGGGGGTCGAATTTTTGGAATAATTGACAGGTAGTACCCTGTCGCCATTTTGAATTTTGGGGTCGAAAATAAAAGTGCGATTTGACGGTGCAGCATTCTAGACTAGACTTCCCTGAAAACCTTTTCTGTGTGGGGACGTGGCCAAATCCCAAAACCAGGGCAATTAGGAGCTTTCTACCAAAAAGTGACGCCATCTTTGTTGCTCAAAAAACCTCAATAATTCATGGAATAAAATCGTTGCGGTCTTCAAATTCGAACCAGAACCATCGGCGGAGGTGTCCGCAAAAGTGATCGCCAAAAATCAGCATTCTACCGGGGGTCGAATTTTTGGAATAATTGACAGGTAGTACCCTGTCGCCATTTTGAATTTTGGGGTCGAAAATAAAAGTGCGATTTGACGGTGCAGCATTCTAGACTAGACTTCCCTGAAAACCTTTTCTGTGTGGGGACGTGACCAAATCCCAAATCCTGGGCAATTAGGTGCTTTCTACCAAAAAGTGACGCCATCTTTGTTGCCCCAAAAACCTCAATAATTCATGGAATAAAATCGTTGCGGTCTTCAAATTCGAACCAGAACCATCGGCGGAGGTGTCCGCAAAAGTGATCGCCAAAAATCAGCATTCTACCGGGGGTCGAATTTTTGGAATAATTGACAGGTAGTACCCTGTCGCCATTTTGAATTTTGGGGTCGAAAATAAAAGTGCGATTTGACGGTGCAGCATTCTAGACCAGACTTCCCTGAAGACCTTTTCTGTGTGGGGACATGGCCAAATCCCAAAACCAGGGCAATTAGGAGCTTTCTACCAAAAAGTGACGCCATCTTTGTTGCTCAAAAAACCTCAATAATTCATGGAATAAAATCGTTGCGGTCTTCAAATTCGAACCAGAACCATCGGCGGAGGTGTCCGCAAAAGTGATCGCCAAAAATCAGCATTCTACCGGGGGTCGAATTTTTGGAATAATTGACAGGTAGTACCCTGTCGCCATTTTGAATTTTGGGGTCGAAAATAAAAGTGCGATTTGACGGTGCAGCATTCTAGACTAGACTTCCCTGAAAACCTTTTCTGTGTGGGGACGTGACCAAATCCCAAATCCTGGGCAATTAGGTGCTTTCTACCAAAAAGTGACGCCATCTTTGTTGCCCCAAAAACCTCAATAATTCATGGAATAAAATCGTTGCGGTCTTCAAATTCGAACCAGAACCATCGGCGGAGGTGTCCGCAAAAGTGATCGCCAAAAATCAGCATTCTACCGGGGGTCGAATTTTTGGAATAATTGACAGGTAGTACCCTGTCGCCATTTTGAATTTTGGGGTCGAAAATAAAAGTGCGATTTGACGGTGCAGCATTCTAGACTAGACTTCCCTGAAAACCTTTTCTGTGTGGGGACATGGCCAAATCCCAAAACCTGGGCAATTAGGTGCTTTCTACCAAAAAGTGACGCCATCTTTGTTGCCCAAAAAACCTCAATAATTCATGGAATAAAATCGTTGCGGTCTTCAAATTCGAACCAGAACCATCGACGGAGGTGTCCGCAAAAAGTGATCGCCAAAAATCGGCATTTTACCGGGGGTCGAATTTTTGGAATAATTGACAGGTAGTACCCTGTCGCCATTTTGAATTTTGGGGTCGAAAATAAAAGTGCGAGTTGACGGTGCAGATTTCTAGACTAGACTTCCCTGAAGACCTTTTCTGTGTGGGGACGTGGCCAAATCCCAAAACCTGGGCAATTAGGAGCTTTCTACCAAAAAGTGACGCCATCTTTGTTGCCCCAAAAAACCTCAATAAGTTATGGAATAAAATCGTTGCGGTCTTCAAATTCGAACCAGAACCATCGACGGAGGTGTCCGCAAAAAGTGATCGCCAAAAATCGGCATGTTACCGGGGGTCGAATTTTTGGAATAATTGACAGGTAGTACCCTGTCGCCATTTTGAATTTCGGGGTCGAAAATAAAAGTGCGATTTGACGGTGCAGCATTCTAGACTAGACTTCCCTGAAGACCTTTTCTGTGTGGGGACATGGCCAAATCCCAAAACCTGGGCAATTAGGAGCTTTTTACCAAAAAGTGACGCCATCTTTGTTGCCCAAAAAACCTCAATAATTCATGGAATAAAATCGTTGCATTCTTCAAATTCGAACCAGAACCATCGGCGGAGGTGTCCGCAAAAAGTGATCGCCAAAAATCGGCATGTTACCGGGGGTCGAATTTTTGGAATAATTGACAGGTAGTACCCTGTCGCCATTTTGAATTTTGGGGTCGAAAATAAAAGTGCGATTTGACGGTGCAGCATTCTAGACTAAACTTCCCTGAAAACCTTTTCTGTGTGGGGACATGGCCAAATCCCAAAACCTGGGCAATTAGGAGCTTTCTATTCTAACAAAAAGTGACGCCTTTTTTGTTGCCCAAAAAATCTCAATAATTCATGGAATAAAATCGTTGCGGTCTTCAAATTTGAACCAGCACCATCGGAGGAGGTGTCCGCAAAAAGTGATTGCCAAAAATCGGCATGTTACAGGGGGTCGAATTTTTGGAATAATTGACAGGTAGTACCCTGTCGCCATTTTGAATTTTGGGGTCGAAAATAAAAGTGCGATTTGACGGTGCAGCATTCTAGACCAGACTTCCCTGAAGACCTTTTCTGTGTGGGGACATGGCCAAATCCCAAAACCAGGGCAATTAGGAGCTTTCTACCAAAAAGTGACGCCATCTTTGTTGCTCAAAAAACCTCAATAATTCATGGAATAAAATCGTTGCGGTCTTCAAATTCGAACCAGAACCATCGGCGGAGGTGTCCGCAAAAGTGATCGCCAAAAATCAGCATTCTACCGGGGGTCGAATTTTTGGAATAATTGACAGGTAGTACCCTGTCGCCATTTTGAATTTTGGGGTCGAAAATAAAAGTGCGATTTGACGGTGCAGCATTCTAGACTAGACTTCCCTGAAAACCTTTTCTGTGTGGGGACGTGACCAAATCCCAAATCCTGGGCAATTAGGTGCTTTCTACCAAAAAGTGACGCCATCTTTGTTGCCCCAAAAACCTCAATAATTCATGGAATAAAATCGTTGCGGTCTTCAAATTCGAACCAGAACCATCGGCGGAGGTGTCCGCAAAAGTGATCGCCAAAAATCAGCATTCTACCGGGGGTCGAATTTTTGGAATAATTGACAGGTAGTACCCTGTCGCCATTTTGAATTTTGGGGTCGAAAATAAAAGTGCGATTTGACGGTGCAGCATTCTAGACTAGACTTCCCTGCAGACCTTTTCTGTGTGGGGACATGGCCAAATCCCAAAACCTGGGCAATTAGGAGCTTTCTATTCTAACAAAAAGTGACGCCTTTTTTGTTGCCCAAAAAATCTCAATAATTCATGGAATAAAATCGTTGCGGTCTTCAAATTTGAACCAGCACCATCGGAGGAGGTGTCCGCAAAAAGGGATCGCCAAAAATCGGCATGTTACAGGGGGTCGAATTTTTGGAATAATTGACAGGTAGTACCCTGTCGCCATTTTGAATTTTGGGGTCGAAAATAAAAGTGCGATTTGACGGTGCAGCATTCTAGACCAGACTTCCCTGAAGACCTTTTCTGTGTGGGGACATGGCCAAATCCCAAAACCAGGGCAATTAGGAGCTTTCTACCAAAAAGTGACGCCATCTTTGTTGCTCAAAAAACCTCAATAATTCATGGAATAAAATCGTTGCGGTCTTCAAATTCGAACCAGAACCATCGGCGGAGGTGTCCGCAAAAGTGATCGCCAAAAATCAGCATTCTACCGGGGGTCGAATTTTTGGAATAATTGACAGGTAGTACCCTGTCGCCATTTTGAATTTTGGGGTCGAAAATAAAAGTGCGATTTGACGGTGCAGCATTCTAGACTAGACTTCCCTGAAAACCTTTTCTGTGTGGGGACGTGGCCAAATCCCAAAACCAGGAAAATTAGGAGCTTTCTACCAAAAAGTGACGCCATCTTTGTTGCTCAAAAAACCTCAATAATTCATGGAATAAAATCGTTGCGGTCTTCAAATTCGAACCAGAACCATCGGCGGAGGTGTCCGCAAAAGTGATCGCCAAAAATCAGCATTCTACCGGGGGTCGAATTTTTGGAATAATTGACAGGTAGTACCCTGTCGCCATTTTGAATTTTGGGGTCGAAAATAAAAGTGCGATTTGACGGTGCAGCATTCTAGACTAGACTTCCCTGAAAACCTTTTCTGTGTGGGGACGTGACCAAATCCCAAATCCTGGGCAATTAGGTGCTTTCTACCAAAAAGTGACGCCATCTTTGTTGCCCCAAAAACCTCAATAATTCATGGAATAAAATCGTTGCGGTCTTCAAATTCGAACCAGAACCATCGGCGGAGGTGTCCGCAAAAGTGATCGCCAAAAATCAGCATTCTACCGGGGGTCGAATTTTTGGAATAATTGACAGGTAGTACCCTGTCGCCATTTTGAATTTTGGGGTCGAAAATAAAAGTGCGATTTGACGGTGCAGCATTCTAGACTAGACTTCCCTGAAAACCTTTTCTGTGTGGGGACATGGCCAAATCCCAAAACCTGGGCAATTAGGAGCTTTCTATTCTAACAAAAAGTGACGCCTTTTTTGTTGCCCAAAAAATCTCAATAATTCATGGAATAAAATCGTTGCGGTCTTCAAATTTGAACCAGCACCATCGGAGGAGGTGTCCGCAAAAAGTGATCGCCAAAAATCGGCATGTTACAGGGGGTCGAATTTTTGGAATAATTGACAGGTAGTACCCTGTCGCCATTTTGAATTTTGGGGTCGAAAATAAAAGTGCGATTTGACGGTGCAGCATTCTAGACCAGACTTCCCTGAAGACCTTTTCTGTGTGGGGACATGGCCAAATCCCAAAACCAGGGCAATTAGGAGCTTTCTACCAAAAAGTGACGCCATCTTTGTTGCTCAAAAAACCTCTATAATTCATGGAATAAAATCGTTGCGGTCTTCAAATTCGAACCAGAACCATCGGCGGAGGTGTCCGCAAAAGTGATCGCCAAAAATCAGCATTCTACCGGGGGTCGAATTTTTGGAATAATTGACAGGTAGTACCCTGTCGCCATTTTGAATTTTGGGGTCGAAAATAAAAGTGCGATTTGACGGTGCAGCATTCTAGACTAGACTTCCCTGAAAACCTTTTCTGTGTGGGGACGTGGCCAAATCCCAAAACCAGGACAATTAGGAGCTTTCTACCAAAAAGTGACGCCATCTTTGTTGCTCAAAAAACCTCAATAATTCATGGAATAAAATCGTTGCGGTCTTCAAATTCGAACCAGAACCATCGGCGGAGGTGTCCGCAAAAGTGATCGCCAAAAATCAGCATTCTACCGGGGGTCGAATTTTTGGAATAATTGACAGGTAGTACCCTGTCGCCATTTTGAATTTTGGGGTCGAAAATAAAAGTGCGATTTGACGGTGCAGCATTCTAGACTAGACTTCCCTGAAAACCTTTTCTGTGTGGGGACGTGACCAAATCCCAAATCCTGGGCAATTAGGAGCTTTCTACCAAAAAGTGACGCCATCTTTGTTGCCCAAAAACCTCAATAATTCATGGAATAAAATCGTTGCGGTCTTCAAATTCGAACCAGAACCATCGGCGGAGGTGTCCGCAAAAGTGATCGCCAAAAGTCAGCATTCTACCGGGGGTCGAATTTTTGGAATAATTGACAGGTAGTACCCTGTCGCCATTTTGAATTTTGGGGTCGAAAATAAAAGTGCGATTTGACGGTGCAGCATTCTAGACTAGACTTCCCTGAAAACCTTTTCTGTGTGGGGACATGGCCAAATCCCAAAACCTGGGCAATTAGGTGCTTTCTACCAAAAAGTGACGCCATCTTTGTTGCCCAAAAAACCTCAATAATTCATGGAATAAAATCGTTGCGGTCTTCAAATTCGAACCAGAACCATCGACGGAGGTGTCTGCAAAAGTGATCGCCAAAAATCAGCATTCTACCGGGGGTCGAATTTTTGGAATAATTGACAGGTAGTACCCTGTCGCCATTTTTAATTTTGGGTCGAAAATAAAAGTGCGATTTGACGGTGCAGCATTCTAGACTAGACTTCCCTGAAAACCTTTTCTGTGTGGGGACATGGCCAAATCCCAAAACCTGGGCAATTAGGAGCTTTCTACCAAAAAGTGACGCCATCTTTGTTGCACAAAAAACCTCAATAATTCGAGGAATAAAATCGTTGCAGTCTTCAAATTCGAACCAGAACCATCGGCGGAGGCGTCCGCAAAAAATGATCGCCAGAAATCGGCATGTTACCGGGCGTCGAATTTTTGGAATAATTGACAGGTAGTACCCTGTCGCCATTTTGAATTTTGGGGTCGAAAATAAAAGTGCGATTTGACGGTGCAGCATTCTAGACTAGACTTCCCCGAAGACCTTTTCTGTGTGGGGACATAGCCAAATCCCAAAACCTGGGCAATTAGGTGCTTTCTACCAAAAAGTGACGCCATCTTTGTTGCCCAAAAAACCTCAATAATTCATGGAATAAAATCGTTGCGGTCTTCAAATTCGAACCAGCACCATCGGGGGAGGTGTCCTTAAAAAGTGATCGCCAAAAATCGGCATGTTACGGGGGGTCGAACTTTTGGATTATCTGACAGGTAGTACCCTTTCGCCATTTTGAATTTTGGGGTCGAAAATAAAAGTGCGATTTGACGGTGCAGCATTCTAGACTAGACTTCCCTGAAAACCTTTTCTGTGTGGGGACATGGCCAAATCCCAAAACCTGGGCAATTAGGTGCTTTCTACCAAAAAGTGACGCCATCTTTGTTGCCCAAAAAACCTCAATAATTCATGGAATAAAATCGTTGCGGTCTTCAAATTCGAACCAGAACCATCGACGGAGGTGTCCGCAAAAAGTGATCGCCAAAAATCGGCATTTTACCGGGGGTCGAATTTTTGGAATAATTGACAGGTAGTACCCTGTCGCCATTTTGAATTTCGGGGTCGAAAATAAAAGTGCGATTTGACGGTGCAGCATTCTAGACTAGACTTCCCTGAAGACCTTTTCTGTGTGGGGACATGGCCAAATCCCAAAACCTGGGCAATTAGGAGCTTTTTACCAAAAAGTGACGCCATCTTTGTTGCCCAAAAAACCTCAATAATTCATGGAATAAAATCGTTGCATTCTTCAAATTCGAACCAGAACCATCGGCGGAGGTGTCCGCAAAAAGTGATCGCCAAAAATCGGTATGTTACCGGGGGTCGAATTTTTGGAATACTTGACAGGTAGTACCCTGTCGCCATTTTTAATTTTGGGGTCGAAAATAAAAGTGCGATTTGACGGTGCAGATTTCTAGACTAGACTTCCCTGAAGACCTTTTCTGTGTGGGGACGTGGCCAAATCCCAAAACCTGGGCAATTAGGAGCTTACTACCAAAAAGTGACGCCATCTTTGTTGCCCAAAAAACCTCAATAATTCATGGAATAAAATCGTTGCGGTCTTCAAATTCGAACTTGAACCATCGGCGGAGGTGTCCGCAAAAGTGATCGCCAAAAATCAGCATTCTACCGGGGGTCGAATTTTTGGAATAATTGACAGGTAGTACCCTGTCGCCATTTTTAATTTTGGGGTCGAAAATAAAAGTGCGATTTGACGGTGCAGCATTCTAGACTAGACTTCCCTGAAAACCTTTTCTGTGTGGGGACATGGCCAAATCCCAAAACCTGGGCAATTAGGAGCTTTCTACCAAAAAGTGACGCCATCTTTGTTGCACAAAAAACCTCAATAATTCATGGAATAAAATCGTTGCAGTCTTCAAATTCGAACCAGAACCATCGGGGGAGGCGTCCGCAAAAAGTGATCGCCAGAAATCGGCATGTTACCGGGGGTCGAATTTTTGGAATAATTGACAGGTAGTACCCTGTCGCCATTTTGAATTTTGGGGTCGAAAATAAAAGTGCGATTTGACGGGGCAGCATTCTAGACTAGACTTCCCCGAAGACCTTTTCTGTGTGGGGACATAGCCAAATCCCAAAACCTGGGCAATTAGGTGCTTTCTACCAAAAAGTGACGCCATCTTTGTTGCCCAAAAAACCTCAATAATTCATGGAATAAAATCGTTGCGGTCTTCAAATTCGAACCAGCACCGTCGGGGGAGGTGTCCGCAAAAAGTGATCGCCAAAAATCGGCATGTTACGGGGGGTCGAACTTTTGGATTATCTGACAGGTAGTACCCTTTCGCCATTTTGAATTTTGGGTTCGAAAATAAAAGTGCGGTTTGACGGTGGAGAATGATAGACTGGACTTCCCTGAAGACCTTTTCGGTGTGGGGAATCATAGAGTAGGTTGTTTGGGGACATGGCCAAATTCCCAAACCTTGGGAATTATGAGCTTTTTACCAAAATGTGGCGACATCATTGTGACCAAAAAATCCGAGCCAGCACCATCGGGGGAGGTGCCCGCAGCGAGTTGTCGCCACAGGCTATTTTGAATTTTTGAGTAACAAATTAAAGTGCGATTTGACGGCAAAAAAAACACAACAAATTTTCTTTGATAAAAGAAGTTGTGCAGTTAAGTTTCGAACCAGTGGATCGGCCCCTTGAATGGTTAAATACAATTTACAGACCATCTGGAAGACTGTAGGATTGTTATAAGTTAGTTTAACATATTTTTTGGAATAGGGCCAGAATATTTGAGATAAGCGTTACCAGTTATCAAGTGGTGAGGTTTTATTACTATGTCCCAAATGGACTTTTCTGCAATCGAGGGTAAACAAGTGATTGGCATTTCGAGATGGTTATAAAGTTTTAAAAGTTGCCTCTGGACATCATTTCATATCTGGGTCAAAAATAAGGCCAGTTTGACCAATCTCTCTTATTTCCGTCTTTTGTTTTCCATACTACGTTTGTTCGTTTCTGTATATTCAAAAGTTGGTTGCTTACCTTGACTGGCTTTAGTTTGGCTGTAGTTGTACCATTCCATGCACTGTGACTGCGCTGTCCGGTACGCCATTTTGTCAGACAAGCAGCTGGACCTTTCCATGCAGCAGAGTTGACCGCTCCTCTGATCTGAATGATTCACGTGATCGTCTGTATCGACCACTGGCAGACACTATTTCCTTCTTTATCGCTCTAGAGGGAGGTATATATAACCAGAACTAGTGTAGAAAACTGAATTCTTCTTAGAATATCTGCATTTCAGCCAGCACAAACCATGCAGACGAATTTATATGGAAACAGTTGAAAAGTGTGTGCTTATTGATCAAATTGAATGGTTGGCCAGCCTCTTGCTATTAGCTCCTACGACATTGAAAGATCGTTGCGACCTAATGAATTCAAATGATCTTATTTGACCAGTGAAATGTAAACTGTTAAAATTGAAATACTCCTTTGTTACTGTTGAACGTTGATGTGATGGAGCATTCGTTTTAGATGAGCAAGACGTTTTAATAAAAAAAAAATAATAATTTCAATTGGCCGAGAAAGACCTATGATTGGGTTAAACTAAACAGAAAAATAGCATCTGGCGGGTGATGGCGAATGTGGACAGGGTCATTTAGTCATAGTTTGCTGGGGAATAATTAATAACATGTGTTCATACTAAGTCATCCATTGTGCTTAAAATCGTCAATATTTTGAGACGCGAAGTTCAAGAATCGATGGCATCGAGAGAATTTCGCTTCATCTGTTAGCTTAAAAAAAGAAAAATGTTGACAAACTGCAGTAGTATGCCAGTCAGTTCAGTGTCAAATTAAAGGCGCAAGATTTCACTGCCCTTAGTTGTATTTTAAGTTTTCAATGGAACAAAAATGATATGTTCAACCATACTTTCCAAAAACTCACTATTTCTTCTTCTGATTTAGGCTGCATTGAAAATGTGCACCATCTCTCTGGAAAAAAAAATCTTAACAGTTATATTCTTCTGGAAATGAATGACAACCTAATCTGATGAAGTTCTTCTCAAGACTCTCAAACTTAGTTTAGAGAATGTTGATGCTTCTTTTGTCTACTGCATCTTACAGTGTGGTCTAAATTGCACCTACATTGCTTCAGCAATCCATGTGAAGAGAAGCAAAAGAGAATTGTTCAACAAATGTCAACAAGAAAAACCACTGACACAGAAAAACAGGTTAACAGGTGGGCCCAACATTCCCCTCAAGAGACTCTAGAATAATGGATCTGAAGCAGGGTATATAACAGCATGGAAAGACACCGCCACAAATAAACAGAGTCTCATGTGCACACTCTGGTACAAAGTACAGAAGTTGAGCCTTTTCGGGAGACTACACTTACCGTTGAACCCAGTGGACAAGTATGCCGTCTGTGATATTAAAATTCGATATGTTTATCAGTCCGATTCGTTTCTCGTAACTGTGAGTAAGGACTTACACTGTTAGCTTCAATTGGTGTTCGACATGGGGCGTGGTGTAGCCACCCCGGCCCGCCGTTGTGTCTTCATTGTGAGCTTGGAATCTCCGGAATTCTTTGGAAGTTTTTTGGAGGGGGGGGGGGGGGGGGTTCTTCTTTACAAAAAGAAAATAGTGTGTTCAGTATGCGAACATTGGGGATGGGTACCCTCTCCATGATCCATAAAATTGGTAATGAACCCCATGGTTTGGCTCAAGGAAACTTAGCATGGGTAGTGTTTTTTTAATTGACAAGGTGGTACTCGCGTGGCTGAGCAGTGGTCCACAGTGCAGGTCCTCATCATCCGGGCAAACCTTGTAAGAACTTTAGGGTAGTCAAACTACAGCGTCCACATTGTTCAAGCCAACGACTCCCAACTGTGTCAATTTTTTCTCTACCATACTGGAATTTCCCAAAATATATGTGGATAAAAGGTACACCATACACACGGAGCGCACTTAATTACCTGTACGTACAAACTATGCACAACGTATTACTTATCTTGGAATTCAAGATGAAAAGATAACTGTACTGGATTTGCCCAATTCTACACTTTAGTGTTCGGCAAAGACTATGAAGCACCATTTCGGCAAGCACATGTTTTGCTAAGAGAGCAGTGACCATTGTTTGCACCACTGTATTGTTGCATAATGAAAGAGTTGATTGCGTCCAGTGCACATTATTTTCACATTTCAGCCCATTTGGTGCGATGAGCATGGTGTACCCCCTATTGTGTCTTCATTGCGTGCTTGGAATCTTAGGAATTCGTTATGGGTTATATGGGGGTACTTCTGTACCAGAAACTTAGTCATTTAGAAAATAAGGAGACTGCCAACACAGGGCTAGATTGCTTAGCTTGAAAGAGCAATGTGAAATAACAATACAACTATGAGCCCAAGTTAACATAATGCCCCCCAAAAATGCTGGATTTACCCTTAGTGTGTTTTTTTTCTAAGTTTGGCTTAAAATTGATGGACTTTTAATAATTCCGTTAACGCCGGACTCATCTCTTGAATTTTTTGTTTTAATCTCTTGCCAATTTTTTTTTTAATGCAGAAAATCACTCTTAATTGCTTATTAAATTGTGAAGTCACAAAAGCTAACAACTCAAGCTTTTTAAAGATGAATCTTAGTGCCCTGTAAAATCAATCAGCCACTACCATGCCTACACGGCCTATTGCAAAGCACAAATTGTGACCAAGAAACTACAGCGACAATTCAAATTTTCTGCTTCAAAATATTTGTACAGTCCAACGTACAATCCAACCACCGCCATCTGTATCCATGTCACAGTACACCTCAACATCCCCTACGGCAGACCCCTCGTAGTGAGTTGTGTACACACCACTAGCTGGCTTGTTGGTACAGTAGTATAGAGAACTGACATCTGTTTGACGAACAAAAACATTAACAAGTTCAGCCGGTGAAACACGTATGAAAAATACCACAATTCACAATCCAAGTCGCTCTACCAAGAAAACCTTACAACAATAAGACTTACACGATTAACAATAAATTTAAAAATAAGTAATATACAACTATATTGTATAGTGATCTCCGAGAGCGTACGAGTTTTCGCGAGAATCTTGACTTCCAGGCAGCTACTGCTTGTACCGTGGCATTTGTTTAAAAAAAAATCATCAATTGAACACAGTTTGAATAATTAAAAGCTTGATTTACAAATTGTTATTATTGTTTGAGGTCACAACCATTATTTCTTCATTTTCTAATAAGTTTCCCGACTTTTATTTTATTTAAAATTATTACAAGTAATATAGTTATTCGAGCAATTTGTTTTAGGGTGGAAAAATTGATCTGGCAAAAAAAAAAAAAAAAAGCTCCAAGGTAACATTTTCATCACGAGACTTTTTTTATCCCACACGGCAGTTCTAATGCAATTTGCCTAATCAAATTGAAAAAGATACGGACTTACACACGATATAGGATAACATCAAAACTGTTACTGTAACCACTCAGGCCCAAATTGAAGAAAATTCCATAGGCTGGCCGAGTCGTTTAATGTTTGCAATCTGTATCCTTACCATTCGGTGTTGTTTTTGTTGTAGTTAAGACAGTGGGCGATAAGTGCGCAGTCTGTCTGTCCGTCCCCTCTGTCAGTATGCTTGATCCCACCATAAATTGTGTTTCCTGTGTAAAAAGAGTACTTTTTATTTTAAAATGTCAAGTTTATTAGAAAGTCATGTGCGTTCTAAGAAATCCCGGGTCCAAGGGGGCCTTACCCATTTCTGGGTCAGTATGACCCGGAATCTGTGTCAGTCAAACTGACCCGAAAGTGTTGTCAAAATCTGTGTCCAAAAGCCCCTTGGGCACCGGACATCGGCACAGCAAGGACTTTTTCGGTGGGGGGGGGGGGGCACTGCTTTTAAGTGGGGGTGGGGGCAGGGGGGAATGGGTTTGTCAGTGGTGGGGTCAGGCTTTTGTTTTGGAAGGGGACGCTGCAGGGGGCCACAATCGTTCTTGGCATTTTGTTTTGCCAGACATGCCTATTCAGCATTGATGATCAGCATTATGCACAGCCCCGGGCCTCCTCTATTTTGTGTTTATAACAACTCAGTTATTGTAACTTCTTATGCATTAAAACAACTGAACACGTCTATACTACAGAAAAACAGTGCTCAAAATAACTGGTGGCAACAAGACGGTAAATTGTTGACATTAACCAACTTTTCATTCCACGCTGCATTGCATTGCATTGATCAACGAGCGCTGCATGCCTTGCACTGATCAGCCCATGGGCGCGCGCGCTTCCTGATACGAGGGCAACAATCCCCACCGCATTTGTTAAACAATAATGGCTTAGTATACGATTATTTTGTTTGTACTGTATTGTAAAAGAAGGCCTACAACTAGCAGATTCAGGATATAACTTTGCATTGTTTTGTTTTCATTCGTTTTACTTTCTTTTTTCTGTGGGTACTATCGCGATTTTTTCGTGGGGGGGGGGGGCACCTGGGTGGGGGGCACCTGGGTGGGGGCACCTGGGTGGTGGGCACCTGGGTTGGGGGCACCTGGGTGGGGGCACCTGGGTGGGGGGCACCTGGGTGGGGGCCACTGGAAATTTGTGGGGGGGGGGACACCTTGGTGGGGGCCACTGGAAATTTGTGGGGGGGGGGCACAGGTAATTTGTGGGGGGGGGGTACATGCCCCCCCAGGCCACCGTGGCAACGCCGCTGGCACCGGAGTCCAGGTCAATTATGACACAGGAGTTTTTAGAGTGTGTTTAACCGTTTATAAGGCATGATTCACATCAAATTCAAATTCCCCCAAATTGCATAACAAAATAAGCTAAGCATAAATTAATCTTACTTACACTGACCTCTGAAAACACACGTTTCAGAATTGCCTCGGTTTCCGGGGTCAGACCTGTGCTCAATTTTCATAGCGCTGCTTAACGGTAAGCAAATCTTCGCCGGTCTAACTATAGCAGAAAAAATTGCTTAAGCATAAGAATATTTCACAGGTTAGTAAGAAAATTAAACAGCCATCTTGCACGTTCACCATGAATTTGTATTGTTACGTCATTCACTTATACAGAAAGCACCGGAAGGCTAGCATGATTTTTCGTGGCGTTTTCGGTTAGCAGCGCTATGAAATGGAAATCGCGCAGTAAGCACAGAATCGGCCGTGAAGCAGCTCTATAAAACTGGGCCATGCTAACTGATTAGAATCCACTTGGGGGTTTTGATTAAGATTATGATTCAGTTTGATGTTTTGGGGTAAGTTTGACACCGACGACGAGTCACACTGACCCATATGGGTTGGGCCCCTGTTGACCCAGAATCAGGCATCAGGGTTAATTCTGACACAGGTTTTTTTTTTTAAAGTGTACCAGAAACAGGGCAGCTAATATTAAACCGAAAGACACTGGTCCCACTAATATCTTTCTTCAGCAAACACTTATTAGTTTTTTGCTTTGGGGTTGACATTGACCAACTTTTCATTCCGCACTGCATTGCATTGCATTGATCAGCGCGCCCTGCATGCCTTGGTTTGATCAGCGCATGGGCGAGCGCGCGCTTCCTGATTCGAGGGCAACAATCCCCGCCGCATTAGTTAAACAATAATGGCGTAGTTTACTATTATTAGCTGTTCCGACTTAGCAGTCGGAACAGGTTTTGTTTTTCTTGGGATTATTATTTTTATTATTATTATTATTATTATTATTATTATTATTATTCTTTGTTTCTGTCAAAATTGCCATAGCTTTTGTACACGATTTTGTACGAACCTAAGCTCTAAAATATTAAATATGGGAGATTCAGATCATACATCAAATTGAAGCTTAGAACATGAAATTATGCTAAGAGTAAAATTGTTCAAGTTCTTCATTAATTAGCTGAGTTATAATGACATGAATATTTAATTAGGCAATCTTGTTCCCACCATATCTCAAGAAGTATATGTCTGATCCTCAAACTGTTTTCAAATATAGACTCGTCTTATTATGTAGCTCTGTAGCGTGGCAAAAAATTCATAAAACGTCATCAATGACGTCATTTGTTGGCGCGTTTTTGTTCTGTGTACAAAACACTTGGCGCTGAAAGGGCAAATGTTTTGACAGTCAAAAACACGATATTTTCAATTAAAATTACGAATTATTTTCCTAAATTACATAAACTGTTTTGAAAAGTTAATTGCTTTTAATAAGAGATGTTCCTGGTCATTAAAACTAATCAAAGTAGAACAATTTCCACGATAATTAACGATTCAGTGACAAATCGGACACCAATGGCTTGGAGACAAGGTTCCGTTCATCGACAAAAAATGTAGTCAGGATGCCCTGCGACACAGAGAAAAATGCACGCGAAATGCCGTAACGAAATAGCCGACTTCTGGGTACCAGTCGCTGCACACTATATATACAAAAATATCGATCTATAGCGTATTGAAACGGTGGCTTGTGCATGTGTACATGTACGTCGTGATTCTGTTGCCCAGGGCGCTCGACGATTTTGTCCCGGGCGCCACATTTGAATATTTAACTAGTTAATCTTTGCAGCACCATATCTCAAGAAGTACACAGCCGATTTTCAAACTTTTATCAGTTATAGACTCCTTGGGCATTGGAGATTAGCTTTGGGAAAACGTGACCCAATGTTGACCTTTATTTAGGGATCAACCGGAAGTGGGACCATATCTCAAGAACTACACAACCGATTTTCAAACATTTTTCAGTTATAGACTCCTTGGGCATTGGAGATTAGCTTTGGGAAACCGTGAGCCAATGTTGACCTTTACTTAGGGGTCAACAGGAAGTGGGACCATATCTCAAGAACTACACAACCGATTTTCAAACTTGTTACAGTGATAGACTCCTTGGGCACTGGCGATCAGCCTTGGGTAACCGTGACCCCACGTTGACCTTTACTTCTGGGTCAACCGGAAGTGAGAACATATCTGAAGAACTACACAACCGATTTTCAAACTTTTCTCAGTTATAGACTCCTTGGGCATATGAGATAAGTTTTGGGAAATCGTGACCTATTGTTGACCTTTACTAGGGGTCAACCGGAAGTGGGACCATATCTCAAGAACTACACGACCGATTTTCAAACTTTTTTCAGTTATAGACTCCTTGGGCACTAAAGATCAACCTTGGGTAACCATGACCCCATGTTGACCTTTACTTCCGCGTCAACCGGAAGTGAGACCATATCTCAAGAACTACACAACCGATTTTCAAACTTTTCTCAGTTATAGACTCCTTGGGCATTTCAGATTAGTTTTGGGAAATCGTGACCCAATGTTGACCTTTACTAGGGGTCAACCGGAAGTGGGACCATATCTCAAGAACTACACAACCGATTTTCAAACTTTTTTCAGTTATAGACTCCTTGGGCACCAAAGATCAGCCTTGGGTAACCATGACCCAATGTTGACCTTTACTAGGGGTCAGCCGGAAGTGGGACCATATCTCAAGAACTACACAACCAATTTTCAATTTCTTTTCAGTTATAGATCCTTTGAGCATTAAAGATTGAACTTGGGTAACCCTGACCCCATGTTGACCTTTACTTCCGGGTCAACTGGAAGTGGGCCTATATCTCAATAATTACTTAGCCAATTTTCTTTGTTTTCAGTTATAAACCCTTTGAGCATTGAATATAAGCCTTAGGTTACCGTAACCCCATGTTGACCTTTAATTCCGGGTCAACCGGAAATGAAACCATATCGTTCAATCTTGAACTTAGGCTCACTTTAAAGGTCTGGATCAATTAATCAAAGCACAACAAAACGGAACAGCTTTGTGTTTGTTCACAAACACTTAGTGTCTAGTTATTTTTGTTGTACTGTATTTAGAAAAAAGTCCTACAACTAGCAGATGTAGTCAGGATATTACAGATGAGTTCACCAGTAACGTGGACTGGTAAAGTGTCTTAAATTGGGGAACTAGTGTTTGACTGGCTATAAAACCCAAACAGGTTGTTGAATGCCCAAGAAGGGCTAGTTGTAGACTTTTACAGCCGATGAGGGCAGGTTTCACACCGGAAACACCAGCAAGCGGGGACGCTACAAACCCCCCGCAAAACACCTTCAACTCGTTTTTGCAGTCAAAGAGACAATAATGAGGTGAGATTGGGAATAACTCTCGTTCTAGGGGGGCTAGAGAGATGATTTTTTTACCTGACTCTGCCTTAGGTATCCCTGCTCCCGAAAATTAGACTTTCACGGCCGATGAGGGCAGGTTTCACACCGGAAAAGACCAGCAACCGGGGACGCTACAAACCCCCCGCAAAACACTCAACTCGTTTTTGCTGTCAAAGAAACAAAGCCAAAATAAGGATGGTCATTTCACCCCCAAGGCATCATCGGATCTGCACAAGTTTTATACCACTGGAAAGCCCGTCTCAAGGGCTATCTTTTCCATGAATTAAAAGTTGCTGACGATTCTGTAGGCGAGGCGACCGGCCTGGATGTTAGGCCTACCCCTAAGAGATAATGAAAAATTCCAGGGGCCGGCTGCGAAGCAAGGTCTCGCCGGCCGGGGTAATGGCCAAAATAAATTTGAGGTGAAATTGGGAATAACTCCCGTTCTAGGGGGGCTAGAGAGATGAATTTTTGACCTGACTCTGCCTTAGGTATCCCTGCATCCGAAAATTAGACTTTTCCGGCCGATGAGGGCAGGTTTCACACCGGAAAAGACCAGCAAGCGGGGACGCTACAAACCCCCCGCAAAACACCTTCAACTCGTCTTTGCTGTCAAAGAGACATAAATGAGGTGAGATTGGGAATAACTCTCGTTCTAGGGGGGCTAGAGTCATGATTTTTTACCTGACTCTGCCTTAGGTATCCCTGCATCCGAAAATTAGACTTTCACGGCCGATGAGGGCAGGTTTCATACCGGAAAAGACCAGCAAGCGGGGACGCTACAAACCCCCCGCAAAACACCTTCAACTCGTTTTTGCTGTCAAAGAGACAAAGACAAAATAAGGATGGTCATTTCACCCCCAAGGCATTATCGGACCTGCACAAGTTTTATACCACTGGAAAGCCCGTCTCGAAGGCTATCTCTGCCATGAATGTGGGGTTGCTGACAATTCTGTAGGCGAGGCGAGCGGCCTGGATGTTAGGCCTACCCCTAAGAGATATTGACAAATTCCAGGGGCCGTCTGCGAAGCAAGGTCTCGCCAGACGAGGTAATGGCCCAAAATAAACTTGAGGTGAAATTGCAAATAACTCCCGTTCTAGGGGGGCTAGAGAGATGAATGTTTGACCTGACTCTGCCTTAGGTATCCCTGCATCCGAAAATTTGACTTTCACGGCCGATTAGGGCAGGTTTTATACCGGAAAATACCAGCAAGCGGGCACGCTACAAACCCCCCGCAAAACACCTTCAACTCGTCTTTGCTGTCAAAGAGACAATAATGAGGTGAGATTGGGAATAACTCTCGATCTAGGGGGGCTAGAGAGATGATTTTTTTTACCTGACTCTGCCTTAGGTATCCCTGCATCCAAAAATTAGACTTTCACGGCCGATGAGGGCAGGTTTCACACCGGAAAAGACCAGCAAGCGGGGACGCTACAAACCCCCGCAAAACACCTTCAACTCGTTTTTTGCTGTCAAAGAGACAAAGACAAAATAAGGATGGTCATTTCACCCCCAAGGCATCATCGGATCTGCACAAGTTTTATACCACTAAAAAGCCCGTCCCAAGAGCTACCTCTGCCATGATTTTGGAGTTGCTGACGATTCTGTAGGCGAGGCGAGGCGAGGCGAGGCGAGGCGAGGCGAGGCGAGGCGAGGCGAGATATTGAAAAATTCCAGAGGCCGGCTGCGAAGCAAGGTCTCGCCGGCCGGGGTAATGGCCCAAAATAAATTTAAGGTGAAATTGGGAATAACTCCCGTTCTAGGGGGGGGGGGGGTAGAGAGATGAATTTTTCACCTGACTCTGCCTTAGGTATCCTTGAATCCGAAAATGTGACTTTTTCGGCCGATGAGGGCAGGTTTCACACCGGAAAATACCAGCAAGCGGGGACGCTACAAACCCCCCGCAAAACACCTTCAACTCGACTTTGCTGTCAAAGAGACAATAACGAGGTAAGATTGGGAATAACTCCCGTTCTAGGGGGGGGGGGCTAGAGAGATTAATTTTTGACCTTACTCTGCCTTAGGTATCCCTGCATCCGAAAGTTAGACTTTCACGGCCGATGAGGGCTGGTTTCACACCGGAAAAGACCAGCAAGCGGGGACGCTACAAACCCCCCGCAAAACACTCAACTCGTTTTTGCTGTCAAAGAGACAAGCCAAAATAAGGATGGTCATTTCACCCCCAAGGCATCATCGGATCTGCACAAGTTTTATACCACTGGAAAGCCCGTCTCAAGGGCTATCTTTGCCATGAATTAAAAGTTGCTGACGATTCTGTAGGCGAGGCGACCGGCCTGGATGTTAGGCCTACCCCTAAGAGATAATGAAAAGGGGTAGAGAGATGAATTTTTCACCTGACTCTGCCTTAGGTATCCTTGAATCCGAAAATGTGACTTTTTCGGCCGATGAGGGCAGGTTTCACACCGGAAAATACCAGCAAGCGGGGACGCTACAAACCCCCCGCAAAACACCTTCAACTCGACTTTGCTGTCAAAGAGACAATAACGAGGTAAGATTGGGAATAACTCCCGTTCTAGGGGGGGGGGGGGGCTAGAGAGATTAATTTTTGACCTTACTCTGCCTTAGGTATCCCTGCATCCGAAAGTTAGACTTTCACGGCCGATGAGGGCTGGTTTCACACCGGAAAAGACCAGCAAGCGGGGACGCTACAAACCCCCCGCAAAACACTCAACTCGTTTTTGCTGTCAAAGAGACAAGCCAAAATAAATTCCATGGGCCGGCTGCGAAGCAAGGTCTCGCCGGCCGGGGTAATGGCCAAAATAAATTTGAGGTGAAATTGGGAATAACTCCCGTTCTAGGGGGGCTAGAGAGATCAATTTTTGACCTGACTCTGCCTTAGGTATCCCTGCATCCGAAATTTAGACTTTTCCGGCCGATGAGGGCAGGTTTTACACCCACAAAGACCAGCAAGCGGGCACGCTACAAACCGCCCGCAAAACACCTTCAACTCGTCTTTGCTGTCAAAGAGACAATAATGAGGTGAGATTGGGAATAACTCTCGTTCTAGGGGGGCTAGAGTGATGATTTTTTACCTGACTCTGCCTTAGGTATCCCGTCATCGGAAAATTAGATTTTTCCGGCCGATGAGGGCAGGTTTCACACCGGAAAAGACCAGCAAGCGGGGACGCTACAAACCCCCCGCAAAACACCTTCAACTCGTCTTTGCTGTCAAAGAGACATAAATGAGGTGAGATTGGGAATAACTCTCGTTCTAGGGGGGCTAGAGTCATGATTTTTTACCTGACTCTGCCTTAGGTATCCCTGCATCCGAAAATTAGACTTTCACGGCCGATGAGGGCAGGTTTCATACCGGAAAAGACCAGCAAGCGGGGACGCTACAAACCCCCCGCAAAACACCTTCAACTCGTTTTTGCTGTCAAAGAGACAAAGACAAAATAAGGATGGTCATTTCACCCCCAAGGCATTATCGGACCTGCACAAGTTTTATACCACTGGAAAGCCCGTCTCGAAGGCTATCTCTGCCATGAATGTGGGGTTGCTGACAATTCTGTAGGCGAGGCGAGCGGCCTGGATGTTAGGCCTACCCCTAAGAGATATTGACAAATTCCAGGGGCCGTCTGCGAAGCAAGGTCTCGCCAGACGGGGTAATGGCCCAAAATAAACTTGAGGTGAAATTGCAAATAACTCCCGTTCTAGGGGGGCTAGAGAGATGAATGTTTGACCTGACTCTGCCTTAGGTATCCCTGCATCCGAAAATTAGACTTTCACGGCCGATTAGGGCAGGTTTTATACCGGAAAATACCAGCAAGCGGGCACGCTACAAACCCCCCGCAAAACACCTTCAACTCGTCTTTGCTGTCAAAGAGACAATAATGAGGTGAGATTGGGAATAACTCTCGTTCTAGGGGGGCTAGAGAGATGATTTTTTTTACCTGACTCTGCCTTAAGTATCCCTGCATCCAAAAATTAGACTTTCACGGCCGATGAGGGCAGGTTTCACACCGGAAAAGACCAGCAAGCGGGGACGCTACAAACCCCCGCAAAACACCTTCAACTCGTTTTTTGCTGTCAAAGAGACAAAGACAAAATAAGGATGGTCATTTCACCCCCAAGGCATCATCGGATCTGCACAAGTTTTATACCACTAAAAAGCCCGTCCCAAGAGCTACCTCTGCCATGATTTTGGAGTTGCTGACGATTCTGTAGGCGAGGCGAGGCGAGGCGAGATATTGAAAAATTCCAGAGGCCGGCTGCGAAGCAAGGTCTCGCCGGCCGGGGTAATGGCCCAAAATAAATTTAAGGTGAAATTGGGAATAACTCCCGTTCTAGGGGGGGGGGGGGGGGTAGAGAGATGAATTTTTCACCTGACTCTGCCTTAGGTATCCTTGAATCCGAAAATGTGACTTTTTCGGCCGATGAGGGCAGGTTTCACACCGGAAAATACCAGCAAGCGGGGACGCTACAAACCCCCCGCAAAACACCTTCAACTCGACTTTGCTGTCAAAGAGACAATAACGAGGTAAGATTGGGAATAACTCCCGTTCTAGGGGGGGGGGGCTAGAGAGATTAATTTTTGACCTTACTCTGCCTTAGGTATCCCTGCATCCGAAAGTTAGACTTTCACGGCCGATGAGGGCTGGTTTCACACCGGAAAAGACCAGCAAGCGGGGACGCTACAAACCCCCCGCAAAACACTCAACTCGTTTTTGCTGTCAAAGAGACAAGCCAAAATAAGGATGGTCATTTCACCCCCAAGGCATCATCAGATCTGCACAAGTTTAACACCACTGGAAAGCCCATCTCAAGGGCTATTTTTCCTATGAATTTGGGGTTGCTGACGATTCTGTAAATGAGGCGAGCGGCCTGGATGTTAGGCCTACCCCTAAGAGAAATTGAAAAATTCCAGGGGCCGGTTACGAAGCAAGGTCTCGCGGCCGGGGTAATGGCCAAAAAAATTTGAGGTGAAATTGGGAATAACTCCTGTTCTAGGGTGGCTAGAGATGAATTTTTGACCTGACTCTGCCTTAGGTATTCCTGAATCCGAAAATTAGACTTTTTCGGCCGATGAGGGCAGGTTTCACACCGGAAAAGACCAGCAAGCGGGACGCTACAAACCCCCGCAAAACACCTTCAACTCGTTTTTGCTGTCAAAGAGAAAATTTGAGGTAAAATTGGGAATAACTCTCGTTCTAGGGGGCTAGAGAGATGATTTTTTTACCTGACTCCGCCTTAGGTATCCCTGCATCCGAAAAATAGACTTTTACGGCCGATGAGGGCAGGTTTCACACCGGAAAAGACCAGCAAGCGGGGACACTACAAACCCCCCGCAAAATACCTTCAACTCGTTTTTGCAGTCAAAGAGAAAATTTGAGGTAAAATTGGGAATAACTCATGTTCTAGGGGGCCTAGAGAGATGATCTTTTCACCTGACTCTGCCTTAGGTATCTCTGCATCCGAAAATTAGACTTTTACGGCCGATGAGGTCAAGTTTCACACCGGAAGAGACCAGCAAGCGGGGACGCTACAACCCCCCCCCAAAAAAAAAGCCCAAAAAAAACAAAAACAAACCTTCAACTCGTTTTTGCTGTCAAAAAGACAAAGACAAAATAAGGGTGGTCATTTTACCCCCAAGGCATCATCGGATCTGCACAAGTTTTATACCACTGGAATGCCCGTCTCAAAGGGCTATTTTTCCCATAAATTTGGGGTTGCTGACGATTCTGTAGGCGAGGCGAGCGGCCTGGATGTTAGGCCTTCCCCTAATAGTAATTGAAAAATTCCAGGGCCCGGCAGCGAAACAAGGTCTCGCCGGCTAGGGTAATGGCCCAAAATAAATTTGAGGTAAAATTGGGAATAACTCTCGTTCTAGGGGGCCTAGAGAGATGATTTTTTCACCTGACTCTGCCTTAGGTAACCCTGCAATGGAAAATTAGACTTTTACGGCCGATGAGGTCAAGTTTCACACCGGAAAAGACCAGCAAGCGGGGACGCTACAAACCCCCCAGCAAAACACCTTCAACTCGTCTTTGGTGTCAATGAGACAATAATGAGGTGAGGTTTTAAATAACTCTCGAATTTTTGGAATAATTGACAGGTAGTACCCTGTCGCCATTTTGAATTTTGGGGTCGAAAATAAAAGTGCAATTTGATGGTGCAGCATTCTAGACTAGACTTCCCTGAAGACCTTTTTTGTGTGGGGACATGGCCAAATCCCAAAACCTGGGCAATTAGGAGCTTTCTACCAAAAAGTGATGCCATCTTTGTTGCCCAAAAAACCTCAATAATTCATGGAATAAAATCGTTGCGGTCTTCAAATTCGAACCAGCACCATCGGCGGAGGTGTCCGCAAAAAGTGATCACCAAGAATCGGTATGTTAACGGGGGTCCAATTTTTGGAATAATTGACAGGTAGTACCCTGTCGCCATTTTGTATTTTGGGGTCGAAAATAAAAGTGCGATTTGACGGTGCAGCATTCTAGACTAGACTTCCCTGAAGACCTTTTCTGTGTGGGGACATGGCCAAATCCCAAAACCTGGGCAATTAGGAGCTTTCTACCAAAAAGTGACGCCATCGGCAACAAGCCAAAAAAACCTCAATAATTCATGGAATAAAATCGTTGCGGTCTTCAAATTCGAACCAGCACCATCGGCGGAGGTGTCCGCAAAAAGTGATCGCCAAAAATCGGCATGTTACCGGGGGTCGAATTTTTGGAATAATTGGCAGGTAGTACCCTGTCGCTATTTTGAATTTTGGGGTCGAAAATAAAAGTGCGATTTGACGGTGCAGCATTCTAAACTAGACTTCCCTGAAGACCTTTTCTGTGTGGGGACATGGCCAAATCCAAAAACCTGGGCAATTAGGAGATTTCTACCAAAAAGTGACGCCATCTTTGTTGCCCAAAAAACCTAAATAATTCATGGAAGAAAATCGTTGCGGTCTTCAAATTCGAACCAGCACCATCGGCGGAGGTGTCCGCAAAAAGTGATCGCAAAAAATCGGCATGTTACCGGGGTCGAATTTTTGGAATAATTGACAGGTAGTACCCTGTCGCCATTTTGTATTTTGTGGTCGAAAATAAAAGTGCGATTTGACGGTGCAGCATTCTAGACTAGACTTCCCTGAAGACCTTTTCTGTGTGGGGACATGGCCAAATCCTAAAACCTGGACAATTAGGAGCTTTCTACCAAAAAGTGACGCCATCAGCAACAAGCCCAAAAAACCTCAATAATTCATGGAATAAAATCGTTGCGGTCTTCAAATTAGAACCAGCACCATCGGCAGAGGTGTCCGCAAAAAGTGATCGCCAAAAATCGGCATGTTACCAAGGTCGAATTTTTGGAATAATTGACAGGTAGTACCCTGTCGCCATTTTGAATTTTGGGGTCGAAAATAAAAGTGCAATTTGATGGTGCAGCATTCTAGACTAGACTTCCCTGAAGACCTTTTTTGTGTGGGGACATGGCCAAATCCCAAAACCTGGGCAATTAGGAGCTTTCTACCAAAAAGTGATGCCATCTTTGTTGCCCAAAAAACCTCAATAATTCATGGAATAAAATCGTTGCGGTCTTCAAATTCGAACCAGCACCATCGGCGGAGGTGTCCGCAAAAAGTGATCACCAAGAATCGGTATGTTAACGGGGGTCCAATTTTTGGAATAATTGACAGGTAGTACCCTGTCGCCATTTTGTATTTTGGGGTCGAAAATAAAAGTGCGATTTGACGGTGCAGCATTCTAGACTAGACTTCCCTGAAGACCTTTTCTGTGTGGGGACATGGCCAAATCCCAAAACCTGGGCAATTAGGAGCTTTCTACCAAAAAGTGACGCCATCGGCAACAAGCCAAAAAAACCTCAATAATTCATGGAATAAAATCGTTGCGGTCTTCAAATTCGAACCAGCACCATCGGCGGAGGTGTCCACAAAAAATGATTGCAAAAAATCGGCATGTTACCGGTGGTCGAATTTTTGGAATAATTGACAGGTAGTACCCTGTCGCCATTTTGAATTTTGGGATCGAAAATAAAAGTGCGATTTGACGGTGCAGCATTCTAGACTAGACTTCCCTGAAGACCTTTTCTGTGTGGGGACATGGCCAAATCCCCAAACCTGGGCAATTAGGAGCTTTCTACCAAAAAGTGACGCCATCTTTGTTGCCCCAAAAAACCTAAATAATTCATGGAAGAAAATCGTTGCGGTCTTCAAATTCGAACCAGCACCATCGGCGGAGGTGTCCGCAAAAAGTGATCGCAAAAAATCGGCATGTTACCGGGGTCGAATTTTTGGAATAATTGACAGCTAGTACCCTGTCGCCATTTTGAAATTTGGGGTCGAAATTAAAAGTGCGATTTGACGGTGTAGCAATCTAGACTAGACTTCCCTGAAGACCTTTTCTGTGTGGGGACATGGCCAAATCCCAAAACCTGGGCAATTAGGAGCTTTCTACCAAAAAGTGACGCCATCTTTGTTGCCAAAAAAACCCTCAATAATTCATGGAATAAAATCGTTGCGGTCTTCAAATTAGAACCAGCACCATCGGCGGAGGTGTCCGCAAAAAGTTATCGCCAAAAATCGGCATGTTACCGGGGGTCGAATTTTTGGAATAATTGGCAAGTAGTACCCTGTCGCCATTTTGAATTTTGGGGTCGAAAATAAAAGTGCGATTTGACGGTGCAGCATTCTAGACTAGACTTCCCTGAAGACCTTTTCTGTGTGGGGACATGGCCAAATCCCCAAACCTGGGCAATTAGGAGCTTTCTACCAAAAAGTGACGCCATCTTTGTTGCCCCAAAAAACCTAAATAATTCATGGAAGAAAATCGTTGCGGTCTTCAAATTCGAACCAGCACCATCGGCGGAGGTGTCCGCAAAAAGTGATCGCAAAAAATCGGCATGTTACCGGGGTCGAATTTTTGGAATAATTGACAGCTAGTACCCTGTCGCCATTTTGAAATTTGGGGTCGAAATTAAAAGTGCGATTTGACGGTGTAGCAATCTAGACTAGACTTCCCTGAAGACCTTTTCTGTGTGGGGACATGGCCAAATCCCAAAACCTGGGCAATTAGGAGCTTTCTACCAAAAAGTGACGCCATCTTTGTTGCCAAAAAAAACCTCAATAATTCATGGAATAAAATCGTTGCGGTCTTCAAATTAGAACCAGCACCATCGGCGGAGGTGTCCGCAAAAAGTTATCGCCAAAAATCGGCATGTTACCGGGGGTCGAATTTTTGGAATAATTGGCAAGTAGTACCCTGTCGCCATTTTGAATTTTGGGGTCGAAAATAAAAGTGCGATTTGACGGTGCAGCATTCTAGACTAGACTTCCCTGAAGACCTTTTCTGTGTGGGGACATGGCCAAATCCCAAAACCTGGCAATTAGGAGCTTTCTACCAAAAAGTGATGCCATCGGCAACAAGCCAAAAAAACCTCAATAATTCATGGAATAAAATCGTTGCGGTCTTCGAATTCGAACCAGCACCATCGGCGGAGGTGTCCGCAAAAAGTTATCGCCAAAAATCGGCATGTTACCGGGGGTCGAATTTTTGGAATAATTGACAGGTAGTACCCTGTCGCCATTTTGAATTTTGGGGACGAAAATAAAAGTGCGATTTGACGGTGCAGCATTCTAGACTAGACTTCCCTGAAGACCTTTTCTGTGTGGGGACATGGCCAAATCCCCAAACCTGGGCAATTAGGAGCTTTCTACCAAAAAGTGACGCCATCTTTGTTGCCCCAAAAAACCTAAATAATTCATGGAAGAAAATCGTTGCGGTCTTCAAATTCGAACCAGCACCATCGGCGGAGGTGTCCGCAAAAAGTGATCGCAAAAAATCGGCATGTTACCGGGGTCGAATTTTTGGAATAATTGACAGCTAGTACCCTGTCGCCATTTTGAAATTTGGGGTCGAAATTAAAAGTGCGATTTGACGGTGTAGCAATCTAGACTAGACTTCCCTGAAGACCTTTTCTGTGTGGGGACATGGCCAAATCCCAAAACCTGGGCAATTAGGAGCTTTCTACCAAAAAGTGACGCCATCTTTGTTGCCAAAAAAAACCTCAATAATTCATGGAATAAAATCGTTGCGGTCTTCAAATTAGAACCAGCACCATCGGCGGAGGTGTCCGCAAAAAGTTATCGCCAAAAATCGGCATGTTACCGGGGGTCGAATTTTTGGAATAATTGGCAAGTAGTACCCTGTCGCCATTTTGAATTTATGGGTCGAAAATAAAAGTGCGATTTGACGGTGCAGCATTCTAGACTAGACTTCCCTGAAGACCTTTTCTGTGTGGGGACATGGCCAAATCCCAAAACCTGGCAATTAGGAGCTTTCTACCAAAAAGTGATGCCATCGGCAACAAGCCAAAAAAACCTCAATAATTCATGGAATAAAATCGTTGCGGTCTTCGAATTCGAACCAGCACCATCGGCGGAGGTGTCCGCAAAAAGTTATCGCCAAAAATCGGCATGTTACCGGGGGTCGAATTTTTGGAATAATTGACAGTTAGTACCCTGTCGCCATTTTGAATTTTGGGGTCGAAAATAAAAGTGCGATTTGACGGTGCAGCATTCTAGACTAGACTTCCCTGAAGACCTTTTCTGTGTGGGGACATGGCCAAATCCCCAAACCTGGGCAATTAGGAGCTTTCTACCAAAAAGTGACGCCATCTTTGTTGCCCAAAAAACCTAAATAATTCATGGAAGAAAATCGTTGCGGTCTTCAAATTCGAACCAAAACCATCGGCGGAGGTGTTCGCAAAAAGTGTTCGCCAAAAATCGGCATGTTACCGGGGGTCGAATTTTTGGAATAATTGGCAAGTAGTACCCTGTCGCCATTTTGAATTTTGGGGTCGAAAATAAAAGTGCGATTTGACGTTGCAGCATTCTAGACTAGACTTCCCTGAAGACCTTTTCTGTGTGGGGACATGGCCAAATCCCAAAACCTGGCAATTAGGAGCTTTCTACCAAAAAGTGACGCCATCGGCAACAAGCCCAAAAAACCTCAATAATTCATGGAATAAAATCGTTGCGGTCTTCGAATTCGAACCAGCACCATCGGCGGAGGTGTCCGCAAAAAGTGATCGCCAAAAATCGGCATGTTACCGGGGGTCGAATTTTTGGAATAATTGGCAGGTAGTACCCTGTCGCCATTTTGAATTTTGGGGTCGAAAATAAAAGTGCGATTTGACGGTGCAGCATTCTAGACAAGACTTCCCTGAAGACCTTTTCTGTGTGGGGACATGGCCAAATCCCAAAACCTGGGCAATTAGGAGCTTTCTACCAAAAAGTGACGCCATCTTTGTTGCCCAAAAAACCTCAATAATTCATGGAATAAAATCGTTGCGGTCTTCAAATTCGAACCAGCACCATCGGCGGAGGTGTCCGCAAAAAGTGATCGCCAAAAATCGGCATGTTACCGGGGGTCGAATTTTTGGAATAATTGGCAGGTAGTACCCTGTCGCCATTTTGAATTTTGGGGTCGAAAATAAAAGTGCGATTTGACGGTGCAGCATTCTAAACTAGACTTCCCTGAAGACCTTTTCTGTGTGGGGACATGGCCAAATCCAAAAACCTGGGCAATTAGGAGCTTTCTACCAAAAAGTGACGCCATCTTTGCTGCCTCAAAAACCTCAATAATTCATGGAATAAAATCGTTGCGGTCTTCAAATTCGAACCAGCACCATCGGCGGAGGTGTCCGCAAAAAGTGATCGCCAAAAATCGGCATATTACAGGGGGTCGAATTTTTGGAATATTTGACAGGTAGTACCCTGTCGCCATTTTGAATTTTGGGGTCGAAAGTAAAAGTGCGATTTGACGGTGCAGCATTCTAGACTAGACTTCCCTGAAGACCTTTTCTGTGTGGGGACATTGCCAAATCCCAAAACCTGGGCAATTAGGAGCTTTCTACCAAAAAGTGACGCCATCTTTGTTGCCCAAAAAACCTCAATAATTCATGGAATAAAATCGTTGCGGTCTTCAAATTCGAACCAGCACCATCGGCGGAGGTGTCCGCAAAAAGTGATCGCCAAAAATCGGCATATTACAGGGGGTCGAATTTTTGGAATAATTGACAGGTAGTACCCTGTCGCCATTTTGAATTTTGGGGTCGAAAATAAAAGTGCGATTTGACGGTGCAGCATTCTAGACTAGACTTCCCTGCAGACCTTTTCTGTGTGGGGACATGGCCAAATCCCAAAACCTGGGCAATTAGGAGCTTTCTACCAAAAAGTGACGCCATCTTTGTTGCCCAAAAAACCTCAATAATTCATGGAATAAAATCGTTGCGGTCTTCAAATTCGAACCAGCACCATCGGCGGAGGTGTCTGCAAAAAGTGATCGCCAAAAATCGGTATATTACAGGGGGTCGAATTTTTGGAATATTTGACAGGTAGTACCCTGTCGCCATTTTGAATTTTGGGGTCGAAAATAAAAGTGCGATTTGACGGTGCAGCATTCTAGACTAGACTTCCCTGAAGACCTTTTCTGTGTGGGGACATGGCCAAATCCCAAAACCTGGGCAATTAGGAGCTTTCTACCAAAAAGTGACGCCATCTTTGTTGCCCAAAAAACCTCAACAATTCATGGAATAAAATCGTTGCGGTCTTCGAATTCGAACCAGCACCATCGGCGGAGGTGTCCGCAAAAAGTGATCGCCAAAAATCGGCATGTTACCGGGGGTCGAATTTTTGGAATAATTGGCAGGTAGTACCCTGTCGCCATTTTGAATTTTGGGGTCGAAAATAAAAGTGCGATTTGACGGTGCAGCATTCTAGACAAGACTTCCCTGAAGACCTTTTCTGTGTGGGGACATGGCCAAATCCCAAAACCTGGGCAATTAGGAGCTTTCTACCAAAAAGTGACGCCATCTTTGTTGCCCAAAAAACCTCAATAATTCATGGAATAAAATCGTTGCGGTCTTCAAATTCGAACCAGCACCATCGGCGGAGGTGTCCGCAAAAAGTGATCGCCAAAAATCGGCATGTTACCGGGGGTCGAATTTTTGGAATAATTGGCAGGTAGTACCCTGTCGCCATTTTGAATTTTGGGGTCGAAAATAAAAGTGCGATTTGACGGTGCAGCATTCTAAACTAGACTTCCCTGAAGACCTTTTCTGTGTGGGGACATGGCCAAATCCAAAAACCTGGGCAATTAGGAGCTTTCTACCAAAAAGTGACGCCATCTTTGCTGCCTCAAAAACCTCAATAATTCATGGAATAAAATCGTTGCGGTCTTCAAATTCGAACCAGCACCATCGGCGGAGGTGTCCGCAAAAAGTGATCGCCAAAAATCGGCATATTACAGGGGGTCGAATTTTTGGAATATTTGACAGGTAGTACCCTGTCGCCATTTTGAATTTTGGGGTCGAAAGTAAAAGTGCGATTTGACGGTGCAGCATTCTAGACTAGACTTCCCTGAAGACCTTTTCTGTGTGGGGACATTGCCAAATCCCAAAACCTGGGCAATTAGGAGCTTTCTACCAAAAAGTGACGCCATCTTTGTTGCCCAAAAAACCTCAATAATTCATGGAATAAAATCGTTGCGGTCTTCAAATTCGAACCAGCACCATCGGCGGAGGTGTCCGCAAAAAGTGATCGCCAAAAATCGGCATATTACAGGGGGTCGAATTTTTGGAATAATTGACAGGTAGTACCCTGTCGCCATTTTGAATTTTGGGGTCGAAAATAAAAGTGCGATTTGACGGTGCAGCATTCTAGACTAGACTTCCCTGCAGACCTTTTCTGTGTGGGGACATGGCCAAATCCCAAAACCTGGGCAATTAGGAGCTTTCTACCAAAAAGTGACGCCATCTTTGTTGCCCAAAAAACCTCAATAATTCATGGAATAAAATCGTTGCGGTCTTCAAATTCGAACCAGCACCATCGGCGGAGGTGTCTGCAAAAAGTGATCGCCAAAAATCGGTATATTACAGGGGGTCGAATTTTTGGAATATTTGACAGGTAGTACCCTGTCGCCATTTTGAATTTTGGGGTCGAAAATAAAAGTGCGATTTGACGGTGCAGCATTCTAGACTAGACTTCCCTGAAGACCTTTTCTGTGTGGGGACATGGCCAAATCCCAAAACCTGGGCAATTAGGAGCTTTCTACCAAAAAGTGACGCCATCTTTGTTGCCCAAAAAACCTCAACAATTCATGGAATAAAATCGTTGCGGTCTTCAAATTCGAACCAGCACCATCGGCGGAGGTGTCCGCAAAAAGTGATCGCCAAAAACCGGCATGTTACCGGGGGTCGAATTTTTGGAATAATTGACAGGTAGTACCCTGTCGCCATTTTGAATTTTGGGGTCGAAAATAAAAGTGCGATTTGACGGTGCAGCATTCTAGACTAGACTTCCCTGAAGACCTTTTCTGTGTGGGGACATGGCCAAATCCCAAAACCTGGGCAATTAGGAGCTTTCTACCAAAAAGTGACGCCATCTTTGTTGCCCAAAAAACTCAATAATTCATGGAATAAAATCGTTGCGGTCTTCAAATTCGAACCAGCACCATCGGCGGAGGTGTCCGCAAAAACTGATCGCCAAAAATCGCCATGTTACCGGGGGTCGAATTTTTTGAATATTTGAAAGGTAGCACCCTGTCGCCATTTTGAATTTTGGGGTCGAAAATAAAAGTGCGATTTGACGGTGCAGCATTCTAGACTAGACTTCCCTGAAGACCTTTTCTGTGTGGGGACATGGCCAAATCCCAAAACCTGGGCAATTAGGAGCTTTCTACCAAAAAGTGACGCCATCTTTGTTGCCCCAAAAACCTTAATAATTCATGGAATAAAATCGTTGCGGTCTTCAAATTCGAACCAGCACCATCGGCGGAGGTGTCCGCAAAAAGTGATCGCCAAAAATCGGCATGTTACCGGGGGTCGAATTTTTGGAATAATTGACAGGTAATACCCTGTCGCCATTTCGAATTTTGGGGTCGGAAATAAAAGTGCGATTTGACGGTGCAGCATTCTAGACTAGACTTCCCAGAAGACCTTTTTCTGTGTGGGGACATGGCCAAATCCAAAAACCTGGGCAATTAGGAGCTTTCTACCAAAAAGTGACGCCATCTTTGTTGCTCAAAAAACCTCAATAATTCATGGAATAAAATCGTTGCGGTCTTCAAATTCGAACCAGCACCATCGGCGGAGGTGTCCGCTAAAAGTGATCGCCAAAAATTGGCATGTTACCGGGGGTCGAATTTTTTGAATAATTGACAGGTAGTACCCTGTCGCCATTTTGACTTTTGGGGTCGAAAATAAAAGTGCGATTTGACGGTGCAGCATTCTAGACTAGACTTCCCTGAAGACCTTTTCTGTGTGGGGACATGGCCAAATCCCAAAACCTGGGCAATTAGGAGCTTTCTACCAAAAAGTGACGCCATCTTTGCTGCCTCAAAAACCTCAATAATTCATGGAATAAAATCGTTGCGGTCTTCAAATTCGAACCAGCACCATCGGCGGAGGTGTCCGCAAAAAGTGATCGCCAAAAATCGGCATATTACAGGGGGTCGAATTTTTGGAATATTTGACAGGTAGTACCCTGTCGCCATTTTGAATTTTGGGGTCGAAAGTAAAAGTGCGATTTGACGGTGCAGCATTCTAGACTAGACTTCCCTGAAGACCTTTTCTGTGTGGGGACATGGCCAAATCCCAAAACCTGGGCAATTAGGAGCTTTCTACCAAAAAGTGACGCCATCTTTGTTGCCCAAAAAACCTCAACAATTCATGGAATAAAATCGTTGCGGTCTTCAAATTCGAACCAGCACCATCGGCGGAGGTGTCCGCAAAAAGTGATCGCCAAAAATCGGCATGTTACCGGGGGTCGAAGTTTTGGAATAATTGACAGGTAGTACCCTGTCGCCATTTTGAATTTTGGGGTCGAAAATAAAAGTGCGATTTGACGGTGCAGCATTCTAGACTAGACTTCCCTGAAGACCTTTTCTGTGTGGGGACATTGCCAAATCCCAAAACCTGGGCAATTAGGAGCTTTCTACCAAAAAGTGACGCCATCTTTGTTGCCCAAAAAACCTCAATAATTCATGGAATAAAATCGTTGCGGTCTTCAAATTCGAACCAGCACCATCGGCGGAGGTGTCCGCAAAAAGTGATCGCCAAAAATCGGCATATTACAGGGGGTCGAATTTTTGGAATAATTGACAGGTAGTACCCTGTCGCCATTTTTAATTTTGGGGTCGAAAATAAAAGTGCGATTTGACGGTGCAGCATTCTAGACTAGACTTCCCTGCAGACCTTTTCTGTGTGGGGACATGGCCAAATCCCAAAACCTGGGCAATTAGGAGCTTTCTACCAAAAAGTGACGCCATCTTTGTTGCCCAAAAAACCTCAATAATTCATGGAATAAAATCGTTGCGGTCTTCAAATTCGAACCAGCACCATCGGCGGAGGTGTCTGCAAAAAGTGATCGCCAAAAATCGGTATATTACAGGGGGTCGAATTTTTGGAATATTTGACAGGTAGTACCCTGTCGCCATTTTGAATTTTGGGGTCGAAAATAAAAGTGCGATTTGACGGTGCAGCATTCTAGACTAGACTTCCCTGAAGACCTTTTCTGTGTGGGGACATGGCCAAATCCCAAAACCTGGGCAATTAGGAGCTTTCTACCAAAAAGTGACGCCATCTTTGTTGCCCAAAAAACCTCAACAATTCATGGAATAAAATCGTTGCGGTCTTCAAATTCGAACCAGCACCATCGGCGGAGGTGTCCGCAAAAAGTGATCGCCAAAAACCGGCATGTTACCGGGGGTCGAATTTTTGGAATAATTGACAGGTAGTACCCTGTCGCCATTTTGAATTTTGGGGTCGAAAATAAAAGTGCGATTTGACGGTGCAGCATTCTAGACTAGACTTCCCTGAAGACCTTTTCTGTGTGGGGACATGGCCAAATCCCAAAACCTGGGCAATTAGGAGCTTTCTACCAAAAAGTGACGCCATCTTTGTTGCCCAAAAAACTCAATAATTCATGGAATAAAATCGTTGCGGTCTTCAAATTCGAACCAGCACCATCGGCGGAGGTGTCCGCAAAAACTGATCGCCAAAAATCGCCATGTTACCGGGGGTCGAATTTTTTGAATATTTGAAAGGTAGCACCCTGTCGCCATTTTGAATTTTGGGGTCGAAAATAAAAGTGCGATTTGACGGTGCAGCATTCTAGACTAGACTTCCCTGAAGACCTTTTCTGTGTGGGGACATGGCCAAATCCCAAAACCTGGGCAATTAGGAGCTTTCTACCAAAAAGTGACGCCATCTTTGTTGCCCCAAAAACCTTAATAATTCATGGAATAAAATCGTTGCGGTCTTCAAATTCGAACCAGCACCATCGGCGGAGGTGTCCGCAAAAAGTGATCGCCAAAAATCGGCATGTTACCGGGGGTCGAATTTTTGGAATAATTGACAGGTAATACCCTGTCGCCATTTCGAATTTTGGGGTCGGAAATAAAAGTGCGATTTGACGGTGCAGCATTCTAGACTAGACTTCCCAGAAGACCTTTTTCTGTGTGGGGACATGGCCAAATCCAAAAACCTGGGCAATTAGGAGCTTTCTACCAAAAAGTGACGCCATCTTTGTTGCTCAAAAAACCTCAATAATTCATGGAATAAAATCGTTGCGGTCTTCAAATTCGAACCAGCACCATCGGCGGAGGTGTCCGCTAAAAGTGATCGCCAAAAATTGGCATGTTACCGGGGGTCGAATTTTTTGAATAATTGACAGGTAGTACCCTGTCGCCATTTTGACTTTTGGGGTCGAAAATAAAAGTGCGATTTGACGGTGCAGCATTCTAGACTAGACTTCCCTGAAGACCTTTTCTGTGTGGGGACATGGCCAAATCCCAAAACCTGGGCAATTAGGAGCTTTCTACCAAAAAGTGACGCCATCTTTGCTGCCTCAAAAACCTCAATAATTCATGGAATAAAATCGTTGCGGTCTTCAAATTCGAACCAGCACCATCGGCGGAGGTGTCCGCAAAAAGTGATCGCCAAAAATCGGCATATTACAGGGGGTCGAATTTTTGGAATATTTGACAGGTAGTACCCTGTCGCCATTTTGAATTTTGGGGTCGAAAGTAAAAGTGCGATTTGACGGTGCAGCATTCTAGACTAGACTTCCCTGAAGACCTTTTCTGTGTGGGGACATGGCCAAATCCCAAAACCTGGGCAATTAGGAGCTTTCTACCAAAAAGTGACGCCATCTTTGTTGCCCAAAAAACCTCAACAATTCATGGAATAAAATCGTTGCGGTCTTCAAATTCGAACCAGCACCATCGGCGGAGGTGTCCGCAAAAAGTGATCGCCAAAAATCGGCATGTTACCGGGGGTCGAAGTTTTGGAATAATTGACAGGTAATACCCTGTCGCCATTTCGAATTTTGGGGTCGGAAATAAAAGTGCGATTTGACGGTGCAGCATTCTAGACTAGACTTCCCAGAAGACCTTTTTCTGTGTGGGGACATGGCCAAATCCAAAAACCTGGGCAATTAGGAGCTTTCTACCAAAAAGTGACGCCATCTTTGTTGCTCAAAAAACCTCAATAATTCATGGAATAAAATCGTTGCGGTCTTCAAATTCGAACCAGCACCATCGGCGGAGGTGTCCGCTAAAAGTGATCGCCAAAAATTGGCATGTTACCGGGGGTCGAATTTTTTGAATAATTGACAGGTAGTACCCTGTCGCCATTTTGACTTTTGGGGTCGAAAATAAAAGTGCGATTTGACGGTGCAGCATTCTAGACTAGACTTCCCTGAAGACCTTTTCTGTGTGGGGACATGGCCAAATCCCAAAACCTGGGCAATTAGGAGCTTTCTACCAAAAAGTGACGCCATCTTTGCTGCCTCAAAAACCTCAATAATTCATGGAATAAAATCGTTGCGGTCTTCAAATCCGAACCAGCACCATCGGCGGAGGTGTCCGCAAAAAGTGATCGCCAAAAATCGGCATGTTACCGGGGGTCGAATTTTTGGAATAATTGACAGGTAATACCCTGTCGCCATTTCGAATTTTGGGGTCGGAAATAAAAGTGCGATTTGACGGTGCAGCATTCTAGACTAGACTTCCCAGAAGACCTTTTTCTGTGTGGGGACATGGCCAAATCCAAAAACCTGGGCAATTAGGAGCTTTCTACCAAAAAGTGACGCCATCTTTGTTGCTCAAAAAACCTCAATAATTCATGGAATAAAATCGTTGCGGTCTTCAAATTCGAACCAGCACCATCGGCGGAGGTGTCCGCTAAAAGTGATCGCCAAAAATTGGCATGTTACCGGGGGTCGAATTTTTTGAATAATTGACAGGTAGTACCCTGTCGCCATTTTGACTTTTGGGGTCGAAAATAAAAGTGCGATTTGACGGTGCAGCATTCTAGACTAGACTTCCCTGAAGACCTTTTCTGTGTGGGGACATGGCCAAATCCCAAAACCTGGGCAATTAGGAGCTTTCTACCAAAAAGTGACGCCATCTTTGCTGCCTCAAAAACCTCAATAATTCATGGAATAAAATCGTTGCGGTCTTCAAATTCGAACCAGCACCATCGGCGGAGGTGTCCGCAAAAAGTGATCGCCAAAAATCGGCATATTACAGGGGGTCGAATTTTTGGAATATTTGACAGGTAGTACCCTGTCGCCATTTTGAATTTTGGGGTCGAAAGTAAAAGTGCGATTTGACGGTGCAGCATTCTAGACTAGACTTCCCTGAAGACCTTTTCTGTGTGGGGACATGGCCAAATCCCAAAACCTGGGCAATTAGGAGCTTTCTACCAAAAAGTGACGCCATCTTTGTTGCCCAAAAAACCTCAACAATTCATGGAATAAAATCGTTGCGGTCTTCAAATTCGAACCAGCACCATCGGCGGAGGTGTCCGCAAAAAGTGATCGCCAAAAATCGGCATGTTACCGGGGGTCGAAGTTTTGGAATAATTGACAGGTAGTACCCTGTCGCCATTTTGAATTTTGGGGTCGAAAATAAAAGTGCGATTTGACGGTGCAGCATTCTAGACTAGACTTCCCTGAAGACCTTTTCTGTGTGGGGACATTGCCAAATCCCAAAACCTGGGCAATTAGGAGCTTTCTACCAAAAAGTGACGCCATCTTTGTTGCCCAAAAAACCTCAATAATTCATGGAATAAAATCGTTGCGGTCTTCAAATTCGAACCAGCACCATCGGCGGAGGTGTCCGCAAAAAGTGATCGCCAAAAATCGGCATATTACAGGGGGTCGAATTTTTGGAATAATTGACAGGTAGTACCCTGTCGCCATTTTTAATTTTGGGGTCGAAAATAAAAGTGCGATTTGACGGTGCAGCATTCTAGACTAGACTTCCCTGCAGACCTTTTCTGTGTGGGGACATGGCCAAATCCCAAAACCTGGGCAATTAGGAGCTTTCTACCAAAAAGTGACGCCATCTTTGTTGCCCAAAAAACCTCAATAATTCATGGAATAAAATCGTTGCGGTCTTCAAATTCGAACCAGCACCATCGGCGGAGGTGTCTGCAAAAAGTGATCGCCAAAAATCGGTATATTACAGGGGGTCGAATTTTTGGAATATTTGACAGGTAGTACCCTGTCGCCATTTTGAATTTTGGGGTCGAAAATAAAAGTGCGATTTGACGGTGCAGCATTCTAGACTAGACTTCCCTGAAGACCTTTTCTGTGTGGGGACATGGCCAAATCCCAAAACCTGGGCAATTAGGAGCTTTCTACCAAAAAGTGACGCCATCTTTGTTGCCCAAAAAACCTCAACAATTCATGGAATAAAATCGTTGCGGTCTTCAAATTCGAACCAGCACCATCGGCGGAGGTGTCCGCAAAAAGTGATCGCCAAAAACCGGCATGTTACCGGGGGTCGAATTTTTGGAATAATTGACAGGTAGTACCCTGTCGCCATTTTGAATTTTGGGGTCGAAAATAAAAGTGCGATTTGACGGTGCAGCATTCTAGACTAGACTTCCCTGAAGACCTTTTCTGTGTGGGGACATGGCCAAATCCCAAAACCTGGGCAATTAGGAGCTTTCTACCAAAAAGTGACGCCATCTTTGTTGCCCAAAAAACTCAATAATTCATGGAATAAAATCGTTGCGGTCTTCAAATTCGAACCAGCACCATCGGCGGAGGTGTCCGCAAAAAGTGATCGCCAAAAATCGGCATGTTACCGGGGGTCGAATTTTTTGAATATTTGAAAGGTAGCACCCTGTCGCCATTTTGAATTTTGGGGTCGAAAATAAAAGTGCGATTTGACGGTGCAGCATTCTAGACTAGACTTCCCTGAAGACCTTTTCTGTGTGGGGACATGGCCAAATCCCAAAACCTGGGCAATTAGGAGCTTTCTACCAAAAAGTGACGCCATCTTTGTTGCCCCAAAAACCTTAATAATTCATGGAATAAAATCGTTGCGGTCTTCAAATTCGAACCAGCACCATCGGCGGAGGTGTCCGCTAAAAGTGATCGCCAAAAATCGGCATGTTACCGGGGGTCGAATTTTTGGAATAATTGACAGGTAATACCCTGTCGCCATTTCGAATTTTGGGGTCGGAAATAAAAGTGCGATTTGACGGTGCAGCATTCTAGACTAGACTTCCCTGAAGACCTTTTTCTGTGTGGGGACATGGCCAAATCCAAAAACCTGGGCAATTAGGAGCTTTCTACCAAAAAGTGACGCCATCTTTGTTGCTCAAAAAACCTCAATAATTCATGGAATAAAATCGTTGCGGTCTTCAAATTCGAACCAGCACCATCGGCGGAGGTGTCCGCTAAAAGTGATCGCCAAAAATTGGCATGTTACCGGGGGTCGAATTTTTTGAATAATTGACAGGTAGTACCCTGTCGCCATTTTGACTTTTGGGGTCGAAAATAAAAGTGCGATTTGACGGTGCAGCATTCTAGACTAGACTTCCCTGAAGACCTTTTCTGTGTGGGGACATGGCCAAATCCAAAAACCTGGGCAATTAGGAGCTTTCTACCAAAAAGTGACGCCATCTTTGTTGCCCAAAAAACCTCAATAATTCATGGAATAAAATCGTTGCAGTCTTCAAATTCGAACCAGCACCATTGGCGGAGGTGTCCGCAAAAAGTGATCGCCAAAATTCGGCATGTTAACGGGGGTCCAATTTTTTGAATAATTGACAGGTAGTACCCTGTCGCCATTTTGACTTTTGGGGTCGAAAATAAAAGTGCGATTTGACGGTGCAGCATTCTAGACTAGACTTCCCTGCAGACCTTTTCTGTGTGGGGACATGGCCAAATCCCAAAACCTGGGCAATTAGGAGCTTTCTACCAAAAAGTGACGCCATCTTTGTTGCCCAAAAAACCTCAATAATTCATGGAATAAAATCGTTGCGGTCTTCAAATTCGAACCAGCACCATCGGCGGAGGTGTCCGCAAAAAGTGATCGCCAAAAATCGGCATATTACAGGGGGTCGAATTTTTGGAATATTTGACAGGTAGTACCCTGTCGCCATTTTGAATTTTGGGGTCGAAAATAAAAGTGCGATTTGACGGTGCAGCATTCTAGACTAGACTTCCCTGAAGAACTTTTCTGTGTGGGGACATGGCCAAATCCCAAAATCTGGGCAATTAGGAGCTTTCTACCAAAAAGTGACGCCATCTTTGTTGCCCAAAAAACCTCAACAATTCATGGAATAAAATCGTTGCGGTCTTCAAATTCGAACCAGCACCATCGGCGGAGGTGTCCGCAAAAAGTGATCGCCAAAAACCGGCATGTTACCGGGGTCGAATTTTTGGAATAATTGACAGGTAGTACCCTGTCGCCATTTTGAATTTTGGGGTCGAAAATAAAAGTGCGATTTGACGGTGCAGCATTCTAGACTAGACTTCCCTGAAGACCTTTTCTGTGTGGGGACATGGCCAAATCCCAAAACCTGGGCAATTAGGAGCTTTCTACCAAAAAGTGACGCCATCTTTGTTGCCCAAAAAACCTCAATAATTCATGGAATAAAATCGTTGCGGTCTTCAAATTCGAACCAACACAATCGGCGGAGGTGTCCGCAAAAAGTGACCGCTAACAATCGGCATGTTACCGGGAGTCGAAGTTTTGGAATATTTGACAGGTAGTACCCTGTCGCCATTTTGAATTTTGGGGTAGAAAATAAAAGTGCGATTTGACGGTGCAGCATTCTAGACTAGACTTCCCTGAAGACCTTTTCTGTGTGGGGACATGGCCAAATCCAAAAACCTGGGCAATTAGGAGCTTTCTACCAAAAAGTGACGCCATCTTTGTTGCCCAAAAAACCTCAATAATTCATGGAATAAAATCGTTGCGGTCTTCAAATTCGAACCAGCACCATCGGCGGAGGTGTCCGCAAAAAGTGATCGCCAAAAATCGGTATGTTACCGGGCGTCGAATTTTTGGAATATTTGACAGGTAGTACCCTGTCGCCATTTTGAATTTTGGGGTCGAAAATAAAAGTGCGATTTGACGGTGCAGCATTCTAGACTAGACTTCCCTGAAGACCTTTTCTGTGTGGGGACATGGCCAAATACCAAAACCTGGGCAATTAGGAGTTTTCTACCAAAAAGTGACGCCATCTTTGTTGCCCAAAAATCCTCAATAATTCATGGAATAAAATCGTTGCGGTCTTCAAATTCGAACCAACACCATCGGCGGAGGTGTCCGCAAAAAGTGATCGCCAAAAACCGGCATGTTAACGGGGGTCGAATTTTTGGAATAATTGACAGGTAGTACCCTGTCGCCATTTTGTATTTAGGGGTCGAAAATAAAAGTGCGATTTGACGGTGCAGCATTCTAGACTAGACTTCCCTGAAGACCTTTTCTGTGTGGGGACATGGCCAAATCCCAAAACCTGGGCAATTAGAAGCTTTCTACCAAAAAGTGACGCCATCTTTGTTGCCCAAAAAACCTCAATAATTCATGGAATAAAATCGTTGCGGTCTTCAAATTCGAACCAGCACCATCGGGGGAGATGTCCGCAAAACTGATCGCCAAAAACCGGCATGTTACCGGGGGTCGAATTTTTGGAATAATTGACAGGTAGTAAGCATGATAGACTAGACTTACCTGAAAACCTTTTCTGTGTGGGGAAATGGCCAAATCCCAAAACCTGGGCAATAAGAAGCTTTTTACCAAAAAGTTACGCCATCTTTGTTGCCCAAAAAACCTCAATAATTCATGGAATAAAATCGTTGCGGTCTTCAAATTCGAACCAGCACCATCGGCAGAGGTGTCCGCAAAAAGTGATCGCCAAAAATCGGCATGTTACCGGGGGTCGAATTTTTGGAATAATTGACACCCAGGTGTCGCCATTTTGAATTTTGGGGTCGAAAATAAAAGTGCGATTTGACGGTGCAGCATTCTAGACTAGACTTCCCTGAAGACCTTTTCTGTGTGGGGACATGGCCAAATCCCAAAACCTGGGCAATTAGGAGCTTTCTACCAAAAAGTGACGCCATCTTTGTTGCCCCAAAAACCTCAATAATTCATGGAATAAAATCGTTGCGGTCTTCAAATTTGAACCAGTACCGTCGGGGGAGGTGTCCGCAAAAAGTGATCGCCAAAAGTCGGCTTGTTACGGGGGGTCGAATTTTTGGAATATCTGACAGGTAGTACCCTATCGCCATTTTGAATTTTGGGGTCGAAAATAAAAGTGCGGTTTGACGGTGGAGAATGATAGACTAGACTTCCCTGAAGACCTTTTCTGTGTGGGGAATCATAGAGTAGGTTGTGTGGGGACATGGCCAAATTCCAAAACCTTGGGAATTATGAGCTTTTTACCAAAATGTGGCGCCATCGTTGTGACCAAAAAATCCGAGCCAGCACCATCGGGGGAGGTGCCCGCAGCGAGTTGTCGCCACAGGTTATTTTGAAATTTTGAGTAACAAATTAAAGTGCGATTTGACGGCAAAAAAAAAAAAAATATTTTCTTTGATAAAAGAAGTTGTGCAGTTAAATTTCGAACCAGTGGATCCGCCCCTTGAATGGTTAAATACAATATCCAGACCATCTGGAAGACTGTAGGATTGTTATCAGTTAGTTTAACATTTATTTTGGAATAGGGCCAGAATATTTGAGATAAGCGTTACCAGTTATCAAGTGGTGAGGTTTTATTACTATGTCCCAAATGGACTTTTCTGCAATCGAGGGTAAACAAGTGATTGGCATTTCGAGATGGTTATAACGTTTTAAAAGTTGCCTCTGGACATCATTTCATATCTGGGTCAAAAATAAGGCCAGTTTGACCAATCTCTGTTATTTCCGTCTTTTGTTTTCCATACTACGTTTGTTCGTTTCTGTATATTCAAAAGTTGGTTGCTTACCTTGACTGGCTTTAGTTTGGCTGTAGTTGTACCATTCCATGCACTGTGACTGCGTTGTCCGGTACGCCATTTTGTCAGACAATCAGCTGGACCTTTCCATGCAGCAGAGTTGACCGCTCCTCTGATCTGAATGATTCACGTGATCGTCTGTATCGACCACTGGCAGACACTATTTCCTTCTTTATCGCTCTAGAGGGAGGTATATATAACCAGAACTAGTGTAGAAAACTGAATTCTTCTAAGAATATCTGCATTTCAGCCAGCACAAACCATGCAGACGAATTTATATGGAAACAGTTGAAAAATGTGTGCTTATTGATCAAATTGAATGGATGGCCAACCTCTTGCTATTAGCTCCTACGACATTGAAAGATCGTTGCGACCTAATGAATTCAAATGATCTTATTTGACCAGTGAAATGTAAACTGTTAAAATTGAAATACTCCTTTGTTACTGTTGAACGTTGATGTGATGGAGCATTCGTTTTAGATGAGCAAGACGTTTTAATTTAAAAATTTGTTTTTTTTTATTGTTAAACTAAACAGAAAAATAGCATCTGGCGGGTGATGGCGAATGTGGACAGGGTCATTTAGCCATAGTTTGCTGGGGAATAATTAATAACATGTGTTCATACTACGTCATCCATTGTGCTTAAAATCGTCAAGATTTCACTGCCCTTAGTTGTATTTTAAGTTTTCAATGGAACAAAAATGATATGTTCAACCATACTTTCCAAAAACCCTCTATTTCTTCTTCTGATTTAGGCTGCATTGAAAATGTGCACCATCTCTCTGGAAAAAATCTTAACAGTTATATTCTACTGGAAATGAATGACAACCTATTCTGATGAAGTTCTTCTCAAGACTCTCAAACTTAGTTTTGAGAATGTTGATGCTTCTTTTGTCTACTGCATCTTACAGTGTGGTCTAAATTGCACCTACATTGCTTCAGCAATCCATGTGAAGAGAAGCAAAAGAGAAATGTTCAACAAATGTCAACAAGAAAAACCACTGACACAGAAAAACAGGTTAACAGGTGGGCCCAACATTCCCCTCAAGAGACTCTAGAATAATGGATCTGAAGCACGATTTTGGCAAGCACATGTTTTGCTAAGAGAGCAGTGACCATTGTTTGCACCACTGTATTGTTGCATAATGAAAGAGTTGATTGCGTCCAGTGCACATTATTTTCACATTTCAGCCCATTTGGTGCGATGAGCATTGTGTACCCCCTATTGTGTCTTCATTGCGTGCTTGGAATCTTAGGAATTCGTTATGGGTTATATGGGGGTACTTCTGTACCAGAAACTTAGTCATTTAGAAAATATGGAGACCGCAGGGCTAGATTGCTTAGCTTGAAAGAGCGCTGTGAAATAACAATACAACTATGAGCCCAAGTTAATATAATGCCCCCAAAATGCTGGACTTATCCTTAGTGGGTTTTTTTTTTCTAATTTTGGCTTAAAATTGATGGACTTTTAATAATTCCGTTAATGCCGGACTCATCTCTTGAAAAAATTGTTTAATCTCTTGCCAATTTTTTTTTAAATGCAGGACTTACCCCTTGATGATATTTTTAACTTTTCGCCAAAATTTGATGAAAATAGGCCTAATGGTGGGATTTCCCCTTGTAATTTGTTAAGTTTTTGCCCAAATATGATGAGAATGTATGGCTTATCCCTTGTGCACTTTTTATACAAAAATGATGGACTTACCCCGTGTGGTTTTTTCAGTAGGTCGAGAGTACCCGGTGATGAACCCCTTGGTTTGGCTCAAGGAAACTTAGAATGAGTAGTGCTTCTTTAAATGAAAAGGCGATACTCGCGTTGCAAAGCAGTGGTCCACAGTGCTTGTCCTTATCGTCCGGGCACACCTTGGAAGAACTACTGGGTAGTCAAGTTACGGCGTCCACGTTGTGCATCCCACTACATTGTACTCCACACCATGTCAATTGGTTCTCTGCCATACTGGAATTTCCCAATGTATAGAGAAAAGGTACACCATACACCAAATATAGTGCATCTAAAAGAAACGGTTATACCCTTACAACATAACACACTACTTATTATTTATGTTGGAATTCAAGATCCAATCAAAAGTAACGTAACAAAAGTCGTTTATGTCCCTTGTATATGAATCTTACGACTTCTTATTTCGCGAGGTCAACAGTCAAAATATGCAGCGTATTGGTAGTGTGATTTGCCCAAATCGACACTTTAGGGTTGGCAAAGACTATAAGGAGCGCCATTTTGGCAAGCAATTATTTTGCTAGTTAATTTGATAGAAATTATCATTGTATGCGTTGTTGCATAATGCGATAGTTTGCTTGCGTCCGGTGCACATAATGTTCGTATTTCAGCTTTTTTGGTGCCCGATATGGGGCATGTGTGTGTACCTATAAAAATGTGCGCTTGGTATTTTGTGAATTTTTAAAGGATTTTACAAGGGTAGGCCTACTTCTGTACTAGAAGAAAAGTACGAGCAAGCGGGGACGCTACAAACCCCCCGCAAAACACCTTCAACTTGTTTTTGCTGTCAAAGAGAAAATTTGAGGTAAAATTGGGAATAACTCTCGTTCTAGGGGGCTAGAGAGATGATTTTTTTACCTGACTCCGCCTTAGGTATCCCTGCATCCGAAAAATAGACTTTTACGGCCGATGAGGGCAGGTTTCACACTGTCAAAGAGAAAATTTGAGGTAAAATTGGGAATAACTCATGTTCTAGGGGGCTAGAGAGATGATTTTTTTTACCTGACTCTGCCTTAGGTATCCCTGCATCCGAAAAATAGACTTTTACGGCCGATGAGGGCAGGTTTCACACCTGAAAAGACCAGCAAGCGGGGACGCTACAAACCCCCAGCAAAACGCCTTCAACTCGTTTTGCTGTCAAAGAGACAAAGACAAAATAACGATGGTCATTTCACCCCCAAGGCATCATCGGATCTGCACAAGTTTTATACAACTGGAAAGCCCATCTCAAGGGCTATTTTCCCCATGAATTTGGGGTTGCTGACGATTCTGTAAACGAGGCGAGCGGCCTGGATGTTAGGCCTACCCCTAAGAGAAATTGAAAAAGTCCAGGGGCCGGTTACGAAGCAAGGTCTCGCGGCCGGGGAAATGGCCCAAAAAAAATTTGAGGTGAAATTGGGAATAACTCCCGTTCTAGGGGAGCTACAGAGATGAATTTTTCACCTGACTCTGCCTGATGTATCCCTGCATCCGAAAGTTAGACTTTCACGGCCGATGAGGGCTGGTTTCACACCGGAAAAGACCAGCAAGCGGGGATGCGACAAACCCCCCGCAAAACACTCAACTCGTTTTTGCTGTCAAAGAGACAAAGACAAAATAAGGATGGTCATTTCACCCCCAAGGCATCATCGGATCTGCACAAGTTTTATACCACTGGAAAGCCCGTCTCAAGAGCTATTTTCCCCATGAATTTAGGATTGCTGACGATTCTGTAAACGAGGTAAGCGGCCTGGATGTTAGACCTACCCCTAAGAGAAATTGAAAAATTCCAGGGGCCGGTTACGAAGCAAGGTCTCGCCGGCCAGGGTAATGGCCCAAAAAAAATTGGAGGTTAAATTGGGAACAACTCCCGTTCTAGGGGGGCTAGAGAGATGAATTTTTGACCTGACTCTGCCTTAGGTATCCATGAATCCGAAAATTACACTTGTTTGGCCGATAAGGGCAGGTTTCAAACCGGAAAAGACCAGCAAGCGGGGACGCTACAAACCCCCGCAAAACACCTTCAACTCGTTTTTCCTGTCAAAGAGAACATTTGAGGTAAAATTGGGAATAACTCTCGTTCTAGGGGGCTAAAGAGATGATTTTTTTACCTGACACCGCCTTAGGTATCCCTGCATCCGAAAAATAGACTTTTACGGCCGATGAGGGCAGGTTTCTAACCGGAAAAGACCAGCAAGCGGGGACGCTACAAACCCCCGCAAAACACCTTCAACTCGTTTTTGCTGTCAAAGAGGAAATTTGGGGTGAAATTGGGAATAACTCATGTTCTAGGGGGCTAGAGAGATGATTTTTTTACCTGACTCTGCCTTAGGTATCCCTGCATCCGAAAAATAGACTTTTACGGCCGATGAGGGCAGGTTTCACACCTGAAAAGACCAGCAAGCGGGGACGCTACAAACCCCCAGCAAAACACCTTCAACTCGTTTTGCTGTCAAAGAGACAAAGACAAAATAACGATGGTCATTTCACCCCCAAGGCATCATCGCATCTGCACAAGTTTTATACCACTGGAAAGCCCGTCTCAAGGGCTATTTTTTCCATGAATTTGGGGTTGCTGACGATTCTGTAAACGAGGCGAGCGGCCTGGATGTTAGGCCTACCCCTAAGAGAAATTGAAAAATTCATGGGGCCGGTTACGAAGCAAGGTCTCGCGGCCGGGGTAATGGCCCCAAAAAAATTGAGGTGAAATTGGGAATAACTCCCGTTCTAGGGGGGCTAGAAATGAATTTTTGACCTGACTCTGCCTTAGGTATCCCTGAATCCGAAAATTAGACTTTTTCGGCCGATGAGGGCAGGTTTCACACCGGAAAAGACCAGCAAGCGGGGACGCTACAAACCCCCCGCAAAACACCTTCAACTCTTTTTTGCTGTCAAAGAGACAAAGACAAAATAAGGATGGTCATTTCACTCCCAAGGCATTATCGGATCTGCACAAGTTTTATACCACTGGAAAGCCCGTCTCAAGGGCTATTTTTTCCATGAATTTGGGGTCGCTGACGATTCTGTAAACGAGGCGAGCGGCCTGGATGTTAGGCCTACCCCTAAGAGAAATTGAAAAATTCCAGGGGCCGGTTACGAAGCAAGGTCTCGCCTGCCAGGGTAATGGCCCAAAAAAAATTGGAGGTGAAATTGGGAATAACTCCCGTTCTAGGGGGGCTAGAGAGATGAATTTTTGACCTGACTCTGCCTTAGGTATCCATGAATCCGAAAATTACACTTGTTTAGCCGATAAGGGCAGGTTTCAAACCGGAAAAGACCAGCAAGCTGGGACGCTACAAACCCCCCGCAAAACACCTTCAACTCGTCTTTGCTGTCAAAGAGAACATTTGAGGTAAAATTGGGAATAACTCTCGTTCTAGGGGGCTAAAGAGATGATTTTTTTACCTGACACCGCCTTAGGTATCCCTGCATCCGAAAAATAGACTTTTACGGCCGATGAGGGCAGGTTTCTAACCGGAAAAGACCAGCAAGCGGGGACGCTACAAACCCCCGCAAAACACCTTTAACTCGTTTTTGCAGTCAAAGAGACAAAGACAAAATAAGGATGGTCATTTCACTCCCAAGACATCATCGGATCTGCACAAATTTTTTACCACTGGAAAGCCCGTCTCAAGAGCTATTTTTCCCATGAATTTGGGGTTGCTGACGATTCTGTAAACGAGGCGAGCGGCCTGGATGTTAGGCCTACCCCTAAGAGAAATTAAAAAATTCCAGGGGCCTGTTACGAAGCAAGGTCCCGCCGGCCGGTTAATGGCCCAAACTAAATTTGAGGTGAAATTGGAAATAACTCTTGTTCTAGGGGAGCTAGAGAGATGAATTTTTGACCTGACTCTGCCTTAGGTATCCTTGAATCCGAAAAATAGACTTTTTCGGCCGATAAGGGCTGGTTTCACACCGGAAAAAAAACAGCAAGCGGGGACGCTACAAACCCCCCGCAAAACACTCAACTCGTTTTTGCTGTCAAAGAGACAAAGACAAAATAAGGATGGTCATTTCACCCCAAGGCATCATCGGATCTGCACAAGTTTTATACCACTGGAAAGCCCGTCTCAAGGGCTATTATTCCCATGAATTTGGGGTTGCTGACGATTCTGTAAACGAGGCGAGCGGCCTGGATGTTAGGCCTACCCCTAAGAGAAATTGAAAAATTCCAGGGGCCGGTTACGAAGCAAGGTTTTGCCGGCCGGGGTAATGGCCCAAAATAAATTTGAGGTGAAATTGGGAATAACTCCCGTTCTAGGGGGGCTAGAGAGAAGAACTTTTGACCTGACTCTGCCTTAGGTATCCCTGAATCCGAAAAATAGACTTTCACGGCCGATGAGAGCAGGTTTCACACCGGAAAAGACCAGCAAGTGGGGACGCTTCAAACCCCCCGCAAAACACCTTCAACTCGTTTTTGATGTCAAAGAGACAAAGACAAAATAAGGACGGTCATTTCACCCTTAAGGCATCATCGGATCTGCCAGAGTTTTATACCACTGGAAAGCCCGTCTCAAGGGCTATCTTTGCCATGAACTTGGGGTTGCTGACGATTCTGTAGGCGAGCCGAGCGGCCTGGATGTTAGGCCTACCCCTAAGAGATATTCAAAAATTCCAGGGGCTGGCTGCGAAGCAAGGTCTCGCCGGCCGGGGTAATAGCCCAAAATAAATTTGAGGTAAAATTGAGAATAACTCCCGTTCTAGGGGGGCTAGAGAGATGAATTTTTGACCTGACTCTGCCTTAGGTATCCTTGCATCCGAAAAAAAGACTTTCACGGCCGATGACGGCAGGTTTCACACCGGAAAAGTCCAGAAAGCGGGGACGCTACAAACCCCCCGCAAAACACCTTCAACTCGTTTTTGCTGTCAAAGAGACAAAGACAAAATAAGGATTGTCATTTAACCACCAAGGCATTATCGGATTTGCACAAGTTTTATACCACTGGAAAGCCCGTCTCAAGGGCTATCTTTGCCATGAATTTGGGGTTGCTGACGATTCTGTAAGCGAGGCGAGCGGCCTGGATGTTAGGCCTACCCCTAAGAGATATTGAAAAATTCCAGGGGCCGGCTGCGAAGCAAGGTCTCGACGGCCGGGGTAATGGCCCAAAATAAATTTGAGGTAAAATTGAGAATAACTCCCGTTCTAGGGGGGCTAGAGAGATGAATTTTTGACCTGACTCTGCCTTAGGTATCCCTCCATCCAAAAAATAGACTTTCACGGCCGATGAGAGCAGGTTTCACACCGGAAAAGACCAGCAAGTGGGGACGCTTCAAACCCCCCGCAAAACACCTTCAACTCGTTTTTGATGTCAAAGAGACAAAGACAAAATAAGGACGGTCATTTCACCCTTAAGGCATCATCGGATCTGCCAGAGTTTTATACCACTGGAAAGCCCGTCTCAAGGGCTATCTTTGCCATGAACTTGGGGTTGCTGACGATTCTGTAGGCGAGCCGAGCGGCCTGGATGTTAGGCCTACCCCTAAGAGATATTCAAAAATTCCAGGGGCTGGCTGCGAAGCAAGGTCTCGCCGGCCGGGGTAATAGCCCAAAATAAATTTGAGGTAAAATTGAGAATAACTCCCGTTCTAGGGGGGCTAGAGAGATGAATTTTTGACCTGACTCTGCCTTAGGTATCCTTGCATCCGAAAAAAAGACTTTCACGGCCGATGACGGCAGGTTTCACACCGGAAAAGTCCAGAAAGCGGGGACGCTACAAACCCCCCGCAAAACACCTTCAACTCGTTTTTGCTGTCAAAGAGACAAAGACAAAATAAGGATTGTCATTTAACCACCAAGGCATTATCGGATTTGCACAAGTTTTATACCACTGGAAAGCCCGTCTCAAGGGCTATCTTTGCCATGAATTTGGGGTTGCTGACGATTCTGTAAGCGAGGCGAGCGGCCTGGATGTTAGGCCTACCCCTAAGAGATATTGAAAAATTCCAGGGGCCGGCTGCGAAGCAAGGTCTCGACGGCCGGGGTAATGGCCCAAAATAAATTGGAGGTAAAATTGAGAATAACTCCCGTTCTAGGGGGGCTAGAGAGATGAATTTTTGACCTGACTCTGCCTTAGGTATCCTTGCATCCGAAAAATAGACTTTTACAGCCAATGAGGGCAGGTTTCACACCGGAAAAGACCAGAAAGCGGGGACGCTATACAAACCCCCCGCAAAACACCTTCAACTCGTTTTTGATGTCAAAGAGACAAAGACAAAATAAGGACGGTCATTTCACCCTCAAGGCATCATCGGATCTGCCAGAGTTTTATACCACTGGAAAGCCCGTCTCCAGGGCTATCTCTACCATGAATTTGGGGTTGCTGACGATTCTGTAGGCGAGCTGAGCGGCCTGGATGTTAGGCCTACCCCTAAGAGATATTCAAAAATTCCAGGGGCAGGCTGCGAAGCAAGGTCTCGCCGGCCGGGATAATAGCCCAAAATTTTTTCAATTTGACCTGACTCTGCCTTAGGTATCCTTGCATCCGAAAAATAGACTTTTACAGCCAATGAGGGCAGGTTTCACACCGGAAAAGACCAGAAAGCGGGGACGCTATACAAACCCCCCGCAAAACACCTTCAACTCGTTTTTGCTGTCAAAGAGACAAAGACAAAATAAGGATTGTCATTTCACCACCAAGGCATTATCGCATCTGCACAAGTTTTAAACCACTGGAAAGCACGTCTCAAGGGCTATCTCTAACATGAATTTGGGATTGCTGACGATTCTGTAGGCGAGCCGAGCGGCCTGGATGTTAGGCCTACCCCTAAGAGATATTCAAAAATTCAAGGGGCCGGCTGCGAAGCAAGGTCTCGCCGGCCCGGGTAATAGCCCAAAAGAAATTTGAGGTAAAATTGAGAATAACTCCCGTTCTAGGGGGGCTAGAGAGATGAATTTTTGACCTGACTCTGCCTTAGTAACCTTGCATACGAAAATTAGAATTGTGCGGCCGATGAGGGCAGGTTTCACACCGGAAAAGACCAGAAAGCGGGGACGCTACAAACCCCCCGCAAAACACCTTCAACTCGTTTTTGCTGTCAAAGAGACAAAGACAAAATAAGGATTGTCATTTCACCCCCAAGGCATTATCGGATTTGCACATGTTTTATACCACTGGAAAGCCCGTCTCAAGGGCTATCTCTGCCATGAATTTGGGGTTGCTGACGATTCTGTAGGCGAGGCTAGCGGCCTGGATGTTAGGCCTATCCCTAAGAGATATTGACAAATTCCAGGGGCCGTTTGCGAAACAAGGTCTCGCCGGCCGGGGTAACGGCCCAAAATAAGTTTGAGGTAAAATTGAGAATAACTCCCGTTCTAGGTGGGCTAGAGAGATGAATTTTTGACCTGACTCTGCCTTAGGTATCCCTGCATCCGAAAATTAGAATTGTGCGGCCGATGAGGGCAGGTTTCACGCCGGAAAAGACCAGCAAGCGGGGACGCTACAAACCCCCCGAAAAACACCTTCAACTCGTCTTTGCTGTCAAAGAGACAATAATGAGGTGAGATTGGGAATAACTCTCGTTCTAGGGGGGCTAGAGAGATGATTTGTTTACCTGACTCTGCCTTAGGTATCCCTGCATCCGAAAATTAGACTTTAGCGGCCGATGAGGTCAAGTTTCACACCGTAAAAGACCAGCAAGCGGGGACGCTACAAACCCCCCGCAAAACACCTTCAACTCGTTTTTGCTGTCAAAGAGACAAAGACAAAATAAGGATGGTCCTTTCACCCTCAAGGCATCATCGGATCTGCCCAAGTTTTATACCACTGGAAAGCCCGTCTCAAGGGCTATCTTTGCCATGAACTTGGGGTTGCTGACGATTCTGTAGGCGAGCCGAGCGGCCTGGATGTTAGGCCTTCCCCGAAGAGATATTCAAAAATTCCAGGGGCCGGCTGCGAAGCAAGGTCTCGACGGCCGGGGTAATGGCCCAAAATAAATTTGAGGTAAAATTGAGAATAACTCCCGTTCTAGGGGGGCTAGAGAGATGAATTTTTGACCTGACTCTGCCTTAGGTATCCCTCCATCCGAAAAATAAACTTTCATGGCCGATGAGAGCAGGTTTCACACAGGAAAAGACCAGCAAGCGGGGACGCTACAAACCCCCCGCAAAACACCTTCAACTCGTTTTTGCTGTCAAAGACACAAAGACAAAATAAGGATTGTCATTTCACCCCCAAGGCATTATCGAATTTGCACAAGTTTTATACCACTGGAAAGCCCGTCTCAAGGGCTATCTTTGCCATGAATTTGGGGTTGCTGACGATTCTGTAGGCGAGGCAAGCGGCCTGGATGTTAGGCCTATCCGTAAGAGATATTGAAAAATTCCAGGGCTGTTTGCGAAACAAGGTCTCGCCGGCCGGGGTAACGGCCCAAAATAAGTTTGAGATAAAATTGAGAATAACTCCCGTTCTAGGGGGGCTAGAGAGATGAATTTTTGACCTGACTCTGCCTTAGGTATCCCTGCATCCGAAAATTAGAATTGTGCGGCCGATGACGGCAAGTTTCACGCCGGAAAAGACCAGCAAGTGGGGACGCTACAAACCCCCCGCAAAACACCTTCAACTCGTTTTTGCTGTCAAAGAGACAAAGACAAAATAAGGACGGTCATTTCACCCTCAAGGCATCATCGGATTTGCCCAAGTTTTATACCACTGGAAAGCCCGTCTCAAGGGCTATCTTTGCCATGAACTTGGGGTTGCTGACGATTCTGTAGGTGAGCCGAGCGGCCTGGATGTTAGGCCTACCCCTAAGAGATATTCAAAAATTCCAGGGGCCGGCTGCGAAGCAAGGTCTCGCCGGCCGGGGTAATAGCCCAAAAGAAATTTGAGGTAAAATTGAGAATAACTCCCGTTCTAGGGGGGCTAGAGAGATGAATTTTTGACCTGACTCTGCCTTAGGTATCCTTGCACCCGAAAAATAGACTTTCACGGCCGATGACGGCAGGTTTCACGCCGGAAAAGACCAGCAAGTGGGGACGCTACAAACCCCCCGCAAAACACCTTCAACTCGTTTTTGATGTCAAAGAGACAAAGACAAAATAAGGACGGTCATTTCACCCTTAAGGCATCATCGGATCTGCCCAAGTTTGATACCACTGGAAAGCCCGTCTCAAGGGCTATCTTTGCCATGAACTTGGGGTTGCTGACGATTCTGTAGGCGAGGCGAGCGGCCTGGATGTTAGGCCTACCCCTAAGAAATATTGAAAAATTCCAGGGGCCGGCTGCGAAGCAAGGTCTCGACGGCCGGGGTAATGGCCCAAAATAAATTTGAGGTAAAATTGAGAATAACTCCCGTTCTAGGGGGGCTAGAGAGATGAATTTTTGACCTGACTCTGCCTTAAGTATCCTTGCATCCGAAAAAATGACTTTCACGGCCGATGACGGCAGGTTTCACACCGGAAAAGACAAGAAAGCGGGGACGATACAAACCCCCCGCAAAACACCTTCAACTCGTTTTTGCTAACAAAGAGACAAAGACAAAACAATGATTGAGAATAACTCCCGTTCAAGGGGGGCTAGAGAGATGAACTTTTGACCTGACTCTGCCTTAGGTATCCCTCCATCCGAAAATTAGACTTTCACGGCCGATGAGAGCAGGTTTCACACCGGAAAAGACCAGCAAGCGGTGACGCTACAAACCCCCCGCAAAACACCTTCAACTCGTTTTTGCTGTCAAAGAGACAAAGACAAAATAAGTATTGTCATTTCACCACCAAGGCATTATCGGATTTGCACATGTTTCCAACCACTGCAAAGCCCGTCTCAAGGGCTATCTTTGCCATGAATTTGGGGTTGCTGACGATTCTGTAGGCGAGGCGAGCGGCCTGGATGTTAGGCCTACCCCTAAGAGATATTCAAAAATTCCAGGGGCCGGCTGCGAAACAAGGTCTCGCCGGCCGGGGTAACGGCCCAAAATAAGTTTGAGGTAAAATTGAGAATAACACCCGTTCTAGGGGGGCTAGAGAGATGAATTTTTGACCTGACTCTGCCTTAGGTATCCCTGCATCCGAAAATTAGAATTGTGCGGCCGATGACGGCAGGTTTCACGCCGGAAAAGACCAGCAAGTGGGGACGCTACAAACCCCCCGCAAAACACCTTCAACTCGTTTTTGCTGTCAAAGAGACAAAGACAAAATAAGGATGGTCATTTCACCATCAAGGCATCATCGGATTTGCACAAGTTTTATACCACTGGAAAGCCCGTCTCAAGGGCTATCTTTGCCATGAATTTGGGGTTGCTGACGATTCTGTAAGCGAGGCGAGCGGCCTGGATGTTAGGCCTACCCCTAAGAGATATTGAAAAATTCCAGGGGCCGGCTGCGAAGCAAGGTCTCGCCGGCCGGGGTAATAGCCCAAGATAAATTTGAAGTAAAATTCAGAATAACTCCCGTTCTAGGGGGGCTAGAGAGATGAATTTTTGACCTGACTCTGCCTTAGGTATCCCTGCATCCGAAAATTAGAATTGTGCGGCCGATGACGGCAGGTTTCACGCCGGAAAAGACCAGCAAGCGGGGACGCTACAAACCCCCCGCAAAACACCTTCAACTCGTCTTTGCTGTCAAAGAGACAATAATGAGGTGAGATTGGGAATAACTCTCGTTCTAGGGGGGCTAGAGAGATGATTTGTTTACCTGACTCTGCCTTAGGTATCCCTGCATCCGAAAATTAGACTTTAGCGGCCGATGAGGTCAAGTTTCACACCGGAAAAGACCAGCAAGCGGGGACGCTACAAACCCCCCGCAAAACACCTTCAACTCGTTTTTGCTGTCAAAGAGACAAAGACAAAATAAGGATGGTCCTTTCACCCTCAAGGCATCATCGCATCTGCACAAGTTTTATACCACTGGAAAGCACGTCTCAAGGGCTATCTCTAACATGAATTTGGAGTTTCTGACCATTCTGTTTAGCGAGGCGAGCGGCCTGGATGTTAGGCCTACCCCTAAGAGATATTGAAAAATTCAAGGGGCCGGCTGCGAAGCAAGGTCTCCCCTGCCGGGGTAATGTCCCAAAATAAATTTGAGGTGAAATTGGGAATAACTCCCGTTCTAGGGGGGCTAGAGTGATGAATTTTTGACCTGACTCTGCCTTAGGTATCCTTGCAACCGAAAATTAGACTTTAGCGGCCGATGAGGGCAGTTTTCACACCGGAAAAGACCAGCAAGCGGAGACGCTACAAACCCCCCGCAAAACACCTTCAACTCGTTTTTGCTGTCAAAGAGACAAAGACAAAACAAGGATGGTCATTTCACCCTCAAGGCATCATCGGATCTGCACAAGTTTTATACCACTGGAAAGCACGTCTGAAGGGCTATCTCTAACATGAATTTGGAGTTGCTGACGAATCTGTAGGCGAAGCTAGCGGCCTGGATGTTAGGCCTACACCTAAGAGATATTGAAAAATTCCAGTGGCCGGCTGCGAAGCAAGGTCTCGCTGGCCGGGGTAATGGCCCAAAATAAATTTGAGGTGAAATTGGAAATTACTCCCGTTCTAGGGGGGCTAGAGAGATGATTGTTTTACCTGACTCTGCCTTAGGTATCCCTGCATCCGAAAATTAGACTTTCACGGCCGATAAGGGCAGGTTTCACCCCGGAAAAGACCAGCAAGCGGGGACGCTACAAACCCCCCGCAAAACACCTTCAACTCGTCTTTGCTGTCAAAGAGACAATAATGAGGTGAGATTTTAAATAACTCTCGTTCTAGGTGGGCTAGAGTGATGATTTTTTTACATGACTCTGCCTTAGGTATCCCTGCATCGGAAAATTAGACTTTCACGGAGCTTTCTACCAAAAAGTGACGCCATTTTTGTTGCCCACAAAACCTCAATAATTCATGGAAAAAAATCGTTGCGGTCTTCAAATTCGAACCAGCACCATCGGCGGAGGTGTCCGCAAAAAGTGATGGCCAAAAATCGGCATGTTACCGGGGGTCGAATTTTTGGAATAATTGACAGGTAGTACCCTGTCGCCATTTTGAATTTTGGGGTCGAAAATAAAAGTGCGATTTGACGGGGCAGCATTCTAGACTAGACTTCCCCGAAGACCTTTTCTGTGTGGGGACATAGCCAAATCCCAAAACCTGGGCAATTAGGTGCTTTCTACCAAAAAGTGACGCCATCTTTGTTGCCCAAAAAACCTCATTAATTCATGGAATAAAATCGTTGCGGTCTTCAAATTCGAACCAGCACCATCGGCGGAGGTGTCCGCAAAAAGTGATCGCCAAAAATCGGCATGTTACCGGGGGTCGAATTTTTGGAATAATTGACAGGTAGTACCCTGTCGCCATTTTGAATTTTGGGGTCGAAAATAAAAGTGCGATTTGACGGTGCAGCACTCTAGACTAGACTTCCCTGAAGACCTTTTTTGTGTGGGGACATGGCCAAATCCCAAAACCTGGGCAATTAGGAGCTTTCTACCAAAAAGTGACGCCATCTTTGTTGCCCAAAAAACCTCAATAATTCATGGAATAAAATCGTTGCGGTCTTCAAATTCGAACCAGCACCATCTGCGGAGGTGTCCGCAAAAAGTGATCGCCAAAATTCGGCATGTTAACGGGGGTCCAATTTTTGGAATAATTGACAGGTAGTACCCTGTCGCCATTTTGTATTTTGGGGTCGAAAATAAAAGTGCGATTTGACGGTGCAGCATTCTAGACTAGACTTCCCTGAAGACCTTTTTCTGTGTGGGGACATGGCCAAATCCCAAAACCTGGGCAATTAGGAGCTTTCTACCAAAAAGTGACGCCATCTTTGTTGCCCAAAAAACCTCAATAATTCATGGAACAAAATCGTTGCGGTCTTCAAATTCGAACCAGCACCATTGGCGGAGGTGTCCGAAAAAGTGATCGCCAAAATTCGGCATGTTAACGGGGGTCCAATTTTTTGAATAATTGACAGGTAGTACCCTGTCGCCATTTTGTATTTTGGGGTCGAAAATAAAAGTGCGATTTGACGGTGCAGCATTCTAGACTAGACTTCCCTGAAGACCTTTTCTGTGTGGGGACATGGCCAAATCCCAAAACCTGGGCAATTAGGAGCTTTCTATTAAAAAGTGACGCCATCGGCAATAAGCCCAAAAAACCTCAATAATTCATGGAATAAAATCGTTGCGGTCTTCAAATTCGAACCAGCACCATCGGCGGAGGTGTCCGCAAAAAGTGATCACCAAAAATCGGCATGTTACCGGGGGTCGAATTTTTGGAATAATTGACAGGTAGTACCCTGTCGCCATTTTGAATTTTGGGGTCGAAAATAAAAGTGCGATTTGACGGTGCAGCATTCTAGACTAGACTTCCCTGAAGACCTTTTCTGTGTGGGGACATGGCCAAATCCAAAAACCTGGGCAATTAGGAGCTTTCTACCAAAAAGTGACGCCATCTCTGTTGCCCAAAAAACCTCAATAATTCATGGAATAAAATCGTTGCGGTCTTCAAATTCGAACCAGCACCATCGTCGGAGGCGTCCGCAAAAAGTGATCGCTAAAAATCGGCATGTTACCGGGGGTCGAATTTTTTGAATATTTGACAGGTAGTACCCTGTCGCCATTTTGAATTTTGGGGTCGAAAATAAAAGTGCGATTTGACGGTGCAGCATTCTAGACTTGACTTCCCAGAAGACCTTTTCTGTGTGGGGACATGGCCATATCCCAAAACCTGGGCAATTAGGAGCTTTCTACCAAAAAGTGACGCCATCTTTGTTGCCCAAAAAACCTCAATAATTCATGGAATAAAATCGTTGCGGTCTTCAAATTCGAACCAGCACCATCGGCGGAGGTGTCCGCAAAAGTGATCACCAAAAATCGGCATGTTACTGGGGGTCACATTTTTGGAATCATTGACAGGTAGTACCCTGTCGCCATTTTGAATTTTGGGGTCGAAAATAAAAGTGCGATTTGACGGTGCAGCATTCTAGACTAGACTTCCCTGAAGACCTTTTCTGTGTGGGGACATGGCCAAATCCCAAAACCTGGGCAATTAGGAGCTTTCTACCAAAAAGTGACGCCATCGGCAATAAGCCCAAAAAACCTCAATAATTCATGGAATAAAATCGTTGCGGTCTTCAAATTCGAACCAGCACCATCGGCGGAGGTGTCCGCAAAAAGTGATCACCAAAAATCGGCATGTTACCGGGGGTCGAATTTTTGGAATAATTGACAGGTAGTACCCTGTCGCCATTTTGAATTTTGGGGTCGAAAATAAAAGTGCGATTTGACGGTGCAGCATTCTAGACTAGACCTCCCTGAAGACCTTTTCTGTGTGGGGACATGGCCAAATCCCAAAACCTAGGCAATTAGGAGCTTTCTACCAAAAAGTGACGCCATCTTTGTTGCCCAAAAAACCTCAATAATTCATGGAATAAAATCGTTGCGGTCCTCAAAGTCGAACCAGCACCATCGGCGGAGGTGTCCGCAAAAAGTGATCGCCAAAAATCGGCATGTTACCGGGGGTCGAATTTTTGGAATATTTGACAGGTAGTACCCTGTCGCCATTTTGAATTTTGGGGTCGAAAATAAAAGTGCGATTTGACGGTGCAGCATTCTAGACTAGACTTCCCTGAAGACCTTTTCTGTGTGGGGACATGGCCAAATCCAAAAACCTAGGCAATTAGGAGCTTTCTACCAATAAGTGACGCCATCTCTGTTGCCCAAAAAACCTCAATAATTCATGGAATAAAATCGTTGCGGTCTTCAAATTCGAACCAGCACCATCGGCGGAGGTGTCCGCAAAAAGTGATCGCCAAAAATCGGCATGTTACCGGGGGTCGAATTTTTGGAATAATTGACAGGTAGTACCCTGTCGCCATTTTGAATTTTGGGGTCGAAAATAAAAGTGCGATTTGACGGTGCAGCATTCTAGACTAGACTTCCCTGAAGACCTTTTCTGTGTGGGGACATGGCCAAATCACAAAACCTGGGCAATTAGGAGCTTTCTACCAAAAAGTGACGCCATCTTTGTTGCCCAAAAAACCTCAATAATTCATGGAATAAAATCGTTGCGGTCTTCAAATTCGAACCAGCACAATCGGCGGAGGTGTCCGCAAAAAGTGATCGCCAAAAATCGGCATGTTACCGGGGGTCGAATTTTTGGAATAATTGACAGGTAGTACCCTGTCGCCATTTTGAATTTTGGGGTCGAAAATAAAAGGGCGATTTGACGGTGCAGCATTCTAGACTAGACTTCCCTGAAGACCTTTTCTGTGTGGGGACATGGCCAAATCCCAAAACCTGGGCAATTAGGAGCTTTCTACCAAAAAGTGACGCCATCTTTGTTGCCCAAAAAACCTCAATAATTCATGGAATAAAATCGTTGCGGTCTTCAAATTCGAACCAGCACCATCGGCGGAGGTGTCCGCAAAAAGTGATCACCAAAAATCGGCATGTTACCGGGGGTCGAATTTTTGGAATAATTGACAGGTAGTACCCTGTCGCCATTTTGAATTTTGGGGTCGAAAATAAAAGTGCGATTTGACGGTGCAGCATTCTAGACTAGACTTCCCTGAAGACCTTTTCTGTGTTGGGTCATGGCCAAATCCAAAAACCTGGGCAACTAGGAGCTTTCTACCAAAAAGTGACGCCATCTTTGTTGCCCAAAAAACCTCAATAATTCATGGAATAAAATCGTTGCGGTCTTCAAATTCGAACCAGCACCATCGTCGGAGGTGTCCTCAAAAAGTGATCGCTAAAAATCGGCATGTTACCGGGGGTCGAATTTTTGGAATATTTGACAGGTAGTACCCTGTCGCCATTTTGAATTTTGGGGTCGAAAATAAAAGTGCGATTTGACGGTGCAGCATTCTAGACTAGACTTCCCTGAAGACCTTTTCTGTGTGGGGACATGGCCAAATCCAAAAACCTGGGCAATTAGGAGCTTTCTACCAATAAGTGACGCCATCTCTGTTGCCCAAAGAACCTCAATAATTCATGGAATAAAATCGTTGCGGTCTTCAAATTCGAACCAGAACCATCGGCGGAGGTGTTCGCAAAAAGTGATCGCCAAAAATCGGCATGTTAACGGGGGTCGAATTTTTGGAATAATTGACAGGTCGCCCCTGTCGCCATTTTGAATTTTGGGGTCGAAAATAAAAGTGCGATTTGACGGTGCAGCATTCTAGACTAGACTTCCCTGAAGACCTTTTCTGTGTGGGGACATGGCCAAATCCAAAAACCTGGGCAACTAGGAGCTTTCTACCAAAAAGTGACGCCATCTTTGTTGCCCAAAAAACCTCAATAATTCATGGAATAAAATCGTTGCGGTCTTCAAATTCGAACCAGCACCGTCGGGGGATGTGTCCGCAAAAAGCGATCGCCAAAAGTCGGCATGTTACGGGGGGTCGAATTTTTGGAATATCTGACAGGTAGTACCCTGTCGCCATTTTGAATTTTGGGGTCGAAAATAAAAGTGCGGTTTGACGGTGGAGAATGATAGACTAGACTTCCCTGAAGACCTTTTCTGTGTGGGGAATCATAGAGTAGGTTGTGTGGGGACATGGCCAAATCCCAAATCTTGGGAATTATGAGCTTTTTACCAAAATGTGGCGCCATCATTGTGACCAAAAAATCCGAGCCAGCACCATCGGGGGAGGTGCCCGCAACGAGTTGTCGCCACAGGTTATTTTGAAATTTTGAGTAACAAATTAAAGTGCGATTTGACGGCAAAAAAAAACCCAATAAATTTTCTTTGATAAAAGAAGTTGTGCAGTTAAATTTCGAACCAGTGGATCCGCCCCTTGAATGGTTAAATACAATATCCAGACCATCTGGAAGACTGTAGGATTGTTATCAGTTAGTTTAACATTTATTTTGGAATAGGGCCAGAATATTTGAGATAAGCGTTACCAGTTATCAAGTGGTGAGGTTTTATTACTATGTCCCAAATGGACTTTTCTGCAATCGAGGGTAAACAAGTGATTGGCATTTCGAGATGGTTATAACGTTTTAAAAGTTGCCTCTGGACATCATTTCATATCTGGGTCAAAAATAAGGCCAGTTTGACCAATCTCTGTTATTTCCGTCTTTTGTTTTCCATACTACGTTTGTTCGTTTCTGTATATTCAAAAGTTGGTTGCTTACCTTGACTGGCTTTAGTTTGGCTGTAGTTGTACCATTCCATGCACTGTGACTGCGTTGTCCGGTACACCATTTTGTCAGACAATCAGCTGGACCTTTCCATGCAGCAGAATTGACCGCTCCTCTGATCTGAATGATTCACGTGATCGTCTGTATCGACCACTGGCAGACACTATTTCCTTCTTTATCGCTCTAGAGGGAGGTATATATAACCAGAACTAGTGTAGAAAACTGAATTCTTCTTAGAATATCTGCATTTCAGCCAGCACAAACCATGCAGACGAATTTATATGGAAACAGTTGAAAAATTTGTGCTTATTGATCAAATTGAATGGATGGCCAACCTTATGCTATTAGCTCCTACGACATTGAAAGATCGTTGCGACCTAATGAATTCAAATGATCTTATTTGACCAGTGAAATGTAAACTGTTAAAATTGAAATACTCCTTTGTTACTGTTGAACGTTGATGTGATGGAGCATTCGTTTTAGATGAGCAAGACGTTTTAATTTAAAAATTTGTTTTTTTTTTATTGTTAAACTAAACAGAAAAAAAACATCTGGCGGGTGATGGCGAATGTGGACAGGGTCATTTAGCCATAGTTTGCTGGGGAATAATTAATAACATGTGTTCATACTACGTCATCCATTGTGCTTAAAATCGTCAAAATTTCACTGCCCTTAGTTGTATTTTAAGTTTTCAATGGAACAAAAATGATATGTTCAACCATACTTTCCAAAAACCCACTATTTCTTCTTCTGATTTAGGCTGCATTGAAAATGTGCACCATCTCTCTGGAAAAAATCTTAACAGTTATATTCTTCTGGAAATGAATGACAACCTAATCTGATGAAGTTCTTCTCAAGACACTCAAACTTAGTTTTGAGAATGTTGATGCTTCTTTTGTCTACTGCATCTTACAGTGTGGTCTAAATTGCACCTACATTGCTTCAGCAATCCATGTGAAGAGAAGCAAAAGAGAAATGTTCAACAAATGTCAACAAGAAAAACCACTGACACAGAAAAACAGGTTAACAGGTGGGCCCAACATTCCCCTCAAGAGACTCTAGAATAATGGATCTGAAGCACGATTTTGGCAAGCACATGTTTTGCTAAGAGAGCAGTGACCATTGTTTGCACCACTGTATTGTTGCATAATGAAAGAGTTGATTGCGTCCAGTGCACATTATTTTCACATTTCAGCCCATTTGGTGCGATGAGCATTGTGTACCCCCTATTGTGTCTTCATTGCGTGCTTGGAATCTTAGGAATTCGTTATGGGTTATATGGGGGTACTTCTGTACCAGAAACTTAGTCATTTAGAAAATATGGAGACCGCCAACACAGGGCTAGATTGCTTAGCTTGAAAGAGCGCTGTGAAATAACAATACAACTATGAGCCCAAGTTAATATAATGCCCCCCAAAATGCTGGACTTATCCTTAGTGGTTTTTTTTTTCTAATTTTGGCTTAAAATTGATGGACTTTTAATAATTCCGCTAATGCCGGACTCATCTCTTGAAAAAAATTGTTTAATCTCTTGCCAATTTTTTTTTAATGCAGGACTTACCCCTTGATGATATTTTTAACTTTTCGCCAAAATTTGATGAAAATAGGCCTAATGGTGGGATTTCCCCTTGTAATTTGTTAAGTTTTTGCCCAAATATGATGAGAATGTATGGCTTATCCCTTGTGAACTTTTTATACAAAAATGATGGACTTACCCCGTGTGGTTTTTTCAGTAGGTCGAGAGTACCCGGTGATGAACCCCTTGGTTTGGCTCAAGGAAACTTAGAATGAGTAGTGCTTCTTTAAATGAAAAGGCGATACTCGCGTTGCAAAGCAGTGGTCCACAGTGCTTGTCCTCATCGTCCGGGCACACCTTGGAAGAACTACTGGGTAGTCAAGTTACGGCGTCCACGTTGTGCATCCCACTACATTGTACTCCACACCATGTCAATTGGTTCTCTGCCATACTGGAATTTCCCAATGTATAGAGAAAAGGTACACCATACACCAAATATAGTGCATCTAAAAGAAACGGTTATACCCTTACAACATAACACACTACTTATTATTTATGTTGGAATTCAAGATCCAATCAAAAGTAACGTAACAAAAGTCGTTTATGTCCCTTGTATATGAATCTTACGACTTCTTATTTCGCGAGGTCAACAGTCAAAATATGCAGCGTATTGGTAGTGTGATTTGCCCAAATCGACACTTTAGGGTTGGCAAAGACTATATGGAGCGCCATTTTGGCAAGCAATTATTTTGCTAGTTAATTTGATAGAAATGATCATTGTATGCGTTGTTGCATAATGCGATAGTTTGCTTGCGTCCGGTGCACATAATGTTCGTATTTCAGCTTTTTTGGTGCCCGATATGGGGCATGTGTGTGTACCTATAAAAATGTGCGCTTGGAATTTTGTGAATTTTTAAAGGATTTTACAAGAATAGGCCTACTTCTGTACTAGAAGAAAAGTACGAGCAAGCGGGGACGCTACAAACCCCCCGCAAAACACCTTCAACTCGTTTTTGCTGTCAAAGAGACAAAGACAAAATAAGGATGGTCATTTCACCCCCAAGGCATCATCGGATCTGCACAAGTTATATACCACTGGAAAGCCCGTCTCAATGGCTATCTCTCCTATGAATGTGGGGTTGCTGACGATTCTTAAGGCGAGGCGAGCGGCCAGGATGTTAGGCCCACCCCTAAGAGGAATTGAAAAATTCCAGGGGCCGGCTGCGAAGCAAGGTCTCGCCGGCCGGGGTAATGGCCCAAAATAAATTTGTGGTGAAATTGGGTATAACTCTCGTTCTAGGAGGGCTAGAGAGATAATTTTTTCACCTGACTCTGCCTTAGGTATCCCTGCATCCGAAAAATAGACTTTTACGGCCGATGAGGGCAGGTTTCACACCGGAAAAGACCAGCAAGCGGGGACGCTACAAACCCCCCGCAAAACGCCTTCAACTCGTTTTTGCTGTCAAAGAGAAAATTTGAGGTAAAATTGGGAATAACTCTCGTTCTAGGGGGCTAGAGAGAAGATTTTTTTACCTGACTCTGCCTTAGGTATCCCTGCATCCGAAAAATAGACTTTTACGGCCGATGAGGGTAGGTTTCACACCGGAAAAGACCAGCAAGCAGGGACGCTACAAACCCCCCGCAAAACACCTTCAACTCTTTTTGCTGTCAAAGAGACAAGGACAAAAAAAGGATGGTCCATTCACTCCCAAGGCAACATCGGATCTGCACAAGTTTTATACCACTGGAAAGCCCGTCTCAAGGGCTATATTACCCATGAATTTGGAATTGCTGACGATTCTGTAAACGAGGCTAGCGGCCTGGATGTAAGGCCTACCCCTAAGAGAAATTGAAACATTCCAGGGGCCGGTTACGAAGCAAGGTCTCGCCGGCCGGGGTAATGGCCCAAAATAAATATGAGGTGAAATTGGGAATAACTCTCGTTCTAGGGGGCTAGAGAGAAGATTTTTTTACCTGACTCTGCCTTAGGTATCCCTGCATCCGAAAATTTGACTTTTACGGCCGATGAGGGCAGGTTTCACATTGGAAAAGACCAGCAAGCGGGGACGCTACAAACCCCCCGCAAAACACTCAACTCGTTTTTGCTGTCAAAGAGACAAAGACAAAATAAGGATGGTCATTTCACCCCCCAAGGCATCATCGGATCTGCACAAGTTTTATACCACTGGAAAGCCCGTCTCAAGGGCTATTTTTCCCATGAATTTGGGGTTGCTGACGATTCTGTAAACGAGGCGAGCGGCCTGGATGTAAGGCCTACCCCTAAGAGAAATTGAAAAATTCCAGGGGCCGGTTACGAAGCAAGGTCTCTCCGGCCAGGGTAATGGCCCAAAATAAATTGGAGGTGAAATTGGGAATAACTCCCGTTCTAGGGGGGCTAGAGAGATGATTTTTTCACCTGACTCTGCCTTAGGTATCCCTGCATCTGAAAATTAGACTTTTACGGCCGATGAGGGCAGGTTTCACATTGGAAAAGACCAGCAAGCGGGGACGCTACAAACCCCCGCAAAACACCTTCAACTCGTTTTTCCTGTCAAAGAGAAAATTTGAGGTAAAATTTGGAATAACTCTCGTTCTAGGGGGCTAGAGAGATGATTTTTTTACCTGACTCCGCCTTAGGTTTCCCTGCATCCGAAAAATAGACTTTTACGGCCGATGAGGGCAGGTTTCACACCGGAAAAGACCAGCAAGCGGGGACGCTACAAACCCCCGCAAAACACCTTCAACTCGTTTTTGCTGTCAAAGAGAAAATTTGAGGTAAAATTGGGAATAACTCATGTTCTAGGGGGCTAGAGAGATGATTTTTTTACCTGACTCTGCCTTAGGTATCCCTGCATCCGAAAAATAGACTTTTACGGCCGATGAGGGCAGGTTTCACACCTGAAAAGACCAGCAAGCGGGGACGCTACAAACCCCCAGCAAAACACCTTCAACTCGTTTTGCTGTCAAAGAGACAAAGACAAAATAACGATAGTCATTTCACCCCCAAGGCATCATCGGATCTGCACAAGTTTTATACCACTGGAAAGCCCATCTCAAGGGCTATCTTTACCATGAATTTGGGGTTGCTGACGATTCTGTAGGCGAGCTGAGCGGCCTGGATGTTAGGCCTACCCCTAAGAGAAATTGAAAAATTCCAGGGGCCGGTTACAAACCAAGGTCTCGCGGCCGGGGTAATGGCCCAAAAAAGATTTGAGGTGAAATTGGGAATAACTCCCGTTCTAGGGGGGCTAGAGAGATGAATTTTTGACCTGACTCTGCCTTAGGTATCCCTGCATCCGAAAATTAGAATTGTGCGGCCGATGACGGCAGGTTTCACGCCGGAAAAGACCAGCAAGTGGGTACGCTACACACCCCCCGCAAAACACCTTCAACTCGTCTTTGCTGTCAAAGAGACAATAATGAGGTGAGATTGGGAATAACTCTCGTTCTAGGGGGGCTAGAGATGAATTTTTGACCTGACTCTGCCTTAGGTATCCCTGAATCCGAAAATTAGACTTTTTCGGCCGATGAGGGCAGGTTTCACACCGGAAAAGACCAGCAAGCGGGGACGCTACAAACCCCCCGCAAAACACCTTCAACTCGTCTTTGCTGTCAAAGAGACAATAATGAGGTGAGATTGGGAATAACTCTCGTTCTAGGGGGGCTAGAGATGAATTTTTGACCTGACTCTGCCTTAGGTATCCCTGAATCCGAAAATTAGACTTTTTCGGCCGATGAGGGCAGGTTTCACACCGGAAAAGACCAGCAAGCGGGGACGCTACAAACCCCCCGCAAAACACCTTCAACTCTTTTTTGCTGTCAAAGAGACAAAGACAAAATAAGGATGGTCATTTCACCCCCAAGGCATCATCGGATCTGCACAAGTTTTATACCACTGGAAAGCCCGTCTCAAGGGCTATTTTTCCCATGAATTTGGGGTTGCTGACGATTCTGTAGGCGAGCTGAGCGGACTGGATGTTAGGCCTACCCCTAAGAGAAATTGAAAAATTCCAGGGGCCGGTTACAAACCAAGGTCTCGCGGCCGGGGTAATGGCCCAACAAAAATTTGAGGTGAAATTGGGAATAACTCCCGTTCTAGGGGGGCTAGAGATGAATTTTTGACCTGACTCTGCCTTAGGTATCCCTGAATCCGAAAATTAGACTTTTTCGGCCGATGAGGGCAGGTTTCACACCGGAAAAGACCAGCAAGCGGGGACGCTACAAACCCCCCGCAAAACACCTTCAACTCTTTTTTGCTGTCAAAGAGACAAAGACAAAATAAGGATGGTCATTTCACCCCCAAGGCATCATCGGATCTGCACAACTTTTATACCACTGGAAAGCCCGTCTCAAGGGCTATTTTTCCCATGAATTTGGGGTTGCTGACGATTCTGTAAACGAGGCGAGCGGCCTGGATGTTAGGCCTACCCCTAAGAGAAATTGAAAAATTCCAGGGGCCGGTTACGAAGCAAGGTCTCGCCGGCCAGGGTAATGGCCCAAAATAAATTGGAGGTGAAATTGGGAATAACTCCCGTTCTAGGGGGGCTAGAGAGATGATTTTTTGACCTGACTCTGCCTTAGGTATCCATGAATCGGAAAATTACACTTGTTTAGCCGATAAGGGCAGGTTTCAAACCGGAAAAGACCAGCAAGCGGGGACGCTACAAACCCCCCGCAAAACACCTTCAACTCGTCTTTGCTGTCAAAGAGACAATAATGAGGTGAGATTGGGAATAACTCTCGTTCTAGGGAGCTAGAGAGATGATTTTTTTACCTGACTCCGCCTTAGGTATCCCTGCATGCGAAAAATAGACTTTTACGGCCGATGAGGGCAGGTTTCACACCGGAAAAGACCAGCAAGCGGGGACGCTACAAACCCCCGCAAAACACCTTCAACTCGTTTTTCCTGTCAAAGAGAAAATTTGAGGTAAAATTGGGAATAACTCTCGTTCTAGGGTGCTAGAGAGATGATTTTTTTACCTGACTCTGCCTTAGGTATCCCTGCATCTGAAAAATAGACTTTTACGGCCGATGAGGGCAGGTTTCACATCGGAAAGGACCAGCAAGCGGGGACGCTACAAACCCCCCGCAAAACACCTTCAACTCTTTTTTGCTGTCAAAGAGACAAAGACAAAATAAGGATGGTCATTTCACTCCCAAGGCATCATCGGATCTGCACAACTTTTATACCACTGGAAAGCCCGTCTCAAGGGCTATTTTTCCCATAAATTTGGGCTTGCTGACGATTCTGTAAACGAGGCGAGCGGCCTGGATGTTAGGCCTACCCCTAAGAGAAGTTGAACAATTCCAGGGGCCGGTTACGAAGCAAGGTCTCGCCGGCCGGGGTAATGGCCCAAAATAAATTTGAGGTAAAATTGGGAATAACTCCCGTTCTAGGGGGCTAGAGAGATGAGTTTTTTGACCTGACTCTGCCTTAGGTATCCATGAATCCGAAAATTACACTTGTTAGGCCGATGACGGCAGGTTTCACATCGGAAAAGACCAGCAAGCAGGGACGCTACAAACCCACGCAAAACACCTTCAACTCGTCTTTGCTGTCAAAGAGACAATAATGATGTGAGATTGGGAATAAAGCCCGTTCTAGGGGGGCTAGAGAGATGAATTTTTCACCTGACTCTGCCTTAGGTATCCCTGAATCCGAAAATTAGACTTTTTCGGCCGATGAGGGCAGGTTTCACACCGGAAAAGACCAGCAAGCGGGGACGCTACAAACCCCCCGCAAAACACCTTCAACTCTTTTTTGCTGTCAAAGAGACAAAGACAAAATAAGGATGGTCATTTCACCCCCCAAGGCATCATCGGATCTGCACAACTTTTATACCACTGGAAAGCCCGTCTCAAGGGCTATTTTTCCCATGAATTTGGGGTTGCTGACGATTCTGTAAACGAGGCGAGCGGCCTGGATGTTAGGCCTACCCCTAAGAGAAATTGAAAAATTCCAGGGGCTTGTTACGAAGCAAGGTCTCGCCGGCCAGGTCAATGGCCCAAAATAAATTGGAGGTGAAATTGGGAATAACTCCCGTTCTAGGGGGGCTAGAGAGATGATTTTTTGACCTGACTCTGCCTTAGGTATCCATGAATCGGAAAATTACACTTGTTTAGCCGATAAGGGCAGGTTTCAAACCGGAAAAGACCAGCAAGCGGGGACGCTACAAACCCCCCGCAAAACACCTTCAACTCGTCTTTGCTGTCAAAGAGACAATAATGAGGTGAGATTGGGAATAACTCTCGTTCTAGGGGGCTAGAGAGATGATTTTTTTACCTGACTCCGCCTTAGGTATCCCTGCATGCGAAAAATAGACTTTTACGGCCGATGAGGGCAGGTTTCACACCGGAAAAGACCAGCAAGCGGGGACGCTACAAACCCCCGCAAAACACCTTCAACTCGTTTTTCCTGTCAAAGAGAAAATTTGAGGTAAAATTGGGAATAACTCTCGTTCTAGGGTGCTAGAGAGATGATTTTTTTACCTGACTCTGCCTTAGGTATCCCTGCATCTGAAAAATAGACTTTTACGGCCGATGAGGGCAGGTTTCACATCGGAAAGGACCAGCAAGCGGGGACGCTACAAACCCCCCGCAAAACACCTTCAACTCTTTTTTGCTGTCAAAGAGACAAAGACAAAATAAGGATGGTCATTTCACTCCCAAGGCATCATCGGATCTGCACAACTTTTATACTACTGGAAAGCCCGTCTCAAGGGCTATTTTTCCCATAAATTTGGGCTTGCTGACGATTCTGTAAACGAGGCGAGCGGCCTGGATGTTAGGCCTACCCCTAAGAGAAATTGAAAAATTCCAGGGGCCGGTTACGAAGCAAGGTCTCGCCGGCCAGGTCAATGGCCCAAAATAAATTGGAGGTGAAATTGGGAATAACTCCCGTTCTAGGGGGGCTAGAGAGATGATTTTTTGACCTGACTCTGCCTTAGGTATCCATGAATCGGAAAATTACACTTGTTTAGCCGATAAGGGCAGGTTTCAAACCGGAAAAGACCAGCAAGCGGGGACGCTACAAACCCCCGCAAAACACCTTCAACTCGTCTTTGCTGTCAAAGAGACAATAATGAGGTGAGATTGGGAATAACTCTCGTTCTAGGGGGCTAGAGAGATGATTTTTTTACCTGACTCCGCCTTAGGTATCCCTGCATGCGAAAAATAGACTTTTACGGCCGATGAGGGCAGGTTTCACACCGGAAAAGACCAGCAAGCGGGGACGCTACAAACCCCCGCAAAACACCTTCAACTCGTTTTTCCTGTCAAAGAGAAAATTTGAGGTAAAATTGGGAATAACTCTCGTTCTAGGGTGCTAGAGAGATGATTTTTTTACCTGACTCTGCCTTAGGTATCCCTGCATCTGAAAAATAGACTTTTACGGCCGATGAGGGCAGGTTTCACATCGGAAAGGACCAGCAAGCGGGGACGCTACAAACCCCCCGCAAAACACCTTCAACTCTTTTTTGCTGTCAAAGAGACAAAGACAAAATAAGGATGGTCATTTCACTCCCAAGGCATCATCGGATCTGCACAACTTTTATACTACTGGAAAGCCCGTCTCAAGGGCTATTTTTCCCATAAATTTGGGCTTGCTGACGATTCTGTAAACGAGGCGAGCGGCCTGGATGTTAGGCCTACCCCTAAGAGAAGTTGAACAATTCCAGTGGCCGGTTACGAAGCAAGGTCTCGCCGGCCGGGGTAATGGCCCAAAATAAATTTGAGGTAAAATTGGGAATAACTCCCGTTCTAGGGGGCTAGAGAGATGAATTTTTGACCTGACTCTGCCTTAGGTATCCATGAATCCGAAAATTACACTTGTTAGGCCGATGACGGCAGGTTTCACATCGGAAAAGACCAGCAAGCAGGGACGCTACAAACCCCCCGCAAAACACCTTCAACTCGTCTTTGCTGTCAAAGAGACAATAATGAGGTGAGATTGGGAATAAAGCCCGTTCTAGGGGGGCTAGAGAGATGAATTTTTCACCTGACTCTGCCTTAGGTATCCCTGCATCCGAAATTTAGACTTTCACGGCCGATGAGGGCTGGTTTCACACCGAAAAAACCAGCAAGCGGGGACGCTACAAACCCCCACAAAACACTCAACTCGTTTTTGCTGTCAAAGAGACAAAGACAAAATAAGGATGGTCATTTCACCCCCAAGGCATCTTCGGATCTGCACAAGTTTTATACCACTGGAAAGCCCGTCTCAAGGGCTATTTTTCCCATGAGTTTGGGATTGCTGACCTTTCTGTAAACGAGGCGAGCGGCCTGGATGTTAGGCCTACCCCTAAGAGAATTTGAAAATTTCCAGGGGCCAGTTACGAAGCAAGGTCTCGCCGGCCGGGGTAATGGCCCAAAATAAATTTGAGGTGAAATTGGGAATAACTCCCGTTCTAGCGGGGCTAGAGAGATGAATTTTTGACCTGACTCTGCCTTAGGTATCCCTGCATCCGACAAATAGACTTTTACGGCCGATGAGGGCTTTTTTCACACCGGAAAAGACCAACAAGCAGGGACGCTACAAACCTCCCGCAAAACACCTTTAACTCGTTTTTGCAGTCAAAGAGACAAAGACAAAATAAGGATGGTCATTTCACTCCCAAGACATCTTCGGATCTGCACAAATTTTTTACCACTGGAAAGCCCGTCTCAAGAGCTATTTTTCCCATGAATTTGGGGTTGCTGACGATTCTGTAAACGAGGCGAGCGGCCTGGATGTTAGGCCTACCCCTAAGAGAAATTGAAAAATTCCAGGGGCCTGTTACGAAGCAAGGTCTCGCCGGCCGGGGTAATGGCCCAAACTAAATTTGAGGTGAAATTGGAAATTACTCTTGTTCTAGGGGGGCTAGAGAGATGAATTTTTGACCTGACTCTGCCTTAGGTATCCCTCCATCCGAAAAATAGACTTTCACGGCCGATGAGAGCAGGTTTCACACCCGAAAAGACCAGAAAGCGGGGACGCTAGAAACCCCCGCAAAACACCTTCAACTCGTTTTTGCTGTCAAAGAGACAAAGACAAAATAAGGATTGTCATTTCACCACCAAGGCATTATCGGATTTGCACAAGTTTTATACCACTGGAAAGCCCGTCTCAAGGGCTATCTTTGCCATGAATTTGGGGTTGCTGACAATTCTGTAAGCGAGCCGAGCGGCCTGGATGTTAGGCCTACCCCTAAGAGATAATCAAAAATTCCAGGGGCCGGCTGCGAAGCAAGGTCTCGCCGGCCGGGGTAATAGCCCAAAAGAAATTTGAGGTAAAATTGAGAATAACTCCCGTTCTAGGGGGGCTAGAGAGATGAATTTTTCACCTGACTCTGCCTTAGGTATCCTTGCATCCGAAAAAAAAGACTTTCACGGCCGATGACGGCAGGTTTCACACCGGAAAAGACCAGAAAGCGGGGACGCTACAAACCCCCCGCAAAACACCTTCAACTCGTTTTTGCTGTCAAAGAGACAAAGACAAAATAAGGATTGTCATTTCACCACCAAGGCATTATCGGATTTGCACAAGTTTTATACCTCTGGAAAGCCCGTCTCAAGGGCTATCTTTGCCATGAATTTGGGGTTGCTGACGATTCTGTAAGCGAGGCGAGCGGCCTGGATGTTAGGCCTACCCCTAAGAGAAATTGAAAATTTCCAGGGGCCGGTTAGTCGCGCGGTCCATTTAGGGCCGGTTCTGCAACCGTCAAACGGTTGCCCAAAACGATTCATTTACAGAGCGCCAACCGTTTTAGTTTCGGCAAGCAATCGTTTCTCTGGGATTAAAGACAGTCTTTTGAGGCTTAACCTCTGGTGACAGACAAAAGGAGTGCTGTTTGACTGGGGTTTACACCTAACAAAGGAGTTGTCTCATGCCAGGCTATCACTGACACTTCCGCCGCTAATCCTAACTATTACTACACAGTTTGGAATTCTGGTAACAATGGTTGTGTTTTGGGTAGGTGCATGTACATGTACGCCAAAGTTGTAGCTATTTCTTTCCATTCATGAATGAATGGAGGTTTTTGGACAAAACGGCTTTGAATATATTGCTGTGCAATTTAAAGTTCGGGATTCGATATCAATGCCACGCCATTATTTATATATAAATTTAAAGAAAAATCTTGCATATAAATCATTTTTATTGCAGTCTTTTAATAAATGCAATTTCATTTGCTTTACAATTCCAATAGTGTGTCTTAACAATAATTATAAATTAAACCTTTAGACGAGGATGTATTGATTGAAACCCCATTTGCAAATCACACCCAAATTCGTACAACCTATTCATATATTCCATAATAACATACACATCAGTTGGGAAACATTCTTAGTTGTTCACAATGAACCGAAAACTGAGATCGTTTTGGTCACGAACGTTCAAATACATGTACACACCCGACGGGCACTTGGCATTGCCAATGCCTTGCAAAGCCAACCAGCAAATACATAACGTAAACAGGTAGCTACGCTCTCAGGTTTTACTTTATCGTTTTTTTATGATAATATGTGTGGTAACTTTTGGCTAGCATTTTAGAAATAGCAAAAACAGAGCGCAGTTATGAAGCGTTAGGCTTTTTAGTTTTGAAATTCATATTTACTGTTAGTGCTTCAACAACCGCAGCTATAATCCCAACACAATGAACAGTAATCCGATTATATATCCCTTTTGTTCGGACTCTGGAGGACCAGATAACCTCAGCGCACTGAAGCATTGAATAAACTTTCCCCCAACCGTTTCACAAATGCTGCTGAACCGTTTCTAACTTCAACCGTTTGTCAACCGTTTGACGGTTGCCGAACCGACCCTAAATGGACCGCGCGCCTTACGAAGCAAGGTCTCGCCGGCCGGGAGAATGGCCCAAAATAAATTTGAGGTGAAATTGGGAATAACTCCCGTTCTAGGGGCGCTAGAGAGATGAATTTTTGACCTGACTCTACCTTAGGTATCCCTGCATCTGAAAAATAGACTTTTACGGCCGATGAGGGCTGGTTTCACACCGGAAAAGACCAGCAACCGGGGACGCTACAAACCCCCCGCAAAACACTCAACTCGTTTTTGCTGTCAAAGAGACAAAGACAAAATAAGGATGGTCATTTCACTCCCAAGGCATCATCAAATCTGCACAAGTTTTATACCACTGGAAAGCCCGTCTCAAGGGCTATCTCTCCCATGAATTTGAGGTTGCTGACGATTCTGTAAACGAGGCGAGCGGCCTGGATGTAAAGCCTACCCCTAATAGAAATTGAAAAATTCCAGGGCCGGCTGCGAAGCAAGGTCTCGCCGGGCGGGGTAATAACCCAAAATTAATTTGAGGTGAAATTGGGAATAACTCACGTTCTAGGGGGGCTAGAGAGATTATTTTTTTACCTGACTCTGCCTTAGGTATCCCTGCATTCGAAATTTAGACTTTTACGGCCGATGAGGGCAGGTTTCACACCGTTAAAGACCAGCAAGCGGGGACGCTACAAACCCCCAGCGAAACACCTTTAACTCGTTTTTGCTCTCAAAGAGACAAAGACAAAATAAGGATGGTCATTTCACTCCCAAGGCATCATCGGATCTGCACAAATTTTATACCACTGGAAAGACTGTCTCAAGGGCTAGTTTGTTCATGAATTTGGGGTTGCTGACTTTTATGTAAACGAGGCGAGCGGCCTGGATGTTAGGTCTACCCCTAAGAGAAATTGAAAAATTCCAGGGGCCGGCTGCGAAGCAAGGTCTCGCCGGCCGGGGTAATGGCCAAAAAAAAAATTTGAGGTAAAATTTGGAATAACTCTCGTTCTAGGGGGGCTAGAGAGATGATTTTTTGACCTGACTCTGCCTTAGGTATCCCTCCATCCGAAAAAAAGACTTTCACGGCCGATGACGGCAGGTTTCACACCGGAAAAGACGAGAAAGCGGGGACGCTAGAAACCCCCGCAAAACACCTTCAACTCGTCTTCGCTGTCAAAGAGACAATAATGAGGTGAGATTGGCAATAACTCTCGTTCTAGAGGGGCTAGAGAAATGATTTTTTTACCTGACTCTGCCTTAGGTATCCCTGCATCTGAAAATTAGACTTTTACGGCCGATGAGGGCTGGTTTCACACCGGAAAAGACCAGCAAGCGGGAACGCTACAAACCCCCAGCAAAACACTCAACTCGTTTTTGCTGTCAAAGAGACAAAGACAAAATAAGGATGGTCATTTCACCCCCAAGGCATTATCGGATCTGCACAAGTTTTATACCACTGGAAAGCCTGTCTCAAGGGCTAGTTTGTTCATGATTTTGAGGTTGCTGACGATTCTGTAAACGAGGCGAGCGGCCTGGATGTAAAGCCTACCCCTAATAGAAATTGGAAAATTCCAGGGGTCGGCTGCGAAGCAAGGTCTCGCCGGGCGGGGTAATGACCCAAAATTAATTTGAGGTAAAATTGGGAATAACTCCCGTTCTAGGGGGGCTAGAGAGATGATTTTTTACCTGACTCTGCCTTGGGTATCCCTGCATTCGAAATTTGACTTTTACGGCCGATGAGGGCATGTTTCAAACCGGAAAAGACTAGCAAGCGGGGACGCTACAATCCCCCCGCAAAACACCTTCAACTCGTTTTTGCTCTCAAAGAGACAAAGACAAAATAAGGATGGTTATTTCACCACCAAGGCATCATCGGATCTGCACAAGTTTTATACCACTGGAAAGCCCGTCTAAAGGGTTATTTTTCTCATGAATTTGGGGTTGCTGACTTTTCTGTAAACGAGGCGAACGGCCTGGATGTTAGGCCTACCCGTAAGAGAAATTGAAAAATTCGAGGGGCCGGCTTCGAAGCAAGGTCTCGCCGGCCGGGGTAATGGCCCAAAATAAATTTGAGGTGAAATTGGGAATAACTCCCGTTCTAGGGGGGCAAGAGAGATGAAATTTTGACCTGACTCTGCCTTAGGTATCCCTGCATTCGAAAATTTGACTTTTGCGGCCGATGAGGGCAGGTTTCACATCGGAAAGGACCAGCAAGCGGGGACGCTACAAACCCCCCGCAAAACACCTTCAACTCGTTTTTGCTGTCAAAGAGACAAAGACAAAATAAGGATGGTCATTTCACCCCCAAGGCATCTTTGGTTCTGCACAAGTTTTATACCAGTGGAAAGCCCGTCTCAAGGGCTATCTCTGCCATGAATTTGGGGTTGCTGACGAATCTTTATACGAGGCGAGCGGCCTGGGTGTTAAGCCTTCCCCTAAGAGATATTGAAAAATTCCAGGGGGCGGCTGCGAAGCAAGGTCTCGCCGGCCGGGGTAATGGCCCAAAATAAATTTGAGGTGAAATTGGGAATAACTCCAGTTCTAGGGGGGCTAGAGAGATGAATTTTTGACCTGACTCTGCCTTAGGTATCCCTGCATCCGACAAATAGACTTTCACGGCCGATGAGGGCTGGTTTCACACCGGAAAAGACCAGCAAGCAGGGACGCTACAAACCTCCCGCAAAACACCTTCAACTCGTCTTTGCTGTCAAAGAGACAATAATGAGGTGAAATTGGGAATAACTCTCGTTCTAGGGGGGCTAGAGAGATGATTCTTTTACCTGAATCTGCCTTAGGTATCCCTGCATTCGACAAATACACTTTCACAGCCGATGAGGGCAGGTTTCACACCGGAAAAGACCAGCAAGCGGGGACGCTACAAACCCCCCGCAAAACACCTTCAACTCGTTTTTGCTGTCAAAGAGACAAAGACAAAATAAGGATGGTCATTTCACCACAAGGCATCATCGGTTTTGCACAAGTTTTATACCACTGGAAAGCCCGTCTAGACTAGACTTCCCTGAAGACCTTTTCTGTGTGGGGACATGGCCAAATCCCAAAATCTGGGCAATTAGGAGCTTTCTACCAAAAAGTGACGCCATCTTTGTTGCCCAAAAAACCTCAATAATTCATGGAATAAAATCGTTGCGGTCTTCAAACTCGAACCAGCACCATCGGCGGAGGTGTCCGCAAAAAGTGATCGCCAACAATCGGCATGTTACCGGGGGTCGAATTTTTTGAATAATTTACAGGTAGTACCCTGTCGCCATTTTGAGTTTTTGGGTCGAAAATAAAAGTGCGATTTGACGTTGCAGCATTCTAGACTAGACTTCCCTGAAGACCTTTTCTGTGTGGGGACATGGCAAAATCCCAAAACGTGGACAATTAGGAGCTTTCTACCAAAAAGTTGTGCCATCTTTGTTGCCCAAAAAACCTCAATAATTCATGGAATAAAATCGTTGAGGTCTTCAAATTCAAACCAGCACCATCGGCGGAGGTGTCCGCAAAAAGTGATCGCCAACAATCGGCATGTTACCGGGGGTCGAATTTTTTGAATAATTGGCAGGTAGTACCCTGTCGCCAGTTTGAATTGTGGGGTCAAAAAATAAAAGTGCGATTTGACGGTGCAGCATTCTAGGCTAGTTTTCCCTGAAGACCTTTTCTGTGAGGGGGACATGGCCAAATCCCAAAACCTGGACAATTAGGAGCTTTCTACCAAAATGTGAAACCATCTGTGTTGCCCAAAAAACCTCAATAATTCATGGAATAAAATCGTTGCGGTATTCAAATTCAAACCAGCACCATCAGCGGAGGTGTCCGCAAAACCTGATCGCCAAAAAACGGCATGTTACCGGGGGTCGAATTTTTGGAATAATTGACAGGTTTATCCCTGTCGCCATTTTGAATTTTAGGGTCGAAAATAAAAGTGCGATTTGACGGTGCAGCATTCTAGACTAGACTTCCCTGGAGACCTTTTCTGTGTGGGGACATGGCCAAATCCCAAAACCTGGGCAATTAGGAGCTTTCTACCAAAATGTGACGCCATCTTTGTTGCCCAAAAAACCTCAATAATTCATGGAATAAAATCGTTGCGGTCTTCAAATTCGAACCAGCACCATCGGCGGAGGTGTCCGCAAAAAGTGATCGCCAAAAAACGGCATGTTACCGGGGGTCGAATTTTTGAAATAATTGACAGGTAGCACCCTGTCGCCATTTTGAGTTTTTGGGTCGAAAATAAAAGTGCGATTTGACGGTGCAGCATTCTAGACTAGACTTCCCTGAAGACCTTTTCTGTGTGGGGACATGGCAAAATCCCAAAACGTGGACAATTAGGAGCTTTCTACCAAAAAGTGACGCCATCTTTGTTGCCCAAAAAACCTCAATAATTCATGGAATAAAATCGTTGAGGTCTTCAAATTCAAACCAGCACCATCGGCGGAGGTGTCCGCAAAAAGTGATCGCCAACAATCGGCATGTTACCGGGGGTCGAATTTTTTGAATAATTGGCAGGTAGTACCCTGTCGCCATTTTGAATTGTGGGGTCAAAAAATAAAAGTGCGATTTGACGGTGCAGCATTCTAGGCTAGTTTTCCCTGAAGACCTTTTCTGTGAGGGGGACATGGCCAATACCCAAAACCTGGACAATTAGGAGCTTTCTACCAAAATGTGAAACCATCTGTGTTGCCCAAAAAACCTCAATAATTCATTGAATAAAATCGTTGCGATCTTCAAATTCAAACCAGCACCATCGGCGGAGGTGTCCGCAAAACCTGATCGCCAAAAAACGGCATGTTACCGGGGGTCGAATTTTTGGAATAATTGACAGGTAGTACCCTGTCGCCATTTTGAATTTTGGGGTCGAAAATAAAAGTGCGATTTGACGGTGCAGCATTCTAGACTAGACTTCCCTGGAGACCTTTTCTGTGTGGGGACATGGCCAAATCCCAAAACCTGGGCAATTAGGAGCTTTCTACCAAAATGTGACGCCATCTTTGTTGCCCAAAAAACCTCAATAATTCATGGAATAAAATCGTTGCGGTCTTCAAATTCGAACCAGCACCATCGGCGGAGGTGTCCGCAAAAAGTGATCGCCAAAAAACGGCATGTTACCGGGGGTCGAATTTTTGAAATAATTGACAGGTAGCACCCTGTCGCCATTTTGAATTTTGGGGTCGAAAATAAAAGTGCGATTTGACGGTGCAGCATTCTAGACTAGACTTCCCTGAAGACCCTTTATGTGTGGGGACATGGCCAAATCCCAAAACCTGGGCAATTAGGAGCTTTCTACCAAAAAGTGACGCCATCTTTGTTGCCCAAAAGCGGGGACGCTACAAACCCCCCGCATAACACCTTCAACTCGTCTTCGCTGTCAAAGAGACAATAATGAGGTGAGATTGGCAATAACTCTCGTTCTAAAGGGGCTAGAGAAATGATTGTTTTACCTGACTCTGCTTTAGGTATCCCTGCATCCGAAAATTAGACTTTCACGGCCGATGAGGGCAAGTTTCACACCGGAAAAGACCAGCAAGCGGGGACGCTACAAACCTCCCGCAAAACACCTTCAACTCGTTTTTGCTGTCAAAGAGACAAAGACAAAATAAGGATGGTCATTTCACCCTCAAGGCATCATCGGATCTGTAAAAGTTTTATACCACTGGAAAGCCCGTCTCAAGGGCTATCTCTGCCATGGATTTGTAATTGCTGACGATTCTGTACGCGAGGCGAGCGGCCTGGATGTTAGGCCTACCCCTAAGAGACATTGAAAAATTCCAGGGGCCGGCTGCGAAGCAAGGTCTCGCAGGCCGGGGTAAATGGCCCAAAATAAATTTGAGGTGAAATTGCAAATAACTCCCGTACTAGGGAGGCTAGAGAGATGTTTTTTTATCTGACTCTGCCTTAGGTATCCCTGCATCGAAAATTAGACTTTAACGGCCGATGAGGGCAGGTTTCACACCGGAAAAGAACAGCAAGTGGGGACGCTACAAACCCCCCGCAAAACATCTTCAACTCGTTTTTGCTGTCAAAGAGACAAAGACAAAATAAGGATGGTCATATCACCCCCAAGGCATCATCAGATCTGCCAAAGTTTTATACCATAGGAAAGCCCGTCTCAAGGGCTATCTTTGCCATGAATTTTGGGTTGCTGACGATTCTGTAGGCGAGGCGAGCGGCCTGGATGTTAGGCCTACCCCTAAGAGATATTGACAAATTCCGGGGCCGGCTGCGACGCATTGGTCTCGAGAGAAAATTGAGAAAATTGAGAATACCTCCCGTTCTAGGGGGGCTAGAGAGATGAATTTTTGACCTGACTCTGCCTTAGGTATCCTTGCATCCGAAAAATAGACTTTCACGGCCGATGAGGGCAGGTTTCACACCGGAAAAAAACAGAAAGCGGGGACACTATACAAACCCCCCGCAAAACACCTTCAACTCGTTTTTGCTGTCAAAGAGACAAAGACAAAATAAGGACGGTCATTTCACCCTCAAGGCATCATCGGATCTGCCCAAGTTTTATACCACTGGAAAGCCCGTCTAAAGGGCTATCTCTGCCATGAATTTTGGGTTGCTGACGATTCTGTAAGCGAGGCGAGCGGCCTGGATGTTAGGCCTACCCCTAAAAGATATTCAACAATTCCAGGGGCCGGCTGCGAAGCAAGGTCTCGACGGCCGGGGTAATGGCCCAAAAAAAATTGAGGTAAATTTGGGAATAACTCCCGTTCTAGGGGGGCTAGAGAGATGAATTTTTGACCTGACTCTGCCTTAGGTATCCCTGCATCCGAAAATTAGAACTGTGCGGCCGATGACGGCAGGTTTCATGCCGGAAAAAATCAGCAAGCGGGGACGCTACAAACCCCCCTCGAAACACCTTCAACTCGTTTTTGCTGTCAAAGAGACAAAGACAAAATAAGGACGGTCATTTCACCCTCAAGGCATCATCGGATTTGCCCAAGTTTTATTGCACTGGAAAGCCCGTCTCAAGGGCTATCTCTGCCATGAACTTGGAGTTGCTGACGATTCTGTAGGCGAGCCGAGCGGCCTGGATGTAAGGCCTACCCCTATGAGATATTCAAAAATTCGAGGGGCCGGCTGCGAAGCAAGGTCTCGCTGGCCGGGGTAATAGCCCAAAAGAAATTTGAGGTAAAATTTAGAATAACTCCCGTTCTAGGGGGGCTAGAGAGAGGAATATTTGACCTGACTCTTATTTAGGTATCCTTGGATCCGAAAAAAGACTTTCACGACCGATGACGGCAGGTTTCACACCGGAAAAGGCCAGAAAGCGGGGACGCTACAAACCCCCCGCAAAACACCTTCAACTCGTTTTTGCTGTCAAAGAGACAAAGACAAAGTAAGGATTGTCATTTCACCACCAAGGCATTATCGGATTTGCACAAGTTTTATACCACTGGAAAGCCCGTCTCAAGGGCTATCTTTGCCATGAATTTGGGGTTGCTGACGATTCTGTAAGCGAGGCGAGCGGCCTGGATGTTAGGCCTACCCCTAAGAGATATTAAAAATTCCAGGGGCCGGCTGCGAAGCAAGGTCTCGAGGGCCGGGGTAATGGCCCAAAATAAATTTGAGGTAAAATTGAGAATAACTCCCGTTCTAGGGGGGCTAGAGAGATGAATTTTTGCCCTGACTCTGCCTTAGGTATCCCTCCATCCGAAAAATAGACTTTCACACCCAAAAGAAATTTGAGGTAAAATTGAGAATAACTCCCGTTCTAGGGGGGCTATAGAGATGAATTTTTGACCTGACTCTGCCTTAGGTATCCTTGCATCCGAAAAAAAGACTTTCACGGCCGATGACGGCAGGTTTCACACCGGAAAAGACCAGAAAGCGGGGACGCTACAAACCCCCCGCAAAACACCTTCAACTCGTTTTTGCTGTCAAAGAGACAAAGACAAAATAAGGATTGTCATTTCACCACCAAGGCATTATCGGATTTGCACAAGTTTTTATACCACTGGAAAGCCCGTCTCAAGGGCTATCTTTGCCATGAATTTGGGATTGCTGACGATTCTGTAAGCGAGGCGAGCGGCCTGGATGTTAGGCCTACCCCTAAGAGATATTGAAAATAATGGCCGAAAATAAATTTGAGGTAAAATTGAGAATAACTCCCGTTCTAGGGGGGCTAGAGAGATGAATTTTTGACCTGACTCTGCCTTAGGTATCCCTCCATCCGAAAAATAGACTTTCACGGCCGATGAGAGCAGGTTTCACACCGGAAAAGACCAGCAAGTGGGGACGCTACAAACCCCCCGCAAAACACCTTCAACTCGTTTTTGATGTCAAAGAGACAAAGACAAAATAAGGACGGTCATTTCACCCCCAAGGCATCATCGGATCTGCCCAAGTTTTATACCACTGGAAAGCCAGTCTCAAGGGCTATCTTTGCCATGAAATTGGGGTTGCTGACGATTCTGTAAGCGAGGCGAGCGGCCTGGATGTTAGGCCTACCCCTAAGAGATATTTAACAATTCCAGGGGCCGGCTGCGAAGCAAGGTCTCGACGGCCGGGGTAATGGCCCAAAATAAATTTGAGGTAAATTTGGGAATAACTCCCGTTCTAGGGGGGCTAGAGAGATGAATTTTTGACCTGACTCTGCCTTAGGTATCCCTCCATCCGAAAAATAGACTTTCACGGCCGATGACAAAAGTTTCACACCGGAAAAGACCAGAAAGCGGGGACGCTAGAAACCCCCGCAAAACACCTTCAACTCGTTTTTGCTGTCAAAGAGACAAAGACAAAATAAGGATTGTCATTTCACCACCAAGGCATTATCGGATTTGCACAAGTTTTATACCACTGGAAAGCCCGTCTCAAGGGCTATCTCTGCCATGAACTTGGGGTTGCTGACGATTCTGTAGGCGAGCCGAGCGGCCTAGATGTAAGGCCTACCCCTAAGAGATATTCAACAATTCCAGGGGCCGGCTGCGAAGCAAGGTCTCGCCGGCCGGGGTAATAGCCCAAAAGAAATTTGAGGTAAAATTGAGAATAACTCCCGTTCTAGGGGGGCTAGAGAGATGAATTTTTGACCTGACTCTGCCTTAGGTATCCTTGCATCCGAAAAAAAGACTTTCACGGCCGATGACGGCAGGTTTCACACCGGAAAAGACCAGAAAGCGGGGACGCTACAAACCCCCCGCAAAACACCTTCAACTCGTTTTTGCTGTCAAAGAGACAAAGACAAAATAAGGATTGTCATTTCACCACCAAGGCATTATCGGATTTGCACAAGTTTTATACCACTGGAAAGCCCGTCTCAAGGGCTATCATTGCCATGAATTTGGGGTTGCTGACGATTCTGTAAGCGAGGCGAGCGGCCTGGATGTTAGGCCTACCCCTAAGAGATATTGAAAAATTCCAGGGGCCGGCTGCGAAGCAAGGTCTCGACGGCCGGGGTAATGGCCCAAAATAAATTTGAGGTAAAATTGAGAATAACTCCCGTTCTAGGGGGGCTAGAGAGATGAATTTTTGACCTGACTCTGCCTTAGGTATCCCTCCATCCGAAAAATAGACTTTCACGGCCGATGACAAAAGTTTCACACCGGAAAAGACCAGAAAGCGGGGACGCTACAAACCCCCGCAAAACACCTTCAACTCGTTTTTGCTGTCAAAGAGACAAAGACAAAATAAGGATTGTCATTTCACCACCAAGGCATTATCGGATTTGCACAAGTTTTATACCACTGGAAAGCCCGTCTCAAGGGCTATCTCTGCCATGAACTTGGGGTTGCTGACGATTCTGTAGGCGAGCCGAGCGGCCTGGATGTAAGGCCTACCCCTAAGAGATATTCAACAATTCCAGGGGCTGGCTGCGAAGCAAGGTCTCGCCGGCCGGGGTAATAGCCCAAAAGAAATTTGAGGTAAAATTGAGAATAACTCCCGTTCTAGGGGGGCTAGAGAGATGAATTTTTGACCTGACTCTGCCTTAGGTATCCCTCCATCCGAAAAATAGACTTTCACGGCCGATGAGAGCAGGTTTCACACCGGAAAAGACCAGCAAGTGGGGACGCTACGAACCCCCCGCAAAACACCTTCAACTCGTTTTTGATGTCAAAGAGACAAAGACAATATAAGGATTGTCATTTCACCACCAAGGCATTATCGGATTTGCACAAGTTTTATACCACTGCAAAGCCCGTCTCAAGGGCTATCTTTGCCATAAATTTGGGGTTGCTGACGATTCTGTAAGCGAGGCGAGCGGCCTGGATGTTAGGCCTACCCCTAAGAGATATTGAAAAATTCCAGGGGCCGGCTGCGAAGCAAGGTCTCGACGGCCGGGGTAATGGCCCAAAAGAAATTTGAGGTAAAATTGAGAATAACTCCCGTTCTAGGGGGCTAGAGAGATGAATTTTTGACCTGACTCTGCCTTAGGTATCCTTGCATCCGAAAAAAAGACTTTCACGGCCGATGACGGCAGGTTTCACACCGGAAAAGACCAGAAAGCGGGGACGCTACAAACCCCCCGCAAAACACCTTCAACTCGTTTTTGCTGTCAAAGAGACAAAGACAAAATAAGGACGGTCATTTCACCCTCAAGGCATCATCGGATCTGCCCAAGTTTTATACCACTGGAAAGCCCGTCTCAAGGGCTATCTTTGCCATGAATTTGGGGTTGCTGACGATTCTGTAAGCGAGGCGAGCGGCCTGGATGTTAGGCCTACCCCTAAGAGATATTCAAAAATTCCAGGGGCCGTCTGCGAAGCAAGGTCTCGACGGCCGGGGTAATGGCCCAAACTAAATTTGAGGTAAAATTGAGAATAACTCCCGTTCTAGGGGGGCTAGAGAGATGAATTTTTGACCTGACTCTGCCTTAGGTATCCCTCCATCCGAAAAATAGACTTTCACGGACGATGAGAGCAGGTTTCACACCGGAAAAGACCAGAAAGCGGGGACGCTACAAACCCCCCGCAAAACACCTTCAACTCGTTTTTGCTGTCAAAGAGACAAAGACAAAATAAGGACGGTCATTTCACCCTCAAGGCATCATCGGATCTGCCCAAGTTTTATACCACTGGAGCCCGTCTCAAGGGCTATCTTTGCCATGAATTTGGAATTGCTGACGATTCTGTAAGCGAGGCGAGCGGCCTGGATGTTAGGCCTACCCCTAATAGATATTCAACAATTCCAGGGGCCGGCTGCGAAGCAAGGTCTCGCCGGCCGGGGTAATAGCCCAAAAGAAATTTGAGGTAAAATTGAGAATAACTCCCGTTCTAGGGGGGCTAGAGAGATGAATTTTTGACCTGACTCTGCCTTAGGTATCCCTCCATCCGAAAAATAGACTTTCACGGCCGATGACAAAAGTTTCACACCGGAAAAGACCAGAAAGCGGGGACGCTAGAAACCCTCGCAAAACACCTTCAACTCGTTTTTGCTGTCAAAGAGACAAAGACAAAATAAGGATTGTCATTTCACCACCAAGGCATTATCGGATTTGCACAAGTTTTATACCACTGGAAAGCCCGTCTCAAGGGCTATCTCTGCCATGAACTTGGGGTTGCTGACGATTCTGTAGGCGAGCCGAGCGGCCTGGATGTAAGGCCTACCCCTAAGAGATATTCAACAATTCCAGGGGCCGGCTGCGAAGCAAGGTCTCGCCGGCCGGGGTAATAGCCCAAAAGAAATTTGAGGTAAAATTGAGAATAACTCCCGTTCTAGGCGGGCTAGAGAGATGAATTTTTGACCTGACTCTGCCTTAGGTATCCTTGCATCCGAAAAAAAGACTTTCACGGCCGATGACGGCAGGTTTCACACCGGAAAAGACCAGAAAGCGGGGACGCTACAAACCCCCCGCAAAACACCTTCAACTCGTTTTTGCTGTCAAAGAGACAAAGACAAAATAAGGATTGTCATTTCACCACCAAGGCATCATCGGATCTGCCAGAGTTTTATACCACTTGAAAGCCCGTCTCAAGGGCTATCTTTGCCATGAATTGGGGGTTGCTGACGATTCTGTAGGCGAGCCGAGCGGCCTGGATGTAAGGCCTACCCCTAAGAGATATTCAACAATTCCAGGGGCCGGCTGCGAAGCAAGGTCTCGACGGCCGGGGTAATGGCCCAAAATAAATTTGAGGTAAAATTGAGAATAACTCCCGTTCTAGGGGGGCTAGAGAGATGAATTTTTGACCTGACTCTGCCTTAGGTATCCCTCCATCCGAAAAATAGACTTTCACGGCCGATGACAAAAGTTTCACACCGGAAAAGACCAGAAAGCGGGGACGCTACAAACCCCCCGCAAAACACCTTCAACTCGTTTTTGCTGTCAAAGAGACAAAGACAAAATAAGGATTGTCATTTCACCACCAAGGCATTATCGGATTTGCACAAGTTTTATACCACTGGAAAGCCCGTCTCAAGGGCTATCTTTGCCATGAATTTGGGGTTGCTGACGATTCTGTAAGCGAGGCGAGCGGCCTGGATGTTAGGCCTACCCCTAAGAGATATTCAAAAATTCCAGGGGCCGGCTGCGAAGCAAGGTCTCGCCGGCCGGGGTAATAGCCCAAAAGAAATTTGAGGTAAAATTGAGAATAACTCCCGTTCTAGGCGGGCTAGAGAGATGAATTTTTGACCTGACTCTGCCTTAGGTATCCTTGCATCCGAAAAAAAGACTTTCACGGCCGATGACGGCAGGTTTCACACCGGAAAAGACCAGAAAGCGGGGACGCTACAAACCCCCCGCAAAACACCTTCAACTCGTTTTTGCTGTCAAAGAGACAAAGACAAAATAAGGATTGTCATTTCACCACCAAGGCATCATCGGATCTGCCAGAGTTTTATACCACTTGAAAGCCCGTCTCAAGGGCTATCTTTGCCATGAATTGGGGGTTGCTGACGATTCTGTAGGCGAGCCGAGCGGCCTGGATGTAAGGCCTACCCCTAAGAGATATTCAACAATTCCAGGGGCCGGCTGCGAAGCAAGGTCTCGACGGCCGGGGTAATGGCCCAAAATAAATTTGAGGTAAAATTGAGAATAACTCCCGTTCTAGGGGGGCTAGAGAGATGAATTTTTGACCTGACTCTGCCTTAGGTATCCCTCCATCCGAAAAATAGACTTTCACGGCCGATGACAAAAGTTTCACACCGGAAAAGACCAGAAAGCGGGGACGCTACAAACCCCCCGCAAAACACCTTCAACTCGTTTTTGCTGTCAAAGAGACAAAGACAAAATAAGGATTGTCATTTCACCACCAAGGCATTATCGGATTTGCACAAGTTTTATACCACTGGAAAGCCCGTCTCAAGGGCTATCTTTGCCATGAATTTGGGGTTGCTGACGATTCTGTAAGCGAGGCGAGCGGCCTGGATGTTAGGCCTACCCCTAAGAGATATTCAAAAATTCCAGGGGCCGGCTGCGAAGCAAGGTCTCGACGGCCGGGGTAATGGCCCAAACTAAATTTGAGGTAAAATTGAGAATAACTCCCGTTCTAGGGGGGCTAGAGAGATGAATTTTTGACCTGACTCTGCCTTAGGTATCCCTCCATCCGAAAAATAGACTTTCACGGACGATGAGAGCAGGTTTCACACCGGAAAAGACCAGAAAGCGGGGACGCTACAAACCCCCCGCAAAACACCTTCAACTCGTTTTTGCTGTCAAAGAGACAAAGACAAAATAAGGACGGTCATTTCACCCTCAAGGCATCATCGGATCTGCCCAAGTTTTATACCACTGGAAAGCCCGTCTCAAGGGCTATCTTTGCCATGAATTTGGGGTTGCTGACGATTCTGTAAGCGAGGCGAGCGGCCTGGATGTTAGGCCTACCCCTAAGAGATATTCAACAATTCCAGGGGCCGGCTGCGAAGCAAGGTCTCGACGGCCGGGGTAATGGCCCAAACTAAATTTGAGGTAAAATTGAGAATAACTCCCGTTCTAGGGGGGCTAGAGAGATGAATTTTTGACCTGACTCTGCCTTAGGTATCCCTCCATCCGAAAAATAGACTTTCACGGACGATGAGAGCAGGTTTCACACCGGAAAAGACCAGAAAGCGGGGACGCTACAAACCCCCCGCAAAACACCTTCAACTCGTTTTTGCTGTCAAAGAGACAAAGACAAAATAAGGACGGTCATTTCACCCTCAAGGCATCATCGGATCTGCCCAAGTTTTATACCACTGGAAAGCCCGTCTCAAGGGCTATCTTTGCCATGAATTTGGGGTTGCTGACGATTCTGTAAGCGAGGCGAGCGGCCTGGATGTTAGGCCTACCCCTAAGAGATATTGAAAAATTCCAGGGGCCGGCTGCGAAGCAAGGTCTCGACGGCCGGGGTAATGGCCCAAAATAAATTTGAGGTAAAATTGAGAATAACTCCCGTTCTAGGGAGGCTAGAGAGATGAATTTTTGACCTGACTCTGCCTTAGGTATCCCTCCATCCGAAAAATAGACTTTCACGGCCGATGAGAGCAGGTTTCACACCGGAAAAGACCAGCAAGTGGGGACGCTACAAACCCCCCGCAAAACACCTTCAACTCGTTTTTGATGTCAAAGAGACAAAGACAAAATAAGGACGGTCATTTCACCCTCAAGGCATCATCGGATCTACCCAAGTTTTATACCACTGGAAAGCCAGTCTCAAGGGCTATCTTTGCCATGAACTTGGGGTTGCTGACGATTCTGTAGGCGAGCCGAGCGGCCTGGATGTTAGGCCTACCCCTAAGAGATATTCAAAAATTCCAGGGGCTGGCTGCGAAGCAAGGTCTCGCTGGCAGGGGTAATAGCCCAAAATAAATTTGAAGTAAATTTGAGAATAACTCCCGTTCTAGGGGGGCTAGAGAGATGAACTTTTGACCTGACTCTGCCTTAGGTATCCTTGCATCCGAAAAATAGACTTTCACGGCCGATGACGGCAGGTTTCACACCGGAAAAGACCAGAAAGTGGGGACGCTAGAAACCCCCCGCAAAAAACCTTCAACTCGTTTTTGCTGTCAAAGAGACAAAGACAAAATAAGGACGGTCATTTCACCCTCAAGGCATCATCGGATCTGCCCAAGTTTTATACCACTGGAAAGCCCGTCTCAAGGGCTATCTTTGCCATGAATTTGGGGTTGCTGACGATTCTGTAAGCGAGGCGAGCGGCCTGGATGTTAGGCCTACCCCTAAGAGATATTCAACAATTCCAGGGGCCGGCTGCGAAGCAAGGTCTCGACGGCCGGGGTAATGGCCCAAACTAAATTTGAGGTAAAATTGAGAATAACTCCCGTTCTAGGGGGGCTAGAGAGATGAATTTTTGACCTGACTCTGCCTTAGGTATCCCTCCATCCGAAAAATAGACTTTCACGGACGATGAGAGCAGGTTTCACACCGGAAAAGACCAGAAAGCGGGGACGCTACAAACCCCCCGCAAAACACCTTCAACTCGTTTTTGCTGTCAAAGAGACAAAGACAAAATAAGGACGGTCATTTCACCCTCAAGGCATCATCGGATCTGCCCAAGTTTTATACCACTGGAAAGCCCGTCTCAAGGGCTATCTTTGCCATGAATTTGGGGTTGCTGACGATTCTGTAAGCGAGGCGAGCGGCCTGGATGTTAGGCCTACCCCTAAGAGATATTGAAAAATTCCAGGGGCCGGCTGCGAAGCAAGGTCTCGACGGCCGGGGTAATGGCCCAAAATAAATTTGAGGTAAAATTGAGAATAACTCCCGTTCTAGGGAGGCTAGAGAGATGAATTTTTGACCTGACTCTGCCTTAGGTATCCCTCCATCCGAAAAATAGACTTTCACGGCCGATGAGAGCAGGTTTCACACCGGAAAAGACCAGCAAGTGGGGACGCTACAAACCCCCCGCAAAACACCTTCAACTCGTTTTTGATGTCAAAGAGACAAAGACAAAATAAGGACGGTCATTTCACCCTCAAGGCATCATCGGATCTACCCAAGTTTTATACCACTGGAAAGCCAGTCTCAAGGGCTATCTTTGCCATGAACTTGGGGTTGCTGACGATTCTGTAGGCGAGCCGAGCGGCCTGGATGTTAGGCCTACCCCTAAGAGATATTCAAAAATTCCAGGGGCTGGCTGCGAAGCAAGGTCTCGCTGGCAGGGGTAATAGCCCAAAATAAATTTGAAGTAAATTTGAGAATAACTCCCGTTCTAGGGGGGCTAGAGAGATGAACTTTTGACCTGACTCTGCCTTAGGTATCCTTGCATCCGAAAAATAGACTTTCACGGCCGATGACGGCAGGTTTCACACCGGAAAAGACCAGAAAGTGGGGACGCTAGAAACCCCCCGCAAAAAACCTTCAACTCGTTTTTGCTGTCAAAGAGACAAAGACAAAATAAGGACGGTCATTTCACCCTCAAGGCATCATCGGATCTGCCCAAGTTTTATACCACTGGAAAGCCCGTCTCAAGGGCTATCTTTGCCATGAATTTGGGGTTGCTGACGATTCTGTAAGCGAGGCGAGCGGCCTGGATGTTAGGCCTACCCCTAAGAGATATTGAAAAATTCCAGGGGCCGGCTGCGAAGCAAGGTCTCGACGGCCGGGGTAATGGCCCAAAATAAATTTGAGGTAAAATTGAGAATAACTCCCGTTCTAGGGAGGCTAGAGAGATGAATTTTTGACCTGACTCTGCCTTAGGTATCCCTCCATCCGAAAAATAGACTTTCACGGCCGATGAGAGCAGGTTTCACACCGGAAAAGACCAGCAAGTGGGGACGCTACAAACCCCCCGCAAAACACCTTCAACTCGTTTTTGATGTCAAAGAGACAAAGACAAAATAAGGACGGTCATTTCACCCTCAAGGCATCATCGGATCTACCCAAGTTTTATACCACTGGAAAGCCAGTCTCAAGGGCTATCTTTGCTATGAACTTGGGGTTGCTGACGATTCTGTAGGCGAGCCGAGCGGCCTGGATGTTAGGCCTACCCCTAAGAGATATTCAAAAATTCCAGGGGCTGGCTGCGAAGCAAGGTCTCGCTGGCAGGGGTAATAGCCCAAAATAAATTTGAGGTAAATTTGAGAATAACTCCCGTTCTAGGGGGGCTAGAGAGATGAACTTTTGACCTGACTCTGCCTTAGGTATCCTTGCATCCGAAAAATAGACTTTCACGGCCGATGACGGCAGGTTTCACACCGGAAAAGACCAGAAAGTGGGGACGCTAGAAACCCCCGCAAAACACCTTCAACTCGTTTTTGCTGTCAAAGAGACAAAGACAAAATAAGGATTGTCATTTCACCACCAAGGCCTTATCGGATTTGCACAAGTTTTATACCACTGGAAAGCCCGTCTCAAGGGCTATCTTTGCCATAAATTTGGGGTTGCTGACGATTCTGTAAGCGAGGCGAGCGGCCTGGATGTTAGGCCTACCCCTAAGAGATATTGAAAAATTCCAGGTGCCGGCTGCGAAGCAAGGTCTCGACGGCCGGGGTAATGGCCCAAAATAAATTTGAGGTAAAATTGAGAATAACTCCCGTTCTAGGGGGGCTAGAGAGATGAATTTTTGACCTGACTCTGCCTTAGGTATCCCTCCATCCGAAAAAAAGACTTTCACGGCCGATGAGAGCAGGTTTCACACCGGAAAAGACCAGCAAGTGGGGACGCTACAAACCCCCCGCAAAACACCTTCAACTCGTTTTTGATGTCAAAGAGACAAAGACAAAATAAGGACGGTCATTTCACTCTCAAGGCATCATCGGATCTACCCAAGTTTTATACCACTGGAAAGCCAGTCTCAAGGGCTATCTTTGTCATGAACTTGGGGTTGCTGACGATTCTGTAGGCGAGCCGAGCGGCCTGGATGTTAGGCCTACCCCTAAGAGATATTCAAACATTCCAGGGGCTGGCTGCGAAGCAAGGTCTCGCCGGCAGGGGTAATAGCCCAAAATAAATTTGAGGTAAAATTGAGAATAACTCCCGTTCTAGGGGGGCTAGAGAGATGAATTTTTGACCTGACTCTGCCTTAGGTATCCTTGCATTCGAAAAAAAGACTTTCACGGCCGATGACGGCAGGTTTCACACCGGAAAAGACCAGCAAGTGGGGACGCTACAAACCCCCCGCAAAACACCTTCAACTCGTTTTTGATGTCAAAGAGACAAAGACAAAATAAGGACGGTCATTTCACTCTCAAGGCATCATCGGATCTACCCAAGTTTTATACCACTGGAAAGCCAGTCTCAAGGGCTATCTTTGTCATAAACTTGGGATTGCTGACGATTCTGTAGGCGAGCCGAGCGGCCTGGATGTTAGGCCTACCCCTAAGAGATATTCAAAAATTCCAGGGGCTGGCTGCGAAGCAAGGTCTCGCCGGCCGGGGTAATAGCCCAAAATAAATTTGAGGTAAAATTGAGAATAACTCCCGTTCTAGGGGGGCTAGAGAGATGAATTTTTGACCTGACTCTGCCTTAGGTATCCTTGCATTCGAAAAAAAGACTTTCACGGCCGATGACGGCAGGTTTCACACCGGAAAAGACCAGAAAGCGGGGACGCTACAAACCCCCCGCAAAACACCTTCAACTCGTTTTTGCTGTCAAAGAGACAAAGACAAAATAAGGATTGTCATTTCACCATCAAGGCATTATCGGATTTGCACAAGTTTTATACCTCTGAAAAGCCCGTCTCAAGGGCTATCTTTGCCATGAATTTGGGGTAACTGACGGTTCTGTAAGCGAGGCGAGCGGCCTGGATGTTAGGCCTACCCCTAAGAGATATTGAACAATTCCAAGGGCCGGCTGCGAAGCAAGGTCTCGACGGCCGGGGTAATGGCCCAAAATAAATTTTAGGTAAATTTGGGAATAACTCCCGTTCTAGGGGGGCTAGAGAGATGAATTTTTGACCTGACTCTGCCTTAGGTATCCCTCCATCCGAAAAATAGACTTTCACGGCCGATGACGGCAGGTTTCACACCGGAAAAGACCAGAAAGCGGGGACGCTACAAACCCCCCGCAAAACACCTTCAACTCGTTTTTGCTGTCAAAGAGACAAAGACAAAATAAGGATTGTCATTTCTCCCCCAAGGCATCATCGGATCTGCCCAAGTTTTATACCACTGGAAAGCCCGTCTCAAGGGCTATCTTTGCCATGAATTTGGGGTTGCTGACGATTCTGTAAACGAGGCGAGCGGCCTGGATGTTAGGCCTACCCCTAAGAGATATTGAACAATTCCAGGGGCCGGCTGCGAAGCAAGGTCTCGACGGCCGGGGTAAAGGCCCAAAATAAATTGGAGGTAAATTTGGGAATAACTCCCGTTCTAGGGGGGCTAGAGAGATGAATTTTTGACCTGACTCTGCCTTAGGTATCCCTCCATCCGATAAATAGACTTTCACGGCCGATGACGGCAGGTTTCACACCGGAAAAGACCAGAAAGCGGGGACGCTCGAAACCCCCGCAAAACACCTTCAACTCGTTTTTGCTGTCAAAGAGACAAAGACAAAATAAGGATTGTCATTTCACCACCAAGGCATTATCGGATCTGCCCAAGATTTATACCACTGGAAAGCCAGTCTTAACGGCTATCTTTGCCATGAACTTGGGGTTGCTGACGATTCTGTAGGCGAGCCGAGCGGCCTGGATGTTAGGCCTACCCCTAAGAGATATTCAAAAATTCCAGGGGCTGGCTGCGAAGCAAGGTCTCGCCGGCCGGGGTAATAGCCCAAAATAAATTTGAGGTAAAATTGAGAATAACTCCCGTTCTAGGGGGGCTAGAGAGATGAATTTTTGACCTGACTCTGCCTTAGGTATCCTTGCATCCGAAAAATAAACTTTCACGGCCGATGACGGCAGGTTTCACACCGGAAAAGACCAGAAAGCGGGGACGCTCGAAACCCCCGCAAAACACCTTCAACTCGTTTTTGCTGTCAAAGAGACAAAGACAAAATAAGGATTGTCATTTCACCACCAAGGCATTATCGGATCTGCCCAAGATTTATACCACTGGAAAGCCAGTCTTAACGGCTATCTTTGCCATGAACTTGGGGTTGCTGACGATTCTGTAGGCGAGCCGAGCGGCCTGGATGTTAGGCCTACCCCTAAGAGATATTCAAAAATTCCAGGGGCTGGCTGCGAAGCAAGGTCTCGCCGGCCGGGGTAATAGCCCAAAATAAATTTGAGGTAAAATTGAGAATAACTCCCGTTCTAGGGGGGCTAGAGAGATGAATTTTTGACCTGACTCTGCCTTAGGTATCCTTGCATCCGAAAAATAAACTTTCACGGCCGATGACGGCAGGTTTCACACCGGAAAAGACCAGAAAGCGGGGACGCTACAAACCCCCCGCAAAACACCTTCAACTCGTTTTTGCTGTGAAAGAGACAAAGACAAAATAAGGATTGTCATTTCACCCCCAAGGCATCATCGGATCTGCCCAAGTTTTATACCACTGGAAAGCCCGTCTCAAGGGCTATCTTTGCCATGAATTTGGGGTTGCTGACGATTCTGTAAGCGAGGCGAGCGGCCTGGATGTTAGGCCTACCCCTAAGAGATATTGAACAATTCCAGGGGCCGGCTGCGAAGCAAGGTCTCGACGGCCGGGGTAATGGCCCAAAATAAATTTGAGGTAAATTTGGGAATAACTCCCGTTCTAGGGGGGCTAGAGAGATGAATTTTTGACCTGACTCTGCCTTAGGTATCCCTCCATCCGAAAAATAGACTTTCATGGCCGATGACGGCAGGTTTCACACCGGAAAAGACCAGAAAGCGGGGACGCTAGAAACCCCCGCAAAACACCTTCAACTCGTTTTTGCTGTCAAAGAGACAAAGACAAAATAAGGATTGTCATTTCACCACCAAGGCATTATCGGATTTGCACAAGTTTTATACCACTGGAAAGCCCGTCTCAAGGACTATCTTTGCCATGAATTTGGGGTTGCTGACGATTCTGTAAGCGAGCCGAGCGGCCTGGATGTTAGGCCTACCCCTAAGAGATATTCAAAAATTCCAGGGGCCGGCTGCGAAGCAAGGTCTCGCCGGCCGGGGTAATAGCCCAAAAGAAATTTGAGGTAAAATTGAGAATAACTCCCGTTCTAGGGGGGCTAGAGAGATGAATTTTTGACCTGACTCTGCCTTAGGTATCCTTGCATCCGAAAAAAAGACTTTCATGGCCGATGAGGGCAGGTTTCACACCGGAAAAGACCAGAAAGCGGGGACCCTACAAACCCCCCGCAAAACACCTTCAACTCGTTTTTGATGTCAAAGAGACAAAGACAAAATAAGGACGGTCATTTCACCCTCAAGGCATCATCGGATCTGCCCAAGTTTTATACCACTTGAAAGCCCGTCTCAAGGGCTATCTTTGCCATGAATTGGGGGTTGCTGACGATTCTGTAGGCGAGCCGAGCGGCCTGGATGTTAGGCCTACCCCTAAGAGATATTCAAAAATTCCAGGGGCTGGCTGCGAAGCAAGGTCTCGCCGGCCGGGGTAATAGCCCAAAATAAATTTGAGGTAAAATTGAGAATAACTCCCGTTCTAGGGGGGCTAGAGAGATGAATTTTTGACCTGACTCTGCCTTAGGTATCCTTGCATCCGAAAAAAAGACTTTCACGGCCGATGACGGCAGGTTTCACACCGGAAAAGACCAGAAAGCGGGGACGCTACAAACCCCCCGCAAAACACCTTCAACTCGTTTTTGCTGTGAAAGAGACAAAGACAAAATAAGGATTGTCATTTCACCCCCAAGGCATCATCGGATCTGCACAAGTTATATACCACTGGAAAGCCCGTCTCAATGGCAATCTCTCCTATGAATGTGGGGTTGCTGACGGTTCTTAAGGCGAGGCGAGCGGCCAGGATGATAGGCCCACCCCTAAGAGGAATTGAAAAATTCCAGGGGCCGGCTGCGAAGCAAGGTCTCGCCGGCCGGGGTAATGGCCCAAAAAAAAATTGAGGTGAAATTGGGTATAACTCTCGTTCTAGGGGGGCTAGAGAGATAATTTTTTCACCTGACTCTGCCTTAGGTATCCCTGCATCCGAAAATTAGACTTTTACGGCCGATAAGGGCAGGTTTCAAACCGGAAAAGACCAACAAGCGGGGACGCTACAAACCCCCCGCAAAACACCTTCAACTCGTTTTTGCTGTGAAAGAGACAAAGACAAAATAAGGATTGTCATTTCACCCCCAAGGCATCATCGGATCTGCACAAGTTATATACCACTGGAAAGCCCGTCTCAATGGCTATCTCTCCTATGAATGTGGGGTTGCTGACGATTCTTAAGGCGAGGCGAGCGGCCAGGATGTTAGGCCCACCCCTAAGAGGAATTGAAAAATTCCAGGGGCCGGCTGCGAAGCAAGGTCTCGCCGGCCGGGGTAATGGCCCAAAAAAAAATTGAGGTGAAATTGGGTATAACTCTCGTTCTAGGGGGGCTAGAGAGATAATTTTTTCACCTGACTCTGCCTTAGGTATCCCTGCATCCGAAAATTAGACTTTTACGGCCGATAAGGGCAGGTTTCAAACCGGAAAAGACCAACAAGCGGGGACGCTACAAACCCCCGCAAAACACCCTCAACTCGTTTTTCCTGTCAAAGAGAAAATTTGAGGTAAAAGAGACAAAGACAAAATAAGGATTGTCATTTCACCCCCAAGGCATCATCGGATCTGCACAAGTTATATACCACTGGAAAGCCCGTCTCAATGGCTATTTATCCTATGAATGTGGGGTTGCTGACGATTCTTAAGGCGAGGCGAGCGGCCAGGATGTTAGGCCCACCCCTAAGAGGAATTGAAAAATTCCAGGGGCCGGCTGCGAAGCAAGGTCTCGCCGGCCGGGGTAATGGCCCAAAAAAAAATTGAGGTGAAATTGGGTATAACTCTCGTTCTAGGGGGGCTAGAGAGATAATTTTTTCACCTGACTCTGCCTTAGGTATCCCTGCATCCGAAAATTAGACTTTTACGGCCGATAAGGGCAGGTTTCAAACCGGAAAAGACCAACAAGCGGGGACGCTACAAACCCCCGCAAAACACCCTCAACTCGTTTTTCCTGTCAAAGAGAAAATTTGAGGTAAAATTGGGAATAACTCTCGTTCTAGGCGGCTAGAGAGATGATTTTTTTACCTGACTCCGCCTTAGGTATCCCTGCATCCGAAAAATAGACTTTTACGGCCGATGAGGGCAGGTTTCACACTGTCAAAGAGAAAATTTGAGGTAAAATTGGGAATAACTCATGTTCTAGGGGGCTAGAGAGATGATTTTTTTTACCTGACTCCGCCTTAGGTATCCCTGCATCCGAAAAATAGACTTTTACGGCCGATGAGGGCAGGTTTCACACCTGAAAAGACCAGCAAGCGGGGACGCTACAAACCCCCAGCAAAACGCCTTCAACTCGTTTTGCTGTCAAAGAGACAAAGACAAAATAACGATGGTCATTTCACCCCAAGGCATCATCGGATCTGCACAAGCTTTATACCACTGGAAAGCCCATCTCAAGGGCTAGTTTTCCCATGAATTTGGGGTTGCTGACGATTCTGTAAACGAGGCGAGCGGCCTGGATGTTAGGCCTACCCCTAAGAGAAATTGAAAAATTCCAGGGGCCGGTTACGAAGCAAGGTCTCGCGGCCGGGGAAATGGCCCAAAAAAAATTTGAGGTGAAATTGGGAATAACTCCCGTTCTAGGGGAGCTACAGAGATGAATTTTTCACCTGACTCTGCCTGATGTATCCCTGCATCCGAAAGTTAGACTTTCACGGCCGATGAGGGCTGGTTTCACACCGGAAAAGACCAGCAAGCGGGGATGCGACAAACCCCCCGCAAAACACTCAACTCGTTTTTGCTGTCAAAGAGACAAAGACAAAACAAGGATGGTCATTTCACCCCCAAGGCATCATCGGATCTGCACAAGTTTTATACCACTGGAAAGCCCGTCTCAAGAGCTATTTTCCCCATGAATTTAGGATTGCTGACGATTCTGTAAACGAGGTGAGCGGCCTGGATGTTAGACCTACCCCTAAGAGAAATTGAAAAATTCCAGGGGCCGGTTACGAAGCAAGGTCTCGCCGGCCAGGGTAATGGCCCAAAATAAATTGGAGGTTAAATTGGGAATAACTCCCGTTCTAGGGGGGCTAGAGAAATGAATTTTTGACCTGACTCTGCCTTAGGTATCCATGAATCCGAAAATTACACTTGTTTGGCCGATAAGGGCAGGTTTCAAACCGGAAAAGACCAGCAAGCGGGGACGCTACAAACCCCCGCAAAACACCTTCAACTCGTTTTTCCTGTCAAAGAGAACATTTGAGGTAAAATTGGGAATAACTCTCGTTCTAGGGGGCTAAAGAGATGATTTTTTTACCTGACACCGCCTTAGGTATCCCTGCATCCGAAAAATAGACTTTTACGGCCGATGAGGGCAGGTTTCTAACCGGAAAAGACCAGCAAGCGGGGACGCTACAAACCCCCGCAAAACACCTTCAACTCGTTTTTGCTGTCAAAGAGAAAATTTGAGGTAAAATTGGGAATAACTCATGTTCTAGGGGGCTAGAGAGATGATTTTTTTACCTGACTCTGCCTTAGGTATCCTTGCATCCGAAAAATAGACTTTTACGGCCGATGAGGGCAGGTTTCACACCTGAAAAGACCAGCAAGCGGGGACGCTACAAACCCCCAGCAAAACACCTTCAACTCGTTTTGCTGTCAAAGAGACAAAGACAAAATAACGATGGTCATTTCACCCCCAAGGCATCATCGGATCTGCACAAGTTTTATACCACTGGAAAGCCCGTCTTAAGGGCTATTTTTCCCATGAATTTGGGGTTGCTGACGATTCTGTAAACGAGGCGAGCGGCCTGGATGTTAGGCCTACCCCTAAGAGAAATTGAAAAATTCATGGGGACGGTTACGAAGCAAGGTCTCGCGGCCTGGGTAATGGCCCAAAAAAAATTGAGGTGAAATTGGGAATAACTCCCGTTCTAGGGGGGCTAGAGATAAATTTTTGACCTGACTCTGCCTTAGGTATCCTTGAATCCGAAAATTAGACTTTTTCGGCCGATGAGGGCAGGTTTCACACAGGAAAAGACCAGCAAGCGGGGACGCTACAAACCCCCCGCAAAACACCTTCAACTCTTTTTTGCTGTCAAAGAGACAAAGACAAAATAAAGATGGTCATTTCACTCCCAAGGCATCATCGGATCTGCACAAGTTTTATACCACTGGAAAGCCCGTCTCAAGGGCTATTTTTTCCATGAATTTGGGGTTGCTGACGATTCTGTAAACGAGGCAAACGGCCTGGATGTTAGGCCTACCCCTAAGAGAAATTGAAAAATTCCAGGGGCCGGTTACGAAGCAAGGTCTCGCCTGCCAGGGTAATGGCCCAAAATAAATTGGAGGTGAAATTGGGAATAACTCCCGTTCTAGGGGGGCTAGAGATATGAATTTTTGACCTGACTCTGCCTTAGGTATCCATGAATCCGAAAATTACACTTGTTTAGCCGATAAGGGCAGGTTTCAAACCGGAAAAGACCAGCAAGCGGGGACGCTACAAACCCCCCGCAAAACACCTTCAACTCGTCTTTGCTGTCAAAGAGACAATAATGAGGTGAGATTGGGAATAACTCCCGTTCTAGGGGAGCTACAGAGATGAATTTTTCACCTGACTCTGCCTGAGGTATCCCTACATCCGAAAATTAGACTTTCACGGCCGATGAGGGCTGGTTTCACACCGGAAAAGACCAGCAAGCGGGGATGCGACAAACCCCCGCAAAACACTCAACTCGTTTTTGCTGTCAAAGAGACAAAGACAAAATAAGGATGGTCATTTCACCCCCAAGGCATCATCGGATCTGCACAAGTTTTATACCACTGGAAAGCCCGTCTCAAGAGCTATTTTTCCCATGAATTTGGGGTTGCTGACGATTCTGTAAACGAGGCGAGCGGCCTGGATGTTAGGCCTACCCCTAAGAGAAATTGAAAAATTCCAGGGGCCGGTTACGAAGCAAGGTCTCGCCGGCAAGGGTAATGGCCCAAAATAAATTGGAGGTTAAATTGGGAATAACTCCCGTTCTAGGGGGGCTAGAGAGATGAATTTTTGACCTGACTCTGCCTTAGGTATCCATCAATCCGAAAATTACACTTGTTTGGCCGATAAGGGCAGGTTTCAAACCGGAAAAGACCAGCAAGCGGGGACGCTACAAACCCCCGCAAAACACCTTCAACTCGTTTTTGCTGTCAAAGAGAAAATTTGAGGTAAAATTGGGAATAACTCCCGTTCTAGGGGGCTAGAGAGATGATTTTTTTACCTGACTCTGCCTTAGGTATCCCTGCATCCGAAAAATAGACTTTTACGGCCGATGAGGGCAGGTTTCACAGCTGAAAAGACCAGCAAGCGGGGACGCTACAAACCCCCAGCAAAACACCTTCAACTCGTTTTGCTGTCAAAGAGACAAAGACAAAATAACGATGGTCATTTCACCCCCAAGGCATCATCGGATCTGCACAAGTTTTATACCACTGGAAAGCCCATCTCAAGGGCTATTTTTCCCATGAATTTGGGGTTGCTGACGATTCTGTAAACGAGGCGAGCGGCCTGGATGTTAGGCCTACCCCTAAGAGAAATTGAAAAATTCATGGGGCCGGTTACGAAGCAAGGTCTCGCGGCCGGGGTAATGGCCCAAAAAAAAATGAGGTGAAATTGGGAATAACTCCCGTTCTAGGGGGGCTAGAGATGAATTTTTGACCTGACTCTGCCTTAGGTATCCATGAATCCGAAAATTACACTTGTTTAGCCGATAAGGGCAGGTTTCAAACCGGAAAAGACCAGCAAGCGGGGACGCTACAAACCCCCCGCAAAACACCTTTAACTCGTCTTTGCTGTCAAAGAGACAATAATGAGGTGAGATTGGGAATAACTCCCGTTCTAGGGGAGCTACAGAGATGAATTTTTCACCTGAATCTGCCTGAGGTATCCCTGCATCCGAAAGTTAGACTTTTTCGGCCGATAAGGGCTGGTTTCACACCGGAAAAGACCAGCAAGCGGGGACGCTACAAACCCCCCGCAAAACACTCAACTCGTTTTTGCTGTCAAAGAGACAAAGACAAAATTAGGATGGTCATTTCACCCCAAGGCATCATCGGATCTGCACAAGTTTTATACCACTGGAAAGCCCGTCTCAAGGGCTTTTTTTCCCATGAATTTGGGGTTGCTGACGATTCTGTAAACGAGGCGAGCGGCCTGGATGTTAGGCCTACCCCTAAGAGAAATTGAAAAATTCCAGGGGCCGGTTACGAAGCAAGGTCTCGCCGGCCGGGGTAATGGCCCAAAATAAATTTGAGGTGAAATTGGGAATAACTCCCGTTCTAGGGGGGCTAGAGAGAAGAATTTTTGACCTGACTCTGCCTTAGGTATCCCTGAATCCGAAAATTAGATTTTTAGGCCGATGAGGGCAGGTTTCACACCGGAAAAGACCAGCAAGCGGGGACGCTACAAACCCCCCCGCAAAACACCTTCAACTCGTTTTTGCTGTCAAAGAGAAAATTTGAGGTAAAATTGGGAATAACTCTCGTTCTAGGGTGCTAGAGAGATGATTTTTTTACCTGACTCTGCCTTAGGTATCCCTGCATCTGAAAAATAGACTTTTACGGCCGATGAGGGCAGGTTTCAAACCGGAAAAGACCAGCAAGCGGGGACGCTACAAACCCCCCGCAAAACACCTTCAACTCTTTTTTGCTGTCAAAGAGACAAAGACAAAATAAGGATGGTCATTTCACTCCCAAGGCATCATCGGATCTGCACAAGTTTTATACCACTGGAAAGCCCGTCTCAAGGGCTATTTTTCCCATGAATTTGGGATTGCTGACGATTCTGTAAACGAGGCGAGCGGCCTGGATGTTAGGCCTACCCCTAAGAGAAGTTGAACAATTCCAGGGGCCGGTTACGAAGCAAGGTCTCGCCGGCCGGGGTAATGGCCCAAAATAAATTTGAGGTAAAATTGGGAATAACTCCCGTTCTAGGGGGCTAGAGAGATGAATTTTTGACCTGACTCTGCCTTAGGTATCCATGAATCCGAAAATTACACTTGTTAGGCCGATGAGGGCAGGTTTCACACCGGAAAAGACCAGCAAGCAGGGACGCTACAAACCCCCCGCAAAACACCTTCAACTCGTCTTTGCTGTCAAAGAGACAATAATGAGGTGAGATTGGGAACAAAGCCCGTTCTAGGGGGGCTAGAGAGATGAATTTTTCACCTGACTCTGCCTTAGGTATCCCTGCATCCGAAAGTTAGACTTTCACGGCCGATGAGGGCTGGTTTCACACCGGAAAAACCAGCAAGCGGGGACGCTACAAACCCCCCGCAAAACACTCAACTCGTTTTTGCTGTCAAAGAGACAAAGACAAAATAAGGATGGTCATTTCACTCCCAAGGCATCATCGGATCTGCACAAGTTTTATACCACTGGAAAGCCCGTCTCAAGGGCTATTTTTTCCATGAATTTGGGATTGCTGACTTTTCTGTAAACGAGGCGAGCGGCCTGGATGTTAGGCCTAACCCTAAGAGAATTTGAAAATTTCCAGGGGCCAGTTACGAAGCATGGTCTCGCCGGCCGGGGTAATGGCCCAAAATAAATTTGAGGTGAAATTGGGAATAACTCCCGTTCTAGCGGGGCTAGAGAGATGAATTTTTGACCTGACTCTGTCTTAGGTATCCCTGCATCCGACAAATAGACTTTCACGGCCGATGAGGGCTGGTTTCACACCAGAAAAGACCAACAAGCAGGGACGCTACAAACCTCCCGCAAAACACCTTTAACTCGTTTTTGCAGTCAAAGAGACAAAGACAAAATAAGGATGGTCATTTCACTCCCAAGACATCATCGGATCTGCACAAATTTTTTACCACTGGAAAGCCCGTCTCAAGAGCTATTTTTCCCATGAATTTGCGGTTGCTGACGATTCTGTAAACGAGGCGAGCGGCCTGGATGTAAGGCCTACCCCTAAGAGAAATTAAAAAATTCCAGGGGCCTGTTACGAAGCAAGGTCTCGCCGGCCGGTTAATGGCCCAAACTAAATTTGAGGTGAAATTGGAAATAACTCTTGTTCTAGGGGAGCTAGAGAGATGAATTTTTGACCTGACTCTGCCTTAGGTATCCTTGAATCCGAAAAATAGACTTTTTTGGCCGATAAGGGCTGGTTTCACACCGGAAAAGACCAGCAAGCGGGGACGCTACAAACCCCCCTCAAAACACTCAACTCGTTTTTGCTGTCAAAGAGACAAAGACAAAATAAGGATGGTCATTTCACCCCCAAGGCATCATCGGATCTGCACAAGTTTTATACCACTGGAAAGCCCGTCTCAAGGGCTATTTTTCCTATGAATTTGGGCTTGCTGACGATTCTGTAAACGAGGCGAGTGGCCTGGATGTTAGGCCTTCCCCTAAGAGAAATTGAACAATTCCAGGGGCCGGTTACGAAGCAAGGTCTCGCCGGCCGGGGTAATGGCCCAAAATAAATTTGAGGTGAAATTGGGAATAACTCCCGTTCTAGGTGGGCTAGAGAGATGAATTATTGACCTGACTCTGCCTTAGGTATCCATGAATCCGAAAATTAGACTTTTTCGGCCGATAAGGGCAGGTTTCACACCGGAAAAGACCAGCAAGCGGGGACGCTACAAACCCCTCGCAAAACACCTTCAACTCGTCTTTGCTGTCAAAGAGACAATAATGAGGTGAGATTGGGAATAAAGCCCGTTCAAGGGGGCTAGAGAGATGAATTTTTGACCTGACTCTGCCTTAGGTATCCCTGCATCCGAAAGTTAGACTTTCACGGCCGATGAGGGCTGGTTTCACACCGGACAAGACCAGCAAGCGGGGACGCTACAAACCCCCCGCAAAACACCTTCAACTCGTTTTTGCTGTCAAAGAGACAAAGACAAAATAAGGATGGTCATTTCACTCCCAAGGCATCATCGGATCTGCACAAGTTTTATACCACTGGAAAGCCCGTCTCAAGGGCTATTTTTCCCATGAATTTGGGGTTGCTGACGATTCTGTAAACGAGGCGAGCGGCCTGGATGTAAAGCCTACCCCTAATAGAAATTGAAAAAATTCCAGGGGTCGGCTGCGAAGCAAGGTCTCGCCGGGCGGGGTAATGACCCAAAATTAATTTGAGGTAAAATTTTGAATAACTCCCATTCTAGGGGCGCTAGAGAGATGATTTTTTACCTGACTCTGCCTTAGGTATCCCTGCACTTGAAAAATAGACTTTCACGGCCGATGAGGGCTGGTTTCACACCGGAAAAGACCAGCAACCGGGGACGCTACAAACCCCCCGCAAAACACTCAACTCGTTTTTGCTGTCAAAGAGACAAAGACAAAATAAGGATGGTCATTTCACTCCCAAGGCATCATCAAATCTGCACAAGTTTTATACCACTGGAAAGCCCGTCTCAAGGGCTATCTCTCCTATGAATTTGAGGTTGCTGACGATTCTGTAAGCGAGGCGAGCGGTCTGGATGTAAAGCCTACCCCTAATAGAAATTGAAAAATTCCAGGGGTCGGCTGCGAAGCAAGGTCTCGCCGGGCGGGGTAATTACCCAAAATTATTTTGAGTTGAAATTGGGAATAACTCACGTTGTAGGGGGGCTAGAGAGATTATTTTTTTACCTGACTCTGCCTTAGGTATCCCTGCATTCGAAATTTAGACTTTTACGGCCGATGAGGGCAGGTTTCACACCGGAAAAGACCAGCAAGCGGGGACGCTACAAACCCCCCGCGAAACACCTTCAACTCGTTTTTGCTCTCAAAGAGACAAAGACAAAATAAGGATGGTCATTTCACTCCCAAGGCATCATCGGATCTGCACAAATTTTATACCACTGGAAAGACTGTCTCAAGGGCTAGTTTGTTCATGAATTTGGGGTTGCTGACTTTTATGTAAACGAGACGAGCGGCCTGGATGTAAAGCCTTCCCCTAATAGAAATTGAAAAATTCCAGGGGTCGGCTGCGAAGCAAGGTCTCGCCGGGCGGGGTAATGACCCAAAATTAATTTGAGGTAAAATTGGGAATAACTCTCGTTCTAGGGGGGCTAGAGAGATTATTTTTTTACCTGACTCTGCCTTAGGTATCCCTGAATTCGAAATTTAGACTTTTACGGCCGATGAGGGCAGGTTTCACACCGGAAAAGACCAGCAAGGGGGGACGCTACAAACCCCCCGCAAACACCTTCAACTCGTTTTTGCTCTCAAAGAGACAAAGACAAAATAAGGATGGTCATTTCACCCCCAAGGCATCATCGGATCTGCACAAGTTTTATACCACTGGAAAGCCTGTCTCAAGGGCTAGTTTGTTCATGAATTCGGGATTGCTGACATTTCTGTAAACGAGGCGAGCGGCCTGGATGTTAGGCGTACCCCTAAGAGAAATTGAAACATTCCAGGTGCCGGCTGCGAAGCAAGGTCTCGCCGGCCGGGGTAATGGCCCAAAATAAATTTGAGGTGAAATTGGGAATAACTCTCGTTCTAGGGGGGCTAGAGAGATGTTTTTTTTACCTGACTCTGCCTTAGTTATCCCTGCATCTGAAAATTTGACTTTTACGGCCGATGAGGGCAGGTTTCACACCGGAAAAGACCAGCAAGCGGGGACGCTACAAACCCCCCGCAAAACACCTTCAACTCGTTTTTGCTCTCAAAGAGACAAAAACAAAATAAGGATGTATTTTACTCCCAAGGCATCATCAAATCTGCACAAGTTTTATACCACTGGAAAGCCCGTCTCAAGGGCTATCTCTCCTATGAATTTGAGGTTGCTGACGATTCTGTAAGCGAGGCGAGCGGCCTGGATGTAAAGCCTACCCCTAATAGAAATTGAAAAATTCCAGGGGTCGGCTGCGAAGCAAGGTCTCGCCGGGCGGGGTAATTACCCAAAATTATTTTGAGTTGAAATTGGGAATAACTCACGTTGTAGGGGGGCTAGAGAGATTATTTTTTTACCTGACTCTGCCTTAGGTATCCCTGCATTCGAAATTTAGACTTTTACGGCCGATGAGGGCAGGTTTCACACCGGAAAAGACCAGCAAGCGGGGACGCTACAAACCCCCCGCGAAACACCTTCAACTCGTTTTTGCTCTCAAAGAGACAAAGACAAAATAAGGATGGTCATTTCACTCCCAAGGCATCATCGGATCTGCACAAATTTTATACCACTGGAAAGACTGTCTCAAGGGCTAGTTTGTTCATGAATTTGGGGTTGCTGACTTTTATGTAAACGAGACGAGCGGCCTGGATGTAAAGCCTTCCCCTAATAGAAATTGAAAAATTCCAGGGGTCGGCTGCGAAGCAAGGTCTCGCCGGGCGGGGTAATGACCCAAAATTAATTTGAGGTAAAATTGGGAATAACTCTCGTTCTAGGGGGGCTAGAGAGATTATTTTTTTTACCTGACTCTGCCTTAGGTATCCCTGAATTCGAAATTTAGACTTTTACGGCCGATGAGGGCAGGTTTCACACCGGAAAAGACCAGCAAGGGGGGACGCTACAACCCCCCCGCAAACACCTTCAACTCGTTTTTGCTCTCAAAGAGACAAAGACAAAATAAGGATGGTCATTTCACCCCCAAGGCATCATCGGATCTGCACAAGTTTTATACCACTGGAAAGCCTGTCTCAAGGGCTAGTTTGTTCATGAATTCGGGATTGCTGACATTTCTGTAAACGAGGCGAGCGGCCTGGATGTTAGGCGTACCCCTAAGAGAAATTGAAACATTCCAGGTGCCGGCTGCGAAGCAAGGTCTCGCCGGCCGGGGTAATGGCCCAAAATAAATTTGAGGTGAAATTGGGAATAACTCTCGTTCTAGGGGGGCTAGAGAGATGTTTTTTTTACCTGACTCTGCCTTAGTTATCCCTGCATCTGAAAATTTGACTTTTACGGCCGATGAGGGCAGGTTTCACACCGGAAAAGACCAGCAAGCGGGGACGCTACAAACCCCCCGCAAAACACCTTCAACTCGTTTTTGCTCTCAAAGAGACAAAAACAAAATAAGGATGTATTTTACTCCCAAGGCATCATCAAATCTGCACAGGTTTTATACGGGTTATTATATGGAAAGCCCGTCTCAAGGGCTATCTCTCCCATGAATTTGAGGTTGCTGACGATTCTGTAAGCGAGGCGAGCGGCCTGGATGTAAAGCCTGCCCCTAATAGAAATTGAAAAATTCCAGGGGTCGGCTGCGAAGCAAGGTCTCGCCGGGCGGGGTAATGACCCAAAATTAATTTGAGGTAAAATTTGGAATAACTCCCGTTCTAGGGGGGCTAGAGAGATGATTTTTTTACCTGACTCTGCCTTGGGTATCCCTGCATTCGAAATTTGACTTTTACGGCCGATGAGGGCAGGTTTCAAACCGGAAAAGACTAGCAAGCGGGGACGCTACAAACCCCCCGCAAAACACCTTCAACTCGTTTTTGCTCTCAAAGAGACAAAGACAAAATAAGGATGGTTATTTCACCACCAAGGCATCATCGTATCTGCACAAGTTTAATACCACTTGAAAAATTCCAGGGGCCGTTTGCGAAACAAGGTCTCGCCGGCCGGGGTAACGGCCCAAAATAAGTTTGAGGTAAAATTGAGAATAACTCCCGTTCTAGGGGGGCTAGAGAGATGAATTTTTGACCTGACTCTGCCTTAGGTATCCCTGCATCCGAAAATTAGAATTGTGCGGCCGATGACGGCAGGTTTCACGCCGGAAAAGACCAGCAAGCGGGGACGCTACAAATCCCCCGCGAAACACCTTCAACTCGTTTTTGCTGTCAAAGAGACAAAGACAAAATAAGGACGGTCATTTCACCCTCAAGGCATCATCGGATTTGCCCAAGTTTTATACCACTTAAAGCCCGTCTCAAGGGCAATCTCTGCCATGAACTTGGGGTTGCTGACGATTCTGTAGGCAAGCCGAGAGGCCTGGATGTAAGGCCTACCCCTAAGAGATATTCAAAAATTCCAGGGGCCGGCTGCGAAGCAAGGTCTCGCCGGCCGGGGTAATAGCCCAAAAGAAATATGAGGTAAAATTGAGAATAACTCCCGTTCTAGGGGGGCTAGAGAGATGAATTTTTGACCTGACTCTGCCTTAGGTATCCTTGCATCCGAAAAAAAGACTTTCACGGCCGATGACGGCAGGTTTCACACCGGAAAGACCAGAAAGCGGGGACGCTACAAACCCCCCGCAAAACACCTTCAACTCGTTTTTGCTGTCAAAGAGACAAAGACAAAATAAGGATTGTCATTTCACCACCAAGGCATTATCGGATTTGCACAAGTTTTATACCACTGGAAAGCCCGTCTCAAGGGCTATCTTTGCCATGAATTTGGGGTTGCTGACGATTCTGTAAGCGAGGCAAGCGGCCTGGATGTTAGGCCTACCCCTAAGAGATATTGAAAAATTCCAGGGGCAGGCTGCGAAGCAAGGTCTCGACGGCCGGGGTAATGGCCCAAAATAAATTTGAGGTAAATTTGGGAATAACTCCCGTTTTAGGGGGGCTAGAGAGATGAATTTTTGACCTGACTCTGCCTTAGGTATCCCTCCATCCGAAAAATAGACTTTCACGGCCGATGACGGCAGGTTTCACACCGGAAAAGACCAGAAAGCGGGGACGCTAGAAACCCCCGCAAAACACCTTCAACTCGTTTTTGCTGTCAAAGAGACAAAGACAAAATAAGGATTGTCATTTCACCACCAAGGCATTATCGGATTTGCACAAGTTTTATACCACTGGAAAGCCCGTCTCAAGGTCTCGCCGGCCGGGGTAATAGCCCAAAAGAAAGTTGAGGTAAAATTGAGAATAACTCCCATTCTAGGGGGGCTAGAGAGATGAATTTTTGACCTGACTCTGCCTTAGGTATCCTTGCATATGAAAAAAAGACTTTCACGGCCGATGACGGCAGGTTTCACACCGGAAAAGACCAGAAAGCGGGGACGCTACAAACCCCCCGCAAAACACCTTCAACTCGTTTTTGCTGTCAAAGAGACAAAGACAAAATAAGGATTGTCATTTCACCACCAAGGCATTATCGGATTTGCACAAGTTTTATACCACTGGAAAGCCCGTCTCAAGGGCTATCTTTGCCATGAATTTGGGGTTGCTGACGATTCTGTAAGCGAGGCGAGCGGCCTGGATGTTAGGCCTACCCCTAAGAGATATTGAAACATTCCAGGGGCCGGCAGCGAAGCAAGGTCTCGACGGCCGGGGTAATGGCCCAAAATAAATTTGAGGTAAATTTGGGAATAACTCCCGTTCTAGGGGGGCTAGAGAGATGAATTTTTGACCTGACTCTGCCTTAGGTATCCCTCCATCCGAAAAATAGACTTTCACGGCCGATGACGGCAGGTTTCACACCGGAAAAGATTAGAAAGCGGGGACGCTACAAACCCCCCGCAAAACACCTTCAACTCGTTTTTGCTGTCAAAGAGACAAAGACAAAATAAGGATTGTCATTTCACCACCAAGGCATTATCGGATTTGCACAAGTTTTATACAACTGGAAAACCCGTCTCAAGGTCTCGCCGGCAGGGGTAATGGCCCAAAATAAATTTGAGGTAAAATTGAGAATAACTCCCGTTCTAAGGGGGCTAGAGAGATGAATTTTTGACCTGACTCTGCCTTAGGTATCCCTGCATCCGAAAAATAGACTTTCACGGCCGATGAGAGCAGGTTTCACACCGGAAAAGACCAGCAAGCGGGGACGCTACAAACCCCCCGCAAAACACCTTCAACTCGTTTTTGCTGTCAAAGAGACAAAGACAAAATAAGGACGGTCATTTCACCCTCAAGGCATCATCGGATCTGCCCAAGTTATATACCACTGGAAAGCCCGACTCCAGGGCTATCTCTGCCATGAATTTGGGGTTGCTGACGATTCTGTAAGCGAGGCGAGCGGCCTGGATGTTAGGCCTACCCCTAAGAGATATTGAAAAATTCCAGGGGCCGGCTGCGAAGCAAGGTCTCGCCGGCCGGGGTATTGGCCCAAAATAAATTTGAGGTAAATTTGGGAATAACTCCCGTTTTAGGGGGGCTAGAGAGATGAATTTTTGACTCGAGTCTGCCTTAGGTATCCCTCCATCCGAAAAATAGACTTTCACGGCCGATGACGGCAGTTTTCACACCGGAAAAGACCAGAAAGCGGGGACGCTACAAACCCCCGCAAAACACCTTCAACTCGTTTTTGCTGTCAAAGAGACAAAGACAAAATAAGGATTGTCATTTCACCACCAAGGCATTATCGGATTTGCACAAGTTTTATACCACTGGAAAGCCCGTCTCAAGGGCTATCTTTGCCATGAATTTGGGGTTGCTGACGATTCTGTAAGCGAGGCGAGCGGCCTGGATGTTAGGCCTACCCCTAAGAGATATTCAAAAATTCCAGGGGCCGGCTGCGAAGCAAGGTTTCGACGGCCGGGGTAATGGCCCAAACTAAATTTGAGGTAAAATTGAGAATAACTCCCGTTCTAGGGGGGCTAGAGAGATGAATTTTTGACCTGACTCTGCCTTAGGTATCCCTCCATCCGAAAACTAGACTTTCACGGCCGATGAGAGCAGGTTTCATACCGGAAAAGACCAGAAAGCGGGGACGGTACAAACCCCCCGCAAAACACCTTCAACTCGTTTTTGCTGTCAAAGAGACAAAGACAAAATAAGGACGGTCATTTCACCCTCAAGGCATCATCGGATCTGCCCAAGTTTTATACCACTGGAAAGCCCGTCTCAAGGGCTATCTTTGCCATGAATTTGGAGTTGCTGACGAATCTGTAGGCGAGGCGAGCGGCCTGGATGTTAGGCCTACCCCTAAGAGATATTGAAAAATTCCAGGGGCCGGCTGCGAAGCAAGGTCTCGACGGCCGGGGTAATGGCCCAAAAGAAATTTGAGGTAAAATTGAGAATAACTCCCGTTCTAGGGGGGCTAGAGAGATGAATTTTTGACTCGAGTCTGCCTTAGGTATCCCTCCATCCGAAAAATAGACTTTCACGGCCGATGAGAGCAGGTTTCACACCGGAAAAGACCAGAAAGCGGGGACGCTAGAAACCCCCGCAAAACACCTTCAACTCGTTTTTGCTGTCAAAGAGACAAAGACAAAATAAGGATTGTCATTTCACCACCAAGGCATTATCGGATTTGCACAAGTTTTATACCACTGGAAAGCCCGTCTCAAGGGCTATCTTTGCCATGAACTTGGGGTTGCTGACGATTCTGTAAGCGAGGCGAGCGGCCTGGATGTTAGGCCTACCCCTAAGAGATATTGAAAAATTCCAGGGGCCGGCTGCGAAGCAAGGTCTCGACGGCCGGGGTAATGGCCCAAAATAAATTTGAGGTAAAATTGAGAATAACTCCCGTTCTAGGGGGGCTAGAGAGATGAATTTTTGACCTGACTCTGCCTTAGGTATCCCTACATCCGAAAAATAGACTTTCACGGCCGATGAGAGCAGGTTTCACACCGGAAAAGACCAGAAAGCGGGGACGCTACAAACCCCCCGCAAAACACCTTCAACTCGTTTTTGCTGTCAAAGAGACAATGACAAAATAAGGATTGTCATTTCACACCCAAGGCATCATCGGATCTGCCCAAGTTTTATACCACTGCAAAGCCCGTCTCAAGGGCTATCTTTGCCATGAATTTGGGGTTGCTGACGATTCTGTAAGCGAGGCGAGCGGCCTGGATGTTAGGCCTACCCCTAAGAGATATTGAACAATTCCAGGGGCCGGCTGCGAAGCAAGGTCTCGACGGCCGGGGTAATGGCCCAAAATAAATTTGAGGTAAATTTGGGAATAACTCCCGTTCTAGGGGGGCTAGAGAGATGAATTTTTGACCTGACTCTGCCTTAGGTATCTCTCCATCCGAAAAATAGACTTTCACGGCCGATGATGGCAGGTTTCACACCGGAAAAGACCAGAAAGCGGGGACGCTAGAAACCCCCGCAAAACACCTTCAACTCGTTTTTGCTGTCAAAGAGACAAAGACAAAATAAGGATTGTCATTTCACCACCAAGGCATTATCGGATTTGCACAAGTTTTATACCACTGGAAAGCCCGTCTCAAGGGCTATCTTTGCCATAAATTTGGGGTTGCTGACAATTCTGTAGGCGAGCCGAGCGGCCTGGATGTTAGGCCTACCCCTAAGTGATATTCAAAAATTCCAGGGGCTGGCTGCGAAGCAAGGTCTCGCCGGCCGGGGTAATAGCCCAAAATAAATTTGAGGTAAAATTGAGAATAACTCCCGTTCTAGGGGGGCTAGAGAGATGAATTTTTGACCTGACTCTGCCTTAGGTATCCCTCCATCCGAAAAATAGACTTTCACGGCCAATGACGGCAGGTTTCACACCGGAAAAGACCAGAAAGCGGGGACGCTAGAAACCCCCCGCAAAACACCTTCAACTCGTTTTTGCTGTCAAAGAGACAAAGACAAAATAAGGATTGTCATTTCACCACCAAGGCATTATCGGATTTGCACAAGTTTTATACCACTGGAAAGCCCGTCTCAAGGGCTATCTTTGCCATAAATTTGGGGTTGCTGACGATTCTGTAAGCGAGGCGAGCGGCCTGGATGTTAGGCCTACCCCTAAGAGATATTGAAAAATTCCAGGGGCCGGCTGCGAAGCAAGGTCTCGACGCCCGGGGTAATGGCCCAAAATAAATTTGAGGTAAAATTGAGAATAACTCCCGTTCTAGGGGGGCTAGAGAGATGAATTTTTGACCTGACTCTGCCTTAGGTATCCCTCCATCCGAAAAATAGACTTTCACGGCCGATGAGAGCAGGTTTCACACCGGAAAAGACCAGCAAGTGGGGACGCTACAAACCCCCCGCAAAACACCTTCAACTCGTTTTTGATGTCAAAGAGACAAAGACAAAATAAGGACGGTCATTTCACCCTCAAGGCATCATCGGATCTACCCAAGTTTTATACCACTGGAAAGCCAGTCTCAAGGGCTATCTTTGCCAAAAACTTGGGGTTGCTGACGATTCTGTAGGCGAGCCGAGCGGCCTGGATGTTAGGCCTACCCCTAAGAGATATTGAAAAATTCCAGGGGCTGGCTGCGAAGCAAGGTCTCGCCGGCCGGGGTAATAGCCCAAAATAAATTTGAGGTAAAATTGAGAATAACTCCCGTTCTAGGGGGGCTAGAGAGATGAATTTTTGACCTGACTCTGCCTTAGGTATCCCTCCATCCGAAAAATAGACTTTCACGGCCGATGACGGCAGGTTTCACACCGGAAAAGACCAGAAAGCGGGGACGCTAGAAACCCCCGCAAAACACCTTCAACTCGTTTTTGCTGTCAAAGAGACAAAGACAAAATAAGGATTGTCATTTCACCACCAAGGCATTATCGGATTTGCACAAGTTTTATACCACTGGAAAGCCCGTCTCAAGGGCTATCTTTGCCATAAATTTGGGGTTGCTGACGATTCTGTAAGCGAGGCGAGCGGCCTGGATGTTAGGCCTACCCCTAAGAGATATTGAAAAATTCCAGGGGCCGGCTGCGAAGCAAGGTCTCGACGGCCGGGGTAATGGCCCAAAATAAATTTGAGGTAAAATTGAGAATAACTCCCGTTCTAGGGGGGCTAGAGAGATGAATTTTTGACCTGACTCTGCCTTAGGTATCCCTCCATCCGAAAAATAGACTTTCACGGCCGATGAGAGCAGGTTTCACACCGGAAAAGACCAGCAAGTGGGGACGCTACAAACCCCCCGCAAAACACCTTCAACTCGTTTTTGATGTCAAAGAGACAAAGACAAAATAAGGACGGTCATTTCACCCTCAAGGCATCATCGGATCTACCCAAGTTTTATACCACTGGAAAGCCAGTCTCAAGGGCTATCTTTGCCAAAAACTTGGGGTTGCTGACGATTCTGTAGGCGAGCCGAGCGGCCTGGATGTTAGGCCTACCCCTAAGAGATATTGAAAAATTCCAGGGGCTGGCTGCGAAGCAAGGTCTCGCCGGCCGGGGTAATAGCCCAAAATAAATTTGAGGTAAAATTGAGAATAACTCCCGTTCTAGGGGGGCTAGAGAGATGAATTTTTGACCTGACTCTGCCTTAGGTATCCCTCCATCCGAAAAATAGACTTTCACGGCCGATGACGGCAGGTTTCACACCGGAAAAGACCAGAAAGCGGGGACGCTAGAAACCCCCGCAAAACACCTTCAACTCGTTTTTGCTGTCAAAGAGACAAAGACAAAATAAGGATTGTCATTTCACCACCAAGGCATTATCGGATTTGCACAAGTTTTATACCACTGGAAAGCCCGTCTCAAGGGCTATCTTTGCCATAAATTTGGGGTTGCTGACGATTCTGTAAGCGAGGCGAGCGGCCTGGATGTTAGGCCTACCCCTAAGAGATATTGAAAAATTCCAGGGGCCGGCTGCGAAGCAAGGTCTCGACGGCCGGGGTAATGGCCCAAAATAAATTTGAGGTAAAATTGAGAATAACTCCCGTTCTAGGGGGGCTAGAGAGATGAATTTTTGACCTGACTCTGCCTTAGGTATCCCTCCATCCGAAAAATAGACTTTCACGGCCGATGAGAGCAGGTTTCACACCGGAAAAGACCAGCAAGTGGGGACGCTACAAACCCCCCGCAAAACACCTTCAACTCGTTTTTGATGTCAAAGAGACAAAGACAAAATAAGGACGGTCATTTCACCCTCAAGGCATCATCGGATCTACCCAAGTTTTATACCACTGGAAAGCCAGTCTCAAGGGCTATCTTTGCCAAAAACTTGGGGTTGCTGACGATTCTGTAGGCGAGCCGAGCGGCCTGGATGTTAGGCCTACCCCTAAGAGATATTCAAAAATTCCAGGGGCTGGCTGCGAAGCAAGGTCTCGCCGGCCGGGGTAATAGCCCAAAATAAATTTGAGGTAAAATTGAGAATAACTCCCGTTCTAGGGGGGCTAGAGAGATGAATTTTTGACCTGACTCTGCCTTAGGTATCCCTCCATCCGAAAAATAGACTTTCACGGCCGATGACGGCAGGTTTCACACCGGAAAAGACCAGAAAGCGGGGACGCTAGAAACCCCCGCAAAACACCTTCAACTCGTTTTTGCTGTCAAAGAGACAAAGACAAAATAAGGACGGTCATTTCACCCTCAAGGCATCATCGGATTTGCACAAGTTTTATACCACTGGAAAGCCCGTCTCAAGGGCTATCTTTGCCATAAATTTGGGGTTGCTGACGATTCTGTAAGCGAGGCGAGCGGCCTGGATGTTAGGCCTACCCCTAAGAGATATTGAAAAATTCCAGGGGCCGGCTGCGAAGCAAGGTCTCGACGGCCGGGGTAATGGCCCAAAATAAATTTGAGGTAAAATTGAGAATAACTCCCGTTCTAGGGGGGCTAGAGAGATGAATTTTTGACCTGACTCTGCCTTAGGTATCCCTCCATCCGAAAAATAGACTTTCACGGCCGATGAGAGCAGGTTTCACACCGGAAAAGACCAGCAAGTGGGGACGCTACAAACCCCCCGCAAAACACCTTCAACTCGTTTTTGATGTCAAAGAGACAAAGACAAAATAAGGACGGTTATTTCACCCTCAAGGCATCATCGGATCTACCCAAGTTTTATACCACTGGAAAGCCATTCTCAAGGGCTATCTTTGCCAAAAACTTGGGGTTGCTGACGATTCTGTAGGCGAGCCGAGCGGCCTGGATGTTAGGCCTACCCCTAAGAGATATTCAAAAATTCCAGGGGCTGGCTGCGAAGCAAGGTCTCGCCGGCCGGGGTAATAGCCCAAAATAAATTTGAGGTAAAATTGAGAATAACTCCCGTTCTAGGGGGGCTAGAGAGATGAATTTTTGACCTGACTCTGCCTTAGGTATCCTTGCATTCGAAAAAAAGACTTTCACGGCCGATGACGGCAGGTTTCACACCGGAAAAGACCAGAAAGCGGGGACGCTACAAACCCCACGCAAAACACCTTCAACTCGTTTTTGCTGTCAAAGAGACAAAGACAAAATAAGGATTGTCATTTCTCCCCCAAGGCATCATCGGATCTGCCCAAGTTTTATACCACTGGAAAGCCCGTCTCAAAGGCTATCTTTGCCATGAATTTGGGGTTGCTGACGATTCTGTAATTGAGGCGAGCGGCCTGGATGTTAGGCCTACCCCTAAGAGATATTGAAAAATTCCAGGGGCCGGCTGCGAAGCAAGGTCTCGACGGCCGGGGTAATGGCCCAAAATAAATTTGAGGTAAATTTGGGAATAACTCCCGTTCTAGGGGGGCTAGAGAGATGAATTTTTGACCTGACTCTGCCTTAGGTATCCCTCCATCCGAAAAATAGACTTTCACGGCCGATGACGGCAGGTTTCACACCGGAAAAGACCAGAAAGCGGGGACGCTAGAAACCCCCGCAAAACACCTTCAACTCGTTTTTGCTGTGAAAGAGACAAAGACAAAATAAGGACGGTCATTTCACCCTCAAGGCATCATCGGATCTACCCAAGTTTTATACCACTGGAAAGCCAGTCTCAAGGGCTATCTTTGCCATGAACTTGGGGTTGCTGACGATTCTGTAAGCGAGGCGAGCGGCCTGGATGTTAGGCCTACCCTTAAGAGATATTCAAAAATTCCAGGGGCTGGCTGCGAAGCAAGGTCTCGCCGGCCGGGGTAATAGCCCAAAATAAATTTGAGGTAAAATTGAGAATAACTCCCGTTCTAGGGGGGCTAGAGAGATGGATTTTTGACCTGACTCTGCCTTAGGTATCCTTGCATCCGAAAAAAAGACTTTCACGGCCGATGACGGCAGGTTTCACACCGGAAAAGACCAGAAAGCGGGGACGCTACAAACCCCCCGCAAAACACCTTCAACTCGTTTTTGCTGTCAAAGGGACAAAGACAAAATAAGGATTGTCATTTCTCCCCCAAGGCATCATCGGATCTGCCCAAGTTTTATACCACTGGAAAGCCCGTCTCAAGGGCTATCTTTGCCATGAATTTGGGGTTGCTGACGATTCTGTAAGCGAGGCGAGCAGCCTGGATGTTAGGCCTACCCCTAAGAGATATTGAACAATTCCAGGGGCCGGCTGCGAAGCAAGGTCTCGACGGCCGGGGTAATGGCCCAAAATAAATTTGAGGTAAATTTGGGAATAACTCCCGTTCTAGGGGGGCTAGAGAGATGAATTTTTGACCTGACTCTGCTTTAGGTATCCCTCCATCCGAAAAATAGACTTTCACGGCCGATGACGGCAGGTTTCACACCGGAAAAGACCAGAAAGCGGGGACGCTAGAAACCCCCGCAAAACACCTTCAACTCGTTTTTGCTGTCAAAGAGACAAAGACAAAATAAGGATTGTCATTTCACCACCAAGGCATTATCGGATTTGCACAAGTTTTATACCACTGGAAAGCCCGTCTCAAGGGCTATCTTTGCCATAAATTTGGGGTTGCTGACGATTCTGTAAGCGAGGCGAGCGGCCTGGATGTTAGGCCTACCCCTAAGAGATATTGAAAAATTCCAGGGGCCGGCTGCGAAGCAAGGTCTCGACGGCCGGGGTAATGGCCCAAAATAAATTTGAAGTAAAATTGAGAATAACTCCCGTTCTAGGGGGGCTAGAGAGATGAATTTTTGACCTGACTCTGCCTTAGGTATCCCTCCATCCGAAAAATAGACTTTCACGGCCGATGAGAGCAGGTTTCACACCGGAAAAGACCAGCAAGTGGGGACGCTACAAACCCCCCGCAAAACACCTTCAACTCGTTTTTGATGTCAAAGAGACAAAGACAAAATAAGGACGGTCATTTCACCCTCAAGGCATCATCGGATCTGCCAGAGTTTTATACCACTGGAAAGCCCGTCTCAAGGGCTATCTTTGCCATGAATTTGGGGTTGCTGACGATTCTGTAAGCGAGGCGAGCAGCCTGGATGTTAGGCCTACCCCTAAGAGATATTGAACAATTCCAGGGGCCGGCTGCGAAGCAAGGTCTCGACGGCCGGGGTAATGGCCCAAAATAAATTTGAGGTAAATTTGGGAATAACTCCCGTTCTAGGGGGGCTAGAGAGATGAATTTTTGACCTGACTCTGCCTTAGGTATCCCTCCATCCGAAAAATAGACTTTCACGGCCGATGACGGCAGGTTTCACACCGGAAAAGACCAGAAAGCGGGGACGCTAGAAACCCCCGCAAAACACCTTCAACTCGTTTTTGCTGTCAAAGAGACAAAGACAAAATAAGGATTGTCATTTCACCACCAAGGCATTATCGGATTTGCACAAGTTTTATACCACTGGAAAGCCCGTCTCAAGGGCTATCTTTGCCATAAATTTGGGGTTGCTGACGATTCTGTAAGCGAGGCGAGCGGCCTGGATGTTAGGCCTACCCCTAAGAGATATTGAAAAATTCCAGGGGCCGGCTGCGAAGCAAGGTCTCGACGGCCGGGGTAATGGCCCAAAATAAATTTGAAGTAAAATTGAGAATAACTCCCGTTCTAGGGGGGCTAGAGAGATGAATTTTTGACCTGACTCTGCCTTAGGTATCCCTCCATCCGAAAAATAGACTTTCACGGCCGATGAGAGCAGATTTCACACCGGAAAAGACCAGCAAGTGGGGACGCTACAAACCCCCCGCAAAACACCTTCAACTCGTTTTTGATGTCAAAGAGACAAAGACAAAATAAGGACGGTCATTTCACCCTCAAGGCATCATCGGATCTGCCAGAGTTTTATACCACTGGAAAGCCCGTCTCAAGGGCTATCTTTGCCATGAATTTGGGGTTGCTGACGATTCTGTAAGCGAGGCGAGCGGCCTGGATGTTAGGCCTACCCCTAAGAGATATTGAAAAATTCCAGGGGCCGGCTGCGAAGCAAGGTCTCGACGGCCGGGGTAATGGCCCAAAATAAATTTGAGGTAAAATTTAGAATAACTCCCGTTCTAGGGGGGCTAGAGAGATGAATTTTTGACCTGACTCTGCCTTAGGTATCCCTCCATCCGAAAAATAGACTTTCACGGCCGATGAGAGCAGGTTTCACACCGGAAAAGACCAGCAAGTGGGGACGCTACAAACCCCCTGCAAAACACCTTCAACTCGTTTTTGATGTCAAAGAGACAAAGACAAAATAAGGACGGTCATTTCACCCTCAAGGCATCATCGGACTTACCCAAGTTTTATACCATTGGAAAGCCAGTCTCAACGGCTATCTTTGCCATGAACTTGGGGTTGCTGACGATTCTGTAGGCGAGCCGAGCGGCCTGGATGTTAGGCCTACCCCTAAGAGATATTCAAAAATTCCAGGGGCTGGCTGCGAAGCAAGGTCTCGCCGGCCGGGGTAATAGCCCAAAATAAATTTGAGGTAAAATTGAGAATAACTCCCGTTCTAGGGGGGCTAGAGAGATGAATTTTTGACCTGAGTCTGCCTTAGGTATCCCTCCATCCGAAAAATAGAATTTCACGGCCGATGAGAGCAGGTTTCACACCGGAAAAGACCAGCAAGTGGGGACGCTACGAACCCCCCGCAAAACACCTTCAACTCGTTTTTGATGTCAAAGAGACAAAGACAAAATAAGGACGGTCATTTCACCCTCAGGGCATCATCGGATCTGCCCAAGTTTTATACCACTGGAAAGCCCGTCTCAAGGGCTATCTTTGCCATGAACTTGGGGTTGCTGACGATTCTGTAGGCGAGCCGAGCGGCCTGGATGTTAGGCCTACCCCTAAGAGATATTCTAAAATTCCAGGGGCTGGCTGCGAAGCAAGGTCTCGCCGGCCGGGGTAATAGCCCAAAATAAATTTGAGGTAAAATTGAGAATAACTCCCGTTCTAGGGGGGCTAGAGAGATGAATTTTTGACCTGACTCTGCCTTAGGTATCCTTGCATCCGAAAAAAAGACTTTCACGGCCGATGACGGCAGGTTTCACACAGGAAAAGACCAGAAAGCGGGGACGCTACAAACCCCCGCAAAACACCTTTAACTCGTTTTTGCTGTCAAAGAGACAAAGACAAAATGAGGATTGTCATTTCACCACCAATGCATTATCGGATCTGCACAAATTATATACCACTGGAAAGCCCGTCTCAATGGCTATCTTTCCTATGAATGTGGGGTTGCTGACGATTCTTAAGGCGAGGCGAGCGGCCAGGATGTTAGGCCCACCCCTAAGAGGAATTGAAAAATTCCAGGGGCCAGCTGCGAAGCAAGGTCTCGCCGGCCGGGGTAATGGCCCCAAAAAAATTTGAGGTGAAATTGGGTATAACTCTCGTTCTAGGGGGCTAGAGAGATAATTTTTTCACCTGACTCTGCCTTAGGTATCCCTGCATCTGAAAATTAGACTTTTACGGCCGATAAGGGCAGGTTTCAAACCGGAAAAGACCAACAAGCGGGGACGCTACAAACCCCCGCAAAACACCCTCAACTCGTTTTTCCTGTCAAAGAGAAAATTTGAGGTAAAATTGGGAATAACTCTCGTTCTAGGGGGCTAGAGAGATGATTTTTTTACCTGACTCCGCCTTAGGTATCCCTGCATCCGAAAAATAGACTTTTACGGCCGATGAGGGCAGGTTTCACACCTGAAAAGACCAGCAAGCGGGGACGCTACAAACCCCCAGCAAAACACCTTCAACTCGTTTTGCTGTCAAAGAGACAAAGACAAAATAACGATGGTCATTTCACCCCCAAGGCATCATCGGATCTGCACAAGTTTTATACCACTGGAAAGCCCGTCTCAAGGGCTATTTTTCCCATGAATTTGGGGTTGCTGACGATTCTGTAAACGAGGCGAGCGGCCTGGATGTTAGGCCTACCCCTAAGAGAAATTGAAAAATTCATGGGGCCGGTTACGAAGCAAGGTCTCGCGGCCGGGGTAATGGCCCAAAAAAAATTGAGGTGAAATTGGGAATAACTCCCGTTCTAGGGGGGCTAGAGATGAATTTTTGACCTGACTCTGCCTTAGGTATCCCTGAATCCGAAAATTAGACTTTTTCGGCCGATGAGGACAGGTTTCACACAGGAAAAGACCAGCAAGCGGGGACGCTACAAACCCCCCGCAAAACACCTTCAACTCTGTTTTGCTGTCAAAGAGACAAAGACAAAATCAGGATGGTCATTTCACTCCCAAGGCATCATCGGATCTGCACAAGTTTTATACCACTGGAAAGCCCGTCTCAAGGGCTATTTTTTCCATGAATTTGGGGTCGCTGACGATTCTGTAAACGAGGCGAGCGGCCTGGATGTTAGGCCTACCCCTAAGAGAAATTGAAAAATTCCAGGGGCCGGTTACGAAGCAAGGTCTCGCCTGCCAGGGTAATGGCCCAAAATAAATTGGAGGTGAAATTGGGAATAACTCCCGTTCTAGGGGGGCTAGAGAGATGAATTTTTGGCCTGACTCTGCCTTAGGTATCCATGAATCCGAAAATTACATATGTTTAGCCGATAAGGGCAGGTTTCAAACCGGAAAAGACCAGCAAGCGGGGACGCTACAAACCCCCCGCAAAACACCTTCAACTCGTCTTTGCTGTCAAAGAGACAATAATGAGGTGAGATTGGGAATAACTCCCGTTCTAGGGGAGCTACAGAGATGAATTTTTCACCTGACTCTGCCTGAGGTATCCCTACATCCGAAAATTAGACTTTCACGGCCGATGAGGACTGGTTTCACACCGGAAAAGACCAGCAAGCGGGGATGCGACAAACCCCCCGCAAAACACTCAACTCGTTTTTGCTGTCAAAGAGACAAAGACAAAATAAGGATGGTCATTTCACCCCCAAGGCATCTTCGGATCTGCACAAGTTTTATACCACTGGAAAGCCCGTCTCAAGAGCTATTTTTCCCATGAATTTGGAGTTGCTGACGATTCTGTAAACGAGGCGAGCGGCCTGGATGTTAGGCCTACCCCTAAGAGAAATTGAAAAATTCATGGGGCCGGTTACGAAGCAAGGTCTCGCGGCCGGGGTAATGGCCCAAAAAAAAATTGAGGTGAAATTGGGAATAACTCCCGTTCTAGGGGGGCTAGAGATGAATTTTTGACCTGACTCTGCCTTAGGTATCCATGAATCCGAAAATTACACTTGTTTAGCCGATAAGGGCAGGTTTCAAACCGGAAAAAGACCAGCAAGCGGGGACGCTACAAACCCCCCGCAAAACACCTTCAACTCGTCTTTGCTGTCAAAGAGACAATAATGAGGTGAGATTGGGAATAACTCCCGTTCTAGGGGAGCTACAGAGATGAATTTTTCACCTGAATCTGCCTGAGGTATCCCTGCATCCGAAAGTTAGACTTTTACGGCCGATGAGGGCTGGTTTCACACCGGAAAAGACCAGCAAGCGGGGATGCGACAAACCCCCCTCAAAACACTCAACTCGTTTTTGCTGTCAAAGAGACAAAGACAAAATAAGGATGGTCATTTCAACCCCAAGGCATCATCGGATCTGCACTAGTTTTATACCACTGGAAAGCCGGTCTCAAGAGCTATTTTCCCATGAATTTAGGATTGCTGACAATTCTGTAAACGAGGTGAGCGGCCTGGATGTTAGGCCTACCCCTAAGAGAAATTGAAAAATTCCTGGGGCCGGTTACGAAGCAAGGTCTCGCCGGCCGGGGTAATGGCCCAAAATAAATTTGAGATGAAATTGGGAATAACTCCCGTTCTAGGGGGGCTAGAGAAGAATTTTTGACCTGACTCTGCCTTAGGTATCCTTGAATCCGAAAATTAGACTTTTTAGGCCGATGAGGGCAGGTTTCACACCGGAAAAGACCAACAAGCGGGGACGCTACAAACCCCCCGCAAAACACCTTCAACTCGTTTTTGCTGTCAAAGAGACAAAGACAAAATCAGGATGGTCATTTTACCACAAGGCATCATCGGTTTTGCACAAGTTTTATACCACTGGAAAGCCCGTTTAGACTAGACTTCCCTGAAGACCTTTTCTGTGTGGGGACATGGCCAAATCCCAAAATCTGGGCAATTAGGAGCTTTCTACCAAAAAGTGACGCCATCTTTGTTGCCCAAAAAACCTCAATAATTCATGGAATAAAATCGTTGCGGTCTTCAAACTCGAACCACCACCATCGGCGGAGGTGTCCGCAAAAAGTGATCGCCAAAAAACGGCATGTTACCGGGGGTCGAATTTTTGAAATAATTGACAGGTAGCACCCTGTCGCCATTTTGAATTTTGGGGTCGAAAATAAAAGTGCTATTTGACGGTGCAGCATTCTAGACTAGACTTCCCTGAAGACCTTTTCTGTGTGGGGACATGGCCAAATCCCAAAACCTGGGCAATTAGGAGCTTTCTACCAAAAAGTGACGCCATCTTTGTTGCCCAAAAAACCTCAATAATTCATGGAATAAAATCGTTGAGGTCTTCAAATTCAAACCAGCACCATCGGCGGAGGTGTCCGCAAAAAGTGATCGCCAAAAATCGGCATGTTACGGGGGTCGAATTTTTTGAATAATTGGCAGGTAGTACCCTGTCGCCATTTTGAATTGTGGGGTCAAAAAATAAAAGTGCGATTTGACGGTGCAGCATTCTAGACTAGTTTTCCCTGAAGACCTTTTCTGTGAGGGGGACATGGCCAAATCCCAAAACCTGGACAATTAGGAGCTTTCTACCAAAATGTGAAACCATCTGTGTTGCCCAAAAAACCTCAATAATTCATGGAATAAAATCGTTGCGGTCTTCAAATTCGAACCAGCACCATCGGCGGAGGTGTCCGCAAAAAGTGATCGCCAAAAAACGGCATGTTACCGGGGGTCGAATTTTTGAAATAATTGACAGGTAGCACCCTGTCGCCATTTTGAATTTTGGGGTCGAAAATAAAAGTGCTATTTGACGGTGCAGCATTCTAGACTAGACTTCCCTGAAGACCTTTTCTGTGTGGGGACATGGCCAAATCCCAAAACCTGGGCAATTAGGAGCTTTCTACCAAAAAGTGACGCCATCTTTGTTGCCCCAAAAACCTCAATAATTCATGGAATAAAATCGTTGCGGTCTTCAAATTCGAACCAGCACCATCGGCGGAGGTGTCCGCAAAAAGTGATCGCCAAAAAACGGCATGTTACTGGGGGTCGAATTTTTGAAATAATTGACAGGTAGCACCCTGTCGCCATTTTGAATTTTGGGGTCGAAAATAAAAGTGCTATTTGACGGTGCAGCATTCTAGACTAGACTTCCCTGAAGACCCTTTCTGTGTGGGGACATGGCCAAATCCCAAAACCTGGGCAATTAGGAGCTTTCTACCAAAAAGTGACGCCATCTTTGTTGCCCAAAAGCGGGGACGCTACAAACCCCCCGCATAACACCTTCAACTCGTCTTCGCTGTCAAAGAGACAATAATGAGGTGAGATTGGCAATAACTCTCGTTCTAGAGGGGCTAGAGAAATGATTTTTTTACCTGACTCTGCCTTAGGTATCCCTGCATCCGAAAATTAAACTTTCACGGCCGATGAGGGCAGGTTTCACACCGGAAAAGACCAGCAAGCGGGGACGCTACAAACCTCCCGCAAAACACCTTCAACTCGATTTTGCTGTCAAAGAGACAAAGACAAAATAAGGATGGTCATTTCACCCTCAAGGCATCACCGGATCTGTAAAAGTTTTATACCACTGGAAAGCCCGTCTCAAGGGCTATCTCTGCCATGGATTTGTAATTGCTGACGATTCTGTACGCGAGGCGAGCGGCCTGGATGTTAGGCCTACCCCAAAGAGATATTGAAAAATTCCAGGGGCCGTTTGCGAAACAAGGTCTCGCCGGCCGGGGTAACGGCCCAAAATAAGTTTGAGGTAAAATTGAGAATAACTCCCGTTCTAGGGGGGCTAGAGAGATGAATTTTTGACCTGACTCTGCCTTAGGTATCCCTGCATCCGAAAATTAGAATTGTGCGGCCGATGACGGCAGGTTTCACGCCGGAAAAGACCAGCAAGCGGGGACGCTACAAACCCCCCGCGAAACACCTTCAACTCGTTTTTGCTGTCAAAGAGACAAAGACAAAATAAGGACGGTCATTTCACCCTCAAGGCATCATCGGATTTGCCCAAGTTTTATACCACTGGAAAGCCCGTCTCAAGGGCTATCTTTGCGATGAATTTGGGGTTGCTGACGATTCTGTACGCGAGGCGAGCGGCCTGGATGTTAGGCCTACCCCTAAGAGATATTGAAAAATTCCAGGGGCCGTTTGCGAAACAAGGTCTCGCCGGCCGGGGTAACGGCCCAAAATAAGTTTGAGGTAAAATTGAGAATAACTCCCGTTCTAGGGGGGCTAGAGAGATGAATTTTTGACCTGACTCTGCCTTAGGTATCCCTGCATCCGAAAATTAGAATTGTGCGGCCGATGACGGCAGGTTTCACGCCGGAAAAGACCAGCAAGCGGGGACGCTACAAATCCCCGCGAAACACCTTCAACTCGTTTTTGCTGTCAAAGAGACAAAGACAAAATAAGGACGGTCATTTCACCCTCAAGGCATCATCGGATTTGCCCAAGTTTTATACCACTGGAAAGCCCGTCTCAAGGGCAATCTCTGCCATGAATTTGGGGTTGCTGACGATTCTGTAGGCGAGCCGAGCGGCCTGGATGTAAGGCCTACCCCTAAGAGATATTCAAAAATTCCAGGGGCCGGCTGCGAAGCAAGGTCTCGCCGGCCGGGGTAATAGCCCAAAAGAAATATGAGGTAAAATTGAGAATAACTCCCGTTCTAGGGGGGCTAGAGAGATGAATTTTTGACCTGACTCTGCCTTAGGTATCCTTGCATCCGAAAAATAGACTTTCACGGCCGATGACGGCAAGTTTCACACCGGAAAAGACCAGAAAGCGGGGACGCTAGAAACCCCCGCAAAACACCTTCAACTCGTTTTTGCTGTCAAAGAGACAAAGACAAAATAAGGATTGTCATTTCACCACCAAGGCATTATCGGATTTTCACAAGTTTTATACCACTGGAAAGTCCGTCTCAAGGGCTATCTTTGCCATGAATTTGGGGTTGCTGACGATTCTGTAAGCGAGCCGAGCGGCCTGGATGTTAGGCCTACCCCTAAGAGATATTGAAAAATTCATGGGGCCGGTTACGAAGCAAGGTCTCGCGGCCGGGGTAATGGCCCCAAAAAAATTGAGGTGAAATTGGGAATAACTCCCGTTCTAGGGGGGCTAGAGATGAATTTTTGACCTGACTCTGCCTTAGGTATCCATGAATCCGAAAATTACACTTGTTTAGCCGATAAGGGCAGGTTTCAAACCGGAAAAGACCAGCAAGCGGGGACGCTACAAACCCCCCGCAAAACACCTTCAACTCGTCTTTGCTGTCAAAGAGACAATAATGAGGTGAGATTGGGAATAACTCCCGTTCTAGGGGAGCTACAGAGATGAATTTTTCACCTGAATCTGCCTGAGGTATCCCTGCATCCGAAAGTTAGACTTTTACGGCCGATGAGGGCTGGTTTCACACCGGAAAAGACCAGCAAGCGGGGATGCGACAAACCCCCCTCAAAACACTCAACTCGTTTTTGCTGTCAAAGAGACAAAGACAAAATAAGGATGGTCATTTCAACCCCAAGGCATCATCGGATCTGCACTAGTTTTATACCACTGGAAAGCCGGTCTCAAGAGCTATTTTCCCATGAATTTAGGATTGCTGACAATTCTGTAAACGAGGTGAGCGGCCTGGATGTTAGGCCTACCCCTAAGAGAAATTGAAAAATTCCTGGGGCCGGTTACGAAGCAAGGTCTCGCCGGCCGGGGTAATGGCCCAAAATAAATTTGAGATGAAATTGGGAATAACTCCCGTTCTAGGGGGGCTAGAGAGAAGAATTTTTGACCTGACTCTGCCTTAGGTATCCTTGAATCCGAAAATTAGACTTTTTAGGCCGATGAGGGCAGGTTTCACACCGGAAAAGACCAGCAAGCGGGGACGCTACAAACCCCCCGCAAAACACCTTCAACTCGTTTTTGCTGTCAAAGAGACAAAGACAAAATCAGGATGGTCATTTTACCACAAGGCATCATCGGTTTTGCACAAGTTTTATACCACTGGAAAGCCCGTTTAGACTAGACTTCCCTGAAGACCTTTTCTGTGTGGGGACATGGCCAAATCCCAAAATCTGGGCAATTAGGAGCTTTCTACCAAAAAGTGACGCCATCTTTGTTGCCCAAAAAACCTCAATAATTCATGGAATAAAATCGTTGCGGTCTTCAAACTCGAACCACCACCATCGGCGGAGGTGTCCGCAAAAAGTGATCGCCAAAAAACGGCATGTTACCGGGGGTCGAATTTTTGAAATAATTGACAGGTAGCACCCTGTCGCCATTTTGAATTTTGGGGTCGAAAATAAAAGTGCTATTTGACGGTGCAGCATTCTAGACTAGACTTCCCTGAAGACCTTTTCTGTGTGGGGACATGGCCAAATCCCAAAACCTGGGCAATTAGGAGCTTTCTACCAAAAAGTGACGCCATCTTTGTTGCCCAAAAAACCTCAATAATTCATGGAATAAAATCGTTGAGGTCTTCAAATTCAAACCAGCACCATCGGCGGAGGTGTCCGCAAAAAGTGATCGCCAAAAATCGGCATGTTACGGGGGTCGAATTTTTTGAATAATTGGCAGGTAGTACCCTGTCGCCATTTTGAATTGTGGGGTCAAAAAATAAAAGTGCGATTTGACGGTGCAGCATTCTAGACTAGTTTTCCCTGAAGACCTTTTCTGTGAGGGGGACATGGCCAAATCCCAAAACCTGGACAATTAGGAGCTTTCTACCAAAATGTGAAACCATCTGTGTTGCCCAAAAAACCTCAATAATTCATGGAATAAAATCGTTGCGGTCTTCAAATTCGAACCAGCACCATCGGCGGAGGTGTCCGCAAAAAGTGATCGCCAAAAAACGGCATGTTACCGGGGGTCCAATTTTTGAAATAATTGACAGGTAGCACCCTGTCGCCATTTTGAATTTTGGGGTCGAAAATAAAAGTGCTATTTGACGGTGCAGCATTCTAGACTAGACTTCCCTGAAGACCTTTTCTGTGTGGGGACATGGCCAAATCCCAAAACCTGGGCAATTAGGAGCTTTCTACCAAAAAGTGACGCCATCTTTGTTGCCCCAAAAACCTCAATAATTCATGGAATGAAATCGTTGCGGTCTTCAAATTCGAACCAGCACCATCGGCGGAGGTGTCCGCAAAAAGTGATCGCCAAAAAACGGCATGTTACTGGGGGTCGAATTTTTGAAATAATTGACAGGTAGCACCCTGTCGCCATTTTGAATTTTGGGGTCGAAAATAAAAGTGCTATTTGACGGTGCAGCATTCTAGACTAGACTTCCCTGAAGACCCTTTCTGTGTGGGGACATGGCCAAATCCCAAAACCTGGGCAATTAGGAGCTTTCTACCAAAAAGTGACGCCATCTTTGTTGCCCAAAAGCGGGGACGCTACAAACCCCCCGCATAACACTTTCAACTCGTCTTCGCTGTCAAAGAGACAATAATGAGGTGAGATTGGCAATAACTCTCGTTCTAGAGGGGCTAGAGAAATGATTTTTTTACCTGACTCTGCCTTAGGTATCCCTGCATCCGAAAATTAAACTTTCACGGCCGATGAGGGCAGGTTTCACACCGGAAAAGACCAGCAAGCGGGGACGCTACAAACCTCCCGCAAAACACCTTCAACTCGATTTTGCTGTCAAAGAGACAAAGACAAAATAAGGATGGTCATTTCACCCTCAAGGCATCACCGGATCTGTAAAAGTTTTATACCACTGGAAAGCCCGTCTCAAGGGCTATCTCTGCCATGGATTTGTAATTGCTGACGATTCTGTACGCGAGGCGAGCGGCCTGGATGTTAGGCCTACCCCAAAGAGATATTGAAAAATTCCAGGGGCCGTTTGCGAAACAAGGTCTCGCCGGCCGGGGTAACGGCCCAAAATAAGTTTGAGGTAAAATTGAGAATAACTCCCGTTCTAGGGGGGCTAGAGAGATGAATTTTTGACCTGACTCTGCCTTAGGTATCCCTGCATCCGAAAATTAGAATTGTGCGGCCGATGACGGCAGGTTTCACGCCGGAAAAGACCAGCAAGCGGGGACGCTACAAACCCCCCGCGAAACACCTTCAACTCGTTTTTGCTGTCAAAGAGACAAAGACAAAATAAGGACGGTCATTTCACCCTCAAGGCATCATCGGATTTGCCCAAGTTTTATACCACTGGAAAGCCCGTCTCAAGGGCTATCTTTGCGATGAATTTGGGGTTGCTGACGATTCTGTACGCGAGGCGAGCGGCCTGGATGTTAGGCCTACCCCTAAGAGATATTGAAAAATTCCAGGGGCCGTTTGCGAAACAAGGTCTCGCCGGCCGGGGTAACGGCCCAAAATAAGTTTGAGGTAAAATTGAGAATAACTCCCGTTCTAGGGGGGCTAGAGAGATGAATTTTTGACCTGACTCTGCCTTAGGTATCCCTGCATCCGAAAATTAGAATTGTGCGGCCGATGACGGCAGGTTTCACGCCGGAAAAGACCAGCAAGCGGAGACGCTACAAATCCCCGCGAAACACCTTCAACTCGTTTTTGCTGTCAAAGAGACAAAGACAAAATAAGGACGGTCATTTCACCCTCAAGGCATCATCGGATTTGCCCAAGTTTTATACCACTGGAAAGCCCGTCTCAAGGGCAATCTCTGCCATGAATTTGGGGTTGCTGACGATTCTGTAGGCGAGCCGAGCGGCCTGGATGTAAGGCCTACCCCTAAGAGATATTCAAAAATTCCAGGGACCGGCTGCGAAGCAAGGTCTCGCCGGCCGGGGTAATAGCCCAAAAGAAATATGAGGTAAAATTGAGAATAACTCCCGTTCTAGGGGGGCTAGAGAGATGAATTTTTGACCTGACTCTGCCTTAGGTATCCTTGCATCCGAAAAATAGACTTTCACGGCCGATGACGGCAGGTTTCACACCGCAAAAGACCAGAAAGCGGGGACGCTACAAACCCCCCGCAAAACACCTTCAACTCGTTTTTGCTGTCAAAGAGACAAAGACAAAATAAGGATTGTCATTTCACCACCAAGGCATTATCGGATTTGCACAAGTTTTATACCACTGGAAAGTCCGTCTCAAGGGCTATCTTTGCCATGAATTTGGGGTTGCTGACGATTCTGTAAGCGAGGCGAGCGGCCTGGATGTTAGGCCTACCCCTAAGAGATATTGAAAAATTCCAGGGGCAGGCTGCGAAGCAAGGTCTCGACGGCCAGGGTAATGGCCCAAAATAAATTTGAGGTAAATTTGGGAATAACTCCCGTTTTAGGGGGGCTAGAGAGATGAATTTTTGACCTGACTCTGCCTTAGGTATCCCTCCATCCGAAAAATAGACTTTCACGGCCGATGACGGCAGGTTTCACACTGGAAAAGACCAGAAAGCGGGGACGCTAGAAACCCCCGCAAAACACCTTCAACTCGTTTTTGCTGTCAAAGAGACAAAGACAAAATAAGGATTGTCATTTCACCACCAAGGCATTATCGGATTTGCACAAGTTTTATACCACTGGAAAGCCCGTCTCAAGGTCTCGCCGGCCGGGGTAATAGCCCAAAAGAAAGTTGAGGTAAAATTGAGAATAACTCCCATTCTAGGGGGGCTAGAGAGATGAATTTTTGACCTGACTCTGCCTTAGGTATCCTTGCATATGAAAAAAAGACTTTCACGGCCGATGACGGCAGGTTTCACACCGGAAAAGACCAGAAAGCGGGGACGCTACAAACCCCCCGCAAAACACCTTCAACTCGTTTTTGCTGTCAAAGAGACAAAGACAAAATAAGGATTGTCATTTCACCACCAAGGCATTATCGGATTTGCACAAGTTTTATACCACTGGAAAGCCCGTCTCAAGGGCTATCTTTGCCATGAATTTGGGGTTGCTGACGATTCTGTAAGCGAGGCGAGCGGCCTGGATGTTAGGCCTACCCCTAAGAGATATTGAAACATTCCAGGGGCCGGCTGTGAAGCAAGGTCTTGACGGCCGGGGTAATGGCCCAAAATAAATTTGAGGTAAAATTGAGAATAACTCCCGTTGTAAGGGGGCTAGAGAGATGAATTTTTGACCTGACTCTGCCTTAGGTATCCCTGCATCCGAAAAATAGACTTTCACGGCCGATGAGAGCAGGTTTCACACCGGAAAAGACCAGCAAGCGGGGACGCTACAAACCCCCCGCAAAACACCTTCAACTCGTTTTTGCTGTCAAAGAGACAAAGACAAAATAAGGACGGTCATTTCACCCTCAAGGCATCATCGGATCTGCCCAAGTTATATACCACTGGAAGGCCCGACTCCAGGGCTATCTCTGCCATGAATTTGGGGTTGCTGACGATTCTGTAAGCGAGGCGAGCGGCCTGGATGTTAGGCCTACCCCTAAGAGATATTGAACAATTCCAGGGGCCGGCTGCGAAGCAAGGTCTCGACGGCCGGGGTAATGGCCCAAAATAAATTTGAGGTAAATTTGGGAATAACTCCCGTTCTAGGGGGGCTAGAGAGATGAATTTTTGACCTGACTCTGCCTTAGGTATCCCTCCATCCGAAAAATAGACTTTCACGGCCGATGACGGCAGGTTTCACACCGGAAAAGACCAGAAAGCGGGGACGCTACAAACCCCCCGCAAAACACCTTCAACTCGTTTTTGCTGTCAAAGAGACAAAGACAAAATAAGGATTGTCATTTCACCACCAAGGCATTATCGGATTTGCACAAGTTTTATACCACTGGAAAGCCCGTCTCAAGGTCTCGCCGGCCGGGGTAATAGCCCAAAAGAAAGTTGAGGTAAAATTGAGAATAACTCCCATTCTAGGGGGGCTAGAGAGATGAATTTTTGACCTGACTCTGCCTTAGGTATCCTTGCATATGAAAAAAAGACTTTCACGGCCGATGACGGCAGGTTTCACACCGGAAAAGACCAGAAAGCGGGGACGCTACAAACCCCCCGCAAAACACCTTCAACTCGTTTTTGCTGTCAAAGAGACAAAGACAAAATAAGGATTGTCATTTCACCACCAAGGCATTATCGGATTTGCACAAGTTTTATACCACTGGAAAGCCCGTCTCAAGGGCTATTTTTGCCATGAATTTGGGGTTGCTGACGATTCTGTAAGCGAGGCGAGCGGCCTGGATGTTAGGCCTACCCCTAAGAGATATTGAAACATTCCAGGGGCCGGCTGTGAAGCAAGGTCTCGACGGCCGGGGTAATGGCCCAAAATAAATTTGAGGTAAAATTGAGAATAACTCCCGTTCTAAGGGGGCTAGAGAGATGAATTTTTGACCTGACTCTGCCTTAGGTATCCCTGCATCCGAAAAATAGACTTTCACGGCCGATGAGAGCAGGTTTCACACCGGAAAAGACCAGCAAGCGGGGACGCTACAAACCCCCCGCAAAACACCTTCAACTCGTTTTTGCTGTCAAAGAGACAAAGACAAAATAAGGACGGTCATTTCACCCTCAAGGCATCATCGGATCTGCCCAAGTTTTATACCACTGGAAAGCCCGTCTCAAGGGCTATCTTTGCCATGAATTTGGGGTTGCTGACGATTCTGTAAGCGAGGCGAGCGGCCTGGATGTTAGGCCTACCCCTAAGAGATATTGAAACATTCCAGGGGCCGGCTGTGAAGCAAGGTCTCGACGGCCGGGGTAATGGCCCAAAATAAATTTGAGGTAAAATTGAGAATAACTCCCGTTCTAAGGGGGCTAGAGAGATGAATTTTTGACCTGACTCTGCCTTAGGTATCCCTGCATCCGAAAAATAGACTTTCACGGCCGATGAGAGCAGGTTTCACACCGGAAAAGACCAGCAAGCGGGGACGCTACAAACCCCCCGCAAAACACCTTCAACTCGTTTTTGCTGTCAAAGAGACAAAGACAAAATAAGGACGGTCATTTCACCCTCAAGGCATCATCGGATCTGCCCAAGTTATATACCACTGGAAGGCCCGACTCCAGGGCTATCTCTGCCATGAATTTGGGGTTGCTGACGATTCTGTAAGCGAGGCGAGCGGCCTGGATGTTAGGCCTACCCCTAAGAGATATTGAACAATTCCAGGGGCCGGCTGCGAAGCAAGGTCTCGACGGCCGGGGTAATGGCCCAAAATAAATTTGAGGTAAATTTGGGAATAACTCCCGTTCTAGGGGGGCTAGAGAGATGAATTTTTGACCTGACTCTGCCTTAGGTATCCCTCCATCCGAAAAATAGACTTTCACGGCCGATGACGGCAGGTTTCACACCGGAAAAGACCAGAAAGCGGGGACGCTACAAACCCCCCGCAAAACACCTTCAACTCGTTTTTGCTGTCAAAGAGACAAAGACAAAATAAGGATTGTCATTTCACCCCCAAGGCATTATCGGATTTGCACAAGTTTTATACCACTGGAAAGCCCGTCTCAAGGGCTATCTTTGCGATGAATTTGGGGTTGCTGACGATTCTGTACGCGAGGTGAGCGGCCTGGATGTTAGGCCTACCCCTAAGAGATATTGAAAAATTCCAGGGGCCGGCTGCGAAGCAAGGTCTCGCCGGCCGGGGTAATAGCCCAAAAGAAATATGAGGTAAAATTGAGAATAACTCCCGTTCTAGGGGGGCTAGAGAGATGAATTTTTGACCTGACTCTGCCTTAGGTATCCTTGCATCCGAAAAAAAGACTTTCACGGCCGATGACGGCAGGTTTCACTCCGGAAAAGACCAGAAAGCGGGGACGCTACAAACCCCCCGCAAAACACCTTCAACTTGTTTTTGCTGTCAAAGAGACAAAGACAAAATAAGGATTGTCATTTCACCACCAAGGCATTATCGGATTTGCACAAGTTTTATACCACTGGAAAGTCCGTCTCAAGGGCTATCTTTGCCATGAATTTGGGGTTGCTGACGATTCTGTAAGCGAGGCGAGCGGCCTGGATGTTAGGCCTACCCCTAAGAGATATTGAAAAATTCCAGGGGCAGGCTGCGAAGCAAGGTCTCGACGGCCAGGGTAATGGCCCAAAATAAATTTGAGGTAAATTTGGGAATAACTCCCGTTTTAGGGGGGCTAGAGAGATGAATTTTTGACCTGACTCTGCCTTAGGTATCCCTCCATCCGAAAAATAGACTTTCACGGCCGATGACGGCAGGTTTCACACTGGAAAAGACCAGAAAGCGGGGACGCTAGAAACCCCCGCAAAACACCTTCAACTCGTTTTTGCTGTCAAAGAGACAAAGACAAAATAAGGATTGTCATTTCACCACCAAGGCATTATCGGATTTGCACAAGTTTTATACCACTGGAAAGCCCGTCTCAAGGTCTCGCCGGCCGGGGTAATAGCCCAAAAGAAAGTTGAGGTAAAATTGAGAATAACTCCCATTCTAGGGGGGCTAGAGAGATGAATTTTTGACCTGACTCTGCCTTAGGTATCCTTGCATATGAAAAAAAGACTTTCACGGCCGATGACGGCAGGTTTCACACCGGAAAAGACCAGAAAGCGGGGACGCTACAAACCCCCCGCAAAACACCTTCAACTCGTTTTTGCTGTCAAAGAGACAAAGACAAAATAAGGATTGTCATTTCACCACCAAGGCATTATCGGATTTGCACAAGTTTTATACCACTGGAAAGCCCGTCTCAAGGGCTATTTTTGCCATGAATTTGGGGTTGCTGACGATTCTGGAAGCGAGGCGAGCGGCCTGGATGTTAGGCCTACCCCTAAGAGATATTGAAACATTCCAGGGGCCGGCTGTGAAGCAAGGTCTCGACGGCCGGGGTAATGGCCCAAAATAAATTTGAGGTAAAATTGAGAATAACTCCCGTTCTAAGGGGGCTAGAGAGATGAATTTTTGACCTGACTCTGCCTTAGGTATCCCTGCATCCGAAAAATAGACTTTCACGGCCGATGAGAGCAGGTTTCACACCAGAAAAGACCAGCAAGCGGGGACGCTACAAACCCCCCGCAAAACACCTTCAACTCGTTTTTGCTGTCAAAGAGACAAAGACAAAATAAGGACGGTCATTTCACCCTCAAGGCATCATCGGATCTGCCCAAGTTTTATACCACTGGAAAGCCCGTCTCAAGGGCTATCTTTGCCATGAATTTGGGGTTGCTGACGATTCTGTAAGCGAGGCGAGCGGCCTGGATGTTAGGCCTACCCCTAAGAGATATTGAAACATTCCAGGGGCCGGCTGTGAAGCAAGGTCTCGACGGCCGGGGTAATGGCCCAAAATAAATTTGAGGTAAAATTGAGAATAACTCCCGTTCTAAGGGGGCTAGAGAGATGAATTTTTGACCTGACTCTGCCTTAGGTATCCCTGCATCCGAAAAATAGACTTTCACGGCCGATGAGAGCAGGTTTCACACCGGAAAAGACCAGCAAGCGGGGACGCTACAAACCCCCCGCAAAACACCTTCAACTCGTTTTTGCTGTCAAAGAGACAAAGACAAAATAAGGACGGTCATTTCACCCTCAAGGCATCATCGGATCTGCCCAAGTTATATACCACTGGAAAGCCCGACTCCAGGGCTATCTCTGCCATGAATTTGGGGTTGCTGACGATTCTGTAAGCGAGGCGAGCGGCCTGGATGTTAGGCCTACCCCTAAGAGATATTGAACAATTCCAGGGGCCGGCTGCGAAGCAAGGTCTCGACGGCCGGGGTAATGGCCCAAAATAAATTTGAGGTAAATTTGGGAATAACTCCCGTTCTACGGGGGCTAGAGAGATGAATTTTTGACCTGACTCTGCCTTAGGTATCCCTGCATCCGAAAAATAGACTTTCACGGCCGATGACGGCAGGTTTCACACCGGAAAAGACCAGAAAGCGGGGACGCTACAAACCCCCCGCAAAACACCTTCAACTCGTTTTTGCTGTCAAAGAGACAAAAACAAAATAAGGACGGTCATTTCACCCCCAAGGCATTATCGGATTTGCACAAGTTTTATACCACTGGAAAGCCCGTCTCAAGGGCTATCTTTGCCATGAATTTGGGGTTGCTGACGATTTTGTAGGCGAGGCGAGCGGCCTGGATGTTAGGCCTACCCCTAAGAGATATTGAAAAATTCCAGGGGCCGTTTGCGAAACAAGGTCTCGCCGGCCGGGGTAACGGCCCAAAATAAGTTTGAGGTAAAATTGAGAATAACTCCCGTTCTAGGGGGGCTAGAGAGATGAATTTTTGACCTGACTCTGCCTTAGGTATCCCTGCATCCGAAAAATAGACTTTCACGGCCGATGACGGCAGGTTTCACACCGGAAAAGACCAGCAAGCGGGGACGCTACAAATCCCCGCGAAACACCTTCAACTCGTTTTTGCTGTCAAAGAGACAAAGACAAAATAAGGACGGTCATTTCACCCTCAAGGCATCATCGGATTTGCCCAAGTTTTATACCACTGGAAAGTCCGTCTCCAGGGCAATCTCTGCCATGAATTTGGGGTTGCTGACGATTCTGTAGGCGAGCCGAGCGGCCTGGATGTAAGGCCTACCCCTAAGAGATATTCAAAAATTCCAGGGGCCGGCTGCGAAGCAAGGTCTCGCCGGCCGGGGTAATAGCCCAAAAGAATTATGAGGTAAAATTGAGAATAACTCCCATTCTAGGGGGGCTAGAGAGATGAATTTTTGACCTGACTCTGCCTTAGGTATCCTTGCATCCGAAAAAAAGACTTTCACGGCCGATGACGGCAGGTTTCACACCGGGAAAAGACCAGAAAGCGGGGACGCTACAAACCCCCCGCAAAACACCTTCAACTCGTTTTTGCTGTCAAAGAGACAAAGACAAAATAAGGATTGTCATTTCACCACCAAGGCATTATCGGATTTGCACAAGTTTTATACCACTGGAAAGCCCGTCTCAAGGGCTATCTTTGCCATGAAATTGGGGTTGCTGACGATTCTGTAAGCGAGGCGAGCGGCCTGGATGTTAGGCCTACCCCTAAGAGATTTTGAAAAATTCCAGGGGCAGGCTGCGAAGCAAGGTCTCGACGGCCAGGGTAATGGCCCAAAATAAATTTGAGGTAAATTTGGGAATAACTCCCGTTTTAGGGGGGCTAGAGAGATGAATTTTTGACCTGACTCTGCCTTAGGTATCCCTCCATCCGAAAAATAGACTTTCACGGCCGATGACGGCAGGTTTCACACTGGAAAAGACCAGAAAGCGGGGACGCTAGAAACCCCCGCAAAACACCTTCAACTCGTTTTTGCTGTCAAAGAGACAAAGACAAAATAAGGATTGTCATTTCACCACCAAGGCATTATCGGATTTGCACAAGTTTTATACCACTGGAAAGCCCGTCTCAAGGTCTCGCCGGCCGGGGTAATAGCCCAAAAGAAAGTTGAGGTAAAATTGAGAATAACTCCCATTCTAGGGGGGCTAGAGAGATGAATTTTTGACCTGACTCTGCCTTAGGTATCCTTGCATATGAAAAAAAGACTTTCACGGCCGATGACGGCAGGTTTCACACCGGAAAAGACCAGAAAGCGGGGACGCTACAAACCCCCCGCAAAACACCTTCAACTCGTTTTTGCTGTCAAAGAGACAAAGACAAAATAAGGATTGTCATTTCACCACCAAGGCATTATCGGATTTGCACAAGTTTTATACCACTGGAAAGCCCGTCTCAAGGGCTATCTTTGCCATGAATTTGGGGTTGCTGACGATTCTGTAAGCGAGGCGAGCGGCCTGGATGTTAGGCCTACCCCTAAGAGATATTGAAACATTCCAGGGGCCGGCTGTGAAGCAAGGTCTCGACGGCCGGGGTAATGGCCCAAAATAAATTTGAGGTAAAATTGAGAATAACTCCCGTTCTAAGGGGGCTAGAGAGATGAATGTTTGACCTGACTCTGCCTTAGGTATCCCTGCATCCGAAAAATAGACTTTCACGGCCGATGAGAGCAGGTTTCACACCGGAAAAGACCAGCAAGCGGGGACGCTACAAACCCCCCGCAAAACACCTTCAACTCGTTTTTGCTGTCAAAGAGACAAAGACAAAATAAGGACGGTCATTTCACCCTCAAGGCATCATCGGATCTGCCCAAGTTTTATACCACTGGAAAGCCCGTCTCAAGGGCTATCTTTGCCATGAATTTGGGGTTGCTGACGATTCTGTAAGCGAGGCGAGCGGCCTGGATGTTAGGCCTACCCCTAAGAGATATTGAAACATTCCAGGGGCCGGCTGTGAAGCAAGGTCTCGACGGCCGGGGTAATGGCCCAAAATAAATTTGAGGTAAAATTGAGAATAACTCCCGTTCTAAGGGGGCTAGAGAGATGAATTTTTGACCTGACTCTGCCTTAGGTATCCCTGCATCCGAAAAATAGACTTTCACGGCCGATGAGAGCAGGTTTCACACCGGAAAAGACCAGAAAGCGGGGACGCTACAAACCCCCCACAAAACACCTTCAACTCGTTTTTGCTGTCAAAGAGACAAAGACAAAATAAGGATTGTCATTTCACCCCCAAGGCATTATCGGATTTGCACAAGTTTTATACCACTGGAAAGCCCGTCTCAAGGGCTATCTTTGCCATGAATTTGGGGTTGCTGACGATTTTGTAGGCGAGGCGAGCGGCCTGGATGTTAGGCCTACCCCGAAGAGATATTGAAAAATTCCAGGGGCCGTTTGCGAAACAAGGTCTCGCCGGCCGGGGTAACGGCCCAAAATAAGTTTGAGGTAAAATTGAGAATAACTCCCGTTCTAGGGGGGCTAGAGAGATGAATTTTTGACCTGACTCTGCCTTAGGTATCCCTGCATCCGAAAAATAGACTTTCACGGCCGATGACGGCAGGTTTCACACCGGAAAAGACCAAAAAGCGGGGACGCTACAAACCCCCCCGCAAAACACCTTCAACTCGTTTTTGCTGTCAAAGAGACAAAGACAAAAAAAGGATTGTCATTTCACCCCCAAGGCATCATCGGATCTGCCCAAGTTTTATACCACTGGAAAGCCCGTCTCAAGGGCTATCTTTGCCATGAATTTGGGGTTGCTGACGATTCTGTAAGCGAGGCGAGCGGCCTGGATGTTAGGCCTACCCCTAAGAGATATTCAAAAATTCCAGGGGCCGGCTGCGAAGCAAGGTCTCGACGGCCGGGGTAATGGCCCAAAATAAATTTGAGGTAAAATTGAGAATAACTCCCGTTCTAGGGGGGCTAGAGAGATGAATTTTTGACCTGACTCTGCCTTAGGTATCCCTCCATCCGAAAAATAGACTTCCACGGCCGATGAGAGCAGGTTTCACACCGGAAAAGACCAGCAAGCAGGGACGCTACAAACCCCCCGCAAAACATCTTCAATCTTCAACTCGTTTTTGCTGTCAAAGAGACAAAGACAAAATAAGGACGGTCATTTCACCCCCAAGGCATCATCGGATCTGCCCAAGTTTTATACCACTGGAAAGCCCATCTCAAGGGCTATCTTTGCCATGAATTTGGGGTTGCTGACGATTTTGTAGGCGAGGCGAGCGGCCTGGATGTTAGGCCTACCCCTAAGAGATATTCAAAAATTCCAGGGGCCGTTTGCGAAACAAGGTCTCGCCGGCCGGGGTAACTGCCCAAAATAAGTTTGAGGTAAAATTGAGAATAACACCCGTTCTAGGGGGGCTAGAGAGATGAATTTTTGACCTGACTCTGCTTTAGGTATCCCTGCATCCGAAAATTAGAATTGTGCGGCCGATGACGGCAGGTTTCACGCCGGAAAAGACCAGCAAGTGGGGACGCTAGAAACCCCCCGCAAAACACCTTCAACTCGTTTTTGCTGTCAAAGAGACAAAGACAAAATAAGGACGGTCATTTCACCCTCAAGGCATCATCGGATTTGCCCAAGTTTTATACCACTGGAAAGCCCGTCTCAAGGGCTATCTTTGCCATGAATTTGGTGTTGCTGGCGATTCTGTAGGCGAGCCGAGCGGCCTGGATGTTAGGCCTACCCCTAAGAGATATTCAAAAATTCCAGGGGCCGGCTGCGAAGCAAGGTCTCGACGGCCGGGGTAATGGCCCAAAATAAATTTGAGGTAAAATTGAGAATAACTCCCGTTCTAGGGGGGCTAGAGAGATGAATTTTTGACCTGACTCTGCCTTAGGTATCCCTCCATCCGAAAAATAGACTTTCACGGCCGATGAGAGCAGGTTTCACACCGGAAAAGACCAGCAAGTGGGGACGCTACAAACCCCCCGCAAAACACCTTCAACTCGTTTTTGATGTCAAAGAGACAAAGACAAAATAAGGATTGAGAATAACTCCCGTTCTAGGGGGCTAGAGAGATGAATTTTTGACCTGACTCTGCCTTAGGTATCCCTGCATCCGAAAATTAGAATTGTGCGGCCGATGAGGTCAAGTTTCACACCGGAAAAGACCAGCAAGCGGGGACGCTACAAACCCCCCGCAAAACACCTTCAACTCGTTTTTGCTGTCAAAGAGACAAAGACAAAATAAGGATGGTCCTTTCACCCTCAAGGCATCATCGCATCTGCACAAGTTTTATACCACTGGAAAGCCCGTCTCAAGGGCTATCTTTGCCATGAACTTGGGGTTGCTGACGACTCTGTAGGCGAGCTGAGCGGCCTGGATGTTAGGCCTACCCCTAAGAGATATTCAAAAATTCCAGGGGCCGGCTGCGAAGCAAGGTCTCGCCGGCCGGGGTAATAGCCCAAAATAAATTTGAGGTAAAATTGAGAATAACTCCCGTTCTAGGGGGGCTAGAGAGATGAATTTTTGACCTGACTCTGCCTTAGGTATCCCTGCATCCGAAAAATAGACTTTCACGGCCGATGACGGCAGGTTTCACACCGGAAAAGACCAAAAAGCGGGGACGCTACAAACCCCCCCGCAAAACACCTTCAACTCGTTTTTGCTGTCAAAGAGACAAAGACAAAAAAAGGATTGTCATTTCACCCCCAAGGCATCATCGGATCTGCCCAAGTTTTATACCACTGGAAAGCCCGTCTCAAGGGCTATCTTTGCCATGAATTTGGGGTTGCTGACGATTCTGTAAGCGAGGCGAGCGGCCTGGATGTTAGGCCTACCCCTAAGAGATATTCAAAAATTCCAGGGGCCGGCTGCGAAGCAAGGTCTCGACGGCCGGGGTAATGGCCCAAAATAAATTTGAGGTAAAATTGAGAATAACTCCCGTTCTAGGGGGGCTAGAGAGATGAATTTTTGACCTGACTCTGCCTTAGGTATCCCTCCATCCGAAAAATAGACTTTCACGGCCGATGAGAGCAGGTTTCACACCGGAAAAGACCAGCAAGCAGGGACGCTACAAACCCCCCGCAAAACATCTTCAATCTTCAACTCGTTTTTGCTGTCAAAGAGACAAAGACAAAATAAGGACGGTCATTTCACCCCCAAGGCATCATCGGATCTGCCCAAGTTTTATACCACTGGAAAGCCCATCTCAAGGGCTATCTTTGCCATGAATTTGGGGTTGCTGACGATTTTGTAGGCGAGGCGAGCGGCCTGGATGTTAGGCCTACCCCTAAGAGATATTCAAAAATTCCAGGGGCCGTTTGCGAAACAAGGTCTCGCCGGCCGGGGTAACTGCCCAAAATAAGTTTGAGGTAAAATTGAGAATAACACCCGTTCTAGGGGGGCTAGAGAGATGAATTTTTGACCTGACTCTGCTTTAGGTATCCCTGCATCCGAAAATTAGAATTGTGCGGCCGATGACGGCAGGTTTCACGCCGGAAAAGACCAGCAAGTGGGGACGCTAGAAACCCCCCGCAAAACACCTTCAACTCGTTTTTGCTGTCAAAGAGACAAAGACAAAATAAGGACGGTCATTTCACCCTCAAGGCATCATCGGATTTGCCCAAGTTTTATACCACTGGAAAGCCCGTCTCAAGGGCTATCTTTGCCATGAATTTGGTGTTGCTGGCGATTCTGTAGGCGAGCCGAGCGGCCTGGATGTTAGGCCTACCCCTAAGAGATATTCAAAAATTCCAGGGGCCGGCTGCGAAGCAAGGTCTCGACGGCCGGGGTAATGGCCCAAAATAAATTTGAGGTAAAATTGAGAATAACTCCCGTTCTAGGGGGGCTAGAGAGATGAATTTTTGACCTGACTCTGCCTTAGGTATCCCTCCATCCGAAAAATAGACTTTCACGGCCGATGAGAGCAGGTTTCACACCGGAAAAGACCAGCAAGTGGGGACGCTACAAACCCCCGCAAAACACCTTCAACTCGTTTTTGATGTCAAAGAGACAAAGACAAAATAAGGATTGAGAATAACTCCCGTTCTAGGGGGCTAGAGAGATGAATTTTTGACCTGACTCTGCCTTAGGTATCCCTGCATCCGAAAATTAGAATTGTGCGGCCGATGAGGTCAAGTTTCACACCGGAAAAGACCAGCAAGCGGGGACGCTACAAACCCCCCGCAAAACACCTTCAACTCGTTTTTGCTGTCAAAGAGACAAAGACAAAATAAGGATGGTCCTTTCACCCTCAAGGCATCATCGCATCTGCACAAGTTTTATACCACTGGAAAGCCCGTCTCAAGGGCTATCTTTGCCATGAACTTGGGGTTGCTGACGACTCTGTAGGCGAGCTGAGCGGCCTGGATGTTAGGCCTACCCCTAAGAGATATTGAAAAATTCCAGGGGCCGGCTGCGAAGCAAGGTCTCGCCGGCCGGGGTAATAGCCCAAAATAAATTTGAGGTAAAATTGAGAATAACTCCCGTTCTAGGGGGGCTAGAGAGATGAATTTTTGACCTGACTCTGCCTTAGGTTTTCCTGCATCCGAAAATTAGAATTGTGCGGCCGATGACGGCAGGTTTCACGCCGGAAAAGACCAGCAAGCGGGGACGCTACAAACCCCCCGCAAAACACCTTCAACTCGTCTTTGCTGTCAAAGAGACAATAATGAGGTGAGATTGGGAATAACTCTCGTTCTAGGGGGGCTAGAGAGATGATTTGTTTACCTGACTCTGCCTTAGGTATCCCTGCATCCGAAATTTAGACTTTAGCGGCCGATGAGGTCAAGTTTCACAACGGAAAAGACCAGCAAGCGGGGACGCTACAAACTCCCCGCAAAACACCTTCAACTCGTTTTTGCTGTCAAAGAGACAAAGACAAAACAAGGATGGTCATTTCACCCTCAAGGCATCATCGGATCTGCACAAGTTTTATACCACTAAAAAGCACGTCTCAAGGGCTATCTCTAACATGAATTTGGAGTTGCTGACGAATCTGTAGGCGAAGCGAGCGGCCTGGATGTTAGGCCTTCACCTAAGAGATATTGAAAAATTCCAGTGGCCGGCTGCGAAGCAAGGTCTCGCCGGCCGGGCTAATGGCCCAAAATAAATTTGAGGTGAAATTGAAAATTACTCCCGTTCTAGGGGGGCTAGAGAGATGATTGTTTTACCTGACTCTGCCTTAGGTATCCCTGCATCCGAAAATTAGACTTTCACGGCCGATAAGGGCAGGTTTCACCCCGGAAAAGACCAGCAAGCGGGGACGCTACAAACCCCCCGCAAAACACCTTCAACTCGTCTTTGCTGTCAAAGAGACAATAATGAGGTGAGATTTTAAATAACTCTCGTTCTAGGTGGGCTAGAGTGATGATTTTTTTACATAACTCTGGCTTAGGTATCCCTGCATCAGAAAATTAGACTTTCACGGCCGATGAGGTCAAGTTTCACAACGGAAAAGACCAGCAAGCGGGGACGCTACAAACCCCCCGCAAAACACCTTCAACTCGTTTTTGCTGTCAAAGAGACAAAGACAAAATAAGGATGGTCCTTTCACCCTCAAGGCATCATCGCATCTGCACAAGTTTTATACCACTGGAAAGCACGTCTCAAGGGCTATCTCTAACATGAATTTGGAGTTGCTGACCATTCTGTTTAGCGAGGCGAGCGGCCTGGATGTTAGGCCTACCCCTAAGAGATATTGAAAAATTCAAGGGGCCGGCTGCGAAGCAAGGTCTCGCCTGCCGGGGTAATGTCCAAAAATAAATTTGAGGTGAAATTGGGAATAACTCCCGTTCTAGGGGGGCTAGAGTGATGAATTTTTGACCTGACTCTGCCTTAGGTATCCTTGCAACCGAAAATTAGACTTTAGCGGCCGATGAGGGCAGTTTTCACACCGGAAAAGACCAGCAAGCGGAGACGCTACAAACCCCCCGCAAAACACCTTCAACTCGTTTTTGCTGTCAAAGAGACAAAGACAAAACAAGGATGGTCATTTCACCCTCAAGGCATCATCGGATCTGCACAAGTTTTATACCACTAAAAAGCACGTCTCAAGGGCTATCTCTAACATGAATTTGGAGTTGCTGACGAATCTGTAGGCGAAGCGAGCGGCCTGGATGTTAGGCCTACACCTAAGAGATATTGAAAAATTCCAGTGGCCGGCTGCGAAGCAAGGTCTCGCCGGCCGGGGTAATGGCCCAAAATAAATTTGAGGTAAAATTGAGAATAACTCCCGTTCTAGGGGGGCTAGAGAGATGAATTTTTGACCTGACTCTGCCTTAGGTATCCCTCCATCCGAAAAATAGACTTTCACGGCCGATGAGAGCAGGTTTCACACCGGAAAAGACCAGCAAGTGGGGACGCTACAAACCCCCCGCAAAACACCTTCAACTCGTTTTTGATGTCAAAGAGACAAAGACAAAATAAGGATTGAGAATAACTCCCGTTCTAGGGGGCTAGAGAGATGAATTTTTGACCTGACTCTGCCTTAGGTATCCCTGCATCCGAAAATTAGAATTGTGCGGCCGATGAGGTCAAGTTTCACACCGGAAAAGACCAGCAAGCGGGGACGCTACAAACCCCCCGCAAAACACCTTCAACTCGTTTTTGCTGTCAAAGAGACAAAGACAAAATAAGGATGGTACTTTCACCCTCAAGGCATCATCGCATCTGCACAAGTTTTATACCACTGGAAAGCCCGTCTCAAGGGCTATCTTTGCCATGAACTTGGGGTTGCTGACGACTCTGTAGGCGAGCTGAGCGGCCTGGATGTTAGGCCTACCCCTAAGAGATATTGAAAAATTCCAGGGGCCGGCTGCGAAGCAAGGTCTCGCCGGCCGGGGTAATAGCCCAAAATAAATTTGAGGTAAAATTGAGAATAACTCCCGTTCTAGGGGGGCTAGAGAGATGAATTTTTGACCTGACTCTGCCTTAGGTTTTCCTGCATCCGAAAATTAGAATTGTGCGGCCGATGACGGCAGGTTTCACGCCGGAAAAGACCAGCAAGCGGGGACGCTACAAACCCCCCGCAAAACACCTTCAACTCGTCTTTGCTGTCAAAGAGACAATAATGAGGTGAGATTGGGAATAACTCTCGTTCTAGGGGGGCTAGAGAGATGATTTGTTTACCTGACTCTGCCTTAGGTATCCCTGCATCCGAAATTTAGACTTTAGCGGCCGATGAGGTCAAGTTTCACAACGGAAAAGACCAGCAAGCGGGGACGCTACAAACTCCCCGCAAAACACCTTCAACTCGTTTTTGCTGTCAAAGAGACAAAGACAAAACAAGGATGGTCCTTTCACCCTCAAGGCATCATCGCATCTGCACAAGTTTTATACCACTGGAAAGCACGTCTCAAGGGCTATCTCTAACATGAATTTGGAGTTGCTGACCATTCTGTTTAGCGAGGCGAGCGGCCTGGATGTTAGGCCTACCCCTAAGAGATATTGAAAAATTCAAGGGGCCGGCTGCGAAGCAAGGTCTCGCCTGCCGGGGTAATGTCCAAAAATAAATTTGAGGTGAAATTGGAAATAACTCCCGTTCTAGGGGGGCTAGAGTGATGAATTTTTGACCTGACTCTGCCTTAGGTATCCTTGCAACCGAAAATTAGACTTTAGCGGCCGATGAGGGCAGTTTTCACACCGGAAAAGACCAGCAAGCGGAGACGCTACAAACCCCCCGCAAAACACCTTCAACTCGTTTTTGCTGTCAAAGAGACAAAGACAAAACAAGGATGGTCATTTCACCCTCAAGGCATCATCGGATCTGCACAAGTTTTATACCACTAAAAAGCACGTCTCAAGGGCTATCTCTAACATGAATTTGGAGTTGCTGACGAATCTGTAGGCGAAGCGAGCGGCCTGGATGTTAGGCCTACACCTAAGAGATATTGAAAAATTCCAGTGGCCGGCTGCGAAGCAAGGTCTCGCCGGCCGGGGTAATGGCCCAAAATAAATTTGAGGTGAAATTGGAAATTACTCCCGTTCTAGGGGGGCTAGAGAGATGATTGTTTTACCTGACTCTGCCTTAGGTATCCCTGCATCCGAAAATTAGACTTTCACGGCCGATAAGGGCAGGTTTCACCCCGGAAAAGACCAGCAAGCGGGGACACTACAAACCCCCCGCAAAACACCTTCAACTCGTCTTTGCTGTCAAAGAGACAATAATGAGGTGAGATTTTAAATAACTCTCGTTCTAGGTGGGCTAGAGTGATGATTTTTTTACATGACTCTGGCTTAGGTATCCCTGCATCAGAAAATTAGACTTTCACGGAGCTTTCTACCAAAAAGTGACGCCATTTTTGTTGCCCACAAAACCTCAATAATTCATGGAAAAAAATCGTTGCGGTCTTCAAATTCGAACCAGCACCATCGGCGGAGGTGTCCGCAAAAAGTGATGGCCAAAAATCGGCATGTTACCGGGGGTCGAATTTTTGGAATAATTGACAGGTAGTACCCTGTCGCCATTTTGAATTTTGGGGTCGAAAATAAAAGTGCGATTTGACAGTGCAGCATTCTAGACTAGACTTCCCTGAAAACCTTTTCTGTGTGGGGACATGGCCAAATCCCAAAACCTGGGCAATTAGGAGCTTTCTACCAAAAAGTGACGCCATCTTTGTTGCCCAAAAAACCTCAATAATTCATGGAATAAAATCGTTGCGGTCTTCAAATTCGAACAAGCACCATCGGCGGAGGTGTCCGCAAAAAGTGATCGCCAAAAATCGCCATGTTAACGGGGGTCCAATTTTTTGAATAATTGACAGGTAGTACCCTGTCGCCATTTTGTATTTTGGGGTCGAAAATAAAAGTGCGATTTGACGGTGCAGCATTCTAGACTAGACTTCCCTGAAGACCTTTTCTGTGTGGGGACATGGCCAAATCCCAAAACCTGGGCAATTAGGAGCTTTCTACCAAAAAGTGACGCCATCGGCAATAAGCCCAAAAAACCTCAATAATTCATGGAATAAAATCGTTGCGGTCTTCAAATTCGAACCAGCACCATCGGCGGAGGTGTTCGCAAAAAGTGATCGCCAAAAATCGGCATGTTACCGGGGGTCGAATTTTTGGAATAATTGACAGGTAGTACCCTGTCGCCATTTTGAATTTTGGGGTCGAAAATAAAAGTGCGATTTGACGGTGCAGCACTCTAGACTAGACTTCCCTGAAGACCTTTTTTGTGTGGGGACATGGCCAAATCCCAAAACCTGGGCAATTAGGAGCTTTCTACCAAAAAGTGACGCCATTTTTGTTGCCCACAAAACCTCAATAATTCATGGAAAAAAATCGTTGCGGTCTTCAAATTCGAACCAGCACCATCGGCGGAGGTGTCCGCAAAAAGTGATCGCCAAAAATCGGCATGTTACCGGGGGTCGAATTTTTGGAATAATTGACAGGTAGTACCCTGTCGCCATTTTGAATTTTGGGGTCGAAAATAAAAGTGCGATTTGACAGTGCAGCATTCTAGACTAGACTTCCCTGAAAACCTTTTCTGTGTGGGGACATGGCCAAATCCCAAAACCTGGGCAATTAGGAGCTTTCTACCAAAAAGTGACGCCATCTTTGTTGCCCAAAAAACCTCAATAATTCATGGAATAAAATCGTTGCGGTCTTCAAATTCGAACAAGCACCATCGGCGGAGGTGTCCGCAAAAAGTGATCGCCAAAAATCGCCATGTTAACGGGGGTCCAATTTTTTGAATAATTGACAGGTAGTACCCTGTCGCCATTTTGTATTTTGGGGTCGAAAATAAAAGTGCGATTTGACGGTGCAGCATTCTAGACTAGACTTCCCTGAAGACCTTTTCTGTGTGGGGACATGGCCAAATCCCAAAACCTGGGCAATTAGGAGCTTTCTACCAAAAAGTGACGCCATCGGCAATAAGCCCAAAAAACCTCAATAATTCATGGAATAAAATCGTTGCGGTCTTCAAATTCGAACCAGCACCATCGGCGGAGGTGTTCGCAAAAAGTGATCGCCAAAAATCGGCATGTTACCGGGGGTCGAATTTTTGGAATAATTGACAGGTAGTACCCTGTCGCCATTTTGAATTTTGGGGTCGAAAATAAAAGTGCGATTTGACGGTGCAGCACTCTAGACTAGACTTCCCTGAAGACCTTTTTTGTGTGGGGACATGGCCAAATCCCAAAACCTGGGCAATTAGGAGCTTTCTACCAAAAAGTGACGCCATCTTTGTTGCCCAAAAAACCTCAATAATTCATGGAATAAAATCGTTGCGGTCTTCAAATTCGAACCAGCACCATCGGCGGAGGTGTCCGCAAAAAGTGATCGCCAAAATTCGGCATGTTAACGGGGGTCCAATTTTTTGAATAATTGACAGGTAGTACCCTGTCGCCATTTTGTATTTTGGGGTCGAAAATAAAAGTGCGATTTGACGGTGCAGCATTCTAGACTAGACTTCCCTGAAGACCTTTTCTGTGTGGGGACATGGCCAAATCCCAAAACCTGGGCAATTAGGAGCTTTCTACCAAAAAGTGACGCCATCGGCAATAAGCCCAAAAAACCTCAATAATTCATGGAATAAAATCGTTGCGGTCTTCAAATTCGAACCAGCACCATCGGCGGAGGTGTCCGCAAAAAGTGATCGCCAAAAATCGGCATGTTACCGGGGGTCGAATTTTTGGAATAATTGACAGGTAATACCCTGTCGCCATTTTGAATTTTGGGGTCGAAAATATAAGTGCGATTTGACGGTGCAGCATTCTAGACTAGACTTCCCAGAAGACCTTTTCTGTGTGGGGACATGGCCAAATCCCAAAACCTGGGCAATTAGGAGCTTTCTACCAATAAGTGACGCCATCTCTGTTGCCCAAAAAACCTCAATAATTCATGGAATAAAATCGTTGCGGTCTTCAAATTCGAACCAGAACCATCGGCGGAGGTGTCCGCAAAAAGTGATCGCCAAAAGTCGGCATGTTAACGGGGGTCGAATTTTTGGAATAATTGACAGGTAGTACCCTGTCGCCATTTTGAATTTTGGGGTCGAAAATAAAAGTGCGATTTGACGGTGCAGCATTCTAGACTAGACTTCCCTGAAGACCTTTTCTGTGTGGGGACATGGCCAAATCCCAAAACCTGGGCAATTAGGAGCTTTCTACCAAAAAGTGACGCCATCTTTGTTGCCCAAAAAACCTCAATAATTCATGGAATAAAATCGTTGCGGTCTTCAAATTCGAACCAGCACCATCGGCGGAGGTGTCCGCAAAAAGTGATCGCCAAAATTCGGCATGTAAACGGGGGTCCAATTTTTTGAATAATTGACAGGTAGTACCCTGTCGCCATTTTGTATTTTGGGGTCGAAAATAAAAGTGCGATTTGACGGTGCAGCATTCTAGACTAGACTTCCCTGAAGACCTTTTCTGTGTGGGGACATGGCCAAATCCCAAAACCTTGGCAATTAGGAGCTTTCTACCAAAAAGTGACGCCATCGGCAATAAGCCCAAAAAACCTCAATAATTCATGGAATAAAATCGTTGCGGTCTTCAAATTCGAACCAGCACCATCGGCGGAGGTGTCCGCAAAAAGTGATCGCCAAAATTCGGCATGTTAACGGGGGTCCAATTTTTTGAATAATTGACAGGTAGTACCCTGTCGCCATTTTGTATTTTGGGGTCGAAAATAAAAGTGCGATTTGACGGTGCAGCATTCTAGACTAGACTTCCCTGAAGACCTTTTCTGTGTGGGGACATGGCCAAATCCCAAAACCTGGGCAATTAGGAGCTTTCTACCAAAAAGTGACGCCATCTTTGTTGCCCAAAAAACCTCAATAATTCATGGAATAAAATCGTTGCGGTCTTCAAATTCGAACCAGCACCATCGGCGGAGGTGTCCGCAAAAAGTGATCGCCAAAATTCGGCATGTTAACGGGGGTCCAATTTTTTGAATAATTGACAGGTAGTACCCTGTCGCCATTTTGAATTTTGGGGTCGAAAATAAAAGTGCGATTTGACGGTGCAGCATTCTAGACTAGACTTCCCTGAAGACCTTTTCTGTGTGGGGACATGGCCAAATCCCAAAACCTGGGCAATTAGGAGCTTTCTACCAAAAAGTGACGCCATCTTTGTTGCCCAAAAAACCTCAATAATTCATGGAATAAAATCGTTGCGGTCTTCAAATTCGAACCAGCACCATCGGCGGAGGTGTCCGCAAAAAGTGATCGCCAAAAATCGGCATGTTACCGGGGGTCGAATTTTTGGAATAACTGACAGGTAGTACCCTGTCGCCATTTTGAATTTTGGGGTCGAAAATAAAAGTGCGATTTGACGGTGCAGCATTCTAGACTAGACTTCCCTGAAGACCTTTTCTGTGTGGGGACATGGCCAAATCCCAAAACCTGGGCAATTAGGAGCTTTCTACCAAAAAGTGACGCATCTTTGTTGCCCAAAAAACCTCAATAATTCATGGAATAAAATCGTTGCGGTCTTCAAATTCGAACCAGCACCATCGGCGGAGGTGTCCTCAAAAAGTGATCGCTAAAAATCGGCATGTTACCGGGGGTCGAATTTTTGGAATAATTGACAGGTAATACCCTGTCGCCATTTTGAATTTTAAGGTCGAAAATAAAAGTGCGATTTGACGGTGCAGCATTCTAGACTAGACTTCCCAGAAGACCTTTTCTGTGTGGGGACATGGCCAAATCCCAAAACCTGGGCAATTAGGAGCTTTCTACCAAAAAGTGACGCCATCTTTGTTGCCCAAAAAACCTCAATAATTCATGGAATAAAATCGTTGCGGTCTTCAAATTCGAACCAGCACCATCGGCGGAGGTGTCCGCAAAAAGTGATCGCTAAAAATCGGCATGTTACCGGGGGTCGAATTTTTGGAATAATTGACAGGTAGTACCCTGTCGCCATTTTGAATTTTGGGGTCGAAAATAAAAGTGCGATTTGACGGTGCAGCATTCTAGACTAGACTTCCCTGAAGACCTTTTCTGTGTGGGGACATGGCCAAATCCCAAAACCTGGGCAATTAGGAGCTTTCTACCAAAAAGTGACGCCATCGGCAATAAGCCCAAAAAACCTCAATAATTCATGGAATAAAATCGTTGCGGTCTTCAAATTCGAACCAGCACCATCGGCGGAGGTGTCCGCAAAAAGTGATCGCCAAAAATCGGCATGTTACCGGGGGTCGAATTTTTGGAATAGTTGACAGGTAGTACCCTGTCGCCATTTTGAATTTTGGGGTCGAAAATAAAAGTGCGATTTGACGGTGCAGCATTCTAAACTAGACTTCCCTGAAGACCTTTTCTGTGTGGGGACATGGCCAAATCCAAAAACCTAGGCAATTAGGAGCTTTCTACCAAAAAGTGACGCCATCTTTGTTGCCCAAAAAACCTCAATAATTCATGGAATAAAATCGTTGCGGTCTTCAAATTCGAACCAGCACCATCGGCGGAGGTGTCCGCAAAAAGTGATCGCCAAAAATCGGCATGTTACCGGGGGTCGAATTTTTGGAATAATTGACAGGTAGTACCCTGTCGCCATTTTGAATTTTGGGGTCGAAAATAAAAGTGCGATTTGACGGTGCAGCATTCTAGACTAGACTTCCCTGAAGACCTTTTCTGTGTGGGGGCATGGCCAAATCCCAAAACCTGGGCAATTAGGAGCTTTCTACCAAAAAGTGACGCCATCTTTGTTGCCCAAAAAACCTCAATAATTCATGGAATAAAATCGTTGCGGTCTTCAAATTCGAACCAGCACCATCGGCGGAGGTGTCCGCAAAAAGTGATCGCCAAAAATCGGCATGTTACCGGGGGTCGAATTTTTGGAATAATTGACAGGTAGTACCCTGTCGCCATTTTGAATTTTGGGGTCGAAAATAAAAGTGCGATTTGACGGTGCAGCATTCTAGACTAGACTTCCCTGAAGACCTTTTCTGTGTGGGGACATGGCCAAATCCAAAAACCTGGGCAATTAGGAGCTTTCTACCAATAAGTGACGCCATCTCTGTTGCCCAAAGAACCTCAATAATTCATGGAATAAAATCGTTGCGGTCTTCAAATTCGAACCAGAACCATCGGCGGAGGTGTTCGCAAAAAGTGATCGCCAAAAATCGGCATGTTACCGGGGGTCGAATTTTTGGAATAATTGACAGGTCGCCCCTGTCGCCATTTTGAATTTTGGGGTCGAAAAAAAAAGTGCGATTTGACGGTGCAGCATTCTAGACTAGACTTCCCTGAAGACCTTTTCTGTGTGGGGACATGGCCAAATCCAAAAACCTGGGCAATTAGGAGCTTTCTACCAAAAAGTGACGCCATCTTTGTTGCCCAAAAAACCTCAATAATTCATGGAATAAAATCGTTGCGGTCTTCAAATTCGAACCAGCACCATCGTCGGAGGTGTCCGCAAAAAGTGATCGCTAAAAATCGGCATGTTACCGGGGGTCGAATTTTTGGAATAGTTGACAGGTAGTACCCTGTCGCCATTTTGAATTTTGGGGTCGAAAATAAAAGTGCGATTTGACGGTGCAGCATTCTAGACTTGACTTCCCAGAAGACCTTTTCTGTGTGGGGACATGGCCAAATCCCAAAACCTGGGCAATTAGGAGCTTTCTACCAAAAAGTGACGCCATCTTTGGTGCCCAAAAAACCTCAATAATTCATGGAATAAAATCGTTGCGGTCTTCAAATTCGAACCAGCACCATCGGCGGAGGTGTCCGCAAAAAGTGATCACCAAAAATCGGCATGTTACCGGGGGTCAAATTTTTGGAATCATTGACAGGTAGTACCCTGTCGCCATTTTGAATTTTGGGGTCGAAAATAAAAGTGCGATTTGACGGTGCAGCATTCTAGACTAGACTTCCCTGAAGACCTTTTCTGTGTGGGGACATGGCCAAATCCCAAAACCTGGGCAATTAGGAGCTTTCTACCAAAAAGTGACGCCATCGGCAATAAGCCCAAAAAACCTCAATAATTCATGGAATAAAATCGTTGCGGTCTTCAAATTCGAACCAGCACCATCGGCGGAGGTGTCCGCAAAAAGTGATGGCCAAAAATCGGCATGTTACCGGGGGTCGAATTTTTGGAATAATTGACAGGTAATACCCTGTCGCCATTTTGAATTTTGGGGTCGAAAATATAAGTGCGATTTGACGGTGCAGCATTCTAGACTAGACTTCCCTGAAGACCTTTTCTGTGTGGGGACATGGCCAAATCCAAAAACCTGGGCAATTAGGAGCTTTCTACCAATAAGTGACGCCATCTCTGTTGCCCAAAGAACCTCAATAATTCATGGAATAAAATCGTTGCGGTCTTCAAATTCGAACCAGAACCATCGGCGGAGGTGTTCGCAAAATGTGATCGCCAAAAATCGGCATGTTACCGGGGGTCGAATTTTTGGAATAATTGACAGGTCGCCCCTTTCGCCATTTTGAATTTTGGGGTCGAAAATAAAAGTGCGATTTGACGGTGCAGCATTCTAGACTAGACTTCCCTGAAGACCTTTTCTGTGTGGGGACATGGCCAAATCCAAAAACCTGGGCAATTAGGAGCTTTCTACCAAAAAGTGACGCCATCTTTGTTGCCCAAAAAACCTCAATAATTCATGGAATAAAATCGTTGCGGTCTTCAAATTCGAACCAGCACCATCGTCGGAGGTGTCCGCAAAAAGTGATCGCTAAAAATCGGCATGTTACCGGGGGTCGAATTTTTGGAATATTTGACAGGTAGTACCTTGTCGCCATTTTGAATTTTGGGGTCGAAAATAAAAGTGCGATTTGACGGTGCAGCATTCTAGACTAGACTTCCCTGAAGACCTTTTCTGTGTGGGGACATGGCCAAATCCCAAAACCTGGGCAATTAGGAGCTTTCTACCAAAAAGTGACGCCATCTTTGTTGCCCAAAAAACCTCAATAATTCATGGAATAAAATCGTTGCGGTCTTCAAATTCGAACCAGCACCATCGGCGGAGGTGTCCGCAAAAAGTGATCGCTAAAAATCGGCATGTTACCGGGGGTCGAATTTTTGGAATAGTTGACAGGTAGTACCCTTTCGCCATTTTGAATTTTGGGGTCGAAAATAAAAGTGCGATTTGACGGTGCAGCATTCTAGACTAGACTTCCCTGAAGACCTTTTCTGTGTGGGGACATGGCCAAATCCAAAAACCTGGGCAATTAGGAGCTTTCTACCAAAAAGTGACGCCATCTTTGTTGCCCAAAAAACCTCAATAATTCATGGAATAAAATCGTTGCGGTCTTCAAATTCGAACCAGCACCATCGTCGGAGGTGTCCGCAAAAAGTGATCGCTAAAAATCGGCATGTTACCGGGGGTCGAATTTTTGGAATATTTGACAGGTAGTACCTTGTCGCCATTTTGAATTTTGGGGTCGAAAATAAAAGTGCGATTTGACGGTGCAGCATTCTAGACTAGACTTCCCTGAAGACCTTTTCTGTGTGGGGACATGGCCAAATCCCAAAACCTGGGCAATTAGGAGCTTTCTACCAAAAAGTGACGCCATCTTTGTTGCCCAAAAAACCTCAATAATTCATGGAATAAAATCGTTGCGGTCTTCAAATTCGAACCAGCACCATCGGCGGAGGTGTCCGCAAAAAGTGATCGCTAAAAATCGGCATGTTACCGGGGGTCGAATTTTTGGAATAGTTGACAGGTAGTACCCTTTCGCCATTTTGAATTTTGGGGTCGAAAATAAAAGTGCGATTTGACGGTGCAGCATTCTAGACTTGACTTCCCAGAAGACCTTTTCTGTGTGGGGACATGGCCAAATCCCAAAACCTGGGCAATTAGGAGCTTTCTACCAAAAAGTGACGCCATCTTTGTTGCCCAAAAAACCTCAATAATTCATGGAATAAAATCGTTGCGGTCTTCAAATTCGAACCAGCACCATCGGCGGAGGTGTCCGCAAAAAGTGATCACCAAAAATCGGCATGTTACCGGGGGTCAAATTTTTGGAATCATTGACAGGTAGTACCCTGTCGCCATTTTGAATTTTGGGGTCGAAAATAAAAGTGCGATTTGACGGTGCAGCATTCTAGACTAGACTTCCCTGAAGACCTTTTCTGTGTGGGGACATGGCCAAATCCCAAAACCTGGGCAATTAGGAGCTTTCTACCAAAAAGTGACGCCATCGGCAATAAGCCCAAAAAACCTCAATAATTCATGGAATAAAATCGTTGCGGTCTTCAAATTCGAACCAGCACCATCGGCGGAGGTGTCCGCAAAAAGTGATGGCCAAAAATCGGCATGTTACCGGGGGTCGAATTTTTGGAATAATTGACAGGTAATACCCTGTCGCCATTTTGAATTTTGGGGTCGAAAATATAAGTGCGATTTGACGGTGCAGCATTCTAGACTAGACTTCCCAGAAGACCTTTTCTGTGTGGGGACATGGCCAAATCCCAAAACCTGGGCAATTAGGAGCTTTCTACCAAAAAGTGACGCCATCTTTGTTGCCCAAAAAACCTCAATAATTCATGGAATAAAATCGTTGCGGTCTTCAAATTCGAACCAGCACCATCGGCGGAGGTGTCCGCAAAAAGTGATCACCAAAAATCGGCATGTTACCGGGGGTCAAATTTTTGGAATCATTGACAGGTAGTACCCTGTCGCCATTTTGAATTTTGGGGTCGAAAATAAAAGTGCGATTTGACGGTGCAGCATTCTAGACTAGACTTCCCTGAAGACCTTTTCTGTGTGGGGACATGGCCAAATCCCAAAACCTGGGCAATTAGGAGCTTTCTACCAAAAAGTGACGCCATCGGCAATAAGCCCAAAAAACCTCAATAATTCATGGAATAAAATCGTTGCGGTCTTCAATTTCGAACCAGCACCATCGGCGGAGGTGTCCGCAAAAAGTGATGGCCAAAAATCGGCATGTTACCGGGGGTCGAATTTTTGGAATAATTGACAGGTAATACCCTGTCGCCATTTTGAATTTTGGGGTCGAAAATATAAGTGCGATTTGACGGTGCAGCATTCTAGACTAGACTTCCCAGAAGACCTTTTCTGTGTGGGGACATGGCCAAATCCCAAAACCTGGGCAATTAGGAGCTTTCTACCAAAAAGTGACGCCATCTTTGTTGCCCAAAAAACCTCAATAGTTCATAGAATAAAATCGTTGCGGTCTTCAAATTCGAATTAGCACCATCGGTGGAGGTGTCCGCAAAAAGTGATCGCCAAAAATCGGCATGTTACCGGGGGTCGAATTTTTGGAATATTTGACAGGTAGTACCCTGTCGCCATTTTGAATTTTGGGGTCGAAAATAAAAGTGCGATTTGACGGTGCAGCATTCTAGACTAGACTTCCCTGAAGACCTTTTCTGTGTGGGGACATGGCCAAATCCCAAAACCTAGGCAATTTTGAGCTTTCTACCAAAAAGTGACGCCATCTTTGTTGCCCAAAAAACCTCAATAATTCATGGAATAAAATCGTTGCGGTCTTCAAATTCGAACCAACACCATCGGCGGAGGTGTCCGCAAAAAGTGATCACCAAAAATTGGCATGTTACCGGGAGTCGAATTTTTGGAATAATTGACAGGTAGTACCCTGTCGCCATTTTGAATTTTGGGGTCGAAAATAAAAGTGCGATTTGACGGTGCAGCATTCTAGACTAGACTTCCCTGAAAACCTTTTCTGTGTGGGGACATGGCCAAATCCCAAAACCTGGGCAATTAGGAGCTTTCTACCAATAAGTGACGCCATCTCTGTTGCCCAAAAAACCTCAATAATTCATGGAATAAAATCGTTGCGGTCTTCAAATTCGAACCAGCACCATCGGCGGAGGTGTCCGCAAAAAGTGATCGCCAAAAATCGGCATGTTACCGGGGGTCGAATTTTTGGAATAATTGGCAGGTAGTACCCTGTCGCCATTTTGTATTTCGGGGTCGAAAATAAAAGTGCGATTTGACGGTGCAGCATTCTAGACTAGACTTCCCTGAAGACCCTTTCTGTGTGGGGACATGGCCAAATCCCAAAACCTGGGCAATTAGGAGCTTTCTACCAAAAAGTGACGCCATCTTTGTTGCCCAAAAAACCTCAATAATTCATGGAATAAAATCGTTGCGGTCTTCAAATTCGAACCAGCACCATCGTCGGAGGTGTCCGCAAAAAGTGATCGCTAAAAATCGGCATGTTACCGGGGGTCGAATTGTTGGAATATTTGACAGGTAGTACCCTGTCGCCATTTTGAATTTTGGGGACGAAAATAAAAGTGCGATTTGACGGTGCAGCATTCTAGACTAGACTTCCCTGAAGACCTTTTCTGTGTGGGGACATGGCCAAATCCCAAAACCTGGGCAATTAGGAGCTTTCTACCAAAAAGTGACGCCATCTTTGTTGCCCAAAAAAACCTCAATAATTCATGGAATAAAATCGTTGCGGTCTTCAAATTCGAACCAGCACCGTCGGCGGAGGTGTCCGCAAAAAGTGATCGCCAAAAATCGGCATGTTACCGGGGGTCGAATTTTTGGAATAATTGACAGGTAGTACCCTGTCGCCATTTTGAATTTTGGTTTCGAAAATAAAAGTGCGATTTGACGGTGCAGCATTCTAGACTAGACTTCCCTGAAGACCTTTTCTGTGTGGGGACATGGCCAAATCCAAAAAACCTGGGCAATTAGGAGCTTTCTACCAATAAGTGACGCCATCTCTGTTGCCCAAAAAACCTCAATAATTCATGGAATAAAATCGTTGCGGTCTTCAAATTCAAACCAGAACCATCGGCGGAGGTGTCCGCAAAAAGTGATCGCCAAAAATCGGCATGTTACCGGGGGTCGAATTTTTGGAATAATTGACAGGTAGTACCCTGTCGCCATTTTGAATTTTGGGGTCGAAAATAAAAGTGCGATTTGACGGTGCAGCATTCTAGACTAGACTTCCCTGAAGACCTTTTCTGTGTGAGGACATGGCAAAATCCAAAAACCTGGGCAATTAGGAGCTTTCTACCAAAAAGTGACGCCATCTTTGTTGCCCAAAAAACCTCAATAATTCATGGAATAAAATCGTTGCGGTCTTCAAATTCGAACCAGCACCATCGGCGGAGGTGTCCGCAAAAAGTGATCGCTAAAAATCGGCATGTTACCGGTGGTCGAATTTTTGGAATAATTGACAGGTAGTACCCTGTCGCCATTTTGAATTTTGGGTCGAAAATAAAAGTGCGATTTGACGGTGCAGCATTCTAGACTAGACTTCCCTGAAGACCTTTTCTGTGTGGGGACATGGCCAAATCCCAAAACCTGGGCAATTAGGAGCTTTCTACCAAAAAGTGACGCCATCTTTGTTGCCCAAAAAACCTCAATAATTCATGGAATAAAATCGTTGCGGTCTTCAATATCGAACCATCACCATCGGCGGAGGTGTCCGCAAAAAGTGATCGCCAAAAATCGGCATGTTACCGGGGGTCGATTTTTTTGAATAATTGACAGGTAGTACCCTGTCGCCATTTTGAATTTTGGGGTCGAAAATAAAAGTGCGATTTGACGGTGCAGCACTCTAGACTAGACTTCCCTGAAGACCTTTTCTGTGTGGGGAAATGGCCAAATCCCAAAACCTGGGCAATTAGGAGCTTTCTACCAAAAAGTGACGCCATCTTTGTTGCCCAAAAAACCTCAATAATTCATGGAATAAAATCGTTGCGGTCTTCAAATTCGAACCAACACCATCGGCGGAGGTGTCCGCAAAAAGTGATCACCAAAAATTGGCATGTTACCGGGGGTCGAATTTTTGGAATAATTGACAGGTAGTACCCTGTCGCAATTTTGAATTTTGGGGTCGAAAATAAAAGTGCGATTTGACGGTGCAGCATTCTAGACTAGACTTCCCTGAAAACCTTTACTGTGTGGGGACATGGCCAAATCCAAAAACCTGGGCAATTAGGAGCTTTCTACCAATAAGTGACGCCATCTCTGTTGCCCAAAAAACCTCAATAATTCATGGAATAAAATCGTTGCGGTCTTCAAATTCGAACCAGCACCATCGGCGGAGGTGTCCGCAAAAAGTGATCGCCAAAAATCGGCATGTTACCAGGGGTCGAATTTTTGTAATAATTGGCAGGTAGTACCCTGTCGCCATTTTGAATTTTGGGGTCGAAAATAAAAGTGCGGTTTGACGGTGGAGAATGATAGACTAGACTTCCCTGAAGACCTTTTCTGTGTGGGGAATCATAGAGTAGGTTGTGTGGGGACATGGCCAAATTCCAAAACCTTGGGAATTATGAGCTTTTTACCAAAATGTGGCGCCATCATTGTGACCAAAAAATCCGAGCCAGCACCATCGGGGGAGGTGCCCGCAACGAGTTTTCGCCACAGGTTATTTTGAAATTTTGAGTAACAAATTAAAGTGCGATTTGACGGCAAAAAAAAACCCAATAAATTTTCTTTGATAAAAGAAGTTGTGCAGTTAAATTTCGAACCAGTGGATCCGCCCCTTGAATGGTTAAATACAATATCCAGACCATCTGGAAGACTGTAGGATTGTTATCAGTTAGTTTAACATTTATTTTGGAATTGGGCCAGAATATTTGAGATAAGCGTTACCAGTTATCAAGTGGTGAGGTTTTATTACTATGTCCCAAATGGACTTTTCTGCAATCGAGGGTAAACAAGTGATTGGCATTTCGAGATGGTTATAACGTTTTAAAAGTTGCCTCTGGACATCATTTCATATCTGGGTCAAAAATAAGGCCAGTTTGACCAATCTCTGTTATTTCCGTCTTTTGTTTTCCATACTACGTTTGTTCGTTTCTGTATATTCAAAAGTTGGTTGCTTACCTTGACTGGCTTTAGTTTGGCTGTAGTTGTACCATTCCATGCACTGTGACTGCGTTGTCCGGTACGCCATTTTGTCAGACAATCAGCTGGACCTTTCCATGCAGCAGAGTTGACCGCTCCTCTGATCTGAATGATTCACGTGATCGTCTGTATCGACCACTGGCAGACACTATTTCCTTCTTTATCGCTCTAGAGGGAGGTATATATAACCAGAACTAGTGTAGAAAACTGAATTCTTCTTAGAATATCTGCATTTCAGCCAGCACAAACCATGCAGACGATTTTATATGGAAACAGTTGAAAAATTTGTGCTTATTGATCAAATTGAATGGATGGCCAACCTCTTGCTATTAGCTCCTACGACATTGAAAGATCGTTGCGACCTAATGAATTCAAATGATCTTATTTGACCAGTGAAATGTAAACTGTTAAAATTGAAATACTCCTTTGTTACTGTTGAACGTTGATGTGATGGAGCATTCGTTTTAGATGAGCAAGACGTTTTAATTTAAAAATTTGTGTTTTTTTTATTGTTAAACTAAACAGAAAAATAGCATCTGGCGGGTGATGGCGAATGTGGACAGGGTCATTTAGCCATAGTTTGCTGGGGAATAATTAATAACATGTGTTCATACAACGTCATCCATTGTGCTTAAAATCGTCAAGATTTCACTGCCCTTAGTTGTATTTTAAGTTTTCAATGGAACAAAAATGATATGTTCAACCATACTTTCCAAAAACCCACTATTTCTTCTTCTGATTTAGGCTGCATTGAAAATGTGCACCATCTCTCTGGAAAAAATCTTAACAGTTATATTCTTCTGGAAATGAATGACAACCTAATCTGATGAAGTTCTTCTCAAGACACTCAAACTTAGTTTTGAGAATGTTGATGCTTCTTTTGTCTACTGCATCTTACAGTGTGGTCTAAATTGCACCTACATTGCTTCAGCAATCCATGTGAAGAGAAGCAAAAGAGAAATGTTCAACAAATGTCAACAAGAAAAACCACTGACACAGAAAAACAGGTTAACAGGTGGGCCCAACATTCCCCTCAAGAGACTCTAGAATAATGGATCTGAAGCACGATTTTGGCAAGCACATGTTTTGCTAAGAGAGCAGTGACCATTGTTTGCACCACTGTATTGTTGCATAATGAAAGAGTTGATTGCGTCCAGTGCACATTATTTTCACATTTCAGCCCATTTGGTGCGATGAGCATTGTGTACCCCCTATTGTGTCTTCATTGCGTGCTTGGAATCTTAGGAATTCGTTATGGGTTATATGGGGGTACTTCTGTACCAGAAACTTAGTCATTTAGAAAATATGGAGACCGCCAACACAGGGCTAGATTGCTTAGCTTGAAAGAGCGCTGTGAAATAACAATACAACTATGAGCCCAAGTTAATATAATGCCCCCAAAAATGCTGGACTTATCCTTAGTGGTTTTTTTTTCTAATTTTGGCTTAAAATTGATGGACTTTTAATAATTCCGCTAATGCCGGACTCATCTCTTGAAAAAAATTGTTTAATCTCTTGCCAATTTTTTTTTTAATGCAGGACTTACCCCTTGATGATATTTTTAACTTTTCGCCAAAATTTGATGAAAATAGGCCTAATGGTGGGATTTCCCCTTGTAATTTGTTCAGTTTTTGCCCAAATATGATGAGAATGTATGGCTTATCCCTTGTGAACTTTTTATACAAAAATGATGGACTTACCCCGTGTGTTTTTTTCAGTAGGTCGAGAGTACCCGGTGATGAACCCCTTGGTTTGGCTCAAGGAAACTTAGAATGAGTAGTGCTTCTTTAAATGAAAAGGCGATACTCGCGTTGCAAAGCAGTGGTCCACAGTGCTTGTCCTCATCGTCCGGGCACACCTTGGAAGAACTACTGGGTAGTCAAGTTACGGCGTCCACGTTGTGCATCCCACTACATTGTACTCCACACCATGTCAATTGGTTCTCTGCCATACTGGAATTTCCCAATGTATAGAGAAAAGGTACACCATACACCAAATATAGTGCATCTAAAAGAAACGGTTATACCCTTACAACATAACACACTACTTATTATTTATGTTTGAATTCAAGATCCAATCAAAAGTAACGTAACAAAAGTCGTTTATGTCCCTTGTATATGAATCTTACGACTTCTTATTTCACGAGGTCAACAGTCAAAATATGCAGCGTATTGGTAGTGTGATTTGCCCAAATCGACACTTTAGGGTTGGCAAAGACTATATGGAGCGCCATTTTGGCAAGCAATTATTTTGCTAGTTAATTTGATAGAAATGATCATTGTATGCGTTGTTGCATAATGCGATAGTTTGCTTGCGCCCGGTGCACATAATGTTCGTATTTCAGCTTTTTTGGTGCCCGATATGGGGCATGTGTGTGTACCAATAAAAATGTGCGCTTGGAATTTTGTGAATTTTTAAAGGATTTTACAAGGGTAGGCCTACTTCTGTACTAGAAGAAAAGTACGAGCAAGCGGGGACGCTACAAACCCCCCGCAAAACACCTTCAACTCGTTTTTGCTGTCAAAGAGACAAAGACAAAATAAGGATGGTCATTTCACCCCCAAGGCATCATCGGATCTGCACAAGTTATATACCACTGGAAAGCCCGTCTCAATGGCTATCTCTCCTATGAATGTGGGGTTGCTGACGATTCTTAAGGCGAGGCGAGCGGCCAGGATGTTAGGCCCACCCCTAAGAGGAATTGAAAAATTCCAGGGGCCGGCTGCGAAGCAAGGTCTCGCCGGCCGGGGTAATGGCCCAAAATAAATTTGAGGTGAAATTGGGTATAACTCTCGTTCTAGGGGGGCTAGAGAGATAATTTTTTCACCTGACTCTGCCTTAGGTATCCCTGCATCCGAAAAATAGACTTTTACGGCCGATGAGGGCAGGTTTCACACCGGAAAAGACCAGCAAGCAGGGACGCTACAAACCCCCGGCAAAACACCTTCAACTCGTTTTTGCTGTCAAAGAGACAAAGACAAAATAAGGATGGTCCATTCACTCCCAAGGCATCATCGGATCTGCACAAGTTTTATACCACTGGAAAGCCCGTTTCAAGGGCTATATTACCCATGAATTTGGAGTTGCTGACGATTCTGTAAACGAGGCGAGCGGCCTGGATGTTAGGCCTACCCCTAAGAGAAATTGAAAAATTCCAGGGGCCGGTTACGAAGCAAGGTCTCGCCGGCCGGGGTAATGGCCCAAAATAAATATGAGGTGAAATTGGGAATAACTCCCGTTCTAGGGGGGGCTAGAGAGATAATTTTTTCACCTGACTCTGCCTTAGGTATCCCTGCATCCGAAAATTAGACTTTTACGGCCGATGAGGGCAGGTTTCACATTGGAAAAGACCAGCAAGCGGGGACGCTACAAACCCCCCGCAAAACACTCAACTCGTTTTTGCTGTCAAAGAGACAAAGACAAAATAAGGATGGTCATTTCACCCCCAAGGCATCATCGGATCTGCACAAGTTTTATACCACTGGAAAGCCCGTCTAAAGGGCTATCTCTGCCAAGAATTTGGGGTTGCTGACGATTCTGTAAACGAGGCGAACGGCCTGGATGTTAGGCCTACCCCTAAGAGAAATTGAAAAATTCCAGGGGCCGGTTACGAAGCAAGGTCTCGCCGGCCAGGGTAATGGCCCAAAATAAATTGGAGGTGAAATTGGGAATAACTCCCGTTCTAGGGGGGCTAGAGAGATGATTTTTTCACCTGACTCTGCCTTAGGTATCCCTGCATCTGAAAATTAGACTTTTACGGCCGATGAGGGCAGGTTTCACATTGGAAAAGACCAGCAAGCGGGGACGCTACAAACCCCGCAAAACACCTTCAACTCGTTTTTCCTGTCAAAGAGAAAATTTGAGGTAAAATTGGGAATAACTCTCGTTCTAGGGGGCTAGAGAGATGATTTTTTTACCTGACTCCGCCTTAGGTATCCCTGCATCCGAAAAATAGACTTTTACGGCCGATGAGGGCAGGTTTCACACCGGAAAAGACCAGCAAGCGGGGACGCTACAAACCCCCGCAAAACACCTTCAACTCGTTTTTGCTGTCAAAGAGAAAATTTGAGGTAAAATTGGGAATAACTCATGTTCTAGGGGGCTAGAGAGATGATTTTTTTACCTGACTCTGCCTTAGGTATCCCTGCATCCAAAAAATAGACTTTTACGGCCGATGAGGGCAGGTTTCACACCTGAAAAGACCAGCAAGCGGGGACGCTACAAACCCCCAGCAAAACACCTTCAACTCGTTTTGCTGTCAAAGAGACAAAGACAAAATAACGATAGTCATTTCACCCCCAAGGCATCATCGGATCTGCACAAGTTTTATACCACTGGAAAGCCCATCTCAAGGGCTATTTTTCCCATGAATTTGGGGTTGCTGACGATTCTGTAAACGAGGCGAGCGGACTGAATGTTAGGCCTACCCCTAAGAGAAATTGAAAAATTCCAGGGGCCGGTTACAAACCAAGGTCTCGCGGCCGGGGTAATGGCCCAAAAAAAATTTGAGGTGAAATTGGGAATAACTCCCGTTCTAGGGGGGCTAGAGATGAATTTTTGACCTGACTCTGCCTTAGGTATCCCTGAATCCGAAAATTAGACTTTTTCGGCCGATGAGGGCAGGTTTCACACCGGAAAAGACCAGCAAGCGGGGACGCTACAAACCCCCCGCAAAACACCTTCAACTCTTTTTTGCTGTCAAAGAGACAAAGACAAAATAAGGATGGTCATTTCACCCCCCAAGGCATCATCGGATCTGCACAAGTTTTATACCACTGGAAAGCCCGTCTCAAGGGCTATTTTTCCCATGAATTTGGGGTTGCTGACGATTCTGTAAACGAGGCGAGCGGCCTGGATGTTAGGCCTACCCCTAAGAGAAGTTGAACAATTCCAGGGGCCGGTTACGAAGCAAGGTCTCGCCGACCGGGGTAATGGCCCAAAATAAATTTGAGGTAAAATTGGGAATAACTCCCGTTCTAGGGGGCTAGAGAGATGAATTTTTGACCTGACTCTGCCTTAGGTATCCATGAATCCGAAAATTACACTTGTTAGGCCGATAAGGGCAGGTTTCACACCGGAAAAGACCAGCAAGCAGGGACGCTACAAACCCCCCGCAAAACACCTTCAACTCGTCTTTGCTGTCAAAGAGACAATCATGAGGTGAGATTGGGAATAAAGCCCGTTCTAGGGGGGCTAGAGAGATGAATTTTTCACCTGACTCTGCCTTAGGTATCCCTGCATCCGAAAGTTAGACTTTCACGGCCGATGAGGGCTGGTTTCACACAGAAAAAACCAGCAAGCGGGGACGCTACAAACCCCCGCAAAACACTCAACTCGTTTTTGCTGTCAAAGAGACAAAGACAAAATAAGGATGGTCATTTCACTCCCAAGGCATCATCGGATCTGCACAAGTTTTATACCACTGGAAAGCCCGTCTCAAGGGCTATTTTTCTCATGAGTTTTGGATTGCTGACCTTTCTGTAAACGAGGCGAGCGGCCTGGATGTTAGGCCTACCCCTAAGAGAATTTGAAAATTTCCAGGGGCCAGTTACGAAGCAAGGTCTCGCCGGCCGGGGTAATGGCCCAAAATAAATTTGAGGTGAAATTGGGAATAACTCCCGTTCTAGGGGGGCTAGAGATGAATTTTTGACCTGACTCTGCCTTAGGTATCCCTGAATCCGAAAATTAGACTTTTTCGGCCGATGAGGGCAGGTTTCACACCGGAAAAGACCAGCAAGCGGGGACGCTACAAACCCCCCGCAAAACACCTTCAACTCTTTTTTGCTGTCAAAGAGACAAAGACAAAATAAGGATGGTCATTTCACCCCCCAAGGCATCATCGGATCTGCACAAGTTTTATACCACTGGAAAGCCCGTCTCAAGGGCTATTTTTCCCATGAATTTGGGGTTGCTGACGATTCTGTAAACGAGGCGAGCGGCCTGGATGTTAGGCCTACCCCTAAGAGAAGTTGAACAATTCCAGGGGCCGGTTACGAAGCAAGGTCTCGCCGGCCGGGGTAATGGCCCAAAATAAATTTGAGGTAAAATTGGGAATAACTCCCGTTCTAGGGGGCTAGAGAGATGAATTTTTGACCTGACTCTGCCTTAGGTATCCATGAATCCGAAAATTACACTTGTTAGGCCGATAAGGGCAGGTTTCACACCGGAAAAGACCAGCAAGCAGGGACGCTACAAACCCCCCGCAAAACACCTTCAACTCGTCTTTGCTGTCAAAGAGACAATAATGAGGTGAGATTGGGAATAAAGCCCGTTCTAGGGGGGCTAGAGAGATGAATTTTTCACCTGACTCTGCCTTAGGTATCCCTGCATCCGAAAGTTAGACTTTCACGGCCGATGAGGGCTGGTTTCACACAGAAAAAACCAGCAAGCGGGGACGCTACAAACCCCCGCAAAACACTCAACTCGTTTTTGCTGTCAAAGAGACAAAGACAAAATAAGGATGGTCATTTCACTCCCAAGGCATCATCGGATCTGCACAAGTTTTATACCACTGGAAAGCCCGTCTCAAGGGCTATTCTTCCCATGAGTTTTGGATTGCTGACCTTTCTGTAAACGAGGCGAGCGGCCTGGATGTTAGGCCTACCCCTAAGAGAATTTGAAAATTTCCAGGGGCCAGTTACGAAGCAAGGTCTCGCCGGCCGGGGTAATGGCCCAAAATAAATTTGAGGTGAAATTGGGAATAACTCCCGTTCTAGCGGGGCTAGAGAGATGAATTTTTGACCTGACATTGCCTTAGGTATCCCTGCATCCGACAAATAGACTTTCACGGCCGATGAGGGCTGTTTTCACACCGGAAAAGACCAACAAGCAGGGACGCTACAAACCTCCCGCAAAACACCTTTAACTCGTTTTTGCAGTCAAAGAGACAAAGACAAAATAAGGATGGTCATTTCACTCCCAAGACATCTTCGGATCTGCACAAATTTTTTACCACTGGAAAGCCCGTCTCAGGAGCTATTTTTCCCATGAATTTGGGGTTGCTGACGATTCTGTAAACGAGGCGAGCGGCCTGGATGTTAGGCCTACCCCTAAGAGAAATTGAAAAATTCCAGGGGCCTGTTACGAAGCAAGGTTTCGCCGGCCGGGGTAATGGCCCAAACTAAATTTGAGGTGAACTTGGAAATAACTCTTGTTCTAGGGGGGCTAGAGAGATGAATTTTTGACCTGACTCTGCCTTAGGTATCCCTGAATCCGAAAAATAGACTTTCATGGCCGATGACGGCAGGTTTCACACCCGAAAAGACCAGAAAGCGGGGACGCTAGAAACCCCCGCAAAACACCTTCAACTCTTTTTTGCTGTCAAAGAGACAAAGACAAAATAAGGATTGTCATTTCACCACCAAGGCATTATCGGATTTGCACAAGTTTTATACCACTGGAAAGCCCGTCTCAAGGGCTATCTTTGCCATGAATTTGGGGTTGCTGACAATTCTGTAAGCGAGCCGAGCGGCCTGGATGTTAGGCCTACCCCTAAGAGATATTCAAAAATTCCAGGGGCCGGCTGCGAAGCAAGGTCTCGCCGGCCTGGGTAATAGCCCAAAAGAAATTTGAGGTAAAATTGAGAATAACTCCCGTTCTAGGGGGGCTAGAGAGATGAATTTTTGACCTGACTCTGCCTTAGGTATCCTTGCATCCGAAAAAAAAGACTTTCACGGCCGATGACGGCAGGTTTCACACCGGAAAAGACCAGAAAGCGGGGACGCTACAAACCCCCCGCAAAACACCTTCAACTCGTTTTTGCTGTCAAAGAGACAAAGACAAAATAAGGATTGTCATTTCACCACCAAGGCATTATCGGATTTGCACAAGTTTTATACCTCTGGAAAGCCCGTCTCAAGGGCTATCTTTGCCATGAATTTGGGGTTGCTGACGATTCTGTAAGCGAGGCGAGCGGCCTGGATGTTAGGCCTACCCCTAAGAGAAATTGAAAATTTCCAGGGGCCGATTAGTCGCGCGGTCCATTTAGGGCCGGTTCAGCAACCGTCAAACGGTTGCCCAAAACGATTCATTTACAGAGCGCCAACCGTTTTAGTTTCGGCAAGCAATCGTTTCTCTGGGATTAAAGACAGTCTTTTGAGGCTTAACCTCTGGTGACAGACAAAAGGAGTGCTGTTTGACTGGGGTTTACACCTAACAAAGGAGTTGTCTCATGCCAGGCTATCACTGACACTTCCGCCGCTAATCCTAACTATACCTACACAGTTTGGAATTCTGGTAACAATGGTTGTGTTTTGGGTAGGTGCATGTACATGTACGCCAAAGTTGTAGCTATTTCTTTCCATTCATGAATGAATGGAGGTTTTTGGACAAAACGGCTTTGAATATATTGCTGTGCAATTTAAAGTTCGGGATTCGATATCAATGCCACGCCATTATTTATATATAAATTTAAAGAAAAATCTTGCATATAAATCATTTTTATTGCAGTCTTTTAATAAATGCAATTTCATTTTCTTTACAATTCCAATAGTGTGTCTTAACAATAATTATAAATTAAACCTTTAGACGAGGATGTATTGATTGAAACCCCATTTGCAAATCACACCCAAATTCGTACAACCTATTCATATATTCCATAATAACATACACATCAGTTGGGAAACATTCTTAGTTGTTCACAATCAACCGAAAACTGAGATCGTTTTGGTCACGAACGTTCAAATACATGTACACACCCGACGGGCACTTGGCATTGCCAATGCCTTGCAAAGCCAACCAGCAAATACATAACGTAAACAGGTAGCTACGCTCTCAGGTTTTACTTTATCGTTTTTTTATGATTAAAAGTAATATGTGTGGTAACTTTTGGCTAGCATTCTAGAAATAGCAAAAACAGAGCGCAGTTATGAAGCGTTAGGCTTTTTAGTTTTGAAATTCATATTTACTGTTAGTGCTTCAACAACCGCAGCTATAATCCCAACACAATGAACAGTAATCCGATTATATTTCCCTTTTGTTCGGACTCTGGAGGACCAGATAACGTCAGCGCACTGAAGCATTGAATAAACTATCCCCCAACCGTTTCACAAATGCTGCTGAACCGTTTCTAACTTCAACCGTTTGTCAACCGTTTGACGGTTGCCGAACCGACCCTAAATGGACCGCGCGCCTTACGAAGCAAGGTCTCGCCGGCCGGGGTAATGGCCCAAAATAAATTTGAGGTGAAATTGGGAATAACTCCCGTTCTAGGGGCGCTAGAGAGATGAATTTTTGACCTGACTCTGCCTTAGGTATCCCTGCATCTGAAAAATAGACTTTTACGGCCGATGAGGGCTGGTTTCACACCGGAAAAGACCAGCAACCGGGGACGCTACAAACCCCCCGCAAAACACTCAACTCGTTTTTGCTGTCAAAGAGACAAAGACAAAATAAGGATGGTCATTTCACTCCCAAGGCATCATCAAATCTGCACAAGTTTTATACCACTGGAAAGCCCGTCTCAAGGGCTATCTCTCCCATGAATTTGAGGTTGCTGACGATTCTGTAAACGAGGCGAGCGGCCTGGATGTAAAGCCTACCCCTAATAGAAATTGAAAAATTCCAGGGGCCGGCTGCGAAGCAAGGTCTCGCAGGGGGGGTAATAACCCAAAATTAATTTGAGGTGAAATTGGGAATAACTCACGTTCTAGGGGGGCTAGAGAGATTATTTTTTTACCTGACTCTGCCTTAGGTATCCCTGCATTCGAAATTTAGACTTTTACGGCCGATGAGGGCAGGATTCACACCGTTAGAGACCAGCAAGCGGGGACGCTACAAACCCCCAGCGAAACACCTTTAACTCGTTTTTGCTCTCAAAGAGACAAAGACAAAATAAGGATGGTCATTTCACTCCCAAGGCATCATCGGATCTGCACAAATTTTATACCACTGGAAAGACTGTCTCAAGGGCTAGTTTGTTCATGAATTTGGGGTTGCTGACTTTTATGTAAACGAGGCGAGCGGCCTGGATGTTAGGTCTACCCCTAAGAGAAATTGAAAAATTCCAGGGGCCGGCTGCGAAGCAAGGTCTCGCCGGCCGGGGTAATGGCCAAAAATAAATTTGAGGTAAAATTTGGAATAACTCTCGTTCTAGGGGGGCTAGAGAGATGATTTTTTGACCTGACTCTGCCTTAGGTATCCCTCCATCCGAAAAATAGACTTTCACGGCCGTTGACGGCAAGTTTCACACCGGAAAAGACCAGAAAGCGGGGACGCTAGAAACCCCCGCAAAACACCTTCAACTCGTCTTCGCTGTCAAAGAGACAATAATGAGGTGAGATTGGCAATAACTCTCGTTCTAGAGGGGCTAGAGAAATGATTTTTTTACCTGACTCTGCCTTAGGTATCCCTGCATCTGAAAATTAGACTTTTACGGCCGATGAGGGCTGGTTTCACACCGGAAAAGACCAGCAAGCGGGAACGGTACAAACCCCCAGAAAAACACTCAACTCGTTTTTGCTGTCAAAGAGACAAAGACAAAATAAGGATGGTCATTTCACCCCCAAGGCATTATCGGATCTGCACAAGTTTTATACCACTGGAAAGCCTGTCTCAAGGGCTAGTTTGTTCATGATTTTGATGTTGCTGACGATTCTGTAAACGAGGCGAGCGGCCTGGATGTAAAGCCTACCCCTAATAGAAATTGAAAAATTCCAGGGGTCGGCTGCGAAGCAAGGTCTCGCCGGGCGGGGTAATGACCCAAAATTAATTTGAGGTAAAATTGGGAATAACTCCCGTTCTAGGGGGGCTAGAGAGATGATTGTTTACCTGACTCTGCCTTGGGTATCCCTGCATTCGAAATTTGACTTTTACGGCCGATGAGGGCATGTTTCAAACCGGAAAAGACTAGCCAGCGGGGACGCTACAAACCCCCCGCAAAACACCTTCAACTCGTTTTTGCTCTCAAAGACACAAAGACAAAATAAGGATGGTTATTTCACCACCAAGGCATCATCGGATCTGCACAAGTTTTATACCACTGGAAAGCCCGTCTAAAGGGTTATTTTTCTCATGAATTTGGGGTTGCTGACTTTTCTGTAAACGAGGCGAACGGCCTGGATGTTAGGCCTACCCGTAAGAGATATTGAAAAATTCGAGGGGCCGGCTTCGAAGCAAGGTCTCGCCGGCCGGGGTAATGGCCCAAAATAAATTTGAGGTGAAATTGGGAATAACTCCCGTTCTAGGGGGGCAAGAGAGATGAATTTTTGACCTGACTCTGCCTTAGGTATCCCTGCATTCGAAAATTTGACTTTTGCGGCCGATGAGGGCAGGTTTCACATCGGAAAGGACTAGCAAGCGGGGACGCTACAAACCCCCCGCAAAACACCTTCAACTCGTTTTTGCTGTCAAAGAGACAAGGACAAAATAAGGATGGTCATTTCACCCCCTAGGCATCTTTGGTTCTGCACAAGTTTTATACCAGTGGAAAGCCCGTCTCAAGGGCTATCTCTGCCATGAATTTGGGGTTGCTGACGAATCTGTATACGAGGCGAGCGGCCTGGGTGTTAGGCCTTACCCTAAGAGATATTGAAAAATTCCAGGGGGCGGCTGCGAAGCAAGGTCTCGCCGGCCGGGGTAATGGCCCAAAATAAATTTGAGGTGAAATTGGGAATAACTCCCGTTCTAGGGGGGCTAGAGAGATGAATTTTTGACCTGACTCTGCCTTAGGTATCCCTGCATCCGACAAATAGACTTTCACAGCCGATGAGGGCTTGTTTCACACCGGAAAAGACCAGCAAGCAGGGACGCTACAAACCTCCCGCAAAACACCTTCAACTCGTCTTTGCTGTCAAAGAGACAATAATGAGGTGAAATTGGGAATAACTCTCGTTCTAGGGGGGCTAGAGAGATGATTCTTTTACCTGACTCTGCCTTAGGTATCCCTGCATTCGACAAATACACTTTCACGGCCGATGAGGGCAGGTTTCACACCGGAAAAGACCAGCAAGCGGGGACGCTACAAACCCCCCGCAAAACACCTTCAACTCGTTTTTGCTGTCAAAGAGACAAAGACAAAATAAGGATAGTCATTTCACCACAAGGCATCATCGGTTTTGCACAAGTTTTATACCACTGGAAAGCCCGTCTAGACTAGACTTCCCTGAAGACCTTTTCTGTGTGGGGACATGGCCAAATCCCAAAATCTGGGCAATTAGGAGCTTTCTACCAAAAAGTGACGCCATCTTTGTTGCCCAAAAAACCTCAATAATTCATGGAATAAAATCGTTGCGGTCTTCAAACTCGAACCAGCACCATCGGCGGAGGTGTCCGCAAAAAGTGATCGCCAAATATCGGCATGTTACCGGGGGTCGAATTTTTGGAATAATTTACAGGTAGTACCCTGTCGCCATTTTGAGTTTTTGGGTCGAAAATAAAAGTGCGATTTGACGTTGCAGCATTCTAGACTAGACTTCCCTGAAGACCTTTTCTGTGTGGGGACATGGCAAAATCCCAAAACGTGGACAATTAGGAGCTTTCTACCAAAAAGTGACGCCATCTTTGTTGCCCAAAAAACCTCAATAATTCATGGAATAAAATCGTTGAGGTCTTCAAATTCAAACCAGCACCATCGGCGGAGGTGTCCGCAAAAAGTGATCGCCAACAATTGGCATGTTACCGGGGGTCGAATTTTTTGAATAATTGGCAGGTAGTACCCTGTCGCCATTTTGAATTGTGGGGTCAAAAAATAAAAGTGCGATTTGACGGTGCAGCATTCTAGGCTAGTTTTCCCTGAAGACCTTTTCTGTGAGGGGGACATGGCCAAATCCCAAAACCTGGACAATTAGGAGCTTTCTACCAAAATGTGAAACCATCTGTGTTGCCCAAAAAACCTCAATAATTCATTGAATAAAATCGTTGCGGTCTTCAAATTCAAACCAGCACCATCGGCGGAGGTGTCCGCAAAACCTGATCGCCAAAAAACGGCATGTTACCGGGGGTCGAATTTTTGGAATAATTGACAGGTAGTACCCTGTCGCCATTTTGAATTTTGGGGTCGAAAATAAAAGTGCGATTTGACGGTGCAGCATTCTAGACTAGACTTCCCTGGAGACCTTTTCTGTGTGGGGACATGGCCAAATCCAAAAAACCTGGGCAATTAGGAGCTTTCTACCAAAATGTGACGCCATCTCTGTTGCCCAAAAAACCTCAATAATTCATGGAATAAAATCGTTGCGGTCTTCAAATTCAAACCAGCACCATCGGCGGAGGTGTCCGCAAAACCTGATCGCCAAAAAACAGCATTTTACCGGGGGTCGAATTTTTGGAATAATTGACAGGTAGTACCCTGTCGCCATTTTGAATTTTGGGGTCGAAAATAAAAGTGCGATTTGACGGTGCAGCATTCTAGACTAGACTTCCCTGGAGACCTTTTCTGTGTGGGGACATGGCCAAATCCCAAAACCTGGGCAATTAGGAGCTTTCTACTAAAAAGTGACGCCATCTTTGTTGCCCAAAAAACCTCAATAATTCATGGAATAAAATCGTTGCGGTCTTCAAATTCGAACCAGCACCATCGGCGGAGGTGTCCGCAGAAAGTGATCGCCAAAAAACGGCATGTTACCGGGGGTCGAATTTTTGAAATAATTGACAGGTAGCACCCTGTCGCCATTTTGAGTTTTTGGGTCGAAAATAAAAGTGCGATTTGACGGTGCAGCATTCTAGACTAGACTTCCCTGAAGACCTTTTCTGTGTGGGGACATGGCAAAATCCCAAAACGTGGACAATTAGGAGCTTTCTACCAAAAAGTGACGCCATCTTTGTTGCCCAAAAAACCTCAATAATTCATGGAATAAAATCGTTGAGGTCTTCAAATTCAAACCAGCACCATCGGCGGAGGTGTCCGCAAAAAGTGATCGCCAACAATCGGCATGTTACCGGGGGTCGAATTTTTTGAATAATTGGCAGGTAGTACCCTGTCGCCATTTTGAATTGTGGGGTCAAAAAATAAAAGTGCGATTTGACGGTGCAGCATTCTAGGCTAGTTTTCCCTGAAGACCTTTTCTGTGAGGGGGACATGGCCAATACCCAAAACCTGGACAATTAGGAGCTTTCTACCAAAATGTGAAACCATCTGTGTTGCCCAAAAAACCTCAATAATTCATTGAATAAAATCGTTGCGGTCTTCAAATTCAAACCAGCACCATCGGCGGAGGTGTCCGCAAAACCTGATCGCCAAAAAACAGCATTTTACCGGGGGTCGAATTTTTGGAATAATTGACAGGTAGTACCCTGTCGCCATTTTGAATTTTGGGGTCGAAAATAAAAGTGCGATTTGACGGTGCAGCATTCTAGACTAGACTTCCCTGGAGACCTTTTCTGTGTGGGGACATGGCCAAATCCCAAAACCTGGGCAATTAGGAGCTTTCTACCAAAATGTGACGCCATCTTTGTTGCCCAAAAAACCTCAATAATTCATTGAATAAAATCGTTGCGGTCTTCAAATTCAAACCAGCACCATCGGCGGAGGTGTCCGCAAAACCTGATCGCCAAAAAACGGCATGTTACCGGGGGTCGAGTTTTTGAAATAATTGACAGGTAGCACCCTGTCGCCATTTTGAATTTTGGGGTCGAAAATAAAAGTGCGATTTGACGGTGCAGCATTCTAGACTAGACTTCCCTGAAGACCCTTTCTGTGTGGGGACATGGCCAAATCCCAAAACCTGGGCAATTAGGAGCTTTCTACCAAAAAGTGACGCCATCTTTGTTGCCCAAAAGCGGGGACGCTACAAACCCCCCGCATAACACCTTCAACTCGTCTTCGCTGTCAAAGAGACAATAATGAGGTGAGATTGGCAATAACTCTCGTTCTAAAGGGGCTAGAGAAATGATTGTTTTACCTGACTCTGCCTTAGGTATCCCTGCATCCGAAAAAATAGACTTTCACGGCCGATGAGGGCAGGTTTCACACCGAAAAAGACCAGCAAGCGGGGACGCTACAAACCCCCCGCTAAACACCTTCAACTCGTCTTTGCTGTCAAAGAGACGATAATGAGGTAAGATTGGGAATAACTCTTATTCTAGGGGGGCTAGAGAGATGATTTGTTTACCTGACTCTGCCTTAGGAATCCCTGCATCCGAAAATTAGACTTTTACGGTCGATGAGGGCAGGTTTCACACCGGAAAAGACCAGAAAGCGGGGACGCTACAAACCCCCCGCAAAACACCTTCAACTCGTTTTTGCTGTCAAAGAGACAAAGACAAAATAAGGATTGTCATTTCACCCCAAGGCATTATCGGATTTGCACAAGTTTTATACCACTGGAAAGCCCGTCTTAAGGGCTATCTCTGCCATGAACTTGGGGTTGCTGACGATTCTGTAGGCGAGCCGAGCGGCCTGGATGTAAGGCCTACCCCTAAGAGATATTCAAAAATTCCAGGGGCCGGCTGCGAAGCAAGGTCTCGCCGGCCGGGGTAATAGCCCAAAATAAATTTGAGGTAAAATTGAGAATAACTCCCGTTCTAGGGGGGCTAGAGAGATGAATTTTTGACCTGACTCTGCCTTAGGTATCCTTGCATCCGAAAAATAGACTTTCACGGCCGATGAGGGCAGGTTTCACACCGGAAAAAAACAGAAAGCGGGGACACTATACAAACCCCCCGAAAACACCTTCAACTCGTTTTTGCTGTCAAAGAGACAAAGACAAAATAAGGACGGTCATTTCACCCTCAAGGCATCATCGGATCTGCCCAAGTTTTATACCACTGGAAAGCCCGTCTAAAGGGCTATCTCTGCCATGAATTTGGGGTTGCTGACGATTCTGTAAGCGAGGCGAGCGGCCTGGATGTTAGGCCTACCCCTAAGAGATATTGAAAAATTCCAGGGGCCGGCTGCGAAGCAAGGTCTCGCCGGCCGGGGTAATAGCCCAAAAAAAAATTGAGGTAAAATTGAGAATAACTCCCGTTCCATGGGGGCTAGAGAGATGAATTTTTGACCTGACTCTGCCTTAGGTATCCTTGCATCCGAAAAATAGACTTTCACGGCCGATGACGGCAGGTTTCACACCGGAAAAGACCAGAAAGCGGGGACGCTAGAAACCCCCGCAAAACACCTTCAACTCGTTTTTGCTGTCAAAGAGACAAAGACAAAATTAGGACGGTCATTTCACCCTCAAGGCATCATCGGATCTGCCCAAGTTTTATACCACTGGAAAGCCCGTCTCAAGGGCTATCTTTGCCATGAATTTGGGGTTGCTGATGATTCTGTAAGCGAGGCGAGCGGCCTGGATGTTAGGCCTACCCCTAAGAGATATTCAAAAATTCCAGGGGCCGGCTGCGAAGCAAGGTCTCGCCGGCCGGGGTAATAGCCCAAAATAAATTTGAGGTAAAATTGAGAATAACTCCCGTTCTAGGGGGGCTAGAGAGATGAATTTTTGACCTGACTCTGCCTTAGGTATCCCTCCATCCGAAAAAATAGACTTTCACGGACGATGACGGCAGGTTTCACACCGTAAAAGACCAGCAAGCGGGGACGCTACAAACCCCCCACAAAACACCTTCAACTCGTTTTTGATGTCAAAGAGACAAAGACAAAATAAGGACGGTCATTTCACCCTCAAGGCATCATCGGATCTGCCCAAGTTTTATACCACTGGAAAGCCCGTCTCAAGGGCTATCTTTGCCATGAATTTGGGGTTGCTGACGATTCTGTAAGCGAGGCGAGCGGCCTGGATGTTAGGCCTACCCCTAAGAGATATTGAAAAATTCCAGGGGCCGGCTGCGAAGCAAGGTCTCGACGGCCGGGGTAATGGCCCAAAAAAAATTTGAGGTAAAATTGAGAATAACTCCCGTTCTAGGGGGGCTAGAGAGATGAATTTTTGACCTGACTCTGCCTTAGGTATCCTTGCATCCGAAAAAAAGACTTTCACGGCCGATGATGGCAGGTTTCACACCGGAAAAGACCAGAAAGCGGGGACGCTACAAACCCCCCGCAAAACACCTTCAACTCGTTTTTGCTGTCAAAGAGACAAAGACAAAATAAGGATTGTCATTTCACCCCAAGGCATTATCGGATTTGCACAAGTTTTATACCACTGGAAAGCCCGTCTCAAGGGCTATCTCTGCCATGAACTTGGGGTTGCTGACGATTCTGTAGGCGAGCCGAGCGGCCTGGATGTAAGGCCTACCCCTAAGAGATATTCAAAAATTCCAGGGGCCGGCTGCGAAGCAAGGTCTCGCCGGCCGGGGTAATAGCCCAAAATAAATTTGAGGTAAAATTTAGAATAACTCCCGTTCTAGGGGGGCTAGAGAGATGAATTTTTGACCTGACTCTGCCTTAGGTATCCTTGCATCCGAAAAATAGACTTTCACGGCCGATGAGGGCAGGTTTCACACCGGAAAAAAACAGAAAGCGGGGACACTATACAAACCCCCCGAAAACACCTTCAACTCGTTTTTGCTGTCAAAGAGACAAAGACAAAATAAGGACGGTCATTTCACCCTCAAGGCATCATCGGATCTGCCCAAGTTTTATACCACTGGAAAGCCCGTCTAAAGGGCTATCTCTGCCATGAATTTGGGGTTGCTGACGATTCTGTAAGCGAGGCGAGCGGCCTGGATGTTAGGCCTACCCCTAAGAGATATTCAAAAATTCCAGGGGCCGGCTGCGAAGCAAGGTCTCGCCGGCCGGGGTAATAGCCCAAAATAAATTTGAGGTAAAATTGAGAATAACTCCCGTTCTAGGGGGGCTAGAGAGATGAATTTTTGACCTGACTCTGCCTTAGGTATCCCTCCATCCGAAAAAATAGACTTTCACGGACGATGACGGCAGGTTTCACACCGTAAAAGACCAGCAAGCGGGGACGCTACAAACCCCCCACAAAACACCTTCATCTCGTTTTTGCTGTCAAAGAGACAAAGACAAAGTAAGGATTGTCATTTCACCACCAAGGCATTATCGGATTTGCACAAGTTTTATACCACTGGAAAGCCCGTCTCACGGGCTATCTTTGCCATGAATTTGGGGTTGCTGACGATTCTGTAAGCGAGGCGAGAGGCCTGGATGTTAGGCCTACCCCTAAGAGATAATAACAATTCCAGGGGCCGGCTGCGAAGCAAGGTCTCGCCGGCCGGGGTAATAGCCCAAAAGAAATTTGAGGTAAAATTGAGAATAACTCCCGTTCTAGGGGGGCTAGAGAGATGAATTTTTGACCTGACTCTGCCTTAGGTATCCTTGCATCCGAAAAAAGACTTTCACGGCCGATGATGGCAGGTTTCACACCGGAAAAGACCAGAAAGCGGGGACGCTACAAACCCCCCGCAAAACACCTTCAACTCGTTTTTGCTGTCAAAGAGACAAAGACAAAATAAGGATTGTCATTTCACCCCCAAGGCATTATCGGATTTGCACAAGTTTTATACCACTGGAAAGCCCGTCTCAAGGGCTATCTCTGCCATGAACTTGGGGTTGCTGACGATTCTGTAGGCGAGCCGAGCGGCCTGGATGTTAGGCCTACCCCTAAGAGATATTCAAAAATTCCAGGGGCCGGCTGCGAAGCAAGGTCTCGCCGGCCGGGGTAATAGCCCAAAATAAATTTGAGGTAAAATTGAGAATAACTCCCGTTCTAGGGGGGCTAGAGAGATAAATTTTTGACCTGACTCTGCCTTAGGTTTCCTTGCATCCGAAAAAAAGACTTTCACGGCCGATGACGGCAGGTTTCACACCGGAAAAGACCAGAAAGCGGGGACGCTACAAACCCCCGCAAAACACCTTCAACTCGTTTTTGCTGTCAAAGAGACAAAGACAAAATAAGGATTGTCATTTCACCACCAAGGCATTATCGGATTTGCACAAGTTTTATACCACTGGAAAGCCCGTCTCAAGGGCTATCTCTGCCATGAACTTGGGGTTGCTGACGATTCTGTAGGCGAGCCGAGCGGCCTGGATGTTAGGCCTACCCCTAAGAGATATTCAAAAATTCCAGGGGCCGGCTGCGAAGCAAGGTCTCGCCGGCCGGGGTAATAGCCCAAAATAAATTTGAGGTAAAATTGAGAATAACTCCCGTTCTAGGGGGGCTAGAGAGATGAATTTTTGACCTGACTCTGCCTTAGGTTTCCTTGCATCCGAAAAAAAGACTTTCACGGCCGATGACGGCAGGTTTCACACCGGAAAAGACCAGAAAGCGGGGACGCTACAAACCCCCCGCAAAACACCTTCAACTCGTTTTTGCTGTCAAAGAGACAAAGACAAAATAAGGATTGTCATTTCACCACCAAGGCATTATCGGATTTGCACAAGTTTTATACCACTGGAAAGCCCGTCTCAAGGGCTATCTTTGCTATGAATTTGGGGTTGCTGACGATTCTGTAAGCGAGGCGAGCGGCCTGGTTGTTAGGCCTACCCCTAAGAGATATTGAAAAATTCCAGGGGCTTGCTGCGAAGAAAGGTCTCGACGGCCGGGGTAATGGCCCAAAATAAATTTGAGGTAAAATTGAGAATAACTCCCGTTCTAGGGGGGCTAGAGAGATGAATTTTTGACCTGACTCTGCCTTAGGTATCTTTGCATCCGAAAAAAAGACTTTCACGGCCGATGACGGCAGGTTTCACACCGGAAAAGACCAGAAAGCGGGGACGCTACAAACCCCCCGCAAAACACCTTCAACTCGTTTTTGCTGTTAAAGAGACAAAGACAAAATAAGGATTGTCATTTCACCACCAAGGCATTATCGGATTTGCACAAGTTTTATACCACTGGAAAGCCCGTCTCAAGGGCTATCTTTGCCATGAACTTGGGGTTGCTGACGATTCTGTAGGCGAGCCGAGCGGCCTGGATGTTAGGCCTACCCCTAAGAGATATTCAAAAATTCCAGGGGCCGGCTGCGAAGCAAGGTCTCGCCGGCCGGGGTAATAGCCCAAAATAAATTTGAGGTAAAATTGAGAATAACTCCCGTTCTAGGGGGGCTAGAGAGATAAATTTTTGACCTGACTCTGCCTTAGGTTTCCTTGCATCCGAAAAAAAGACTTTCACGGCCGATGACGGCAGGTTTCACACCGGAAAAGACCAGAAAGCGGGGACGCTACAAACCCCCGCAAAACACCTTCAACTCGTTTTTGCTGTCAAAGAGACAAAGACAAAATAAGGATTGTCATTTCACCACCAAGGCATTATCGGATTTGCACAAGTTTTATACCACTGGAAAGCCCGTCTCACGGGCTATCTTTGCCATGAATTTGGGGTTGCTGACGATTCTGTAAGCGAGGCGAGAGGCCTGGATGTTAGGCCTACCCCTAAGAGATAATAACAATTCCAGGGGCCGGCTGCGAAGCAAGGTCTCGCCGGCCGGGGTAATAGCCCAAAAGAAATTTGAGGTAAAATTGAGAATAACTCCCGTTCTAGGGGGGCTAGAGAGATGAATTTTTGACCTGACTCTGCCTTAGGTATCCTTGCATCCGAAAAAAAGACTTTCACGGCCGATGATGGCAGGTTTCACACCGGAAAAGACCAGAAAGCGGGGACGCTACAAACCCCCCGCAAAACACCTTCAACTCGTTTTTGCTGTCAAAGAGACAAAGACAAAATAAGGATTGTCATTTCACCCCCAAGGCATTATCGGATTTGCACAAGTTTTATACCACTGGCAAGCCCGTCTCAAGGGCTATCTCTGCCATGAACTTGGGGTTGCTGACGATTCTGTAGGCGAGCCGAGCGGCCTGGATGTTAGGCCTACCCCTAAGAGATATTCAAAAATTCCAGGGGCCGGCTGCGAAGCAAGGTCTCGCCGGCCGGGGTAATAGCCCAAAATAAATTTGAGGTAAAATTGAGAATAACTCCCGTTCTAGGGGGGCTAGAGAGATAAATTTTTGACCTGACTCTGCCTTAGGTTTCCTTGCATCCGAAAAAAAGACTTTCACGGCCGATGACGGCAGGTTTCACACCGGAAAAGACCAGAAAGCGGGGACGCTACAAACCCCCGCAAAACACCTTCAACTCGTTTTTGCTGTCAAAGAGACAAAGACAAAATAAGGATTGTCATTTCACCACCAAGGCATTATCGGATTTGCACAAGTTTTATACCACTGGAAAGCCCGTCTCAAGGGCTATCTCTGCCATGAACTTGGGGTTGCTGACGATTCTGTAGGCGAGCCGAGCGGCCTGGATGTTAGGCCTACCCCTAAGAGATATTCAAAAATTCCAGGGGCCGGCTGCGAAGCAAGGTCTCGACGGCCGGGGTAATGGCCCAAACTAAATTTGAGGTAAAATTGAGAATAACTCCCGTTCTAGGGGGGCTAGAGAGATGAATTTTTGACCTGACTCTGCCTTAGGTATCCCTCCATCCGAAAAATAGACTTTCACGGCCGATGAGAGCAGGTTTCACACCGGAAAAGACCAGAAAGCGGGGACGCTACAAACCCCCCGCAAAACACCTTCAACTCGTTTTTGATGTCAAAGAGACAAAGACAAAATAAGGACGGTCATTTCACCCTCAAGGCATCATCGGATCTGCCCAAGTTTTATACCACTGGAAAGCCCGTCTCAAGGGCTATCTTTGCCATGAATTTGGGGTTGCTGACGATTCTGTAGGCGAGGCGAGCGGCCTGGATGTTAGTCCTACCCCTAAGAGATATTGAAAAATTCCAGGGGCCGGCTGCGAAGCAAGGTCTCGACGGCCGGGGTAATGGCCCAAAAGAAATTTGAGGTAAAATTGAGAATAACTCCCGTTCTAGGGGGGCTAGAAAGATGAATTTTTGACTTGAGTCTGCCTTAGGTATCCCTCCATCCGAAAAAAAGACTTTCACGGCCGATGAGAGCAGGTTTCACACCGGAAAAGACCAGCAAGTGGGGACGCTACAAACCCCCAGCAAAACACCTTCAACTCGTTTTTGCTGTCAAAGAGACAAAGACAAAATAAGGATTGTCATTTCATCACCAAGGCATTATCGGATTTGCACAAGTTTTATACCACTGGAAAGCCCGTCTCAAGGGCTATCTTTGCCATAAATTTGGGGTTGCTGACGATTCTGTAAGCGAGGCGAGCGGCCTGGATGTTAGGCCTACCCCTAAGAGATATTGAAAAATTCCAGGGGCCGGCTGCGAAGCAAGGTCTCGACGGCCGGGGTAATGGCCCAAAAGAAATTTGAGGTAAAATTGAGAATAACTCCCGTTCTAGGGGGGCTAGAGAGATGAATTTTTGACCTGACTCTGCCTTAGGTATCCCTCCATCCAAAAAATATACTTTCACGGCCGATGAGAGCAGGTTTCACACCGGAAAAGACCAGCAAGTGGGGACGCTACAAACCCCCCGCAAAACACCTTCAACTCGTTTTTGATGTCAAAGAGACAAAGACAAAATAAGGATTGTCATTTCACCACCAAGGCATTATCGGATTTGCACAAGTTTTATACCACTGGAAAGCCCGTCTCAAGGGCTATCTTTGCCATAAATTTGGGGTTGCTGACGATTCTGTAAGCGAGGCGAGCGGCCTGGATGTTAGGCCTACCCCTAAGAGATATTGAAAAATTCCAGGGGCCGGCTGCGAAGCAAGGTCTCGACGGCCGGGGTAATGGCCCAAAAGAAATTTGAGGTAAAATTGAGAATAACTCCCGTTCTAGGGGGGCTAGAGAGATGAATTTTTGACCTGACTCTGCCTTAGGTATCCCTCCATCCAAAAAATAGACTTTCACGGCCGATGAGAGCAGGTTTCACATCGGAAAAGACCAGCAAGTGGGGACGCTACAAACCCCCCGCAAAACACCTTCAACTCGTTTTTGATGTCAAAGAGACAAAGACAAAATAAGGATTGTCATTTCACCACCAAGGCATTATCGGATTTGCACAAGTTTTATACCACTGGAAAGCCCGTCTCAAGGGCTATCTTTGCCATGAATTTGGGGTTGCTGACGAATCTGTAATCGAGGCGAGCGGCCTGGATGTTAGGCCTACCCCTAAGAGATATTCAAAAATTCCAGGGGCCGGCTGCGAAGCAAGGTCTCGACGGCCGGGGTAATGGCCCAAACTAAATTTGAGGTAAAATTGAGAATAACTCCCGTTCTAGGGGGGCTAGAGAGATGAATTTTTGACCTGACTCTGCCTTAGGTATCCCTCCATCCGAAAAATAGACTTTCACGGCCGATGAGAGCAGGTTTCACACCGGAAAAGACCAGAAAGCGGGGACGCTACAAACCCCCCGCAAAACACCTTCAACTCGTTTTTGATGTCAAAGAGACAAAGACAAAATAAGGACGGTCATTTCACCCTCAAGGCATCATCGGATCTACCCAAGTTTTATACCACTGGAAAGCCAGTCTCAAGGGCTATCTTTGCCATGAATTTAGGGTTGCTGACGATTCTGTAGGCGAGCCGAGCGGCCTGGATGTTAGGCCTACCCCTAAGAGATATTGAAAAATTCCAGGGGCTGGCTGCGAAGCAAGGTCTCGCCGGCAGGGGTAATAGCCCAAAATAAATTTGAGGTAAAATTGAGAATAACTCCCGTTCTAGGGGGGCTAGAGAGATGAATTTTTGACCTGACTCTGCCTTAGGTATCCCTCCATCCGAAAAATAAACTTTCACGGCCGATGAGAGCAGGTTTCACACCGGAAAAGACCAGCAAGTGGGGACGCTACGAACCCCCCGCAAAACACCTTCAACTCGTTTTTGATGTCAAAGAGACAAAGACAAAATAAGGACGGTCATTTCACCCTCAAGGCATCATCGGATCTGCCCAAGTTTTATACCACTGGAAAGCCCGTCTCAAGGGCTATCTTTGCCATGAACTTGGGGTTGCTGACGATTCTGTAGGCGAGCCGAGCGGCCTGGATGTAAGGCCTACCCCTAAGAGATATTCAAAAATTCCAGGGGCCGGCTGCGAAGCAAGGTTTCGCCGGCCGGGGTAATAGCCCAAAATAAATTTGAGGTAAAATTGAGAATAACTCCCGTTCTAGGGGGGCTAGAGAGATGAATTTTTGACCTGACTCTGCCTTAGGTATCCTTGCATCCGAAAAAAAGACTTTCACGGCCGATGACGGCAGGTTTCACACCAGAAAAGACCAGAAAGCGGGGACGCTACAAACCCCCCGCAAAACACCTTCAACTCGTTTTTGCTGTCAAAGAGACAAAGACAAAATAAGGATTGTCATTTCACCACCAAGGCATTATCGGATTTGCACAAGTTTTATACCACTGGAAAGCCCGTCTCAAGGGCTATCTTTGCCATAAATTTGGGGTTGCTGACGATTCTGTAAGCGAGGCGAGCGGCCTGGATGTTAGGCCTACCCCTAAGAGATATTGAAAAATTCCAGGGGCCGGCTGCGAAGCAAGGTCTCGACGGCCGGGGTAATGGCCCAAAAGAAATTTGAGGTAAAATTGAGAATAACTCCCGTTCTAGGGGGGCTAGAGAGATGAATTTTTGACCTCACTCTGCCTTAGGTATCTCTCCATCCAAAACATAGACTTTCACGGCCGATGAGAGCAGGTTTCACACCGGAAAAGACCAGCAAGTGGGGACGCTACAAACCCCCCGCAAAACACCTTCAACTCGTTTTTGATGTCAAAGAGACAAAGACAAAATAAGGACGGTCATTTCACCCTCAAGGCATCATCGGATCTACCCAAGTTTTATACCACTGGAAAGCCAGTCTCAAGGGCTATCTTTGCCATGAACTTGGGGTTGCTGACGATTCTGTAATCGAGGCGAGCGGCCTGGATGTTAGGCCTACCCCTAAGAGATATTCAAAAATTCCAGGGGCCGGCTGCGAAGCAAGGTCTCGACGGCCGGGGTAATGGCCCAAACTAAATTTGAGGTAAAATTGAGAATAACTCCCGTTCTAGGGGGGCTAGAGAGATGAATTTTTGACCTGACTCTGCCTTAGGTATCCCTCCATCCGAAAAATAGACTTTCACGGCCGATGAGAGCAGGTTTCACACCGGAAAAGACCAGAAAGCGGGGACGCTACAAACCCCCCGCAAAACACCTTCAACTCGTTTTTGATGTCAAAGAGACAAAGACAAAATAAGGACGGTCATTTCACCCTCAAGGCATCATCGGATCTACCCAAGTTTTATACCACTGGAAAGCCAGTCTCAAGGGCTATCTTTGCCATGAATTTAGGGTTGCTGACGATTCTGTAGGCGAGCCGAGCGGCCTGGATGTTAGGCCTACCCCTAAGAGATATTGAAAAATTCCAGGGGCTGGCTGCGAAGCAAGGTCTCGCCGGCAGGGGTAATAGCCCAAAATAAATTTGAGGTAAAATTGAGAATAACTCCCGTTCTAGGGGGGCTAGAGAGATGAATTTTTGACCTGACTCTGCCTTAGGTATCCCTCCATCCGAAAAATAAACTTTCACGGCCGATGAGAGCAGGTTTCACACCGGAAAAGACCAGCAAGTGGGGACGCTACGAACCCCCCGCAAAACACCTTCAACTCGTTTTTGATGTCAAAGAGACAAAGACAAAATAAGGACGGTCATTTCACCCTCAAGGCATCATCGGATCTGCCCAAGTTTTATACCACTGGAAAGCCCGTCTCAAGGGCTATCTTTGCCATGAACTTGGGGTTGCTGACGATTCTGTAGGCGAGCCGAGCGGCCTGGATGTAAGGCCTACCCCTAAGAGATATTCAAAAATTCCAGGGGCCGGCTGCGAAGCAAGGTTTCGCCGGCCGGGGTAATAGCCCAAAATAAATTTGAGGTAAAATTGAGAATAACTCCCGTTCTAGGGGGGCTAGAGAGATGAATTTTTGACCTGACTCTGCCTTAGGTATCCTTGCATCCGAAAAAAAGACTTTCACGGCCGATGACGGCAGGTTTCACACCAGAAAAGACCAGAAAGCGGGGACGCTACAAACCCCCCGCAAAACACCTTCAACTCGTTTTTGCTGTCAAAGAGACAAAGACAAAATAAGGATTGTCATTTCACCACCAAGGCATTATCGGATTTGCACAAGTTTTATACCACTGGAAAGCCCGTCTCAAGGGCTATCTTTGCCATAAATTTGGGGTTGCTGACGATTCTGTAAGCGAGGCGAGCGGCCTGGATGTTAGGCCTACCCCTAAGAGATATTGAAAAATTCCAGGGGCCGGCTGCGAAGCAAGGTCTCGACGGCCGGGGTAATGGCCCAAAAGAAATTTGAGGTAAAATTGAGAATAACTCCCGTTCTAGGGGGGCTAGAGAGATGAATTTTTGACCTCACTCTGCCTTAGGTATCTCTCCATCCAAAACATAGACTTTCACGGCCGATGAGAGCAGGTTTCACACCGGAAAAGACCAGCAAGTGGGGACGCTACAAACCCCCCGCAAAACACCTTCAACTCGTTTTTGATGTCAAAGAGACAAAGACAAAATAAGGATTGTCATTTCACCCTCAAGGCATCATCGGATCTACCCAAGTTTTATACCACTGGAAAGCCAGTCTCAAGGGCTATCTTTGCCATGAACTTGGGGTTGCTGACGATTCTGTAGGCGAGCCGAGCGGCCTGGATGTTAGGCCTACCCCTAAGAGATATTCAAAAATTCCAGGGGCTGGCTGCGAAGCAAGGTCTCGCCGGCAGGGGTAATAGCCCAAAATAAATTTGAGGTAAAATTGAGAATAACTCCCGTTCTAGGGGGGCTAGAGAGATGAATTTTTGACCTGACTCTGCCTTAGGTATCCTTGCATCCGAAAAATAGACTTTCACGGCCGATGACGGCAGGTTTCACACCAGAAAAGACCAGACAGCGGGGACGCTAGAAACCCCCCGCAAAACACCTTCAACTCGTTTTTGCTGTCAAAAAGACAAAGACAAAATAAGGATTGTCATTTCACCACCAAGGCATTATCGGATTTGCACAAGTTTTATACCACTGGAAAGCCCGTCTCAAGGGCTATCTTTGCCATAAATTTGGGGTTGCTGACGATTCTGTAAGCGAGGCGAGCGGCCTGGATGTTAGGCCTACCCCTAAGAGATATTCAAAAATTCCAGGGGCCGGCTGCGAAGCAAGGTCTCGACGGCCGGGGTAATGGCCCAAAAGAAATTTGAGGTAAAATTGAGAATAACTCCCGTTCTAGGGGGGCTAGAGAGATGATTTTTTGACCTGACTCTGCCTTAGGTATCCCTCCATCCAAAAAATAGACTTTCACGGCCGATGAGAGCAGGTTTCACACCGGAAAAGACCAGCAAGTGGGGACGCTACAAACCCCCCGCAAAACACCTTCAACTCGTTTTTGATGTCAAAGAGACAAAGACAAAATAAGGACGGTCATTTCACCCTCAAGGCATCATCGGATCTACCCAAGTTTTATACCACTGGAAAGCCAGTCTCAAGGGCTATCTTTGCCATGAACTTGGGGTTGCTGACGATTCTGTAGGCGAGCCGAGCGGCCTGGATGTTAGGCCTACCCCTAAGAGATATTCAAAAATTCCAGGGGCTGGCTGCGAAGCAAGGTCTCGCCGGCAGGGGTAATAGCCCAAAATAAATTTGAGGTAAAATTGAGAATAACTCCCGTTCTAGGGGGGCTAGAGAGATGAATTTTTGACCTGACTCAGCCTTAGGTATCCTTGCATCCGAAAAATAGACTTTCACGGCCGATGACGGCAGGTTTCACACCGGAAAAGACCAGAAAGCGGGGACGCTAGAAACCCCCGCAAAACACCTTCAACTCGTTTTTGCTGTCAAAGAGACAAAGACAAAATAAGGATTGTCATTTCACCACCAAGGCATTATCGGATTTGCACAAGTTTTATACCACTGGAAAGCCCGTCTCAAGGGCTATCTTTGCCAATTTGGGGTTGCTGACGATTCTGTAGGCGAGCCGAGCGGCCTGGATGTTAGGCCTACCCCTAAGAGATATTCAAAAATTCCAGGGGCTGGCTGCGAAGCAAGGTCTCGCCGGCAGGGGTAATAGCCCAAAATAAATTTGAGGTAAAATTGAGAATAACTCCCGTTCTAGGGGGGCTAGAGAGATGAATTTTTGACCTGACTCTGCCTTAGGTATCCTTGCATTCGAAAAAAAGACTTTCACGGCCGATGACGGCAGGTTTCACACCGGAAAAGACCAGAAAGCGGGGACGCTACAAACCCCCCGCAAAACACCTTCAACTCGTTTTTGCTGTCAAAGAGACAAAGACAAAATTAGGATTGTCATTTCACCACCAAGGCATTATCGGATTTGCACAAGTTTTATACCACTGGAAAGCCCGTCTCAAGGGCAATCTTTGCCATAAATTTGGGGTTGCTGACGATTCTGTAAGCGAGGCGAGCGGCCTGGATGTTAGGCCTACCCCTAAGAGATATTGAAAAATTCCAGGGGCCGGCTGCGAAGCAAGGTCTCGACGGCCGGGGTAATGGCCCAAACTAAATTTGAGGTAAAATTGAGAATAACTCCCGTTCTAGGGGGGCTAGAGAGATGAATTTTTGACCTGACTCTGCCTTAGGTATCCCTCCATCCGAAAAATAGACTTTCACGGTAATAGCCCAAAATAAATTTGAGGTAAAATTGAGAATAACTCCCGTTCTAGGGGGGCTAGAGAGATGAATTTTTGACCTGACTCTGCCTTAGGTATCCTTCCACCGAAAAATAGACTTTCACGGCCGATGAGAGCAGGTTTCACACCGGAAAAGACCAGCAAGTGGGGACGCTACGAACCCCCCGCAAAACACCTTCAACTCGTTTTTGATGTCAAAGAGACAAAGACAAAATAAGGACGGTCATTTCACCCTCAAGGCATCATCGGATCTGCCCAAGTTTTATACCACTGGAAAGCCCGTCTCAAGGGCTATCTTTGCCATGAACTTGGAATTGCTGACGATTCTGTAAGCGAGGCGAGCGGCCTGGATGTTAGGCCTACCCCTAAGAGATATTGAAAAATTCCAGGGGCCGGCTGCGAAGCAAGGTCTCGCCGGCCGGGGTAATAGCCCAAAATAAATTTGAGGTAAAATTGAGAATAACTCCCGTTCTAGGGGGGCTAGAGAGATGAATTTTTGACCTGACTCTGCCTTAGGTATCCTTGCATCCGAAAAAAAGACTTTCACGGCCGATGACGGCAGGTTTCACACCGGAAAAGACCAGAAAGTGGGGACGCTACGAACCCCCCGCAAAACACCTTCAACTCGTTTTTGATGTCAAAGAGACAAAGACAAAATAAGGACGGTCATTTCACCCTCAAGGCATCATCGGATCTGCCCAAGTTTTATACCACTGGAAAGCCCGTCTCAAGGGCTATCTTTGCCATGAACTTGGGGTTGCTGACGATTCTGTAAGCGAGGCGAGCGGCCTGGATGTTAGGCCTACCCCTAAGAGATATTGAAAAATTCCAGGGGCCGGCTGCGAAGCAAGGTCTCGCCGGCCGGGGTAATAGCCCAAAATAAATTTGAGGTAAAATTGAGAATAACTCCCGTTCTAGGGGGGCTAGAGAGATGAATTTTTGACCTGACTCTGCCTTAGGTATCCTTGCATCCGAAAAATAGACTTTCACGGCCGATGAGAGCAGGTTTCACACCGGAAAAGACCAGAAAGCGGGGACGCTACAAACCCCCCGCAAAACACCTTCAACTCGTTTTTGATGTCAAAGAGACAAAGACAAAATAAGGACGGTCATTTCACCCTCAAGGCATCATCGGATCTGCCCAAGTTTTATACCACTGGAAAGCCCGTCTCAAGGGCTATCTTTGCCATGAACTTGGGGTTGCTGACGATTCTGTAGGCGAGGCGAGCGGCCTGGATGTTAGGCCTACCCCTAAGAGATATTGAAAAATTCCAGGGGCCGGCTGCGAAGCAAGGTCTCGCCGGCCGGGGTAATAGCCCAAAATAAATTTGAGGTAAAATTGAGAATAACTCCCGTTCTAGGGGGGCTAGAGAGATGAATTTTTGACCTGACTCTGCCTTAGGTATCCTTGCATCCGAAAAAAAGACTTTCACGGCCGATGACGGCAGGTTTCACACCGGAAAAGACCAGAAAGCGGGGACGCTACAAACCCCCCGCAAAACACCTTCAACTCGTTTTTGCTGTCAAAGAGACAAAGACAAAATAAGGATTGTCATTTCACCACCAAGGCATCATCGGATTTGCACAAGTTTTATACCACTGGAAAGCCCGTCTCAAGGGCTATCTTTGCCATAAATTTGGGGTTGCTGACGATTCTGTAAGCGAGGCGAGCGGCCTGGATGTTAGGCCTACCCCTAAGAGATATTCAAAAATTCCAGGGGCCGGCTGCGAAGCAAGGTCTCGACGGCCGGGGTAATGGCCCAAAAGAAATTTGAGGCAAAATTGAGAATAACTCCCGTTCTAGGGGGGCTAGAGAGATGAATTTTTGACCTGACTCTGCCTTAGGTATCCCTCCATCCGAAAAATAGACTTTCACGGCCGATGACGGCAGGTTTCACACCGGAAAAGACCAGAAAGTGGGGACGCTACAAACACCCCGCAAAACACCTTCAACTCGTTTTTGCTGTCAAAGAGACAAAGACAAAATAAGGATTGTCATTTCACCACCAATGCATTATCGGATTTGCACAAGTTTTGAACCACTGGAAAGCCCGTCTCAAGGGCTATCTTTGCCATAAATTTGGGGTTGCTGACGATTCTGTAAGCGAGGCGAGCGGCCTGGATGTTAGGCCTACCCCTAAGAGATATTGAAAAATTCCAGGGGCCGGCTGCGAAGCAAGGTCTCGACGGCCGGGGTAATGGCCCAAAAGAAATTTGAGGTAAAATTGAGAATAACTCCCGTTGTAGGGGGGCTAGAGAGATGAATTTTTGACCTGACTCTGCCTTAGGTATCCCTCCATCCGAAAAATAGACTTTCACGGCCGATGAGAGCAGGTTTCACACCGGAAAAGACCAGCAAGTGGGGACGCTACAAACCCCCCGCAAAACACCTTCAACTCGTTTTTGATGTCAAAGAGACAAAGACAAAATAAGGACGGTCATTTCACCCTCAAGGCATCATCGGATCTACCCAAGTTTTATACCACTGGAAAGCCAGTCTCAAGGGCTATCTTTGCCATGAACTTGGGGTTGCTGACGATTCTGTAGGCGAGCCGAGCGGCCTGGATGTTAGGCCTACCCCTAAGAGATATTGAAAAATTCCAGGGGCCGGCTGCGAAGCAAGGTCTCGACGGCCGGGGTAATGGCCCAAAAGAAATTTGAGGCAAAATTGAGAATAACTCCCGTTCTAGGGGGGCTAGAGAGATGAATTTTTGACCTGACTCTGCCTTAGGTATCCCTCCATCCGAAAAATAGACTTTCACGGCCGATGACGGCAGGTTTTACACCGGAAAAGACCAGAAAGCGGGGACGCTACAAACACCCCGCAAAACACCTTCAACTCGTTTTTGCTGTCAAAGAGACAAAGACAAAATAAGGATTGTCATTTCACCACCAATGCATTATCGGATTTGCACAAGTTTTTATACCACTGGAAAGCCCGTCTCAAGGGCTATCTTTGCCATAAATTTGGGGTTGCTGACGATTCTGTAAGCGAGGCGAGCGGCCTGGATGTTAGGCCTACCCCTAAGAGATATTGAAAAATTCCAGGGGCCGGCTGCGAAGCAAGGTCTCGACGGCCGGGGTAATGGCCCAAAAGAAATTTGAGGTAAAATTGAGAATAACTCCCGTTGTAGGGGGGCTAGAGAGATGAATTTTTGACCTTGACTCTGCCTTAGGTATCCCTCCATCCGAAAAATAGACTTTCACGGCCGATGAGAGCAGGTTTCACACCGGAAAAGACCAGCAAGTGGGGACGCTACAAACCCCCCGCAAAACACCTTCAACTCGTTTTTGATGTCAAAGAGACAAAGACAAAATAAGGACGGTCATTTCACCCTCAAGGCATCATCGGATCTACCCAAGTTTTATACCACTGGAAAGCCAGTCTCAAGGGCTATCTTTGCCATGAACTTGGGGTTGCTGACGATTCTGTAGGCGAGCCGAGCGGCCTGGATGTTAGGCCTACCCCTAAGAGATATTCAAAAATTCCAGGGGCTGGCTGCGAAGCAAGGTCTCGCCGGCAGGGGTAATAGCCCAAAGTAAATTTGAGGTAAAATTGAGAATAACTCCCGTTCTAGGGGGGCTAGAGAGATGAATTTTTGACCTGACTCTGCCTTAGGTATCCTTGCATCCGAAAATAGACTTTCACGGCCGATGACGGCAGGTTTCACACCGGAAAAGACCAGAAAGCGGGGACGCTACAAACACCCCGCAAAACACCTTCAACTCGTTTTTGCTGTCAAAGAGACAAAGACAAAATAAGGATTGTCATTTCACCACCAAGGCATTATAGGATTTGCACAAGTTTTATACCACTGGAAAGCCCGTCTCAAGGGCTATCTTTGCCATAAATTTGGGGTTGCTGACGATTCTGTAAGCGAGGCGAGCGGCCTGGATGTTAGGCCTACCCCTAAGAGATATTGAAAAATTCCAGGGGCCGGCTGCGAAGCAAGGTCTCGACGGCCGGGGTAATGGCCCAAAATAAATTTGAGGTAAAATTGAGAATAACTCCCGTTCTAGGGGGGCTAGAGAGATGAATTTTTGACCTGACTCTGCCTTAGGTATCCTTGCATCCGAAAAAAAGACTTTCACGGCCGATGACGGCAGGTTTCACACCGGAAAAGACCAGAAAGTGGGGACGCTACGAACCCCCCGCAAAACACCTTCAACTCGTTTTTGATGTCAAAGAGACAAAGACAAAATAAGGACGGTCATTTCACCCTCAAGGCATCATCGGATCTGCCCAAGTTTTATACCACTGGAAAGCCCGTCTCAAGGGCTATCTTTGCCATGAACTTGGGGTTGCTGACGATTCTGTAAGCGAGGCGAGCGGCCTGGATGTTAGGCCTACCCCTAAGAGATATTGAAAAATTCCAGGGGCCGGCTGCGAAGCAAGGTCTCGCCGGCCGGGGTAATAGCCCAAAATAAATTTGAGGTAAAATTGAGAATAACTCCCGTTCTAGGGGGGCTAGAGAGATGAATTTTTGACCTGACTCTGCCTTAGGTATCCTTGCATCCGAAAAATAGACTTTCACGGCCGATGAGAGCAGGTTTCACACCGGAAAAGACCAGAAAGCGGGGACGCTACAAACCCCCCGCAAAACACCTTCAACTCGTTTTTGATGTCAAAGAGACAAAGACAAAATAAGGACGGTCATTTCACCCTCAAGGCATCATCGGATCTGCCCAAGTTTTATACCACTGGAAAGCCCGTCTCAAGGGCTATCTTTGCCATGAACTTGGGGTTGCTGACGATTCTGTAGGCGAGGCGAGCGGCCTGGATGTTAGGCCTACCCCTAAGAGATATTGAAAAATTCCAGGGGCCGGCTGCGAAGCAAGGTCTCGCCGGCCGGGGTAATAGCCCAAAATAAATTTGAGGTAAAATTGAGAATAACTCCCGTTCTAGGGGGGCTAGAGAGATGAATTTTTGACCTGACTCTGCCTTAGGTATCCTTGCATCCGAAAAAAAGACTTTCACGGCCGATGACGGCAGGTTTCACACCGGAAAAGACCAGAAAGCGGGGACGCTACAAACCCCCCGCAAAACACCTTCAACTCGTTTTTGCTGTCAAAGAGACAAAGACAAAATAAGGATTGTCATTTCACCACCAAGGCATCATCGGATTTGCACAAGTTTTATACCACTGGAAAGCCCGTCTCAAGGGCTATCTTTGCCATAAATTTGGGGTTGCTGACGATTCTGTAAGCGAGGCGAGCGGCCTGGATGTTAGGCCTACCCCTAAGAGATATTCAAAAATTCCAGGGGCCGGCTGCGAAGCAAGGTCTCGACGGCCGGGGTAATGGCCCAAAAGAAATTTGAGGCAAAATTGAGAATAACTCCCGTTCTAGGGGGGCTAGAGAGATGAATTTTTGACCTGACTCTGCCTTAGGTATCCCTCCATCCGAAAAATAGACTTTCACGGCCGATGACGGCAGGTTTCACACCGGAAAAGACCAGAAAGTGGGGACGCTACAAACACCCCGCAAAACACCTTCAACTCGTTTTTGCTGTCAAAGAGACAAAGACAAAATAAGGATTGTCATTTCACCACCAATGCATTATCGGATTTGCACAAGTTTTGAACCACTGGAAAGCCCGTCTCAAGGGCTATCTTTGCCATAAATTTGGGGTTGCTGACGATTCTGTAAGCGAGGCGAGCGGCCTGGATGTTAGGCCTACCCCTAAGAGATATTGAAAAATTCCAGGGGCCGGCTGCGAAGCAAGGTCTCGACGGCCGGGGTAATGGCCCAAAAGAAATTTGAGGTAAAATTGAGAATAACTCCCGTTGTAGGGGGGCTAGAGAGATGAATTTTTGACCTGACTCTGCCTTAGGTATCCCTCCATCCGAAAAATAGACTTTCACGGCCGATGAGAGCAGGTTTCACACCGGAAAAGACCAGCAAGTGGGGACGCTACAAACCCCCCGCAAAACACCTTCAACTCGTTTTTGATGTCAAAGAGACAAAGACAAAATAAGGACGGTCATTTCACCCTCAAGGCATCATCGGATCTACCCAAGTTTTATACCACTGGAAAGCCAGTCTCAAGGGCTATCTTTGCCATGAACTTGGGGTTGCTGACGATTCTGTAGGCGAGCCGAGCGGCCTGGATGTTAGGCCTACCCCTAAGAGATATTGAAAAATTCCAGGGGCCGGCTGCGAAGCAAGGTCTCGACGGCCGGGGTAATGGCCCAAAAGAAATTTGAGGCAAAATTGAGAATAACTCCCGTTCTAGGGGGGCTAGAGAGATGAATTTTTGACCTGACTCTGCCTTAGGTATCCCTCCATCCGAAAAATAGACTTTCACGGCCGATGACGGCAGGTTTTACACCGGAAAAGACCAGAAAGCGGGGACGCTACAAACACCCCGCAAAACACCTTCAACTCGTTTTTGCTGTCAAAGAGACAAAGACAAAATAAGGATTGTCATTTCACCACCAATGCATTATCGGATTTGCACAAGTTTTATACCACTGGAAAGCCCGTCTCAAGGGCTATCTTTGCCATAAATTTGGGGTTGCTGACGATTCTGTAAGCGAGGCGAGCGGCCTGGATGTTAGGCCTACCCCTAAGAGATATTGAAAAATTCCAGGGGCCGGCTGCGAAGCAAGGTCTCGACGGCCGGGGTAATGGCCCAAAAGAAATTTGAGGTAAAATTGAGAATAACTCCCGTTGTAGGGGGGCTAGAGAGATGAATTTTTGACCTGACTCTGCCTTAGGTATCCCTCCATCCGAAAAATAGACTTTCACGGCCGATGAGAGCAGGTTTCACACCGGAAAAGACCAGCAAGTGGGGACGCTACAAACCCCCCGCAAAACACCTTCAACTCGTTTTTGATGTCAAAGAGACAAAGACAAAATAAGGACGGTCATTTCACCCTCAAGGCATCATCGGATCTACCCAAGTTTTATACCACTGGAAAGCCAGTCTCAAGGGCTATCTTTGCCATGAACTTGGGGTTGCTGACGATTCTGTAGGCGAGCCGAGCGGCCTGGATGTTAGGCCTACCCCTAAGAGATATTCAAAAATTCCAGGGGCTGGCTGCGAAGCAAGGTCTCGCCGGCAGGGGTAATAGCCCAAAGTAAATTTGAGGTAAAATTGAGAATAACTCCCGTTCTAGGGGGGCTAGAGAGATGAATTTTTGACCTGACTCTGCCTTAGGTATCCTTGCATCCGAAAAATAGACTTTCACGGCCGATGACGGCAGGTTTCACACCGGAAAAGACCAGAAAGCGGGGACGCTACAAACACCCCGCAAAACACCTTCAACTCGTTTTTGCTGTCAAAGAGACAAAGACAAAATAAGGATTGTCATTTCACCACCAAGGCATTATAGGATTTGCACAAGTTTTATACCACTGGAAAGCCCGTCTCAAGGGCTATCTTTGCCATAAATTTGGGGTTGCTGACGATTCTGTAAGCGAGGCGAGCGGCCTGGATGTTAGGCCTACCCCTAAGAGATATTGAAAAATTCCAGGGGCCGGCTGCGAAGCAAGGTCTCGACGGCCGGGGTAATGGCCCAAAATAAATTTGAGGTAAAATTGAGAATAACTCCCGTTCTAGGGGGGCTAGAGAGATGAATTTTTGACCTGACTCTGCCTTAGGTATCCCTCCATCCAAAAAATAGACTTTCACGGCCAATGAGAGCAGGTTTCACACCGGAAAAGACCAGCAAGTGGGGACGCTACAAACCCCCGCAAAACACCTTCAACTCGTTTTTGATGTCAAAGAGACAAAGACAAAATAAGGACGGTCATTTCACCCTCAAGGCATCATCGGATCTACCCACGTTTTGTACCACTGGAAAGCCAGTCTCAAGGGCTATCTTTGCCATGAACTTGGGGTTGCTGACGATTCTGTAGGCGAGCCGAGCGGCCTGGATGTTAGGCCTACCCCTAAGAGATATTCAAAAATTCCAGGGGCTGGCTGCGAAGCAAGGTCTCGCCGGCAGGGGTAATAGCCCAAAATAAATTTGAGGTAAAATTGAGAATAACTCCCGTTCTAGGGGGGCTAGAGAGATGAATTTTTGACCTGACTCTGCCTTAGGTATCCTTGCATCCGAAAAATAGACTTTCACGGCCGATGACGGCAGGTTTCACACCAGAAAAGACCAGAAAGCGGGGACGCTAGAAACCCCCCGCAAAACACCTTCAACTCGTTTTTGCTGTCAAAGAGACAAAGACAAAATAAGGATTGTCATTTCACCACCAAGGCATTATCGGATTTGCACAAGTTTTATACCACTGGAAAGCCCGTCTCAAGGGCTATCTTTGCCATAAATTTGGGGTTGCTGACGATTCTGTAAGCGAGGCGAGCGGCCTGGATGTTAGGCCTACCCCTAAGAGATATTGAAAAATTCCAGGGGCCGGCTGCGAAGCAAGGTCTCGACGGCCGGGGTAATAGCCCAAAAGAAATTTGAGGTAAAATTGAGAATAACTCCCGTTCTAGGGGGGCTAGAGAGATGAATTTTTGACCTGACTCTGCCTTAGGTATCCCTCCATCCAAAAAATAGACTTTCACGGCCGATGAGAGCAGGTTTCACACCGGAAAAGACCAGCAAATGGGGACGCTACAAACCCCCCGCAAAACACCTTCAACTCGTTTTTGATGTCAAAGAGACAAAGACAAAATAAGGACGGTCATTTCACCCTCAAGGCATCATCGGATCTACCCAAGTTTTATACCACTGGAAAGCCAGTCTCAAGGGCTATCTTTGCCATGAACTTGGGGTTGCTGACGATTCTGTAGGCGAGCCGAGCGGCCTGGATGTTAGGCCTACCCCTAAGAGATATTCAAAAATTCCAGGGGCTGGCTGCGAAGCAAGGTCTCGCCGGCAGGGGTAATAGCCCAAAATAAATTTGAGGTAAAATTGAGAATAACTCCCGTTCTAGGGGGGCTAGAGAGATGAATTTTTGACCTGACTCTGCCTTAGGTATCCTTGCATCCGAAAAATAGACTTTCACGGCCGATGACGGCAGGTTTCACACCAGAAAAGACCAGAAAGCGGGGACGCTAGAAACCCCCCGCAAAACACCTTCAACTCGTTTTTGCTGTCAAAGAGACAAAGACAAAATAAGGATTGTCATTTCACCACCAAGGCATTATCGGATTTGCACAAGTTTTATACCACTAGGCCTACCCCTAAGAGATATTGAAAAATTCCAGGGGCCGGCTGCGAAGCAAGGTCTCGACGGCCGGGGTAATAGCCCAAAAGAAATTTGAGGTAAAATTGAGAATAACTCCCGTTCTAGGGGGGCTAGAGAGATGAATTTTTGATCTGACTCTGCCTTAGGTATCCCTCCATCCAAAAAATAGACTTTCACGGCCGATGAGAGCAGGTTTCACACCGGAAAAGACCAGCAAGTGGGGACGCTACAAACCCCCCGCAAAACACCTTCAACTCGTTTTTGATGTCAAAGAGACAAAGACAAAATAAGGACGGTCATTTCACCTTCAACTCGTTTTTGCTGTCAAAGAGACAAAGACAAAATAAGGATTGTCATTTCACCACCAATGCATTATCGGATTTGCACAAGTTTTATACCACTGGAAAGCCCGTCTCAAGGGCTATCTTTGCCATAAATTTGGGGTTGCTGACGATTCTGTAAGCGAGGCGAGCGGCCTGGATGTTAGGCCTACCCCTAAGAGATATTGAAAAATTCCAGGGGCCGGCTGCGAAGCAAGGTCTCGACGGCCGGGGTAATGGCCCAAAAGAAATTTGAGGTAAAATTGAGAATAACTCCCGTTGTAGGGGGGCTAGAGAGATGAATTTTTGACCTGACTCTGCCTTAGGTATCCCTCCATCCGAAAAATAGACTTTCACGGCCGATGAGAGCAGGTTTCACACCGGAAAAGACCAGCAAGTGGGGACGCTACAAACCCCCCGCAAAACACCTTCAACTCGTTTTTGATGTCAAAGAGACAAAGACAAAATAAGGACGGTCATTTCACCCTCAAGGCATCATCGGATCTACCCAAGTTTTATACCACTGGAAAGCCAGTCTCAAGGGCTATCTTTGCCATGAACTTGGGGTTGCTGACGATTCTGTAGGCGAGCCGAGCGGCCTGGATGTTAGGCCTACCCCTAAGAGATATTCAAAAATTCCAGGGGCTGGCTGCGAAGCAAGGTCTCGCCGGCAGGGGTAATAGCCCAAAGTAAATTTGAGGTAAAATTGAGAATAACTCCCGTTCTAGGGGGGCTAGAGAGATGAATTTTTGACCTGACTCTGCCTTAGGTATCCTTGCATCCGAAAAATAGACTTTCACGGCCGATGACGGCAGGTTTCACACCGGAAAAGACCAGAAAGCGGGGACGCTACAAACACCCCGCAAAACACCTTCAACTCGTTTTTGCTGTCAAAGAGACAAAGACAAAATAAGGATTGTCATTTCACCACCAAGGCATTATAGGATTTGCACAAGTTTTATACCACTGGAAAGCCCGTCTCAAGGGCTATCTTTGCCATAAATTTGGGGTTGCTGACGATTCTGTAAGCGAGGCGAGCGGCCTGGATGTTAGGCCTACCCCTAAGAGATATTGAAAAATTCCAGGGGCCGGCTGCGAAGCAAGGTCTCGACGGCCGGGGTAATGGCCCAAAATAAATTTGAGGTAAAATTGAGAATAACTCCCGTTCTAGGGGGGCTAGAGAGATGAATTTTTGACCTGACTCTGCCTTAGGTATCCCTCCATCCAAAAAATAGACTTTCACGGCCAATGAGAGCAGGTTTCACACCGGAAAAGACCAGCAAGTGGGGACGCTACAAACCCCCGCAAAACACCTTCAACTCGTTTTTGATGTCAAAGAGACAAAGACAAAATAAGGACGGTCATTTCACCCTCAAGGCATCATCGGATCTACCCACGTTTTGTACCACTGGAAAGCCAGTCTCAAGGGCTATCTTTGCCATGAACTTGGGGTTGCTGACGATTCTGTAGGCGAGCCGAGCGGCCTGGATGTTAGGCCTACCCCTAAGAGATATTCAAAAATTCCAGGGGCTGGCTGCGAAGCAAGGTCTCGCCGGCAGGGGTAATAGCCCAAAATAAATTTGAGGTAAAATTGAGAATAACTCCCGTTCTAGGGGGGCTAGAGAGATGAATTTTTGACCTGACTCTGCCTTAGGTATCCTTGCATCCGAAAAATAGACTTTCACGGCCGATGACGGCAGGTTTCACACCAGAAAAGACCAGAAAGCGGGGACGCTAGAAACCCCCCGCAAAACACCTTCAACTCGTTTTTGCTGTCAAAGAGACAAAGACAAAATAAGGATTGTCATTTCACCACCAAGGCATTATCGGATTTGCACAAGTTTTATACCACTGGAAAGCCCGTCTCAAGGGCTATCTTTGCCATAAATTTGGGGTTGCTGACGATTCTGTAAGCGAGGCGAGCGGCCTGGATGTTAGGCCTACCCCTAAGAGATATTGAAAAATTCCAGGGGCCGGCTGCGAAGCAAGGTCTCGACGGCCGGGGTAATAGCCCAAAAGAAATTTGAGGTAAAATTGAGAATAACTCCCGTTCTAGGGGGGCTAGAGAGATGAATTTTTGACCTGACTCTGCCTTAGGTATCCCTCCATCCAAAAAATAGACTTTCACGGCCGATGAGAGCAGGTTTCACACCGGAAAAGACCAGCAAATGGGGACGCTACAAACCCCCCGCAAAACACCTTCAACTCGTTTTTGATGTCAAAGAGACAAAGACAAAATAAGGACGGTCATTTCACCCTCAAGGCATCATCGGATCTACCCAAGTTTTATACCACTGGAAAGCCAGTCTCAAGGGCTATCTTTGCCATGAACTTGGGGTTGCTGACGATTCTGTAGGCGAGCCGAGCGGCCTGGATGTTAGGCCTACCCCTAAGAGATATTCAAAAATTCCAGGGGCTGGCTGCGAAGCAAGGTCTCGCCGGCAGGGGTAATAGCCCAAAATAAATTTGAGGTAAAATTGAGAATAACTCCCGTTCTAGGGGGGCTAGAGAGATGAATTTTTGACCTGACTCTGCCTTAGGTATCCTTGCATCCGAAAAATAGACTTTCACGGCCGATGACGGCAGGTTTCACACCAGAAAAGACCAGAAAGCGGGGACGCTAGAAACCCCCCGCAAAACACCTTCAACTCGTTTTTGCTGTCAAAGAGACAAAGACAAAATAAGGATTGTCATTTCACCACCAAGGCATTATCGGATTTGCACAAGTTTTATACCACTGGAAAGCCCGTCTCAAGGGCTATCTTTGCCATAAATTTGGGGTTGCTGACGATTCTGTAAGCGAGGCGAGCGGCCTGGATGTTAGGCCTACCCCTAAGAGATATTGAAAAATTCCAGGGGCCGGCTGCGAAGCAAGGTCTCGACGGCCGGGGTAATAGCCCAAAAGAAATTTGAGGTAAAATTGAGAATAACTCCCGTTCTAGGGGGGCTAGAGAGATGAATTTTTGACCTGACTCTGCCTTAGGTATCCCTCCATCCAAAAAATAGACTTTCACGGCCGATGAGAGCAGGTTTCACACCGGAAAAGACCAGCAAGTGGGGACGCTACAAACCCCCCGCAAAACACCTTCAACTCGTTTTTGATGTCAAAGAGACAAAGACAAAATAAGGACGGTCATTTCACCCTCAAGGCATCATCGGATCTACCCAAGTTTTATACCACTGGAAAGCCAGTCTCAAGGGCTATCTTTGCCATGAACTTGGGGTTGCTGACGATTCTGTAGGCGAGCCGAGCGGCCTGGATGTTAGGCCTACCCCTAAGAGATATTCAAAAATTCCAGGGGCTGGCTGCGAAGCAAGGTCTCGCCGGCAGGGGTAATAGCCCAAAATAAATTTGAGGTAAAATTGAGAATAACTCCCGTTCTAGGGGGGCTAGAGAGATGAATTTTTGACCTGACTCTGCCTTAGGTATCCTTGCATCCGAAAAATAGACTTTCACGGCCGATGACGGAAGGTTTCACACCGGAAAAGACCAGAAAGCGGGGACGCTAGAAACCCCCGCAAAACACCTTCAACTCGTTTTTGCTGTCAAAGAGACAAAGACAAAATAAGGATTGTCATTTCACCACCAATGCATTATCGGATTTGCACAAGTTTTATACCACTGGAAAGCCCGTCTCAAGGGCTATCTTTGCCATAAATTTGGGGTTGCTGACGATTCTGTAAGCGAGGCGAGCGGCCTGGATGTTAGGCCTACCCCTAAGAGATATTGAAAAATTCCAGGGGCCGGTTGCGAAGCAAGGTCTCGACGGCCGGGGTAATGGCCCAAAAGAAATTTGAGGTAAAATTGAGAATAACTCCCGTTCTAGGGGGGCTAGAGAGATGAATTTTTGACCTGACTCTGCCTTAGGTATCCCTCCATCCGAAAAATAGACTTTCACGGCCGATGAGAGCAGGTTTCACACCGGAAAAGACCAGCAAGTGGGGACGCTACAAACCCCCCGCAAAACACCTTCAACTCGTTTTTGATGTCAAAGAGACAAAGACAAAATAAGGACGGTCATTTCACCCTCAAGGCATCATCGGATCTACCCAAGTTTTATACCACTGGAAAGCCAGTCTTAAGGGCTATCTTTGCCATGAATTTGGGGTTGCTGACGATTCTGTAGGCGAGGCGAGCGGCCTGGATGTTAGGCCTACCCCTAAGAGATATTGAAAAATTCCAGGGGCCGGCTGCGAAGCAAGGTCTCGACGGCCGGGGTAATGGCCCAAAAGAAATTTGAGGTAAAATTGAGAATAACTCCCGTTCTAGGGGGGCTAGAGAGATGAATTTTTGACCTGACTCTGCCTTAGGTATCCCTCCATCCGAAAAATAGACTTTCACGGCCGATGAGAGCAGGTTTCACACCGGAAAAGACCAGCAAGTGGGGACGCTACAAACCCCCCGCAAAACACCTTCAACTCGTTTTTGATGTCAAAGAGACAAAGACAAAATAAGGACGGTCATTTCACCCTCAATGGAATCATCGGATCTACCCAAGTTTTATACCACTGGAAAGCCAGTCTCAAGGGCTATCTTTGCCATGAATTTGGGGTTGCTGACGATTCTGTAGGCGAGGCGAGCGGCCTGGATGTTAGGCCTACCCCTAAGAGATATTGAAAAATTCCAGGGGCCGGCTGCGAAGCAAGGTCTCGACGGCCGGGGTAATGGCCCAAAAGAAATTTGAGGCAAAATTGAGAATAACTCCCGTTCTAGGGGGGCTAGAGAGATGAATTTTTGACCTGACTCTGCCTTAGGTATCCTTGCATCCGAAAATTAGACTTTCACGGCCGATGACGGAAGGTTTCACACCGGAAAAGACCAGAAAGCGGGGACGCTAGAAACCCCCGCAAAACACCTTCAACTCGTTTTTGCTGTCAAAGAGACAAAGACAAAATAAGGATTGTCATTTCACCACCAATGCATTATCGGATTTGCACAAGTTTTATACCACTGGAAAGCCCGTCTCAAGGGCTATCTTTGCCATAAATTTGGGGTTGCTGACGATTCTGTAAGCGAGGCGAGCGGCCTGGATGTTAGGCCTACCCCTAAGAGATATTGAAAAATTCCAGGGGCCGGCTGCGAAGCAAGGTCTCGACGGCCGGGGTAATGGCCCAAAAGAAATTTGAGGTAAAATTGAGAATAACTCCCGTTCTAGGGGGGCTAGAGAGATGAATTTTTGACCTGACTCTGCCTTAGGTATCCCTCCATCCGAAAAATAGACTTTCACGGCCGATGAGAGCAGGTTTCACACCGGAAAAGACCAGCAAGTGGGGACGCTACAAACCCCCCGCAAAACACCTTCAACTCGTTTTTGATGTCAAAGAGACAAAGACAAAATAAGGACGGTCATTTCACCCTCAAGGCATCATCGGATCTACCCAAGTTTTATACCACTGGAAAGCCAGTCTCAAGGGCTATCTTTGCCATGAACTTGGAGTTGCTGACGATTCTGTAGGCGAGCCGAGCGGCCTGGATGTTAGGCCTACCCCTAAGAGATATTCAAAAATTCCAGGGGCTGGCTGCGAAGCAAGGTCTCGCCGGCAGGGGTAATAGCCCAAAATAAATTTGAGGTAAAATTGAGAATAACTCCCGTTCTAGGGGGGCTAGAGAGATGAATTTTTGACCTGTCTCTGCCTTAGGTATCCTTGCATCCGAAAAATAGACTTTCACGGCCGATGACGGCAGGTTTCACACTGGAAAAGACCAGAAAGCGGGGACGCTAGAAACTCCGCAAAACACCTTCAACTCGTTTTTGCTGTCAAAGAGACAAAGACAAAATAAGGATTGTCATTTCACCACCAAGGCATTATCGGATTTGCACAATTTTTTTACCACTGGAAAGCCCGTCTCAAGGGCTATCTTTGCCAATTTGGGGTTGCTGACGATTCTGTAGGCGAGCCGAGCGGCCTGGATGTTAGGCCTACCCCTAAGAGATATTCAAAAATTCCAGGGGCTGGCTGCGAAGCAAGGTCTCGCCGGCAGGGGTAATAGCCCAAAAGAAATTTGAGGTAAAATTGAGAATAACTCCCGTTCTAGGGGGGCTAGAGAGATGAATTTTTGACTTGAGTCTGCCTTAGGTATCCCTCCATCCGAAAAATAGACTTTCACGGCCGATGAGAGCAGGTTTCACACCGGAAAAGACCAGCAAGTGGGGACGCTACAAACCCCCCGCAAAACACCTTCAACTCGTTTTTGATTTCAAAGAGACAAAGACAAAATAAGGATTGTCATTTCTCCCCCAAGGCATAATCGGATCTGCCCAAGTTTTATACCACTGGAAAGCCCGTCTCAAGGGCTATCTTTGCCATGAATTTGGGGTTGCTGACGATTCTGTAAGCGAGGCGAGCGGCCTGGATGTTAGGCCTACCCCTAAGAGATATTGAAAAATTCCAGGGGCCGGCTGCGAAGCAAGGTCTCGACGGCCGGGGTAATGGCCCAAAATAAATTTGAGGTAAATTTGGGAATAACTCCCGTTCTAGGGGGGCTAGAGAGATGAATTTTTGACCTGACTCTGCCTTAGGTATCCCTCCATCCAAAAAATAGACTTTCACGGCCGATGAGAGCAGGTTTCACACCGGAAAAGACCAGCAAGTGGGGACGCTACGAACCCCCCGCAAAACACCTTCAACTCGTTTTTGATGTCAAAGAGACAAAGACAAAATAAGGACGGTCATTTCACCCTCAAGGCATCATCGGATCTGCCCAAGTTTTATACCACTGGAAAGCCCGTCTCAAGGGCTATCTTTGCCATGAACTTGGGGTTGCTGACGATTCTGTAGGCGAGCCGAGCGGCCTGGATGTTAGGCCTACCCCTAAGAGATATTCAAAAATTCCAGGGGCCGGCTGCGAAGCAAGGTCTCGCCGGCCGGGGTAATAGCCCAAAATAAATTTGAGGTAAAATTGAGAATAACTCCCGTTCTAGGGGGGCTAGAGAGATGAATTTTTGACCTGACTCTGCCTTAGGTATCCTTCTACAAACACCCCGCAAAACACCTTCAACTCGTTTTTGCTGTCAAAGAGACAAAGACAAAATAAGGATTGTCATTTCACCACCAAGGCATTATCGGATTTGCACAAGTTTTATACCACTGGAAAGCCCGTCTCAAGGGCTATCTTTGCCATAAATTTGGGGTTGCTGACGATTCTGTAAGCGAGGCGAGCGGCCTGGATGTTAGGCCTACCCCTAAGAGATATTCAAAAATTCCAGGGGCCGGCTGCTAAGCAAGGTCTCGACGGCCGGGGTAATGGCCCAAAAGAAATTTGAGGCAAAATTGAGAATAACTCCCGTTCTAGGGGGGCTAGAGAGATGAATTTTTGACCTGACTCTGCCTTAGGTATCCCTCCATCCGAAAAATAGACTTTCACGGCCGATGAGAGCAGGTTTCACACCGGAAAAGACCAGCAAGTGGGGACGCTACAAACCCCCCGCAAAACACCTTCAACTCGTTTTTGATGTCAAAGAGACAAAGACAAAATAAGGACGGTCATTTCACCCTCAAGGCATCATCGGATCTACCCAAGTTTTATACCACTGGAAAGCCAGTCTCAAGGGCTATCTTTGCCATGAACTTGGGGTTGCTGACAATTCTGTAGGCGAGCCGAGCGGCCTGGATGTTAGGCCTACCCCTAAGAGATATTCAAAAATTCCAGGGGCTGGCTGCGAAGCAAGGTCTCGCCGGCAGGGGTAATAGCCCAAAATAAATTTGAGGTAAAATTGAGAATAACTCCCGTTCTAGGGGGGCTAGAGAGATGAATTTTTGACCTGACTCTGCCTTAGGTATCCTTGCATCCGAAAAATAGACTTTCACGGCCGATGACGGCAGGTTTCACACCGGAAAAGACCAGAAAGCGGGGACGCTAGAAACCCCCGCAAAACACCTTCAACTCGTTTTTGCTGTCAAAGAGACAAAGACAAAATAAGGACTGTCATTTCACCACCAAGGCATTATCGGATTTGCACAAGTTTTATACCACTGGAAAGCCCGTCTCAAGGGCTATCTTTGCAATGAATTTGGGGTTGCTGACGATTCTGTAAGCGAGGCGAGCGGCCTGGATGTTAGGCCTACCCCTAAGAGATATTGAAAAATTCCAGGGGCCGGCTGCGAAGCAAGGTCTCGACGGCCGGGGTAATGCCCCAAAATAAATTTGAGGTAAATTTGGGAATAACTCCCGTTCTAGGGGGGCTAGAGAGATGAATTTTTGACCTGACTCTGCCTTAGGTATCCCTCCATCCAAAAAATAGACTTTCACGGCCGATGACGGCAGGTTTCACACCGGAAAAGACCAGAAAGCGGGGACGCTAGAAACCCCCGCAAAACACCTTCAACTCGTTTTTGCTGTCAAAGAGACAAAGACAAAATAAGGATTGTCATTTCACCACCAAGGCATTATCGGATTTGCACAAGTTTTATACCACTGGAAAGCCCGTCTCAAGGGCTATCTTTGCCATAAATTTAGGGTTGCTGACGATTCTGTAAGCGAGGCGAGCGGCCTGGATGTTAGGCCTACCCCTAAGAGATATTGAAAAATTCCAGGGGCCGGCTGCGAAGCAAGGTCTCGACGGCCGGGGTAATGGCCCAAAAGAAATTTGAGGTAAAATTGAGAATAACTCCCGTTCTAGGGGGGCTAGAGAGATGAATTTTTGACTTGAGTCTGCCTTAGGTATCCCTCCATCCGAAAAATAGACTTTCACGGCCGATGAGAGCAGGTTTCACACCGGAAAAGACCAGCAAGTGGGGACGCTACGAACCCCCCGCAAAACACCTTCAACTCGTTTTTGATGTCAAAGAGACAAAGACAAAATAAGGACGGTCATTTCACCCTCAAGGCATCATCGGATCTGCCCAAGTTTTATACCACTGGAAAGCCCGTCTCAAGGGCTATCTTTGCCATGAACTTGGGGTTGCTGACGATTCTGTAGGCGAGCCGAGCGGCCTGGATGTTAGGCCTACCCCTAAGAGATATTCAAAAATTCCAGGGGCCGGCTGCGAAGCAAGGTCTCGCCGGCCGGGGTAATAGCCCAAAATAAATTTGAGGTAAAATTGAGAATAACTCCCGTTCTAGGGGGGCTAGAGAGATGAATTTTTGACCTGACTCTGCCTTAGGTATCCTTGCATCCGAAAAAAAGAATTTCACGGCCGATGACGGCAGGTTTCACACCGGAAAAGACCAGAAAGCGGGGACGCTACAAACACCCCGCAAAACACCTTCAACTCGTTTTTGCTGTCAAAGAGACAAAGACAAAATAAGGATTGTCATTTCACCACCAAGGCATTATCGGATTTGCACAAGTTTTATACCACTATAAAGCCCGTCTCAAGGGCTATCTTTGCCATAAATTTGGGGTTGCTGACGATTCTGTAAGCGAGGCGAGCGGCCTGGATGTTAGGCCTACCCCTAAGAGATATTCAAAAATTCCAGGGGCCGGCTGCGAAGCAAGGTCTCGACGGCCGGGGTAATGGCCCAAAAGAAATTTGAGGCAAAATTGAGAATAACTCCCGTTCTAGGGGGGCTAGAGAGATGAATTTTTGACCTGACTCTGCCTTAGGTATCCCTCCATCCGAAAAATAGACTTTCACGGCCGATGAGAGCAGGTTTCACACCGGAAAAGACCAGCAAGTGGGGACGCTACAAACCCCCCGCAAAACACCTTCAACTCGTTTTTGATGTCAAAGAGACAAAGACAAAATAAGGACGGTCATTTCACCCTCAAGGCATCATCGGATCTACCCAAGTTTTATACCACTGGAAAGCCAGTCTCAAGGGCTATCTTTGCCATGAACTTGGGGTTGCTGACGATTCTGTAGGCGAGCCGAGCGGCCTGGATGTTAGGCCTACCCCTAAGAGATATTCAAAAATTCCAGGGGCTGGCTGCGAAGCAAGGTCTCGCCGGCAGGGGGAATAGCCCAAAATAAATTTGAGGTAAAATTGAGAATAACTCCCGTTCTAGGGGGGCTAGAGAGATGAATTTTTGACCTGACTCTGCCTTAGGTATCCTTGCATCCGAAAAATAGACTTTCACGGCCGATGACGGCAGGTTTCACACCGGAAAAGACCAGAAAGCGGGGACGCTACAAACACCCCGCAAAACACCTTCAACTCGTTTTTGCTGTCAAAGAGACAAAGACAAAATAAGGATTGTCATTTCACCACCAATGCATTATCGGATTTGCACAAGTTTTATACCACTGGAAAGCCCGTCTCAAGGGCTATCTTTGCCATAAATTTGGGGTTGCTGACGATTCTGTAAGCGAGGCGAGCGGCCTGGATGTTAGGCCTACCCCTAAGAGATATTGAAAAATTCCAGGGGCCGGCTGCGAAGCAAGGTCTCGACGGCCGGGGTAATGGCCCAAAAGAAATTTGAGGTAAAATTGAGAATAACTCCCGTTCTAGGGGGGCTAGAGAGATGAATTTTTGACCTGACTCTGCCTTAGGTATCCCTCCATCCGAAAAATAGACTTTCACGGCCGATGAGAGCAGGTTTCACACCGGAAAAGACCAGCAAGTGGGGACGCTACAAACCCCCCGCAAAACACCTTCAACTCGTTTTTGATGTCAAAGAGACAAAGACAAAATAAGGACGGTCATTTCACCCTCAAGGCATCATCGGATCTACCCAAGTTTTATACCACTGGAAAGCCAGTCTCAAGGGCTATCTTTGCCATGAACTTGGGGTTGCTGACGATTCTGTAGGCGAGCCGAGCGGCCTGGATGTTAGGCCTACCCCTAAGAGATATTCAAAAATTCCAGGGGCTGGCTGCGAAGCAAGGTCTCGCCGGCAGGGGTCATAGCCCAAAATAAATTTGAGGTAAAATTGAGAATAACTCCCGTTCTAGGGGGGCTAGAGAGATGAATTTTTGACCTGACTCTGCCTTAGGTATCCTTGCATCCGAAAAATAGACTTTCACGGCCGATGACGGCAGGTTTCACACCGGAAAAGACCAGAAAGCGGGGACGCTACAAACACCCCGCAAAACACCTTCAACTCGTTTTTGCTGTCAAAGAGACAAAGACAAAATAAGGATTGTCATTTCACCACCAAGGCATTATAGGATTTGCACAAGTTTTATACCACTGGAAAGCCCGTCTCAAGGGCTATCTTTGCCATAAATTTGGGGTTGCTGACGATTCTGTAAGCGAGGCGAGCGGCCTGGATGTTAGGCCTACCCCTAAGAGATATTGAAAAATTCCAGGGGCCGGCTGCGAAGCAAGGTCTCGACGGCCGGGGTAATGGCCCAAAATAAATTTGAGGTAAAATTGAGAATAACTCCCGTTCTAGGGGGGCTAGAGAGATGAATTTTTGACCTGACTCTGCCTTAGGTATCCCTCCATCCAAAAAATAGACTTTCACGGCCGATGAGAGCAGGTTTCACACCGGAAAAGACCAGCAAGTGGGGACGCTACAAACCCCCCGCAAAACACCTTCAACTCGTTTTTGCTGTCAAAGAGACAAAGACAAAATAAGGATTGTCATTTCACCACCAAGGCATTATCGGATTTGCACAAGTTTTATACCACTGGAAAGCCCGTCTCAAGGGCTATCTTTGCCATAAATTTGGGGTTGCTGACGATTCTGTAAGCGTGGCGAGCGGCCTGGATGTTAGGCCTACCCCTAAGAGATATTGAAAAATTCCAGGGGCCGGCTGCGAAGCGAGGTCTCGCCGGCAGGGGTAATAGCCCAAAATAAATTTGAGGTAAAATTGAGAATAACTCCCGTTCTAGGGGGGCTAGAGAGATGAATTTTTGACCTGACTCTGCCTTAGGTATCCTTGCATCCGAAAAATAGACTTTCACGGCCGATGACGGCAGGTTTCACACCAGAAAAGACCAGAAAGCGGGGACGCTAGAAACCCCCCGCAAAACACCTTCAACTCGTTTTTGCTGTCAAAGAGACAAAGACAAAATAAGGATTGTCATTTCACCACCAAGGCATTATCGGATTTGCACAAGTTTTATACCACTGGAAAGCCCGTCTCAAGGGCTATCTTTGCCATAAATTTGGGGTTGCTGACGATTCTGTAAGCGAGGCGAGCGGCCTGGATGTTAGGCCTACCCCTAAGAGATATTGAAAAATTCCAGGGGCCGGCTGCGAAGCAAGGTCTCGACGGCCGGGGTAATGGCCCAAAATAAATTTGAGGTAAAATTGAGAATAACTCCCGTTCTAGGGGGGCTAGAGAGATGAATTTTTGACCTGACTCTGCCTTAGGTATCCCTCCATCCAAAAAATAGACTTTCACGGCCAATGAGAGCAGGTTTCACACCGGAAAAGACCAGCAAGTGGGGACGCTACAAACCCCCGCAAAACACCTTCAACTCGTTTTTGATGTCAAAGAGACAAAGACAAAATAAGGACGGTCATTTCACCCTCAAGGCATCATCGGATCTACCCACGTTTTATACCACTGGAAAGCCAGTCTCAAGGGCTATCTTTGCCATGAACTTGGGGTTGCTGACGATTCTGTAGGCGAGCCGAGCGGCCTGGATGTTAGGCCTACCCCTAAGAGATATTCAAAAATTCCAGGGGCTGGCTGCTAAGCAAGGTCTCGCCGGCAGGGGTAATAGCCCAAAATAAATTTGAGGTAAAATTGAGAATAACTCCCGTTCTAGGGGGGCTAGAGAGATGAATTTTTGACCTGACTCTGCCTTAGGTATCCTTGCATCCGAAAAATAGACTTTCACGGCCGATGACGGAAGGTTTCACACCAGAAAAGACCAGAAAGCGGGGACGCTAGAAACCCCCCGCAAAACACCTTCAACTCGTTTTTGCTGTCAAAGAGACAAAGACAAAATAAGGATTGTCATTTCACCACCAAGGCATTATCGGATTTGCACAAGTTTTATACCACTGGAAAGCCAGTCTCAAGGGCTATCTTTGCCATAAATTTGGGGTTGCTGACGATTCTGTAAGCGAGGCGAGCGGCCTGGATGTTAGGCCTACCCCTAAGAGATATTCAAAAATTCCAGGGGCCGGCTGCGAAGCAAGGTCTCGCCGGCAGGGGTAATAGCCCAAAATAAATTTGAGGTAAAATTGAGAATAACTCCCGTTCTAGGGGGGCTAGAGAGATGAATTTTTGACCTGACTCTGCCTTAGGTATCCTTGCATCCGAAAAATAGACTTTCACGGCCGATGACGGCAGGTTTCACACCAGAAAAGACCAGAAAGCGGGGACGCTAGAAACCCCCCGCAAAACACCTTCAACTCGTTTTTGCTGTCAAAGAGACAAAGACAAAATAAGGATTGTCATTTCACCACCAAGGCATTATCGGATTTGCACAAGTTTTATACCACTGGAAAGCCCGTCTCAAGGGCTATCTTTGCCATAAATTTGGGGTTGCTGACGATTCTGTAAGCGAGGCGAGCGGCCTGGATGTTAGGCCTACCCCTAAGAGATATTGAAAAATTCCAGGGGCCGGCTGCGAAGCAAGGTCTCGACGGCCGGGGTAATAGCCCAAAAGAAATTTGAGGTAAAATTGAGAATAACTCCCGTTCTAGGGGGGCTAGAGAGATGAATTTTTGACCTGACTCTGCCTTAGGTATCCCTCCATCCAAAAAATAGACTTTCACGGCCGATGAGAGCAGGTTTCACACCGGAAAAGACCAGCAAGTGGGGACGCTACAAACCCCCCGCAAAACACCTTCAACTCGTTTTTGATGTCAAAGAGACAAAGACAAAATAAGGACGGTCATTTCACCCTCAAGGCATCATCGGATCTACCCAAGTTTTATACCACTGGAAAGCCAGTCTCAAGGGCTATCTTTGCCATGAACTTGGGGTTGCTGACGATTCTGTAGGCGAGCCGAGCGGCCTGGATGTTAGGCCTACCCCTAAGAGATATTCAAAAATTCCAGGGGCTGGCTGCGAAGCAAGGTCTCGCCGGCAGGGGTAATAGCCCAAAATAAATTTGGGGTAAAATTGAGAATAACTCCCGTTCTAGGGGGGCTAGAGAGATGAATTTTTGACCTGACTCTGCCTTAGGTATCCTTGCATCCGAAAAATAGACTTTCACGGCCGATGACGGCAGGTTTCACACCGGAAAAGACCAGAAAGTGGGGACGCTAGAAACCCCCGCAAAACACCTTCAACTCGTTTTTGATTTCAAAGAGACAAAGACAAAATAAGGATTGTCATTTCTCCCCGAAGGCATCATCGGATCTGCCCAAGTTTTATACCACTGGAAAGCCCGTCTCAAGGGCTATCTTTGCCATGAATTTGGGGTTGCTGACGATTCTGTAAGCGAGGCGAGCGGCCTGGATGTTAGGCCTACCCCTAAGAGATATTGAAAAATTCCAGGGGCCGGCTGCGAAGCAAGGTCTCGACGGCCGGGGTAATGGCCCAAAAGAAATTTGAGGTAAAATTGAGAATAACTCCCGTTCTAGGGGGGCTAGAGAGATGAATTTTTGACTTGAGTCTGCCTTAGGTATCCCTCCATCCGAAAAATAGACTTTCACGGCCGATGAGAGCAGGTTTCACACCGGAAAAGACCAGCAAGTGGGGACGCTACGAACCCCCCGCAAAACACCTTCAACTCGTTTTTGATGTCAAAGAGACAAAGACAAAATAAGGACGGTCATTTCACCCTCAAGGCATCATCGGATCTGCCCAAGTTTTATACCACTGGAAAGCCCGTCTCAAGGGCTATCTTTGCCATGAACTTGGGAATGCTGACGATTCTGTAGGCGAGCCGAGCGGCCTGGATGTTAGGCCTACCCCTAAGAGATATTCAAAAATTCCAGGGGCCGGCTGCGAAGCAAGGTCTCGCCGGCCGGGGTAATAGCCCAAAATAAATTTGAGGTAAAATTGAGAATAAGTCCCGTTCTAGGGGGGCTAGAGAGATGAATTTTTGACCTGACTCTGCCTTAGGTATCCCTCCATCCGAAAAATAGACTTTCACGGCCGATGAGAGCAGGTTTCACACCGGAAAAGACCAGCAAGTGGGGACGCTACGAACCCCCCGCAAAACACCTTCAACTCGTTTTTGATGTCAAAGAGACAAAGACAAAATAAGGACGGTCATTTCACCCTCAAGGCATCATCGGATCTGCCCAAGTTTTATACCACTGGAAAGCCCGTCTCAAGGGCTATCTTTGCCATGAACTTGGGGTTGCTGACGATTCTGTAGGCGAGCCGAGCGGCCTGGATGTTAGGCCTACCCCTAAGAGATATTCAAAAATTCCAGGGGCCGGCTGCGAAGCAAGGTCTCGCCGGCCGGGGTAATAGCCCAAACTAAATTTGAGGTAAAATTGAGAATAACTCCCGTTCTAGGGGGGCTAGAGAGATGAATTTTTGACCTGACTCTGCCTTAGGTATCCTTGCATCCGAAAAAAAGACTTTCACGGCCGATGACGGCAGGTTTCACACCGGAAAAGACCAGAAAGCGGGGACGCTACAAACACCCCGCAAAACACCTTCAACTCGTTTTTGCTGTCAAAGAGACAAAGACAAAATAAGGATTGTCATTTCACCACCAAGGCATTATCGGATTTGCACAAGTTTTATACCACTGGAAAGCCCGTCTCAAGGGCTATCTTTGCCATAAATTTGGGGTTGCTGACGATTCTGTAAGCGAGGCGAGCGGCCTGGATGTTAGGCCTACCCCTAAGAGATATTCAAAAATTCCAGGGGCCGGCTGCGAAGCAAGGTCTCGACGGCCGGGGTAATGGCCCAAAAGAAATTTGAGGCAAAATTGAGAATAACTCCCGTTCTAGGGGGGCTAGAGAGATGAATTTTTGACCTGACTCTGCCTTAGGTATCCCTCCATCCGAAAAATAGACTTTCACGGCCGATGAGAGCAGGTTTCACACCGGAAAAGACCAGCAAGTGGGGACGCTACAAACCCCCCGCAAAACACCTTCAACTCGTTTTTGATGTCAAAGAGACAAAGACAAAATAAGGACGGTCATTTCACCCTCAAGGCATCATCGGATCTACCCAAGTTTTATACCACTGGAAAGCCAGTCTCAAGGGCTATCTTTGCCATGAACTTGGGGTTGCTGACGATTCTGTAGGCGAGCCGAGCGGCCTGGATGTTAGGCCTACCCCTAAGAGATATTCAAAAATTCCAGGGGCTGGCTGCGAAGCAAGGTCTCGCCGGCAGGGGGAATAGCCCAAAATAAATTTGAGGTAAAATTGAGAATAACTCCCGTTCTAGGGGGGCTAGAGAGATGAATTTTTGACCTGACTCTGCCTTAGGTATCCTTGCATCCGAAAAATAGACTTTCACGGCCGATGACGGCAGGTTTCACACCGGAAAAGACCAGAAAGCGGGGACGCTACAAACACCCCGCAAAACACCTTCAACTCGTTTTTGCTGTCAAAGAGACAAAGACAAAATAAGGATTGTCATTTCACCACCAATGCATTATCGGATTTGCACAAGTTTTATACCACTGGAAAGCCCGTCTCAAGGGCTATCTTTGCCATAAATTTGGGGTTGCTGACGATTCTGTAAGCGAGGCGAGCGGCCTGGATGTTAGGCCTACCCCTAAGAGATATTGAAAAATTCCAGGGGCCGGCTGCGAAGCAAGGTCTCGACGGCCGGGGTAATGGCCCAAAAGAAATTTGAGGTAAAATTGAGAATAACTCCCGTTCTAGGGGGGCTAGAGAGATGAATTTTTGACCTGACTCTGCCTTAGGTATCCCTCCATCCGAAAAATAGACTTTCACGGCCGATGAGAGCAGGTTTCACACCGGAAAAGACCAGCAAGTGGGGACGCTACAAACCCCCCGCAAAACACCTTCAACTCGTTTTTGATGTCAAAGAGACAAAGACAAAATAAGGACGGTCATTTCACCCTCAAGGCATCATCGGATCTACCCAAGTTTTATACCACTGGAAAGCCAGTCTCAAGGGCTATCTTTGCCATGAACTTGGGGTTGCTGACGATTCTGTAGGCGAGCCGAGCGGCCTGGATGTAAGGCCTACCCCTAAGAGATATTCAAAAATTCCAGGGGCTGGCTGCGAAGCAAGGTCTCGCCGGCAGGGGTAATAGCCCAAAATAAATTTGAGGTAAAATTGAGAATAACTCCCGTTCTAGGGGGGCTAGAGAGATGAATTTTTGACCTGACTCTGCCTTAGGTATCCTTGCATCCGAAAAATAGACTTTCACGGCCGATGACGGCAGGTTTCACACCGGAAAAGACCAGAAAGCGGGGACGCTAGAAACCCCCGCAAAACACCTTCAACTCGTTTTTGCTGTCAAAGAGACAAAGACAAAATAAGGATTGTCATTTCACCACCAAGGCATTATCGGATTTGCACAAGTTTTATACCACTGGAAAGCCCGTCTCAAGGGCTATCTTTGCAATGAATTTGGGGTTGCTGACGATTCTGTAAGCGAGGCGAGCGGCCTGGATGTTAGGCCTACCCCTAAGAGATATTGAAAAATTCCAGGGGCTGGCTGCGAAGCAAGGTCTCGACGGCCGGGGTAATGCCCCAAAATAAATTTGAGGTAAATTTGGGAATAACTCCCGTTCTAGGGGGGCTAGAGAGATGAATTTTTGACCTGACTCTGCCTTAGGTATCCCTCCATCCGAAAAATAGACTTTCACGGCCGATGAGAGCAGGTTTCACACCGGAAAAGACCAGCAAGTGGGGACGCTACAAACCCCCCGCAAAACACCTTCAACTCGTTTTTGATGTCAAAGAGATAAAGACAAAATAAGGACGGTCATTTCACCCTCAAGGCATCATCGGATCTACCCAAGTTTTATACCACTGGAAAGCCCGTCTCAAGGGCTATCTTTGCCATGAATTTGGGGTTGCTGACGATTCTGTTAGCGAGGCGAGCGGCCTGGATGTTAGGCCTACCCCTAAGAGATATTGAAAAATTCCAGGGGCCGGCTGCGAAGCAAGCTCTCGACGGCCGGGGTAATGGCCCAAAATAAATTTGAGGCAAAATTGAGAATAACTCCCGTTCTAGGGGGGCTAGAGAGATGAATTTTTGACCTGACTCTGCCTTAGGTATCCCTCCATCCGAAAAATAGACTTTCACGGCCGATGAGAGCAGGTTTCACACCGGAAAAGACCAGCAAGTGGGGACGCTACAAACCCCCCGCAAAACACCTTCAACTCGTTTTTGATGTCAAAGAGACAAAGACAAAATAAGGACGGTCATTTCACCCTCAAGGCATCATCGGATCTACCCAAGTTTTATACCACTGGAAAGCCAGTCTCAAGGGCTATCTTTGCCATGAACTTGGGGTTGCTGACGATTCTGTAGGCGAGCCGAGCGGCCTGGATGTTAGGCCTACCCCTAAGAGATATTCAAAAATTCCAGGGGCTGGCTGCGAAGCAAGGTCTCGCCGGCAGGGGGAATAGCCCAAAATAAATTTGAGGTAAAATTGAGAATAACTCCCGTTCTAGGGGGGCTAGAGAGATGAATTTTTGACCTGACTCTGCCTTAGGTATCCTTGCATCCGAAAAATAGACTTTCACGGCCGATGACGGCAGGTTTCACACCGGAAAAGACCAGAAAGCGGGGACGCTACAAACACCCCGCAAAACACCTTCAACTCGTTTTTGCTGTCAAAGAGACAAAGACAAAATAAGGATTGTCATTTCACCACCAATGCATTATCGGATTTGCACAAGTTTTATACCACTGGAAAGCCCGTCTCAAGGGCTATCTTTGCCATAAATTTGGGGTTGCTGACGATTCTGTAAGCGAGGCGAGCGGCCTGGATGTTAGGCCTACCCCTAAGAGATATTGAAAAATTCCAGGGGCCGGCTGCGAAGCAAGGTCTCGACGGCCGGGGTAATGGCCCAAAAGAAATTTGAGGTAAAATTGAGAATAACTCCCGTTCTAGGGGGGCTAGAGAGATGAATTTTTGACCTGACTCTGCCTTAGGTATCCCTCCATCCGAAAAATAGACTTTCACGGCCGATGAGAGCAGGTTTCACACCGGAAAAGACCAGCAAGTGGGGACGCTACAAACCCCCCGCAAAACACCTTCAACTCGTTTTTGATGTCAAAGAGACAAAGACAAAATAAGGACGGTCATTTCACCCTCAAGGCATCATCGGATCTACCCAAGTTTTATACCACTGGAAAGCCAGTCTCAAGGGCTATCTTTGCCATGAACTTGGGGTTGCTGACGATTCTGTAGGCGAGCCGAGCGGCCTGGATGTTAGGCCTACCCCTAAGAGATATTCAAAAATTCCAGGGGCTGGCTGCGAAGCAAGGTCTCGCCGGCAGGGGGAATAGCCCAAAATAAATTTGAGGTAAAATTGAGAATAACTCCCGTTCTAGGGGGGCTAGAGAGATGAATTTTTGACCTGACTCTGCCTTAGGTATCCTTGCATCCGAAAAATAGACTTTCACGGCCGATGACGGCAGGTTTCACACCGGAAAAGACCAGAAAGCGGGGACGCTACAAACACCCCGCAAAACACCTTCAACTCGTTTTTGCTGTCAAAGAGACAAAGACAAAATAAGGATTGTCATTTCACCACCAATGCATTATCGGATTTGCACAAGTTTTATACCACTGGAAAGCCCGTCTCAAGGGCTATCTTTGCCATAAATTTGGGGTTGCTGACGATTCTGTAAGCGAGGCGAGCGGCCTGGATGTTAGGCCTACCCCTAAGAGATATTGAAAAATTCCAGGGGCCGGCTGCGAAGCAAGGTCTCGACGGCCGGGGTAATGGCCCAAAAGAAATTTGAGGTAAAATTGAGAATAACTCCCGTTCTAGGGGGGCTAGAGAGATGAATTTTTGACCTGACTCTGCCTTAGGTATCCCTCCATCCGAAAAATAGACTTTCACGGCCGATGAGAGCAGGTTTCACACCGGAAAAGACCAGCAAGTGGGGACGCTACAAACCCCCCGCAAAACACCTTCAACTCGTTTTTGATGTCAAAGAGACAAAGACAAAATAAGGACGGTCATTTCACCCTCAAGGCATCATCGGATCTACCCAAGTTTTATACCACTGGAAAGCCAGTCTCAAGGGCTATCTTTGCCATGAACTTGGGGTTGCTGACGATTCTGTAGGCGAGCCGAGCGGCCTTGATGTAAGGCCTACCCCTAAGAGATATTCAAAAATTCCAGGGGCTGGCTGCGAAGCAAGGTCTCGCCGGCAGGGGTAATAGCCCAAAATAAATTTGAGGTAAAATTGAGAATAACTCCCGTTCTAGGGGGGCTAGAGAGATGAATTTTTGACCTGACTCTGCCTTAGGTATCCTTGCATCCGAAAAATAGACTTTCACGGCCGATGACGGCAGGTTTCACACCGGAAAAGACCAGAAAGCGGGGACGCTAGAAACCCCCGCAAAACACCTTCAACTCGTTTTTGCTGTCAAAGAGACAAAGACAAAATAAGGATTGTCATTTCACCACCAAGGCATTATCGGATTTGCACAAGTTTTATACCACTGGAAAGCCCGTCTCAAGGGCTATCTTTGCAATGAATTTGGGGTTGCTGACGATTCTGTAAGCGAGGCGAGCGGCCTGGATGTTAGGCCTACCCCTAAGAGATATTGAAAAATTCCAGGGGCTGGCTGCGAAGCAAGGTCTCGACGGCCGGGGTAATGCCCCAAAATAAATTTGAGGTAAATTTGGGAATAACTCCCGTTCTAGGGGGGCTAGAGAGATGAATTTTTGACCTGACTCTGCCTTAGGTATCCCTCCATCCGAAAAATAGACTTTCACGGCCGATGAGAGCAGGTTTCACACCGGAAAAGACCAGCAAGTGGGGACGCTACAAACCCCCCGCAAAACACCTTCAACTCGTTTTTGATGTCAAAGAGATAAAGACAAAATAAGGACGGTCATTTCACCCTCAAGGCATCATCGGATCTACCCAAGTTTTATACCACTGGAAAGCCCGTCTCAAGGGCTATCTTTGCCATGAATTTGGGGTTGCTGACGATTGTGTTAGCGAGGCGAGCGGCCTGGATGTTAGGCCTACCCCTAAGAGATATTGAAAAATTCCAGGGGCCGGCTGCGAAGCAAGCTCTCGACGGCCGGGGTAATGGCCCAAAATAAATTTGAGGTAAAATTGAGAATAACTCCCGTTCTAGGGGGGCTAGAGAGATGAATTATTGACCTTACTCTGCCTTAGGTATCCCTCCATCCAAAAAATAGACTTTCACGGCCGATGACGGCAGGTTTCACACCGGAAAAGACCAGAAAGCGGGGACGCTAGAAACCCCCGCAAAACACCTTCAACTCGTTTTTGATGTCAAAGAGATAAAGACAAAATAAGGACGGTCATTTCACCACCAAGGCATCATCGGATCTACCCAAGTTTTATACCACTGGAAAGCCAGTCTCAAGGGCTATCTTTGCCATGAACTTGGGGTTGCTGACGATTCTGTAGGCGAGCCGAGCGGCCTGGATGTTAGGCCTACCCCTAAGAGATATTCAAAAATTCCAGGGGCTGGCTGCGAAGCAAGGTCTCGCCGGCAGGGGGAATAGCCCAAAATAAATTTGAGGTAAAATTGAGAATAACTCCCGTTCTAGGGGGGCTAGAGAGATGAATTTTTGACCTGACTCTGCCTTAGGTATCCTTGCATCCGAAAAATAGACTTTCACGGCCGATGACGGCAGGTTTCACACCGGAAAAGACCAGAAAGCGGGGACGCTACAAACACCCCGCAAAACACCTTCAACTCGTTTTTGCTGTCAAAGAGACAAAGACAAAATAAGGATTGTCATTTCACCACCAATGCATTATCGGATTTGCACAAGTTTTATACCACTGGAAAGCCCGTCTCAAGGGCTATCTTTGCCATAAATTTGGGGTTGCTGACGATTCTGTAAGCGAGGCGAGCGGCCTGGATGTTAGGCCTACCCCTAAGAGATATTGAAAAATTCCAGGGGCCGGCTGCGAAGCAAGGTCTCGACGGCCGGGGTAATGGCCCAAAAGAAATTTGAGGTAAAATTGAGAATAACTCCCGTTCTAGGGGGGCTAGAGAGATGAATTTTTGACCTGACTCTGCCTTAGGTATCCCTCCATCCGAAAAATAGACTTTCACGGCCGATGAGAGCAGGTTTCACACCGGAAAAGACCAGCAAGTGGGGACGCTACAAACCCCCCGCAAAACACCTTCAACTCGTTTTTGATGTCAAAGAGACAAAGACAAAATAAGGACGGTCATTTCACCCTCAAGGCATCATCGGATCTACCCAAGTTTTATACCACTGGAAAGCCAGTCTCAAGGGCTATCTTTGCCATGAACTTGGGGTTGCTGACGATTCTGTAGGCGAGCCGAGCGGCCTGGATGTAAGGCCTACCCCTAAGAGATATTCAAAAATTCCAGGGGCTGGCTGCGAAGCAAGGTCTCGACGGCCGGGGTAATGCCCCAAAATAAATTTGAGGTAAATTTGGGAATAACTCCCGTTCTAGGGGGGCTAGAGAGATGAATTTTTGACCTGACTCTGCCTTAGGTATCCCTCCATCCGAAAAATAGACTTTCACGGCCGATGAGAGCAGGTTTCACACCGGAAAAGACCAGCAAGTGGGGACGCTACAAACCCCCCGCAAAACACCTTCAACTCGTTTTTGATGTCAAAGAGATAAAGACAAAATAAGGACGGTCATTTCACCCTCAAGGCATCATCGGATCTACCCAAGTTTTATACCACTGGAAATCCCGTCTCAAGGGCTATCTTTGCCATGAATTTGGGGTTGCTGACGATTCTGTTAGCGAGGCGAGCGGCCTGGATGTTAGGCCTACCCCTAAGAGATATTGAAAAATTCCAGGGGCCGGCTGCGAAGCAAGCTCTCGACGGCCGGGGTAATGGCCCAAAATAAATTAGAGGTAAAATTGAGAATAACTCCCGTTCTAGGGGGGCTAGAGAGATGAATTATTGACCTTACTTTGCCTTAGGTATCCCTCCATCCAAAAAATAGACTTTCACGGCCGATGACGGCAGGTTTCACACCGGAAAAGACCAGCAAGTGGGGACGCTACGAACCCCCCGCAAAACACCTTCAACTCGTTTTTGATGTCAAAGAGACAAAGACAAAATAAGGACGGTCATTTCACCCTCAAGGCATCATCGGATCTGCCCAAGTTTTATACCACTGGAAAGCCCGTCTCAGAAAGCGGGGACGCTAGAAACCCCCGCAAAACACCTTCAACTCGTTTTTGATGTCAAAGAGATAAAGACAAAATAAGGACGGTCATTTCACCACCAAGGCATCATCGGATCTACCCAAGTTTTATACCACTGGAAAGCCAGTCTCAAGGGCTATCTTTGCCATGAACTTGGGGTTGCTGACGATTCTGTAGGCGAGCCGAGCGGCCTGGATGTTAGGCCTACCCCTAAGAGATATTCAAAAATTCCAGGGGCTGGCTGCGAAGCAAGGTCTCGCCGGCAGGGGTAAGAGCACAAAATAAATTTGAGGTAAAATTGAGAATAACTCCCGTTCTAGGGGGGCTAGAGAGATGAATTTTTGACTTGAGTCTGCCTTAGGTATCCCTCCATCCGAAAAATAGACTTTCACGGCCGATGAGAGCATGAATTATTGACCTTACTCTGCCTTAGGTATCCCTCCATCCAAAAAATAGACTTTCACGGCCGATGACGGCAGGTTTCACACCGGAAAAGACCAGCAAGTGGGGACGCTACGAACCCCCCGCAAAACACCTTCAACTCGTTTTTGATGTCAAAGAGACAAAGACAAAATAAGGACGGTCATTTCACCCTCAAGGCATCATCGGATCTGCCCAAGTTTTATACCACTGGAAAGCCCGTCTCAAGGGCTATCTTTGCCATGAACTTGGGGTTGCTGACGATTCTGTAGGCGAGCCGAGCGGCCTGGATGTTAGGCCTACCCCTAAGAGATATTCAAAAATTCCAGGGGCCGGCTGCGAAGCAAGGTCTCGCCGGCCGGGGTAATAGCCCAAAATAAATTTGAGGTAAAATTGAGAATAACTCCCGTTCTAGAGGGGCTAGAGAGATGAATTTTTGACCTGACTCTGCCTTAGGTATCCTTGCATCCGAAAAAAAGACTTTCACGGCCGATGACGGCAGGTTTCACACCGGAAAAGACCAGAAGGCGGGGACGCTACAAACCCCCCGCAAAACACCTTCAACTCGTTTTTGCTGTCAAAGAGACAATGACAAAATAAGGATTGTCATTTCACCCCCAAGGCATCATCGGATCTGCCCAAGTTTTATACCACTGCAAAGCCCGTCTCAAGGGCTATCTTTGCCATGAATTTGGGGTTGCTGACGATTCTGTAAGCGAGGCGAGCGTCCTGGATGTTAGGCCTACCCCTAAGAGATATTGAAAAATTCCAGGGGCCGGCTGCGAAGCAAGGTCTCGACGGCCGGGGTAATGGCCCAAAAGAAATTTGAGGCAAAATTGAGAATAACTCCCGTTCTAGGGGGGCTAGAGAGATGAATTTTTGACCTGACTCTGCCTTAGGTATCCCTCCATCCGAAAAATAGACTTTCACGGCCGATGAGAGCAGGTTTCACACCGGAAAAGACCAGCAAGTGGGGACGCTACAAACCCCCCGCAAAACACCTTCAACTCGTTTTTGATGTCAAAGAGACAAAGACAAAATAAGGACGGTCATTTCACCCTCAAGGCATCATCGGATCTACCCAAGTTTTATACCACTGGAAAGCCAGTCTCAAGGGCTATCTTTGCCATGAACTTGGGGTTGCTGACGATTCTGTAGGCGAGCCGAGCGGCCTGGATGTTAGGCCTACCCCTAAGAGATATTGAAAAATTCCAGGGGCTGGCTGCGAAGCAAGGTCTCGCCGGCAGGGGTAAGAGCACAAAATAAATTTGAGGTAAAATTGAGAATAACTCCCGTTCTAGGGGGGCTAGAGAGATGAATTATTGACCTTACTCTGCCTTAGGTATCCCTCCATCCAAAAAATAGACTTTCACGGCCGATGACGGCAGGTTTCACACCGGAAAAGACCAGAAAGCGGGGACGCTAGAAACCCCCGCAAAACACCTTCAACTCGTTTTTGATGTCAAAGAGATAAAGACAAAATAAGGACGGTCATTTCACCACCAAGGCATCATCGGATCTACCCAAGTTTTATACCACTGGAAAGCCAGTCTCAAGGGCTATCTTTGCCAATTTGGGGTTGCTGACGATTCTGTAGGCGAGCCGAGCGGCCTGGATGTTAGGCCTACCCCTAAGAGATATTCAAAAATTCCAGGGGCTGGCTGCGAAGCAAGGTCTCGCCGGCAGGGGTAATAGCACAAAATAAATTTGAGGTAAAATTGAGAATAACTCCCGTTCTAGGGGGGCTAGAGAGATGAATTTTTGACTTGAGTCTGCCTTAGGTATCCCTCCATCCGAAAAATAGACTTTCACGGCCGATGAGAGCAGGTTTCACACCGGAAAAGACCAGCAAGTGGGGACGCTACGAACCCCCCGCAAAACACCTTCAACTCGTTTTTGATGTCAAAGAGACAAAGACAAAATAAGGACGGTCATTTCACCCTCAAGGCATCATCGGATCTGCCCAAGTTTTATACCACTGGAAAGCCCGTCTCAAGGGCTATCTTTGCCATGAACTTGGGGTTGCTGACGATTCTGTAGGCGAGCCGAGCGGCCTGGATGTTAGGCCTACCCCTAAGAGATATTCAAAAATTCCAGGGGCCGGCTGCGAAGCAAGGTCTCGCCGGCCGGGGTAATAGCCCAAAATAAATTTGAGGTAAAATTGAGAATAACTCCCGTTCTAGGGGGGCTAGAGAGATGAATTTTTGACCTGACTCTGCCTTAGGTATCCTTGCATCCGAAAAAAAGACTTTCACGGCCGATGACGGCAATTTTCACACCGGAAAAGACCAGCAAGTGGGGACGCTACGAACCCCCCGCAAAACACCTTCAACTCGTTTTTGCTGTCAAAGAGACAAAGACAAAATAAGGACGGTCATTTCACCCTCAAGGCATCATCGGATCTGCCCAAGTTTTATACCACTGGAAAGCCCGTCTCAAGGGCTATCTTTGCCATGAACTTGGGAATGCTGACGATTCTGTAGGCGAGCCGAGCGGCCTGGATGTTAGGCCTACCCCTAAGAGATATTCAAAAATTCCAGGGGCCGGCTGCGAAGCAAGGTCTCGCCGGCCGGGGTAATAGCCCAAAATAAATTTGAGGTAAAATTGAGAATAACTCCCGTTCTAGGGGGGCTAGAGAGATGAATTTTTGACCTGACTCTGCCTTAGGTATCCTTGCATTCGAAAAAAAGACTTTCACGGCCGATGACGGCAGGTTTCACACCGGAAAAGACCAGAAAGCGGGGACGCTACAAACACGCCGCAAAACACCTTCAACTCGTTTTTGCTGTCAAAGAGACAAAGACAAAATAAGGATTGTCATTTCACCACCAATGCATTATCGGATCTGCACAAGTTTTATACCACTGGAAAGCCCGTCTCAAGGGCTATCTTTGCCATGAATTTGGGGTTGCTGACGATTCTGTAAGCGAGTCGAGCGGCCTGGATGTTAGGCCTACCCCTAAGAGATATTGAAAAATTCCAGGGGCCGGCTGCGAAGCAAGGTCTCGACGGCCGGGGTAATGGCCCAAAATAAATTTGAGGTAAAATTGAGAATAACTCCCGTTCTAGCCGCTCGGCTCGCCTACAGAATCGTCAGCAACCCCAAGTTCATTGCAAAGATAGAGATGGAGGGATACCTAAGGCAGAGTCAGGTCAAAAATTCATCTCTCTAGCCCCCCTAGAACGGGAGTTATTCCCAAATTTACCTCAAATTTATTTTGGGCCATTACCCCGGCCGTCGAGACCTTGCTTCGCAGCCGGCCCCTGGAATTTTTCAATATCTCTTAGGGGTAGGCCTAACATCCAGGCCGCTCGCCTCGCTTACAGAATCGTCAGCAACCCCAAATTCATGGCAAAGATAGCCCTTGAGACGGGCTTTGCAGTGGTATAAAACTTGGGCAGATCCGATGATGCCTTGGGGGTGAAATGACAATCCTTATTTTGTCATTGTCTCTTTGACAGCAAAAACGAGTTGAAGGTGTTTTGCGGGGGGTTCATAGCGTCCCCACTTGCTGGTCTTTTCCGGTATGAAACCTGCTCTCATCGGCCGTGAAAGTCTATTTTTCGGATGGAAGGATACCTAAGGCAGACTCAAGTCAAAAATTCATCTCTCTAGCCCCCCTAGAACGGGAGTTATTCTCAATTTTACCTCAAATTTCTTTTTGGCCATTACCCCGGCCGTCGAGACCTTGCTTCGCAGCCGGCCCCTGGAATTGTTCAATATCTTTAAGGGGTAGGCCTAACATCCAGGCCGCTCGCCTCGCCTACAGAATCGTCAGCAACCCCAAATTCATGGCAAAGATAGCCCTTGAGACGGGCTTTCCAGTGGTATAAAACTTGGGCAGATCCGATGATGCCTTGAGGGTGAAATGACCGTCCTTATTTTGTCTTTGTCTCTTTGACAGCAAAAACGAGTTGAAGGTGTTTTGCGGGGGGTTTGTAGCGTCCCCGCTTTCTGGTCTTTTCCGGTGTGAAACCTGCTCTCATCGTCCGTGAAAGTCTATTTTTCGGATGGAGGGATACCTAAGGCAGAGTCAGGTCAAAAATTCATCTCTCTAGCCCCCCTAGAACGGGAGTTATTCTCAATTTTACCTCAAATTTAGTTTGGGCCATTACCCCGGCCGTCGAGACCTTGCTTCGCAGCCGGCCCCTGGAATTTTTGAATATCTCTTAGGGGTAGGCCTAACATCCAGGCCGCTCGCCTCGCTTACAGAATCGTCAGCAATCCCAAATTCATGGCAAAGATAGCCCTTGAGACGGGCTTTCCAGTGGTATAAAACTTGTGCAAATCCGATAATGCCTTGGTGGTGAAATGACAATCCTTATTTTGTCTTTGTCTCTTTGACAGCAAAAACGAGTTGAAGGTGTTTTGCGGGGGGTTTGTAGCGTCCCCGCTTTCTGGTCTTTTCCGGTGTGAAACCTGCCGTCATCGGCCGTGAAAGTCTTTTTTTCGGATGCAAGGATACCTAAGGCAGAGTCAGGTCAAAAATTCATCTCTCTAGCCCCCCTAGAACGGGAGTTATTCTCAATTTTACCTCAAATTTCTTATGGGCTATTACCCCGGCCGGCGAGACCTTGCTTCGCAGCCGGCCCCTGGAATTGTTGAATATCTCTTAGGGGTAGGCCTAACATCCAGGCCGCTCGGCTCGCCTACAGAATCGTCAGCAACCCCAAATTCATGGCAGAGATAGCCCTTGAGACGTGCTTTCCAGTGGTATAAAACTTGTGCAAATCCGATAATGCCTTGGTGGTGAAATGACAATCCTTATTTTGTCTTTGTCTCTTTGACAGCAAAAACGAGTTGAAGGTGTTTTGAGGGGGTTTCTAGCGTCCCCGCTTTCTGGTCTTTTCCGGTGTGAAACTTTTGTCATCGGCCGTGAAAGTCTATTTTTCGGATGGAGGGATACCTAAGGCAGAGTCAGGTCAAAAATTCATCTCTCTAGCATCCTTGCATTCGAAAAAAAGACTTTCACGGCCGATGACGGCAGGTTTCACGCCGGAAAAGACCAGCAAGCGGGGACGCTACAAACCCCCCGCAAAACACCTTCAACTCGTTTTTGCTGTCAAAGAGACAAAGACAAAATAAGGACGGTCATTTCACCCTCAAGGCATCATCGGATTTGCCCAAGTTTTATACCACTGGAAAGCCCGTCTCAAGGGCTATCTTTGCCATGAACTTGGGGTTGCTGACGATTCTGTATGCGAGCCGAGCGGCCTGGATGTTAGGCCTACCCCTAAGAGATATTGAACAATTCCATGGGCCGGCTGCGAAGCAAGGTCTCGCCGGCCGGGGTAATAGCCCAAAAGAAATTTGAGGGTAAAATTGAGAATAACTCCCGTTCTAGGGGGGCTAGAGAGATGAATTTTTGACCTGACTCTGCCTTAGGTATCCTTGCATCCGAAAAATAAACTTTCACGGCCGATGACGGCAGGTTTCACACCGGAAAAGACCAGAAAGCGGGGACGCTACAAACCCCCCGCAAAACACCTTCAACTCGTTTTTGCTGTCAAAGAGACAAAGACAAAATAAGGATTGTCATTTCACCACCAAGGCATTATCGGATTTGCACAAGTTTTATACCACTGGAAAGCCCGTCTCAAGGGCTATCTTTGCCATGAATTTGGGGTTGCTGACGATTCTGTTAGCGAGGCGAGCGGCCTGGATGTTAGGCCTACCCCTAAGAGATATTGAAAAATTCCAGGGGCCGGCTGCGAAGCAAGGTCTCGACGGCCGGGGTAATGGCCCAAAATAAATTTGAGGTAAAATTGAGAATAACTCCCGTTCTAGCCGCTCGGCTCGCCTACAGAATCGTCAGCAACCCCAAGTTCATTGCAAAGATAGAGATGGAGGGATACCTAAGGCAGAGTCAGGTCAAAAATTCATCTCTCTAGCCCCCCTAGAACGGGAGTTATTCCCAAATTTACCTCAAATTTATTTTGGGCCATTACCCCGGCCGTCGAGACCTTGCTTCGCAGCCGGCCCCTGGAATTTTTCAATATCTCTTAGGGGTAGGCCTAACATCCAGGCCGCTCGCCTCGCTTACAGAATCGTCAGCAACCCCAAATTCATGGCAAAGATAGCCCTTGAGACGGGCTTTGCAGTGGTATAAAACTTGGGCAGATCCGATGATGCCTTGGGGGTGAAATGACAATCCTTATTTTGTCATTGTCTCTTTGACAGCAAAAACGAGTTGAAGGTGTTTTGCGGGGGGTTCATAGCGTCCCCACTTGCTGGTCTTTTCCGGTATGAAACCTGCTCTCATCGGCCGTGAAAGTCTATTTTTCGGATGGAAGGATACCTAAGGCAGACTCAAGTCAAAAATTCATCTCTCTAGCCCCCCTAGAACGGGAGTTATTCTCAATTTTACCTCAAATTTCTTTTTGGCCATTACCCCGGCCGTCGAGACCTTGCTTCGCAGCCGGCCCCTGGAATTGTTCAATATCTTTAAGGGGTAGGCCTAACATCCAGGCCTCTCGCCTCGCCTACAGAATCGTCAGCAACCCCAAATTCATGGCAAAGATAGCCCTTGAGACGGGCTTTCCAGTGGTATAAAACTTGGGCAGATCCGATGATGCCTTGAGGGTGAAATGACCGTCCTTATTTTGTCTTTGTCTCTTTGACAGCAAAAACGAGTTGAAGGTGTTTTGCGGGGGGTTTGTAGCGTCCCCGCTTTCTGGTCTTTTCCGGTGTGAAACCTGCTCTCATCGTCCGTGAAAGTCTATTTTTCGGATGGAGGGATACCTAAGGCAGAGTCAGGTCAAAAATTCATCTCTCTAGCCCCCCTAGAACGGGAGTTATTCTCAATTTTACCTCAAATTTAGTTTGGGCCATTACCCCGGCCGTCGAGACCTTGCTTCGCAGCCGGCCCCTGGAATTTTTGAATATCTCTTAGGGGTAGGCCTAACATCCAGGCCGCTCGCCTCGCTTACAGAATCGTCAGCAATCCCAAATTCATGGCAAAGATAGCCCTTGAGACGGGCTTTCCAGTGGTATAAAACTTGTGCAAATCCGATAATGCCTTGGTGGTGAAATGACAATCCTTATTTTGTCTTTGTCTCTTTGACAGCAAAAACGAGTTGAAGGTGTTTTGCGGGGGGTTTGTAACGTCCCCGCTTTCTGGTCTTTTCCGGTGTGAAACCTGCCGTCATCGGCCGTGAAAGTCTTTTTTTCGGATGCAAGGATACCTAAGGCAGAGTCAGGTCAAAAATTCATCTCTCTAGCCCCCCTAGAACGGGAGTTATTCTCAATTTTACCTCAAATTTCTTATGGGCTATTACCCCGGCCGGCGAGACCTTGCTTCGCAGCCGGCCCCTGGAATTGTTGAATATCTCTTAGGGGTAGGCCTAACATCCAGGCCGCTCGGCTCGCCTACAGAATCGTCAGCAACCCCAAATTCATGGCAGAGATAGCCCTTGAGACGTGCTTTCCAGTGGTATAAAACTTGTGCAAATCCGATAATGCCTTGGTGGTGAAATGACAATCCTTATTTTGTCTTTGTCTCTTTGACAGCAAAAACGAGTTGAAGGTGTTTTGAGGGGGTTTCTAGCGTCCCCGCTTTCTGGTCTTTTCCGGTGTGAAACTTTTGTCATCGGCCGTGAAAGTCTATTTTTCGGATGGAGGGATACCTAAGGCAGAGTCAGGTCAAAAATTCATCTCTCTAGCATCCTTGCATTCGAAAAAAAGACTTTCACGGCCGATGACGGCAGGTTTCACGCCGGAAAAGACCAGCAAGCGGGGACGCTACAAACCCCCCGCAAAACACCTTCAACTCGTTTTTGCTGTCAAAGAGACAAAGACAAAATAAGGACGGTCATTTCACCCTCAAGGCATCATCGGATTTGCCCAAGTTTTATACCACTGGAAAGCCCGTCTCAAGGGCTATCTTTGCCATGAACTTGGGGTTGCTGACGATTCTGTATGCGAGCCGAGCGGCCTGGATGTTAGGCCTACCCCTAAGAGATATTGAACAATTCCATGGGCCGGGTGCGAAGCAAGGTCTCGCCGGCCGGGGTAATAGCCCAAAAGAAATTTGAGGGTAAAATTGAGAATAACTCCCGTTCTAGGGGGGCTAGAGAGATGAATTTTTGACCTGACTCTGCCTTAGGTATCCTTGCATCCGAAAAATAAACTTTCACGGCCGATGACGGCAGGTTTCACACCGGAAAAGACCAGAAAGCGGGGACGCTACAAACCCCCCGCAAAACACCTTCAACTCGTTTTTGCTGTCAAAGAGACAAAGACAAAATAAGGATTGTCATTTCACCACCAAGGCATTATCGGATTTGCACAAGTTTTATACCACTGGAAAGCCCGTCTCAAGGGCTATCTTTGCCATGAATTTGGGGTTGCTGACGATTCTGTTAGCGAGGCGAGCGGCCTGGATGTTAGGCCTACCCCTAAGAGATATTGAACAATTCCAGGGGCCGGCTGCGAAGCAAGGTCTCGACGGCCGGGGTAATGGCCCAAAATAAATTTGAGGTAAAATTGAGAATAACTCCCGTTCTAGGGGGGTTAGAGAGATGAATTTTTGACCTGACTCTGCCTTAGGTATCCCTGCATCCGAAAATTAGAATTGTGCGGCCGATGACGGCAGGTTTCACGCCGGAAAAGACCAGCAAGCGGGGACGCTACAAACCCCCCGCAAAACACCTTCAACTCGTTTTTGCTGTCAAAGAGACAAAGACAAAATAAGGACGGTCATTTCACCCTCAAGGCATCATCGGATTTGCCCAAGTTTTATACCACTGGAAAGCCCGTCTCAAGGGCTATCTCTGCCATGAACTTGGGGTTGCTGACGATTCTTTAAGCGAGCCGAGCGGCCTGGATGTTAGGCCTACCCCTAAGAGATATTCAAAAATTCCAGGGGCCGGCTGCGAAGCAAGGTCTCGCCGGCCGGGGTAATAGCCCAAAAGAAATTTGAGGTAAAATTGAGAATAACTCCCGTTCTAGGGGGGCTAGAGAGATGAATTTTTGACCTGACTCTGCCTTAGGTATCCCTCCATCCGAAAAATAGACTTTCACGGCCGATGAGAGCAGGTTTCACACCGGAAAAGACCAGCAAGTGGGGACGCTACAAACCCCCCGCAAAACACCTTCAACTCGTTTTTGATGTCAAAGAGACAAAGACAAAATAAGGACGGTCATTTCACCCTCAAGGCATCATCGGATCTGCCCAAGTTTTATACCACTGGAAAGCCCGTCTCAAGGGCTATCTCTGCCATGAACTTGGGGTTGCTGACGATTCTGTAGGCGAGCTGAGCGGCCTGGATGTTATCCCTACCCCTAAGAGATATTAAACAATTCCAGGGGCCGGCTGCGAAGCAAGGTCTCGCCGGCCGGGGTAATAGCCCAAAAGAAATTTGAGGTAAAATTGAGAATAACTCCCGTTCTAGGGGGGCTAGAGAGATGAATTTTTGACCTGACTCTGCCTTAGGTATCCTTGCATCCGAAAAATAGACTTTCACGGCCGATGACGGCAGGTTTCACACCGGAAAAGACCAGAAAGCGGGGACGCTACAAACCCCCCGCAAAACACCTTCAACTCGTTTTTGCTGTCAAAGAGACAAAGACAAAATAAGGATTGTCATTTCACCACCAAGGCATTATCGGATTTGCACAAGTTTTATACCACTGGAAAGCCCGTCTCAAGGGCTATCTTTGCCATGAATTTGGGGTTGCTGACGATTCTGTAGGCGAGGCGAGCGGCCTGGATGTTAGGCCTACCCCTAAGAAATATTGAACAATTCCAGGGGCCGGCTGCGAAGCAAGGTCTCGACGGCCGGGGTAATGGCCCAAAATAAATTTGAGGTAAAATTCAGAATAACTCCCGTTCTAGGGGGGTTAGAGAGATGAATTTTTGACCTGACTCTGCCTTAGGTATCCCTGCATCCGAAAATTAGAATTGTGCGGCCGATGACGGCAGGTTTCACGCCGGAAAAGACCAGCAAGCGGGGACGCTACAAACCCCCCGCAAAACACCTTCAACTCGTTTTTGCTGTCAAAGAGACAAAGACAAAATAAGGACGGTCATTTCACCCTCAAGGCATCATCGGATTTGCCCAAGTTTTATACCACTGGAAAGCCCGTCTCAAGGGCTATCTCTGCCATGAACTTGGGGTTGCTGACGATTCTGTAAGCGAGCCGAGCGGCCTGGATGTTAGGCCTACCCCTAAGAGATATTGAACAATTCCATGGGCCGGGTGCGAAGCAAGGTCTCGCCGGCCGGGGTAATAGCCCAAAAGAAATTTGAGGTAAAATTGAGAATAACTCCCGTTCTAGGGGGGCTAGAGAGATGAATTTTTGACCTGACTCTGCCTTAGGTATCCTTGCATCCGAAAAATAAACTTTCACGGCCGATGACGGCAGGTTTCACACCGGAAAAGACCAGAAAGCGGGGACGCTACAAACCCCCCGCAAAACACCTTCAACTCGTTTTTGCTGTCAAAGAGACAAAGACAAAATAAGGATTGTCATTTCACCACCAAGGCATTATCGGATTTGCACAAGTTTTATACCACTGGAAAGCCCGTCTCAAGGGCTATCTTTGCCATGAATTTGGGGTTGCTGACGATTCTGTTAGCGAGGCGAGCGGCCTGGATGTTAGGCCTACCCCTAAGAGATATTGAACAATTCCAGGGGCCGGCTGCGAAGCAAGGTCTCGACGGCCGGGGTAATGGCCCAAAATAAATTTGAGGTAAAATTGAGAATAACTCCCGTTCTAGGGGGGTTAGAGAGATGAATTTTTGACCTGACTCTGCCTTAGGTATCCCTGCATCCGAAAATTAGAATTGTGCGGCCGATGACGGCAGGTTTCACGCCGGAAAAGACCAGCAAGCGGGGACGCTACAAACCCCCCGCAAAACACCTTCAACTCGTTTTTGCTGTCAAAGAGACAAAGACAAAATAAGGACGGTCATTTCACCCTCAAGGCATCATCGGATTTGCCCAAGTTTTATACCACTGGAAAGCCCGTCTCAAGGGCTATCTCTGCCATGAACTTGGGGTTGCTGACGATTCTTTAAGCGAGCCGAGCGGCCTGGATGTTAGGCCTACCCCTAAGAGATATTCAAAAATTCCAGGGGCCGGCTGCGAAGCAAGGTCTCGCCGGCCGGGGTAATAGCCCAAAAGAAATTTGAGGTAAAATTGAGAATAACTCCCGTTCTAGGGAGGCTAGAGAGATGAATTTTTGACCTGACTCTGCCTTAGGTATCCTTGCATCCGAAAAACAGACTTTCACGGCCGATGACGGCAGGTTTCACACCGGAAAAGACCAGAAAGCGGGGACGCTACAAACCCCCCGCAAAACACCTTCAACTCGTTTTTGCTGTCAAAGAGACAAAGACAAAATAAGGATTGTCATTTCACCACCAAGGCATTATCGGATTTGCACAAGTTTTATACCACTGGAAAGCCCGTCTCAAGGGCTATCTTTGCCATGAATTTGGGGTTGCTGACGATTCTGTAAGCGAGGCGAGCGGCCTGGATGTTAGGCCTACCCCTAAGAGATATTGAACAATTCCAGGGGCCGGCTGCGAAGCAAGGTCTCGACGGCCGGGGTAATGGCCCAAAATAAATTTGAGGTAAAATTGAGAATAACTCCCGTTCTAGGGGGGCTAGAGAGATGAATTTTTGACCTGACTCTGCCTTAGGTATCCTTGCATCCGAAAAATAGACTTTCACGGCCGATGACGGCAGGTTTCACACCGGAAAAGACCAGAAAGCGGGGACGCTACAAACCCCCCGCAAAACACCTTCAACTCGTTTTTGCTGTCAAAGAGACAAAGACAAAATAAGGATTGTCATTTCACCACCAAGGCATTATCGGATTTGCACAAGTTTTATACCACTGGAAAGCCCGTCTCAAGGGCTATCTTTGCCATGAATTTGGAGTTGCTGACGATTCTGTAAGCGAGGCGAGCGGCCTGGATGTTAGGCCTACCCCTAAGAGATATTGAACAATTCCAGGGGCCGGCTGCGAAGCAAGGTCTCGACGGCCGGGGTAATGGCCCAAAAGAAATTTGAGGTAAAATTGAGAATAACTCCCGTTCTAGGGGGGCTAGAGAGATGAATTTATGACCTGACTTTGCCTTAGGTATCCCTCCATCCGAAAAATAGACTTTCACGGCCGATGAGAGCAGTTTTCACACCGGAAAAGACCAGCAAGTGGGGACGCTACAAACCCCCCGCAAAACACCTTCAACTCGTTTTTGATGTCAAAGAGACAAAGACAAAATAAGGACGGTCATTTCACCCTCAAGGCATCATCGGATCTGCCCAAGTTTTATACCTCTGGAAAGCCCGTCTCAAGGGCTATCTCTGTCATGAACTTGGGGTTGCTGACGATTCTGTAGGCGAGCTGAGCGGCCTGGATGTTAGGCCTACCCCTAAGAGATATTCAAAAATTCCAGGGGCCGGCTGCGAAGCAAGGTCTCGCCGGCCGGGGTAATAGCCCAAAATAAATTTGAGGTAAAATTGAGAATAACTCCCGTTCTAGGGGGGCTAGAGAGATGAATTTTTGACCTGACTCTGCCTTAGGTATCCCTGCATCCGAAAATTAGAATTGTGCGGCCGATGAGAGCAGTTTTCACACCGGAAAAGACCAGCAAGTGGGGACGCTACAAACCCCCCGCAAAACACCTTCAACTCGTTTTTGATGTCAAAGAGACAAAGACAAAATAAGGACGGTCATTTCACCCTCAAGGCATCATCGGATCTGCCCAAGTTTTATACCTCTGGAAAGCCCGTCTCAAGGGCTATCTCTGTCATGAACTTGGGGTTGCTGACGATTCTGTAGGCGAGCTGAGCGGCCTGGATGTTAGGCCTACCCCTAAGAGATATTCAAAAATTCCAGGGGCCGGCTGCGAAGCAAGGTCTCGCCGGCCGGGGTAATAGCCCAAAATAAATTTGAGGTAAAATTGAGAATAACTCCCGTTCTAGGGGGGCTAGAGAGATGAATTTTTGACCTGACTCTGCCTTAGGTATCTCTGCATCCGAAAATTAGAATTGTGCGGCCGATGACGGCAGGTTTCACGCCGGAAAAGACCAGCAAGTGGGGACGCTACAAACCCCCCGCAAAACACCTTCAACTCGTCTTTGCTGTCAAAGAGACAATAATGAGGTGAGATTGGGAATAACTCTCGTTCTAGGGGGGCTAGAGAGATGATTTGTTTACCTGACTCTGCCTTAGGTATCCCTGCATCCGAAACTTAGACTTTAGCGGCCGATGAGGTCAAGTTTCACACCGGAAAAGACCAGCAAGCGGGGACGCTACAAACCCCCCGCAAAACACCTTCAACTCGTTTTTGCTGTCAAAGAGACAAAGACAAAATAAGGATGGTCCTTTCACCCTCAAGGCATCATCGCATCTGCACAAGTTTTATACCACTGGAAAGCACGTCTCAAGGGCTATCTTTAACATGAATTTGGAGTTGCTGACCATTCTGTTTAGCGAGGCGAGCGGCCTGGATGTTAGGCCTACCCCTAAGAGATATTGAACAATTCAAGGGGCCGGCTGCGAAGCAAGGTCTCGCCTGACGGGGTGATGTCCCAAAATAAATTTGAGGTGAAATTGGGAATAACTCCCGTTCTAGGGGGGCTAGAGAGATGATTGTTTTACCTGACTCTGCCTTAGGTATCCCTGCATCCGAAAATTACACTTTTGCGGCCGATACGGGGCTGGTTTCACACCGGAAAAGACCAGCAAGTGGGGACGCTACAAACCCCCCGCAAAACACCTTCAACTCGTTTTTGATGTCAAAGAGACAAAGACAAAATAAGGACGGTCATTTCACCCTCAAGGCATCATCGGATCTGCCCAAGTTTTATACCACTGGAAAGCCCGTCTCAAGGGCTATCTCTGCCATGAACTTGGGGTTGCTGACGATTCTGTAGGCGAGCTGAGCGGCCTGGATGTTAGGCCTACCCCTAAGAGATATTCAAAAATTCCAGGGGCCGGCTGCGAAGCAAGGTCTCGCCGGCCGGGGTAGTAGCCCAAAATAAATTTGAGGTAAAATTGAGAATAACTCCCGTTCTAGGGGGGCTAGAGAGATGAATTTTTGACCTGACTCTGCCTTAGGTATCCCTGCATCCGAAAATTAGAATTGTGCGGCCGATGACGGCAGGTTTCACGCCGGAAAAGACCAGCAAGTGGGGACGCTACAAACCCCCCGCAAAACACCTTCAACTCGTCTTTGCTGTCAAAGAGACAATAATGAGGTGAGATTGGGAATAACTCTCGTTCTAGGGGGGCTAGAGAGATGATTTGTTTACCTGACTCTGCCTTAGGTATCCCTGCATCCGAAACTTAGACTTTAGCGGCCGATGAGGTCAAGTTTCACACCGGAAAAGACCAGCAAGCGGGGACGCTACAAACCCCCCGCAAAACACCTTCAACTCGTTTTTGCTGTCAAAGAGACAAAGACAAAATAAGGATGGTCCTTTCACCCTCAAGGCATCATCGCATCTGCACAAGTTTTATACCACTGGAAAGCACGTCTCAAGGGCTATCTCTAACATGAATTTGGAGTTGCTGACCATTCTGTTTAGCGAGGCGAGCGGCCTGGATGTTAGGCCTACCCCTAAGAGATATTGAAAAATTCAAGGGGCCGGCTGCGAAGCAAGGTCTCGCCTGCCGGGGTAATGTCCCAAAATAAATTTGAGGTGAAATTGGGAATAACTCCCGTTCTAGGGGGGCTAGAGAGATGAATTTTTTACCTGACTCTGCCTTAGGTATCCCTGCATCCGAAAATTACACTTTTGCGGCCGATACGGGGCTGGTTTCACACCGGAAAAGACCAGCAAGCGGGGACGCTACAAACCCCCCGCAAAACACCTTCAACTCGTCGTTGCTGTCAAAGAGACAATAATGAGGTGAGATTTTAAATAACTCTCGTTCTAGGTGGGCTAGAGTGATGATTTTTTTACATGACTCTGCCTTAGGTATCCCTACATCGGAAAATTAGACTTTCACGGAGCTTTCTACCAAAAAGTGACGCCATTTTTGTTGCCCACAAAACCTCAATAATTCATGGAAAAAAATCGTTGCGGTCTTCAAATTCGAACCAGCACCATCGGCGGAGGTGTCCGCAAAAAGTGATCGCCAAAAATCGGCATGTTACCGGGGTCGAATTTTTGGAATAATTGACAGGTAGTACCCTGTCGCCATTTTGAATTTTGGGGTCGAAAATAAAAGTGCGATTTGACGGTGCAGCATTCTAGACTAGACTTCCCTGAAGACCTTTTCTGTGTGGGGACATGGCCAAATCCCAAAACCTGGGCAATTAGGAGCTTTCTACCAAAAAGTGACGCCATCTTTGTTGCCCAAAAAACCTCAATAATTCATGGAATAAAATCGTTGCGGTCTTCAAATTCGAACCAGCACCATCGGCGGAGGTGTCCGCAAAAAGTGATCGCCAAAAATCGCCATGTTACCGGGGGTCGAATTTTTGGAATAATTGGCAGGTAGTACCCTGTCGCCATTTTGAATTTTGGGGTCGAAAATAAAAGTGCGATTTGACGGTGCAGCATTCTAGACTAGACTTCCCTGAAGACCTTTTTTGTGTGGGGACATGGCCAAATCCCAAAACCTGGGCAATTAGGAGCTTTCTACCAAAAAGTGACGCCATCTTTGTTGCCCAAAAAACCTCAATAATTCATGGAATAAAATCGTTGCGGTCTTCAAATTCGAACCAGCACCATCGGCGGAGGTGTCCGCAAAAAGTGATCGCCAAAATTCGGCATGTTAACGGGGGTCCAATTTTTGGAATAATTGACATGTAGTACCCTGTCGCCATTTTGTATTTTGGGGTCGAAAATAAAAGTGCGATTTGACGGTGCAGCATTCTAGACTAGACTTCCCTGAAGACCTTTTCTGTGTGGGGACATGGCCAAATCCCAAAACCTGGGCAATTAGGAGCTTTCTACCAAAAAGTGACGCCATCGGCAACAAGCCCAAAAAACCTCAATAATTCATGGAATAAAATCGTTGCGGTCTTCAAATTCGAACCAGCACCATCGGCGGAGGTGTCCGCAAAAAGTGATCGCCAAAAATCGGCATGTTACCGGGGGTCGAATTTTTGGAATAATTGACAGGTAGTACCCTGTCGCCATTTTGAATTTTGGGGTCGAAAATAAAAGTGCGATTTGACGGTGCAGCATTCTAGACTAGACTTCCCTGAAGACCTTTTCTGTGTGGGGACATGGCCAAATCCCAAAACCTGGGTAATTAGGAGCTTTCTACCAAAAAGTAACGCCATCTTTGTTGCCCAAAAAACCTCAATAATTCATGGAATAAAATCGTTGGGGTCTTCAAATTCGAACCAGCACCATCGGCGGAGGTCTCCGCAAAAAGTGATGGCCAAAAATCGGCATGTTACCGGGGGTCGAATTTTCTGGAATATTTGACAGGTAGTACCCTGTCGCCATTTTGAATTTTGGGGTCGAAAATAAAAGTGCGATTTGACGGTGCAGCATTCTAGACTAGACTTCCCTGAAGACCTTTTCTGTGTGGGGACATGGCCAAATCCCAAAACCTGGGCAATTAGGAGCTTTCTACCAATAAGTGACGCCATCTCTGTTGCCCAAAAAACCTCAATAATTCATGGAATAAGTCGTTGCGGTCTTCAAATTCGAACCAGAACCATCGGCGGAGGTGTCCGCAAAAAGTGATCGCCAAAAATCGGCATGTTAACGGAGGTCGAATTTCTGGAATAATTGACAGGTAGTACCCTGTCGCCATTTTGAATTTTGGGGTCAAAAATAAAAGTGCGATTTGACGGTGCAGCATTCTAGACTAGACTTCCCTGAAGACCTTTTCTGTGTGGGGACATGGCCAAATCCAAAAACCTGGGCAATTAGGAGCTTTCTACCAAAAAGTGACGCCATCTTTGTTGCCCAAAAAACCTCAATAATTCATGGAATAAAATCGTTGCGGTCTTCAAATTCGAACCAGCACCATCGGCGGAGGTGTCCGCAAAAAGTGATCGCCAAAAATCGCCATGTTACCGGGGGTCGAATTTTTGGAATAATTGACAGGTAATACCCTGTCGCCATTTTGAATTTTGGGGTCGAAAATAAAAGTGCGATTTGACAGTGCAGCATTCTAGATTAGACTTCCCTGAAGACCTTTTCTGTGTGGGGACATGGCCAAATCCCAAAACCTGGGAAATTAGGAGCTTTCTAACAAAAAGTGACGCCATCTTTGTTGCCCAAAAAACCTCAATAATTCATGGAATAAAATCGTTGCGGTCTTCAAATTCGAACCAGCACCATCGGCGGAGGTGTCCGCAAAAAGTGATCGCCAAAAATCGGCATGTTACCGGGGGTCGAATTTTTGGAATATTTGACAGGTAGTACCCTGTCGCCATTTTGAATTTTGGGGTCGAAAATAAAAGTGCGATTTGACGGTGCAGCATTCTAGACTAGACTTCCCTGAAGACCTTTTCTGTGTGGGGACATGGCCAAATCCCAAAACCTGGGCAATTAGGAGCTTTCTACCAAAAAGTGACGCCATCTTTGTTGCCCAAAAAACCTCAATAATTCATGGAATAAAATCGTTGCGGTCTTCAAATTCGAACCAGCACCATCGGCGGAGGTGTCCGCAAAAAGTGATCACCAAAAATCGGCATGTTACCGGGGGTCGAATTTTTGGAATAATTGACAGGTAGTACCCTGTCGCCATTTTGAATTTTGGGGTCGAAAATAAAAGTGCGATTTGACGGTGCAGCATTCTAGACTAGACTTCCCTGAAGACCTTTTCTGTGTGGGGACATGGCCAAATCCAAAAACCTGGGCAATTAGGAGCTTTCTACCAATAAGTGACGCCATCTCTGTTGCCCAAAAAACCTCAATAATTCATGGAATAAAATCGTTGCGGTCTTCAAATTCGAACCAGAACCATCGGCGGAGGTGTCCGCAAAAAGTGATCGCCAAAAATCGGCATGTTACCGGGGGTCGAATTTTTGGAATAATTGACAGGTCGCCCCTGTCGCCATTTTGAATTTTGGGGTCGAAAATAAAAGTGCGATTTGACGGTGCAGCATTCTAGACTAGACTTCCCTGAAGACCTTTTCTGTGTGGGGACATGGCCAAATCCAAAAACCTGGGCAATTAGGAGCTTTCTACCAAAAAGTGACGCCATCTTTGTTGCCCAAAAAACCTCAATAATTCATGGAATAAAATCGTTGCGGTCTTCAAATTCGAACCAGCACCATCGTCGGAGGTGTCCGCAAAAAGTGATCGCTAAAAATCGGCATGTTACCGGGGGTCGAATTTTTGGAATAATTGACAGGTAGTACCCTGTCGCCTTTTTGATTTTTGGGGTCGAAAATAAAAGTGCGATTTGACGGTGCAGCATTCTAGACTAGACTTCCCTGAAGACCTTTTCTGTGTGGGGACATGGCCAAATCCCAAAACCTGGGCAATTAGGAGCTTTCTACCAAAAAGTGACGCCATCTTTGTTGCCCAAAAAACCTCAATAATTCATGGAATAAAATCGTTGCGGTCTTCAAATTCGAACCAGCACCATCGGCGGAGGTGTCCGCAAAAAGTGATGGCCAAAAATCGCCATGTTACCGGGGGTCGAATTTTTGGAATAATTGACACGTAATACCCTGTCGCCATTTTGAATTTTGGGGCCGAAAATAAAAGTGCGATTTGACGGTGCAGCATTCTAGACTAGACTTCCCAGAAGACCTTTTCTGTGTGGGGACATGGCCAAATCCCAAAACCTGGGCAATTAGGAGCTTTCTAACAAAAAGTGACGCCATCTTTGTTGCCCAAAAAACCTCAATAATTCAAGGAATAAAATCGTTGCGGTCTTCAAATTCGAACCAGCACCATCGGCGGAGGTGTCCGCAAAAAGTGATCGCCAAAAATCGGCATGTTACCGGGGGTCGAATTTTTGGAATAATTGACAGGTAGTACCCTGTCGCCATTTTGAATTTTGGGGTCGAAAATAAAAGTGCGATTTGACGGTGCAGCATTCTAGACTAGACTTCCCTGAAGACCTTTTCTGTGTGGGGACATGGCCAAATCCCAAAACCTGGGCAATTAGGAGCTTTCTACCAAAAAGTGACGCCATCTTTGTTGCCCAAAAAACCTCAATAGTTCATGGAATAAAATCGTTGCGGTCTTCAAATTCGAACCAGAACCATCGGCGGAGGTGTCCGCAAAAAGTGATCGCCAAAAATCGGCATGTTACCGGGGGTCGAATTTTTGGAATAATTGACAGGTCGCCCCTGTCGCCATTTTGAATTTTGGGGTCGAAAATAAAAGTGCGATTTGACGGTGCAGCATTCTAGACTAGACTTCCCTGAAGACCTTTTCTGTGTGGGGACATGGCCAAATCCCAAAACCTGGGCAATTAGGAGCTTTCTACCAAAAAGTGACGCCATCTTTGTTGCCCACAAAACCTCAATAATTCATGGAATAAAATCGTTGCGGTCTTCAAATTCGAACCAGCACCATCGTCGGAGGTGTCCGCAAAAAGTGATCGCTAAAAATCGGCATGTTACCGGGGGTCGAATTTTTGGAATATTTGACAGGTAGTACCCTGTCGCCATTTTGAATTTTGGGGTCGAAAATAAAAGTGCGATTTGACGGTGCAGCATTCTAGACTAGACTTCCCTGAAGACCTTTTCTGTGTGGGGACATGGCCAAATCCAAAAACCTGGGCAATTAGGAGCTTACTACCAATAAGTGACGCCATCTCTGTTGCCCAAAAAACCTCAATAGTTCATGGAATAAAATCGTTGCGGTCTTCAAATTCGAACCAGAACCATCGGCGGAGGTGTCCGCAAAAAGTGATCGCCAAAAATCGGCATGTTAACGGGGGTCGAATTTTTGGAATAATTGACAGGTAGTACCCTGTCGCCATTTTGAATTTTGGGGTCGAAAATAAAAGTGCGATTTGACGGTGCAGCATTCTAGACTAGACTTCCCTGAAGACCTTTTCTGTGTGGGGACATGGCCAAATCCAAAAACCTGGGCAATTAGGAGCTTTCTACCAAAAAGTGACGCCATCTTTGTTGCCCAAAAAACCTCAATAATTCATGGAATAAAATCGTTGCGGTCTTCAATTCGAACCAGCACCATCGGCGGAGGTGTCCGCAAAAAGTGATCGCTAAAAATCGGCATGTTACCGGGGGTCGAATTTTTGGAATAATTGACAGGTAGTACCCTGTCGCCTTTTTGATTTTTGGGGTCGAAAATAAAAGTGCGATTTGACGGTGCAGCATTCTAGACTAGACTTCCCTGAAGACCTTTTCTGTGTGGGGACATGGCCAAATCCCAAAACCTGGGCAATTAGGAGCTTTCTACCAAAAAGTGACGCCATCTTTGTTGCCCAAAAAACCTCAATAATTCATGGAATAAAATCGTTGCGGTCTTCAAATTCGAACCAGCACCATCGGCGGAGGTGTCCGCAAAAAGTGATGGCCAAAAATCGCCATGTTACCGGGGGTCGAATTTTTGGAATAATTGACACGTAATACCCTGTCGCCATTTTGAATTTTGGGGCCGAAAATAAAAGTGCGATTTGCGGTGCAGCATTCTAGACTAGACTTCCCAGAAGACCTTTTCTGTGTGGGGACATGGCCAAATCCAAAAACCTGGGCAATTAGGAGCTTTCTAACAAAAAGTGACGCCATCTTTGTTGCCCAAAAAACCTCAATAATTCAAGGAATAAAATCGTTGCGGTCTTCAAATTCGAACCAGCACCATCGGCGGAGGTGTCCGCAAAAAGTGATCGCCAAAAATCGGCATGTTACCGGGGGTCGAATTTTTGGAATAATTGACAGGTAGTACCCTGTCGCCATTTTGAATTTTGGGGTCGAAAATAAAAGTGCGATTTGACGGTGCAGCATTCTAGACTAGACTTCCCTGAAGACCTTTTCTGTGTGGGGACATGGACAAATCCAAAAACCTAGGCAATTAGGAGCTTTCTACCAAAAAGTGACGCCATCTTTGTTGCCCAAAAAACCTCAATAATTCATGGAATAAAATCGTTGCGGTCTTCAAATTCGAACCAGCACCATCGGCGGAGGTGTCCGCAAAAAGTGATCGCCAAAAATCGGCATGTTACCGGGGGTCGAATTTTTGGAATAATTGACAGGTAGTACCCTGTCGCCATTTTGAATTTTGGGGTCGAAAATAAAAGTGCGATTTGACGGTGCAGCATTCTAGACTAGACTTCCCTGAAGACCTTTTCTGTGTGGGGACATGGCCAAATCCCAAAACCTGGGCAATTAGGAGCTTTCTAACAAAAAGTGACGCCATCTTTGTTGCCCAAAAAACCTCAATAATTCATGGAATAAAATCGTTGCGGTCTTCAAATTCGAACCAGCACCATCGGCGGAGGTGTCCGCAAAAAGTGATCGCCAAAAATCGGCATGTTACCGGGGGTCGAATTTTTGGAATATTTGACAGGTACCCTGTCGCCATTTTGAATTTTGGGGTCGAAAATAAAAGTGCGATTTGACGGTGCAGCATTCTAGACTAGACTTCCCTGAAGACCTTTTCTGTGTGGGGACATGGACAAATCCAAAAACCTAGGCAATTAGGAGCTTTCTACCAAAAAGTGACGCCATCTTTGTTGCCCAAAAAACCTCAATAATTCATGGAATAAAATCGTTGCGGTCTTCAAATTCGAACCAGCACCATCGGCGGAGGTGTCCGCAAAAAGTGATCGCCAAAAATCGGCATGTTACCGGGGGTCGAATTTTTGGAATAATTGACAGGTAGTACCCTGTCGCCATTTTGAATTTTGGGGTCGAAAATAAAAGTGCGATTTGACGGTGCAGCATTCTAGACTAGACTTCCCTGAAGACCTTTTCTGTGTGGGGACATGGCCAAATCCCAAAACCTGGGCAATTAGGAGCTTTCTACCAAAAAGTGACGCCATCTTTGTTGCCCAAAAAACCTCAATAGTTCATGGAATAAAATCGTTGCGGTCTTCAAATTCGAACCAGCACCAAAGGTGGAGGTGTCCGCAAAAAGTGATCGCCAAAAATCGGCATGTTACCGGGGGTCGAATTTTTGGAATATTTGACAGGTAGTACCCTGTCGCCATTTTGAATTTTGGGGTCGAAAATAAAAGTGCGATTTGACGGTGCAGCATTCTAGACTAGACTTCCCTGAAGACCTTTTCTGTGTGGGGACATGGACAAATCCAAAAACCTAGGCAATTAGGAGCTTTCTACCAAAAAGTGACGCCATCTTTGTTGCCCAAAAAACCTCAATAATTCATGGAATAAAATCGTTGCGGTCTTCAAATTCGAACCAGCACCATCGGCGGAGGTGTCCGCAAAAAGTGATCGCCAAAAATCGGCATGTTACCGGGGGTCGAATTTTTGGAATAATTGACAGGTAGTACCCTGTCGCCATTTTGAATTTTGGGGTCGAAAATAAAAGTGCGATTTGACGGTGCAGCATTCTAGACTAGACTTCCCTGAAGACCTTTTCTGTGTGGGGACATGGCCAAATCCCAAAACCTGGGCAATTAGGAGCTTTCTACCAAAAAGTGACGCCATCTTTGTTGCCCAAAAAACCTCAATAATTCATGGAATAAAATCGTTGCGGTCTTCAAATTCGAACCAGCACCATCGGCGGAGGTGTCCGCAAAAAGTGATCGCCAAAATTCGGCATGTTAACGGGGGTCCAATTTTTGGAATAATTGACAGGTAGTACCCTGTCGCCATTATGTATTTTGGGGTCGAAAATAAAAGTGCGATTTGACGGTGCAGCATTCTAGACTAGACTTCCCTGAAGACCTTTTCTGTGTGGGGACATGGCCAGATCCCAAAACCTGGGCAATTAGGAGCTTTCTACCAAAAAGTGACGCCATCGGCAACAAGCCCAAAAAACCTCAATAATTCATGGAATAAAATCGTTGCGGTCTTCAAATTCGAACCAGCACCATCGGCGGAGGTGTCCGCAAAAAGTGATCGCCAAAAATCGGCATGTTACCGGGGGTCGAATTTTTGGAATAATTGACAGGTAGTACCCTGTCGCCATTTTGAATTTTGGGGTCGAAAATAAAAGTGCGATTTGACGGTGCAGCATTCTAGACTAGACTTCCCTGAAGACCTTTTCTGTGTGGGGACATGGCCAAATCCCAAAACCTGGGTAATTAGGAGCTTTCTACCAAAAAGTAACGCCATCTTTGTTGCCCAAAAAACCTCAATAATTCATGGAATAAAATCGTTGGGGTCTTCAAATTCGAACCAGCACCATCGGCGGAGGTCTCCGCAAAAAGTGATCGCCAAAAATCGGCATGTTACCGGGGGTCGAATTTTCTGGAATAATTGACAGGTAGTACCCTGTCGCCATTTTGAATTTTGGGGTCGAAAATAAAAGTGCGATTTGACGGTGCAGCATTCTAGACTAGACTTCCCTGAAGACCTTTTCTGTGTGGGGACATGGCCAAATCCCAAAACCTGGGCAATTAGGAGCTTTCTACCAATAAGTGACGCCATCTCTGTTGCCCAAAAAACCTCAATAATTCATGGAATAAGTCGTTGCGGTCTTCAAATTCGAACCAGAACCATCGGCGGAGGTGTCCGCAAAAAGTGATCGCCAAAAATCGGCATGTTAACGGAGGTCGAATTTCTGGAATAATTGACAGGTAGTACCCTGTCGCCATTTTGAATTTTGGGGTCGAAAATAAAAGTGCGATTTGACGGTGCAGCATTCTAGACTAGACTTCCCTGAAGACCCTTTCTGTGTGGGGACATGGCCAAATCCCAAAACCTGGGCAATTAGGAGCTTTCTACCAAAAAGTGACGCCATCTTTGTTGCCCAAAAAACATCAATAATTCATGGAATAAAATCGTTGCGGTCTTCAAATTCGAACCAGCACCATCGGCGGAGGTGTCCGCAAAAAGTGATCGCCAAAAATCGGCATGTTACCGGGGGTCGAATTTTTGGAATAATTGACAGGTAGTACCCTGTCGCCATTTTGAATTTTGGGGTCGAAAATAAAAGTGCGATTTGACGGTGCAGCATTCTAGACTAGACTTCCCTGAAGACCCTTTCTGTGTGGGGACATGGCCAAATCCCAAAACCTGGGCAATTAGGAGCTTTCTACCAAAAAGTGACGCCATCTTTGTTGCCCAAAAAACCTCAATAATTCATGGAATAAAATCGTTGCGGTCTTCAAATTCGAACCAGCACCATCGGCGGAGGTGTCCGCAAAAAGTGATCGCCAAAAATCGGCATGTTACCGGGGGTCGAATTTTTGGAATAATTGACAGGTAGTACCCTGTCGCCATTTTGAATTTTGGGGTCGAAAATAAAAGTGCGATTTGACGGTGCAGCATTCTAGACTAGACTTCCCTGAAGACCTTTTCTGTGTGGGGACATGGCCAAATCCAAAAACCTGGGCAATTAGGAGCTTTCTACCAAAAAGTGACGCCATCTTTGTTGCCCAAAAAACCTCAATAATTCATGGAATAAAATCGTTGCGGTCTTCAAATTCGAACCAGCACCATCGGCGGAGGTGTCCGCAAAAAGTGATCGCCAAAAATCGGCATGTTACCGGGGGTCGAATTTTTGGAATAATTGACAGGTAGTACCCTGTCGCCATTTTGAATTTTGGGGTCGAAAATAAAAGTGCGATTTGACGGTGCAGCATTCTAGACTTGACTTCCCTGAAGACCTTTTCTGTGTGGGGACATGGCCAAATCCAAAAACCTGGGCAATTAGGAGCTTTCTACCAAAAAGTGACGCCATCTTTGTTGCCCAAAAAACCTCAATAATTCATGGAATAAAATCGTTGCGGTCTTCAAATTCGAACCAGCACCATCGGCGGAGGTGTCCGCAAAAAGTGATCGCCAAAAATCGCCATGTTACCGGGGGTCGAATTTTTGGAATAATTGACAGGTAATACCCTGTCGCCATTTTGAATTTTGGGGTCGAAAATAAAAGTGCGATTTGACAGTGCAGCATTCTAGACTAGACTTCCCTGAAGACCTTTTCTGTGTGGGGACATGGCCAAATCCCAAAACCTGGGAAATTAGGAGCTTTCTAACAAAAAGTGACGCCATCTTTGTTGCCCAAAAAACCTCAATAATTCATGGAATAAAATCGTTGCGGTCTTCAAATTCGAACCAGCACCATCGGCGGAGGTGTCCGCAAAAAGTGATCACCAAAAATCGGCATGTTACCGGGGGTCGAATTTTTGGAATATTTGACAGGTAGTACCCTGTCGCCATTTTGAATTTTGGGGTCGAAAATAAAAGTGCGATTTGACGGTGCAGCATTCTAGACTAGACTTCCCTGAAGACCTTTTCTGTGTGGGGACATGGCCAAATCCCAAAACCTGGGCAATTAGGAGCTTTCTACCAAAAAGTGACGCCATCTTTGTTGCCCAAAAAACCTCAATAATTCATGGAATAAAATCGTTGCGGTCTTCAAATTCGAACCAGCACCATCGGCGGAGGTGTCCGCAAAAAGTGATCACCAAAAATCGGCATGTTACCGGGGGTCGAATTTTTGGAATAATTGACAGGTAGTACCCTGTCGCCATTTTGAATTTTGGGGTCGAAAATAAAAGTGCGATTTGACGGTGCAGCATTCTAGACTAGACTTCCCTGAAGACCTTTTCTGTGTGGGGACATGGCCAAATCCAAAAACCTGGGCAATTAGGAGCTTTCTACCAATAAGTGACGCCATCTCTGTTGCCCAAAAAACCTCAATAATTCATGGAATAAAATCGTTGCGGTCTTCAAATTCGAACCAGAACCATCGGCGGAGGTGTCCGCAAAAAGTGATCGCCAAAAATCGGCATGTTACCGGGGGTCGAATTTTTGGAATAATTGACAGGTCGCCCCTGTCGCCATTTTGAATTTTGGGGTCGAAAATAAAAGTGCGATTTGACGGTGCAGCATTCTAGACTAGACTTCCTTGAAGACCTTTTCTGTGTGGGGACATGGCCAAATCCAAAAACCTGGGCAATTAGGAGCTTTCTACCAAAAAGTGACGCCATCTTTGTTGCCCACAAAACCTCAATAATTCATGGAATAAAATCGTTGCGGTCTTCAAATTCGAACCAGCACCATCGTCGGAGGTGTCCGCAAAAAGTGATCGCTAAAAATCGGCATGTTACCGGGGGTCGAATTTTTGGAATATTTGACAGGTAGTACCCTGTCGCCATTTTGAATTTTGGGGTCGAAAATAAAAGTGCGATTTGACGGTGCAGCATTCTAGACTAGACTTCCCTGAAGACCTTTTCTGTGTGGGGACATGGCCAAATCCAAAAACCTGGGCAATTAGGAGCTTACTACCAATAAGTGACGCCATCTCTGTTGCCCAAAAAACCTCAATAATTCATGGAATAAAATCGTTGCGGTCTTCAAATTCGAACCAGAACCATCGGCGGAGGTGTCCGCAAAAAGTGATCGCCAAAAATCGGCATGTTAACGGGGGTCGAATTTTTGGAATAATTGACAGGTAGTACCCTGTCGCCATTTTGAATTTTGGGGTCGAAAATAAAAGTGCGATTTGACGGTGCAGCATTCTAGACTAGACTTCCCTGAAGACCTTTTCTGTGTGGGGACATGGCCAAATCCCAAAACCTGGGCAATTAGGAGCTTTCTACCAAAAAGTGACGCCATCTTTGTTGCCCAAAAAACCTCAATAATTCATGGAATAAAATCGTTGCGGTCTTCAAATTCGAACCAGCACCATCGGCGGAGGTGTCCGCAAAAAGTGATCGCCAAAAATCGGCATGTTACCGGGGGTCGAATTGTTGGAATAATTGACAGGTAGTACCCTGTCGCCATTTTGAATTTTGGGGTCGAAAATAAAAGTGCGATTTGACGGTGCAGCATTCTAGACTAGACTTCCCTGAAGACCTTTTCTGTGTGGGGACATGGCCAAATCCAAAAACCTGGGCAATTAGGAGCTTTCTACCAAAAAGTGACGCCATCTTTGTTGCCCAAAAAACCTCAATAATTCATGGAATAAAATCGTTGCGGTCTTCAATTCGAACCAGCACCATCGGCGGAGGTGTCCGCAAAAAGTGATCGCTAAAAATCGGCATGTTACCGGGGGTCGAATTTTTGGAATAATTGACAGGTAGTACCCTGTCGCCTTTTTGATTTTTGGGGTCGAAAATAAAAGTGCGATTTGACGGTGCAGCATTCTAGACTAGACTTCCCTGAAGACCTTTTCTGTGTGGGGACATGGCCAAATCCAAAAACCTGGGCAATTAGGAGCTTTCTACCAAAAAGTGACGCCATCTTTGTTGCCCAAAAAACCTCAATAATTCATGGAATAAAATCGTTGCGGTCTTCAAATTCGAACCAGCACCATCGGCGGAGGTGTCCGCAAAAAGTGATCGCCAAAAATCGGCATGTTACCGGGGGTCGAATTTTTGGAATAATTGACAGGTAGTACCCTGTCGCCATTTTGAATTTTGGGGTCGAAAATAAAAGTGCGATTTGACGGTGCAGCATTCTAGACTAGACTTCCCTGAAGACCTTTTCTGTGTGGGGACATGGCCAAATCCCAAAACCTGGGCAATTAGGAGCTTTCTACCAAAAAGTGACGCCATCTTTGTTGCCCAAAAAACCTCAATAGTTCATGGAATAAAATCGTTGCGGTCTTCAAATTCGAACCAGCACCATCGGCGGAGGTGTCCGCAAAAAGTGATCGCCAAAAATCGGCATGTTACCGGGGGTCGAATTTTTGGAATAATTGACAGGTAGTACCCTGTCGCCATTTTGAATTTTGGGGTCGAAAATAAAAGTGCGATTTGACGGTGCAGCATTCTAGACTAGACTTCCCTGAAGACCTTTTCTGTGTGGGGACATGGCCAAATCCCAAAACCTGGGCAATTAGGAGCTTTCTACCAAAAAGTGACGCCATCTTTGTTGCCCAAAAAACCTCAATAATTCATGGAATAAAATCGTTGCGGTCTTCAAATTCGAACCAGCACCATCGGCGGAGGTGTCCGCAAAAAGTGATCGCCAAAAATCGGCATGTTACCGGGGGTCGAATTTTTGGAATAATTGACAGGTAGTACCCTGTCGCCATTTTGAATTTTGGGGTCGAAAATAAAAGTGCGATTTGACGGTGCAGCATTCTAGACTAGACTTCCCTGAAGACCCTTTCTGTGTGGGGACATGGCCAAATCCAAAAACCTGGGCAATTAGGAGCTTTCTACCAAAAAGTGACGCCATCTTTGTTGCCCAAAAAACCTCAATAATTCATGGAATAAAATCGTTGCGGTCTTCAATTCGAACCAGCACCATCGGCGGAGGTGTCCGCAAAAAGTGATCGCTAAAAGTCGGCATGTTACCGGGGGTCGAATTTTTGGAATAATTGACAGGTAGTACCCTGTCGCCTTTTTGATTTTTGGGGTCGAAAATAAAAGTGCGATTTGACGGTGCAGCATTCTAGACTAGACTTCCCTGAAGACCTTTTCTGTGTGGGGACATGGCCAAATCCCAAAACCTGGGCAATTAGGAGCTTTCTACCAAAAATTGACGCCATCTTTGTTGCCAAAAAAACCTCAATAATTCATGGAATAAAATCGTTGCGGTCTTCAAATTCGAACCAGCACCATCGGCGGAGGTGTCCGCAAAAAGTGATGGCCAAAAATCGCCATGTTACCGGGGGTCGAATTTTTGGAATAATTGACACGTAATACCCTGTCGCCATTTTGAATTTTGGGGTCGAAAATAAAAGTGCGATTTGACGGTGCAGCATTCTAGACTAGACTTCCCAGAAGACCTTTTCTGTGTGGGGACATGGCCAAATCCCAAAACCTGGGCAATTAGGAGCTTTCTAACAAAAAGTGACGCCATCTTTGTTGCCCAAAAAACCTCAATAATTCATGGAATAAAATCGTTGCGGTCTTCAAATTCGAACCAGCACCATCGGCGGAGGTGTCCGCAAAAAGTGATCGCCAAAAATCGGCATGTTACCGGGGGTCGAATTTTTGGAATATTTGACAGGTAGTACCCTGTCGCCATTTTGAATTTTGGGGTCGAAAATAAAAGTGCGATTTGACGGTGCAGCATTCTAGACTAGACTTCCCTGAAGACCTTTTCTGTGTGGGGACATGGACAAATCCAAAAACCTAGGCAATTAGGAGCTTTCTACCAAAAAGTGACGCCATCTTTGTTGCCCAAAAAACCTCAATAATTCATGGAATAAAATCGTTGCGGTCTTCAAATTCGAACCAGCACCATCGGCGGAGGTGTCCGCAAAAAGTGATCGCCAAAAATCGGCATGTTACCGGGGGTCGAATTTTTGGAATAATTGACAGGTAGTACCCTGTCGCCATTTTGAATTTTGGGGTCGAAAATAAAAGTGCGATTTGACGGTGCAGCATTCTAGACTAGACTTCCCTGAAGACCTTTTCTGTGTGGGGACATGGCCAAATCCAAAAACCTGGGCAATTAGGAGCTTTCTACCAAAAAGTGACGCCATCTTTGTTGCCCAAAAAACCTCAATAGTTCATGGAATAAAATCGTTGCGGTCTTCAAATTCGAACCAGCACCAAAGGTGGAGGTGTCCGCAAAAAGTGATCGCCAAAAATCGGCATGTTACCGGGGGTCGAATTTTTGGAATATTTGACAGGTAGTACCCTGTCGCCATTTTGAATTTTGGGGTCGAAAATAAAAGTGCGATTTGACGGTGCAGCATTCTAGACTAGACTTCCCTGAAGACCTTTTCTGTGTGGGGACATGGACAAATCCAAAAACCTAGGCAATTAGGAGCTTTCTACCAAAAAGTGACGCCATCTTTGTTGCCCCAAAAACCTCAATAATTCATGGAATAAAATCGTTGCGGTCTTCAAATTCGAACCAGCACCATCGGCGGAGGTGTCCGCAAAAAGTGATCGCCAAAAATCGGCATGTTACCGGGGGTCGAATTTTTGGAATAATTGACAGGTAGTACCCTGTCGCCATTTTGAATTTTGGGGTCGAAAATAAAAGTGCGATTTGACGGTGCAGCATTCTAGACTAGACTTCCCTGAAGACCTTTTCTGTGTGGGGACATGGCCAAATCCCAAAACCTGGGCAATTAGGAGCTTTCTACCAAAAAGTGACGCCATCTTTGTTGCCCAAAAAACCTCAATAGTTCATGGAATAAAATCGTTGCGGTCTTCAAATTCGAACCAGCACCAAAGGTGGAGGTGTCCGCAAAAAGTGATCGCCAAAAATCGGCATGTTACCGGGGGTCGAATTTTTGGAATATTTGACAGGTAGTACCCTGTCGCCATTTTGAATTTTGGGGTCGAAAATAAAAGTGCGATTTGACGGTGCAGCATTCTAGACTAGACTTCCCTGAAGACCTTTTCTGTGTGGGGACATGGCCAAATCCCAAAACCTAGGCAATTTGGAGCTTTCTACAAAAAAGTGACGCCATCTTTGTTGCCCAAAAAACCTCAATAATTCATGGAATAAAATCGTTGCGGTCTTCAAATTCGAACCAGCACCATCGGCGGAGGTGTCCGCAAAAAGTGATCGCCAAAAATCGGCATGTTACCGGGCGTCGAATTTTTGGAATAATTGACAGGTAGTACCCTGTCACCATTTTGAATTTTGGGTCGAAAATAAAAGTGCGATTTGACGGTGCAGCATTCTAGACTAGACTTCCCTGAAGACCTTTTCTTTGTGGGGACATGGCCAAATCCCAAAACCTGGGCAATTAGGAGCTTTCTACCAAAAAGTGACGCCATCTTTGTTGCCCAAAAAACCTCAATAATTCATGGAATAAAATCGTTGCGGTCTTCAAATTCGAACCAACACCATCGGCGGAGGTGTCTGCAAAAAGTGATCACCAAAAATTGGCATGTTACCGGGGGTCGAATTTTTGGAATAATTGACAGGTAGTACCCTGTCGCCATTTTGAATTTTGGGGTCGAAAATAAAAGTGCGATTTGACGGTGCAGCATTCTAGACTAGACTTCCCAGAAGACCTTTTCTGTGTGGGGACATGGCCAAATCCCAAAACCTGGGCAATTAGGAGCTTTCTAACAAAAAGTGACGCCATCTTTGTTGCCCAAAAAACCTCAATAATTCATGGAATAAAATCGTTTTGGTCTTCAAATTTGAACCAGCACCGTCGGGGGAGGTGTCCGCAAAAAGCGATCGCCAAAAGTCGGCATGTTACGGGGTGTCGAATTTTTTGAATATCTGACAGGTAGTACCCTGTCGCCATTTTGAATTTTGGGGTCGAAAATAAAAGTGCGGTTTGACGGTGGAGAATGATAGACTAGACTTCCCTGAAGACCTTTTCTGTGTGGGGAATCATAGAGTAGGTTGTGTGGGGACATGGCCAAATTCCAAAACCTTGGGAATTATGAGCTTTTTACCAAAATGTGGCGCCATCATTGTGACCAAAAAATCCGAGCCAGCACCATCGGGGGAGGTGCCCGCAGCGAGTTGTCGCCACAGGTTATTTTGAAATTTTGAGTAACAAATTAAAGTGCGATTTGACGGCAAAAAAAAACCCAATAAATTTTCTTTGATAAAAGAAGTTGTGCAGTTAAATTTCGAACCAGTGGATCCGCCCCTTGAATGGTTAAATACAATATCCAGACCATCTGGAAGACTGTAGGATTGTTATCAGTTAGTTTAACATTTATTTTGGAATAGGGCCAGAATATTTGAGATAAGCGTTACCAGTTATCAAGTGGTGAGGTTTTATTACTATGTCCCAAATGGACTTTTCTGCAATCGAGGGTAAACAAGTGATTGGCATTTCGAGATGGTTATAAAGTTTTAAAAATTGCCTCTGGACATCATTTCATATCTGGGTCAAAAATAAGGCCAGTTTGACCAATCTCTGTTATTTCCGTCTTTTGTTTTCCATACTACGTTTGTTCGTTTCTGTATATTCAAAAGTTGGTTGCTTACCTTGACTGGCTTTAGTTTGGCTGTAGTTGTACCATTCCATGCACTGTGACTGCGTTGTCCGGTACGCCATTTTGTCAGACAATCAGCTGGACCTTTCCATGCAGCAGAGTTGACCGCTCCTCTGATCTGAATGATTCACGTGATCGTCTGTATCGACCACTGGCAGACACTATTTCCTTCTTTATCGCTCTAGAGGGAGGTATATATAACCAGAACTAGTGTAGAAAACTGAAACACACAAACTGCACAAACCATGCAGACGAATTTATATGGAAACAGTTGAAAAATGTGTGCTTATTGATCAAATTGAATGGTTGGCCAGCCTCTTGCTATTAGCTCCTACGACATTGAAAGATCGTTGCGACCTAATGAATTCAAATGATCTTATTTGACCAGTGAAATGTAAACTGTTAAAATTGAAATACTCCTTTGTTACTGTTGAACGTTGATGTGATGGAGCATTCGTTTTAGATGAGCAAGACGTTTTAATTTAAAAAAACCATTTTTTTTAATTGGCCGAGAAAGACCTATGTTTTGGGTTAAACTAAACAGAAAAATAGCATCTGGCGGGTGATGGCGAATGTGGACAGGGTCATTTAGCCATAGTTTGCTGGGGAATAATTAATAACATGTGTTCATACTACGTCATCCATTGTGCTTAAAATCGTCAATATTTTGAGACGCGAAGTTCAAGAATCGATGGCATCGAGAGAATTTCGCTTCATCTGTTAGCTTAAAAATAGAAAAATGTTGACAAACTGCAGTAGTATGCCAGCCAGTTCAGTGTCAAATTAAAGGCGCAAGATTTCACTGCCCTTAGTTGTATTTTAAGTTTTCAATGGAACAAAATGATATGTTCAACCATACTTTCCAAAAACCCACTATTTCTTCTTCTGATTTAGGCTGCATTGAAAATGTGCACCATCTCCCTGGAAAAAAAATCTTAACAGTTATATTCTTCTGGAAATGAATGACAACCTAATCTGATGAAGTTCTTCTCAAGACTCTCAAACTTAGTTTAGAGAATGTTGATGCTTCTTTTGTCTACTGCATCTTACAGTGTGGTCTAAATTGCACCTAAATTGCCTCAGCAAATCATGTGAAGAGAAGCAACACAGAAATGTTCAACAAGATGTCAAAAAGAAAAACCACTGACACAGAAAAACGGTTAACAGGTGGGACCAACATTCCACTCAAGAGACTCTAGAATAATGGATATATGAAGCAGGGTATATAAGAGCATGGAAAGACACCGCCACAAATAAAAAGAGTCTCATGTGCACACTCTGGTACAAAGCACAGGAGTTGAGCTTTGTCGGGAGACTACAATAACCGTTGAACCAAGTGGACAAGTATGGTGTTCTGTGATATTAAAATTTGGTATGTTTATCAGTCCATCGTTTCTCACAACTGAGAGTAAGGACTTACACAGTTAGCTACAATTTGTGTTCGACATGGGGCGTGGTGTAGCCACCCCGGCCCACAATTGTGTCCTCAGTGTGAGCTTGGAATCTCCGGAATTTTTTACAGGATTTTCTGGAGTGGGGTGGGGGGGGGGGGGGGGACTACTGTACAAGAAGAAAACAGTGTGTTCAGTATGGGAACATTAGGCAGTTAGGGGGGGGGGTCTACCCTCTGCTCCATATCGGACATTGTAAAATTAGCCGGGCACCAATTTAATAAAACTGCTTGTGTACACAAACAAGTAGCAAAGCACAACAACATCTGCTTTAATACCAGGATAACATTGCCAGCTAAAATACCATATCTCATGTACCATCTAAGACTGGTATTGGTTGCTAGAAAAAAAGAAGAAAAACAAGGTTACCAAAATGTTCATTTCCAATACTGTGCAACGAAAATACCACCATTTAACCCCCCTTTTCGTCAGTCTTACCTTTAAACTGCCCTCTTTAAGATGAGTGACTTTTGCAGCATATATTTCCAGAGGTTTCACTTAAATAATCCCTTATTTCCGATGCATACACTGTGTACACGTGTGATTGTTGTGAGCCGACACACGTGTGCATCCGGGTTACAACCGCAAGCACGCGTCTAAGTTATTAGAAAACAAGATGGCGTCTTCCGTTTTTCATTATGATTGGTCGTATCTTAATAAATTTATTTCTAGTTGATGAGCAACAAAAAACCTCCATTTGTGATTTTAAATTTACATTATTTTATAATGTATAGACTCGTATTCTTTTTATGCTGGTCGGAATGAAACCTTCCGATTAAAAAAATTAAGTAGACAAATTATGGAGTTATCGTCTGCTCATCGACTGAGTTCTGAATACTAATAAGGTGACTTCACAAATTTTTTTTCAATGAAAATGGCTTTGTTTACGTTCGGGAATAAAATTGCTTTTGATACAAATTTCAGGGAAAAAATTTCAGGTAACGAATGGTTATTTCTTATAAATAGGGGAAGTAAATATTGAAGAGTTTAGCTCATTTTCAGCAGAGTTAATCTGTATAAAAGTGTGATTCTGGGCTGGTTTTCGACTTGAACCCATTAAACAGTTAAACGTCCCATCCCTAGTTCAATACTGAGCATTCAACCATGCCCAGGTAAAGTCATCATAACAGCGTTACACAAGACTTAAAGTCATCATAACAGCGTTACACAAGACTTAAAGTCATCATAACAGCGTTACACAAGACTTAAAGTCATCATAACAGCGTTACACAAGACGTAAAAAATTTACAGCATTAAACAAGTCGTAAAGTCACCATAACAGCATTACACAAGACGTAAAGTCACCATAACAGCGTTACACAAGACTTAAAGTCATCATAACAGCTTTACACAAGACTTAAAGTCAACATAACAGCGTTACACAAGACTTAAAGTCAACATAATTAACAGCATTACACAAGAAGTAAAGTCAATATAACAGGGTTACACAAGACGTAAAGTCACCATAATAGCATTACACAAGACGTAAAGTCACCATAACAGCGTTACACAAGACTTAAAGTCATCATAACAGCTTTACACAAGACTTAAAGTCAACATAACAGCGTTACACAAGACTTAAAGTCAACATAATTAACAGCATTACACAAGAAGTAAAGTCAATATAACAGCATTACACAAGACGTAAAGTCACCGTAACAGCATTATACAAGGTCTATACCTTTTCCCCGACTCTTGCAATGAGGGATTCAAGCCTTTCTTCTATCTCATTCTGATCAGTGGTGGTCCTCCGACGCTTTTGACTCCTGTTATCTGTTGGGAATGTTGTTAACAAAAAGCGTGGCATTGCGCCATGAATTCTCAGAGACAAAGAGGCAATGAAACGTAATTTGAAAAATAAACGTCTTTATTTGTAAGGCCAGAACTCCATGGGAGGAGTGTTGGCTTGGTGTGGTCTCAACGTTTCGAACAGTAGTCGTCAGTATACTCTGCTCATCTTCAGGAGAATGCTGAGTAGAGTATACTACCCTAATGTTCGTAACCCTGATCCTCCCGACCGTCGGGAGGATGGAGGGTTACGATCATCGCAGCTCGAGAGGATGGAGGGTTACGATCATCGCAGCTCGAGAGGATGGAGGGTTACGATCATCGCAACTCGGGAGGATGGAGGGTTACGATTCCATCGCAACTCGGGAGGATGGAGGGTTACGATCATCGCAACTCGGGAGGATGGAGGGTTACGATCATCGCAACTCACATAACTGTAGCACTCATATAACTTTTAAGGGCTACTAACATTTTAAAAACTTAAAAAAACATTTTCCCGAAAAGGATGCTGTGCGAAGCAATGGTAAACACAACAAAAAACAGACGCTTTTCACTAGAGCAAGGAGCGAACAGGCGAAGGGCAGCTCGTAAACTAAATATAAATAAGTAGACATATTACCATCACCGTCATCTTCTAAGCGTCTTCTTCTAGACATACTGGAAAGGATAAGAAAAAAGTCTGCTTCTAGTTTAACCTTAAAATATGGCCATGTCCGAAATGGCAACTTCGGCTACAGCTACAGCTAGATCAGCGCGTCTGCCAGTGTTGAAGAATAGGCAGACGCGCGCGATCTAGCCGTAGCTGTAGCCGAAGTCGCCGTTTCGGACACGGCCTAAATACTGTGATTTGGAGCAGCCTCCCTGAGTTCGGGTCATCCACACCAGGGGCATATACTGCCTTCAGGAGCACCACAACGGCTGCGAGGATAGGTCTGCCCATGGGACCGTGCCAGCATGGGCAGAGCTCTGGATCTCAAGGATCCGTACCTTCACGTTCCCATCCTTCCTGGGCACTCCTGATCATCTTTACTGCCCACTCCCTTCAGTCTATTGACCTCTTTGAGGGTTTTTACCATAATTAAGTGGGCAGTGTGTCGATCTCTTCAGCGCCGCTGAAGTTAGGAGGGTTTATGGCCAGTCTAGTAGACCTTGTACGAAGGTGCAGCAAGACTTTGTTGTTGCAGCATCACTTGTTGCAGCCGTTGACTTGTTACAGCAAGACTTGTTGCAGCAATACTTTCTGGTGCAGCAAGACTTGTTGTTGCAGCAACTTGTTGCAGAAATTTGAGACTTGACACAACAGGACTTGTTGAAGTAAGACTTGTTGCAGCAAAATTTCTTTTTGTTGTAGAAAGACTTATTGATGCAGCATAACTTGTTGTTGCAGCAAGACTTGTTGCACCAAGCTCAGCAAGACTTGCTGCTGAAGAAAAACTTGTCGGTCGCACACTTGTTGCAACAAGACTTCTTTTGCAGCAAGACTTGTTCCAGCAAAACTTGTGGCAGTAAAAGACATGTTGCAGCAAAACCTGTTGCAGCAAGACCCAATTGCAGGGAGACTTGTTGCAGCAAGACGGGTTGCAGCAGAGACTGATTACAGCAAGACTGGTTGCAGCAAGCCTTGCTGCAAAAAGTATTACCCCCTCATACTCGGACCATACTGAACAGTCAGATCTCATACCGCTTTAGTCATCGTCTTGCAAATTATGGTCTTCAAATAAACTTTTTTTCCACATTCCCAAACTTAATTCATAATAATATGGCTGCCAATGTTATGGAATGCCCTTCCCTATAGCCTAGATCTAAAGACAATTTTTGGGACATCACAATTTTTGAAAAGAGCACCCCCAAAAAAGCAATTAAAACAGCCCAAATCTTCCATTTTGGGAGTTGGACTGTTTGTGTATTAAATTTTGACATGACTTAGGGGCCCATCTCACATAAGCAGTCTATTTTTGTAACCTTTGAATTTATTTGGAAATCATGACACAAAATATACAATTCCCCATGTGACCAGTGTAGTATCTTGCCTGCCAGAAAGGCTCTGGAATGTACACTTGGTCAACCTTTTTGTAAAGACAAAGGTTACATGGCTTATATATCGAAAATTCCCTAAATGTGAACATTTTCAAGAGACTCAAAACTCATTTGTTATTATTATTATTAAATCATTTTCTGTGTAACTTATAAGTGTACTTCTTTGTCAAAGAGCCTCTGAACATTTTTTTTTATGGATACCGGCTCTCTATATAAATTGATTTGATTGGTTGACGATTGAGCCATCCTGCTTGCACTGTGCAGCTGCTTTAGTGACGAGCGGCAAAGCCGCTCTAGTCTTTTTCGTGCGTGATACCTGGGCTGGGGTGCCGCAGGGCGCCTTGACTAAAGGCTAGTGACAGCGCTGAAACCGATAGAAGTGAAGAGAGGACTAGGAAAGTTTAGCAACTGCATTAACTGTGAAGAGCTGGAGGGAGGTGGACGTGATCCATAGAGCTATATAATAAGAATAGCTCTAGTCTATGACGTGATCCCAATTTTTTGCTACAGTAGAACATGAAGTTGTTGTGGAAAACCATGGATTGCAAAAGGTCTCCCTTGTTCCTTTTCTTTGGTTTGAGTGCAGTTATCTCTCTTGCCTCTGCATTAAACAACCGACCAATTATTGGTAAGGATATTTTGGAAGTTGTTTGTTCTTAACTAGCCCTGGTGGAAAAATGTCCGTATCCAGCCACCACTTTTTCATTCGTTATGAAATAAAATAGTATCTAATTTACTCAAATGAGATATTCCTTGGGTAAAAATGAGTGAAAAAGTGGTGGCAGGATACGGAATTTTTTCCGGCCTACCTTGAGGCTTGAAAGTGTCACCAGGCATGAGCATGAGGCCGCTGTCAGAACCTTCTAAAAACACCATTTACGCCAAATTAGCGGTCCATTATGACTTGAGCGAGTATACTATCTTTATCATTCCAAACCTCGTCCTGGGCACTGCTGGCCCGCAACCGGCTCTAGCTCCATCATGACACTGACAGTTTTGACATGAGTTTGTATAAAGAGCCGAGACCCGGGTTTGAAATAAAGAATCTTGTTAATTAATGCCGATCGCATCAGCTTGTGCGTCTGCAGTAGTGTTACACAGTATCCACGCATGATCAATATATCACGGTGTCCTGTTGAACTCTATGGGCGATCCCAACTATAGTTGGGACTTCCCAACTTTAACACTCAGGTTGGGACCAGTCCCAACTATAGTTGGGACAATTGTCAAGTTGGGACGGAACAGGCTTATTAATTATTATTGCACGTTTTGAATTAATTACACTGAACACCTCAGCATCTACTACAGTCATTTGACCAGTTCGGGATCACTTTTTGAATTCACATTGTTTTTGGTTGCAATCTCTTTGACATTTTAAACAAAAAAGTTTATCAGTTTACCTAAACATGTTATAAAACTCACCAAGTATCCACTGACAAAAAAAGATTAGTACTTTTGAAGAGGCTTTGAGAAAAGTATCGTCACCTGTTTGACCAGTTCAGGATCAGTTGATTCTATTCTGAATCAGTAGCTTGCCCTCTAGTGCAAACCAATACTCCCATTCATAAAACTGTCTCTCAAGGACACAAACTTCACAAGTGTGTTGGCATGGACATGGACGCAGCGCAAAAATCCAGCAACAAAAACACAAAACAACAGCAAAGGCAAATGAAAAGGTGAAGCACACCTAAAAGCAACATTGACCCAAATATCTATTCTTACAGTCGCAATTTCCTCCTCCAAGTTTCATTTTCTCACCAAAAAACAATATTCCTACAAGAATTTGTTGAAGAAATGTATCTTAAAAGCAACAAATAAACTTTCGACTGCAGCAGTAAGATTTTACCTCACTGAGTGCGGCACCATTTGACGCAATGAGAGATGCTGAGTAGTGAGTGATCCCGAACTGGTCAAGGGTACGATGCCCCCCCAAAAGACGATTTTGGTAATTTCGTCTCCTCAAAAAAACAAGACGACTGCTCAGTATTTACCTGAAATATTTTTAACACATTCTAAGCATTTAACATAAATTTTATTCGCCCTGGCGTTCCAATTTTAAAGGTGAGAAGTTTTAACAGCGTTTTTCAACCAACATTTTTTTTTTAAATAATGATCAAAATCGCAGACAAACTTCAAGAAAATGGCCATAATTTATTTGTTGATGAAGTTTGGAACCTTATTTTGGGTTTGTTGGTTTATTGCATGTTATTCTTCACATGTATCAACAGAAATTGGTAATGTGAGAAGTAACTTAATTATGGGGTTGTTGCAAAGTTGAAGTGATCCCGAACTGGTCAATGATCCCGAACTGGTCAAATGACTGTACTAGCAAACTCGGCGCCTGCTTCGGGGCCAAGTTTCATGGCTCTGCGTACCGCCTAAAATTGTGCTAACAGTCACCATTCTTCGCTTACTGCGCAAGCGCCGAAATTCTGCGCTTGTTGGGTATCGAAGAATGCATAGATATACTAATTATTAATATATAGTAATGTTACTATCACTCAGTACTAACCTGCTAACCTGTGAAACGCAGAATTTCCTGCTTTCGTAAGCGCCGATTCATTGGTTACGGTAAGCAGAGTCATGAAATTTGACCCTGGTGTCTCTGCCCGATGTTTCTGAAAAATTACGATATCAATGCTTTTATTTTTTAAATTAAATTCATTATTGTTCTAGGGCAATTAATCTACAAGTGTAATCTATGTACCTGTGTTCTGTACGTTCATTTTTTAATCTAAATCTATCTTTTCAAACCATATTTATGTTGTCTAGGCCTATAATTACTATCCAGTAACTGGGGTGAGCTGTCTCTGGCCTCCTCTTTTTGTAAAATGTTTATAGTATGAACTATAAAGAGGTGGGGGGATTGGGTACTCTGCTCTCTAGAGCTAAGCAGTTTGTTCCGCTATCGTCTCCACGTGGAGACGATAGCGGCTGAATGTAAAGATGACTGGAGGCTGTAGAAGAAGGTCTGTTGCAAATAGGGGTACTGCCTGGTTGATTTCGCAAAATTCACCGTGGGAAGAAAAAAAGGGAACCTTTTCCCTCTCTTCCTTCGACCATCGTGCGAAATCAACCAGGCCGTATTTAGGATAGACCATTAAGCTGTATTTTAAGGTCTAGGTCGCGATTAATACAGAGCCGTGAAAGTTTCTACTTGGAGTAACTGCTGACACTTGTTTCAAATGTGGCTTTCTTCCAATGGGTCCGGAGGATATTTTTATGGAAAGGGTTTTGACACAAAAATTGTGTCAAAACCACAATTTTTGACACAATTTTCAAAACCCTTGTGTCAAAGGGTTTTGACACAAAAATTGTTCATTGGAGGAAGGAGGAGAGGTTGCCATGGTAATGTCAACGTTTAAAATTTCCAATATGTGTTGTTCAAAGTTCTGATAGTACACCTTTGAAAACAATGAGCAAACAAGTTTTGCTGAATCATCACCAACACCATTGAAAATGAGGAGCATATTTTTTTTGCCAAGTCATCACAACACCAATGCATTATGATATGCACAAAGGTAGCACATATTACAACAAGCATTGAATGCGAGTCTCCATCTCCCCCATGGCTAATGACAGTGTCAGTGGAATAGAAACTGACATCTTACAGCCTGGTTTATATTTCACGCAAATTGCGAAAGTGAAGGGAAATTTCCCTGTGTCACAGTTGGGAAAACAGCACGTACAGTGTACAAGATTGTTTGGGTCAGGTAGTTTGCTTGGTATTGGCCTATGCGTGGAGAAAGAACCCTGCTTACCAGTTCTAGGCCTAGAGATCTTATTGCGAGTACTGCCCAGTTGATTTCACACAATGGGCAGAAGGCACTGTGGGAAGGATTTGCCTGAAATTTTACACCAATTTCTAATACCGGGTAAAAAGTTTTGGGGTTTTTTTTTCACCTGTAATTTGTGCCCGAATTTTCTACATTTTTTTTTTGCCCGAAATTGGGAGGGCAGTTGCCCCGCCCCTGGGTCATGGTCATGAACCTATGTGCAATCCTTGGCCTGAACCATGTATTCAAAAGTGTTTATATTTACTTTTAGATATCAGTGTTTTTTAAATTGAACTAAAATACTAATAAGTGAGTAGGCCTATTTTATTATTTAATATTTAATGGTGCAGGCCTCGAAATAACCCACGGCACCCACAGCAATTGCCGTGGTGCCCTGTGCTTTTGCTGTGGTGCCCTTTGCAAAGTTCCTATGCAAATAGATACATTTTCCTCATAACGTGCCCCTTACCAGAGGAAAAATGCCAGACCCCTTCAAGAGCGAAGTTCAAGGCCTGATGGTGTTCGCAGTTCCGGATCTCTTGTTTTGTTTTCTCTGTTCCTGTACATGTAGCTCATAAAAAGTCGTTCTTTGTGTCTACACTTATTGCTGCTAGTATCCATGAGACTGCCATGAAAACAATTTGATGTTCTTAATAATGAATTAATCCAGCTTCAAATTGGATGGGTCTACGCATAATTATAGGCCCTCGATGGCTGTGTGCTTAAATTAAGCAACGCCATGAAAGCTGGAGTACTTTCCAAAGTGTATGCACCCTCATCCTTCCGCCCACCCGGAGGTATGCAACTGAAAATCTATTTCCAGTTGACTCTCGCTACAATAGACCTTTGCACATGGCGTCATTTCAGTAGGGCGCCCTGGCCTAGAGGTCAAAAGGAGGTTGTTCATTGGCCAGTCCTGGGCGCCGCGTGTACAAATCTGTGCGCTTCGATTGTTGCGCCACCATTTTACCTCTAAGATGGCGGCTGGATGACGTTACCGGGACTGGCCAAATTACCTCTTTATACCAAGACCGTTGTTGTATGCGGACAGCAAAACAAAGACACACGAAGTAGAATGAGATTTGGGACTTACGATTGCACTCTTCATGCAGTACATATTACAAGCAGAACCTCTGACGAGGGTTGACTGTATCTTCATATCCACAGGTGTTCTGTCCCAAGCAACAAGCGGTCATCTCGCTAAGTATGGAAAAACCTACATCGCCGCCTCGTATGTGAAATTTTTGGAGTCGGCTGGAGCAAGGGTCGTTCCAGTTCTAGTCGACCAGCCTGATGGGTACTATAAGAAGATGTTTAATTCTTTGAATGGGTGAGTTGGGTAGTACATGTAATATTGATCAAGAAAGCATCAATAACCGTGATTAATTTGCAATGAAATATTTAATTATCACTGGTCAGGAACTCTAGCGATACCAGCACTGAATTCAGCCAGAATTATTCCCCTATTAGTTGACTGAATAAGGGATCAGTTTTGGGTGGTATGATAGTCCATGATTTATTCCTTGGACATACAATTGTAAGGCTATGTCACCTGGGCTTAATTTAACAAAGAGCTTATATGCGAATCACTCTTAATTGCTAAGCAAAATGTGACGTCACAATACAAATAACTACGGTGATACTGACAACTCATCTTAAGATGAATCTTAGCACTTTGTGAAATCCAGCCCAGGTGATGGACATAGCCTCTGTCACCAGTCTATTTACATATTTGGACAAAAAGGCATCAGCCATAAGAACAATAATAATACTAAAATAATACTTTACATTGATACTGCACTTAATACTACGTTTCTAAGCTCTACAGTATTTATTGTGCAAGATATGCAGAGCTCTGTTTTGAAGTAAGAGACATATTTACGCAGCACAATGCAATAGTTTAAAAGGTGCTGTTTTACAATATGCAGCCAATCAAACCAGGAACACTGGGGCAAACCCCTTCTCTTTTCGATAAGTGTACTGGGTTCTTTTACGTGCATTACACAACTCAAGGAACCTACGGCTTTACATCGAATCCGAAGGACGTAGCAACAATGGTTAAGTGTCTTGCTTAAGGACACAAGTTTCAAGACCAGGACTCGAACCCACACTGTGCTGATCAGAAACACCAGAGCTTGAGTCCGGCGTTCTTATCCGCTCGGACAGGTAGATGATGAGTAGTACTCAAGATTTAGAGAAGACAAAATGGCTAATTCATGTAATTCTCAATTACTTCCACTGAAATTTTGTAATTTTGTTCCTGTCGTTTTCAGTGTGTTGTTTCCTGGTGGTGGACAAACAGATTTGATAAATTCTGGGTATGGCAAGGCAGGAAGACTGTTCTATGAAATGTCCATTGAGGTTTGTTGCTTTGCATTGTATCTGCTTGTCTGTCTGTTTGTTTCTTTGCTCCCAAAACTGCCTCGATTATGGAATTCATTACCACTTCACATTCAAAGCTGTAGTTCTTTAAGTTCATTTAAAACTCACCTCAAAACTCATTTAATGTCGCAAGCCTTCTCTCGATCATTGTAATATAACCTCTTTTCATTGTCAATTTTCTTGGTTTACTTTTTGCTTTGTTTTCATGTCGGCGCCTTGAGCACTCTTGAGGTGGATATGTGCGCCTTATAAGTTTTGCTATTATTATTATCTGTAGGAAACTTTGAGACCTACAATTGTTCATGTTATTTTGATTTGCTGAACTTTTTTGGAAGTTTGCTGAACTTTTTTGGAAATTTGTACTTGAAAAGCTTCATATAATTTATGTAAGGTAAATCTTCAAAAGTAAGCACTGCGTGACTTCTTGGGGTTAACAAAGATATTGACAAAATAGGGAGACAGCCAACATTAGGGCTAGATAGCTCAGTGGTTAGAGCGCCGGCACGTTAATCTGGAGGTCACAGGTTCAAAATCCCGCCCTCGTAAAATTTTCTTTGTTCAACTCAAACTTTATTTAGATTTACCCGGTCAGTTTTCCCCTGGGATTATTACTCATTAGACATGACTTGATAAGAAGTGTGGGGTTACTAGCCAGGTGCAAAAGTGACTGCACTCTGGCCAGCCAAGCAGTGGGTAATTGTGTCATGTCAAGCCCTGCAGTTGTATTGTACATGTTTTTAATGTTTGACTTTGTAGTGGTTAACAAATTAACCAAACAGCTCAAGTTTGCTTTTCTTCATATAAAAAAATAGTAAGCCTCCACATCATTTCCAGTTTATGTGAAAGTTTTGGTGCATTACCTCTTACCTATCATTGGCAGGCATGATATTCTTCCTACTTTAGTCTGGTTTCCATTTTGTTTTGCCCTTGGAAAATTCAGAAAAAAATTGTAATTAAACAGCCTGAAAAGTCTATAAAATCCCACACCAAGTTTACTTGCAGATCAGCCCTTGTACTCAATAAAACCCAAGGACAGAAATATCATGCCTGTATTCTCCCCATCCTTTCCTTAGAATCAAACACCTATTATTTTGTTTTGTTCCTTGCAGAGTTTTGATGCGACGGGGGATTATTTTCCGGTGTGGGGAACTTGTCTGGGCATGGAGCTATTGTCGATGTTAGCGGCCAATAAAGATGTCCTCGCGAATACTGACGGAGATTCGGTATCGTTGCCCCTTACGTTTGAAAAAGGTATAAACCCAAAAAGTTGGATGTATTTAAAACCAATTGTCAATGTCTTAAAGGCAAAGTATACCTTAGGTTTTTGGAACCATTGGATTGTTTTAATCCTATGTAAATGTAGATTTTATACAATAAAAACTAACCTGTGAAAATTTCATTTCAAAAAGTAGTTGCGTTTTTTGAGATATCGCCAAAAATCCGGAGTGATTATGTCCACGCAGGAAGAATAATCTCTATTACGAATACACAATCTGAGAAATATTTCTCACAGAAACGTTTCTCAGATTCAAATTTTGGGGCATGAAAACTGATATCTTTTTTCCATAACCACATTACTTCATAGTGAAATGTTTCTCAAAATGCTATTGAAAGCTGCTGTACTTCAAACCAAGTAAGTTTTTATTGCCATTAATTTTTTTTAGAGTGATTACCAAGCGTATACCTTCCCCTTAAGTGTATTTTTGTTTATTAATCCCAATCAGATTCCATTGTCTTCATTTTGGCTCATTAGTAATTTTGTTTCTCCACGTAGATTTCCAAAAAAGCCAGATGTACAGCGCAGCCCCCGAGTCCATCATCAAAACTTTGGCAACGGAGGATGTAACTTTTAACCATCATCACCTCGGACTGACACCAACAGTGAGTTTCTAGACCTTTGTTTGATTTCAAAGTATATGATTTGACCTTTATTATATGGTGCAGCTATCTTGCTCGTCTTCCATTCGAGCTTGTAAATTAACCTTTGATTAAAGAGTAAAATGATGTTTCTCCACTTAAATGGCAAGGGAAATGTCTCGTTCAATGTTGTGATTTACTCATTTTCTCAGTAGATGAAGTCCTCATGGAAGTGTTGAACAAATTACACGTCTCTAACCTCTTGTTAAGATGGTGTAAAACTGCCATTGTATTCGATAACCTTCCGGGGCAAAATTTGACAACATCCAAAACATCCGATGACATCATTCTAAGAAAAATGGTTCTGTGCATTTTTGAACGGGGATGTTTTGGTTCATTCCTGCTTTTTCGAGGATATTCAATCAAAGCGGCCTTGAATTTGACATTTTGACTGACAAAATATTCCTCCTTGGAATATCAAGGCCGGCCCATTTGTTTTTGAAATCCAATAGCGTCATGTTTCAAGATTTTCTCTACAAAAGTCAGTAATGAACCAAAACATCCCCAGACACAAATGTACAGCGAATTTGAACAGCTAGGTGTACAGACAATAACCCATTGAAAAGCTAGGTGTACAGACTAAAGCAATCGGAGATATGTCTTGTGTACGATAACAAGCAATGGCAGCCATTTTGTCAACTTCGAAAATTGCTTGTTCTACCACTATTTTTTTTAATCTATACCGTTCCCATGACATACTCTGACTGTGTGCCAAGTTTGTATCATCTTAGGCAATTACAAAATCCCATCATCTATGTACATGCGATGCTATATACAGGGATGTGATTTCTCCGTTTTTAACCGGAATTCTGTTTTTTTTTTGCCCTAAAAAAAAAAGAAATTCCGTTTTTTTGCCCCCCCCCCAAAAAAAAAAAAAAAAAAAAAAAAAAATTTTTTTTTTTTTTTTTTAAAGATCAAATTCATAAAAAAATGAAGATAAAACCATTTAATAACGCCCCAGATTGCAGAGTAGGGCTTTTAAAACCAAAGATAAATATTAATATTGGGCTTCATGCTCGCGAGTTTTCGAGCTCACATGCTTTCGCGCTTTGCGCTCAGAGTTCAGGTTTTTTTCTCAACAGCCTATCACATCCCTGTATATAACTGCTTATTGCATTTTCGTTTATATTTTTTTTTTTCTTCAGAATTTCAGCAAGAATGGAGCTCTTACAAGTTTTTATCAAGTTCTCTCCACCAGTGTTGATATAAAAGGGGTGAAATTCATCTCTTCAATAGAGGGTGAGTTAATCAAATTTTAAGGTCATCTATACTGATGGGTGGCTAGTGAGTAAACCGCTTGCCTCTCACCACTGTGGCCCTGGTTCTGTTCCCGGCTAAGGCCATACATGTGAGAAGAGTTGTGCGTTGGTTGTCTCCAACCCCACAAAGGTTTTTTTCCTAGACCATCAGGTTTTTCCTCATTCCGGAAAAATAAAACACTTTCGATCTCTGGCTGTGCTCCTTGATTATATATGGGTTGATGTGGCTGGCTGCCAAAGGCGCCCTCGCATGTCGGCTTCTCGAACACGTTGTAGCCGCGTCCTTCACAATTCAGCTTCTCAGCTGCAAGTAAAGATGACTAGCATCCCAAATTATTACTGTTATTATCTGTTTTCACTCTTTCATTGAAGCAATGTTTCATTTTCTTCTTTCTTTGTTTGGATTTGTGCTTTCTTTCTCATAGGAGTTATGCGTTACTTGAAAGGAAAGAAAAAATTCTCAAAGAGCAGCCATCCGGCGATCTCCTGTATTTAGATCAGCACTTGAGCGGACTATAGACCCCTTGCATATGACCTGACAAGATCAAACAGCGCCCTCATGCGGTCAAATGAAGAGCTTTCATTTGCCGGAAGTAGTGTGTGGCGCATAGAGGCATTCACAATTCTGTTTGACCTCCGCGACAGCGGCCTTTGCGAGGGGTCCATACTGCTCGTCATACTGAGACCTTCAAATAACCGAAGCCTGCGTTCTTCTCAGAAACATCTCAGAAGCAAACTACCCCCTCCCCCTCCCCCGTTTCCTTCTTGATCATTCATCCCCTGCTTTTTCTGTGTGCTTTCTGCCTCTTTCTCTCTCTCTCGTTTTACTTTTTCCACTTGACTGCTTCTGTTACACTATTATGCCTATTTATGTGTGTTACTGTTCTGTTGCCATTTAGCCTTCCAGAAAGACTCTGCTAGGGTCAAAATGTCAGGCCACTAACAATGGTTTGCATTTATGCTACAGGTCCTTTTGATTGGTAAGCAGTTTGCAACAGCTAACTCTATTTTCTCAAGAAGCAAACTAGTTGTTAAACTGCTTTTTTTTTTTTTTAATGTAGCCTTAAGTTTTTACATTGTTTTGTTTCATATCCGGTATTCAGCCTACAAGTATCCTATCTATGGGGTCCAGTTCCACCCAGAGAAAAACTGTTTTGAGTGGAAAGACGTCAATATCGACCACTCCCAAGATGCGGTTAAAGTCACTCAATACTTCGCAGACTTCGTTGTGTCTGAAGGTTGGTAAAAAAAAAAGGTCAACAGAGCAAAACAATCAGATCCTGAATTGAAAAAAAACCAGCTTACCTAAAAATATTGGTGTCATGCAATGCAAAAGAATGAGTTGGGAGCCAGCCAAATAGTATACAGCACATTGTAGTTGATAGGCTACTGGTAACCTATTTAAGTCAAGTCATATTGGCGTGTTTAGCTGTACCTCCACATAGTCTGGTGTGGAGTAGTTTCTTAACATCATAAACACATTAATTGCAATCAATTTTGCTTTAAAAAACGCTTGCAATTTGCAAAAACTTGCTAGATTTTTGTTTCGTTTTTACCACATTATTGGCTAGCACTAAAAAGTGCCTTTGGCGTGCAGGGCCCAATTCCATAGAGCCTGCAAGCATAAAAACTTGCAGAACAACAGAAACTGGTTACCAGCCAAAATTCCATAAAGTTTACATTGTTGCAACTGGTGCCCCACTCATTTTTAGCTTAGAAAAGAAACTTGCTAAGCAGTATTTTCTGCTAAACAGCTTTATGAAATTGGGCCCAGGTAGCAGAAACTTGACTCTATACTAGCCAAACTTAATTTAGATTCAGCTAATAATTATAACAAATTTGACTCTAGTCTGCTGCCCTCAAATTTTAGTCGAGTCAGAAGTTATTAAAGACTATCCAAATGACCAGAGTCCAAAATGAGAAGTCTATTCCAAATTCAATGTAGTTCTCTTTGTTTAATTTGCTTTTAACCATAATTGAATGCCATGCATTCTAAGCTGTTTATTCCAATTTTGTTTTAGAAATTGTGTGTAGAAATTACAGAATCAATGAGTGCAGTCAAGGGATACCTAAGTTCAAAGCCCACCGCCCAAATCTTTTTGGGGGTTACAACTTGAACTTTCACAAAGGCCATTTGAAGGTCACGTGATGTGTTGTAACCAATACGATTGCATTATAATTGGGGCCAGTTTAATCGCCTCCTGCCATTACACAACCCCAAAGACTTGCCTAATTTAATTGGGGTCGGACACTGCTAGGGCTAAAGGGTCTGTACACGTTTGCCAATAAAAACTTGGTAAGTACAGCGGCTTTGGATAGTGTAATGCAGTTTGAGAAACATTTCACTTCGAACTACTGGGGTTATGGAAACAGATATCAATAACAGTTGAATTGAACAACGCCCTCAAGTTTTTCAGATTAACTCCACCACTGTCAGTATACTCTCCTGCCCAAAAGGCCCTTGCCACAAAATGCAACAGGAGACTGTGGAGACTGTGGAGACTAAGTCCACAGTACACAATCCAAGGGGATTACTACATAATAGAACCCTTAAATTTTGAGCCCTGTTACGCAGGCCGTTTTCCCACTGTTGTACCACCCTGATGGCTGCTAAATCTACAGGGTCTATACCAGCCATGTACAAACAGAAGAAACCCATGCTCCCAATGCTAACCTAGAGGGTATGGTACTTTGTGGCAGTCTGTGGCACCAAGGTGAACATTGCGAAGAGCGTCCAGTCCCAATTGTTATTATTTTTGATTTGTCTTTGAATGATAGTTTTTTTGAATGTTTTTTCATTGAACTTTGTGTGGACATACTGTATTTTCCTATTTTTCTGGTGGTCTTTTTATTGATCTTTTGTACATATGGTAATATACATATTGTTTGTTGTTTTACCTATTTGCCAGAGGAAATCAAATTTTTATGTTAAAAACAAAATATGGACAATAAATGCCATTTTATTATCTATCTATCTTTCTTTTATAGCTCGTAAAAGCAGCCATGCTTTCAGTAGCGAGGCTGAAGCCAACTCCTTCCTCATCTACCAACACATTCCCGTCTACACCGGTAATTTCTCCAGTTTCGAGCAGGACTACTTCTTCAGCCCTAAGGAGAAACGCTCCTGAAGTCATCAAGAAAGATAAGACAAAACCTGATCCTATGACCAATATTAAGAGATTCACTTGCTTCAGTACTTCCTCTCAAATTTCTTCAAATGTTTTCCCCTCAATATGATAGGTGATCTCCGACTGCTACTTCCCAGGGTGTATTGCACTCGCTCCGTGTGATCCCTGGCTATAAAGCTGGCACCTCCTGAAAAAACGTGCATCGGCACATAAATCAGTTGCAGGTTAAGTTCCTGTTCTCGTTTAAAATTGAATATAAAATTAAATATAACAATATTATTATACAAATATTAAATGAATATGAGTGCGTTGTCGCAGAATATAATCACAAGGTGTAATCTGGACTGTTCCATTTCACGGTGAAGGGAAAGGCCAGATTACACTAAGTGTCTGCGACAATCACCGAACGAAATGCTTTCAATATTTGTTTTATAATATACAGTCAACTTTTGTTTTAACAAGATCTCTTGGACTGGCCAAATTACCACTTTATAACAGGAAAGTTGTTATAAGAGGACAGCAAAACAAAGAAACACAAAGCAGAAATGAGATTCGGGACTTCAGAATGTACTCTTTATAAGCAGAACCTCTTTTTATAACAATGCTCTTTATAATGAGGGTTGACTGTAACTCGCACATAGGTACTTGTCGCTTGAAATTTGTATCACAATAAACGCAAAACAGACATGGAAACTCGTCCACCCCCAAACTCTGAAATTCTCAAAATCATGACACCCCCATACTAACTACACGGATTCTGACTGGCACCACCGAACAAAGATATTGACTAATAGGGAGACCGCCAACATAGGGCTGGATAGCTCAGTTGGTAGAGCGCTGGCACACTAGTCCGGAGGTTGTTAGTTCAAGTCCCACTCCAGTTAATTTTTCTTTGTTCAAACCCAAATTACTTCAAACTTACCTAGTCAGTTTTCTTGTCGGTCACACACTCTCTCTTGTGTTTTGCATAAAAGATTTTAAAAATTACTTATTCTCTAGTCAGGAACCCTGGCGTTACAAGCATTAGGCTGGACATCCATGTGTCCATCATGCACTGTGTGCTCATTCGCGGTCAAGCAGTTGTACGGTATGACTCACTCGCGACCTCCCAGAAGTTCAAACATAATCGTGTCCTAATGTCACTTACTTGTGTCAATTTTTTTCAGTCGCTCAAGGAGAAATAGAATGGAAATGTACTTAAGTATGGCGGAAGAAAGGATCGCTTTCAGCAGTACTTGGAAAGCCCCTGCAAAAAAAGTACTTACTAAATTTAGTAACATTACTCACTTAAATCGTACATTATTCCTCAATGGAAGAATTATGCCATATATAAACAGAAAATTATCTTCTTGTTAATTATTTTGTAGACGGAAAAAAATATGAAACAAAGGCTGTAAGTTTCTTGGTACAATGGTTCTTGTGAATTTGATGCTTTTTTTTTTTTTTTTTTTTACTGAAATTTTCTACTTTGTAGTTTGGCTGACAGTGTAGAATTGGTGGTGTTTTGTATTTTTTGTAATGTTCATTTTATGAGCTTCAATATACTGAGCTTGACATTTCACATTGGGACAATTGATACACCATATTAGGGCTGTAATTGGTCAACAGACTACCTTACGTCACCGTAACATCACACAATTCTTCCTGTCATCCTATATACACCCAAAACACTTTTCTAGTGAAATAACTGACTTTATCAAAGTACTATCCACTCCGTATTTTGTTGAAAATATTCTATATTGTCTTGTTTATCTTAGCAATATAAGTCTACACTATAAATCTACAACTCTGCATAGTCTTGGTTTATGAAACTTAACTTGTTCCTTTCAAATGAAATGTGTGCTTAAAACTAAAATGGTAATGTCTGTGTATATGTTTTATCATGACAGTGTGTGATACTTTTTAAATTTTTGTGAGCATTTCATTTAGCATTATGGTCAAAAGATCGTCACATTATTTTGTTTACAAATTTTTGTTTAATCTCGTTTATCTTGCAGTATATTTGTGTATATATGGTAACAGAATCTAAATAGCTTTTCTTTAAAACATAAAAAAAATTAGTAATTAAGTAAAAGCATTCAAATGATTTCTTTAACCCCTCCCCCAACTAAAATGTTGGGTCTGAATGTTTCAAAATCAAACACAATGCGGTAACTCAACACCAAAAACCCCCGCCTCTGTCAAGATAAACTATTCCTGGTTGGTATGCTCTACTGAATTCATCAAAATCTGGCAATACTGGCCAATGAATTATAGTGGACTTGGCCGGGGCAGTTGTTTATGTATGAAACCCCAAAAACCAGGTCAAGGTAACATTCCGACAGGCGAAATAAAAGAAAAACCCTAAAATCTATTTATTAAAGAGGGTCCTCAAAGTCAAAGTCAGTATGGCAATGCATTCATTTTCCCAATTGACAGAATTCTTATGAAAGTGGGGAATTAAGTACAAGTCTCTAGTCTCGCGTTAAAATGGTACGGTGTTTAATGCCATTGTACTTGATACCATTCCAGGGCAAATTTTCTCAAAATGCAATGACATCACATATCAAATGAATGGGTCTGTACATTTGTGTACATTATTTATTTATTTATTTTTTTTTTTCTTTTCTTTTGAGCTCGTTCACGAATTTTGCAGATTTTTAAAGTTCATTCATGAATTTTGATGATGTTCAATCAAAATGGCATTGAATTTTACCCTCTGACTAATATAAAATATTCCTCTTTGGAATGGTGATATCCAATGACCTCATGTTTGGCTCAGATACAAAGTAAAATCAAATGATTAGAGAGTATAGACTTGTGTGTTTTCCCCACATTCCATATAGGACTTTTCAAATAAAAAACTTAAATGTTACAGTTGTTGGTAGCTTGCTAGACCTCTTATCATTATGTAAAGATATTCTATACATATTCTATAATAGTGGGGGTTTTTTATATATGGGAATATATGCAATTAACATTAAATTTCAAATCATCAACATATTTTTGTAAACTTGAAATTAAAATTGCTCTAACCATTAACATTTAACTTTTTATGTCTTTTTGTTTTCAACCATTCCTAAAAAAAATTTAACAGTCCCTTACTTTATTGGGACAAGTTTTTACGGTTGAAAATAATTTATAATTTGTACCTTTAGTGACATTTACCCTCAACTTCCAAGGGTGTACTATGATCTTTTCCTTTTTTTATCGGCTAAGTCCAACACCCAGACCGTTGGACTCTGACTATGGCGGACTTTTGGGTCGCTAGGTGGCAGCAGACTTACCAGGTAAATCTAGTGTTCTCGGTAATGTGCGCATTCTCAGAACTATGGGAACAATGGAAATTGGCCTGGTAAGTCTGCTGCCACCTAGGGTTACAGTCTCTCATTTGGTGTGGAGTGACAAAGGAGAGGAGGATATAAGAGCGTCGAGGTCGCCTGTATGCAAACAGGCCTAGGGAGTCAGGATTAATGGACAGTAACTGAACAAACTTAAGGTCAGTGTTTTGACACCCAGACTGTTGGCCTCGGACTAAAGCAGTATGCCTACCCACATATTTTGTATAGAAACAATTGAAGACTGAAGACTGCAAACTAGCCATCACCTGGCTAATTTATCACTTTCTGAGTGTCCCTCTGAATCCCTATTCATCTCTAAAGTTCTCTCTTTTGGTATCCCTGAGTCTTGTCTTAAAGACACCTCCTGAGATGGTGCCTCAGGGCACCATTTTGGGTCCGTCTCTGGAATGAAGGGATCAGCAGCAATTACATCGATCATCTCTGCCTTGGTTGGAATGCTTAGTCTCTGGGAGTGCAACATCATGCGGTAAGGTTTGATGTCCTTCCGGAAGCTGTACGTGAAGTCCCCAACGACTGGATGTCCAATACTCCAGCAGTGCACACGCAGCTGATGCCTTCGTCCTGTACAGTGGTCAATATATAATATGAGCTGCTGAAAAAGAAGGCTTGGAAGGGAAGTCTTCTCGAGGTCAGCCAAAAATACAGCACAGAAAGTACTCGTGAACACCCCCATCTGGTGCCTGGGGCCTATGGAATACTGGTGCCCATGGAACACTGGGGCCTATGAAACACTGGTGCCTGGGGCCTACAGAATACTGGTGCCTTGAGCCTACGGAACACTGGTGCCAAGGGCCTATGGAACACTGGTGCCAAGGGCCAACAAAACACTGGTGCCTAGGGCAACTGGGGCCTATGAGACACTGGTGCCTGGGGCCTACAGAATACTGGTGCCTGGGGCCTACAGAATACTGGTGCCTAGAGCCTATGGAACATTGGTGCCTAGGGCCTACAAAACACTGGTCCCTAGGGCCCATGGCACACTGGTGTCTAGGACCCACGGAACACTGGTGTCTAGGACCCATGAAACACAGGTGCCTAGGGCCTACAGACCACTTCATCGGGCCCAGGCCCGAGATCAGCCCCCACTGCTTACCTGTGACTGGTTTGAGGAGTACTTTACTTGCAGGACTGCCATCATACAGCCCCCTCTGCGTGACAGACAATTCAGTGAAGGCTGACAAGATCTTGACCTCAGGTTGACCCCTGGGGAGGTCACTGTCTGCAACACACATCATGTGGGTGTATCCCTCTGCTGGGTTGGGGTACACCGGCTTGTCTATCAACAGGAAGTCTGGTTGTACGTGACCTCTGACCTTATTAAAGCGCAGGGAAAACCACGATGTTAGAACGAATATGAGCTTCCATGAAGAAGAATTACAATCTTGCAGTTAGCAGCTTACTCTTTGTTTACAAAAGTACAACGAGCCGTTATGAAAAAGATTCTAGTGTTCTTTCATTTAAGAAACATCTTGCCTTCTAAGAAGAACCATCTTTATGATTAGGAGATTCCAAACTACTCATTTACTAGGACACAAACTCAATTGATTCAGACTTGACAATTAAAACTCAGAATTGGATGGACACCATTCGAAGTAAATAGGACAACTTTCATTGTTTTAACAGACCTGAACATTAAAAAGGAAACCACAAAAATGACTATCCCTGTCAACTTCATACCTGCATGTTTTGCCATTGTGTTGTTTGTTTGATTACTGCAGTTCTCAACAAGTTCCGCGTCATTGCCTTATAACAACAAGCCAAGGGTTTGATTTCATAAAGAGCTAAGATGGATTTTAAGACGCATATCAATTTTTGGGCTGCACAAATCACTATGCAGATGTTGACAACTCCATGAGTCTTAGAGCTTTATGAAATCAAGCCCTGGTGCAACTGTATTTATGTTAAGTTCTTAGTTTGGTTGTACAATTGAATTAGTGTACAAGGCTGGATTCGGGAAAGATACAAGGTAAAGATAATGACAGAAAAAGACTAAGACTTGGTCAAAGTGCAAAGGTCGCTTTAGTTTGTTTTCATTAGTTTGTAATGTTCTCATTTTCATTCCAAAAAAAAGAAAGAAGAGACAACTAAAGTAAAAATTAATAGATTGCGGTGGTTGTCAGATTTATCACTTCTTCCTACAGATGAAATGTGAGTTATCCTCACTGCTTAAACTCACCAGAGCATAGTAGCATTTGTTCACCTCACGTTTCCTGAACTTTTTCATCGCATCAGCAGATGCTCTTTTGTTTAAGGCAACACACAGAGTGCCACTGGTAGAATAATCTAAACGGTGAACAAACCTGGACGATGCGATTGAAACAAATATTAAAACTTGTGATCATTTGACAATTTTTTCTTGGGGTTGGAAACTTGGATGTAATCCAACCTGGAAGAGCATCCTCTCCAGCTGTCCAGAAAGTTCTCTTATAAATATTATTATATATTTCTGGCTATAAAACCCAGTACGCCTCAACAGTGAACTTAATCACTGTAGTTCACAAGCCTGAGGAAACCTGTAAACAAGGGTGCTTGCTATGTGAACCAGAAACACAGGGGTTAACCCCTACTCCTCCACCATAAGTGTTCTGGGTTATTTAACGTGCACTACCAATCCTAGAACACGGAACCTACGGTTTAATATCCCATGCAAAGGACACGGCAATTATGGTAAAGTGTCTTGCTCAAGGACACAAGTGCCACGATCCCCACTCGAACCCACACTCTGCTGATCGGAAACACCAGAGCTTGAGGCCAGTGCTCTTATGGAACTTCCAATGAAAGTTCTCACCTAAATTGGTGACAAATGCTTGCATCCACAAGCTCTGGAAACCGATGGGCAAGCTGTGTGGCCACCGTTACCTCATCTTGAGGGTCGTTACTATTGATTTTTACATCGTAGTGTTTGTCCACAACGATGTAGTTGCTGCTCTTGTAGAGAATGTCTACATCCTCAATGGTAGCAGCCTTGTTCATCCCGAGTAGCCTTCTATGCAACCATGCATTCATCCGGTATAAGTTCGCTTCAAGACTTTGTAGGTATTTAGGCATCTTCATTAGACATCTTCATGTTTAATCTTAAAGACAGAAAAGTAAATAAGTGAATAAAGACAATTTTTAAAGCATGGTTGGGATTCTCTTTTTCATGTTTTAGGGTAGAGAATGTATGACCGGGTTGTGTTACTTCTTCCATCCTCGGTCCATTGACGTCAATGAAAAATGCAATGAAAAAAAATTTTTTTCTGAAGTGGTGGCGGTGGGGGGTACTCCTTCCTTCCTAGAACTACGAGGTTCGTTCCGCGTGGAGACGATTGCAGAACAAACCTCATGGTTCTAGGAGTAGTGGGGGGGGGGGGGGGCAAGGAAAAAGAGTACACTTATATTATTTAGGTCTAGTGTTGTACTAATCCCCTATATAAAGTTGAAATACAACATTCACTCATTTTACAAAAACAACCAACGTCATTTTTCATTGACCAGTTGACACCAAAACTGGGTTGCATAATGTTATAACAATTGAATAATTAAGAACGTCATAGTTATAATAATATGTCATAGTTTTGACTGAGATTTTCCCCTTTCTTTAACTTTTATCAGTGTCCCTTTAACGCTTCCGTACACTTATCAACAAAAAAAGACGGTCAGAACCGGTCAGCACTGCAAACTTACGATGAGAGGCTATGGGCGCCGCCATGTTGAAGTATCCCATCATACACTGCTCCAAATAATTGCTTTGCCTGGTGCGCGAACCCTTCAACAGGATCAAAACCATGCGAATGTACAGGGAACCAGCTATAGTGTTTTGGTAGCTTTCGCGGGAATATTTTCAGGTAGAGATACACACGTCAAGCAAAATATATCACTATCAAATCAGAATCGAATGTGATTTGTAAAATTTATTAACTGAAAAGGAAGATAGAAATACCTTGATTAGTGGACCACCTTGTGGGCTGATAAATAACGATCAACGGTGTAATAAGACTTCTGTGTTGGATATGTTCTTCATCTCTCAGTCTCAGCTAGCTAGTGTTATGGGTTCATTAGATTGAGACTCAAAGGAAAGAGGCAATGACTACTTGACTTGTTTAAGAACTCTTTGGGTCATGTTCAGTCCACGTAATGCTTTAGTACATGAGTTGTATTATACATTATAAGTTGTCAATAGAGGGCGGTATATAAGATGAGTGGTATACTCTCAACATCTCCTTTCTTTTTTAAGTCAAATGTTCAATTGAAATGTTCATCTCCAGAAGTTCAATTAAAAAGTTGAGTAATGTAAAAACTTATATTTGACTCAGGAATATTTGATTTGTTGGTTTCTTGAGTTCATGACAGTATTTAGTGTCCAATGTCATGTGACAAACTACTTAAGGATAAAATCCTTGTATTTGGATGGTGGTTTGATGTTTGATCTAGTACGAGTGGATTTCACTGAACTCTTGCCAGGGCTCGGTGGAATCTCTGCTGGGTTGGTTGGACCTTTTGATTTGTCCATCTGAGCATTCACTGGTTCATCCTGTGGACCATTTGAAGTAGAAACTGCTGGCGGTTGAACTGTTGCTCCACTCGAGTTGGTCACCTCTGTCTGAAGAGTAGATGCGCGTAGATGTTTACGGTTACGTCTTAGCACTTGTCCATTATCTAGTTCAATGAGATATGAACGTGATCCATCACTGTCAACGCATCTGCCTTGTTTCCACTGGATGTTGTGGTTGTTTGGCTGCAATCTGATTGGCTGTCCAATTTGCAACTGAGGTAGGGGTTTAGCGGTTTTGTCATACTGTTGTTTGGCTCTCTGTTTCTGGTTTCCAATGGTCTCCGGTACTCCTGTGATAATCTTCGGTTGAAGACAGACCTCTGTTGTCGGCAGTAGGGTACGTGTTCGTCGAGACATCAGTTTCTGTACTGGACTGCTACCATTTGCAGCGGGTGTGTTACGCCAGTCTAGAATCGCAAGATGTAGATCCTGTTTTGCTTTGGTCACCTTCTTGATGATGTTTTTCGCAATTTTGACAGCTGATTCTGCTTTTCCATTGCTCTGACTGTGGTATGGTGAGGATGTTTGGTGCTCGAACTCCCACTCTCTACTGAATTCCTCATAATCTGCGGCTATGAACTGAGGACCGTTGTCGGTGACAACCTTCTGTGGTATGCCGTGTCTGGAAAACTGTTGTTTTGTATGTTCAATGATGGTTTCTGCTCGTGTATCTGTGAGCTTGTCAAGTTCCCAGAAATCGCTGTAGTGATCAACGGTTATCAGGTAGTCGGTATGTCTGTAGTGAAAAAGATCCTGACTGACTATACTCCATCCTCGTTCCGGTATCTCGTAAGACATCATCGGTTCCTTCTGCTGTTTGTTGAGGAACTCGTTACAGGCATTGCATTGACTGACTCTGTCTTTTATCTGACTTGTCATCCCTGGCCAATACAACACTTCTCTAGCCCGACGGAGGCAAGCTTCTGCACCAAGATGACTGGAGTGAACTCGCATCAGCATCAGGCTCTGCATTGATTTGGGTATGATGGCTCGCATTCCTTTATACATTGTGCCATCTTGTACTGTGATCTCATCTCGAAATCCAAAGAACTCGCGGATACACACTGGAACTTCATCTCTGTTCTCTGGCCATCCTCCCAGTACAACTGTCTTCAGCGTTTGAAGTACTGGATCTTCCTTCGTCGCATTTTTGATTTGAAGTTGAGTAGTATCTTTCATTCGGATGTATTTGGATTGTTGGATTGATTCTATTTCCGCGTACAGTTGCTCTTCTTGTCTGAGATGAAATATCTGATGTTCAGACAATTGGCTCGTTCCGGTTGTCTTCAAGTATGCTCTGCTCAGCATGTCGGCAATGTACATCTGACTGCCAGGTAGGTACTGCACCTTCAAGTTGTACTTCTGTAATCTCAAGAGCATACGTTGAAGTCGTTTTGGCGCTGTATGTATCGGCTTGGTGAATATTGGAACCAAAGGCTTGTGGTCAGTATTCACGGTGATCATCTCTCTACCATGTAGATATTGATCAAATCGCTCACATGAGAAAACTATGGCTAGACACTCTTTCTCGATTTGTGCATAGTTTTGCTCTGCAGATGTGAGGGTACGGGACGCAAACACAACTGGTTGCCCGTTCTGAAGGAGAGTTGCTCCTAGTCCTTTTTCTGAGGCATCACATTGGATTGTGACTTCTTCCTTCAAGTCGTAATACTTGAGTACTGGAGCGCTAGTGATCATGTCCTTTATTTGTTTGAAGGACTCTTCTTGCTGTGACTGCCAAGTGAATAGCGCTGTGCTCTCAGTCAATTTTCGTAGTGGCTCACTTACATCTGCAAGCCTTGGCAAGTATCGGGAAAGGTAGTTGATGCATCCTAGCAGACGCTGGACCGCTTTCTTCGAGTCTGGTCGTGTCATGTTCTGAATCGCTTCTACCTTGCGTGGATTTGGTCGTACTCCATTGCTAGTCAACCTTTGACCCATGTATGTTACTTCACTGAGGCGCAGTCTGAGCTTTTTCCTGTTGAGCTTCAGATTTGTCTCTCTGGCACGTTGCAGTACTGCTCTCAGGTTTCTATCGTGTTCAGCTATGTCACAGCCATACACGAGAATATCATCAGCGATGACGGCTGTTCCAGGTACGCCCTGTACAATCTCGATCTGTCGTCGCTGGTATTCTTCTGGAGCCGAATTTATCCCAAATGGCATTCTGAGATAGCGATATCTGCCAAATGGAGTCCAAAATGTTGTTAAGTACGAGCTTTCTTCATCGAGTTTCACTTGATGAAATCCTTCTTTCGCATCAAGGACAGTGAAGAATTTTGCGTTAGCTAGTGTTGGCAATATCTCATCGAGTGTTGGCATCTGGTATTTGGGTCGCTTTATGGCTTTATTTAGCTCGCGTGGATCTAGGCAAATTCGCATCTTTCCTGGCTTATCCACTACTACTAGGCTACTTATCCATGCTGTTGGCTCAGTTACCTTTGCTATGATGCGTCGTTTCTCCAATTCACATATTTTGTCATAGAGTTTTTCCTTCATGGGAACTGGAACACGTCGTGGTGCATTCTGGACCGGTCTCACAGTAGGATCAATCTCAATGTGGTAATCTCCCGCAAGGCATCCAAGTCCTTCGAACACATCCTTGAATTCGTTAACCAAATCTTGCTCTGATATGGCTTCAACTGCATCATGTTGTACAACACTATTGACTGCATCATCTATGTGTACACTTATGAGACCCATCTGTGTACATGTCTGGCTTGACAGTAGTGGAGGTTGTTTAGCATTAACTATTTTGAAGTTAAGTCGATGTTGATGTCCTTTGTAGTGACATTTGAGATTACATTCTCCCATGACATCAATGATACTGTCATTATACAGCTTCAACTTGGCAGTAGATTTCTTGATTTTGGGGTCTGACGTCTGGTGAAGTTTGCACAAGCTGGCAAAGGACATTACATTGCAAGTCGCCCCCGTGTCAATTTGACATTTGACTACAATCTCACCGTCGTCTGCATCAAATGTTAATGGAACAGTAAGCATTCTGTTTCCACTGTGTTGACAGCCCCAATCAGCTGTATGCCAAAAATTGATTCATCAGAATCAGTATCTGAAGAAGCTTCGTGTATTTGATTGAGTTTCTTCTGTCTGCATACCAACTGGAAGTGATTCATCTTTCCACACTGTGAGCATTTTTTTCCATAAGCTGGACATTTATCTCTGTTACGCTCATGTGAGGAGCCACAATATTTGCAGGTTTGCACTTTTTGACTCTGCTTGTCATCTTTGTGCTTATTTTTGTTCTTATTGTGCTGCTTCCGGCCACTGGAGGATTCTTTGCTTTTGCGGTGCTCACTGGATTTTTGTTTCTTCACATAGCTTACTGTTTCAGTGAGGGGAACATCTATTTTCTTTAGTTGTTCTTGAGTAAGCTCACTTATCCTCAGGCTTTCAATTGCTCGCTTCAAATCACACTCTTTTTCTCTGAAGAGACGTGCTCTGGCAGCTTTATCTTTGGTACCAAGCACTAACCTGTCTCGAATCATCTCTGTTTCAAGCTGAGTGAATTTGCATTTCTCCGCCAGTTGCCTCAATCTAATAACATACTGATCCACAGTTTCATTCGGCTGCTGATCTGCGGTATGAAATATGTATCTCTCATATAGTAGATTTCTGGACGGAGCAAAATGTACCTGAAGCTTATCTAGGATAGTAGTGTGGCTTTTCAATTCATCATCTGTGAGCTGAAGTTGCTTAAGAATGTTCTTGCATTCTTTCCCCATAACACTTTTGAGCAGTGCAACTTGGATTGATTCATCCTTTTTATCTAGCTCTACAGCTTTACGATAATCTTCGAAACTCTCTCTGAAAAAACTCCAGTTATTGGCAAGATCCCCTTTACAGTTCATTGATTCTGGTGGCGGTATTTGATATGACGCCATCGTGTGTATCGGCGTATGTACATCCACACATGTGCTTGGTTTATAGAGAAAATGGCTCACCAAGTAAAACTCTCTTTTCCGGTTGAAGGCTGGCTACTCCAACTCTCTAAACGATCTCAATCAATTCTCTGATGTTTACTGTTCACTATATCAGCTCACTTCTGACACCATGTTATGGGTTCATTAGATTGAGACTCAAAGGAAAGAGGCAATGACTACTTGACTTGTTTAAGAACTCTTTGGGTCATGTTCAGTCCACGTAATGCTTTAGTACATGAGTTGTATTATACATTATAAGTTGTCAATAGAGGGCGGTATATAAGATGAGTGGTATACTCTCAACAGCTAGCACTCTCGGAGACTCTGCAACTTAGCAGACTAGCAGAGTCTTTCTCGAATTCGAGAAAGACTCTGCCATAATGCTTGTTATTTTTTTGTAGGGTCGAAACGTCAGGTCACAGACTATTTTTTTTGCATTTATACCATAGGTCCTTTTGGTTGGTAAGCAGTTTGCAACAGCTAATACTATTTTTCACTTACTAACTGTGGTAAATAAATTGGATGGGATGGTTGTACATGTCGGAGTGTCTACCTTCCAGTGGGCTAATTACTTAGTCTTTATAATAATGCTCCATCCCAACTTGACAATCATCCCAACTATAGTTGGGACTGGTCCCAACTTGAGTGTTAAAGTTGGGGCGTCCCAACTATTAACTATAGTCGGTATCGCTTAATGAGATCAACAGGATAACCATGATAGATCATGCGCGCGTGGATTGCTCATTTTTTGCTGTGTGAAGGGTTTATTAACTAACAAGATTCTTTATTTCAAACCCGGATCTTGGCTCTGTACAAACTCATGTCAAACCTGACGATGGAGATAGCCGGTGCCCGAGACGAGGTTTGGAAAATGCCCTTTGGTCAAATGATAGTATCACTCATTTTAATGGACCGCTAACTTGGCGTATTACTGTCTTTTTAGAGGGTTCTGACAGCAACGGCCAGATGCTGGGTGATGTTTTCAGTTTCAAAGTAGGACTACGCATTTAATTTCATTTTTCTCAGAAAACAAAAGGTCTAAATCTAATTAATATCAAACATTCTCAAGTACTAAGTATAAAGTGGTCTTAATAACTTCATACTTACTAAGTGTTTTTAGTTTATTAAAAATGTGGTGGTCTGTGTTTATTGCGATCCCAACTATAGTTGGGACGCCCCAACTTTAACACTCAAGTTGGGACCAATCCCAAGTTGGGGCGGAACAATAATACTAATAGGATTAGTACTGACTGTAGATCCAGTCATCCACACGGCGTTTACACTAGATCCAGAAAAGGTGGATTGAGATCCAGCATTTTTTTAATGACCGTAGATCAAGATCCTGTGTCAAGTTTACACCAGCGCTTGATCCGGCTCCGATCCCACTTTTGAACCGGATGTAGGTTATGACGTCACTGCTCCTTGCAAAGAGCTCAAGGGTTACGTGGCAAAGATCAAAGGTCACGATTACAGCGCGCCACTTCTATAAATATTATCAATGCGAAGGTAGAATGCAGAAAATACAGGACAGCTAATGATACGGATAACAACGACCATGCAGGTAGAAATATTTTGTAGGTGGGAATTAACAAAATACAGCAACAAGGCAAGCTCCGAACGTAATGATGTATGTATAACTAGGATGCTGAAAACAAAACGTTTCACACACGCACAGTCCATGTGCACACAGCATGACACAACAACGAAGACACACACAAAAATATAAACAGCGACGGATGTCCCATCAAAGCACAAGCAAAAAGCGCGCCATTCGTAGCGAAACCGGAAGTGACCACATCAAATTGCTGTGTCTGATCCACCTTTGCGTTTACACTTGTATTTGGAATCCACTTTGCCGGATCTGATCCACCAATTGCCGGATTCAACCCTCCTCGAAGGGTGGATTAAAATTGCCGGATCTTGAACCGGGTCTGATCCTGCTTTTTTGCATTTACACTAGCCAATAATCCACATTGCCGGATCAGACCCGGGTCTGATCCACCTTTCTGGATCTAGTGTAAACGGGGTCCCAGTGACTCCAATGCAGTAACATTCAGTAACTGACTGGGCACTGTACTCCGTCTTTTTGAAATGTTGACACCTGCAGTCGTACTTGCAGACCCAAAGATGGCGGGTGTGCATTGAGGCCCCCTGCACTGTCCCCCTTCCAAAATAAAAGCATGGCCCCCACCATTGACAAACCCATTCCCCTGGGCCCCTTACCACTTAAAAGCAATGCCCCCCTAACCCCCTAAGCAGCATTCCCACAAACACCAACCCTCAGAAATCTGAGGAACGATTCAAGCATGAATTGTTTTTTCAGATTCAAATATTTTGGGGGTGAAAAATTATCCGAACCATATTATTACTATATTTTGAGAAAATCCTTTCTCAAAATAGTTTATACTATCAACAGCTGCAGCGATCTACCGATATTAATACCCATCCTTTGAAATTAGGTCTATAGTCTTATTTACTGTGAAAGCAATCTTTTTTGTTTCAAAATATCCCAGACACTGAAACACATTTGCTGCTAAAAATTCTGGAAAATATGCCCTACCTAAACGCTACCTTAGAATGTGAAAAAAATGGATGTTCTACCAATCCATATTTATTATGTGTGTGTTTTTTTTTTTTTTTTTTTTCTGGCAGCGAGTTGATATAAACTGAAATTGTTTGCTGAGTACTTTGGAATTTCAAGTGAGTGGAGAACGTGAGGAAAAGGTCAACACCTTGAGGTAACTATAGCTGAGCGGACAAGTCCGATGGTCTTGTTCTTTTGTGGTTTCCAACTGAACATCAACCTGACTGTGTGATGCCTTTAGAAAAATTTTAAAACAAAATTATGTCGTTCACTTTGTTGACTTCGAGTCTGCATGATTTTAATTATGTTAATTAATAAAGTATAAATGAATATTCAGTTTACACATGTATCGACAAAGTATCTATATTATTGCATGGTGAGGTATCAATGTTTATTCGGTTTGCAGTAACACCATGTATGGGGTAAACCTTCCCTTAGTGCTTGTTCAAATTAGGACAGTTTAATATGTTAAACTATAAAAAAAAAATTCTCAGTCTTGATACTGGTCTTGTAAAATAAATTCTGGTCTGGTAAAAAGCTTTGATCTTCAAGCTCTGCGGCCTTGTGGAATTATATCCCTAGATAGCCCTTTTCACATGACAACAAATTGACCATGGTCCCTTGCTATGAATTTTATGAGCGCTGATTGTTTATTTGTTGTCACCGTGCATGACTGATTTTGCAAGCTTTCGCACAGTCAAACTAAAAAACTAACAACCATTATGTGCTATACGAATGATTTTTTGTAGTAGTCTGGACCTCCGACAAAATGTAGCAATGTTTGACAAGATTTTACAAGGGAACCTGGACAGTACACAAATTTTTGTTCTTTCACACAAGGTACATTTTGTAAAATGTTACAACCATGCTACAATTTAGCAAGGGACCCTTGCTAAATTGCTCTTGTGTGAAAGGGGCTAAATTCAAGCCCAGCACTAACACCAAATCTGCCAATTTATTGCCTATGAATCAGGTACGCAAGAACACATTTTTGCAAAGGGGTGCTGGATTTTTCAAAGACAGTTGGCGTTAGGTCCGGGCCCGCTTAAGTGCACTGGAAGCTTTTGGTTCCTAAATGCTCTGTCGTGCAATCAGAGATACTATTTGGCACATAAATGTCGTCTTTTGGGGGGTGGGATTATTGTTAGTGTAATTTGCACAATGATTACCCCACGATGACTTATTTTCACAAGGCGAAGTTGGGTGAAATGCAAAAGCCAGTTTTCAGCGATTACATGTAAGTAGGCCGATATTCTGCAACTATAAACAGTTTGACTTGCGTAAGTGAGAGCCCGGAAGCTTTCGGGTCCTATAGAAGCTCTGTTGTAAAATCTGAGCCACTGTTTGGCAACTTAGTGATTCTCTTTGGGGTGGGATATTATTAATGCTATTTGCAAAATGATCACTCCTACAGCTCGAGTCGGCTAAAAAGAGGTTTATTTTTTGAGAGTCTTACAGTAAACTACTAGAATCGTGGTTCACATTTCAAAAGATACCCAAGGTTTGTTATTTACGTACAATTATCGTCTTTTTCATTAATACTGTCATTGAATAACAACATATGTCAGGCTGTCAGGTTCAGAAGTGATAAGTCCCTAGGGAACAATAAGTGCCTCTTGTTATTGGCTATTGGTAATTTTTATGGTGATTATTATTTGGAAAACTATAGCTTTTGATTGCATGAAACGCTGACTGATTAATTGCTATGTCATAAGGTTTGACAGTATTATTATGATGATGATGAACAAAACATACATTAAAGCTAAATAATTTCATCGTCATTAACATTTTACAAGTCAACTGTGAAGGGGGAAATTAATAATGGTCTTTATGATTGTCATTGCCCTGGAGCAATGTGTACTAATGTTGACTATCTAATTTTTCTTTGATGTTATGGTTTGTTTTTCTACAAGCGCAAGCTGGTGAGAGTTTCCTACTGCATGTTACAGTGTGACACTTTGGGCGACTGGGCTGTCCAGTGGCTAAAAGGTACCCACTGGTCCGCCCAGCCGCCCAAAGTGATATGATTTTGAGCAGTGTTTCTTCATTTTTATAAGTTTCCTGATTTTATTTAAATTTTATACTTGTTAAATTGTTAGTTTAAAATGTAATAATTTCCACCAATATGTTTTTCGGTGTGGAAAAAGTGATGTGACAAAAATAAGAAAACCAAACAACATTGCACTCACGTTAATCTCTCATTAGCTGATGGCTCAAAGGTGTCCGGAAGGTCAATGGTGACCTTAGCTTTGCCAGACTTGCACGGTCTATTGAACGTGATTACAGGGTGCCTTGTCCACCTATTGCTTACTCCATCATGGTCCGAAGACCTTCATGGTCTTGATATTTTCGACCCCATCCCAATCGCTCAAGTATATGATGGAATTTTAATCCAGGTGATTCATATGAACTTGAGAATGAGAGAGTTTTCACATCCAAAATACTCTTCTTCTTGTTTTCTCCAATAATTAACCAAACCTCCATTCTGAACTGAATCTCAATAATCTCCTTGCAGGCCAGAAGGGGCAACGAGAACGATGGCGTCTTTCTGGCAGCAGACACGCGCCTTGCTGTATCGCAACTTCATGTTCAAGAGGAACGACAAGAAGGTGCTGTTTCAGGTGAGATGGGTTGGATTAGAACCCCTAGGCTGTGCATGTATTCGCACATTTCGATTTGAAAATTCCAGGGGTTCTGAGCAAGCCAGGTGTGTTGGGAAGAAGGCAAGAATTATCACTAATGAGAACAAGGTTGCTCGGTGTTATATTAAAATTGCATTATGATTGGCCTTTCTGGTCTTGTCTGTCTGTGTTTGTGTGGTCTGTAGTTATGTACATTTCTTTGTTGACTTCTGTCATTTGTGTTTGTCCGTCAATGAGTCACAAAAGCCTTGGCTTCACCTAAATCCAGGCATACCAGAAATAGGGGGGGGAGGGGGGAAGTACAGCAGCAATTTGTCAAATAGGAACATTGTTGACATGCAGTAATGCTCGCCAAGTGACAAATACAACAGCTGAATACGCGCCACAGATACATGTAGTACATGTGACAGGGTATTTTGTAACTTGCTTCTGGTTAGCACCTTTTGTGCTTATTTTAAAGCAGCTCTATAAAATTGTCCCCAGATTTTACAATCAGGCAACTTGTAGCTGTGCTGGACATATTTGTGTGTACGAATAAGCGGCTCTCAAATCTTCCAAGAAGAGACGAATTCCACACGACTGTCAACCGTACACCAGTCATTTTGATTTTTTTTAAATAAGATTGTTGAATGTTTTAATGTTGAGATTTTTATTTGGTCAATGGCATTTAATGTCAAGAAGAGTCACTTTAATTCGTCACTGTTTTCACAAAGTGGCAATTTTGCCCCAGCAGCCAAATTTTCATATTTGGAGAAAAATCGCGTTTGAAGTTGAAGTATTTTTGAAGTCATTGTTTCGAGTGACATCCATTCGAGTTTGCCATTTAAACATTGACATTTTTTCAAGCATGAAAGCGGAGATCCTAAACCGTGCACAAATGTTGTTATTTTCATTACAGTAAGTTTAATTAATGAGTAGTTAACTGTTTAACACGAGTGTCTGTTCGTGAAAACTGCTCGAACGAGGTCTGTGTGCAGCGCGTCGTGTACAAACCAATGCGTAAACGACAAGTGTCTGTTCGTGAAAACTAAGTTTATCTAGGTCACACAAATTGCCTCTTCATGAAAACTTAAATTACAGAGTAGTCATTTTTGGCTACGTGCCAGCGCGGTGTAGTTCAATGTAAAAACTGGAAAAACTAAATGTGGCTGTTCGTTAAAATGCAAAAGTGGGAGTTTGGTAAAAATGGTCCTTGTTGCTAGTCAGTGTAATTAGAAAAATATAACGATTTAGCACTTGAAACTTGGGGAAAATGTTGATGTCACTAATAACATTCAAAATAGGTTAAAACACTGATTTGCCAAATTGTGTGATTTTTGGAAGAATTGCCTCTTGGTGAAAACAGTGATGAATTGTGTATTTATGTCTAAAAAGTGAAACATTAAAAGTTTTACAGATTTTTCATGGCTTGAAATGAACAGTGGACAACAGACCAGAGGCCAGAGATTTTAGCATCGGGCAAGTGAACATATGACTAGACCGGACAAGTCCAGGGGTCTTGTGTTTCTGACAAAAACTTAGGTTCAAATGACAAAAAGTTAGGGTCAAATGTTTCAAATCAGCTGAGTATACATGTAGAAGTATGCTCACAAGATAAATTTTCTCTAAGTGCTTTTTTTTTTTTGCATTTTCATCCCTGTTTTGTAAAAAAAGGATCTGATCCAGTAAAACCCTTGAGCTACATGCCCTGTGGTCTTGTGAATTCCCCCCCCCCCCTAATGAGTTCGGTTGTTTGTTTGTCCCCTACACTAGGAGCTTTTTTTGCCATGTTTATTCATGGCAAGTATGTACAGCATCAGTCTATCAGCCAGACCCCAAGTGTATAACCCACTACAGTACAACGACTTCCAAGACCACAATTTGTCCATGTTCCTACCGAACGCCTCCCAGCGGTGGGCGTTTGCACCCAACACTTCCAGCACCCGAGAGATAATGCAGAGTGTCAGGGCGTTCTTTGGAGCAGGAAGCCAAGAGTTTCTGGCATTCGACAGTGAAGCAGAAATGGTGGGCAACTTCACGGCACAAGACGTTCCACCCTTCTCCATTGGTATTGTATTTAACAGTGATTTCCCGCAGGACTTGGCTGTGGCAATACGCATGTCATATGAGTTGACACCGCTAACCGCTCAAGGAGAGAGGTTTACATCAGAAGGTAAAAACCTTCCTACAATCAGTTCACTTTGTTAAAAAAATCATTTATTCCACAGAATTCCACAAAGTTGTAATGTTGTTTTATAAAAGAAGGGAAATTTCAATGACCTTTACTTTGACCTTTTTAGTTGAGTGTAAGCAGGTTAAAAACTTGTGGCCATTTGCAGTATTTTGTTGCAAGCCAATTGCGGCAGCTATAATCTGTAAAGCCTGTTTTATACTACGGAGCCACACCCAGGAAGTAAAACCCCCCAAAATTCCTGGGGAAATTTAACCCCACCTCCAACCCATGTTCGTTTCACACTTCAGCCCTTTCCAAACTAGTCTATTGGACGGCCAGCTCTTTCACACTTGAATCGCTTTACCCCTGATCTACCCCGGGAATTGGGCAATTCCCAGGGAATAGCCGACCCTGTTCAGGAGTACATAGGGGTAAGTGGTAGACCCCAGGGGTTTGTTTAATCCCTTAATGAGGAATAACTGCGATTGGGAAACAAAAGCTGGTTTTGCTTGCACCTGTATACCTTGTGGACAGCAAAAGGAACCCCGTGGAATAAGGACCGGGGAGTACACTTACGGGGTCAGTGTAAAAGTGCGCCAGGGTAAACTGGGGGGTTTAAAAACTCCTGGGGTCTTTCCTGGGCTGTATTCCATGGGGATAAAGAGATACATTGTGAAAAGGGCTTTCAGTTGAATCTCCTGGGGGAAAATGAATACTAGGTGTACCATGCTACCTCCATGGGTGTACTAACCCAGAGGTTATTTGGCTTAACCCTACCCACCAAGCTGGGGGGGTGGGTAGCTATTTCCTGGGAAATGGCTTGTTCCCAGGAGTTTGCAGGGGTTATAAATTCCAGTGTGAAAGGGTCAAAGAAAATTGCCCCCTGGGAAATTCCTGCGGACGTTTGTAAAGTGATTTATTGATTCAATTTATTACACAAAATGTGTACACTGTGAAAGGGGCTAAAAATAGTTTTTGTTAAATATTTTTCATTTCCATCAGAGTCGTGTCGTGCTGATCAGTTCCCTGCCGGTCTGGCTAGCTACAACTGCCCAGCAAATCGCTATCTGTTTTCCGGTTTTGCAGCACTTCAGGTTGTCCTTCAAAATGCTGTTGCCTCGGTAAGGCAGAATCAAGACCAATGTTATAATAAATTTGTCTCGCAGTATTAACCATGTAATAATATCAACTTTGCTGTGTAGATTGATTTTGTTAGAACTAGTTCTGCTACTTTCATGTTTATTGAGATTTTGCGAGTTTTAATTTTTGGTCATAAAAACCAAAAGAAATCGACCATGCCGGCATTGTCAAAACTTCAAGATTTTGGTCAATTTTTTTTGTGGCGCTTTTATGTTTTCAAATGATACAGAACGGACTCCTGAAGACAGTTTACTTGTGCTGACTAGGTAAATAAGCCATAGTTTGAGATTTATGGAGGATTTTGCGACTTAATTTGTGTCCGAAAAACCAAACAAAATCGACCATGTCGGCATGGTCAAAATTTCAAGATTTTTGTCAAATTTTTTGTTGCAATTTTATGGTTTCAAATGATACAGAAGACACTCCTGAAGACAGTTTACTTGTGCGAACTAGGTAAAAAAGCCATAGTTTGAGATTTATTGAGGATTTTGCGACTTAATTTTGTGTCCAAAAAACCAAAAAACTCGACCATGCCGGCATGGTCAAAATTTCATGATTTTGGTCAAATTTTTGGTGTCAATTTTATGGTTTCAATTGATACAGAAGGGACTGCTGAAGACAGTTTACTTGTGCAAACTAGGTAACTAAGCCAGAGTTTGAGATTTTTTGAGGATTTTGCGACTTAATTTTGTGTCTGAAAAACCAAAAAACTCGACCATGCCGGCATGGTCAAAATTTCATGATTTTGGTCAAATTTTTTGTGGCAGTTTTATGGTTTCAAATGATACAGAAGAGACTCATGCAGACAGTTTACTTGTGCGAACTAGGTAAATAAGCCATAGTTTGAGATTTATTGAGGATTTTGCGACTTAATTTTGTGTCCGAAAAACCAAAAGAAATCGACCATGCCGGCATGGTCAAAAATTCAAGATTTTTGTCAATTTTTTGGGGGTGATTTTATGGTTTTAAATGATACAGAACGGACTCCTGAAGACAGTTTACTTGTGCGAACTAGGTAAATAAGCCATAGTTTGAGATTTATTGAGGATTTTGCGACTTAATTTTGTGTCCGAAAAACCAAAAAAAATCGACCATGCCGGCATGGTCAAAATTTCAAGATTTTTGTCAATATTTTGGGGGTGATTTTATGGTTTTAAATGATACAGAACGGACTCCTGAAGACAGTTCACTTGTGCGAACTAGGTAAATAAGCCATAGTTTGAGATTTATTGAGGATTTTGCAACGTAATTTTGTGTCTGAAAAAACCCCCAAAAATCAACCATGCCGGCATGGTCAAAATTTCATGATTTTGGTCAAATTTTTTGTGGCAATTTTATGGTTTCAATTGATACAGAAGGGACTCCTCAAGACAGTTTACTTGTGCGAACTAGGTAACTAAGCCATAGTTTCAGATTTATTGAGGATTTTGCAACGTAATTTTGTGTCTGAAAAAACCCCCAAAAATCAACCATGCCGGCATGGTCAAAATTTCAAGATTTTGGTCAAATTTTTTTTGCCGATTTTATGTTTTCAAATGATACAGAACGGACTCCTCAAGACAGTTTACTTGTGCGAACTAGGTAAATAAGCCATAGTTTGAGATTTATTGAGGATTTTGCGACTTAATTTTGTGTCTGAAAAACCCCAAAAATCGACCATGCCGGCATGGTCAAAATTTTATGATTTTGGTCAAATTTTTTGTGGCAATTTTATGGTTTCAATTGATACAGAAGGGACTCCTCAAGACAGTTTACTTGTGCGAACTAGGTAACTTAGCCATAGTTTGAGATTTATTGGGGATTTTGCGACTTAATTTTGTGTCCGAAAAACCCAAAAAATCGACCATGCCTGCTTGGTCAAAATTTCATGATTTTGGTCAAATTTTTTGTGGCAATTTTATGGTTTCAAATGATACAGAACAGACTCCTGAAGACAGTTTACTTGTGCCAACTAGGTAAATAAGCCATAGTTTGAGATTTATTGAGGATTTTGCGACTTAATTTTGTGTCTGAAAAACCCCCCAAATCGACCATGCCGGCATGGTCAAATTTTCATGATTTTGGTCAAATTTTTTGTGGCAATATTATGGTTTCAATTGATACAGAAGGGACTCCTGAAGACAGTTTACTTGTGTGAACTAGGTAAATAAGCCATAGTTTCAGATTTATTGAGGATTTTGCCACGTAATTTTGTGTCCGAAAAACCCCAAAAATCGACCATGCCGACATGGTGAAAATTTCAAGATTTTGGTCAAATTTTTTTTGCCGATTTTATGTTTTCAAATGATACAGAACGGACTCCTCAAGACAGTTTACTTGTGCGAACTAGGTAAATAAGCCATAGTTTGAGATTTAGTGAGGATTTTGCGACTTAATTTTGTGTCCGAAAAACCCCAAAAATCGACCATGCCGGCATGGTCAAAATTTCATGATTTTGGTCAAATCTTTTGTGGCAATTTTATGGTTTCAATTGATACAGTAGAGACTCCTGAAAACAGTTTACCTGTGCAAACTAGGTAAATAACCCATAGTTTCAGATTTATTGAGGATTTTGCGACGTAATTTTGTGTCCGAAAAACCCCCAAAATCGACCATGCCGGCATGGTCAAAATTTCAAGATTTGGGTCAATTTTTTTTTGCTGATTTTATGTTTTCAAATGATACAGAACGGACTTCTCAAGACAGTTTACTTGTGCGAACTAGGTAAATAAGCCATAGTTTCAGATTTATTGAGGATTTTGCGACGTAATTTTGTGTCTGCAAACCCCCAAAAATCGACCTTGCCGGTAGGTCAAAATTTCAAGATTTTGGTCAAATTTTTTTTGCCGATTTTATGTTTTCAAATGATACAGAACGGACTCCTCAAGACAGTTTACTTGTGCGAACTAGGTAAATAAGCCATAGTTTGAGATTTATGGAGGATTTTGCGACTTAATTTGTGTCCGAAAAACCAAACAAAATCGACCATGCCAGCATGGTCAAAATTTCAAGATTTTTGTCAAATTTTTTGTTGCAATTTTATGGTTTCAAATGATACAGAAGACACTCCTGAAGACAGTTTACTTGTGCGAACTAGGTAAAAAAGCCATAGTTTGAGATTTATTGAGGATTTTGCGACTTAATTTTGTGTCCAAAAAACCAAAAAACTCGACCATGCCGGCATGGTCAAAATTTCATGATTTTGGTCAAATTTTTGGTGTCAATTTTATGGTTTCAATTGATACAGAAGGGACTGCTGAAGACAGTTTACTTGTGCAAACTAGGTAACTAAGCCATAGTTTGAGATTTTTTGAGGATTTTGCGACTTAATTTTGTGTCCAAAAAACCAAAAAACTCGACCATGCCGGCATGGTCAAAATTTCATGATTTTGGTCAAATTTTTGGTGTCAATTTTATGGTTTCAATTGACACAGAAGGGACTGCTGAAGACAGTTTACTTGTGCAAACTAGGTAACTAAGCCATAGTTTGAGATTTTTTGAGGATTTTGCGACTTAATTTTGTGTCTGAAAAACCAAAAAACTCGACCATGCCGGCATGGTCAAAATTTCATGATTTTGGTCAAATTTTTTGTGGCAGTTTTATGGTTTCAAATGATACAGAAGAGACTCATGCAGACAGTTTACTTGTGCGAACTAGGTAAATAAGCCATAGTTTGAGATTTATTGAGGATTTTGTGACTTAATTTTGTGTTCGAAAAACCAAAAGAAATCGACCATGCCGGCATGGTCAAAAATTCAAGATTTTTGTCAATTTTTTGGGGGTGATTTTATGGTTTTAAATGATACAGAACGGACTCCTGAAGACAGTTTACTTGTGCGAACTAGGTAAATAAGCCATAGTTTGAGATTTATTGAGGATTTTGCGACTTAATTTTGTGTCCCAAAAACCAAAAAAAATCGACCATGCCGGCATGGTCAAAATTTCAAGATTTTTGTCAATTTTTTGGGGGTGATTTTATGGTTTTAAATGATACAGAACGGACTCCTTAAGACAGTTTACTTGTGCGAACTAGGTAAATAAGCCATAGTTTGAGATTTATTGAGGATTTTGCAACGTAATTTTGTGTCCGAAAAACCCAAAAAATCGACCATGCCTGCTTGGTCAAAATTTCATGATTTTGGTCAAATTTTTTGTGGCAATTTTATGGTTTCAAATGATACAGAACAGACTCCTGAAGACAGTTTACTTGTGCCAACTAGGTAAATAAGCCATAGTTTGAGATTTATTGAGGATTTTGCGACTTAATTTTGTGTCTGAAAAACCCCCCAAATCGACCATGCCGGCATGGTCAAATTTTCATGATTTTGGTCAAATTTTTTGTGGCAATATTATGGTTTCAATTGATACAGAAGGGACTCCTGAAGACAGTTTACTTGTGTGAACTAGGTAAATAAGCCATAGTTTCAGTATTATTGAGGATTTTGCCAAGTAATTTTGTGTCCGAAAAACCCCCAAAATCGACCATGCCGACATGGTGAAAATTTCAAGATTTTGGTCAAATTTTTTTTGCCGATTTTATGTTTTCAAATGATACAGAACGGACTCCTCAAGACAGTTTACTTGTGCGAACTAGGTAAATAAGCCATAGTTTGAGATTTAGTGAGGATTTTGCGACTTAATTTTGTGTCCGAAAAACCCCCAAAATCGACCATGCCGGCATGGTCAAAATTTCAAGATTTTGGTCAAATTTTTTGTTGCAATTTTATGGTTTCAAATGATACAGAAGACACTCCTGAAGACAGTTTACTTGTGCGAACTAGGTAAAAAAGCCATAGTTTGAGATTTATTGAGGATTTTGCGACTTAATTTTGTGTCCAAAAAACCAAAAAACTCGACCATGCCGGCATGGTCAAAATTTCATGATTTTGGTCAAATTTTTGTGTCAATTTTATGGTTTCAATTGATACAGAAGGGACTGCTGAAGACAGTTTACTTGTGCAAACTAGGTAACTAAGCCATAGTTTGAGATTTTTTGAGGATTTTGCGACTTAATTTTGTGTCTGAAAAACCAAAAAACTCGACCATGCCGGCATGGTCAAAATTTCATGATTTTGGTCAAATTTTTTGTGGCAGTTTTATGGTTTCAAATGATACAGAAGGGACTCCTCAAGACAGTTTACTTGTGCGAACTAGGTAACTAAGCCATAGTTTCAGATTTAAAATCGACCATGCTGGCATGGTCAAAATTTCAAGATTTTTGTCAATTTTTTGGGGGTGATTTTATGGTTTTAAATGATACAGAACGGACTCCTGAAGACAGTTTACTTGTGCGAACTAGGTAAATAAGCCATAGTTTGAGATTTATTGAGGATTTTGCAACGTAATTTTGTGTCTGAAAAACCCCCCAAAAATCGACCATGCCGGCATGGTCAAAATTTCATGATTTTGGTCAAATTTTTTGTGGCAATTTTATGGTTTCAATTGATACAGAAGGGACTCCTCAAGACAGTTTACTTGTGCGAACTAGGTAACTAAGCCATAGTTTCAGATTTATTGAGGATTTTGCGACGTAATTTTGTGTCTGAACAACCCAAAAAATCGACCTAGCCGGCATGGTCAAAATTTTATGATTTTGGTCAAATTTTTTTTGCCGATTTTATGTTTTCAAATGATACAGAACGGACTCCTCAAGACAGTTTACTTGTGCGAACTAGGTAACTTAGCCATAGTTTGAGATTTATTGGTGATTTTGCGAGGTAATTTTGTGTCTGAAAAACCCAAAAAATCGACCATGCCTGCTTGGTCAAAATTTCATGATTTTGGTCAAATTTTTTGTGGCAATTTTATGGTTTCAAATGATACAGAACAGACTCCTGAAGACAGTTTACTTGTGCCAACTAGGTAAATAAGCCATAGTTTGAGATTTATTGAGGATTTTGCGACTTAATTTTGTGTCTGAAAAACCCCCCAAATCGACCATGCCGGCATGGTCAAATTTTCATGATTTTGGTCAATTTTTTTTTGCTGATTTTATGTTTTCAAATGATACAGAACGGACTTCTCAAGACAGTTTACTTGTGCGAACTAGGTAAATAAGCCATAGTTTCAGATTTATTGAGGATTTTGCGACGTAATTTTGTGTCTGCAAACCCCCAAAAATCGACCATGCCGGTAGGTCAAAATTTCAAGATTTTGGTCAAATTTTTTTTGCCGATTTTATGTTTTCAAATGATACAGAACGGACTCCTCAAGACAGTTTACTTGTGCGAACTAGGTAAATAAGCCATAGTTTGAGATTTAGTGAGGATTTTGCGACTTAATTTTGTGTCCGAAAAACCCCCAAAATCGACCATGCCGGCATGGTCAAAATTTCATGATTTTGGTCAAATCTTTTGTGGCAATATTATGGTTTCAATTGATACAGAAGGGACTCCTGAAGACAGTTTACTTGTGCGAACTAGGTAAATAAGCCATAGTTTCAGATTTATTGAGGATTTTGCGACGTAATTTTGTGTCCGAAAAACCCCAAAAATCGACCATGCCGGCATGGTCAAAATTTCAAGATTTTGGTCATTTTTTTTTTGCCGATTTTATGGTTTCAAATGATACAGAACGGACTCCTCAAGACAGTTTACTTGTGCGAACTAGGTAAATAAGCCATAGTTGAAGATTTATTGAGGATTTTGTGACGTAATTTTGTGTCCGAAAAACCCCAAAAATCGACCATGCCGGTAGGTCAAAATTTCATGATTTTGGTCAATTTTTGTGGCAATTTTATGGTTTCAATTGATACAGAAGGGACTCCTGAAGACAGTTTACTCGTGCGAACTAGGTAAATAAGCAGTAGTTTGAGATTAATTGAGGATTTTGCGACGTAATTTTGTGTCTGAAAAACCCCAAAAATAGACCATGCATGGTCAAATTTTCATGATTTTGGTCAAATTTTTTGTGACAATATTATGGTTTCAATTGATACAGAAGGGACTTCTGAAGACAGTTTACTTGTACGAACTAGGTAAATAAGCCATAGTTTCAGATTTATTGAGGATTTTGCTACGTAATTTTGTGTCCGAAAAACCCCAAAAATCGACCATGCCGGCATGGTAAAAATTTCAAGATTTTGGTCAAATTTTTTTTGCCGATTTTATGGTTTCAAATGATACAGAACGGACTCCTCAAGACAGTTTACTTGTGCGAACTAGGTAAATAAGCCATAGTTGAAGATTTATTGAGGATTTTGTGACGTAATTTTGTGTCCGAAAAACCCCCAAAATCGACCATACCGGCATGGTCAAAATTTCAAGATTTTGGTCAAATTTTTTTTGCTGATTTTATGTTTTCAAATGATACAGAACGGACTTCTCAAGACAGTTTACTTGTGCGAACTAGGTAAATAAGCCATAGTTTCAGATTTATTGAGGATTTTGCGACGTAATTTTGTGTCTGCAAACCCCCAAAAATCGACCATGCCGGTAGGTCAAAATTTCAAGATTTTGGTCAAATTTTTTTTGCCGATTTTATGTTTTCAAATGATACAGAACGGACTCCTCAAGACAGTTTACTTGTGCGAACTAGGTAAATAAGCCATAGTTTGAGATTTAGTGAGGATTTTGCGACTTAATTTTGTGTCCGAAAAACCCCAAAAATCGACCATGCTGGCATGGTCAAAATTTCATGATTTTGGTCAAATCTTTTGTGGCAATATTATGGTTTCAATTGATACAGAAGGGACTTCTGAAGACAGTTTACTTGTGCGAACTAGGTAAATAAGCAGTAGTTTGAGATTAATTGAGGATTTTGCGACGTAATTTTGTGTCTGAAAAACCCCAAAAATAGACCATGCATGGTCAAATTTTCATGATTTTGGTCAAATTTTTTGTGACAATATTATGGTTTCAATTGATACAGAAGGGACTTCTGAAGACAGTTTACTTGTACGAACTAGGTAAATAAGCCATAGTTTCAGATTTATTGAGGATTTTGCTACGTAATTTTGTGTCCGAAAAACCCCAAAAATCGACCATGCCGGCATGGTAAAAATTTCAAGATTTTGGTCAAATTTTTTTTGCCGATTTTATGGTTTCAAATGATACAGAACGGACTCCTCAAGACAGTTTACTTGTGCGAACTAGGTAAATAAGCCATAGTTGAAGATTTATTGAGGATTTTGTGACGTAATTTTGTGTCCGAAAAACCCCCAAAATCGACCATACCGGCATGGTCAAAATTTCAAGATTTTGGTCAAATTTTTTTTGCCGATTTTATGTTTTCAAATGATACAGAACGGACTCCTCAAGACAGTTTACTTGTGCGAACTAGGTAAATAAGCCATAGTTTGAGATTTAGTGAGGATTTTGCGACTTAATTTTGTGTCCGAAAAACCCCAAAAATCGACCATGCCGGCATGGTGAAAATTTCAAGATTTTTGGTCAATTTTTTTTTGCCGTTTTATGTTTTCAAATGATACAGAACGGACTCCTCAAGACAGTTTACTCATGCGAACTAGGTAAATAAGCCATAGTTGAAGATTAATTGAGGATTTTGCGACGTAATTTTGTGTCTGAAAACCCCCAAAAATCGATCATGCCGGTAGGTCAAAATTTCATGATTTTGGTCAAATTTTTTGTGGCAATATTATGGTTTCAATTGATACAGAAGGGACTCCTGAAGACAGTTTACTTGTGCGAACTAGGTAAATAAGCCATAGTTTCAGATTTATTGAGGATTTTGCCACGTAATTTTGTGTCCGAAAAACCCCAAAAATCGACCATGCCGGCATGGTAAAGATTTGAAGATTTTGGTCAATTTTTTTTTGCCGATTTTATGGTTTCAAATGATTCAGAACGGACACCTCAAGACAGTTTACTTGTGCGAACTAGGTAAATAAGCCATAGTTGAAGATTTATTGAGGATTTTGTGACTTAATTTTGTGTCCGAAAAACCCCAAAAATCGACCATGCCGGCATGGTCAAAATTTCAAGATTTTGGTCAAATTTTTTTTGCCGATTTTATGGTTTCAAATGATACAGTAGAGACTCCTGAAGACAGTTTACTTGTGCGAACTACGTAAATAAGCCATAGTTTGAGATTTATTGAGGATTTTGCGACAAAATTTTGTGTCTGAAAAACCCCCAAAATCGACCATGCCGGCATGGTCAAAATTTCATGATTTTGGTCAAATTATTTGTGGCGATTTTATGGTTTCAAATGATACAGAACGGACTCCTGAAGACAGTTTACTTGTGCGAACTAGGTAAATAAGCCATAGTTGAAGATTTATTGAGGATTTTGTGACGTAATTTTGTGTCCGAAAAACCCAAAAAATCGACCATGCCGGCATGGTCAAAATTTCAAGATTTTGGTCAAATTTTTTTTGCCGATTTTATGTTTTCAAATGATACAGAACGGACTCCTCAAGACAGTTTACTTGTGCGAACTAGGTAAATAAGCCATAGTTTGAGATTTAGTGAGGATTTTGCGACTTAATTTTGTGTCTGAAAAACCCAAAAAATCGACCATGCCGGCATGGTCAAAATTTCATGATTTTGGTCAAATTAATTGTGGCAATTGATGGTTTCAATTGATACAGTAGAGACTCCTGAAGACAGTTTACTTGTGCGAACTAGGTAAATAAGCCATATTTTCAGATTTATTGAGGATTTTGCGATGTAATTTTATGTACGAAAAACCCCAAAAATCGACCATGCCGGCATGGTCAAAATTTCAAGATTTTTGGTCAATTTTTTTTTGCCGTTTTATGTTTTCAAATGATACAGAACGGACTCCTCAAGACAGTTTACTTATGCGAACTAGGTAAATAAGCCATAGTTTGAGATTTAGTGAGGATTTTGCGACTTAATTTTGTGTCCGAAAAACCCCAAAAATCGACCATGCCGGCATGGTGAAAATTTCAAGATTTTTGGTCAATTTTTTTTTGCCGTTTTATGTTTTCAAATGATACAGAACGGACTCCTCAAGACAGTTTACTCATGCGAACTAGGTAAATAAGCCATAGTTGAAGATTAATTGAGGATTTTGCGACGTAATTTTGTGTCTGAAAACCCCCAAAAATCGATCATGCCGGTAGGTCAAAATTTCATGATTTTGGTCAAATTTTTTGTGGCAATATTATGGTTTCAATTGATACAGAAGGGACTCCTGAAGACAGTTTACTTGTGCGAACTAGGTAAATAAGCCATAGTTTCAGATTTATTGAGGATTTTGCCACGTAATTTTGTGTCCGAAAAACCCCAAAAATCGACCATGCCGGCATGGTAAAGATTTGAAGATTTTGGTCAATTTTTTTTTGCCGATTTTATGGTTTCAAATGATTCAGAACGGACACCTCAAGACAGTTTACTTGTGCGAACTAGGTAAATAAGCCATAGTTGAAGATTTATTGAGGATTTTGTGACTTAATTTTGTGTCCGAAAAACCCCAAAAATCGACCATGCCGGCATGGTCAAAATTTCAAGATTTTGGTCAAATTTTTTTTGCCGATTTTATGGTTTCAAATGATACAGTAGAGACTCCTGAAGACAGTTTACTTGTGCGAACTACGTAAATAAGCCATAGTTTGAGATTTATTGAGGATTTTGCGACAAAATTTTGTGTCTGAAAAACCCCCAAAATCGACCATGCCGGCATGGTCAAAATTTCATGATTTTGGTCAAATTATTTGTGGCGATTTTATGGTTTCAAATGATACAGAACGGACTCCTGAAGACAGTTTACTTGTGCGAACTAGGTAAATAAGCCATAGTTGAAGATTTATTGAGGATTTTGTGACGTAATTTTGTGTCCGAAAAACCCAAAAAATCGACCATGCCGGCATGGTCAAAATTTCAAGATTTTGGTCAAATTTTTTTTGCCGATTTTATGTTTTCAAATGATACAGAACGGACTCCTCAAGACAGTTTACTTGTGCGAACTAGGTAAATAAGCCATAGTTTGAGATTTAGTGAGGATTTTGCGACTTAATTTTGTGTCTGAAAAACCCAAAAAATCGACCATGCCGGCATGGTCAAAATTTCATGATTTTGGTCAAATTAATTGTGGCAATTGATGGTTTCAATTGATACAGTAGAGACTCCTGAAGACAGTTTACTTGTGCGAACTAGGTAAATAAGCCATATTTTCAGATTTATTGAGGATTTTGCGATGTAATTTTATGTACGAAAAACCCCAAAAATCGACCATGCCGGCATGGTCAAAATTTCAAGATTTTTGGTCAATTTTTTTTTGCCGTTTTATGTTTTCAAATGATACAGAACGGACTCCTCAAGACAGTTTACTTATGCGAACTAGGTAAATAAGCCATAGTTGAAGATTAATTGAGGATTTTGCGACGTAATTTTGTGTCTGAAAACCCCCAAAAATCGATCATGCCGGTAGGTCAAAATTTCATGATTTTGGTCAAATTTTTTGTGGCAATATTATGGTTTCAATTGATACAGAAGGGACTCCTGAAGACAGTTTACTTGTGCGAACTAGGTAAATAAGCCATAGTTTCAGATTTATTGAGAATTTTGCCACGTAATTTTGTGTCCGAAAAACCCCAAAAATCGACCATGCCGGCATGGTCAAAATTTCAAGATTTTGGTCAAATTTTTTTTGCCGATTTTATGGTTTCAAATGATACAGTAGAGACTCCTGAAGACAGTTTACTTGTGCGAACTACGTAAATAAGCCATAGTTTGAGATTTATTGAGGATTTTGCGACAAAATTTTGTGTCTGAAAAACCCCCAAAATCGACCATGCCGGCATGGTCAAAATTTCATGATTTTGGTCAAATTATTTGTGGCAATTTTATGGTTTCAATTGATACAGTAGAGACTCCTGAAGACAGTTTACTTGTGCGAACTAGGTAAATAAGCCATAGTTTGAGGTTTATTGAGGATTTTGCGACTTAATTTTGTGTCCGAAAAACCCCAAAAATCGACCATGCCGGCATGGTCAAAATTTCAAGATTTTGGTCAAATTTTTTTTGCCGATTTTATGTTTTCAAATGATACAGAACGGACTCCTCAAGACAGTTTACTTGTGCGAACTAGGTAAATAAGCCATAGTTTGAGATTTAGTGAGGATTTTGCGACTTAATTTTGTGTCTGAAAAACCCAAAAAATCGACCATGCCGGCATGGTCAAAATTTCATGATTTTGGTCAAATTAATTGTGGCAATTGATGGTTTCAATTGATACAGTAGAGACTCCTGAAGACAGTTTACTTGTGCGAACTAGGTAAATAAGCCATATTTTGAGATTTAGTGAGGATTTTGCGATGTAATTTTGTGTCCGAAAAACCCCAAAAATCGACCATGCCGGCATGGTGAAAATTTCAAGATTTTTGGTCAATTTTTTTTTGCCGTTTTATGTTTTCAAATGATACAGAACGGACTCCTCAAGACAGTTTACTTATGCGAACTAGGTAAATAAGCCATAGTTGAAGATTAATTGAGGATTTTGCGACGTAATTTTGTGTCTGAAAACCCCCAAAAATCGATCATGCCGGTAGGTCAAAAGGATTTTGTTTGCCGATTTTATGTTTTCAAATGATACAGAACCGACTCCTCAAGACAGTTAACTTGTGAGAACTAGGTAAATAAGCCATAGTTTGAGATTTAGTGAGGATTTTGCGACTTAATTTTGTGTCCGAAAAACCCCAAAAATCGACCATGCCGGCATGGTGAAAATTTCAAGATTTTTGGTCAATTTTTTTTTGCCGTTTTATGTTTTCAAATGATACAGAACGGACTCCTCAAGACAGTTTACTCATGCGAACTAGGTAAATAAGCCATAGTTGAAGATTAATTGAGGATTTTGCGACGTAATTTTGTGTCTGAAAACCCCCAAAAATCGATCATGCCGGTAGGTCAAAATTTCATGATTTTGGTCAAATTTTTTGTGGCAATATTATGGTTTCAATTGATACAGAAGGGACTCCTGAAGACAGTTTACTTGTGCGAACTAGGTAAATAAGCCATAGTTTCAGATTTATTGAGGATTTTGCCACGTAATTTTGTGTCCGAAAAACCCCAAAAATCGACCATGCCGGCATGGTAAAGATTTGAAGATTTTGGTCAATTTTTTTTTGCCGATTTTATGGTTTCAAATGATTCAGAACGGACACCTCAAGACAGTTTACTTGTGCGAACTAGGTAAATAAGCCATAGTTGAAGATTTATTGAGGATTTTGTGACTTAATTATCCGGGTTTGAAATAAAAAACCCCAAAAATCGACCATGCCGGCATGGTCAAAAACTCATGATTTTGGTCAAATTTTTTGTGGCAATTTTATGGTTTCAATTGATACAGAAGGGACTCCTGAAGACAGTTTACTTGTGCGAACTAGGTAAATAAGCCATAGTTTGAGATTTATTGAGGATTTTGCGACTTAATTTTGTGTCCGAAAAACCCAAAAAATCGACCATGCCGGCATGGTCAAAATTTCATGATTTTGGTCAAATTAATTGTGGCAATTGATGGTTTCAATTGATACAGTAGAGACTCCTGAAGACAGTTTACTTGTGCGAACTAGGTAAATAAGCCATATTTTCAGATTTATTGAGGATTTTGCGATGTAATTTTATGTCCGAAAAATTCAAAAAATCTACCATGCCGGCATGGTCAAAATTTCAAGATTTTGGTCAATTTTTTTTTGCCGATTTTATGTTTTCAAATGATACAGAACCGACTCCTGAAGACAGTTTACTCATGCAAACTAGGTTAATAAGCCATAGTTTGAGATTTATTGAGGATTTTGCGACTTAATTTTGTGTCCGAAAAACCCCAAAAATCGACCATGCCGGCATGGTCAAAATTTCATGATTTTGGTCAATTTTTTTTTAAAAGATTTTATGGTTTCAAATGATACAGAACAGACTCCTGAAGACAGTTTACTTGTGCGAACTAGGTAAATAAGCCATAGTTTGAGATTAATTGAGGATTTTGCGACTTAATTTTGTGTTCGAAAAACTCAAAAAATCGACCATGCCGGCATAGTCAAAATTTCATGATTTTGGTCAAATTTTTTTTGCTGATTTTATGTTTTCAAATGATACAGAACGGACTCCTCAAGACAGTTTACTTGTGAGAACTAGGTAAATAAGCCATAGTTTGAGATTTATTGAGGATTTTGCGACGTAATTTTGTGTCTGAAAAACCCCAAAAATCGACCATGCCGGCATGGTCAAAATTTCATAATTTTGGTCAAATTTTTTGTGGCAATTTTATGGTTTCAGTTGATACAGAAGGGACTGCTGAAGACAGTTTACTTGTGCGAACCAGGTAAATAAGCCATAGTTTGAGATTTATTGAGGATTTTGCGACTTAATTTTGTGTCCGAAAAACCCCAAAAATCGACCATGCCGGCAAAATTTCAAGATTTTTGTCAAATTTTGTTTGCCAATTTTATGGTTTCAGTTGATACAGAAGGGACTCCTCAAGACAGTTTACTTGTGAGAACTAGGTAAATAAGCCATAGTTTGAGATTTATTGAGGATTTTGCGACTGAATTTTGTGTCCGAAAAACCCCCAAAATCGACCATGCCGGCATGGTCAAAATTTCATGATTTTGGTCAATTTTTTTTTATCGATTTTATGGTTTCAAATGATACAGAACAGACTCCTGAAGACAGTTTACTTGTGCGAACTAGGTAAATAAGCCATAGTTTGAGATTAATTGAGGATTTTGCGACTTAATTTTGTGTCCGAAAAACCCCAAAAATCGACCATGCCGGCATGGTCAAAATTTCATGATTTTGGTCAATTTTTTTTTACGATTTTATGGTTTCAAATGATACAGAAGGGACTCCTGAAGACAGTTTTCTTGTGAGAACTAGGTTAATAAGCCATAGTTTGAGATTTATTGAGGATTTTGCGACTTAATTTTGTGTCCGAAAAACTCAAAAAATCGACCATGCCGGCATGGTCAAAATTTCAAGATTTTGGTCAAATTTTTTTTGCCGATTTTATGTTTTCAAATGATACAGAACGGTCTCCTCAAGACAGTTTACTTGTGAGAACTAGGTTAATAAGCCATAGTTTGAGATTTATTGAGGATTTTGCGAGGTAATTTTGTGTCCGAAAAACCCCAAAAATCGACCATGCCGGCATGGTCAAAAATTCATGATTTTGGTCAAATTTTTTGTGGCAATTTTATGGTTTCAAATGATACAGAAGGGACTCCTGAAGACAGTTTTCTTGTGTGAACTAGGTAAATAAGCCATAGTTTGAGATTAATTGAGGATTTTGCGACTTAATTTTGTGTCCGAAAAACTCAAAAAATCGACCATGCCGGCATGGTCAAAATTTCAAGATTTTGGTCAAATTTTTTTTTGCCGATTTTATGTTTTCAAATGATACAGAACGGACTCCTCAAGACAGTTTACTTGTGAGAACTAGGTAAATAAGCCATAGTTTGAGATTTATTGAGGATTTTGCGACTTAATTTTGTGTCCGAAAAACCCCAAAAATCGACCATGCCGGCATGGTCAAAATTTCATGATTTTGGTCAATTTTTTTTTACGATTTTATGGTTTCAAATGATACAGAAGGGACTCCTGAAGACAGTTTTCTTGTGCGAACTAGGTAAATAAGCCATAGTTTGAGATTAATTGAGGATTTTGCGACTTAATTTTGTGTCCGAAAAACTCAAAAAATCGACCATACCGGCATGGTCAAAATTTCAAGATTTTGGTCAAATTTTTTTTTGCCGATTTTATGTTTTCAAATGATACAGAACGGTCTCCTCAAGACAGTTTACTTGTGAGAACTAGGTTAATAAGCCATAGTTTGAGATTTATTGAGGATTTTGCGACTTAATTTTGTGTCCAAAAAACCCCAAAAATCGACCATGCCGGCATGGTCAAAATTTCATGATTTTGGTCAATTTTTTTTTACGATTTTATGGTTTCAAATGATACAGAAGGGACTCCTGAAGACAGTTTTCTTGTGCGAACTAGGTAAATAAGCCATAGTTTGAGATTAATTGAGGATTTTGCGACTTAATTTTGTGTCCGAAAAACTCAACAAATCGACCATGCCGGCATGGTCAAAATTTCAAGATTTTTGTCAAATTTTTTTTTGCCGATTTTATGTTTTCAAATGATACAGAACGGACTCCTCAAGACAGTTTACTTGTGAGAACTAGGTAAATAAGCCATAGTTTGAGATTTATTGAGGATTTTGCGACTTAATTTTGTGTCCGAAAAACCCCAAAAATCGACCATGCCGGCATGGTCAAAATTTCATGATTTTGGTCAATTTTTTTTTACGATTTTATGGTTTCAAATGATACAGAAGGGACTCCTGAAGACAGTTTTCTTGTGCGAACTAGGTAAATAAGCCATAGTTTGAGATTAATTGAGGATTTTGCGACTTAATTTTGTGTCCGAAAAACTCAAAAAATCGTCCATACCGGCATGGTCAAAATTTCAAGATTTTGGTCAAATTTTTTTTGCCGATTTTATGTTTTCAAATGATACAGAACGGTCTCCTCAAGACAGTTTACTTGTGAGAACTAGGTAAATAAGCCACAGTTTGAGATTTATTGAGGATTTTGCGACTTAATTTTGTGTCCGAAAAACCCCCAAAATCGACCATGCCGGCATGGTCAAAATTTAATGATTTTGGTCAATTTTTTTTTTACGATTTTATGGTTTCAAATGATACAGAACAGACTCCTGAAGACAGTTTACTTGTGCGAACTAGGTAAATAAGCCATAGTTTGAGATTTATTGAGGATTTTGCGACGTAATTTTGTGTCTGAAAAACCCCCAAAATCGACCATGCCGGCATGGTCAAAATTTCATGATTTTGGTCAAATTTTTGTGGCAATTTTATGGTTTCAGTTGATACAGAAGGGACTGCTGAAGACAGTTTACTTGTGCGAACTACGTAAATAAGCCATAGTTTGACATTTATTGAGGATTTTGTGTCTGAAAACCCCCCAAAATCGACCATGCCGGCATGAGCAAAATTTCATGATTTTGGTCAAATTTATTGTGGCAATTTTATGGTTTCAAATGATACAGAAGAGACTCATGCAGACAGTTTACTTGTGCGAACTAGGTAAATAAGCCATAGTTTGAGATTTATTGAGGATTTTGCGACGTAATTTTGTGTCCGAAAAACCCGAAAAAATCGACCATGCCGGCATGAGCAAAATTTCATGATTTTGGTCAAATTTATTGTGGCAATTTTATGGTTTCAAATGATACAGAAGAGACTCATGCAGACAGTTTACTTGTGCGAACTAGACTCCTCAAGACAGTCTTCTTGTGCGAACTAGGTAAATAAGCCATAGTTTGAGATTTATTGAGGATTTTGCGACGTAATTTTGTGTCCGAAAAACCCAAAAAATCGACCATGCCGGCATGGTTAAAATTTCATGATTTTGGTCAATTTTTTTTTGCCGATTTTTTTTTTTCAAATGATACAGAAGGGACTCCTCAAGACAGTTTACTTGTGAGAACTAGGTAAATAAGCCATAGTTTGAGATTTATTGAGGATTTTGCGACGTAATTTTGTGTCCGAAAAACCCCAAAAATCGACCATGCCGGCATGGTCAAAATTTCATGATTTTGGTCAAATTTGTTGTGGCAATTTTATGGTTTTCAGTTGATACAGAAGGGACTGCTGAAGACAGTTTACTTGTGCGAACTAGGTAAATAAGCCATAGTTTGAGATTTATTGAGGATTTTGCGACGTAATTTTATGTCCGAAAAACCCAAGAAATCGACCATGCCGGCATGGTCAAAATTTCATGATTTTGGTCAAATTTATTGTGGCAATTTTATGGTTTCAAATGATACAGAAGAGACTCATGCAGACAGTTTACTTGTGCGAACTAGGTAAATAAGCCATAGTTTGAGATTTATTGAGGATTTTGCGACGTAATTTTGTGTCCGAAAAACCCAAAAAATCGGCCATGCCGGCATGGTCAAAATTTCATGATTTTGGTCAAATTTTTTTTGCCGATTTCATATTTTCAAATGATACAGAAGGGACTCCTGAAGACAGTTTACTTGTGCGAACTAGGTAAATAAGCCATAGTTTGAGATTTATTGAGGATTTTGCGACGTAATTTTGTGTCCGAAAAACCCCAAAAATCGACCATGCCGGCATGGTCAAAATTTCATGATTTTGGTCAAATTTTTTGTGGCAATTTTATGGTTTCAGTTGATACAGAATGGACTGCTGAAGACAGTTTACTTGTGCGAACTAGGTAAATAAGCCATAGTTTGAGATTTGTTGAGGATTTTGCGACGTAATTTTGTGTCCGAAAAACCCAAAAAATCGACCATGCCGGCATGGTCAAAATTTCATGATTTTGGTCAAATTTTTTGTGGCAATTTTATGGTTTCAATTGATACAGAACAGACTCCTGAAGACAGTTTACTTGTGCGAACTAGGTAAATAAGCCATAGTTTGAGATTTGTTGAGGATTTTGCGACGTAATTTTGTGTCCGAAAAACCCCAAAAATCGACCTTGCCGGCATGGCCAAATTTTCATGATTTTGGTCAAATTTTTTGTGGCAATTTTATGGTTTCAATTGATACAGAAGGGACTCCTGAAGACAGTTTACTTGTGCGAACAAGGTAAATAAGCCATAGTTTCAGATTTATTGAGGATTTTGCGACGTAATTTTATGTCCGAAAAACCCCAAAAATCGACCATGCCGGCATGGTCAAAATTTCAAGATTTTGGTCAATTTTTGTCAATTTTTTTGTGCAATTTTATGGTTTCAAATGATACAGGATACGGCATGGCCAAATTTTCATGATTTTGGTCAAATTTTTTGTGGCAATTTTATGGTTTCAATTGATACAGTAGAGACTCCTGAAAACAGTTTACTTGTGCAAACTAGGTAAATAAGCCATAGTTTGAGATTTATTGAGGATTTTGCGACTTATTTTTGTGTCCGAAAAACCCCAAAAATCGACCATGCCGGCATGGTCAAAATTTCATGATTTTGGTAAATTTTTTTGTGGCAATTTTATGGTTTCAAATGATACAGAAGGGACTCCTGAAGACAGTTTACTTGTGCGAACTAGGTAAATAAGCCATAGTTTGAAATTTATTGAGGATTTTGTGACTTAATTTTGTGTCCGAAAAACCAAAAATAGACCATGCCGGCTTGGTCAAAATTTCATGATTTTGGTCAAATTTTTTGGGGTGATTTTATGGTTTCAAATGATACAGAACGAACTCCTCAAGACAGTTTACTTGTACTGACTAGGTAAATAAGCCATAGTTTTAGATATATTGAGGATTTTGTGACTTAATTTTTGTTCCGAAAAAACTAAAAAATCGACCATGCCGGCATGGTCAATATTTCAAGATTTTGGTCAAATTATTTTGGGGGCAATTTTATAGTTTCAAATGATATAGAATGGACTTCTGAAGACAGTTTACTTGTGTGAACTATGTAAATAAGCCATAGTTTGGGATATAATGAGGATTTTGTGACTTAATTTGTGTCTGAAAAACCAAAAAAATCGACCATGCCTGCATGGTCAAAATATTAAGATTTTTGGTCCATTTTTTGGGGCAATATTATGGTTTCAAAAGATACAGAATGGGACTCCTGAAGACAATTTACTTGTGAGGACTAGGAAAATAAGCCATAGTTTGAGATATATTGAGGATTTTGTGACTTTATTTTAGGTCAGAAAAACCCCCCAAATTGACCATGCTGGCATGGTCAAAATTTCAAGATTTGGGTCCAACTTTTTTTGGCAATTTTATGGTTTCAAATGATACAGAAAGGACTCCTGAGGACAGTTTCTTTGTGCAGACTAGGTAAATAAGCCATAGTTTGACATATGTTGGGGATTTTGTGACTTATTTTTCAGTCCGAAAAACGAAAAAATCCGGCATGCCGCCATGCCGGCATGGTAATAATTTCAAGATTTTGGTCAAATGGACTTCTTATCACCTTTTATGTGTACAGACTGTAAAAATAATGTATAGTTTGAGATTTATCTGACTTTAGTCCTGCTGTGGAACAGTTTTTGAAATCTTGGAAAATACCTAGTCCACATAAGAACCTGCCTGCCGTTTATCTACTGCTGCCCTTTAGGACGTGGAAAGCTAACTTATTTAGATAGCAACTTGTCAAGCTATTTCTTTGACTGTCTGGGAGTAGGTTGGTAAGCAGAAGTCTGCCTTGTTCAGATAAGACTTTGTCCTGTTTATCTACTGCGGCAGAGTAGGTTGGAATGTATTTTCACATGGTGTTTGTCACAAACCAAATAGATATTTATACTCCACTATGCAATTCCTCAAGTCACATATAAGACCAATGTTGGTTATAAATCTCTTTGATTATCTGTGAATCTGGCCCTGTATTTGGTTTGGTACTTGATGGATGCAATGAAGGCAGTTCTCCATGCCCCTGTTCATTATTTTGATGCCCATTGAAATACTCACAGAATGGTGGTTTGTTTTGGGGTGGGTTTTTTTGCGCTTAGTAAAGTGCAAAACTGGTTAGCAGCTTTTATGATATAGGACCCAGGCCCTTTAAGCGAACTCTGTTGCCTTTTTTGTCAGAGTCCGTCATCTTGAAACCAAGCCTAACTGAGCAATGGTTTGGTCGGAACATATACGTCACTGCGGTTAAACGGAACGCAACAAAACGCGCCAACAGAAAGATGAGGGCCAAAAACAGGCTGTGTGTAGACACATCTCTGTGTCTTGTGTGTCATTGATGTACTTCAGTTTCTCATTTTTAAACTTCCCCGGATTTGCCTGGAGAGAATTTGAGATAAACTTCTTTTCCATTTGTCCCTCAGATGCATACAAATGAGACGATCCCACTTCCTGATGTATCAGTCAGGATGTTTCCGAAGGGTGCATACGTATCAACCTCTCCCAGTGTCAGAGTTGTCAGCTCAGTCTACTACATCATGATGTACTTAATTTTCATTGGTGTCCTCCTGTCCGTCCTTGTGTATGAGAAAGAGAAGAAGATTAAGGAGACGATGCTGATGATGGGCATGAACAACGGCCCTTACTGGTGAGTACTGTGTACTGAGCTATGAGTACTAAGTATTAAATGCCAAGACTCAACATGTACTGAGTTATGAGTACTGAGTATTAAGTTCTGAGACTCAACATGGCTTGCCCTGTGGGCATGAACAACGGCCCTCACCGGTGTGTACTGAGTTATGAGTACTGAGTATTGAGTTCTGAGACTCAACATGGCTTGCCCTATGGGCATGAACAACGGCCCTCACCAGTGTGTACTGAGTTATGAGTACTGAGTATTGAGTTCTGAGACTCAACATGGCTTGCCTTATGGGCATGAACAATGGACCTTTCTTGTGAGTAATGAGTACTGTTGATTGAGTACTGAGATGCGATATTTCTTTCCCTATGAGCATGAACAATGGTCCTTACTACTGGCGAGTACTGTGCAATGAGTGTTGAGTGCTGAGACTCAATATATATGGCTTGCTCTATGAGCATGAACAATGTCACTTAATGGTGAGTCATGAGTAGTAAGTATTACTCCGGGACTCAAAAAGCCTTGAGAATGTAGCGCATCATACATTGGTTTGGGGCAAAACCAAGTCTTGTTTTTTTAATTCACCAATCCGATATTTACATCAGATAAATTGTACTTTGCAAAGGCAACTTGTATGTCATCTGTATTTTTCATTTGTGCATTTGTTTTTCCCTTGAAATACTGACCCCTTGCACATGGTGACTGTGTGCCACTCTCACAATTGTGGGAGTCAATACGTGTAAACTCTGCCCGTTCCTAAAATTTGCACTTCACTGTAAAACACAGAGGGACATTGACTTCCAAAATGGCGCCACCAAGATTACTGTGACGGTGACGTTAGGTGAATTAGGTTCTACAGACGAGTTTTTGTACTATCGTCAGGGCTGGAAATTTACACTGGAGGCCTGAGGCACGAAGCCAGTGATTTTAGCGTCGGGGCCAGTAAACTCAAGACCGGACAAGTCTGGCGGTCTTGTGTTTTCCAATTGAAAAACAGTCTTTACTGTGTAATATCTTCCTTTTTTAAGATGTTCAAATGTTGACTTAAAGTCTGATATTTATCTTTCAATTCAGTTGAGTATTGAAGTGTACTTAACCCATAAGATAGATGATATAAACCTTCTTTCTAGTGCTTGCTAAAATAAATAAAATTTATTGTGAAATGTTAAACTGTGTAGACATTTTTTTCTTCTCATTTTGATTCTTGTTTTGTAAAAATAAAACTGGCGTAATAAAAATTTTGAGCTACAAGTGGTCTTTTTACCCCCCCCCCAAAAAAAAATAAATAAAATAAACACATTTCCAGCGATGAAATATGAGCAAGTGGGATCAAGATTCCAATAACAGACATTGAATGGATGCTGGATTTTCTATTAATCCTAATATTTCTTGGTTCGTACTCTTTATACGTTTTTCTTTCTGTCCTCAGGCTGTCGTGGCTTATTACGTATACCTTCATCATTCTCTGTGTGTCTATCTTGATTGCCATTCTGAGTAAATATGCCATTCAAATCGTCGGGAATGGCAACTTCCTCATTTTGTATCTCATCATGGCTGGCTATGGCTTGTCAAGTAAGTATAAAGGGGATGGATTACCAGCTGAACGAACATCTGTTTTTTTTATTGTTTGTGACTGGCTCCCTGCATATTTTTGCCCAGCTGGGCACAATTACATGACTCCGCTTACCTGGAAACTGCGCTTACAGCTCATAGAATGATGTGCTTTACAGGGCTCGATAAGCGCAGAATTCGCGGTAAGCAGAGCCGTGAAATTGGACCCAGAAGTCCACATTGTGCTCTCTGAAAAAAGGCACACAGCTTCACTGGTTTCCTGGTTTGACATTTGAATGAAAAGCTAGTACAAGTGTTTATCCAAAGATTGCATTATTTTAAAGTTTAGGGAATTCCTGGATGAAGATTTGACTAAGTTCAGCTTCTGAAGCAGACTCCAGTTGTACAAATGCATTGTATTTAAATAAACACAACAAACTCTTTCCGAAATGATTTTCCATTAGACTCGAAAAAGTCTTGTAAAAACTTGAAAGCAAGAAAACAACTCGAACAAAGACTGTATTGTTCTATGAAATCAAATATTCGTTTTAAATTCTATTTATACAAAAAGTTCTTAAAAGAAAAAATGCTCACAGCAATTCGTTATAAACACGACGAATTGTTTTAGAATTTCTCGTAGCCCCTTACCAAGAGTGGCTTTTAGCCTTGTTCAGGGCAAACTTACTGACAAATATATATATAACTCTAGTAGGGGAGATGGCCTTAGCTTTCAATTCAAACCGTTTTTAAATATTTTTTTATATATAAAAACAGCTTCCTAAAGAAAAAAAGGAACCCCTTTTCTGGAGACGTAAACAACATGAACTTGAGAGTTTCACAATTGTTATTTTCTCTTGGCAGTTGTTGGCTTGGCTTTCATGTTAACGCCGTTCTTCAACAAGGCAACAGTCGCTGGGGCAGTCGGCTCTCTGTTGACCCTGGTGCTTTCTCTCCTCTACGTCCCGATGTCATTGATTGTAGGCACCCCCTCTGTGGTCAAATGGCTATTGTCATTTCTCTCTCCTGTAGCAATGGCCTTGGCCATGGATCAGGTAAGAATAACTGTATTTCTACTTGGTCATGTTGGTGGCGTGTCATGGCCGAGCGGTTAAGAGCACCGGACTCAAGCTCTGGTGTTTCTGATCAGCAGAGTGTGGGTTTTAGTCCCGGTCGTCTTGCACTTGTGTTTCTTAAGCACAATAGCTTACCATAATGGCCTTGTCCTTCAGATGGGACATTAGGCTGAAGGTCCCATGTAACATAATTGTTAGTACACAAAAATGAACCCAGAAACACTTATCTTGGAAGAGTAGGGGTTAACCCTTGTGTTTTTGGTTCACATAGCAAGCACCCTTGCTAACAGGTTTCCTCAGGCTTGCGAGCTACAGTGATAAAGTTCACTTATGAGGCATCCTTGGTTTCATTACCAGAAATATTTAATAATAAAAATACTGTCGTCTTCGAACAGAATGCTGCCTGAGCTTCCCTATAGTTGACCCTAGATCACCTTTCACCTTTATCTCTTTTGTTTGTTGCTTTTGATTTTCCGCATGTGCTGTATTTTTTTATTTATTAATACTTTTTGCTTAATTTTCTTTTTCAAATGTTCATCGAATTTTGTGTGTACATATTGCATATTTGTATTTTTATGGTAGTCTTTCATTGATCATGAACTTTGTGAACCACTTTGTAACAAACATATTGCTTGTCGTTTTTCCTATTTGCCAGTGGAAATAAACTGTCTATATTTTATTGTGGACAATAACTGCTGTCTATCTATCTATCTATCTGTATTCTTCTCTGTGTTATTTTGCCGTGTTTTATCTTCTTCTTTTTTTCGTGTTAAAGTATGTGCAGTTATACTTTTTAATGTTTTTCAACCATTTAGCTGTTTTTGGCAAGTAGTTCACTGCTCCAGGCAACAATGTGGGGTGTTATTGTGTCTCCTCTGATCTTTTTTGGTTTTCGTTTCTGGCCGATGGCCCTGGTCTAAAATTGTGGCACATCCGTGTACTTTTGGTCACACTTCGGTTGGTCTTTTTCTAGGCTATGCTTATTTTCCTTTCTGTAGGACTGTGTCAGCAATGTGTATTGTTTATTAAGGGAATAAAAGAGTGGCGACGAGTTTTTAAATGGCCGTTTAAATCCGGCAGGGTCGTGGCCGTGCGATAAAGGCCCGAGCCGAAGGCTCGGGCCTTTATCGCACGACCACGACCCTGTAAGGTTTTAAGCGGCCGTTTAAGAACAAGTCACTACTCTTTTATTCCCATTCATAAATGCTCTTTTGTTAAAAAGCGAAAAAATGTTATAGACAATCTGTGACAATCTGCTTCGCAGCGAACTTTCGAAGTTTGTACATTTTTTTTCCAAAAACTTTTAAAAAGTTATGTTTGGTGCGCATTGGGTTGTGTGTACGCGCGTGTAAAAATAGATTACGCGCTGGTACTAATAGCTATATATTGCGTTCCGCGTAATTAAATTGGCGTACATGAGCTTGCGCGTCCAACACGCGAAGCCAGCCGGTCTTAAACAGCTCCAGCTGGTCTTTATCAGCCGTTTAAACATCCCCATGTGACATGCTCTCCACCAATAGGAATAGCAAAACTGTCTGGGGTATTTGTATTCATTGCCTCTATTGGTACTTTTTTTTCTTTTTTAAAAGGTGTCATTTTCAATAACTTTTTTAAGTAAAGTGGCTGGGAGCATTTTTATTAATAGATTTGAATCAAATTAATAGGATTTTATTTACCCATAGTGCTCACTTCAATTCCTCTATAATCCATAGGCCCCTTGCACATGATGTGACAAGCTCAAACAGCGCCCTCAATGAGGTAAAAGGAAGACCTAGTTGAGAGTTGTGCATGGCACGCACGCATTTGCACGTTTCCATCGGTTACCTTTAGCGATGGCGTCCTACGCAAGGGGACGATTGCCTGCATTTGATTGGCCTAAAATGCATGGCATGAAGCCATCAGTTTTATGTGTTAAGCATTTGTGTTTTGAGTTGCCAGAAGTTTGATGGACTGGTCTCTACTCAGCCAAGCCACCCAGTCTACACTTTGTATCTTTATACTTCGACCCCTCGCAAAACCTCAAGTCTCTAAATATTTTGTTTATTCCTTTTTTCCAAAAAAAAACCCCCATTCTGGCATATTCTATTGTTATCTACACATCAAGCAGAAATATTTAATGATTGCTACTTTCCGTTCATCTGCACTTTGCAAAGTACTGAGAAGTAGGTCCACACTCCTCATTCTCAAAAATGCAATTTGTTCTTTTCCTTTTTGGTGATCGCTTCCATTGGATTCAGGCCATTGGGTTGGACCAACTCGGAGTAGGAATCCAGTTTGATAACATGGGACTAGACGGCTTTCCTCCATATGTAGTCATGCTGTATGTAGACTCAGTGCTGTACTTCTTGCTAGCAATCTATTTTGACAACGTCATCCCAGGTATAAAATCATTATTCATTTCATTTCATGCAATTTGTTAAAGCAACACAGGGCTCGAATTTAAGACTGGACCGCAGGCCTGAGGCCAGTGATTTTAGCATCGGGCCAGTAAACTCATGAATGGGCAAGCCTAGTGGGGCTTGTGTTTTTCTATTGAGTAATAATAGGCTAACTCATTGTGTAATATTTTTGTGAAAAAACTGTTGACTATGAGTCTGATAAACAACTTTCAATTCTCTTCAGTAGCAAAATACTACACATAAGACAAAAGAGATATATTTTCTCTTTGTGCTTGTTCAACTCATTTGGATTCTGGTCTTGTAAAATAAATTCTGGTCCAGTAAAAATGTTGAGCTACAAGCCCTGCAATCCTGTGAATATTTCCCCCAAATTCGAGCCCTGCAACGTGAATCACAGCTATAAATGCTAGATTGCTCATGAATAACAAATAAAAACGTCGAAAACAAAAAAGGGATTTACATCAATTTGAAAACAAATCAATGTTTTTAAAAATATTATTTTGTCGCATCAGTGCAAAATCATTGTACTGCGCACACAAATTCTAAGTGCAAACACATCATACCTCGACGAGTACTTGTTTTGTGTGTACATTTGGGCTATTTTAAGCCAGATTCGACGTTTTGACATTTTTGAACTTGCCCATTACGTAAGTGCTTTTTTAAGGAGATGCAAAGTTTTGGCACTGACTTGAGGATTTTCTTTTAGTCTCAACCCTAATCCATCAAAATCTTTTAGCATGTGTTAATCGTTTTTAAAAATGATTTTACGCTTAAGCTTGACATTATACTGATTTGGATGGGTTGTACTGAGTGTAATTTGCTTGTAAAAGAACCCCGTACACTTACCCTTAAAGGGAGTTGTTTGTCCCGGTGTTTATGGCACGGTGGGCTGCAGAAACTTTGCACCACAGCATTTTGTGTACCTCTGCAACGTGCTGCATGTGCGTATACTGTACATGTAAAATGGGGCTTTTTATTTCAAATGAGGTGTGCATACTTGAAGAAAAAGTGCCCCGGGACGTCCTTCAGGGGTGAAAAAGGCTATATAAGAATGGAGTATTATTATTATCGTTGTAGAGGCACGGGAAGGAGGCCGGCCCTCTAAAAAGGACAAGCATTCACTAAAACACTACAGCAAAATTCATACGATGACGTCTAAAATATAAAATGATCTGCACTTGAATTGATTTTAATCCTATCAGTAGCACACAATACAAATAGCACAACACAGTCATTTATGTGAAGGGCAAAAGGTCAACACGAGGCTGGCTACATACAAGTTCACAAAACCTGATTTAACAAGCCCTAAAAATTAAAAATTGTTTTCTTTTAAAACGATGATTTCAGAACAAAACAAAACAATACTTGCAGCCATTTTCCCTCCCAAATAAATAATATTCGTAGAATGGCTCTGCTCCCTACAAAATAGAAAGAAATACCTTTGGACCATGCAAGTCTTGCGCTAACTCAAACATAGGCACCCAATTTTTTTCTTCACACAACTTGTTTCCTTCACATGTTAAAGCAATGTACATGGGAGCAAAGTGCTCCCAAAAATGTTCAAATACGTGCGAGACTTGCACGGTCTAGAGAAAATAAATGTGCGCTCTCTTGCTCGATATTGTTACACCAATTTTGACTCACTATCTAATTTTAAACCGACAGGAGCCTATGGCCGACACAAGCCCCTGTTCTTCTGCTTTATGCCCTCCTATTGGAGCAAAAAAGAACGCAGTTCCTATGGAAGCAGTTCACCCACAGATAACGAGGATGTGAACAACGACCAAGGAGATATCGAGCTGGTACCCCAAGAGATGAGAGACAGGGCCTCGATCAGGTTAAACACCTATTAGTGGGAAAGGGGGAGACTTTCAAAGAGAGATTTTCTGGAAGAGAAATATCGTTGTGTCAGTGCAAAAACCTTGTATCACCCGAACAACGAGATCCCTAGTCAGAAAATAGGATTTTGCTCAGAGCATTTTTGTGGGAGATACAACCTTTTGGGAAAATTGAGATACTGAAACAATGATATAATGCAGAGATTTACCTAAAAGAGAACTTTTTCTACAAGACTTTTATGCAACGAGAGGTTTTTTTTTTAAAGATGAGTCTTTCTTAAAGAGTCTCCTAGGAATTGCTAGTTGTAATTAAATTTGAACTCTGACGTTAGTGTCCTGTTTTGTGATCCTATCCTTGAATTGTTGATATTTAAAGAAAATGAATATTTCAAAAACCATTCAAAAATTTGTTAGAACGCTCTCCATCAGGAATCTCATTGTCGATTTAATTCTTTTACTTGCAGGATTCGCAACATGAAGAAGACATTTAAAGGACCGAAGAATAAACCCGACATCCAAGCTGTAAGAGGTATAGCTAAGAAAACTGGAACCACTTTGTTTTCACTTTGTACTGTCAACGTTCATTTCTATCAAAATGACCAAATACTGCTGTGTTATCTCCCAAGACATTGCCGCTAGCCACAAATCCCTACCTACTCTGGGTTGAATTTGCCGTCCCATGGAGTCCATAAACAAATGAATAAGGGAACAAAACAAACACAATACCTTTATATCCTGTCACTTCCGGCATGATGTTCTTCCAACTTGGGTCTGATTTCTGGGGGAAAAAAAATTGCCCTCTGAAAAAACAAGAAAAGGTTTTATTAAAAAGCCTAAAAAGTCTGCTAAAGCCAATGATCATGTAGGTCAACCCTAGTACTGGATACAATTGTCTTACTTTATTCCAAGGCCTTGTTTCCTGCCTGGTAACTCCACGGCAGTAGAATAAATAGCAAGACAAGTTCCCAAGAACAACTCTACCTAGCAAAGTGTTATACCACAAACTGAATATACAGCAAATACAATACTTTGATGTTGTGCTTCTTTGCAGGTATGGGCTTGGACATCTATGAAGGCCAGATCACCTGTCTCCTGGGTCACAACGGTGCGGGCAAAACAACCCTCATCAACATTCTGACCGGATTAATAGCACCCGACAGTGGCCACGCCACTATCTACGGCTACGACATCCGGGATCCGATACAGTTACAGAAAGTCCGGTCTATGATTGGGGTGTGCTCCCAGGAGAACACCCTTATCGAAGCCTTGTCAGCGAGGGAACACCTGAGAGTGTTTGCTGGACTGAAGGGAATTCCGTCAGAGAATATCGAAGAGGAGGTGAGTTTGTCGTCAGATGCCCTGTCAAAGTTTTAAAATAAACTTTGCACTTTGCACTTTTGTTACATTGATCAGTTATAATCATAAGTCAAAACGCGTGACCAACATTGGTAATTGTCAGCGACTTGTATTCGCACTTTTCAGACCCGACTAATACCTAAAACACCAAACCTATGAAAATTTAATTGGTCTACAGAGTCAAAAGAAATTGGTGAAAAAATCTTTAAATTATGTTTTCACTGTTTGCAAACATCAAGTCTTGAGATCATCGTCTGAGTGGTAACTCTGGAAGCCTGTTGTTTTTTAGACCCTCTAGGTCAGATGTCAAGGTCATTATGGCTAAACAAAAGAAATATCCAAGCGATTACTCAAGAAAGAATGGGCATATCAACTCCAAACTGGGTGCTTAGATTGGTCTTGGGATTCCAGAAGCCTATTGTATTTGGACAGCCTTGGTCAAATTTCAAGGTCATTATGGCCGAAACAGAAGAAATGTTGTTTGAGCAGTATTTAAGAAGAATGTGATTAACCTCAGCAGGGCATTAGCCTTTTCCACACACTGTTATTGTTTCTTGTAGCCTTCACTTTGAGTGGCCCTTTTGCCTCGTGGTGGGCGATCTTCATTTTAAAAAAAAAATAATAATAATTTTGATATTTTCATTACTAACATTCATTTTTCTCTTTTCAGGTCAACAAGATATTGAAGCTGATCCTTCTAGATGATGTGGCATCCACTGCCTCGAAGAGTTTAAGTGGGGGACAGAAACGCAAACTGTGCGTTGGAATTGCTCTCATCGGCAACCCCAAGGTAACTTAAACAAACAGACAAACTTAATTTGAATGAAGCATCTCTCACAAGGTTGCACCGTCTGGATGTCAATGTCCAGAATGTAATGCAAGTTTTAAGCCACATGCTTAGCATATGCTGTATATGCAATTTGACTCCCAACGTGGGGACCGTGGCAGACAGTAGCAAGAAGTCAATAAATCAGTACAAGAGTGCAGCATCATTACTCAACTTGATCGGTTTTCCTGTGTTTACCTACAGGTGATCTTCCTAGATGAACCAAGCAGTGGAATGGATCCATATTCCCGTCGGGAGCTTTGGACTCTCCTGAAAAGTCAGCGACACGGGAAGGTTACCGTACTCACTACACACTTCATGGATGAAGCTGACATCTTGGCAGGTCAGAGGTCATATCTAAATGAGAAGCTTTTGGGGGCAGGGGAATACTATCATTTAAGTGAGAAAGGTTTTGTCATGACCTTCTGAGAGTCTCCCTGGTCAATTGTTTTTACCAGAGGCATTTTTAACAGGAATCATTATAGGAAAGGCGCAAAGAAAACATCCTTTTCGTCTGACAGGTCACACCTGTTATTTCCCTGTAATTCCTTTTCCAAACATTGAACATAACTGGATCATGCACAAACCAGTAGGGCTGCTAACTGTGGTATTGCTTTGTGGAATAAAGCCCTGGCCCCCTGGGCAAGCTGGTGGGTTGGGTTTTTCAAAATGTTAATACTTTTTTGTTTTCATTTCTTAATTCTTCTTGTGATCTTGAATTGACCAGATCGGAAAGCCATGATGTCCAAGGGTAACTTAAGATGCTACGGATCTTCGCTATTCCTCAAGTCAAGATTTGGGATTGGATACCATCTTGGGTAAGGATCCACCAAGACTTCAGGCTCATTTGCACTGATGGTTTTTTTTTATTTCCAATGAGTTGAATATGCTGTAACCTGATTTATTGTGACATTAGACCCCTTGCATATGGCGTCACACTCTCAAACAGCGCCCTCACCAAGGCAAAAGAGGGAGATAATTGGACAACAGCTGCTCTTGGTGTGTAAAAATGTGCGCATGACCTCGGCGTACCAGCAGCATTGCGAATCGAAAACGAGAAACAAGTTGAACGCAGACTATACTTTTGTTATGGAATCAAATATTCTTTTTTAATTCTGTTTGTATACAATTCTTCTAAAGAAAAATACTCTGGCAACTTTTGTGAAAGCAATTTCAATTTTTATATAATTCAAATAAGTCATTGAAATTAACATTGACCATTGCATTATTATGAGCTAGCTGAGCAAAGTTCTTCATTGTTGACAAGTAACCGGAATAGGGAGTAAAGTCTTACTCCCAAGTTTTCTTTGTTGATCTGAAAGGTATTTTACTTTCATATATAGCCCAAAACTATGATAAACTAAAGTATTTTAAGAAATAGAATCACATACACACAATACTCAAATTGGTTGCGACCAACTTGGTCGCGGAAGCTCTAATATGCATTAAACTTGAGGGAGGGTAGGGGGAGGGTAGGCAGTGGGACCAAGGGGTGCTACTATTGCATGCGCCCCAAAATTTACGAAAGTCTCCACATGGAAAGTTTCAATTTATTTAGAAAAGCAGATTTCTGATTGTCTTGGCCAATGTAACGCAAGTCACCCTTTGATTGTTTTGTGTGTGGTTATAGCATGGTGGTTGACCAGGATATCAACACTGACAGGATCACAGAGATCGTAACGAGTCACATCCCCGAGGGTAAAGTCTCGCGCAGTCACGGCATGGAGCTTGCCTACACACTACCCCTGAAGGACACCAACAGGTTCCCTGGTTCGTAAGATTTCAAGCTTTGCCGAGATTGTCTCAGGAATACCTTACACATCTATGAGTAGTAATAATATACACGATATTTCAATAGACCTTATATATCACCCTTATATATAAGCCTTCAATAAAGCCCTTTTTATTGCCCTTTTGTATCACCCTATTGCCTCTACATGTATATATAGCCCTTTTATGTTGTTTTTTTGTGTACATCTAGCTCTTTTATATTTCCCTTAATTGCCCTTGTATATCACCCTTTTATATAGCCCTTTTATGTAAAACTAGCTCTTTCATATTGCCCTTAATTGCCCTTATAGACCGCCCTTTCATATAGCCCTTTTACATGTACCAAATAGCTTGTTTATATTGCCCTTATTATAGTGCCCTTATAAAGCGCCATTTTACATACATGTACATGTATGTCAACCTTTATATACACTGTATGCATGTTAATGCATTATGAAATTGGGCCCAGAATCAGGTATGCAACTACTTATCAACTAGTCAGCTGATTTCCTCTAGAAAATCTTTTTTTTGTTCTTTTCTCCCCCCCCCCCTTTTGCAACCACTGTACAAAGTTTCATGTCTGCTAACCTACTATTTCTTCTACTCTATCTTTGCTGTCTTAACAATCTGAGCAGATCTTTTCCAAGCTCTGGAAGAGCCTTCCAAGGAGAGCTCCAAGAAGACGGTGGCTGAGGATCTTGGCATCCAGACCTACGGGGTGTCCATGACGTCACTTGAGGAGGTGTTTCTCAAACTGAATGAGGAAGAGGAGGCTGAAGAGGCACAAGCTAATAATGTCGAAGGCACTTCAGGTAGAAAGCTCAGAATGCATTTTGTGTTGAAGTAATAATAATAATAGTGGCTTTTTATAAAGCGCTCATATCCGTCACTCACTTACGCTCAAGGCGCTTCAACATTTAAGTGTTTTCCAGCAGGGTATGTGGGGCTACGTTTGAAGTATGAGACCTACTCCTTTACATAGCACCATGTAATGGTTTACAAGGTGCTGTGGCGCAATTTGCTGCCAATCAAACCAGGTACACCGGGTGGACCCCTTCTTTTTTCGATAAGTGCACTGGGTTCTTTTACGTGCGTAACACAACACACTGGACCAACTGCTTTACATCCCATCCAAAGGACGAAGCAATCATGGTTAAGTGTCTTGCTTAAGGACACAAGTGTCACGGTCGGGACTCGAACCCACAATCTGCTGATCAGAAACACCAGAGCTTGAGTCCGGTGCTCTTATCCGCTCAGCCATGACACGCTGTAGGGAATGGAATGAAGAGGGGTAGCTTATGAGGACAAAATCACATTGTGTAGACCATTGAAGAGTTAGACATTTAGGAACCTGCTCATCATATAAAGAGAAAACTAAACTGTTTAGATTTTTAACAAGCTACTTCAGGTATCAGCTCAAAACACGTTTTGTGTTGAAGTAGGGAACGGAATGAAAGGGAACTGTAAAAGGAAAAGATCTCATTGTATAGACCATTGAAGAGTTAACAATTTCAGAGCCTTGTAAATTCTTGACAAGGTGCTACACAAACAAATTTTGTCATTCAAAAACTTCAAAAACCTGTCTTTAAACAAAATAAATAATTGGCGCTTTCAGGGGCTCATAGACTAAAGTTATGTGCAAATCTGTGAAAATTCATATTTTCAGTCTCACCAATGTTATACGCACCCTTCAAAGTGCTTATTTCATCCCATTCCCAGAAGTCCGTCTCTTTATCTGAATTGGTTTTTTTTGCAACGTATCAACTCTTTAACATTTTTTGTCTAAACCCCAAACACACAAAAAAACCACAGATCGTACGCCAATCAATGTGAACGGTGTCAACTACAACAGCCGAGATCCTGTTCTGTTAAGTGTCAATGAAATCATCACCAAGCCTTTGGAGCCAAGCAAGTACCAGATCAAAGCGTTCTGCAAACTCCTCTTCAGCCAGATGATCCGCGACCCTGCTGTGAGACCACATTCAATTTGTTTACTGTAGACCTCATAAAAATCATAGTTGGGTTGAACAAAGAAAAATTTGTTTGATTCTGTGACCTCCGGATTAACTTGCTGGCGTTCTACCATTCAAGTTTCCCTAGATAGGTATTTGACATAAAAGGTCGCATCCACTACAGGTGATCCCTCTGCTGCTGCTTCCCAGGTTGTATCGTAAACTTAGATGTGATCCCTGGCTGTACGGCAGTAACAGGTTGAATGGCTTCTGACTGGCACCCCCCAAACAAAGATATTGACAAAATAGGGAGACCGCAAACATTAGGGCTATATAAATCAGTTGGTAGAGCGCCGGCTCGTTAATCCGGAGGTCGCTGGTTCAAGTCCCTCCGGCTCTAGTCATTGCAACTGGCACTATTCTCCATCACACTTTGAATTTCTTGTCGGTTGTTCAGCTAAGTATCTTTCCTAATCAGGTCTATGTAGGTCGTGGCTGGTAGCCCCTTCCACTGATTCCATGAGTTGGTGTCCAAGGGCCCAATTTCATAGAGCTGCTTTTAGGCAGAAAATATTTTTCAACGATTTTTATGCTAAGCAAAAATAAGCAGGATACCAGTCATAGGTAGTACACGTGACATGGTATTTCGGCTGGTAATCTTGTTCTGGTAAGCAATGTTTTATTGTGCTTTTTGTGCTTAAGCAGCTCTATGAAATTGGTCCCTGCAGAACTGTAGCTGTGATACTACCTTCATCCTTATAATAATGCTAGGTTTCTTGAAAAAAGAACCAATAAAAATCCTATTTATGTGTAAAACTTTAACAGGGTTGTTTACTTATATAAACTAGAAGGTTTTTTCTTTCTTGTGCCTTTCATTTTTTCTGTGGGGTCTTTATTTGTTCCCAACAGTTTCTAACTTTGCTTGTTTTTTGTTTTTGTTTTTTGCAGACGTACTTCACTCGTGTCTTTTTCCCAGTGGCCTATATAATAGTATCCGTTGTTTTGCAAGCAACAATCACATTCACCCCTGCCATCAATAGGAACCCAGAGAGTTTGGCCCTGAATCCAAGTCTTTACCTAGAGACCAGTGAGGCCACGCCCACGTATGACTCACTCACATCCCTCCTGTACCAAGACAGCCTTGCTGCAAGTGAGAGTAAGTTTAGCAAGGTGTACTTTTTGTGACTAGCTTAGTATTTTTCTTCTTTTGACACAGACGATGCCTCAAGAATCGAGCAGATAACTTCAAAAACATTACGGGAAAGCTCCATTAAAGAAAGAGGCTAGAATCGAACATCCTTTTCATCTGACAATGAACACCTGTTATCTCCATGTAATTCCTTTTTCCAAGCAGTGGACTTAATTGGATCATGCACAAACCACTAGGGCTGCTCTGACTGCCCCAGGTAGATTAACTGCTCATCCATTACATTTAATGACCCAAGTAATTCAGTGTAAACACACCCACTGGTGAAAAGGATGCACAGTTTCCAAGTTATGGTGGCGAAAGTCAGAAAATCTTTAATGGAGCTTTCCCATAATGAATACTGGGAATGCGCTCATTAGCCGTTGTTAAGCAAAGTTGTCTATGGAATCACCGTAGCTTGGTTGCCAGAGGAAGCCTGAACTTTGTGATTTGGGTAAGATTCATCAGCGACCAATTTTCAGGGCACTGCTCACCACGGAATTCTTTGCCCGATAAAAAAATCTCTCCTTCCTGCCAATGTGTAGTTCTTCATCACTGTTTTTTTTTTTTTTTTTTTTTTGAGAACCAGTTTTTATTTATTTCAATAAAAGATTCATACATGGTTGTCATTTTATATTTCCATTCTCTTTTTCTTTAAACCAGATATCTCGTTGTTGGTTGATCAGTTTGAGCAAATGGGTGTTCAGAGTAACACGATAGCAAACATGAGTGCCATCTTCTCTAAAGCACCACACAACATGGCTACAGTGGTTAACGCTTTGGGAACGTCCGTAAGTATAGTAGTTTAACGATCAACTTTAATTAAATGACTCAAGCTAATTTGACTATCCTTCTAAAAAATGTTGTTTAGTTATTATTGGATCGCATGTGTGAAGTTTTCCTTCTTGTAATTTGATCAAAAAAAAGTAACTGCCCAGTCTTCGATTTTTGAACTTTTTCATGTCGTTGGTGACAACCTGCATGATTCCCAGTAAAGACCCATAAAAACACAATGTGAAATCAACAACGAAGTACCAGTGTCTCAGTATACCAGTGCAAACCATTACACAGGGAGACTGGGAGTAGGTTGTTTTTCTTTTCTTGTTGCTATGAATTTTCCATGGTCCTCTTTTGATCAAGTTCATGGTGTGACGTCACAGTGCTGTTTCGCTTCTTAGGCGCTTTCCTTGAAACTCCCGGTTTTTACTCCTTCGTGACACTGATCAAAATGTGGAATGTTTTTGTTTTTTTTACATTAAGAAACAATTGTATTGAATTTTACCCATACACATGTAATCATTACACACTCAATTACCTTTTTTATAACAAAAGAACATTAATGTTCATTTTGTTCGAGTTGATCTTGAAAAGAAAAAGTGATAAAAGGTATGGCATTGCATGAGTATTGGCCTAATTTCATATTTAAAGTGAGTGTAATCACCAATCACCTTAAGAAAGTTTTGGTGGGAAATTCCATCCTATTAGCAAAAAGTAATAAACTCCTAAAAGCAATATCTCATTTGATTAAAAAATATACTATTTCAATTCATAATGAATGAAAAAGTGATGGGCGGATACATAATTTTTGTCCAAACTGGTTTACATAAAGATGGCATGCTTTCTGTTAGCATCTGTTTAAATTTGACAGTGAAAAAGTGGTGCCACAAGTTTTAATAACATTCTACTATTCCAAAAACTAACAGTTTTTTGTTTTTTATACCACCACCAAGTAAAATGATTTGCCCAGTGCTCTCAATTTTCCTTTTTTCATTGTTTTAACTTTCAGAGCGTAAAACCAGGCTTTGTGGCACTGTACAACGACACCGCCATGCATTCCCTGCCCGTCCTACTGGGTCTACTGAGCAATGCCTTGGTGCCGGTGCAGACAGCGGGCCAGTCCTTCCTGAACATGACCGTTTCTAACCACCCATTCCCCCAGTCCTCCAGCACGAATAGTTACAGCTTCAACTCGGGCTTCTTCCTGGTGTTGTTCCTCTTCATGGCTTTCAGTTCACCACCGGCAGGGTTTCTCGTCAACATCGTCAAGGAACGACAGGTGAGTTGAGACTCGAATGAATTGTTCCCAAACAACGGCTTAGACTTGGTCCCTGGCTTAGACTCCGACAGATATTATGAAAGCAAGTGCTTTTGGTATGATGCTTCGAACAGAGTCGACAGAGCCTGTGACGGACCCAAACAGAAGCCATGGTTATAAACAGGGCCGACGGAGCCAGGTATTCTGGGTAAAATGGCTTGACGTTATTGTGCACCATTGGGTAGAGGTTTGTTTGCCCTTCCATCTTCCCTCCCTCTCCCTCCTCCCTCCACCTCCACCTCCAAATCCACCTGCTTATTCAATCTGATATTCTTACTGTCTGCTCCAAAACAGGAAGGAGTGCGGACGCAAATGCGAGTGTCGGGAGTCGGCGCGGGTAGCTACTGGGGTTGCCACCTCATCATCGACTGCGCACAGATGTATGGTATTACTGTGGTGGGGGTGATCGCCATCATCGTCATCGGCCTGGCGGTGGGCAATTCTTCCCTCTTTACCGCCGGAGCCTTGTTCATGTTTATTATCTTCATGATCCTGTTCTTACCGATGTACTCGCTGTTTGCGTATTGCGTTAGCTTCATCTTCACGCAGTATCAAAGCGCGCAGAGTGGATCTCAGCTGTTTTTCACATGGGTGAGTATGAAGGACCTTGTCAAACTTAGTCCAGGACAACCAGCGGATAAGTACTGTCCGGCACAAGGTTTATTACCCACTTTTGATTCACCTTGTTTGAAATTGGGTGTCTGAGAAAACATGGGAGAAGTTCATAGTCCCTGGGGTTGCATTTGCTTACAAACAGCAGAGACTTAATAGATCGCTATCTACTGGAAAACAAGTAGGGGGTCTCTTTTACATGTCTCGTTAAAAAACCACGCTACACATCTTAGTTAAAGGAACACGTTGCCTTAAAATCTCATGAAATTTTACTGTTTGGAAGTGTTCAATATCCTTATTAAGAGTTGTTCATGCAATAACATGCCTTTAATGTGTTATAATTAGTGAATGGTGATTAAAAAAAACAAACAATGACCTCTGACCCCGACATCTGCCCCGCGAAACGTATATGTATTTCCAGCCGTAAATACCACCGTCCATGTAATGGGCAAAATGCGCGACAAACAGTCGTTAGGTTGGTGCCGTAGCCAGTGGCCTGGTAAACCAATCAGATGAACACCAGGTAATATACCATTCTGTATCTCGCTTCGCAACATGTAAACACCCACACCGTACATGTATAGAGGTGTCAAAATGGATCGCCAACAGGATAAAGAAACATCCAAAAAGAAGAAACCTCGTCAATCCGGGTAAGAACAATTTCTTGAGACTAACATTGGGTCCATTCTTCAGCTCCACTTTATACTGACAATAATACTAATAGACAATTTTGCAACACAGAGGCGAGAAAAACACGACGAAATCATGATCAGACTCATGTCATAATACCGATGTGATGATCACGATACACGTACACAAACAGCAATGGGTACCAGACCTTCTTGCATCACACAAAGCGTTAGCGCTAGGTTGGCCTCGCTACAATCCATAAGCTGGATATACTACACGTGCAAGAGGACCGCCGTGATAGTAATAGTAATTGCTCAGTCGTAGTTCAACAGCTGCGACTGGAAATAAGACTAGCGGAGCATGTCCGCCATTTAGTGGAGTCAAAATTTTGACTCTACAAAATGGCGGACCGTTCTTTGTCACAAACATTAACAAAAACCACACATTTCTAGGACATATTCATGTGGATCATTGTATTCTACTTTTAAAACATCTTTCCAACCATATGCATTTCATAGCAAACGCTTTTTATAGCCCAAACCGCCCAACACGAAGGCAACGTGTTCCTTTAAGTACTATGGGTACGTTCACACGAGTAGCTAACTTCGCTGCTAACTTCGCTGCTAACTTCGCTGCTAACTCCAAAAGTTAGCAGCGAAAATTTCCGCTGCTAACTTCAGTTTTACGACTTAGCAGTGAAACTTGATACTTTAACAGCGCTATTTTGCCGTGTGAACGCAACTGACCTTAACCACTTTAGACCACTTCCGTTGATTATTTATATTACTCACTTCAGCCATCTTCAGCTAGCTGGAAAAGGTTGGAGTTACGAAAACTTGTAAAGAACCATGAAATTGCATGTTCGGAGCCATGTTTGTGATTATCAGAAATAAAACAAAGGCCAACTTCGCACAAAGACCATTCCACCAGCTGATTCTGACTTGTACCCAGCATGTGTTTTGGGGCACGAGTACCAGGCAATATCGGTCCGCTTCCACGAAATGGGAATTGTACAAACTTGGCCAAAATAAAGATCACTAGCCCGCCGCTTTGACAGCGGAGACACATTTTGCCAGCGGGGGATACATACACACCGATGGGGTGCGCGTAATGGTTTTGTGACCTTTGCAGGCAGCTATCGGCAGTTAGCACTCCGTGTGAATGCAAGGCATTTTTTAGTTAAGTACGTTTTTACGAGGATCCCCCGCTGCAAATATTTAGCAGCGAAGTTAGCAGTGAAGTTAACTATGCCCAATGACCTCCAAACCTTCCAGATCAGATCCAAAACCACAAGTTTGTTTATACTACATTTAATCAACCAGTCAAACCGCAGAGCCATCAATGGAGTGTATTGCATAAGCCATTTTTTTACTGCATTGGAGAACTATGTGCCTTTCAGCGAGTAAAACAATGTCTCTCATAGTCCGATGGAAATCCAACAAAAAATTGACGTCATACAATTGTTACCGGCTACCTTTCCATCGATTTTGATAAGACCCTGTATGAGATATGGGATGATCTTGTTATTGTTTTAGAGGTGTTATACATGATTAATAGAGCTGAAAAAATACTCACAGACACTGTTCATGTTTTGTGTGATCCACCAGATACATGAAATAACAAGCCAGTGAAAATCTGGGCATAATCCGTTGTTTGTCAGAAGAAAAAAGTGAAAAACCATGCACAATTTTCAGTATGTAGATACATTGTCCTTAACTGTGGTTGTAACAACTGAAATTAGCTGCTTACACTTTTTTTTACGCTTTCAGGAACAGTTTTCTTGAATATGACTTCATTTCAGAGAGAAATATTCCCCCCCCAAAAAAAAAACCACCCCAAAATGGTTCTAGTATGAACTTCACAATCAGTAAGCCTTCAGACCAAAAATAAACTATGATGTTTTTTTATCCTCACCAATTCTGCGTAATACCTGGAAATCCAGATTCTTGGAAATTTCCTAGTTTCCCAGGAACAAAGATGTCAAGTGACACCAATAGATTAACCCTTTAGAGACAGAGTGGCTTGTACCAAAATGGCCGCCGTGAAGGCTAATGGCAGTAAATGTTTTCATTGTGTGATAGTCGAGGAAGTTATAAACCTTTATTTGGGACTCTGGGCCTGAAAATCTGATTACTAAGGGTTGTTAAGCACATTATCTCACACATTACCAGCATCCAAGCACAAATATTAGACCTATCCCATGAAATATGGGCACTGGGACTACTGGTTGGCAAATGAAGGGGGTATCACGCCTTTCTGTATTTGGCTGATAGTGGCGTGATGCACGCGCATTTGTATGTTTGCCACAAAAACATTGAAACTAAGCATCCTTGTCACCAGTGGGTGTGTTTACATTGAATAACTTGGGTCATTAAACTTAGTGGATGAGCAGTTAATCTGCCTGGGGCAGTCAGCAGCACTACTGGTTTGTGCTTGAGCCAATTAAGTCCACTGTTTAGAAAAGGAATTACATGGAGATAACAGGTGTTAGTTGTCAGATGAAAAAGATGTTTCAATCTAGCCTCTTTCTTTAATGGAGCTTTCCCATAATGAACATTTTGAAATGTTTCTCATCTGGAAGTGATGTCTTTGTTCTCTATTCTTGTTCAAGATTCCTTTTATTTTTGGCATCCCTGTCATGGTGCTTGATCTACTCGGGAGTTCGACCGTAGCAGTCATTCTACACTTCATTTTCTGTTTTTTGTATCCACCGTACACTCTCTTCGGAGGGCTGTATTACATCAGTAAGGTAAGTCGTAGACAACAGACTGGTAGACCTTCTGCAGGCCTTCGAGGTCACGGCCTCTGTTGCATTCAAATAAAGTAGGGGAGGAACCATGAAAAGGGAGCTGAAGGGGTGGGGTTTCTAGAGAAGGTGTTAATTTGTGAATGAGACAGACTTTTGGGAACATCAGTGGAAAAAGGAGAAGTCAAAAGTTATAAATCATTTTCAGACCATCGGGTTTGAATTGTCTGAAGGCGCCTAATCCACAGTTTCTCCCTACTTAGATGGACAGTCTTTCTGTGGTTACCTAAGGCCTCAATGCCCTGTCAAATCATGTCAGAGAAAAAGGCTCTGCCACCAGAGGGGCGTGGCAGGTCCCTCTCAGAGACTCGCTGGGATGGCTGACTTGGTTCAGCCCTCCTTGCGCTGTGCAATGCATGTAAAAGGTGCTCTTATTTTATTGGTTTCAAAATTTAAACATGAGCACTTTGAGATGGCCCCCAGTGAGATAAAGTGCTATATAAGAACAGCGTGTATCCAAACGTGTTGTTGTTTTTTTTTCATTCAAGATTCAATTTGTAATCAAAAATACTTTTGCCATTTCGCTTTTATTTCTAGGTTTATGAAGTTGCCAAACTTGGATTCGGTGTAGAGAACATCACTTTTGGAGACTACTTTGCGTTTGACACACTCATTATTCCTACAATACTGTGTGTGAGTAAAATGAACTTGTGCTTTCGGAATATTTGGGAAAATTCATTTTTGTTTTTATGCCTCCAATTCAAGTGTTGTCTTTTTGAAAAATGTTGCATGCCAACAGAATTTGCTGCTGGGCTTTTTATGTGTACATCTGGTATAGTTTCAGAGGGATTTCATGTCATTGCAGTCACATACACCCAGGGAGAGGTTACCTAACAGTGATAACAATGATTTTGTAGCGACACAAAATCGTAGGTTCAGTCCTTTATTGGCCCCTTGCGCAATGCGGAGCGTACTTACCCTCACCGATCCTGTCCACCAATTTGGGAACCACTGTGGGCACTGTGGTACAAACCATTTTCTGTCCGCTGTGGGCAGTTTTGTTACAAGCCATTTGTGTTTTCTGTGGGCACTTTGGCACAAGCCATTTCTGGCCGCTGCTGGCACTTTTGTACTAGCCATTTTCTGTCTGCAGTGGGCACTTTGGTACACGCCATTTCTGGCCGCTGTGGGCACTTTGGTACACGCCATTTCTGGCCGCTGTGGGCACTTTGGTACTAGCCATTTGTGGCCACTATGGGCACTTTGTTACAAGCCAATTCTGTTCACTGTGGGTAATTTGGTACAAGCCATTTCTGGTTGCTGTGGGTACTTTGGTACAAGCCATTTCTGGTTGCTGTGGGCACTTTTGTACTAGCCATTTCTGGCTGTGTGGTTATGGCCCTTTGGATAATCACAAGTAAGGACCTTACACCTCTAACCCAGTGACATTATTTATTGTGATTTAACCAGTAGAGTGCTTCCTCTTCAGGTTCTAGTGGATTTGGTCGGGGTGGTGTTCTTGCTGCGCTTCTTGGAGATCAAAAACACAGGGGGCAACGTTAGAGATACGTGTTGCTTCAGGTAGGGCTGATTCAATCTTACTGCATTCAACTCCGATGTAGACGTGTGTATATGTGTAAATGAGGCCCCCCTCATTTACAACCAATGCCACAATTCTCAACCAAATTAAACTATCAGGTTTTTTGATGTGTGTATATTTTTCGTCTTCATTTTTAAGTCCCATCTTTCTTTTGTCTAGAAGATCACAATTGGAAAGGTTGAGTGTCAAGCGTTTAATTCTTAAAGGAAATATAATCAATTTATGTTTTCAGCATCCCTGATTCAGAATAACCTGAGAATAAGACTTGACCTCCATTTCTGGTTATTTGTAAACAATTAAGAAATTGGCCCAACTGATGTTCATGTTATCATTAAACCTATGTATTGGTCGCTCAAATTCAGTTTCCGCTCAAATGGGGTTTGTTAAAAAATAAGCATCCTCGTTGAAATTTTTGTTTCAATGTTAATTTGAACATATTGTATTTTATAAAAATTGAAATTGTATTTTTAACAAATTGCTGTAGGTATTTTGATTTTCAAGAGAACTTGTATAAATAGAATTTAGAAAGAGTATTTGACTTCATAAAAAAAAAGTCTTTGTTTGAGTAGGTTTTTTTGCTTTGCATTTATGGCTTCCCATAGTTTTCCAATCTTGGTTGGCAAAAACTCTGGCTATGACGTTGCAATAGAAAGGTCTAAATTATTGGTTTGTGCTTGCTCCTGTTCAATTTCTGACCATTTTATTTTATCAAAATATCATCCATGTTTCAGTTTCTGAGCTTTCATATTTAAAACTTGGAATTACACAATAATTGTTATTCGATAACGACTTTACAAATCCTGTGCTGGATGGTTGCTTTCATTCCAGTCAGGGGAATGTAGACTCAGTCACCCCAAATGGAGATGAGATCCCAGATGAGGATGAGGATGTAGCAGCAGAGAGGAGCAGAGTCAAGGATATCTTTGATCACAGTGGTCAGAATGAGGTGAGTATGGAGTGGTCAATACAGAGCAAGTTTGGGTGCTAATTAAATCATGCATACATGGTTTGAGTTTCAGTCGAATGCATCTCATCAATTGATTCATCAAATATGGCAACAAGGTGACGACATTGTGAACAGAAAAATTGTAGCGGTCATTTCTATACTTAAAAAAGCATAAGTGCAATAATAGTTATTACCAAAATGATTGGCGTTTTTGTGGGGGTCAAAAACCTACCAGTTACTGTTAAACCACTATCCCAGGGGATTTGTTCAACTTAACTTTGTGCGCGATTGCAAAAGTTTCCGAAAATGTCTTTGTCATGTAACCTTACCTAACCACCATCATTGAAAAAGTGACATTAAATTGCGATTTGACTAGAGAAACGGTGCTTCAGGAGTAGGTTGATTTAGTTGGACTAGCTGTAGTTAGAGCTGTGTATTGACTAGAGAAACGGTGCTTCAGGAGTAGGTTGATTTAGTTGGACTAGCCCCAGTCAGAGCTGTGTATTGACTAGAGAAACGGTGCTTCAGGAGTAGGTTGATTTAGTTGGACTAGCTGTAGTCAGAGCTGTGTATTGACTAGAGAAACGGTGCTTCAGGAGTAGGTTGATTTAGTTGGACTAGCCCCAGTCAGAGCTGTGTATTGACTAGAGAAACGGTGCTTCAGGAGTAGGTTGATTTAGTTGGACTAGCTGTAGTCAGAGCTGTGTATTGACTAGAGAAACGGTGCTTCAGGAGTAGGTTGATTTAGTTGGACTAGCTGTAGTCAGAGCTGTGTATTGACTAGAGAAACGGTGCTTCAGGAGTAGGTTGATTTAGTTGGACTAGCTGTAGTCAGAGCTGTGTATTGACTAGAGAAACGGTGCTTCAGGAGTAGGTTGATTTAGTTGGACTAGCTGTAGTCAGAGCTGTGTATTGACTAGAGAAACGGTGCTTCAGGAGTAGGTTGATTTAGTTGGACTAGCCCCAGTCAGCGCTGTGTATTGACTAGAGAAACGGTGCTTCAGGAGTAGGTTGATTTAGTTGGACTAGCTGTAGTCAGAGCTGTGTATTGACTAGAGAAACGGTGCTTCAGGAGTAGGTTGATTTAGTTGGACTAGCCCCAGTCAGAGCTGTGTATTGAGAGAGTCGCGACATAGAGGGACCAGTTTTCTTTGGTCACGTGGTTGCTTGACGCCATATTGGTCCAGATGCAGCACAACCCAGTAGGCAGACTAGTCGGGCACCCTTTACTCGCCCATGTGTTTGTTTGGACACAAAAACGGCTTCTAATCACAAGTTGTCGCAACTCTCCCAATACACGGGTCTGGCTATATAGTCTAACCAAGCAGCATTCAATGGACTATGGTGAAGTCTAGTCGACTCCAGTCACCCACCCGAGCTTGCTCATGGTCACTATGATCATCAGTATGGCAGGGAGAGACCCAGAGGTTTGATGGGTCACTCGGTGGATACTGAAGCAGGTATTGGATTGGTCTTACTGGGTCAGGTGGTGTTTGGGACCAACCCAAACCCCTAAAAAGCCCATCCTAGGTTCTGCACAGCATGGATAGACCTTATTCATTGACGTCATCAAGACATCATCTTAGAGGTAAACCGATGATGGAAATGTACAGATTTGGACGCGCGGCGCATGGGATTGGCCAGTGAACTACCTTTCTTTGAACTCAAATAACGTCTTGTGCATAAGGTCTATTCCCATTTTTCATCCTATGGATTTTGCAATCATAAACAGTAATGGAATTGTACTCGTAAAAATCAAAAACTATCAGGGAGAAATTTTCAATTGCTTTCTTAAGAACTTTCTGACGCTTCTTGCAGAAATGTGCTGTTGCCACCATGGGCATTCGGAAGGAGTTCACTAAGAGTGGAGGCTGCTGCGGAGGAGAGGAAGCCAGTGTCAAGGTCGCTGTGCGTAACCTGACGCTGTCAGTGAATGAAGGAGAAGTGATGGGTCTCCTGGGGCCCAATGGTGCTGGTAAAACCACCTCCATGAATGTCATTACTGCCGATACTAAAGCCAACAGGGGACAGGTGAGTTTTCTTAGGACCTTGGTCTAATTTAGGGTTGGGACGGTTTAACCGTGCTTCCTAATGTAGGCTTTTAACTTGCATCACTGTCGACACTGCCTGTGGTGCGTTAAAAAGAATGTATGCTGGCCACAAAGTTTGCTGTAGCGGCTACCCAGTAGTGGCATCACATAATAGTCACTAGGATTTATCTATCAGTGTGGTTATCAGAAAATTATTTAAAGATGTGTAATGGGACATCACCAAGAGTTTGACAGTACCCAAGAATGCAGAGCTGCCAACTCTCACCGATTCTACAGAAACTTCCCTGAAAATCAACCAATCTTTCCATGTTCTGATGAGCAAATTTGACAATCTCCCTGATTGTGGAAACTTTTTCCCCCATTAAATTGAATGTAATTCTAAATATCTCCCTGATTGTTGGACAAAACCTCCCTGATTGCAAGATGCAGATGTTGGCATCTCTGAGAGTGCATAAATGGTGGTAATGGTTGGAGTCACAGAAAGCGACAGGGTCAGAAACGACAACAGGACTGACTTGGCACTTGCCCTGTAAGCAGAGAGCGGCAGCCGCGGGCAAAGAATCCATGAAATTAAGCCCTGATCTTTCTGTCTCTCTTTTCCCCCTTCTCCGTCCTAGATCAAAATTGCAGGCTATGATATCACCTCTTCCCTGAGTGACGTGTACCAGGTTATGGGCTACTGCCCCCAACACGACCCGCTCTTTGAAAATATCACCATGCGCGAGCACATTGAGACCATCGGAATGGTCAAGGGCATACATCCAGACGACATCGATGCTGTAGCTCAACAGTGAGTACCTCATAGTAAGGCTTAGATATGATGAACGAACTATGAAGGCGCTGTTTGGTGGGGGTGTGTATAGAAATAGTTTACCCCAAACCAAACAGCGTATACCTATTGTATCCATCATATATCTTAACTCTTTCAGTGCCAAGGTCGTACATGTACGATCTATTTTATGTATTCTGAAAGCGCCATTATCGTACAATGTACAATCTTTTTTTATGTACTAAAAAAGTGTCGTCAATCATACATATACGACCCATAATATACATGTTATCGCGAGAGGGCATTATCACTCAGGAAATACTAGTGGCTTTGGGATGTACCAAGGCAACACAAATCAGCAAAATACATTTTGTTTGATGATAAAGACTTATTTATTATTATTTTGTATACAGAATTCTGAAGGAAAAGAATTTTAAAAAGCTGGGCACTTAAGGTTCAAAACACAAACAAATAGCGGGCACGGACAGAGTTAAGAAATGGGATAGTGTCCGTAAACTACTCCCTGTACCAAATTTTCCTAAAAAGTAGAATAGATTTAGCACAGGTGTCTTTTATTTCAATTTGGTTGGAGAAAATACAGCAGTAATAGTTTGGCCAACACTACAGTAATACCAATCCTGTACCTCGCATTGATTCAAAGGAAGTAAACATACCACAAGATGCAGTTTTGTCAACGTTCTAATGCTTTACCTTGTATCTTAATTCAATTGTAAACAACTCCCTCACTGTACGTTATCTTGATTCAAAAAGAATATGCAGTTTGTCAAATTTTATTCAAAGAAGAGTGTAAAGCTTACCACTAGCAGTTCCTTGAAATTATTACCAGTGCTGTACCTTAACTTGATTCAAATAGTGTCAAGCTTACCACTAGCAGTTCCTTGTAAGTATTACCAGTGCTGTACCTTAACTTGATGCAAATAGTGTCAAGCTTTACCACTAGCAGTTCCTTGTAAGTATTACCAGTGCTGTACCTTAACTTGATTCAAATAGTGTAAAGCTTACCACTAGCAGTTCCTTGTAAGTATTACCAGTGCTGTACCTTAACTTGATTCAAATAGTGTCAAGCTTACCACTAGCAGTTCCTTGTAAGTACTACCAGTGTTGTACCTTAACTTGATTCAAATAGTGTCAAGCTTACCACTAGCAGTTCCTTGTAAGTATTACCAGTGCTGTACCTTAACTTGATTCAAATAGTGTCAAGCTTACCACTGGCAGTTCCTTGTAAGTATTACCAGTGCTGTACCTTAACTTGATTCAAATAGTGTAAAGCTTACCACTAGCAGTTCCTTGTAAGTATTACCAGTGCTGTACCTTAACTTGATTCAAATAGTGTCAAGCTTACCACTAGCAGTTCCTTGTAAGTACTACCAGTGCTGTACCTTAACTTGATTCAAATAGTGTCAAGCTTACCACTAGCAGTTTCTTGTAAGTATTACCAGGGCTGTACCTTAACTTGATTCAAATAGTGTAAAGCTTACCACTAGCAGTTCCTTGTAAGTATTACCAGTGCTTACCTTAAGTTGATTCAAATAGTGTCAAGCTTACCAATAGCAGTTCCTTGTAAGTATTACCAGTGCTGTACCTTAACTTGATTCAAATAGTGTCAAGCTTACCACTAGCAGTTCCTTGTAAGTATTACCAGTGCTTACCTTAAGTTGATTCAAATAATGTCAAGCTTACCAATAGCAGTTCCTTGTAAGTATTACCAGTGCTGTACCTTAAGTTGATTCAAATAATGTCAAGCTTACCAATAGCAGTTCCTTGTAAGTATTACCAGTGCTGTACCTTAAGTTGATTCAAATAGTGTCAAGCTTACCACTAGCAGTTCCTTGTAAGTATTACCAGTGCTTACCTTAAGTTGATTCAAATAGTGTCAAGCTTACCACTAGCAGTTCCTTGTAAGTATTACCAGTGCTGCACCTTAACTTGATTCAAATAGTGTCAAGCTTTACCAATAGCAGTTCCTTGTAAGTATTACCTGTGCTGTACCTTAACTTGATTCAAATAGTGTAAAGCTTACCACTAGCAGTTCCTTGTAAGTATTACCAGTGCTGTACCTTAACTTGATTCAAATAGTGTCAAGCTTACCACTAGCAGTTCCTTGTAAGGGACCTTGTCAAAACTAATCCCGGACAGCCATCGGACGGCACCGGTCCAGGACCAGGTTTTTCGTCCCATGTTGAATTCCCTTGTGGTGATTACTTCATCGGATGGGCCATGGGATGAGTTCACAGTGACTGGCCTTCACCAGAGATGGTTTGTTTACAAACCACATGGTCTTTAGATCGCTATCTACTGGAAAACCAGCAGGGGGTCTCCTAAGGGCAGGTTTTCGGTTTCACAGTTAGGCCTCAATGACCCTGAGTATTTTCTAAAGACAAAAATAAAATGGTCATATCATAGATGATCATTTGATGCTTACATTCCATTTGTTTAGTTATTAACTGGTAATCTAAAAATTTAAGAATGGAGGAAGGGAACACAAGCAACGGTTTACAAGAACTTGGCTAGTAATTTTGTCTATTTCAAAAAACAATGGGTTAAAAACTCCACCACACTATAGTGACCTCCAAACGGTCAGACCAGACTCACTCCAAACTGCAAACCACAAGTTTGTTTATATTAGTGTTTAATCAGCCAGTGAAACCGCAGAGCACTCTGTGGGGTGCCTTGGGTACTGTGCATCGGACGGGAGGATACTGTTCAGCGTGTGAAACATCACCTCATTGGAACTCCCATCCGATGGCCCGTCCAACAAAAATTTGACATGGGATGAACCTTGTCCGATGGCCTGTCCAGGATTAATTTTGACAAGACCCCTAAGTACTACCAGTGCTGTACCTTAACTTGATTCAAATAGTGTCAAGCTTACCACTAGCAGTTTCTTGTAAGTATTACCAGGGCTGTACCTTAACTTGATTCAAATAGTGTAAAGCTTACCACTAGCAGTTCCTTGTAAGTATTACCAGTGCTTACCTTAAGTTGATTCAAATAGTGTCAAGCTTACCAATAGCAGTTCCTTGTAAGTATTACCAGTGCTGTACCTTAACTTGATTCAAATAGTGTCAAGCTTACCACTAGCAGTTCCTTGTAAGTATTACCAGTGCTTACCTTAAGTTGATTCAAATAATGTCAAGCTTACCAATAGCAGTTCCTTGTAAGTATTACCAGTGCTGTACCTTAAGTTGATTCAAATAGTGTCAAGCTTACCACTAGCAGTTCCTTGTAAGTATTACCAGTGCTTACCTTAAGTTGATTCAAATAGTGTAAAGCTTACCACTAGCAGTTCCTTGTAAGTATTACCAGTGCTTACCTTAAGTTGATTCAAATAGTGTCAAGCTTACCAATAGCAGTTCCTTGTAAGTATTACCAGTGCTGTACCTTAACTTGATTCAAATAGTGTCAAGCTTACCACTAGCAGTTCCTTGTAAGTATTACCAGTGCTTACCTTAAGTTGATTCAAATAATGTCAAGCTTACCAATAGCAGTTCCTTGTAAGTATTACCAGTGCTGTACCTTAAGTTGATTCAAATAATGTCAAGCTTACCAATAGCAGTTCCTTGTAAGTATTACCAGTGCTGTACCTTAAGTTGATTCAAATAGTGTCAAGCTTACCACTAGCAGTTCCTTGTAAGTATTACCAGTGCTTACCTTAAGTTGATTCAAATAGTGTCAAGCTTACCACTAGCAGTTCCTTGTAAGTATTACCAGTGCTGCACCTTAACTTGATTCAAATAGTGTCAAGCTTTACCAATAGCAGTTCCTTGTAAGTATTACCTGTGCTGTACCTTAACTTGATTCAAATAGTGTAAAGCTTACCACTAGCAGTTCCTTGTAAGTATTACCAGTGCTGTACCTTAACTTGATTCAAATAGTGTCAAGCTTACCACTAGCAGTTCCTTGTAAGGGACCTTGTCAAAACTAATCCCGGACAGCCATCGGACGGCACCGGTCCAGGACCAGGTTTCTCGTCCCATGTTGAATTCCCTTGTGGTGATTACTTCATCGGATGGGCCATGGGATGAGTTCACAGTGACTGGCCTTCACCAGAGATGGTTTGTTTACAAACCACATGGTCTTTAGATCGCTATCTACTGGAAAACCAGCAGGGGGTCTCCTAAGGGCAGGTTTTCGGTTTCACAGTTAGGCCTCAATGACCCTGAGTATTTTCTAAAGACAAAAATAAAATGGTCATATCATAGATGATCATTTGATGCTTACATTCCATTTGTTCAGTTATTAACTGGTAATCTAAAAATTTAAGAATGGAGGAAGGGAACACAAGCAACGGTTTACAAGAACTTGGCTAGTAATTTTGTCTATTTCAAAAAACAATGGGTTAAAAACTCCACCACACTATAGTGACCTCCAAACGGTCAGACCAGACTCACTCCAAACTGCAAACCACAAGTTTGTTTATATTAGTGTTTAATCAGCCAGTGAAACCGCAGAGCACTCTGTGGGGTGCCTTGGGTACTGTGCATCGGACGGGAGGATACTGTTCAGCGTGTGAAACATCACCTCATTGGAACTCCCATCCGATGGCCCGTCCAACAAAAATTTGACATGGGATGAACCTTGTCCGATGGCCTGTCCAGGATTAATTTTGACAAGACCCCTAAGTACTACCAGTGCTGTACCTTAACTTGATTCAAATAGTGTCAAGCTTACCACTAGCAGTTTCTTGTAAGTATTACCAGGGCTGTACCTTAACTTGATTCAAATAGTGTAAAGCTTACCACTAGCAGTTCCTTGTAAGTATTACCAGTGCTTACCTTAAGTTGATTCAAATAGTGTCAAGCTTACCAATAGCAGTTCCTTGTAAGTATTACCAGTGCTGTACCTTAACTTGATTCAAATAGTGTCAAGCTTACCACTAGCAGTTCCTTGTAAGTATTACCAGTGCTTACCTTAAGTTGATTCAAATAATGTCAAGCTTACCAATAGCAGTTCCTTGTAAGTATTACCAGTGCTGTACCTTAAGTTGATTCAAATAGTGTCAAGCTTACCACTAGCAGTTCCTTGTAAGTATTACCAGTGCTTACCTTAAGTTGATTCAAATAGTGTCAAGCTTACCACTAGCAGTTCCTTGTAAGTATTACCAGTGCTGCACCTTAACTTGATTCAAATAGTGTCAAGCTTTACCAATAGCAGTTCCTTGTAAGTACTACCAGTGCTGTACCTTAACTTGATTCAAATAGTGTCAAGCTTACCACTAGCAGTTCCTTGTAAGTATTACCAGGGCTGTACCTTAACTTGATTCAAATAGTGTCAAGCTTTACCACTAGCAGTTCCTTGTAAGTATTACCAGTGCTGTACCTTAACTTGATTCAAATAGTGTCAGCTTACCACTAGCAGTTCCTTGTAAGTATTACCAGGACTGTACCTTATATTGATTCAAAGAGTGTAGAGCTACCACTAGCAGGTCTCTACTAATATTACCAGTGCTGTGTTGATCTTGGCGTCCAAGTAGGGAAACAATTCAGACAGTTGCAGCGGTTTGTTTGCCAAACTCAAACCTGTTTTCTTCAAGTATTGACAAGTTTTGTCGGGCTGTACTTCATCTTGATTCAGAGATGAGAGTGATGAGCGTACCAGATTGCGAACCTCAGCAATGAATTTCATATCTTGAAAGCCATTGTTTCATTTTGGTCTCGTTATTTTCAAAGTTTCATGGAGGGTCTGGAGATCTCGGAGCATGCTGATAAGAAGTCTCAGGACTTGTCTGGAGGGACTAAGAGGAAGGTAGGGAGCTCGTCTTTATAGACTCTAGGAAACAGATTAGTTTGTACCGATGCAGGTGTGGCAGGAGATTGTCCCCCCCCCCCAGAGATTCTGTGTCCCCCTCCCCCCTTATACTGCTAATTGTGTCGAGATTTTATCTGATAGGGCTCTCTTTTTGACTAACTTCCTTCTGCCAGTGTTATTTTTTACCATATAGGGGACACACATACGCCAAGGGACAAATTCCCCTATGACTCAGGCATACAGCTACTCATTGGGTCGGCTGATTTTTCTCCTTTTTGCTTGAGTCTTTGCGTCATAGAAAACTAAAAAGCTCTGAACAGTTATACGCAGACCAACAAACAATATAAACAATTAACAGATGTTAATTTGGCCTTGGGCATAAAGAATATAATTTGTTTTCACTCATACACTGATGTGTATTAAGTACTGTATACTCAGTACTTTCCAGAGTTCTGTGAAATAAATCCACAGGCAAATCACTTGGGTGGGATTCGAACCCACAACCTTTGCATTGCTAGAGCAGATGTGTTACCACAAGACTACCGAGCTAGCCCGATGGCTAGATGCGATTTGAATCTTACGTTTAAGCAGCGGGTACCGCAACGATTTAATAGGTGTTAAATCATGTTTTTAAAAAATACAATGACACAAAATTGACTTTTTTATCGAAACTACTTTTATTCGAACTTAAAATTTGGCTTTGCCTGAGCCAGAACAATGAAACCATTGAGGGCGAGGGCAGGCTTGCAACAAAAGTTTCTTCCCGAGCAACTGTTTCCATTATGAGTAGGCTTGCCCACACTCACACTGGTACCCAGATAAATAATTACAAACCCCAAACACTGTCGCACAAATATCTATAATCTTTGTCCATTAAGTACACTTACAAATGGCTTATTAGCTGTATAGATCTTACGCACATGACGTCATTTAAGAAGGGCTCCCTCACCTGGAGGTCAAATTGATGTTGTTCATTGGCCAATCTTGTGTGCCGTGCATACAAATCTGTGTGGTTCAATTGTTTCGTCACGGTTTTGCCTCTAAGATGGCGGCTGGATGATGCCAATGCCTCAGGTCTATTGCACTGTCCAAATTATCAGAACCAAACTTTGTTCAACACAACAGTGCTTTATACTGCATTTTTAAGATTCAAAATACTAAAACTATTTTTGTGTTTTGTTTGTGAAAAAAAGAAATTTGGAGTTAACTTAGGGAGTAGTTATTCCTTTACAGAAATGTTAAAGTATTTTCTTTGGTGTTTTTTTTTACAGCTTTGTTTTGCCATGAGCATGCTGGGAACACCCAAGATTGTGTTTCTGGACGAGCCCTCCACCGGCATGGATCCAACCTCTAAGAGATACGTCTGGTGAGGAATCAGTCAGTCTTGAGTTTCGCTTTCTCAGAAGAAGTATCTTCTTCCAGAATAGTTTGGGTGAATTTTTGAGAGAGAAAAATTATCGCTTTCCACGGAATATTAGTGAAATCTTAAACTTTCGATAACGAATATTACATACCACACACACAGATCCTTGTCATTTAATTGGGGGAACATGCATGAGCATTCATCCTTTTTTTTTGCCATGTACATTCTCTTGTGCCCTCCAAGCGTTAGTATTGGAGTCTAAACTAATTGTTCCTCGATGAGGCAAGGTCATGACCCCGGAGGAACAAGGTCGGTGTCTGCATGGGGCCGGCCTCGTTGTTCAGAAGGGGTTTGTAGAATATTCATGTGTGGTGGGCGAGTTTCCTTGTCTACTCTGTGGTTATTGTGACATATTTCAAATGACAGGGATCTGTCTATGTGTGAGTTATATAAAACAAATATTAAACGTGTTTGTTCGAACATTGTTGCAGAATGCTGTCACTCGGTAAAATATGGCTTTTCCATTTCACTCGGCTTTGCCTTGTGAAACGGAATAATCCAGATTCTACCTTGTGGTTATATTATGCAGCATTGCACTCAAATGCTTGCAATATTGTCTATTATAAGAAAACATATTTGCTTTTTAACCTTCAATGACACTATCGCTCACTTATCGGGTAACAGTTTTTAATTAAAAAGTTGGTACTCCGCAAAAATTTTTTTAATCTAAACAATTTCAAGTTCCACAAATATCAAACTGTTGCTCAACACGTAAGGCATGGTGTCTGAGTGTAATTTCTTTTATTTATGGTGTCACGCAGTGTTAATAATTTGGTTTCATCTGGCGTTAAAGACCATAATAACAGAAACCATGGTAATTTTTGTAGGAACACCATTATTGCAAGTTTCCGCAAGGACCGAGGAGCGGTCCTCACGACCCACTCTATGGAGGAGGCAGATGCAGTCTGCTCACGAGTTGGAATCATGGTCTCTGGGAAGTTGGTGTAAGTTGGATTTCATTTTTTTAAGGAAACAAAACTTTTGACTTGGCTTTTTGCACATTTGTGAAACAAGATGTTGTTGATGTTGCAAAGAATAAGTATATAAGTTCTGTCACTGAAGAAGGTCTGATACAAGTACAACGTTTTTGCAATCTTTGGTGTTACTGCTTCCCAAGCCGGCAGGCCATTTTTAGGAATTTTGTCATATGTCAAATCTCATCCTTTATAAGGGATTTCTGATGAATTGTGACATCTGGGAGGTTCCGGGTCTAGTAAACCTCCTGAATTGTGACATCTGGGAGGTTCCGGGTCTTGTAAACCTCCTGAATTGTGACATCAGGGAGGTTCCGGGTCTAGTAAACCTCCTGAATTGTGACATCAGGGAGGTTCCGGGTCTAGTAAACCTCCTGAATTGTGACATCTGGGAGGTTCCGGGTCTAGTAAACCTCCTGAATTGTGACATCTGGGAGGTTCCGGGTCTTGTAAACCTCCTGAATTGTGACATCTGGGAGGTTCCGGGTCTTGTAAACCTCCTGAATTGTGACATCTGGGAGGTTCCAGGTCTTGTAAACCTCCTGAATTGTGACATCTGGGAGGTTCCGGGTCTAGTAAACCTCCTGAATTGTGACATCAGGGAGGTTCCGGGTCTTGTAAACCTCCTGAATTGTGACATCTGGGAGGTTCCGGGTCTAGTAAACCTCCTGAATTGTGACATCTGGGAGGTTCCGGGTCTTGTAAACCTCCTGAATTGTGACATCTGGGAGGTTCCAGGTCTTGTAAACCTCCTGAATTGTGACATCTGGGAGGTTCCGGGTCTAGTAAACCTCCTGAATTGTGACATCTGGGAGGTTCTGGGTCTAGAATATCCGGGAAACCAGACCCACAAGCCATTTTCAGGAATTTTCACTCATCAAATCTCATCCTTGGTAAGAGTGCTTGAGCCAGTTGCAGCTGGTTTCTACGGCGGCGTATTGAATGTTACTGACACTCCAGGTTTGTATATCATCAATCTTTACAGATGTCTAGGAACCACCCAGCACCTGAAGAGTAAGTACGGCGGTGGATACATCCTAGAAGTGAAGCTCAACCCAGGCCAGGCCTACTACTCCATGGACCATGCCAGTGGGCAGGCAGCCCAGCTTCTTAACCAACACCTCTCAGCCCTGGACCAGACCATTCGGCAGGTTTTCCCTGCAGTGGAGTTGACGGAGACCTTCGGGGAGCGTGTGACTTACCGCATCCCCAAGGATGGTGTGACTTCATTGTCGGAAGTCTTCAAGGTGATGGAAGAGGGTATGACGATAGCATGATATGATGTGATATTTTCTGCAACAAGGAAACTTTTCCCTAAAAAAATATGTGCCTCAGAAATCTAATTCGCCCCATTGTGCCCCTCTAGTCTTACCCCAAATATTGCTCTCTTGGTGTGGAATATATATTCGCCCAGTCCAGCTATCGAAATACCTTCCTTTTAGAATGTCATACCACCAATATGACTGATTTGATTTGACCTGAAATGGATTGTTAATATTTGACCATGGTCAACAGCTGAATTGAGGGTAGATTACCAGCACATTAGCCCAGAGGTCACAAGTTCTATCCCTGTTCTAGCCAAATTTTTCTGTTTCTCCCCAATATTTAATTAAGAATTACCCAGTTAGTTTCCATTATTAAAATGTATAGACTTTGGGTCTAAGAGATATGAGATAAGCACAGTAACAATTCAAACATAAAACAATAGTGGTCACATGGTGATAAAAAAAAAAGAATAAAAAATATTGCACAAAAATATTTATCTCTTTAAAAGTCTTGGTTTAAATAAAATCGTCACACTTATTTTCAGGCAAAGAGAAACTCCATGTAGAAGAATACAGCTTCAGTCAAGCTACTCTAGAACAGGTAATGGTTTCTCCTGTACTTCTTGGTATGTCTTTCATAGTGGCATGTCGTGGCCGAGCGGTCAATCCTACCGTAGCTCTGGTGTTTCTGATCAACAGAGTTTGGGTTCAGGTCCCAGTCTTGACACTCATGTCCTTAAAACGAGACACTTGACCGTTACCACTTCCTCCTTCGCACGGGACTTAGAGCTGCACTCTCTAGGTCAGGCAGGCCAAGCTGCGCAGGCTGACAGGGCAAGCCCATCTGTGTTTGCTCTTGGGCAACCGCATTGGACAAGGCTTTAATTCTCAGTGTAGTAACGTCTTTGAGGTGGAACACATGGGTACAGATAGATGGGCTTCTGTGAAAAGCTGGCCTTGCAGGGAGACATCCAGTGGTGTAACCAGATATTTGCATTTTGAGGGAAGTGGGGAGGCAAAGAGATTGAGCAGTGTGTCTTTGATATAGTCAAACCACTCATTTCTGTAATTTTTCGATGCCACTTGGGGAAGGGGCAAGAGGGGGGTATGGAAAGGTTCTGAGCGGCGGGGAAAGTCATTCTTACCCATTTTGAGCGCCAAGTTCTTCATACTGATTTTCCTGTTGTCTTTTGACACGCAAACAGGTGTTCATCGAGTTTGCTAAGCAGCAGCGTGAAGAAGATGAGACTCGTGATGGTGCTGAACCGAGTTCACGTCCAGGGAGTGGAAACAACCGGATCAATGCAAGCACAGGAGAGATAGTCTAGACAGCTTACTTCATTCAGACACAAAGTGGCAAAGTGTCGCAATCGATGGGACATCTTTGTGTTTACTCAACCAAGACCTGTAATTTGGGGGTGGGGGGGGGAGGGGGAAAGCTTAAATTTAGGGGTAGCAAACATTAATTTGTTAAGTGTAATTTTGTCTTGCTGGAAAAACGTTGACTTGCCACAATGACAGACTTAGACCAGATATTATTGAGATGGGTTAAGGCGAACATAATTGGATTTGTGTGGGTGCAATGGTGTTGGGGAAAGAAGTGAGGAGGCAAACTGAAAGAAAGAAAAGGACCCAAAAAAGGACTCTCAACACCGACAGCTGGCACAACGGCAGGTGGAAACCCAAGAGCAGTAGTGGTCAGATTGATAAGGGGAATTAAATGTTGAATCATAAAATTCAAGCACACAAGTTTTTAAGGAGAAGAATGATTTATTTAAATTTTGGGGGTTTGAACAAAGACAAATTGACTGGAGCGGGACTTGAACCAACGACCTCCGGATTAACGTACTGGCGCTCTACCAACTGAGCTATCCAGCCCTATGTTGGCGGTCTCCCTATTAGTCAATATCTTTGTTCGGGGTGCCATTAGACATCACACTGGCAAAACACTGAAAGTAGTTCAAAGGTACAATCCACAAAATAGAACTTTGATTGAGAAAAAAATAATAGTTTACAAGTATACAAAATTGTATAAAGTACCAAGCCAAGTGAGTGGCATGGAGGAACAGGTGACCAGAGCAGCAACCTCTGCAATGCTGTCCTACCTCAACAATTTCTCAACAAATACCCCGCCCTCAGATTAAAGGTTTTTTTTAACGGCGCTTGATGTAAAAAAAACCTGATGTATCAGATCTGGGTTTTTACACAACCAACCAGTAAAACTACGGTAATACAAAATGTTTGTACGTTGATGAATGTTTGGCTGGGGACACACAAGGTGGCTGAGTTCAAATTAAAGTTTTTTTCTCAGGACATTTTATAATTTAACCAAAGAAAGCTTTCAGATTAAAATATATATGTGTATGTACAAATATATTTAAAATTAGTAGGGGAGATGGCCTTAGTTTTCGATCAAAACCGGATTTTCGTCAGATGGCAACTAGTAGCATATAAAACCAGTAGTGGGAATGACCCTAGCTTTCGATCCAAACCAGACGTTCGTCAGAGGCATAGACAAGCACAAACAAAAACATAGCAAAAAGAGGGAGCAAAGAATTATGGGTAGGCATCCAGAAAAAAGCAGGAAAGTTGTAGCCAGTCAAAGTTAATAATTCACAAACAAGTAACGGGTAAAGTAGTGAGGACAAAAGGATGGTCAATGTGAGAAAGTGAAAGGGTGGATTACTGGACCATGAAGGTGGTAACTGCATTCTGGGTAATGCGGAAAGCATAACAGGACAGGATTAGAGGGCAAGCTGCATCAGGGATAATGCAGCTAACTGAGCTAGCAGGGGAGATGACCTTAGCTTTCGATCCAGACCGGACCTTCATCGAAGGCATAAATAAATATATATATATATTTATTATTTTTTAAGTCATTGACTCTTTTCTACAGGATTGGTTTTTCACTTTTTGGATGCTACTTATTAATAAGTATGGTGAGTTACGATTGTACTCTGAGTATAACATTACGGTATTTACTGGTTAGTGTAAAATCCTGTTAAGTTCTTATCTCAGTTCAGCCGTTACTGGCTGGGTTAGCATTCATAACAAGCCTAGAATGAACTAGGTTCTACTTTGACAGGATTTTGACCATACCTTTCTGTGTGTGTGTGGTGACACGCTGCTTAATGACTACTTGCTTGAAAAAAGTACTATTTCTGATATCTGAATGTTGGGAGGTCTGCTGTTGCCATGCATTATAAGCTTGAAACTAACACGAACTCTAGGATCAGTGACTGCAATCAAGGCATACATAGACTCATAGCTGACGTCCCAAACTTTATTTTGGTCACAGATTTAACAAAAGTCATGTGGTGTGTCGTAACCAATACAAATGCGACATAAATAAATAGGGCTGTTTAATCGGCAACTGTCATACATGGTCAGAAAACTGGGCTGATGTCAGCAGCCCTGAACTATGCTGGGATAAAAAACTATGTATTGTACTGCTATCAGCCATTACAGGACAAAAATAAATCTGTCGTTTGTTTCACCAATGATCAAAAACCAGAAATTAAAAAATTCTAGTTTGTGTGCATTTCAAACGTCTTGGGGTATTTTGTTACATAAAGTAGGAATTAATTTGGTATCAACCCAGCACGGGTAGTTACTTAGGGTGTCATGGCCGCGCGGTGTAGAGCATCAAATTCAAGTTTTGGTGGGTTAAGTCATCGGGTTGTGGGTTCGAATCCTGGTTATGACTCTTGTGTCCATGAGCAAGATGCTTTACTACAGCTGCTTCTCTTCACCCAATGGGTACCTTTGAGGGTAGAGGTTGATATTGTGTATGAAAAAGCCTTCGGAGCACCACGGCTGCCCGAGGCTGTATACTCCCCAGGGAGCTGAGAAAGATTACAGGAATGCTTTTGGCCCAATGACCAGGGCACTAATGTAAAGTGCATTGATACATTATTGTAAAATGCGCTATATAAGAACTTGTTATTATTATTATTATTCATTTTTATTATTTCTATTATTGTGATTATTATTATTATTAATATTATTTGCGAGCGGTTTTATGGTCGAAGTATATTTATAATTTACATACAGTACTGGGCTTTCTGCATATATATATTTTTAGTTATTTGAGTACACAAATTATTTGTTATCCCATAAAAATTATTTGATTTGAAACTATCCTTTCTTATTTTCCTATACAAATTTAACAAATATTTACAAACAGCTCTGTATTTTCTTTTAAATTACTTAATTACTTAGCAATTTGATTTTGTTTGTGCATATATTATATTTGATTTTAGATTATCCTTTTTGGTTTGCTATATAAATTTGATATATATTTACAAACTGCTCTGATTATGTAATGATTTAGTGATTTGATTTTTAAAAAATGTTTTGAATACGAGTTTTGATGTGAAATTATTAATAATTTTTCCCATACAAATTTAATGTATTTTTATTTGTTATAAAGGTTTATTAAGCATATGATCTTGGGTTGATGATGTTCATTTCATTTCCCCAAAAATGTTCTGTATATTTTGAATTCATTCTCAAAAAGTCATATTTTTCAAGTACTGAAAAGGAAGTTAAGGGGTCACAAAATTATCAAATAGTTCTTTATATTTTATGTGATAGATTAACAAATAAAATATAGTTTAAAGAGAGGCTTCAAGGTCAAATTGAGTTTTGTGATTTACTCGTTGTCCAATTTATAGAGTCCTCATGAAAGTAGAGGGAAACTTACAAGTTTCTAACCACACTTTAAAATGGTATAAAATGTCATTTTATTTGACACTCTTTCAGAGTGAAATTTGAAACATGACACCACTGGACATCAAAAAACAAATGGGGTCTGTGCATCCCAAAGAGGGCCAGGCAAAAAGGTTATATCCAATTCAAAATTCAGGAATCAACTAAAAAAAACCTCTCTGTACAAAAATGTACAGATCATATAATTGCATTGTGACGACATATCAAACAATTTTTGGATTTTGACAAAGGTTACACTTGAAGGGTATTAGACACAGTGGCATTTTACACAACTTTAACCTGAGGTTAGAGGCTTGGAGTTGTAAGATTTCCATAAGGACTCTATGTAATGGAAAATGAGCGAAACACAAAATTGAGTTTGATCTTGGATTCTCTCTACACTACTAGTCATGCACTACTGCCATGCTTTGTCTGCAATGGTAGTACGCTGCAATGCTGTAGCACAGCGATTGATTAACTAATTTAAAGATGTGAAATGAACAAACTTTTGTGTCAATTGTCGCTTTTAAATAAAAGTACAGCAGTGGTGTTTATCAACAAGTATTGATTAGTTTTAATCCGAAAATTTAGTGACAATCAAGTTTATACCAGTACCAATCCTCCAGAGAAATATGTCCATCTGAAATATTTTGTCAAAGTGGGTCGGGGGGGGGGGCAGCATTAAACCAATTGAATTTAATTGAAATGAAATGGTTTATATAAAAAAACATTATTGCAGCTAGGGGCTAGATGAAGATAATTTTTGCAGATTTAAATATGTTCTAAAATAAGGTTTTTAAAATCATGGGAAAGAACTAAATAAATATTTTAAAAATAGAAACGTAAAATGACTATGCTACAAATGCATAAAATAAAATAGAATGATTATGAAAATATGTGTGAATCAAATGATTATTCGGAAAAAAAGATATCACGAAAATGCTCTAACTAAAAAAAAATTGAAATTTTTAATTAAATAAACAAACAGTTGTTATATCTATTCTTAAATATGTGAGATATAATTTTTTTTGAAGAGGTGCTGCTATGAGATGAACCAGTCGGTTTGATCTCAAAGATATGACTAGTTAGTTTAGCACATGTAACTATTAAAGCATGTTGTACATTTGTTTTCTCTTTCTTTGTCTATCTCTGTAAATTTGTTGATAAATTATTGTGTCTACTTCATTCGCTTACCAAAGCTGCACTACTAGGCCTATTGGATATTTCCTAGCCGTTGGACAACTTCGCTAAAAGTTTAACAACCAAAGAGGGTGCCCTCTCTGGGCCTACCCGTCATGCTATGCGGCAACCTGCCATGTTAGTTAGGCCTACTTTTCTAGTGACAGTAAGCTATATCAAACAGAGGTGTTTTTAACATCCTCTCATTCTTGAGATTTTCTAATAAACCACAACTTGCTAAGTGTAACCGTTATTGTCGGTATTAATATTATTTACTATGAAGTTGGGTTTTTGTGGAGGAGCTAAGTACACTTGATAAAGCCGTATCGTGGGGTATACCGGCTGTTGGCTGTCCTTTAATACCCCTAACTATCTCGATAGTGGGATCCATAATGAGATAGTACTATAAGAAGCTTCAGTGAACATTAGGCCGTGTCCGAAACGGCAACTTCGGCTTCAGCTACAGCTAGATCAGCGCGTCTGCCAGTGTTGAAGAATAGGCAGACGCGCGCGATCTGGCCGTAGCTGTAGCCGAAGTCGCCGTTTCGGACACGGCCCAATGCTCGGGCTAGCTCAAGACAAGCGCCCCCACTTGCACATTTGCTGCACATGCGTAGTGAGTACCCAGAACGCATTGCAAAATAATAACAAACATTGAGCTGTCGTCTGCATTTATACGACGTACGACGTGTTGTGCGTCTTCAAATTGAAATGTAAGCTCGATCTGGTAAGTATGGATTTTTATTTTCAGTTTTTTTAATACATTGTAATCTAAGGAAAGGGTTGATAGGTCATTTGACGTGTATCATCTGTCATCCCTCCCGTCTCCACACAAAGCAGAGAGAGACAGACAGAGCGTCTGACGTTGACAGGTTCTAAGGGAGGTAGACATGTCACATACGTGGTAGTAATGTAGTCGTTGCTGCTTAGTGGTGTTTACTGCAGTCCTGCACACAATTGTCACAAGTTTCTTTGAAAAATAGTTCTATGTCTCTGGCTGCTTGTTGTGCCACAAACAAACTCACAGTCCCTCGAATCGTAGACAGTCCAGATTATAGCTCGAGCGAGGTGATACTGCTATAAACAGAGTGACAGTGATGATTGTGTGTATATTGTGTAACTCTAGTCTTGACTGGTTTAGTCCCAACCCTGTAGGCTGTGCAAACTCAGTCAGTGTTGTGGACCAGTTCCACATCAAGTTCAACCACCACAACAAGCCCATCGCTACGGAATGAAATGCCAAATGGCACACAATACAAGACATTCTGACTAAACACAGCCATCATTCACATAATTTAAATAGTCGCTATCCATTATGCCATCAGCAGGTGAGAGTGATGGATAAGTCTAATCTATGGGAGTTCCTGTGAAACAATGGATTTATGGCAAGGCCTTTAACAACTAGGCTAAACATTACAAAAAACACTGTCAACTTTTGATATTGTACCTGGCAGTAAACAAAACTAGTAAACCATTTCAATTTTAATTCAACTCTAAACATTTATTTTCACTAAACAAAGCAAAAGCAACCTGACGAATTAGGTTGAAACAAGAAAGCAAATCATGGCTTTAAACTCAAATTTAGGACAGTGGATTTTACCTGGCACATCTAAAGCCACCTATGTATTTCAAAAATTCCAACTTGATAAGAATTTGAAAGGTGCATGACTCTGTCACTCTGGATCCTCCCATAAAATGTTACCCCTACTAGTGCCATACTGTTTCAATCCCAAACATGCATCCCACTTTTCTATCACTCTGGATCCTCCCATAAAATCTCACCCCTTCTAGTGCCAGACTGTACCAATTCCAATTGCACACCATTTTTCTATCACTCTGGATCCTCCCATAAAATGTTACCTCTTCTAGTGCCAGACTGTACCAATTCCAATTGCACCCTAGACTTGATTTTAAGTCTGAGATCGCAGTTATTCCTCTGCATCAGCCACGAAAAACGCCCCCACAGATTAGCTATCGCGCGCCCAAACTTGCAATCTCAGACTTGACCCCCTTGCGTTTATGTATATTCATGTATTCAATGATAAATGTAAACAATCAAGCGTACGCCAGGGAGCTGGCCAATCAGGAGACGGCAAAAACAATACTGGCAGCGTCTATTACTAACAGGCTGAACTCGCTTAAAATTACTGCTTTATATTCATTCGATATTAAATTTGTATAGTCCTTGGTACGTAAACAGTTTTTAAAATACATAGATAAGTTTAGTGAGAGATCTTAATGTAGTAAAAAACACTTAACAAAATACATGATTCCTACTCCGCGATAACAGTTGCACCCTACAGTTTAAATGGAAGAGCTCACAACCTATCTCGTAGATGGTTTTGTTTGAATATTCATGTTATCGAAGGTTTTTGCAATTCCGACCAATCAGATTGTTCCGTCCACTTTTGGACTAATTCGCCACAGGGTGTGTACAAACGTTGAACAATGGTCCCAAGTCTGTGATCGTAGGCTAATGGCGGAGGTTAATCTACAAGAGGGCGCTAATTCAGGGAATAATGTATTGGCTATCGGGTAGAGTAAAAGCCACGATCGCAGACTTGGAACCAAATCTAATTGCACCCCATTTTTCTATCACTCTGGATCCTCCCATAAAATGTTACCCCTTCTAGTGCCTGACTGTACCAATTCCAATTGCACCCCACTTTTGTGTCACTCTGGATCCTCCCATAAATTGTTACCCCTTCTAGTGCCTGACTGTGCCAATTCCAATTGCACCCCACTTTTGTGTCACTCTGGATCCTCCCATAAATTGTTACCCCTTCTAGTGCCTGACTGTACCAATTCCAATTGCATCCCACTTTGCTGTCACTCTGGACCCTCCCAAAAAATGTTACCCCTTCTAGTGCCTGGCTGTATCGATTCCAATTGCACCCCACTTTTCTGTAACTCTGGATCCTCCCATAAAATGTTACCCCTTCTAGTGCCATACTGTTTCAATCCCAAACATGCATCCCACTTTTCTGTCACTCTGGATCCTCCCATAAAATGTTACCCCTTCTAGTGCCTGACTGTATCAATTCCAATTGCACCCCACGTTCTGTCACTCTGGATCCTCCCATAAAATGTTACCCCTTCTAGTGCCTGGCTGTATCAATTCCAATTGCACCCCACTTTTCTGTCACTCTGGATCCTCCCATAAATTATTACCCCTTCCAGTGCCTGACTGTACCAATTCCAATTGCCCCCCACTTTGCTGTCACTCTGGATCCTCCCACAAATTGTTAACCCCTTCTAGTGCCTGACTGTATCAATTCCAATTGCACCCCACTTTTCTGTCACTCTGGATCCTCCCATAAAATGTTACCCCTTCTAGTGCCTGAGTGTACCAAGTCCAATTGCACCCCACTTTTCTGTCACTCTGGATCCTCCCTTTAAATCTTACCCCTTCTTGTGCTTGACTGTACCACGAACTGACCTAACTGACTAAAATCACTTATTTTTGCAAATATTTTTTTTTCCAAATTATTGACATACTCATTTCTGTCAATATTTTCAGTAAGTTTCAGTGCCTAATACATGTACATTGTACGTAATAGTTTCATAGTTACACAAATTAGTTAAAACCACGTATCACTAGACTTGCCATTTTGTCTTTTCACAAAGTGACCTAACTAGATACGCCACTTTACCAATAGTAAACTATGCGCTACAGCGCGCGCAGTTCGTGCGCGGGTGAGAATTTGCGTACCACAAAGTGACCTAACTGGGAAGCGTAGTATTTTTACAAAGTGACCTATCTCGTTAGGTCTCTATTACGCATTGGTTGGTACACAGCGCTCTGCGGGCAAAACTCGAATTTTCATTTTCACAAAGTGACCTATCTGTTTAGGAATTAATTACTCATTAAAATAGTTTTAGGGATGAAAACACATTGATAGTTCTGTATAAATTCAGCTTTATTTTCGTCATATAAAAAAAAAAAAAAAATAGTAAGCAGACTCCGAAACAGCAGTTTGAAAAGTAGTGCAACTTCAATCGTGATTTTCTCCGAACACGTTTTTTTTTACTGTGTACGAGTTACGTCACTTCGTGGTACGGGCGACGAATTGCACCCCACTTTGATGTCACTCTGGATCCTCCCCCGACATGTTACCCCTTCTATTGCCTTACTGTATAATTTGCAATTTTGCATCCCACTTTGCTGTCACTCTGGATCCTCCCCCAACATGTTACCCCTTCTAGTGCCATTCTGTAGATACAATTTATCGAAAGCAGGACATGCCTGATGTGGTTGTGAAGATTCATCACAGCCCAAAGACTGTTACAAATTGTTGCCTGTCTTGCATCCAATTTGTTGTCAGTCTTGGTTTTCCCCCAACCCCTTCTTGTGCCATACTGTATGAATCCCGAACATTAATCCAACTTTGTTGTTACACTGGATCCTCCTCCAACATGTAACCCCTTCTAGTGCCATACTGTAGACAAAGTTTCTGAAAGCAGAATACGCTCGTTGTGGTTTTGAAGATACATCACAGTCGTAAGACTGTTATAAAAAATGTTGATCCTTGGCTGGAGTAAGTGTATGCATACATCTTCTTTGGGTTTTTATTGCAGTACATTCAAGATGATCTGACAATAAATCACATCCTTTCTAATGAGAGATGCACAAACTCAGCTGAAGAGATCACCTGGCTTCCATCTTAACCATGATTTCAAAGTTCTACATCAGAATCTCTCTGCATCAAGCGACCTCAATTCTGCATCTTAAAGAATTCTGGAATATTGAGGTAAAATTGTTTTGTTAATAATAAACATTGTAAAAGGGCCTGTTTACACCAAACTTATAGGATCAATCCCAATCATGCACCCCACTTTGATGTCACTCTGGATCCTCCCCCAACATGTTACCCCTTCTATTGCCTTGCTGTAACAATTCGAATTGCATCCCACTTTGCTGTCCTTTTGGACCCTCCCCGAAAATATTACCCCTTTTGGATTGCCAAACTGTTTTATTCCCAAACATGCATCCTTTTTTACTGTCACTCTGGATCCTCCCCCTACATGTTAACCCTTCTTTAGCCTTGTACTGTATCATTTCGAATTGAACCCCTCTTTTCTGTCAATCTGGATCCTCCCATAAAATCTTACCCTTTCTCATGCCATACTGTTTCAATCACAAACATGCATCCCACTTTGCTGTCCCTCTGGACCCTCCCCATACATATTACCCCTGCCGGATTGCGTTACTTCTTTATGCCAAACATGCACCCCACTTTTCTGTCACTCTGTATCCTCCCATAAAATCTTACCCCTTTTAGTGCCTGACTGTACCAATTCCAATTGCATCCCACTTTTCTGTCACTGTGGATCCTCCCATAAAATGTTACCCCTTCTAGTGCCTGACTGTACCAATTCCAATTGCATCCCACTTTTCTATCACTCTGGATCCTCCCATAAAATATTACCCCTTCTAGTGCCTGACTGTACCAATTCCAATGACATCCCACTTTTCAATCACTCTGGATCCTCCCATAAAATGTTACCCCTTCTCGTGCCTGACTGTACCAATTCCAATTCCACCCCACTTTTCAATCACTCTGGATCCTCCCATAAAATGTTACCCCTTCTAGTGCCTGACTGTACCAATTCCAATTGCATCCCACTTTGCTGTCACTCTGGATCCTCCCATAAAATGTTATTCCTTCTAGTGCCTGACTGTACCAATTCCAATTGCATCCCACTTTTCTGTCACTCTGGATCCTCCCATAAAAGGTTACCCCTTCTAGTGCCTGACTGTACCAATTCCAATTGCATCCCAATTTTCTGTCACTCTGGATCCTCCCATAAAATGTTACCCCTTCTAGTGCCTGACTGTACCAATTCCAATTTCACCCCACTTTTCAATCACTCTGGATCCTCCCATAAAATGTTACCCCTTCTAGTGCCTGACTGTACCAATTCCAATTGCATCCCACTTTGCTGTCACTCTGGATCCTCCCATAAAATGTTATTCCTTCTAGTGCCTGACTGTACCAATTCCAATTGCATCCCACTTTTCTGTCACTCTGGATCCTCCCATAAAAGGTTACCCCTTCTAGTGCCTGACTGTACCAATTCCAATTGCATCCCAATTTTCTGTCACTGTGGATCCTCCCATAAAATGTTATCCCTTCTAGTGCCTGACTGTACCAATTCCAATTGCATCCCACTTTTCTGTAACTCTGGATCTTCCCATAAAATCTTACCCCTTTTGGATTGCCTGACTGTACCAATTCCAATTGCATCCCACTTTTCTGTCACTCTGGATCCTTCCATAAAATCTTACCCCTTTAGTGCATGACTGTACCAATTCCAATTGCATCCCACTTTGCTGTCACTGTAGATCCTCCCATAAAATGTTACCCCTTCTAGTTTGCCCGATGGTACCAATTCAAATTGCACCCACTTTTCTGTCACTCTGGATCCTCCCATAAAATGTTACCCCTTCTAGTGCCTGACTGTACAAATTTCAATTGAACCCCACTTTGCTGTCACTGTGGATCCTCCCATAAAGTGTTACCCCTTCTAGTGCCTGACTGTAGCAATTCAAATTGCATCCCACTTTGTTATCACTCTGGATCCTCCCATAAAATGTTACCCCTTCTAGTGCCTGACTGTATCAATTCCAATTCTACCCCACTTTTCAATCACTCTGGATCCTCCCATATAATGTTACCCCTTCAAGTGCCTGACTGTACCAATTCCAATTGCATCCCACTTTGCTGTCACTCTGGATCCTCCCATAAAATGTTACCCCTTCAAGTGCCTGACTGTACCAATTCCAATTGCACCCCACTTTTCAATCACTCTGGATCCTCCCATAAAATGTTACCCCTTCAAGTGCCTGACTGTACCAATTCCAATTGCATCCCACTTTGCTGTCACTCTGGATCCTCCCATAAAATGTTACCCCTTCTAGTGCCTGACTGTACCAATTCCAATTGCATCCCACTTTTCTGTCACTCTGGATCCTCCCATAAAATGTTCCCCCTTCTAGTGCCTGACTGTACAAATTCCAATTGCATCCCACTTTGCTGTCACTGTGGATCCTCCCATAAAATGTTACCCCTTCTAGTGCCTGACTTTACCAATTCCAATTGCATCCCACTTTGCTGTCACTGTAGATCCTCCCATAAAATGTTACCCCTTCAAGTGCCTGACTGTACCAATTCCAATTGCATCCCACTTTTCTGTCACTGTGGATCCTCCCATAAAATGTTACCCCTTCTAGTGCCTGACTGTACAAATTCCAATTGCACCCCACTTTGCTGTCACTGTGGATCCTCCCATAAAATGTTACCCCTTCTAGTGCCTGACTTTACCAATTCCAATTGCATCCCACTTTGCTGTCACTGTAGATCCTCCCATAAAATGTTACCCCTTCTAGTTTGCCCGACGGTACCAATTTTAATGGCATCCCACTTTGATGTCACTCTGGATCCTCCCATAAAATGTTACCCCTTCAAGTGCCTGACTGTACCAATTCCAATTGCATCCCACTTTGCTGTCACTCTGGATCCTCCCATAAAATGTTACCCCTTCTAGTGCCTGACTGTACCAATTCCAATTGCATCCCACTTTTCTGTCACTCTGGATCCTCCCATAAAATGTTCCCCCTTCTAGTGCCTGACTGTACAAATTCCAATTGCATCCCACTTTGCTGTCACTGTAGATCCTCCCATAAAATGTTACCCCTTCTAGTGCCTCACTGTACCAATTCCAATTGCTCCCCACTTTGCTGTCACTCTGGATCCTCCCATAAAATGTTACCCCTTCTAGTTTGCCCGATGGTACCAATTCCAATTGCACCCACTTTTCTGTCACTCTGGATCCTCCCATAAAATGTTACCTCTTCTAGTGCCTGACTGTACAAATTTCAATTGCACCCAACTTTGCTGTCACTGTGGATCCTCCCATAAAGTGTTACCCCTTCTAGTGCCTGACTGTAGCAATTCAAATTGTATCCCACTTTGTTATCACTCTGGATCCTCCCATAAAATGTTACCCCTTCTAGTGCCTGACTGTATCAATTCCAATTCCACCCCACTTTTCAATCACTCTGGATCCTCCCATAAAATGTTACCCCTTCAAGTGCCTGACTGTACCAATTCCAATTGCATCCCACTTTGCTGTCACTCTGGATCCTCCCATAAAATGTTACCCCTTCTAGTGCCTGACTGTACCAATTCCAATTGCATCCCACTTTTCTGTCACTCTGGATCCTCCCATAAAATGTTCCCCCTTCTAGTGCCTGACTGTACAAATTCCAATTGCACCCCACTTTGCTGTCACTGTGGATCCTCCCATAAAATGTTACCCCTTCTAGTGCCTGACTTAACCAAATCCAATTGCATCCCACTTTGCTGTCACTGTAGATCCTCCCATAAAATGTTACCCCTTCAAGTGCCTGACTGTACCAATTCCAATTGCATCCCACTTTGCTGTCACTCTGGATCCTCCCATAAAATGTTACCCCTTCTAGTGCCTGACTGTACCAATTCCAATTGCATCCCACTTTTCTGTCACTCTGGATCCTCCCATAAAATGTTACCCCTTCTAGTGCCTGACTGTACCAATTCCAATTGCACCCCACTTTGATGTCACTCTGGATCCTCCCATAAAATGTTACCCCTTCTAGTGCCTGACTGTACCAATTCCAATTGCTCCCCACTTTTCTGTCACTCTGGATCCTCCCCCGACATGATCTCCATTCTATTGGCTTCATTATTTCAAATCCAAACGTGCATTCACACTGATCCTCCCCCAACATGTTACCCCTTCTTGTGCCATACTTTAGATTTAAATTTCTGAAAGCTGGACACGCATGATGTAGTTTTGAAGATTCATCACAGCCCAAAGACTTTTTTAAAAATTGTTGAATCTAGGCTGGAGTAATTGTATGCACACATCTTCTTTGGATTTTTATTGCAGTACATTCAAGATGATCTGACAATTAATCACATTCTTTCTAATGAGAGATGCACAAACTCAGCTGAAGAGATCACTTGGCTTCCATCTAAACCATGAATTCAAAGTTATACGTCATCATCTCTCTGCATCAAGCAACCTCAAATCTGTATCTTAAAGAATTCTGGAAAATTGAGGTAAAATTGTTATGTTTATACTTAACATTGTAAAAGGGCCTGTTTACACCAAATTTATAGAATTAATCCCAATAATGCACCCCACTTTAATGTCACTCTGGATCCTCCCCAACTTGATACTCCTTATATTGCCTTACTGTAACAATTTCAATTGCCTCCCACTTTGCTGTCCCTCTGGACCCTCCCCAACATGTTACACCTCCCGGATTGACATGCTTTTTTAACCCCAAACATGCACCCCACTTTGCTGTAACTCTGGATCCTCCCATAAAATGATACCCCTCAAGTGCCATACTGTTTCCATCCCAAACATGCATCACACTTTTCTGTCACTCTGGACAATTGCAATTGCATTCCAATTTGCTGTCCCTCTGGACCCTCCCTCGACATGATACCCTTCCCGGATTGCCATGCTGTTTTAATCCAAAACATGCACCCCACTTTTCTGGCACTCTGGATCCTCCTATAAAATGATACCCCTTCTTTTGCCTTAATGTGGATCAATTCCAATGGCATCCCATTTTTCTGTCACTCTGATCCTCCCCCAACATGTTACCCCTTTTATTGCCTTACTTATTCCATTTTATTGCCTTACTTATCAATTCAAATTGCATCCAACTTTGCTGTCCCTTTGGACCCTCCCTGAAAATGTTACCCCTTTTGGATTGCCGTACTGTTTTATTCCCAAACATGCATCCTTTTTACTGTGCTTTCTGGATTTCCCCCTACATGTTAACCCTTGCTTAGCCTTGTACTGCATCATTTCGAATTGAACCCCACTTTTCTGTCACTCTGGATCTCCCATAAATACTTACCCCTTCTAGTGCCATACTGTTTCAGTCACAAACATGCATCCCACTTTGCTGTCCCTCTGGAACCTCCCCCAACATGATACCCTTTCTATTGCCTTACTGTATCAATTCCAATTGCATCCCACTTTGCTGTCTCTCTAAAGCCTCCCCTAAAAGTGTCATGCCCCTTCTAGTGTATCAAACTCAAACACCTGTCCCATCATGTATCAATCCCAAACATAGACCCCTCTTTGCTGTCAATGGGGATACTCCCCCAACATGTTACCCCTTTTAAATGGTGTGCTCGATTACTTCTCCATGTGTACCAGGGGTTTACACTTGTGGTAGCCCCGAAACGAGGCTGATTGATCGCCGCTGTGTTTTCGCTTGGCTCTCTGGGAAAATTAAGGCCAAAGATTGTTGCGTAGCAGTGCGGCTTAAAAAGGTGAAAACAGACAGCTCTGTCATTTCCGTCGTCTGCTCAATTGGAAAACGTCAATGTCCGTGATGACACAAATTAATTATATCATTCATACTTTGCACACACTCACCAACTGTTTGTTTTTCATTTCATTTCTATTTGCCATCATTGTTTCATAGACGATAAATCAGTGTATTAATTTGTAGTTTTTGTACTCCCGTTGCAATCAACTTGTCCCCTGCCATCTTGGTATGATATGCCTACAGCCAGAAACTATGTCATTACACCTGGGCATACACCTGAGACACGCTCGCGAACTGGGGCTGTGGTGGCTGACACCGGGGCAGACACGAGTATCACGTGATGGCTAATCGAACGCTCTCGTGTAAGTTTTACTTAAACGTGTAAGCTACTCGAACGCAACCATAGTACCTTGTACACCAGTACACATCTCCCTCATCTCCAAACTGTGTCTCTCCATGGCTGTAGTAAGTTTATGCATACATCTTCTTTGGGTTTTTATTGCAGCAGTGCATTCAAGATGATCTGACAATTAAACACCTCAGTTCTAACGAGAGATACACAACAAGCTCAGCTAAAGAGAACACTTGGCTCTTGTCTTTACCATGAATTAGTCAACTACGTCATAGTCTCTCTGCATCAAGCAACCTCAAATCTGTAACTTAAGAATTCTGGAATATTGAGGTAGGCTTGTTACGTTAATAATACACATTGTAAAATGGCCTGTTTACACAACATTTACAGGACATCATCTCCCTCACTACTAGTCCTCATGTGATTCTTTAAAACCACATGTACCAACGACTGTAATTAAGCATACAGTATATGTATGCCAAGAAGATTTTTAATCAGTACAAAAGTGGGAAAAAGTATTCTGACAATGTCTTGTATAATGTAAACAGACCTTTAGTGTATACGTTGTTATTACTGCTGCTGTTTTATTGCATTTATGTACTTTCAACTAGATTCGATCAAAATGCAAACAAAACTAACATTAAAAGTGCGTCATATCTAAAGGGACTGTGTATCATCTGTATAATCGTAACTAATTATGGTCCTTAATTTCTTGAAACAACAAGCTGCTACAACATTATTGTTGTCAAAACAAACTCAATTAGATCAGCTATATAATGTCCTCGTTCATTAGATTAATTTTTTGTGCAGATGTTTTGTGTTGACCTAGCCATTATTATTGGTACTTGTAGATGCAAGTTTGATGAGGTTTTAGAGTGCTATGAAGTGTAAGATAAAGTAAGAAACAAATTTGTTTTCCATTATGCAAATGTATCATATCTAATAGGACCGTGTATCATCTGTAATCATTAACGTCTCTTCGAAACTGATCACTGAAACAACAACCTGCAACATCTAGACTCAACTAGATCAGCTACATGTATGATGCCCTTGTTCGTTAGATGTATAGTTGTTAGCGTTGACCTAGCCGTACAGTTTTGTTTTACTTGTAGGCACACGTTTGCTTAGTGGTATGATGGGTAAAGTAAAGAAACAAGTTTGCTCACTATGCAAATTCTACACTTTAAAAACGGACGTTTTCCTCATGCTCTTAAAACTTTAATAAATCAGTCAGTAGCCATTTTTGTCTAGTGCCCTGTCTCCAATGAATAACACAGTCTCACAGTGACACATGAACATAGTAACAGACTATTATTGCCTTGTGAACTAAAACTCCATAGAGTTAAAGATCAGATATTTTGAAGTGTTAGTGTGTTACCATACTGTCAAAGCTGTCGCTTAAATTTTTTCCTTTCCAGAACTAAGTTGTATTTTTCTGTAAATTATGGGATCAATTATTTGCAAATTTAAATGTGCCTTTAGACATCGTGAATGTTACTTTTTTTAGTTGAAACTAAAATGCTGTTTTTGTAAATGTAATGTAGAACGTCTTAGGCCCTTAAACCAGAAGGAATTTAAAGTCTGTGTGCAATCAATGGTGGGAAAGTATGGACATAAAGTTAAGCATCTTTATAAGGCGTTTAAAGAAATGTTAAAGCCTTAAAAATGCAGATTAATATTGTGAAACAATTTAAAAAGTTTTGTGTGTGACCAGAATGCGTAATTTATGTAGTAGAGTAATTTAAGCATCGTTTTAAGCATAAAAGGGTGGCTGAAACCTTTTATATTTCCCCAAAATTAAAAGTTTATGGTAATTTTGCACCAAAAATGTTATTTTTTTGTTGAAAATGAAAGATAATTAACGAGCGTGCGTTTCAGCCCATTTTAAAAAATTGAAAGACCGTAAATTTTATAATTTTTCATATTTCTTTTTTTTGGGGGGGAAATCAAAAATAATTAACGAGCGTACGTTTCAGCCGATTTAAAAAAAATGAAAGACCGTTAATTTTCGGTTTTTCATACTTTTTTTTTTTTTTTTTTTCCATCGAAAATATAAAAAAAAATTGTCCACCCCTCTTCTCTCTCTCTCTCTCTCTGTCCACCTCCCCTCTCATTCCTCCGTCCTGGCCTGTCCCTCCTTGTGCATCGTGCGTGGTGCGTGTTAGTGCGTGTTAGTCAGTGCATGTTAGTTTACCATTATATATAATTCCACTTACCTTGCGACTTGCCGGGATTCGAACCCATGCATGTCTTCCGATCTTGCTCTCCCCGTGCGTGACCTTGTCCGCTAGGCCATCGGCGGATCCACGACAAACTTATAATTTTTAACCAAGATGAATATTAGAACCAAGTGTTGTATATACAAACACACGTAAATACATGTAAAAATATATAGTGTAAATGGCGCCCTCTGTTGACTATAAAGGGCGCCCTCTGTTGTCTGTAAAGGGCGCCCTCTGGCAACAAAAATTAGTTATTTACAAACTACCACCACTGAAAAAACAGTTTCCCCCGTATAATATGGAGATTATTTTCCACTAAGAAAAAGTTAATATTTTAAATTTTGTCGTGTCTAGCTATTTGAAGTTTTTAACAAAATATACATTTCCAAGTTTGACAGATAATAAATTAACACGAACAAATCTGGAAAGTTTAGATGTTGAAAATGTATCTCTTTATTTAAACATCGTTCGTAAAAATAATCAAAAAAACATTTTAAGTTATTTATTTCAAAGCATTTGTATTGTATTCTTCTACAATTGAAATATCAAAGATTCAAAATAATATTGGTGTATGTCTGTAAAGGGCGTATAAATATTTTTCAACGGATGTTTGCAAATAAATCAGAAGTTTTATTTGCAAATATCTGCTAGAAAATTAACATACAATTTTATAATTAATTTCAGTGTATTTTAAGGTGTTTTCTTCTTCAATTCAAGTAAAACATGTATATACATAATTATAAAATCATAAATAAATACAATTAATAAATAAAAAATTAATATAAATAACAAAAATATAAATATAAATAATTCAAAATTATAAAAAATAATTTTTTTAACAATAAATAAATAAATATACAAATAAAAAGAGTAAAAAAATAAACAAATAAAAATAAAAATAAAAATTAAAAATTCAATCAAAAAGTAATAAAAAATAACAAATAAAATAAAATATAGACAAACAAGCAAACAAACACCTCAACACCCCAATGAGCAAACAAACAATTAAATAAATAATAAAAAAATCACTTTGTAAATATATAAATAAATAAATGGAATCAATAATTAAAAAATAAACGTAAAAAAATAAAAAATTTCAACAAATAAATTTACAAATAAATAAATACATAAATAAAAACAGTAAGAAATAAACAAATAAATATAAAAATAAAAATAACAAAATTCAATAAGTAGATAGATAAAGTATTAATAAATAAAATTTAAACAAATAATTATATAAATAAATATAATATCAACAAACAAACAAACCAACAAAAACAAACGAGCAAGCAAACAATTAATCAAATGAATAATAAATAAATAATTTAATTACTTACCTATTTTTATAATTTACCAACAACCAACTTACTAGTTAATTTATTTATTTATTATTAAATAATAACATCTTATTACATAATCCTCACATTTTGAATCCTTTATATCCGCATTTCCAATATCAAACGGAAGCCAGACTTATTGTCTTGATATAAAAATCCTTCATGGTGTTACGCTCTAAGAGTTGTAATCCCAAGCACCCAAAGTTCTACAGAGCACAAGTATGTATCCTCGGAAGAGTCTGATGCAGAATGTCAGGTGTTCCATCTTCCATCTGGGTTATCATCAACATGACTGCTACATTGTTCATGGTATCTATTCTGCAGAGGACTTGCTTTTCAAGAGCATTCAAATCAGTTATGCTAGGCTAGTTGCATTTTACAGATGGCTGCAGAGCGGCATTCCTTTCTTGTAGATTCCAAAAGCTCCCCGTGAGCCCAATCTGGACTTCTCCTGTACAGACAAGAATAAATAATATTCATTAGTTAATTCATTATCAAGTAATGATTGTGAAAATGGAACAGCAAATTGATTATTGTCTTAACAAATATCATTATAATGGATAATGGGTTGTCATTTTGTAACCTCACCCCCTAACCAGGGGGCTCGGGCTGGTGCCCCCCCCCCCAATTTGCAGTGGCCTCACCCCAAGGTGCCCCCAGAAAAAAAAATCGGAATAGTGCTCACAAAAATTAATAGGAAATAGAAAAGGGGGATGCCTGTTTGTATAATCAAATTAAAATTTATTGAACGGTCGTTATCGGTATCGCTACCACAGCCACAAAATGCCACGAACATAAGAGGATGGTGGCCCCCTGGCGTCCCCCTTCCAATATAAAAGCATGACCCAAGCATGACAAAAACATGATAAAAGCATGACAAGCCTATCCCCCTTGGGCCCCACAAGTAATGCGCTCCCCACACACACTGAAAAGGTCATGGCTACGCCGCTGTCCACGCCCCTCCCCCCTCAAAAAAGAAGAAAAAACAATACAAAACAAAAACCCCACCACCAACAACAACCAACAAACAAACAAACACCCCCCCCCAAATAAAAAAAAAAAAACAACAACAACAACAACAAAACAAAAACAAAACTAGGAACTTGTTTGCTTCTTATTTATCGTCAAGGAAGTAAAACTGTATCTTAATTAATTCTTAATAAAATTAAACTTGAAATACTGAGTTTATTTAGAAAACTGTTGACGATATTAAAAAAAACATGTTATTGATTTGTATTTAAAAAAAACCCTCTTTTTTTAAAGAAGTTAAAGCATGTTCACTTTTGACCAAAAGTATTAAAAATAGAAAATATATGGTTCTCAAAAGAGACAAAAGTAGTTATTGATTTTTACCTGTAAAACATGGCGCACACCTTGTCGTCCTCCACCGCTGGGGATGTCTCTCCATTAACTTGTGCTTTTCTGAGGTGTCTCCACTCTTGATCAACTTCTGCCTCATCTCACAGCTTCATCACTAACAGGTGAGCTCCTCAAAGTAATCTGACTCTGTTTTTCCATCAACTTTACTCTGAGACCCTCGATAGTAGAGTTAGCTTTCTCAGATGTTGGGACAGACTGGAATTGCTCGATCACACAAAAACAGCTGCTGATGATTGTTAAAAAAAGATTGAAAAGTCATGAACAAAAATAATAAAAGCACAAGCCAAGATCAAGTATTTAAAAGCTTTTAAAAGCGATCAGTTCAGTATTCACTCAACGATTACTCCAAAGAAAGTCATCTTAGATAGATAAGGGAAAATGCCAAGTCTGCCCCCCCCCATTTTTCACTCATTATAACTAAAATAAAATCTTGTTTATCCGAAAGTGAAAATGTAGTAGTCAGTTTTTTGTATGTATCCCGTTTTTAATGACTTTCTTTGGACAGATCACTGAGAAAAGACGTAGTCTGATCATTGATCCAAACTGTCAATGTTGGTAAGCAGCAAGAATGGCCATGCTGGCAGGCTGTATGAGGCCTGTAATAGGCCCTTTGTGTTAGTACATAGACATTAGAACTGTATTTAAACATTTTTCACATGCCCAGACTCCCTGGCACCACTACATACAGAATGAAAGAGGATGGTCAAAGAAACACACCCATGGTCATCTTGACCAAGCCCATGGGGTTTTAGTATTTCTCTTACAGGTTTTAAAAACATTAATATTTTGACGTATATCCTGCTGTACATGTACATGATCTTTATGCAGTTAATCAATGCATTTACTCCTAATTTTCATGACCTGGTTTGACATTCGCATGGCAGCGCCTGCTGAACGAAGGTTTTACATTGCATTCCAAATATTTAATGGTCAGTTTTACATGTCCAGACCCCATGGGCCGGGCACCCACTTCATACAGAATTAAAGAGGATGGTGCAGGAAAGACACCCATGCACGGTCATCATAATCTGGCCCATGTGGTCTTAGTATTTGTTTTGTTTTTTAGACTTAAAACAAATTAATATTTTGACTGTACAAATATTACCGTAAATGTATGCAAAGGTAGAAGTGGGTCGGTTTTCGCTGTAACGCAGGTTTTTGAACGTCGCAAGCTTAATTCACATGTTTCAAAGTGTAGACCTACAATGGTTCATACAATAGCAACCGAGCAAGGGACATGTACAAACACTGTAATCGAAACAAAAGTTTTCCGTTTTTGTTTCATTTTTAATTAAACGAGCTATTAATATCAAATGCATCGCGTTAAACCGTGAGTGTTCCCCCATCATCCGACATTATTTATTCACGGTGCGGCGCGCCCCGCCTATCGTCCGTCTGTCGAGAAAAGGGTTTGAGATTTTTTGCTCCAAGTAAATTTGAGGCCACTCTTCTTATTTATTAAAGTTTCACTTTGAAAATATTAATTTATCATTTAGAAGATAATAACACGTGCATACACTTTGCATTTTCCCCCAAAGTAAGCCAATAGACCTTTCTATTGCAATGTCAAAGCCAGAGTTTTTGCCAACGATGTTGGAAAACTATGGAAAGCCATAAATGCAAAACAAAAGCAGATAGCCACAGTTTGTAACACAAATATTCAAAAATACTGTTGAATTTGTTGGAAACAAAGCAACCAATCGTGGGAGGTAATTGAATTGAAAGTTTGCAGATTGAATGTTTTTTTTTAATACTCTGCCGTCCATGCCAACCAGCGCAGTTTGTTTATTATCAACAATGGAAAGGTCTATAGACCTAAATAATAAATGTCTGACACAACGGTAGGCTATGTCCTCGATATACTTTTACTTAAATGTTTGCCTTACCGTTAATAACGTAGGTCTTTTCTTTAATGTTGAGCTAGCAAACTAATGTATGTCTCGATATACCGTTATGGCCAAACAAAATTAGTGCAAACAGAAGACATTAAAACAAACAAAAAACGTTTCCATTCGTTTGCCAAGAAGTTACATGCAACTTGGACAGATTCTCTCATTTTAAATTGTAGCAATGAACCATTTCGCCAGAATAGAACACTGCTGTATTAAACCATGTTTTGCGCTATTTCTGATTTACGTCTCTTACGTAAAAAAAAACCCAACTACCTCACCGCCCACTTTATTGAGCTACCTCCCAGAAATATTTCCAGATTGTCATATTATTTTCCGTACCAATAGTGACAATCTCTCTTTCTCTTTTAAAAAATGCGACAAACCGAAATATGATTCACAAATATTCGCTTTCACACAAATGCATCAATGTAGATCAAGCATTTAAATGTTAAAATTAATCTAAAATTAGACTGTTTTTGTGTGTGTGATAATTTTATAAATTTGACGATCTCATTGTTGTACGCCCATACTGTCAATAAAGTATTGGAGTGACATACACCCTTCTGCCGGAAATAAAGAAAGACACAAGTAGAAGACGTGGATAATGGTATACATCACATCATTTTGCCAATAAACGCTACCTTTTTTATTCTACCTCCATGCTTTTTTATGGGCAAAACTGTTATTGTCAATACCTTTAATGGCGCTAGTATCAATAACTTAGGTACCGACTTATAGCCTGTCCTGGGCCCAATTTCATAGCGCTGCCTAACAGTATAGCGCCTTAGCCTGTACTGGGCCCAATTTCAGCACAAAAGCGTAGTAAGCACAGACAAATCATGCTTAGCAGAAACAGGTTACCAGCCAACATTCAATAAAGTTCACACTGTTTCCACTTGTACCCCGCTCATTTCTTAAGTAAAGAAATTTGCTAAGCAGAATTTTCTGCTTAACGGCTGTATGAAATTTGGCCCAGGGCCTAATTTTATAAAACCTGTAAGCACAAAAATTTGCTGATCACAGAAAACAATTGCTTAGTAGAATCTGGTTACCAACCAAAATCTACAAAAAAATACATTGCTGTGACTGGTGCCTCGCTCATTTCTTGCTAAGTAAAGAAATTTGCTAAGCAGACTTTACCGCTAAACGGCTTTATGAAATTGGGCACAGGCCCAATTTCATAAAACCTGTAAGCACAACAACTTGCTAAGCACAGAAAACAATTGCTTCGCAGAAACTGGTTACCAGCCAAAATTACATTGTGACTGGTGCCTCGCTTATTTCTTGCTAATTAAAGAAATTTGCTAAGCAGAATTTTCTACTTAACGGCTTTATGAAATTGGGCCCAGAAAAATCTTGCTTAGCAGAAACAGGTTACCAGCCAACATTCGATAAAGTGCACACAGTTGCCACTGGTACCCCGCTCATTTCTTGCTAAGTAAAGAAATTTGCTAAGCAGACTTTACAGGGCCCAATTTCATAAAACCTGTAGCACAAAAATTTGCTGATCACAGAAAACGATTGCTTAGCAGAAACTGCATGGTTACCAACCCAAATCTACAAAAAAAAATACATTGTTGTGACTGGTGCCTCGCCCATTTCTTGCTAAGTAAAAAAAATTGCTGAGCAGTATTTTCTGCTTAACTGCTTTATGAAATTGGGCCCAGAGAAATCTTGCTTAGCAGAAACCGGTTACCAGCCAGCATTCCATAAAGTTCATATTATTGCCACCGGTACCCCGCTAATTTATTGCAAAGTAAAGAAATTTGCTAATCAGAATTGTCTGCTTAACGGCTTGCGCTGCTACACGGTAAGCAAATTTTCGAGCTAGCTAGCTTAAAAAAATTGCTTAAGCGTAAGCGTATTTCACAGGTAAGCAAGCACAGGCAGCCACCATGCGCGTCCACCGTGGATTTCCGTGGATTTCCGTTGTTACGTTATTCATTTTCATACAGTAAGCACCAGAAGGTTAGCATGATAAATTTAACTATGAGAGGGAAGGCTGTTGTCATTAGTTTCATGGGTGCCAGTCTATCCTACCAGGGATCAATCATCTTTTGTCCCGAGGATTGTGTTGAGCAAATGGAGCGCATTAAGTGATTTTTCTTTTGGAATGGCAAACTGGATAATAATTATTTTTAAAGACTATTACCGGTCCCGTTACTATGGGAGGCACTAGAGTAGTTGATCTTCGGCTCAAGCTGCAAGCTTTAAAACCAAATGCTTTTAAAAAGTATCACACTGAAATCTGGGAAATGGAGAAATCTTGTATGCAAAGCTAGCGGGAAGATTGAACTTGGCTGATACATTTTAGATAACCCTAGAGCCATCGTTTGTGGTACTCAGGATTATTATAAAGAATTAATTCATTCAGAAATCTAAACTTAACTATAGCAAAGTGTTCTCCTGTGTTGACGAAACTCATGAACTCCCCCTCAGCTACTGAAAACAGGCAGGGTCCACCTAACCATTTTTTGAATAATGTTACCATTGAAGATAACAGACAGGCAAAAATGGTAGACTTTGTTACAATAACGTAAAAGATTTTTACAGGTGTTTTATTAATAATCAATTCATTTCTCCTGCGGTTTTGCAAGACTGGGTTATTAATTAATAATTACTAATTATTTTCATATTACTACATACATCCGATGTTAATACTTGGGGAAATGGTCGGTGTCCCCTTATGGAAGCCGATGAAAAAGATTTGTGGTTCACATTAAAACATAGAATTCTCCCTACTTAATGGGCAAAACTGTTAATGTCCGTACCTTTGTTGGCGCTAGTATCATTTACTTAGGTAGCGGTTTATAGCCTGTCCTGGGCCCAATTTCCGCACAAAAATTTAGTAAGTACAGAAAAATCTTGCTTAGCAGAAACAGGTTACCAGCCAACAAAGTTCCAATGTTGCCACTGGTACCCCGCTCATGTCTTGCTAAGTAAAGAAATCTGCTAATCAGAATTTTAAGCACACAAACTTGCTAAGCACAGAAAAATTGCTTAGAAGAAACTGGTTACCAGCCAAAATTCAAAAAATGTGCCCCACTAGTTTGCTGCTTAGCATAGAAAATTACCTAGCAGTATTTTCTGCTTAACAGCTTTATGAAAAAGGGCACAGGGCCCAATTTCTTAGCGCTGCTTAACGGTAAGCAAATTTTTATTCTAACTGCATCGTCAGTTATGTAAATACCGAGAAATTTAGCACAATCAAAGAGATAGAAATGTGGATTGCCTAAGTACTTTTTAATAAAATTTTCGACAAATAAAAAAGCAATATAAAATCACACTCTATAAAAAGATGTTCAATCGTTTCATTAGATAAAGGTGGCGTTTGGACCATTTGTCAAGGACACAATGAATTTTGTTTACTCTCGGCCCCCAAGTTGTCCTCTGGTGTAACACGATTACCAAAAATAATACCCAGCTTTTTCAATTTATCATCGCACCAAATAAAATTACAAGGTTTGTCTTGTCTATGTTTCCTTTTCCCTAGCCAGAGGCCTTTGGTTTTATTGACGTTCAGCTTCGACCCATAACCTTGCAGTCTCGAGGATCAGTGTCATCTGTGATACCAAATTTGTACAATTTATCTTAAAGTTGAACTCACCACCAACACCTGTTCAATTATATTTACACAATAAATGCCTGGGTCTTTGTAGAATACCTTATAGGAAATTACACTCTGGTAACAATTCTTTCATCTAAGTGACCCAAATAGAATTATTGGATATGACCTAAAACCGGTGCATTGTGTTTTAATAGTCAATATGCTTCGGCAGATTTGGAACATCATACATCAGGTGCAAACAAAGTTTTTCTAAGCTACAAAAATCCCTCGATATCGATATTAATATGCTGTTCCAGCACTTTCTCACTTAAGAAAAGGAAAGAATGAGCAGTGATATTGTTTTGTCTATGCTAGAAACAACACCCTGTGTTCAATTAATAAGGTAATTAACTGGAATTAAGGTTTTGGTTTCAATGTCCCATTGTTCATGCTCAATCTGTGTCATTTTTGTACTATTAATACTCTTATTTAATGACTCCTCTCTAATTGTAAATGAGTCATGCATTCCGTGCCAAATCACCCAAAATTCTAAAAATTTCGGCAGGCACAGTCTCAGATTGTGCTAGTTTTTTTGTTTAACAATACCCTATGGGTGCCAAGAAAAAAACAATTTTAGAATCCTACTCCTTAACATTTCTGAGATATGACCCCCTAAAAAATTAAGCCCCGCCCCTTCAAATTGACCTTTGTCTGTTTTTGACATTTTTAGGGGTCTGTATCTACAAATGGAGATAAGATGTATAGCTACAAATTAAGATACAGGGTGTCTGGTATCCCATCAACTAGAATCTACTGTCAAAAGTAGCACAGGCCTTTTTTTGTCTATCAAGGTATAGGTCTTTAAATTTTAGCATGCTCAATGACTTTTCGTCATTTTTGAGACCCCTAAGTGTCTAAGTGAAATGTCCGATTGTTTTTATATTACATTTGATTATAAACTAGGTGCATATGTGTGACATTATATGGATAGATTAGTCACACCTTTGACGGGTATTTGGCAGGGGTATGAATATGGGTCATATTGTAGTTCTACTTTTAGGAGTAGGTTGGGTCAAGATGACCACGGGTGTGTTCCTTCGACCCTTCACTGTATTTCTGTATGTAGCGGTGCCCCACCCATGGGTCAGACTGACCGTTCAAAATTTGGATATAACGCATTGATTAACCCAAACCCAAAACAAAACAACAAAACGACAACAACAACAACAACAACAACAACAACAACAACAACAACAACAACAACAACAACAACAACAAAACAACAACAACAACAACAACAACAAAACAACAACAACAACAACAACAACAACAACAACAACAACGACGACTACGACGACGACGACGACGACGACAACAACAACAATTCAACATCATCTTTTACAAAGGGTCTGGGTATAACTCTAGGGTCTTGGCATGTGAAAAATGCTTCAATATAGTTCTATGGTTTATGCACAAATAAACGTTAAATAAATATCAAAACAGTAACTGGTACTTGATTGACATTCGAATGTCGAATATCGAACGTCAAACGAGAAACCATGGAGGAACTTCCTCCATGGAGAAACCAACTTCTCACCGGTGGCTAGTAAGACCAAACACGTCATACAAAACAGATATAGGGCCTATATGGATCAAGTCAGCGGTATGTTTACATTGACTTATCATGACATGATTGAGTCGAGTTAATCTGAATTACCTGCCTCCATTGTCTGCTGACGTTAACCTCTGAACCTAACGAAAACCCGACAAATCTGCCTATCAATTTGAAACGTACCTTTCAAATATCCAGTGAGTCTCCTGCTTTTGATAAACAGTACTGTCGGTAGTAAGACCAAACACTAATTTGTTAGTAAGACCAAACACGGCCTACGGCCGCGGATCAACGGTATGTTTACATTGACATGCATTGCATGACACGATTGATAATCTAACGTTAACCTCTACTGGCATGGTACACAAATAGAAACCCGACACATCTGCCTATATGTCAATCTAAAACGTACCTTTATAATATCCAGTGGGTCTCCTGCCTTTGATGAACAGCCAGATAATCCATACAGCGTCATAGTTTGTCAAAAGAGACATTTCTAGGTAGAAATTAGGGAAACGAAATTGAAATCGAAACTCCTTCAATGTAAACTGTATTAATATGACCTAGAGAGGGCGCACTTCATAAACAATCCAAAATCATTAAAGGGGTATGCGTGTTACTTTTTGGAAGAGAAAATAATTATAGCAAGAAATAATAATTATTTACACTAGAAACAACAACCGATTTGATTTTCAAATATATTCATGATGTCGTAAATCAAACTATGAGAAGAAAATATGAAGACTAAATTGGCCTCGATGTTAAGGTAACGAAATTGCACTCTATGGCTTATAACAAGCTTGACCCGACATACATATGAAGCCCATTCTGGTTGCATGTGGAATCTTGCCTCAACATGAATATTTGCCCTACATACAATTATGAGAAGATCCAAACATCAGGTTGGGGGCATTGGGGCCAAACTACGTTCTCGAACGCGTTTTCCCCACAGGGTTTTCCCCACAGGGTTTTCGAGTTTTCGTAACCGACAATATGTTTGGATCTGAAACAAGTTTGTGCCAATACGCAGTTAAAGGTTGTCACACAACGTTAAGGGTTATAATTACAAGCGACTCATTTTTGTAGAGCCCATCCATGTGAATCTACTACCTTACCTGAGGCTTCATGTACATGTAAGTAGGGTCAAACATACACATTTTTAGTTATTATCCGGAGGCGCCATCTAAGGTAAACGATGCAGATCAGGGTAAATGTATTTCAATTTTGACCGAAAAACTAGGATCAACCCTTTCTGCATGGTCAAACCAAACGAAATAACATCAGTGATGTCTGCTTCATGTTAAACAGATAGGCCTACTTGAACGAAAACTTGATGACGGGAATGCTATTTGTTTATAATGTGTTTCTTTATCATTTTACTGTATAATTGCTATATTTTTACACTTCTTAATTGTTCGTAAATATTGAAGAAAAAATAGGGCCCAAGTGTTTTGCGAAAAAACAAGCTACGTATGCACTTCTGCCGTTGACGGCGTGCGTCAAAATGACAATACTATGACTTCATTTGTGGGATATTCCTTTGTTATACGTCCATGTTACACCATTTTAGGTTTGCTTGGTTGACTGGGGGGGGGGCGGTGTTCTTGCATTCCATCCACATTCCAATCACTTTTCAATGCATTCCCGCCCCTTCATGTCACATGACATTCTCGGTCCATTGTTTTATTAGCTACTATTTAAGGGTGCATCTAAGTATGTCACTTCAGGTCTCGGCACACGCTTAGTGAACGCATTTCCCAACTGCCTGCTAATTGCACACACAAAAAAATATTTTTAAAAATCTTGCTATGTCGCAACAAGAAGAAGACAATCTCGATCCGACTGACATTTTCAGCAATTCAAGGATTATTTCGACGAAAAGTTTTTTCCACCAATATCCAACGAAGGATGGAAGTTGAAGGAACTTATAAACAAACTCGAGTCGGAAGAGTTCAACAAATTGGGAAAAGTTGGACAAGGTCGCATTACTGAAAAAGAACAACACTGGTATAGCAATAGAAGGAATTCAAGAGGCAGAGGAGCTCATCGCGGAAAGAAAAAAGAAAATTAGCGTCGCCGACAACAGTAGGCTGGATGCGTCACTGTTTCCCACCTTGAGAAGAGTTCTTCTGAGCATCTAGTCTTCCAAGCAGCAGAAGAAGGTTAAATCTTCAGAAGAATACGCTCCCAAAGAAATAGAAAAAAACAAAAGACGTTGCAGACGTTCGGTCTCCAAGATGGCATGTTCAAATCACCAGGTAGTCCCACTGATCGTCTTTTTTTTTCGAGGTACATGTACATAATTATTTATATAAGTTGACTTAGCTCATTCCCCCCCCCCCAAATACCTCTGATTTCCTATCACCCAATATACTTTGGCGTAATTACATCAGCGTCTACGTGCTTACCAAAACACCATGCTGTAAATTAAATAAATGTTTAATCGTGAATTCAAAATTACTATGTTTCTTTTCGCTCCCTCATTTCCCCAGTCAGTCTCTAAAGTGAAACTGTTTGAGCGCAGCGAAGGAGCATGAAAACTCAGTTACACAAAACGGAGCTCCCACGTGACGTAAAATTCAAGTGATGACGTAACAGGACTTTTCGCGAATCTTTCTCAAAAGCATCAGAAAAGGGTATTTAAAAAGATTGGGATTTGTTTTATAATTAAAATTTGTCTATCTCTCATGTGAATTTAATTTTCTTATTGATAAAAAACATTTTAAAATTGAAAAAACAAAACAAAACCATAAGGGTCTAATAATATTTGGTCCAGCGTTTTTATCAATTTTTAATTAAAAAAGAAAAAAATCAAATTTGTATATAAATGTGAGTTGCAACAATTTATCTTGAGTTTATATTATCATTATAAATTTGTAAATTGTAAATCATTATTTACAATCAAGTTGGTTATCACAAAATACAGAATAAAATTATGTTAAGAACATAATGTGACCCTGGCTACGTGGCAGTTAAAGATTGTATGGCTTCTGACTGGCACCCCGAGCAAAGATATTGACAAAAATAGGCAGACTGCCAACATAGGGTTAAATAGCTCAGTTGGTAAGAGCGCCGGCACGTAAATCCGGAGGAACCAAATCCCGCTCTAGTAAATCTTTCTTTGGTCAACCCCAACTTTTGTACAATTTACACGAATACATGTAGTGTCAATCTCTTCCCCAGGGTGTGTCGAGCAGAACGAGGTTGACTGCTCTCTCACCCTGGTATTAGAACATTTGCATATCCAAAAAATTTGGATACGTATGCAAATTAGAATAGTCTGGCTGCATATCGAAATTCACATCTTCGCCATAGTCTCGTGGTCCGGTACCAGATTTAGTAGCTTGTATGTATTGGAAACATGTACATGTGCTTATGCAATGTTGTTGTCCGATCAGGGTTCAAGTGAGGAGTTTCCATCCCAGGGTTTACTATTTACAAACATGGTTGGAAATAAAGTAAACCATGGGGACGAGGTTGATGTAGTATAGAATTAGACTAATGGCGTTCCTTTGACAGGAAATTCTCGTTTCTGTAATACAGAGTGCATGTAGAACCAAATCACTGAAATTACTGCAGGTATTTATTTCTTGTTACACATATTTTGTGGGGCTTTTTGTGTGTGTTGTATTTTTTTATGGAAAAACTGCAAAACTGAAATCAAATCCGTAAAATAAAAACTTACTTGTAAGAACTTGATTATACCTTTTTTACAAACATAAAATAATAGCAAATACAAAAACGCTCTCAACAACATTTAAACAATTATTTTCCATTTAATGTTATTAATTGAAAGTACTCTCATTATGTACATTCAGTTATTTACCACTAGTTTAATAAAATAATTTCCAGCATAAACATATAATTATTGCAAACCATTTCCTTCGATTTAAAGGTAGGGTCATTGTTTGGTAATCATCCCAAAAGAAAAAAATTTAAATTTCTATCCAAAAACTTACTTGTTATAAAAATTGAAACGGTAGTAATCATCCTGTGCATAATATCATCTGAAATGCCCCATTGATTAGAAATCAATAACAAACATTTTAATCTGAGAAGCGGTTCATGCATGAATCACTTCTCAGATTTCTGAAGGTTGGTGTCTATTCACGAATGCTGCGGTTGGTACCCGCTGTAACCTCGCTAAAAGTGGATGAATTTGTGTGAAAATACAGAGATTTTTTGTTCCAGCTTGACACTGTATTTAGCAGAAACTTTTACCTGTGACTGGTAATATATATTTATATATAATTTTACCTATAAATAAGCATTACCCATGGGGGGGGGGCGGCGGCAATTATGAATTGGGGGGGGGGCAAAATGACAAAAAGGCAGGGGAGTTGAAAAATCTTTGAAAATGAAGGCCCAATTCAAGCGAATTTGTCAATTTTTGCACTTTCCCCCACCCCTGAAAATTGTTCTCCTTTTTGGGAAAAGCGCCATTTGTGCGAAATAATGAAGCGATGGAACATTAGCATGATGTCAAAGGTGAAGGTTAAATTAAAATAACCACTGTTTACGATAAAAGAAAACAACATTAGTAAAAGTACAAAATGAAATATATATAAATATCATTTAAATTCACTTCCTAGGAAAAAATATATTTAGACCTCCAAAATTGTGCGTAAAGACTTCTACTAAAAGTAGTACATTAAACGACTTCTCTGATAAATAAACTTCTCTGATAAATAAACATATTTTGCACACACATGTGCCTGATACATTGGTATTGCCTTGAGCCTAAAATCATACAGCTCAATCTACCACTACCTGGGAACATTTACCACTGCACTTGCAATAAAACAAAAAAATAGTCGCATTCCCTTAAGGTAATCCCTCTCCTGCCACTTCCCAGGTTGCATCCTAAGTTTGGTTGTGATTCTTGGTTACACGGCAGTTACTGACTGGCACCCAGAAACAAGAGTAGGTAGGAGGGTGAAGAAAATAGAAATTGTCACAAATTGTTGCCATATTGAGTAAAAAACCGCCTCGATGTTAATTTCAACTCATTTATGAGCAACCTGTACCATGGAAACCAGGAAAAGGTAGATAAATACTTCTGATGATTTATACTTTTAGTTGCTTTGTTACTGTTCATCAGTTTCCAAGTAACGTTTTTCATTTCCCCACACATACAAAAAAATTGCATAAAATAATACAGCTATTAAAATTAAAATGCTAGATGTTATAGAAAACAAAAACCCGTAACAATTTACATATAATACATTTACAAAATAACAAAAGAGGTATAATGTCATTAGTTAAAAGCAGTTTTAAAAAGATGAGTCTTCACAATAAATAAGACCTTATGCATTGATGTCATCAAGACACCATCTTAGAGGTAAAACTATGAGGAAACAAGTGAAAATGCGCAGCTTTGTCTGCACGGCACACAGGATCAGCCAATGAGCTACCTTCTGTTGACCTCTAACCAAGGGCACCCTACTTACAACAGCTTACCAGGAGAGGTTTTCGCCAAAAAAAACCCGTATTTTAATATCTTTTGGATTTGATGGTAGTAGATCAAAGCTACGATACACATACTTTACAATCAACCTTTTTATTTATGCTTGTAAGATTAGTTTTAGAATAGACCTTAGTCCCATGAAATATGTACTTACGCACTAACACACTACTGGTTGGCAAAATGAGGGAACATCACGTCTTTTATTATGGGGATGTGGCGTGACACATATAGTACACAGCGTTTGCCAACCAATAGTGTATGTAGGCATGTGTGAATGTTACTAGCATAATTTCAGAGGAAAGGCTAATTTCATTAGCAATGAAAATCTGCTGGTAAGACGCTAGCCAATTGTATGCCTGGTGCATGATTCACAAAAGTGGTCTTGTGTGACCTGCGGAGTCTTTGTTTTTGTTTTTATCTCTTATCATTTTGGATGGACGTCAGATCACTAACTATTTTTTTAAAAATAAATAAAATAGTCTAAGTAATAGAAAAGGGTTTGCATCTTTGAATAAATGAGGTAAAATTATGAATTATTAAATGAGAAATTGGTTACCTGAAAATACAACAAGATGGGCAAAAATATAATATGGTGTTTCTCCCTCTTCGTCCAGAATATGAATGACTCCGGGAAAGCCCGCCACCAACGGTTAGTTGGTGGACTCAAGACTTGATTCATACATACTGTGAGGCAATGGAATAAAAAGAATAGAGATCAAGAGGGGGAGTATTCACATCCCAGTGCATGTCATAAACAACCAGATCTATCCGTCAAATGTTTACTCAGTTCAGAGCTGTAGACTGCTCTCGTTAAATGTATTAAACAAGATTGGTAGAGCTGTCAAAATAGTCGTAGAGTGTTCATGTTTGGTGTGATCAACCTGATACAACCATACACAAACATGAAGTAACAAACCTGTGAAAATTTGGGCTTAATCCGTTGTGTGAGTCAGGACAAAATAGTGAAAAACTATGCACAATTTTCAGCATGTCAAACCATTTCCTTAATTTTGGTTGAACAACTGAAATCAGCTGTTGCATTTACCAACATGTTTTATTTATATTTGTTAATATATTTATCTGTTTTGTTTGTTGTTGGTGTTTTTTTTTTGCTTTTTTTTTTTTTTTTTTTGGGGGGGGGGGTGGTTTCCTAATAATTTTTTTCGAATATAACTTTAAAAGGTTCTAGTATAAACTTCATAACCAGTAAGCTTTCTGACTTAAGTTAAAACCAATCCTGTATAATACCTTTACTTTGCAAACTGATTCAGCGATGTTGTTGATGACTCAGTATTTGAAGTGATCTCTACATCACTACCGGTATTCATAAACTCCCTTTTTGTCGAACATGATTTGGGCTTTCGGCTTAATCAGCCTGTTTGAAGCCCCGTACTGAAAGTGCCCATGTAAAAAAATAACTGACGGGGCCTGAGCCAGAGCCCAAGCCATGGTTTCAAATGGGCCAAAGATGACATGAGCCTGGAATCATTACAGCCTTGACATTTTTTGAAACTTCAAATTGAACAATTTATCTGAAGAAAAAACTTACTCTAAACTGATCTGAAGTTTGGCTTTGTCCTTGAGTTTGGTTCCACTGTCCGACTGAACTTGTTCCTCATTCCTGCAGAGTTTTCTCTGCCTTCCTGAAATCTGTTTAAAAAAAGATTTCAAAGTTTTAGTATAGAAGTTTAAATCCTCAATTTAATTTTTCGTTTTGGGTGTTTTGGGTGCTGAACACCTTCTGGGTTTCTTTCACATTCTTTTTGCTGAAACTTATCCAGGGATATCATATTTGCTCAGGTCAGAATGACTAGGTATTCACATGTGAGCATGCCCCTTTGAAACACACAAGACATGAATTAAGACATTACTGCTGTGTTTGAAACAGCGATCCGATGGCTCAGCTCAGCTCAGTTAGCAGCTAGATTTCTCATGAGATGTGATGATGTGGGTTGTGCTCTCATCAACAGTCAGGAAGCTGTCACAGGTCTTATTTTTCTCAAAATGGCTTCCACCAGTTGAAATTGTTTCACTTGTCCTGATAGAAAGAGCCAGTTGGGCAGGAGACTGCACTGAATTAGGGAGTTGACATTTTTCTTTTAAACCAAGTTTGCTCACATTTTGCTTCCCATGGAAAAAGAAAGAAAAAGAAAAGCTGTTTCTTTCAATCTGTTGTTGAGAACAAACTTGCGAGTAATTTCAATCACATGACCTACCTCCTCCAGTAGCATTTTGCCTGCCTGATGAAGATACTGTACTCTCTAATCTAACAATTAGATATCAGTGACTGTTGATGAGTGGAAGATGTGGTTGTAGTTGCTTCATGGTGATACAGGAAAAGTAAGAGGCTGAGGTGATTGGGATGTCTTCCTGTTTGAATGATAATATATTATGACTAGTTACATGTACTTTATACAAAAGTTTACGCAAATCCATTTTTATATCCAGTTGACATTTTGCACATTTGCATTGATTGACCTCACAATGGCGGCCAATGCAAGGGGTCAATTCGCTGATACCACAGACTACCACAAAGTGCCTAATACCTTCCAGGCTAGAACCTGGTGCATGAGTTTCTTCTGTTTGTACAGCTAGCAATATGTGGAAACCCCAAAGCTTGTTTAATGGGATTTAGTCTCAACAGTCTCCTGTGCAACTTTGTGACAAGAGCCAGTTGGGCAGGAGAGTATATTGAGATTAGTAGGGTGAAATGGTTCTTGTTTTCTTAGTTTGTAATACATTATAGAAATTTCAGGTTGATTTTACTTGAAAATATTTACACTCACCAATCAACATTCTCTTCGGTCATGTGCTTTGGATGCAAAGTGTTATTGTTTCCAGATCTTCATAACTGTATTCCTTTCTCTACTTTCTGAAGTCTGTAAAAACAAACAAACAAACAAACAAACACCACTTGGTTATTGTAGTTATGAATCAGTAACTCAGGCTTTATTCATCTATAGAACATTTTACAATAACATCTCAATGGGATTTATGTCAGTGCCCTAGTCACTGGGCCAATAACATTCCTGTTATCTTTCTCAATTCCCAGAGGAGTATACAGCCCTGGGCTTCCTTGCCTTGTTTGGATGTTACTTGAAGTAACAGCTGGTTTAGTCAAATTGTTATGTAATTTCATCTTCTTGATACATTTTCCTCCTTCTCTGAGTTGAGGTAAGCTTCAATCTGTAATCATATGAAAGTTCTAAGAGGAGACAGGATGTTTGCTCTTTTACTGTGATTGTGAGATGAAGGACAGCAATGCCAGCATTGGCCAAGTTTTTTATGCTAGTATTAAAGCTGTCAGATTGTATAGCGCCCTCTTTGATGTATACATGAGTAGCCCTGGAAACTGAGAAAAATAACAATGTTATTGGCCCCAAGGGCTAAACATAACTGATTGAGGCTGTTGGCCCAAATCAATTGTAACCAGGGCCACGTTGCCACCTACTCCTGGGGCTGAAACGAGGTTGATCCCTTCACACTCCATAAGGAGAGGCAAGGGTATGATCCACTAGGAGCCTGGCTGGTAGAGCAGCATGCAATACCTTCCCAACTTTGTACGAAGCAATTAAGGTTAACTGCCCTTGAGCGCCTTGCTCAAGGGCACAAGTGTCATGACCGGGATTGGAACCTTACTCTGCTGCTGACAACACCAAAGCTTTGGTCTGGAAAACTAGACCGTCCGGCCACAACACATGGGTGTTGTCGCCCACCACCCATTTCTAAAATATAGCGAAGGCACTCTCAGTTTTCACTTGGTGCTATTCCGGCCGACTTCACTTGTATCATAATTTGTTTTCAAAGTGGGTTTTTCCAAGTTATGACGTGTTCTATGAAGGTGTTTGAAATGTGGTAATGGATCGTGATTTACTTTTAGTATTATATCCAATAATGAGTCATAGATACACCCAAGGAATGATCCAAGAAATTGCAAGTAGTAGATAGTGTAGCTGGGACTTTTGGAGCCTGTGTTTGAATCTGGGCCCAGGAGCTTTGTGCTCATGTTTATGCCTGGGTGGTATACCCAGTGTGTTTGTGTGGTTATTTGTAGCCCAGGTTGGAAGCAACGGAGGAGTCCAACAGACACTGACGTCCTACCAGGGCTAGGTTATTTGATGATGTTTGGTCTTTTTGCCCATGTGTACATAGGCCTGCAAAACACTGCATGTAAAACTCAACTCAACTCAACTTAAACAATTTTTTTGTCTGTTTTTGTTACTGAACTGAATATTAACTACTTACTTTGCAAAAATAATTAAAAGTAGGGCATATACACGTAGCTGTTTATGATTTTTAATTAAAAACAACATTGCACTCGATGACTGAGAAACAGTCTAATGGAAAGAACTTTAGCTGTAGTGCAGGTTTGTTACAATAGGTTATACAGTAGCACATGATAAAGCAACTATGTTAACAAAACCCTAGAGTTGATTGTAGAGTTTGGTCTAGTTTAGTAACAGTTTTCTCACTTTAAAGAACTGTAATTCAGACTTAGTACTCTAGATAATCAGTACCCACCTGTCGTGTCGTGACTGTACTATAAACAATACTATCAATCTGTGCATACCGTCCTGCATTGTAAATAGATTCAGTGCCAAGTGAAACAAACGTCAATATCCAAACAACAACTAGCAAATTATCAAAAGGTCTATTGAGGGCGCACTAAAAGGTCTTTCGAAAGTGCTGTTTGCTCCACATTAAAATGACACAAATTCATGCGCGGAACCTCATTAATAAAATGTATACCCACAACTTTTTCTCTAATTCAACCATTTGAAGGTGGTGGCTTAAATGAAATGTAGACAAGTAGAAATAAAATGAGCCCCTGGGGTTTTTGATTTCCAACTTAAAGTATTTAAGGGTAAAATGTTAGCACTCTTAAGAAGGCCCTATTTTTAAAAATGTAGGGTCATTTTTCTAGACCAGACTTCCCTGAAGACCTTTTCTGTGTGGGGACATGGCCAAATCCCAAAACCTGGGCAATTAGGAGCTTTCTACCAAAAAGTGACGCCATCTTTGTTGCCCCAAAAAACTTCAATAATTCATGAAATAAAATCGTTGCGGTCTTCAAATATGAACCAGCACCATCGGCGGAGGTGTCCGCAAAAAGTGATCGCCAAAAATTGGCATGTTACCGGGGGTCGAATTTTTGGAATAATTGACAGGTAGTACCCTGTCGCCATTTTGAATTTTGGGGTCGAAAATAAAAGTGCGATTTGACGGTGCAGCATTCTAGACCAGACTTCCATGAAGACCTTTTCTGTGTGGGGACATGGCCAAATCCCAAAACCTGGGCAATTAGGAGCTTTCTATTCTAACAAAAAGTGACGCCTTTTTTGTTGCCCAAAAAATCTCAATAATTCATGGAATAAAATCGTTGCGGTCTTCAAATTTGAACCAGCACCATCGGAGGAGGTGTCCGCAAAAAGTGATCGCCAAAAATCGGCATGTTACAGGGGGTCGAATTTTTGGAATAATTGACAGGTAGTACCCTGTCGCCATTTTGAATTTTGGGGTCGAAAATAAAAGTGCGATTTGACGGTGCAGCATTCTAGACTAGACTTCCATGAAGACCTTTTCTGTGTGGGGACATGGCCAAATCCCAAAACCTGGGCAATTAGGAGCTTTCTACCAAAAAGTGACGCCATCTTTGTTGCCCAAAAGACCTCAATAATTCATGGAATAAAATCGTTGCGGTCTTCAAATTGGAACCAGCACCATCGGAGGAGGTGTCCGCAAAAAGTGATCGCCAAAAATCGGCATGTTACAGGGGGTCGAATTTTTGGAATAATTGACAGGTAGTACCCTGTCGCCATTTTGAATTTTGGGGTCGAAAATAAAAGTGCGATTTGACGGTGCAGCATTCTAGACCAGACTTCCCTGAAGACCTTTTCTGTGTGGGGACATGGCCAAATCCCAAAACCTGGGCAATTAGGAGCTTTCTACCAAAAAGTGACGCCTTTTTTGTTGCCCAAAAAATCTCAATAATTCATGGAATAAAATCGTTGCGGTCTTCAAATTTGAACCAGCACCATCGGAGGAGGTGTCCGCAAAAAGTGATCGCCAAAAATCGGCATGTTACAGGGGGTCGAATTTTTGGAATAATTGACAGGTAGTACCCTGTCGCCATTTTGAATTTTGGGGTCGAAAATAAAAGTGCGATTTGACGGTGCAGCATTCTAGACTAGACTTCCATGAAGACCTTTTCTGTGTGGGGACATGGCCAAATCCCAAAACCTGGGCAATTAGGAGCTTTCTACCAAAAAGTGACGCCATCTTTGTTGCCCAAAAGACCTCAATAATTCATGGAATAAAATCGTTGCGGTCTTCAAATTGGAACCAGCACCATCGGAGGAGGTGTCCGCAAAAAGTGATCGCCAAAAATCGGCATGTTACAGGGGGTCGAATTTTTGGAATAATTGACAGGTAGTACCCTGTCGCCATTTTGAATTTTGGGGTCGAAAATAAAAGTGCGATTTGACGGTGCAGCATTCTAGACCAGACTTCCCTGAAGACCTTTTCTGTGTGGGGACATGGCCAAATCCCAAAACCTGGGCAATTAGGAGCTTTCTACCAAAAAGTGACGCCATCTTTGTTGCCCCAAAAAACTTCAATAATTCATGAAATAAAATCGTTGCGGTCTTCAAATATGAACCAGCACCATCGGCGGAGGTGTCCGCAAAAAGTGATCGCCAAAAATTGGCATGTTACCGGGGGTCGAATTTTTGGAATAATTGACAGGTAGTACCCTGTCGCCATTTTGAATTTTGGGGTCGAAAATAAAAGTGCGATTTGACGGTGCAGCATTCTAGACCAGACTTCCATGAAGACCTTTTCTGTGTGGGGACATGGCCAAATCCCAAAACCTGGGCAATTAGGAGCTTTCTATTCTAACAAAAAGTGACGCCTTTTTTGTTGCCCAAAAAATCTCAATAATTCATGGAATAAAATCGTTGCGGTCTTCAAATTTGAACCAGCACCATCGGAGGAGGTGTCCGCAAAAAGTGATCGCCAAAAATCGGCATGTTACAGGGGGTCGAATTTTTGGAATAATTGACAGGTAGTACCCTGTCGCCATTTTGAATTTTGGGGTCGAAAATAAAAGTGCGATTTGACGGTGCAGCATTCTAGACTAGACTTCCATGAAGACCTTTTCTGTGTGGGGACATGGCCAAATCCCAAAACCTGGGCAATTAGGAGCTTTCTACCAAAAAGTGACGCCATCTTTGTTGCCCAAAAGACCTCAATAATTCATGGAATAAAATCGTTGCGGTCTTCAAATTGGAACCAGCACCATCGGAGGAGGTGTCCGCAAAAAGTGATCGCCAAAAATCGGCATGTTACAGGGGGTCGAATTTTTGGAATAATTGACAGGTAGTACCCTGTCGCCATTTTGAATTTTGGGGTCGAAAATAAAAGTGCGATTTGACGGTGCAGCATTCTAGACCAGACTTCCCTGAAGACCTTTTCTGTGTGGGGACATGGCCAAATCCCAAAACCTGGGCAATTAGGAGCTTTCTACCAAAAAGTGACGCCTTTTTTGTTGCCCAAAAAATCTCAATAATTCATGGAATAAAATCGTTGCGGTCTTCAAATTTGAACCAGCACCATCGGAGGAGGTGTCCGCAAAAAGTGATCGCCAAAAATCGGCATGTTACAGGGGGTCGAATTTTTGGAATAATTGACAGGTAGTACCCTGTCGCCATTTTGAATTTTGGGGTCGAAAATAAAAGTGCGATTTGACGGTGCAGCATTCTAGACTAGACTTCCATGAAGACCTTTTCTGTGTGGGGACATGGCCAAATCCCAAAACCTGGGCAATTAGGAGCTTTCTACCAAAAAGTGACGCCATCTTTGTTGCCCAAAAGACCTCAATAATTCATGGAATAAAATCGTTGCGGTCTTCAAATTGGAACCAGCACCATCGGAGGAGGTGTCCGCAAAAAGTGATCGCCAAAAATCGGCATGTTACAGGGGGTCGAATTTTTGGAATAATTGACAGGTAGTACCCTGTCGCCATTTTGAATTTTGGGGTCGAAAATAAAAGTGCGATTTGACGGTGCAGCATTCTAGACCAGACTTCCCTGAAGACCTTTTCTGTGTGGGGACATGGCCAAATCCCAAAACCTGGGCAATTAGGAGCTTTCTACCAAAAAGTGACGCCATCTTTGTTGCCCCAAAAAACTTCAATAATTCATGAAATAAAATCGTTGCGGTCTTCAAATATGAACCAGCACCATCGGCGGAGGTGTCCGCAAAAAGTGATCGCCAAAAATTGGCATGTTACCGGGGGTCGAATTTTTGGAATAATTGACAGGTAGTACCCTGTCGCCATTTTGAATTTTGGGGTCGAAAATAAAAGTGCGATTTGACGGTGCAGCATTCTAGACCAGACTTCCATGAAGACCTTTTCTGTGTGGGGACATGGCCAAATCCCAAAACCTGGGCAATTAGGAGCTTTCTATTCTAACAAAAAGTGACGCCTTTTTTGTTGCCCAAAAAATCTCAATAATTCATGGAATAAAATCGTTGCGGTCTTCAAATTTGAACCAGCACCATCGGAGGAGGTGTCCGCAAAAAGTGATCGCCAAAAATCGGCATGTTACAGGGGGTCGAATTTTTGGAATAATTGACAGGTAGTACCCTGTCGCCATTTTGAATTTTGGGGTCGAAAATAAAAGTGCGATTTGACGGTGCAGCATTCTAGACTAGACTTCCATGAAGACCTTTTCTGTGTGGGGACATGGCCAAATCCCAAAACCTGGGCAATTAGGAGCTTTCCACCAAAAAGTTACGCCATCTTTGTTGCCCAAAAGACCTCAATAATTCATGGAATAAAATCGTTGCGGTCTTCAAATTTGAACCAGCACCATCGGAGGAGGTGTCCGCAAAAAGTGATCGCCAAAAATCGGCATGTTACAGGGGGTCGAATTTTTGGAATAATTGACAGGTAGTACCCTGTCGCCATTTTGAATTTTGGGGTCGAAAATAAAAGTGCGATTTGACGGTGCAGCATTCTAGACTAGACTTCCATGAAGACCTTTTCTGTGTGGGGACATGGCCAAATCCCAAAACCTGGGCAATTAGGAGCTTTCTACCAAAAAGTGACGCCATCTTTGTTGCCCAAAAGACCTCAATAATTCATGGAATAAAATCGTTGCGGTCTTCAAATTGGAACCAGCACCATCGGAGGAGGTGTCCGCAAAAAGTGATCGCCAAAAATCGGCATGTTACAGGGGGTCGAATTTTTGGAATAATTGACAGGTAGTACCCTGTCGCCATTTTGAATTTTGGGGTCGAAAATAAAAGTGCGATTTGACGGTGCAGCATTCTAGACCAGACTTCCCTGAAGACCTTTTCTGTGTGGGGACATGGCCAAATCCCAAAACCTGGGCAATTAGGAGCTTTCTACCAAAAAGTGACGCCTTTTTTGTTGCCCAAAAAATCTCAATAATTCATGGAATAAAATCGTTGCGGTCTTCAAATTTGAACCAGCACCATCGGAGGAGGTGTCCGCAAAAAGTGATCGCCAAAAATCGGCATGTTACAGGGGGTCGAATTTTTGGAATAATTGACAGGTAGTACCCTGTCGCCATTTTGAATTTTGGGGTCGAAAATAAAAGTGCGATTTGACGGTGCAGCATTCTAGACTAGACTTCCATGAAGACCTTTTCTGTGTGGGGACATGGCCAAATCCCAAAACCTGGGCAATTAGGAGCTTTCTACCAAAAAGTGACGCCATCTTTGTTGCCCAAAAGACCTCAATAATTCATGGAATAAAATCGTTGCGGTCTTCAAATTGGAACCAGCACCATCGGAGGAGGTGTCCGCAAAAAGTGATCGCCAAAAATCGGCATGTTACAGGGGGTCGAATTTTTGGAATAATTGACAGGTAGTACCCTGTCGCCATTTTGAATTTTGGGGTCGAAAATAAAAGTGCGATTTGACGGTGCAGCATTCTAGACCAGACTTCCCTGAAGACCTTTTCTGTGTGGGGACATGGCCAAATCCCAAAACCTGGGCAATTAGGAGCTTTCTACCAAAAAGTGACGCCATCTTTGTTGCCCAAAAGACCTCAATAATTCATGGAATAAAATCGTTGCGGTCTTCAAATTGGAACCAGCACCATCGGAGGAGGTGTCCGCAAAAAGTGATCGCCAAAAATCGGCATGTTACAGGGGGTCGAATTTTTGGAATAATTGACAGGTAGTACCCTGTCGCCATTTTGAATTTTGGGGTCGAAAATAAAAGTGCGATTTGACGGTGCAGCATTCTAGACCAGACTTCCCTGAAGACCTTTTCTGTGTGGGGACATGGCCAAATCCCTAAACCTGGGCAATTAGGAGCTTTCTACCAAAAAGTGACGCCTTTTTTGTTGCCCAAAAAATCTCAATAATTCATGGAATAAAATCGTTGCGGTCTTCAAATTTGAACCAGCACCATCGGAGGAGGTGTCCGCAAAAAGTGATCGCCAAAAATCGGCATGTTACAGGGGGTCGAATTTTTGGAATAATTGACAGGTAGTACCCTGTCGCCATTTTGAATTTTGGGGTCGAAAATAAAAGTGCGATTTGACGGTGCAGCATTCTAGACTAGACTTCCATGAAGACCTTTTCTGTGTGGGGACATGGCCAAATCCCAAAACCTGGGCAATTAGGAGCTTTCTACCAAAAAGTGACGCCATCTTTGTTGCCCAAAAGACCTCAATAATTCATGGAATAAAATCGTTGCGGTCTTCAAATTTGAACCAGCACCATCGGAGGAGGTGTCCGCAAAAAGTGATCGCCAAAAATCGGCATGTTACAGGGGGTCGAATTTTTGGAATAATTGACAGGTAGTACCCTGTCGCCATTTTGAATTTTGGGGTCGAAAATAAAAGTGCGATTTGACGGTGCAGCATTCTAGACTAGACTTCCATGAAGACCTTTTCTGTGTGGGGACATGGCCAAATCCCAAAACCTGGGCAATTAGGAGCTTTCTACCAAAAAGTGACGCCATCTTTGTTGCCCAAAAGACCTCAATAATTCATGGAATAAAATCGTTGCGGTCTTCAAATTGGAACCAGCACCATCGGAGGAGGTGTCCGCAAAAAGTGATCGCCAAAAATCGGCATGTTACAGGGGGTCGAATTTTTGGAATAATTGACAGGTAGTACCCTGTCGCCATTTTGAATTTTGGGGTCGAAAATAAAAGTGCGATTTGACGGTGCAGCATTCTAGACCAGACTTCCCTGAAGACCTTTTCTGTGTGGGGACATGGCCAAATCCCAAAACCTGGGCAATTAGGAGCTTTCTACCAAAAAGTGACGCCTTTTTTGTTGCCCAAAAAATCTCAATAATTCATGGAATAAAATCGTTGCGGTCTTCAAATTTGAACCAGCACCATCGGAGGAGGTGTCCGCAAAAAGTGATCGCCAAAAATCGGCATGTTACAGGGGGTCGAATTTTTGGAATAATTGACAGGTAGTACCCTGTCGCCATTTTGAATTTTGGGGTCGAAAATAAAAGTGCGATTTGACGGTGCAGCATTCTAGACTAGACTTCCATGAAGACCTTTTCTGTGTGGGGACATGGCCAAATCCCAAAACTTGGGCAATTAGGAGCTTTCTACCAAAAAGTGACGCCATCTTTGTTGCCCAAAAGACCTCAATAATTCATGGAATAAAATCGTTGCGGTCTTCAAATTTGAACCAGCACCATCGGAGGAGGTGTCCGCAAAAAGTGATTGCCAAAAATCGGCATGTTACAGGGGGTCGAATTTTTGGAATAATTGACAGGTAGTACCCTGTCGCCATTTTGAATTTTGGGGTCGAAATTAAAAGTGCGATTTGACGGTGCAGCATTCTAGACCAGACTTCCCTGAAGACCTTTTCTGTGTGGGGACATGGCCAAATCCCAAAACCTGGGCAATTAGGAGCTTTCTACCAAAAAGTGACGCCTTTTTTGTTGCCCAAAAAATCTCAATAATTCATGGAATAAAATCGTTGCGGTCTTCAAATTTGAACCAGCACCATCGGAGGAGGTGTCCGCAAAAAGTGATCGCCAAAAATCGGCATGTTACAGGGGGTCGAATTTTTGGAATAATTGACAGGTAGTACCCTGTCGCCATTTTGAATTTTGGGGTCGAAAATAAAAGTGCGATTTGACGGTGCAGCATTCTAGACCAGACTTCCCTGAAGACCTTTTCTGTGTGGGGACATGGCCAAATCCCAAAACCTGGGCAATTAGGAGCTTTCTACCAAAAAGTGACGCCTTTTTTGTTGCCCAAAAAATCTCAATAATTCATGGAATAAAATCGTTGCGGTCTTCAAATTTGAACCAGCACCATCGGAGGAGGTGTCCGCAAAAAGTGATCGCCAAAAATCGGCATGTTACAGGGGGTCGAATTTTTGGAATAATTGACAGGTAGTACCCTGTCGCCATTTTGAATTTTGGGGTCGAAAATAAAAGTGCGATTTGACGGTGCAGCATTCTAGACTAGACTTCCATGAAGACCTTTTCTGTGTGGGGACATGGCCAAATCCCAAAACCTGGGCAATTAGGAGCTTTCTACCAAAAAGTGACGCCATCTTTGTTGCCCAAAAGACCTCAATAATTCATGGAATAAAATCGTTGCGGTCTTCAAATTTGAACCAGCACCATCGGAGGAGGTGTCCGCAAAAAGTGATCGCCAAAAATCGGCATGTTACAGGGGGTCGAATTTTTGGAATAATTGACAGGTAGTACCCTGTCGCCATTTTGAATTTTGGGGTCGAAAATAAAAGTGCGATTTGACGGTGCAGCATTCTAGACCAGACTTCCATGAAGACCTTTTCTGTGTGGGGACATGGCCAAATCCCAAAACCTGGGCAATTAGGAGCTTTCTACCAAAAAGTGACGCCATCTTTGTTGCCCAAAAGACCTCAATAATTCATGGAATAAAATCGTTGCGGTCTTCAAATTTGAACCAGCACCATCGGAGGAGGTGTCCGCAAAAAGTGATCGCCAAAAATCGGCATGTTACAGGGGGTCGAATTTTTGGAATAATTGACAGGTAGTACCCTGTCGCCATTTTGAATTTTGGGGTCGAAAATAAAAGTGCGATTTGACGGTGCAGCATTCTAGACTAGACTTCCATGAAGACCTTTTCTGTGTGGGGACATGGCCAAATCCCAAAACCTGGGCAATTAGGAGCTTTCTACCAAAAAGTGACGCCTTTTTTGTTGCCCAAAAAATCTCAATAATTCATGGAATAAAATCGTTGCGGTCTTCAAATTTGAACCAGCACCATCGGAGGAGGTGTCCGCAAAAAGTGATCGCCAAAAATCGGCATGTTACAGGGGGTCGAATTTTTGGAATAATTGACAGGTAGTACCCTGTCGCCATTTTGAATTTTGGGGTCGAAAATAAAAGTGCGATTTGACGGTGCAGCATTCTAGACTAGACTTCCATGAAGACCTTTTCTGTGTGGGGACATGGCCAAATCCCAAAACTTGGGCAATTAGGAGCTTTCTACCAAAAAGTGACGCCATCTTTGTTGCCCAAAAGACCTCAATAATTCATGGAATAAAATCGTTGCGGTCTTCAAATTTGAACCAGCACCATCGGAGGAGGTGTCCGCAAAAAGTGATTGCCAAAAATCGGCATGTTACAGGGGGTCGAATTTTTGGAATAATTGACAGGTAGTACCCTGTCGCCATTTTGAATTTTGGGGTCGAAATTAAAAGTGCGATTTGACGGTGCAGCATTCTAGACCAGACTTCCCTGAAGACCTTTTCTGTGTGGGGACATGGCCAAATCCCAAAACCTGGGCAATTAGGAGCTTTCTACCAAAAAGTGACGCCTTTTTTGTTGCCCAAAAAATCTCAATAATTCATGGAATAAAATCGTTGCGGTCTTCAAATTTGAACCAGCACCATCGGAGGAGGTGTCCGCAAAAAGTGATCGCCAAAAATCGGCATGTTACAGGGGGTCGAATTTTTGGAATAATTGACAGGTAGTACCCTGTCGCCATTTTGAATTTTGGGGTCGAAAATAAAAGTGCGATTTGACGGTGCAGCATTCTAGACCAGACTTCCCTGAAGACCTTTTCTGTGTGGGGACATGGCCAAATCCCAAAACCTGGGCAATTAGGAGCTTTCTACCAAAAAGTGACGCCTTTTTTGTTGCCCAAAAAATCTCAATAATTCATGGAATAAAATCGTTGCGGTCTTCAAATTTGAACCAGCACCATCGGAGGAGGTGTCCGCAAAAAGTGATCGCCAAAAATCGGCATGTTACAGGGGGTCGAATTTTTGGAATAATTGACAGGTAGTACCCTGTCGCCATTTTGAATTTTGGGGTCGAAAATAAAAGTGCGATTTGACGGTGCAGCATTCTAGACTAGACTTCCATGAAGACCTTTTCTGTGTGGGGACATGGCCAAATCCCAAAACCTGGGCAATTAGGAGCTTTCTACCAAAAAGTGACGCCATCTTTGTTGCCCAAAAGACCTCAATAATTCATGGAATAAAATCGTTGCGGTCTTCAAATTTGAACCAGCACCATCGGAGGAGGTGTCCGCAAAAAGTGATCGCCAAAAATCGGCATGTTACAGGGGGTCGAATTTTTGGAATAATTGACAGGTAGTACCCTGTCGCCATTTTGAATTTTGGGGTCGAAAATAAAAGTGCGATTTGACGGTGCAGCATTCTAGACCAGACTTCCCTGAAGACCTTTTCTGTGTGGGGACATGGCCAAATCCCGAAACCTGGGCAATTAGGAGCTTTCTACCAAAAAGTGACGCCTTTTTTGTTGCCCAAAAAATCTCAATAATTCATGGAATAAAATCGTTGCGGTCTTCAAATTTGAACCAGCACCATCGGAGGAGGTGTCCGCAAAAAGTGATCGCCAAAAATCGGCATGTTACAGGGGGTCGAATTTTTGGAATAATTGACAGGTAGTACCCTGTCGCCATTTTGAATTTTGGGGTCGAAAATAAAAGTGCGATTTGACGGTGCAGCATTCTAGACTAGACTTCCATGAAGACCTTTTCTGTGTGGGGACATGGCCAAATCCCAAAACCTGGGCAATTAGGAGCTTTCTACCAAAAAGTGACGCCATCTTTGTTGCCCAAAAGACCTCAATAATTCATGGAATAAAATCGTTGCGGTCTTCAAATTTGAACCAGCACCATCGGAGGAGGTGTCCGCAAAAAGTGATCGCCAAAAATCGGCATGTTACTGGGGGTCGAATTTTTGGAATAATTGACAGGTAGTACCCTGTCGCCATTTTGAATTTTGGGGTCGAAAATAAAAGTGCGATTTGACGGTGCAGCATTCTAGACCAGACTTCCCTGAAGACCTTTTCTGTGTGGGGACATGGCCAAATCCCAAAACCTGGGCAATTAGGAGCTTTCTACCAAAAAGTGACGCCTTTTTTGTTGCCCAAAAAATCTCAATAATTCATGGAATAAAATCGTTGCGGTCTTCAAGTTTGAACCAGCACCATCGGAGGAGGTGTCCGCAAAAAGTGATCGCCAAAAATCGGCATGTTACAGGGGGTCGAATTTTTGGAATAATTGACAGGTAGTACCCTGTCGCCATTTTGAATTTTGGGGTCGAAAATAAAAGTGCGATTTGACGGTGCAGCATTCTAGACTAGACTTCCATGAAGACCTTTTCTGTGTGGGGACATGGCCAAATCCCAAAACCTGGGCAATTAGGAGCTTTCTACCAAAAAGTGACGCCATCTTTGTTGCCCAAAAGACCTCAATAATTCATGGAATAAAATCGTTGCGGTCTTCAAATTTGAACCAGCACCATCGGAGGAGGTGTCCGCAAAAAGTGATCGCCAAAAATCGGCATGTTACAGGGGGTCGAATTTTTGGAATAATTGACAGGTAGTACCCTGTCGCCATTTTGAATTTTGGGGTCGAAAATAAAAGTGCGATTTGACGGTGCAGCATTCTAGACCAGACTTCCCTGAAGACCTTTTCTGTGTGGGGACATGGCCAAATCCCTAAACCTGGGCAATTAGGAGCTTTCTACCAAAAAGTGACGCCTTTTTTGTTGCCCAAAAAATCTCAATAATTCATGGAATAAAATCGTTGCGGTCTTCAAATTTGAACCAGCACCATCGGAGGAGGTGTCCGCAAAAAGTGATCGCCAAAAATCGGCATGTTACAGGGGGTCGAATTTTTGGAATAATTGACAGGTAGTACCCTGTCGCCATTTTGAATTTTGGGGTCGAAAATAAAAGTGCGATTTGACGGTGCAGCATTCTAGACTAGACTTCCATGAAGACCTTTTCTGTGTGGGGACATGGCCAAATCCCAAAACCTGGGCAATTAGGAGCTTTCTACCAAAAAGTGACGCCATCTTTGTTGCCCAAAAGACCTCAATAATTCATGGAATAAAATCGTTGCGGTCTTCAAATTCGAACCAGCACCGTCGGGGGAGGTGTCCGCAAAAAGTGATCGCCAAAAATCGGCATGTTACGGGGGGTCGAACTTTTGGATTATCTGACAGGTAGTACCCTTTCGCCATTTTGAATTTTGGGTTCGAAAATAAAAGTGCGGTTTGACGGTGGAGAATGATAGACTGGACTTCCCTGAAGACCTTTTCTGTGTGGGGAATCATAGAGTAGGTTGTGTGGGGACATGGCCAAATTCCCAAACCTTTGGAATTATGAGCTTTTTACCAAAATGTGGCGACATCATTGTGACCAAAAAATCCGAGCCAGCACCATCGGGGGAGGTGCCCGCAGCGAGTTGTCGCCACAGGCTCTTTTGAATTTTTGAGTAACAAATTAAAGTGCGATTTGACGGCAAAAAAAACCCAACAAATTTTCTTTGATAAAAGAAGTTGTGCAGTTAAGTTTCGAACCAGTGGATCGGCCCCTTGAATGGTTAAATACAATTTACAGACCATCTGGAAGACTGTAGGATTGTTATAAGTTAGTTTAACATATTTTTTGGAATAGGGCCAGAATATTTGAGATAAGCGTTACCAGTTATCAAGTGGTGAGGTTTTATTACTATGTCCCAAATGGACTTTTCTGCAATCGAGGGTAAACAAGTGATTGGCATTTCGAGATGGTTATAAAGTTTTAAAAGTTGCCTCTGGACATCATTTCATATCTGGGTCAAAAATAAGGCCAGTTTGACCAATCTCTCTTATTTCCGTCTTTTGTTTTCCATACTACGTTTGTTCGTTTCTGTATATTCAAAAGTTGGTTGCTTACCTTGACTGGCTTTAGTTTGGCTGTAGTTGTACCATTCCATGCACTGTGACTGCGCTGTCCGGTACGCCATTTTGTCAGACAAGCAGCTGGACCTTTCCATGCAGCAGAGTTGACCGCTCCTCTGATCTGAATGATTCACGTGATCGTCTGTATCGACCACTGGCAGACACTATTTCCTTCTTTATCGCTCTAGAGGGAGGTATATATAACCAGAACTAGTGTAGAAAACTGAATTCTTCTTAGAATATCTGCATTTCAGCCAGCACAAACCATGCAGACGAATTTGTATGGAAACAGTTGAAAAGTGTGTGCTTATTGATCAAATTGAATGGTTGGCCAGCCTCTTGCTATTAGCTCCTACGACATTGAAAGATCGTTGCGACCTAATGAATTCAAATGATCTTATTTGACCAGTGAAATGTAAACTGTTAAAATTGAAATACTCCTTTGTTACTGTTGAACGTTGATGTGATGGAGCATTCGTTTTAGATGAGCAAGACGTTTTAATAAAATAAAAAAAATAATTTCAATTGGCCGAGAAAGACCTATGATTGGGTTAAACTAAACAGAAAAATAGCATCTGGCGGGTGATGGCGAATGTGGACAGGGTCATTTAGTCATAGTTTGCTGGGGAATAATTAATAACATGTGTTCATACTACGTCATCCATTGTGCTTAAAATCGTCAATATTTTGAGACGCGAAGTTCAAGAATCGATGGCATCGAGAGAATTTCGCTTCATCTGTTAGCTTAAAAAAAGAAAAATGTTGACAAACTGCAGTAGTATGCCAGTCAGTTCAGTGTCAAATTAAAGGCGCAAGATTTCACTGCCCTTAGTTGTATTTTAAGTTTTCAATGGAACAAAAATGATATGTTCAACCATACTTTCCAAAAACTCACTATTTCTTCTTCTGATTTAGGCTGCATTGAAAATGTGCACCATCTCTCTGGAAAAAAAAAAATCTCAACAGTTATATTCTTCTGGAAATGAATGACAACCTAATCTGATGAAGTTCTTCTCAAGACTCTCAAACTTAGTTTAGAGAATGTTGATGCTTCTTTTGTCTACTGCATCTTACAGTGTGGTCTAAATTGCACCTACATTGCTTCAGCAATCCATGTGAAGAGAAGCAAAAGAGAATTGTTCAACAAATGTCAACAAGAAAAACCACAGACACAGAAAAACAGGTTAACAGGTGGGCCCAACATTCCCCTCAAGAGACTCTAGAATAATGGATATATGAAGCAGGGTATATAAGAGCATGGAAAGACACCGCCACAAATAAACAGAGTCTCATGTGCACACTCTGGTACAAAGTACAGAAGTTGAGCCTTTTCGGGAGACTACACTTACCGTTGAACCCAGTGGACAAGTATGCCGTCTGTGATATTAAAATTCGATATGTTTATCAGTCCGATTCGTTTCTCGTAACTGTGAGTAAGGACTTACACTGTTAGCTTCAATTGGTGTTCGACATGGGGCGTGGTGTAGCCACCCCGGCCCGCCGTTGTGTCTTCATTGTGAGCTTGGAATCTCCGGAATTCTTTGGAAGTTTTTTGGAGGGGGGGGGGGTTCTTCTTTACAAAAAGAAAATAGTGTGTTCAGTATGCGAACATTGGGGATGGGTACCCTCTCCATGATCCATAAAATTGGTAATGAACCCCATGGTTTGGCTCAAGGAAACTTAGCATGGGTAGTGTTTTTTTAATTGACAAGGTGGTACTCGCGTGGCAGAGCAGTGGTCCACAGTGCAGGTCCTCATCATCCGGGCAAACCTTGTAAGAACTTTAGGGTAGTCAAACTACAGCGTCCACATTGTTCAAGCCAACGACTCCCAACTGTGTCAATTTTTTCTCTACCATACTGGAATTTCCCAAAATATATGTGGATAAAAGGTACACCATACACACGGAGCGCACTTAATTACCTGTACGTACAAACTATGCACAACGTATTACTTATCTTGGAATTCAAGATGAAAAGATAACTGTACTGGATTTGCCCAATTCTACACTTTAGTGTTCGGCAAAGACTATGAAGCACCATTTCGGCAAGCACATGTTTTGCTAAGAGAGCAGTGACCATTGTTTGCACCACTGTATTGTTGCATAATGAAAGAGTTGATTGCGTCCAGTGCACATTATTTTATTTATTTTATTATTTTATTTCAGCCCATTTGGTGCGATGAGCATGGTGTACCCCCTATTGTGTCTTCATTGCGTGCTTGGAATCTTAGGAATTCGTTATGGGTTATATGGGGGTACTTCTGTACCAGAAACTTAGTCATTTAGAAAATAAGGAGACTGCCAACACAGGGCTAGATTGCTTAGCTTGAAAGAGCAATGTGAAATAACAATACAACTATGAGCCCAAGTTAACATAATGCCCCAAAAAATGCTGGATTTACCCTTAGTGTGTTTTTTTCTAAGTTTGGCTTAAAATTGATGGACTTTTAATAATTCCGTTAATGCCGGACTCATCTCTTGAATTTTTTGTTTTAATCTCTTGCCAATTTTTTTTTTAATGCAGAAAATCACTCTTAATTGCTTATCAAATTGTGAAGTCACAAAAGCTAACAACTCAAGCTTTTTAAAGATGAATCTTAGTGCCCTGTAAAATCAATCAGCCACTACCATGCCTACACGGCCTATTGCAAAGCACAAATTGTGACCAAGAAACTACAGCGACAATTCAAATTTTCTGCTTCAAAATATTTGTACAGTCCAACGTACAATCCAACCACCGCCATCTGTATCCATGTCACAGTACACCTCAACATCCCCTACGGCAGACCCCTCGTAGTGAATTGTGTACACACCACTAGCTGGCTTGTTGGTACAGTAGTATAGAGAACTGACATCTGTTTGACGAACAAAAACATTAACAAGTTCAGCCGGTGAAACACGTATGAAAAATATCACAATTCACAATCCAAGTCGCTCTACCAAGAAAACCTTACAACAATAAGACTTACACGATTAACAATAAATTTAAAAATAAGTAATATACAACTATATTGTATAGTGATCTCCGAGAGCGTACGAGTTTTCGCGAGAATCTTGACTTCCAGGCAGCTACTGCTTGTACCGTGGCATTTGTTTAAAAAAAATCATCAATTGAACACAGTTTGAATAATTAAAAGCTTGATTTACAAATTGTTATTATTGTTTGAGGTCACAACCATTATTTCTTCATTTTCTAATAAGTTTCCCGACTTTTATTTTATTTAAAATTATTACAAGTAATATAGTTATTCGAGCAATTTGTTTTAGGGTGGAAAAATTGATCTGGCAAAAAACAAAAAAAAAGCTTCAAGGTAACATTTTCATCACGAGACTTTTTTTATCCCACACGGCAGTTCTAATGCAATTTGCCTAATCAAATTGAAAAAGATACGGACTTACACACGATATAGGATAACATCAAAACTGTTACTGTAACCACTCAGGCCCAAACTGAAGAAAATTCCATAGGCTGGCCGAGTCGTTTAATGTTTGCAATCTGTATCCTTACCATTCGGTGTTGTTTTTGTTGTAGTTAAGACAGTGGGCGATAAGTGCGCAGTCTGTCTGTCCGTCCCCTCTGTCAGTATGCTTGATCCCACCATAAATTGTGTTTCCTGTGTAAAAAGAGTACTTTTTATTTTATTTTGTCAAGTTTATTAGAAAGTCATGTGCGTTCTAAGAAATCCCGGGTCCAAGGGGGCCTTACCCATTTCTGGGTCAGTATGACCCGGAATCTGTGTCAGTCAAACTGACCCGAAAGTGTTGTCAAAATCTGTGTCCAAAAGCCCCTTGGGCACCGGACATCGGCACAGCAAGGACTTTTTCGGTGGGGGGGGGGGCACTGCTTTTAAGTGGGGGTGGGGGGCAGGGGGGAATGGGTTTGTCAGTGGTGGGGTCAGGCTTTTGTTTTGGAAGGGGACGCTGCAGGGGGCCACAATCGTTCTTGGCATTTTGTTTTGCCAGACATGCCTATTCAGCATTGATGATCAGCATTATGCACAGCCCCGGGCCTCCTCTATTTTGTGTTTATAACAACTCAGTTATTGTAACTTCTTATGCATTAAAACAACTGAACACGTCTATACTACAGAAAAACAGTGCTCAAAATAACTGGTGGCAACAAGACGGTATTATGTTGACATTAACCAACTTTTCATTCCACGCTGCATTGCATTGCATTGATCAACGAGCGCTGCATGCCTTGCACTGATCAGCCCATGGGCGCGCGCGCTTCCTGATACGAGGGCAACAATCCCCACCGCATTTGTTAAACAATAATGGCTTAGTATACGATTATTTTGTTTGTACTGTATTTTAAAAGAAGGCCTACAACTAGCAGATTCAGGATATAACTTTGCATTGTTTTGTTTTCATTCGTTTTACTTTCTTTTTTCTGTGGGTACTATCGCGATTTTTTCGTGGGGGGGGGGGCACCTGGGTGGGGGGCACCTGGGTGGGGGGCACCTGGGTGGGGGGCACCTGGGTTGGGGGCACCTGGGTGGGGGCACCTGGGTGGGGGGCACCTGGGTGGGGGCCACTGGAATTTTGTGGGGGGGGGACACCTGGGTGGGGGCCACTGGAAATTTGTGGGGGGGGGGGGCACAGGTAATTTGTGGGGGGGGGGTACATGCCCCCCCAGGCCACCGTGGCAACGCCGCTGGCACCGGAGTCCAGGTCAATTATGACACAGGAGTTTTTAGAGTGTGTTTAACCGTTTATAAGGCATGATTCACATCAAATTCAAATTCCCCCAAATTGCATAACAAAATAAGCTAAGCATAAATTAATCTTACTTACACTGACCTCTGAAAACACACGTTTCAGAATTGCCTCGGTTTCCGGGGTCAGACCTGTGCTCAATTTTCATAGCGCTGCTTAACGGTAAGCAAATCTTCGCCGGTCTAACTATAGCAGAAAAAATTGCTTAAGCATAAGAATATTTCACAGGTTAGTAAGAAAATTAAACAGCCATCTTGCACGTTCACCATGAATTTGTATTGTTACGTCATTCACTTATACAGAAAGCACCGGAAGGCTAGCATGATTTTTCGTGGCGTTTTCGGTTAGCAGGGCTATGAAATGGAAATCGCGCAGTAAGCACAGAATCGGCCGTGAAGCAGCTCTATAAAACTGGGCCATGCTAACTGATTAGAATCCACTTGGGGGTTTTGATTAAGATTATGATTCAGTTTGATGTTTTGGGGTAAGTTTGACACCGACGACGAGTCACACTGACCCATATGGGTTGGGCCCCTGTTGACCCAGAATCAGGCATCAGGGTTAATTCTGACACAGGTTTTTTTTTTAAAGTGTACCAGAAACAGGGCAGCTAATATTAAACCGAAAGACACTGGTCCCACTAATATCTTTCTTCAGCAAACACTTATTAGTTTTTTGCTTTGGGGTTGACATTGACCAACTTTTCATTCCGCACTGCATTGCATTGCATTGATCAGCGCGCGCTGCATGCCTTGGTTTGATCAGCGCGTGGGCGAGCGCGCGCTTCCTGATTCGAGGGCAACAATCCCCGCCGCATTAGTTAAACAATAATGGCGTAGTTTACTATTATTATTTTTGTTGTACTGTATTTAGAAAAAAGTCCTACAACTAGCAGATGTAGTCAGGATATTACAGATGAGTTCACCAGTAACGTGGACTGGTAAAGTGTCTTAAATTGGGGAACTAGTGTTTGACTGGCTATATAACCCAAACAGGTTGTTGAATGCCCAAGAAGGGCTAGTTGTAGACTTTTACAGCCGATGAGGGCAGGTTTCACACCGGAAACACCAGCAAGCGGGGACGCTACAAACCCCCCGCAAAACACCTTCAACTCGTTTTTGCAGTCAAAGAGACAATAATGAGGTGAGATTGGGAATAACTCTCGTTCTAGGGGGGCTAGAGAGATGATTTTTTTACCTGACTCTGCCTTAGGTATCCCTGCATCCAGAAATTAGACTTTCACGGCCGATGAGGGCAGGTTTCACACCGGAAAAGACCAGCAAGCGGGGACGCTACAAACCCCCGCAAAACACCTTCAACTCGTTTTTTGCTGTCAAAGAGACAAAGACAAAATAAGGATGGTCATTTCACCCCCAAGGCATCATCGGATCTGCACAAGTTTTATACCACTAAAAAGCCCGTCCCAAGAGCTACCTCTGCCATGATTTTGGAGTTGCTGACGATTCTGTAGGCGAGGCGAGGCGAGGCGAGGCGAGGCGAGATATTGAAAAATTCCAGAGGCCGGCTGCGAAGCAAGGTCTCGCCGGCCGGGGTAATGGCCCAAAATAAATTTAAGGTGAAATTGGGAATAACTCCCGTTCTAGGGGGGGGGGGGGGTAGAGAGATGAATTTTTCACCTGACTCTGCCTTAGGTATCCTTGAATCCGAAAATGTGACTTTTTCGGCCGATGAGGGCAGGTTTCACACCGGAAAATACCAGCAAGCGGGGACGCTACAAACCCCCCGCAAAACACCTTCAACTCGACTTTGCTGTCAAAGAGACAATAACCAGGTAAGATTGGGAATAACTCCCGTTCTAGGGGGGGGGGGGGGGGGCTAGAGAGATTAATTTTTGACCTTACTCTGCCTTAGGTATCCCTGCATCCGAAAGTTAGACTTTCATGGCCGATGAGGGCTGGTTTCACACCGGAAAAGACCAGCAAGCGGGGACGCTACAAACCCCCCGCAAAACACTCAACTCGTTTTTGCTGTCAAAGAGACAAGCCAAAATAAGGATGGTCATTTCACCCCCAAGGCATCATCGGATCTGCACAAGTTTTATACCACTGGAAAGCCCGTTTCAAGGGCTATCTTTGCCATGAATTAAAAGTTGCTGACGATTCTGTAGGCGAGGCGACCGGCCTGGATGTTAGGCCTACCCCTAAGAGATAATGAAAAATTCCATGGGCCGGCTGCGAAGCAAGGTCTCGCCGGCCGGGGTAATGGCCAAAATAAATTTGAGGTGAAATTGGGAATAACTCCCGTTCTAGGGGGGCTAGAGAGATCAATTTTTGACCTGACTCTGCCTTAGGTATCCCTGCATCCGAAATTTAGACTTTTCCGGCCGATGAGGGCAGGTTTTACACCCACAAAGACCAGCAAGCGGGCACGCTACAAACCGCCCGCAAAACACCTTCAACTCGTCTTTGCTGTCGAAGAGACAATAATGAGGTGAGATTGGGAATAACTCTCGTTCTAGGGGGGCTAGAGTGATGATTTTTTACCTGACTCTGCCTTAGGTATCCCTTCATCGGAAAATTAGACTTTTCCGGCCGATGAGGGCAGGTTTCACACCGGAAAAGACCAGCAAGCGGGGACGCTACAAACCCCCCGCAAAACACCTTCAACTCGTCTTTGCTGTCAAAGAGACATAAATGAGGTGAGATTGGGAATAACTCTCGTTCTAGGGGGGCTAGAGTCATGATTTGTTACCTGACTCTGCCTTAGGTATCCCTGCATCCGAAAATTAGACTTTCACGGCCGATGAGGGCAGGTTTCATACCGGAAAAGACCAGCAAGCGGGGACGCTACAAACCCCCCGCAAAACACCTTCAACTCGTTTTTGCTGTCAAAGAGACAAAGACAAAATAAGGATGGTCATTTCACCCCCAAGGCATTATCGGACCTGCACAAGTTTTATACCACTGGAAAGCCCGTCTCGAAGGCTATCTCTGCCATGAATGTGGGGTTGCTGACAATTCTGTAGGCGAGGCGAGCGGTCTGGATGTTAGGCCTACCCCTAAGAGATATTGAAAAATTCCAGGGACCGTCTGCGAAGCAAGGTCTCGCCAGACGGGGTAATGGCCCAAAATAAACTTGAGGTGAAATTGCAAATAGCTCCCGTTCTAGGGGGGCTAGAGAGATGAATGTTTGACCTGACTCTGCCTTAGGTATCCCTGCATCCGAAAATTAGACTTTTACGGCCGATTAGGGCAGGTTTTATACCGGAAAATACCAGCAAGCGGGCACGCTACAAACCCCCCGCAAAACACCTTCAACTCGTCTTTGCTGTCAAAGAGACAATAATGAGGTGAGATTGGGAATAACTCTCGTTCTAGGGGGGCTAGAGAGTTGATTTTTTTACCTGACTCTGCCTTAGGTATCCCTGCATCCAAAAATTAGACTTTCACGGCCGATGAGGGCAGGTTTCACACCGGAAAAGACCAGCAAGCGGGGACGCTACAAACCCCCGCAAAACACCTTCAACTCGTTTTTTGCTGTCAAAGAGACAAAGACAAAATAAGGATGGTCATTTCACCCCCAAGGCATCATCGGATCTGCACAAGTTTTATACCACTAAAAAGCCCGTCCCAAGAGCTACCTCTGCCATGATTTTGGAGTTGCTGACGATTCTGTAGGCGAGGCGAGGCGAGGCGAGGCGAGGCGAGATATTGAAAAATTCCAGAGGCCGGCTGCGAAGCAAGGTCTCGCCGGCCGGGGTAATGGCCCAAAATAAATTTAAGGTGAAATTGGGAATAACTCCCGTTCTAGGGGGAGGGGGGGGGGGGGTAGAGTGATGAATTTTTCACCTGACTCTGCCTTAGGTATCCTTGAATCCGAAAATGTGACTTTTTCGGCCGATGAGGGCAGGTTTCACACCGGAAAAGACCAGCAAGCGGGGACTCTACAAACCCCCCGCAAAACACCTTCAACTCGTCTTTGCAGTCAAAGAGAGAATAATGAGGTGAGATTGGGAATAACTCTCGTTTTAGGGGGGCTAGAGAGATGATTTTTTTACCTGACTCTGCCTTAGGTATCCCTGCATCCGAAAATTAGACTTTTACGGCCGATGAGGGCAGGTTTCACACCGGAAAAGACCAGCAAGCGGGGACGCTACAAACACCCCGCAAAACACCTTCAACTCGTTTTTGATCTCAAAGAGACAAAGACAAAATAAGGATGGTCATTTCACCCCCAAGGCATCATCGGATCTGCACAAGTTTAATACCACTGGAAAGCCCATCTCAAGGGCTATTTTTCCTATGAATTTGGGGTTGCTGACGATTCTGTAAATGAGGCGAGCGGCCTGGATGTTAGGCCTACCCCTAAGAGAAATTGAAAAATTCCAGGGGCCGGTTACGAAGCAAGGTCTCGCGGCCGGGGTAATGGCCAAAAAAAATTTGAGGTGAAATTGGGAATAACTCCCGTTCTAGGGGGGCTAGAGATGAATTTTTGACCTGACTCTGCCTTAGGTATCCCTGAATCCGAAAATTTGACTTTTTCGGCCGATGAGGGCAGGTTTCACACCGGAAAAGACCAGCAAGCGGGACGCTACAAACCCCCGCAAAACACCTTCAACTCGTCTTTGCTGTCAAAGAGAAAATTTGAGGTAAAATTGGGAATAACTCTCGTTCTAGGGGGCTAGAGAGATGATTTTTTTACCTGACTCCGCCTTAGGTATCCCTGCATCTGAAAAATAGACTTTTACGGCCGATGAGGGCAGGTTTCACACCGGAAAAGACCAGCAAGCGGGGACACTACAAACCCCCCGCAAAACACCTTCAACTCGTTTTTGCAGTCAAAGAGAAAATTTGAGGTAAAATTGGGAATAACTCATGTTCTAGGGGGCCAAGAGAGATGATCTTTTCACCTGACTCTGCCTTAGGTATCCCTGCATCCGAAAATTAGACTTTTACGGCCGATGAGGTCAAGTTTCACACCGGAAGAGACCAGCAAGCGGGGACGCTACAACCCCCCCCCCCAAAAAAAAAAAAAAAACAAAAACAAACCTTCAACTCGTTTTTGCTGTCAAAGAGACAAAGACAAAATAAGCGTGGTCATTTTACCCCCAAGGCATCATCGGATCTGCACAAGTTTTATACCACTGGAATGCCCGTCTCAAAAGCTATTTTTCCCATAAATTTGGGGTTGCTGACGATTCTGTAGGCGAGGCGAGCGGCCTGGATGTTAGGCCTTCCCCTAATAGTAATTGAAAAATTCCAGGGGCCGGCAGCGAAACAAGGTCTCGCCGGCTAGGGTAATGGCCCAAAATAAATTTGAGGTAAAATTGGGAGTAACTCTCGTTCTAGGGGGCCTAGAGAGATGATTTTTTCACCTGACTCTGCCTTAGGTAACCCTGCAACGGAAAATTAGACTTTTACGGCCGATGAGGTCAAGTTTCACACCGGAAAAGACAAGCAAGCGGGGACGCTACAAACCCCCCAGCAAAACACCTTCAACTCGTCTTTGGTGTCAAAGAGACAATAATGAGGTGAGGTTTTAAATAACTCTCGTTCTAGGTGGGCTAGAGTGATTAATTTTTTACCTGACTCTGCCTTAGGTATCCCTGCATCGGAAATATAGACTTTCACGGAGCTTTCTACCAAAAAGTGACGCCATCTTTGTTGCCCACAAAACCTCAATAATTCATGGAAAAAAATCGTTGCGGTCGTCAAATTCGAACCAGCACCATCGGCGGAGGTGTCCGCAAAAAGTGATTGCCAAAAATCGGCATGTTACCGGGGGTCGAATTTTTGGAATAATTGACAGGTAGTACCCTGTCGCCATTTTGTATTTTGTGGTCGAAAATAAAAGTGCGATTTGACGGTGCAGCATTCTAGACTAGACTTCCCTGAAGACCTTTTCTGTGTGGGGACATGGCCAAATCCCAAAACCTGGACAATTAGGAGCTTTCTACCAAAAAGTGACGCCATCTTTGTTGCCCACAAAACCTCAATAATTCATGGAATAAAATCGTTGCGGTCTTCAAATTGGAACCAGCACCATCGGCGGAGGTGTCTGCAAAAAGTGATCGCTAAAAATCGGCATGTTACCGGGGGTCGAATTTTTGGAATAATTGACAGGTAGTACCCTGTCGCCATTTTGAATTTTGGGGTCAAAAATAAAAGTGCGATTTGACGGTGCAGCATTCTAGACTAGACTTCCCTGAAGACCTTTTCTGTGTGGGGACATGGCCAAATCCCAAAACCTGGGCAATTAGGAGCTTTCTACCAAAAAGTGACGCCATCGGCAACAAGCCAAAAAAACCTCAATAATTCATGGAATAAAATCGTTGCGGTCTTCAAATTCGAACCAGCACCATCGGCGGAGGTGTCCGCAAAAAGTGATGGCCAAAAATCGGCATGTTACCGGGGGTCGAATTTTTGGAATAATTGACAGGTAGTACCCTGTCGCCATTTTGAATTTTGGGGTCGAAAATAAAAGTGCGATTTGACGGTGCAGCATTCTAGACTAGACTTCTCTGAAGACCTTTTCTGTGTGGGGACATGGCCAAATCCAAAAACCTGGGCAATTAGGAGCTTTCTACTAAAAAGTGACGCCATCTTTGTTGCCCAGAAAAACCTCAATAATTCATGGAATAATATCGTTGCGGTCTTCAAATTGGAACCAGCACCATCGGCGGAGGTGTCCGCAAAAAGTGATCGCTAAAAATCGGCATTTTACCGGGGGTCGAATTTTTGGAATATTTGACAGGTAGTACCCTGTCGCCATTTTGAATTTTGGGGTCGAAAATAAAAGTGCGATTTGACGGTGCAGCATTCTAGACTAGACTTCCCTGAAGACCTTTTCTGTGTGGGGACATGGCCAAATCCCAAAACCTGGGCAATTAGGAGCTTTCTACCAAAAAGTGACGCCATCGGCAACAAGCCCAAAAAATCTCAATAATTCATGGAATAAAATCGTTGCGGTCTTCAAATTCGAACAAGCACCATCGGCGGAGGTGTCCGCAAAAAGTGATCGCCAAAAATCGGCATTTTACCGGGTGTCGAATTTTTGGAATAATTGACAGGTAGTACCCTGTCGCCATTTTGTATTTTGTGGTCGAAAATAAAAGTGCGATTTGACGGTGCAGCATTCTAGACTAGACTTCCCTGAAGACCTTTTCTGTGTGGGGACATGGCCAAATCCCAAAACCTGGACAATTAGGAGCTTTCTACCAAAAAGTGACGCCATCTTTGTTGCCCACAAAACCTCAATAATTCATGGAATAAAATCGTTGCGGTCTTCAAATTGGAACCAGCACCATCGGCGGAGGTGTCTGCAAAAAGTGATCGCTAAAAATCGGCATGTTACCGGGGGTCGAATTTTTGGAATAATTGACAGGTAGTACCCTGTCGCCATTTTGAATTTTGGGGTCAAAAATAAAAGTGCGATTTGACGGTGCAGCATTCTAGACTAGACTTCCCTGAAGACCTTTTCTGTGTGGGGACATGGCCAAATCCCAAAACCTGGGCAATTAGGAGCTTTCTACCAAAAAGTGACGCCATCGGCAACAAGCCAAAAAAACCTCAATAATTCATGGAATAAAATCGTTGCGGTCTTCAAATTCGAACCAGCACCATCGGCGGAGGTGTCCGCAAAAAGTGATGGCCAAAAATCGGCATGTTACCGGGGGTCGAATTTTTGGAATAATTGACAGGTAGTACCCTGTCGCCATTTTGAATTTTGGGGTCGAAAATAAAAGTGCGATTTGACGGTGCAGCATTCTAGACTAGACTTCTCTGAAGACCTTTTCTGTGTGGGGACATGGCCAAATCCAAAAACCTGGGCAATTAGGAGCTTTCTACTAAAAAGTGACGCCATCTTTGTTGCCCAGAAAAACCTCAATAATTCATGGAATAATATCGTTGCGGTCTTCAAATTGGAACCAGCACCATCGGCGGAGGTGTCCGCAAAAAGTGATCGCTAAAAATCGGCATTTTACCGGGGGTCGAATTTTTGGAATATTTGACAGGTAGTACCCTGTCGCCATTTTGAATTTTGGGGTCGAAAATAAAAGTGCGATTTGACGGTGCAGCATTCTAGACTAGACTTCCCTGAAGACCTTTTCTGTGTGGGGACATGGCCAAATCCCAAAACCTGGGCAATTAGGAGCTTTCTACCAAAAAGTGACGCCATCGGCAACAAGCCCAAAAAATCTCAATAATTCATGGAATAAAATCGTTGCGGTCTTCAAATTCGAACAAGCACCATCGGCGGAGGTGTCCGCAAAAAGTGATCGCCAAAAATCGGCATTTTACCGGGTGTCGAATTTTTGGAATAATTGACAGGTAGTACCCTGTCGCCATTTTGAATTTTGGGGTCGAAAATAAAAGTGCGATTTGACGGTGCAGCATTCTAGACTAGACTTCTCTGAAGACCTTTTCTGTGTGGGGACATGGCCAAATCCCAAAACCTGGGCAATTAGGAGCTTTCTACTAAAAAGTGACGCCATCTTTGTTGCCCAAAAAAACCTCAATAATTCATGGAATAAAATCGTTGCGGTCCTCAAATTCGAACCAGCACCATCGGCGGAGGTGTCCGCAAGAAGTGATGGCCAAAAATTGGCATGTTACCGGGGCTCGAATTTTTGGAATATTTGACAGGTAGTACCCTGTCGCCATTTTGAATTTTGGGGTCGAAAATAAAAGTGCGATTTGACGGTGCAGCATTCTAGACTAGACTTCCCTGAAGACCTTTTCTGTGTGGGGACATGGCCAAATCAAAAAACCTGGGCAATTAGGAGCTTTCTACCAAAAAGTGACGCCATCTTTGTTGCCCAAAAAACCTCAATAATTCATGGAATAAAATCGTTGCGGTCTTCAAATTGGAACCAGCACCATCGGCGGAGGTGTCTGCAAAAAGTGATCGCTAAAAATCGGCATGTTACCGGGGGTCGAATTTTTGGAATAATTGACAGGTAGTACCCTGTCGCCATTTTGAATTTTGGGGTCGAAAATAAAAGTGCGATTTGACGGTGCAGCATTCTAGACTAGACTTCCCTGAAGACCTTTTCTGTGTGGGGACATGGCCAAATCCCAAAACCTGGGCAATTAGGAGCTTTCTACCAAAAAGTGACGCCATCGGCAACAAGCCCAAAAAATCTCAATAATTCATGGAATAAAATCGTTGCGGTCTTCAAATTCGAACCAGCACCATCGGCGGAGGTGTCCGCAAAAAGTGATCGCCAAAAATCGGCATTTTACCGGGTGTCGAATTTTTGGAATAATTGACAGGTAGTACCCTGTCGCCATTTTGAATTTTGGGGTCGAAAATAAAAGTGCGATTTGACGGTGCAGCATTCTAGACTAGACTTCTCTGAAGACCTTTTCTGTGTGGGGACATGGCCAAATCCAAAAACCTGGGCAATTAGGAGCTTTCTACTAAAAAGTGACGCCATCTTTGTTGCCCAAAAAAACCTCAATAATTCATGGAATAAAATCGTTGCGGTCCTCAAATTCGAACCAGCACCATCGGCGGAGGTGTCCGCAAGAAGTGATGGCCAAAAATTGGCATGTTACCGGGGCTCGAATTTTTGGAATATTTGACAGGTAGTACCCTGTCGCCATTTTGAATTTTGGGTCGAAAATAAAAGTGCGATTTGACGGTGCAGCATTCTAGACTAGACTTCCCTGAAGACCTTTTCTGTGTGGGGACATGGCCAAATCAAAAAACCTGGGCAATTAGGAGCTTTCTACCAAAAAGTGACGCCATCTTTGTTGCCCAAAAAACCTCAATAATTCATGGAATAAAATCGTTGCGGTCTTCAAATTCGAACCAGCACCATCGGCGGAGATGTCAGCTAAAAGTGATCGCCAAAAATTGGCATGTTACCGGGGGTCGAATTTTTGGAATAATTGACAGGTAATACCCTGTCGCCATTTTGAATTTTGGGGTCGAAAATAAAAGTGCGATTTGACGGTGCAGCATTCTAGACTAGACTTCCCTGAAGACCTTTTCTGTGTGGGGACATGGCCAAATCAAAAAACCTGGGCAATTAGGAGATTTCTACCAAAAAGTGACGCCATCTTTGTTGCCCAAAAAACCTCAATAATTCATGGAATAAATCGTTGCGGTCTTCAAATTGGAACCAGCACCATCGGCGGAGGTGTCTGCAAAAAGTGATCGCTAAAAATCGGCATGTTACCGGGGGTCGAATTTTTGGAATAATTGACAGGTACTACCCTGTCGCCATTTTGAATTTTGGGGTCGAAAATGAAAGTGCGATTTGACGGTGCAGCATTCTAGACTAGACTTCCCTGAAGACCTTTTCTGTGTGGGGACATGGCCAAATCCCAAAACCTGGGCAATTAGGAGCTTTCTACCAAAAAGTGACACCATCGGCAACAAGCCCAAAAAATCTCAATATTTCATGGAATAAAATCGTTGCGGTCTTCAAATTCAAACCAGCACCATCGGCGGAGGTGTCTGCAAAAAGTGATCGCTAAAAATCGGCATGTTACCGGGGGTCGAATTTTTGGAATAATTGACAGGTAGTACCCTGTCGCCATTTTGAATTTTGGGGTCGAAAATAAAAGTGCGATTTGACGGTGCAGCATTCTAGACTAGACTTCCCTGAAGACCTTTTCTGTGTGGGGACATGGCCAAATCAAAAAACCTGGGCAATTAGGAGCTTTCTACTAAAAAGTGACGCCATCTTTGTTGCCCAAAAAACCTCAATAATTCATGGAATAAAATCGTTGCGGTCTTCAAATTCGAACCAGCACCATCGGCGGAGGTGTCCGCAAAAAGTGATCGCCGAAAATCGGCATGTTACCGGGGGTCGAATTTTTGGAATAATTGACAGGTAGTCGACATTTTGAATTTTGGGGTCGAAAATAAAAGTGTGATTTGACGGTGCAGCATTCTAGACTAGACTTCCCTGAAGACCTTTTCTGTGTGGGGACATGGCCAAATCCTAAAACGTGGACAATTAGGAGCTTTCTAACAAAAAGTGACGCCATCTTTGTTGCCCAAAAAACCTCAATAATTCATGGAATAAAATCGTCGAGGTCTTCAAATTCAAACCAGCACCATCGGCGGAGGTGTCCGCAAAAAGTGATCGCCAAAAATCGGCATGTTACCGGGGCTCGAATTTTTGGAATATTTGACAGGTAGTACCCTGTCGCCATTTTTAATTTTGGGGTCGAAAATAAAAGTGCGATTTGACGGTGCAGCATTCTAGACTAGACTTCCCTGAAGACCTTTTCTGTGTGGGGACATGGCCAAATCCCAAAACCTAGGCAATTAGGAGCTTTCAACCAAAAAGTGACGCCATCTTTGTTGCCCAAAAAACCTCAATAATTCATGGAATAAAATCGTTGCGGTCTTCAAATTCGAACCAGCACCATCGGCGGAGGTGTCCGAAAAAAGTGATCGCCAAAAATCGGCATGTTACCGGGAGTCGAATTTTTGGAATATTTGACAGGTAGTACCCTGTCGCCATTTTGAATTTTGGGGTCGAAAATAAAAGTGCGATTTGACGGTGCAGCATTCTAGACTAGACTTCCCTGAAGACCTTTTCTGTGTGGGGACATGGCCAAATCCGAAAAACCTGGGTAATTAGGAGCTTTCTACCAAAAAGTGACGCCATCTTTGTTGCCCCAAAAACCTCAATAATTCATGGAATAAAATCGTTGCGGTCTTCAAATTCGAACCAGCACCATCGGCGGAGGTGTCCGCAAAAAGTGATCGCCAAAATTCGGCATGTTACCGGGGGTCGAATTTTTGAAATAATTGACAGGTAGCACCCTGTCGCCATTTTGAATTTTGGGGTCGAAAATAAAAGTGCTATTTGACGGTGCAGCATTTTAGACTAGACTTCCCTGAAGACCTTTTCTGTGTGGGGACATGGCCAAATCCCAAAACCTAGGCAATTAGGAGCTTTCTACCAAAAAGTGACGCCATCTTTGTTGCCCAAAAGGGACGCTACAAACCCCCCGCATAACACCTTCAACTCGTCTTCGCTGTCAAAGAGACAATATTGAGGTGAGATTGGCAATAACTCTCGTTCTAGAGGGGCTAGAGAAATGATTTTTTTACCTGACTCTGCCTTAGGTATCCCTGCATCCGAAAATTAGGCCGATGAGGGCAGGTTTCACACCAAAAAAGACCAGCAAGCGGGGACGCTACAAACCCCCCGCAAAACACCTTTAACTCGTTTTTGCTGTCAAAGAGACAAAGACAAAATAAGGACGGTCATTTCACCCTCAAGGCATCATCGGATCTGCCCAAGTTTTATACCACTGGAAAGCCCGTCTCAACGGCTATCTCTGCCATGAATTTGGGGTTGCTGACGATTCTGTAGGCGAGCCGAGCGGCCTGGATGTTAGTCCTACCCCTAAGAGATATTGAAAAATTCCAGGGGCCGGCTGCGAAGCAAGGTCTCGACGGCCGGGGTAATGGCCCAAAATAAATTTGAGGTAAAATTGAGAATAACTCACGTTCAAGGGGGGCTAGAGAGATGAATTTTTGACCTGACTCTGCCTTAGGTATCCCTCCATCCGAAAAATAGACTTTCACGGCCGATGAGAGCAGGTTTCACACCAAAAAAGACCAGCAAGCGGGGACGCTACAAACCCCCCGCAAAACACCTTCAACTCGTTTTTGCTGTCAAAGAGACAAAGACAAAATAAGGACGGTCATTTCACCCTCAAGGCATCATCGGATCTGCCCAAGTTTTATACCACTGGAAAGCCCGTCTCAAGGGCTATCTTTGCCATGAATTTGGAATTGCTGACGATTCTGTAAGCGAGCCGAGCGGCCTGGATGTTAGGCCTACCCCTAAGAGATATTCAAAAATTCCAGGGGCCGGCTGAGAAGCAAGGTCTCGCCGGCCGGGGTAATAGCCCAAAATAAATTTGAGGTAAAATTGAGAATAACTCCCGTTCTAGGGGGGCTAGAGAGATGAATTTTTGACCAGATTCTGCCTTAGGTATCCCTGCATCCGAAAAATATACTTTCACGGCCGATGAGAGCAGGTTTCACACCAAAAAAGACCAGCAAGCGGGGACGCTACAAACCCCCCGCAAAACACCTTCAACTCGTTTTTGCTGTCAAAGAGACAAAGATAAAATAAGGACGGTCATTTCACCCCAAGGCATCATCGGATCTGCACAAGTTTTATACCACTGGAAAGCCCGTCTCAAGGGCTATTTTTCCTATGATTTTGGGCTTGCTGACGATTCTGTAAACGAGGCGAGCGGCCTGGATGTAAAGCCTACCCCTAATAGAAATTGAAAAATTCCAGGGGTCAGCTGCGAAGCAAGGTCTCGCCGGGCGGGGTAATGACCCAAAATTAATTTGAGGTGAAATTAAGAATAACTCACGGTCTAGGGGGGCTAGAGAGATGATTTTTTTTACCTGACTCTGCCTTAGGTATCTCTGCATATGGAAATTAGACTTTCACGGCCGATGAGGGCAGGTTTCACACCGGAAAAGACCAGCAAGCGGGGACGCTACAAACCCCCCTCAAAACACCTTCAACTCGTCTTTGCTGTCAAAGAGACAATGATGAGGTGAGATTTGAAATAACTCTCGTTCTAGGGGGGCTAGAGAGATGATTTTTTGACCTGACTCTGCCTTATGTATCCCTGCATCCGAAAAAAAACCTTTTACGGCCGATGAGGGCAAGTTTCACACCGGAAAAGACCAGCAAGCGGGGACGCTACAAAACCCCCGCAAAACACCTTCAACTCGTTTTTGCTGTCAAAGAGACAAAGACAAAACAACGATGGTCCTTTCACCCTCAAGGCATCATCGGATCTGCACAAGTTTTATACCAATGGAAAATCCGTCTCAAGGGCTATCTCTAACATGAATTTGGATTTGCTGACGAATCTGTAAACGAGGCGAGCGGCCTGGATGTTAGGCCTACACCTAAGAGATATTGAAAAATTCCAGGGGCCGGCTGCGAAGCAAGGTCTCGACGGCCGGGGTAATGGCCCAAAATAAATTTGAGGTAAAATTGAGAATAACTCACGTTCAAGGGGGGCTAGAGAGATGAATTTTTGACCTGACTCTGCCTTAGGTATCCCTCCATCCGAAAAATAGACTTTCACGGCCGATGAGAGCAGGTTTCACACCAAAAAAGACCAGCAAGCGGGGACGCTACAAACCCCCCGCAAAACACCTTCAACTCGTTTTTGCTGTCAAAGAGACAAAGACAAAATAAGGACGGTCATTTCACCCTCAAGGCATCATCGGATCTGCCCAAGTTTTATACCACTGGAAAGCCCGTCTCAAGGGCTATCTTTGCCATGAATTTGGAATTGCTGACGATTCTGTAAGCGAGCCGAGCGGCCTGGATGTTAGGCCTACCCCTAAGAGATATTCAAAAATTCCAGGGGCCGGCTGAGAAGCAAGGTCTCGCCGGCCGGGGTAATAGCCCAAAATAAATTTGAGGTAAAATTGAGAATAACTCCCGTTCTAGGGGGGCTAGAGAGATGAATTTTTGACCAGATTCTGCCTTAGGTATCCCTGCATCCGAAAAATATACTTTCACGGCCGATGAGAGCAGGTTTCACACCAAAAAAGACCAGCAAGCGGGGACGCTACAAACCCCCCGCAAAACACCTTCAACTCGTTTTTGCTGTCAAAGAGACAAAGATAAAATAAGGACGGTCATTTCACCCCAAGGCATCATCGGATCTGCACAAGTTTTATACCACTGGAAAGCCCGTCTCAAGGGCTATTTTTCCTATGATTTTGGGCTTGCTGACGATTCTGTAAACGAGGCGAGCGGCCTGGATGTAAAGCCTACCCCTAATAGAAATTGAAAAATTCCAGGGGTCAGCTGCGAAGCAAGGTCTCGCCGGGCGGGGTAATGACCCAAAATTAATTTGAGGTGAAATTAAGAATAACTCACGGTCTAGGGGGGCTAGAGAGATGATTTTTTTTACCTGACTCTGCCTTAGGTATCTCTGCATATGGAAATTAGACTTTCACGGCCGATGAGGGCAGGTTTCACACCGGAAAAGACCAGCAAGCGGGGACGCTACAAACCCCCCTCAAAACACCTTCAACTCGTCTTTGCTGTCAAAGAGACAATGATGAGGTGAGATTTGAAATAACTCTCGTTCTAGGGGGGCTAGAGAGATGATTTTTTGACCTGACTCTGCCTTATGTATCCCTGCATCCGAAAAAAAACCTTTTACGGCCGATGAGGGCAAGTTTCACACCGGAAAAGACCAGCAAGCGGGGACGCTACAAAACCCCCGCAAAACACCTTCAACTCGTTTTTGCTGTCAAAGAGACAAAGACAAAACAACGATGGTCCTTTCGCCCTCAAGGCATCATCGGATCTGCACAAGTTTTATACCAATGGAAAATCCGTCTCAAGGGCTATCTCTAACATGAATTTGGATTTGCTGACGAATCTGTAAACGAGGCGAGCGGCCTGGATGTTAGGCCTACACCTAAGAGATATTGAAAAATTCCAGTGGCCGGCTGCGAAGCAAGGTCTCGCCGGCCGGGGTAATGGCCCAAAATAAATTTGAGGTGAAATTGGAAATAACTCCCGTTCTAGGGGGGCTAGAGAGATGAATTTTTGACCTGACTCTGCCTTAGGTATCCCTGCATCCGAAAATTAGAATTGTGCGGCCGATGACGGCAGGTTTCACACCGGAAAAGACCAGCAAGCGGGGACGCTACAAACCCCACGCAAAACACCTTCAACTCGTCTTTGCTGTCAAAGAGACAATAATGAGGTGAGATTTTAAATTACTCTCGTTCTAGGTGGGCTAGAGTGATGATTTTTTTTACCTGACTCTGCCTTAGGTATCCCTGCATCGGAAAATTAGACTTTCACGGAGCTTTCTACCAAAAAGTGACGCCATTTTGGTTGCCCACAAAACCTCAATAATTCATGGAATAAAATCGTTGCGGTCTTCAAATTCGAACCAGCACCATCGGCGGAGGTGTCCGCTAAAAGTGATCGCCAAAAATCGGCATGTTACCGGGGGTCGAATTTCTGGAATAATTGACAGGTAATACCCTGTCGCCATTTTGAATTTCGGGGTCGAAAATATATTAAGTGCGATTTGACGGTGCAGCATTCTAGACTAGACTTCCCAGAAGACCTTTTCTGTGTGGGGACATGGCCAAATCCCAAAACCTGGGCAATTAGGAGCTTTCTTCTAAATAGTGACGCCATCTTTGTTGCCCAAAAAACCTCAATAATTCATGGAATAAAATCGTTGCGGTCTTCAAATTCGAACCAGCACCATCGGCGGAGGTGTCCGCTAAAAGTGATCGCCAAAAATCGGCATGTTACCGGGAGTCGAATTTTTGGAATAATTGACAGGTAGTACCCTGTCGCCATTTTGAATTTTGGGGTCGAAAATAAAAGTGCGATTTGACGGTGCAGCATTCTAGACTAGACTTCCCTGAAGACCTTTTCTGTGTGGGGACATGGCCAAATCCAAAAACCTGGGCAATTAGGAGCTTTCTACCAATAAGTGACGCCATCTTTGTTGCCCAAAAAACCTCAATAATTCATGGAATAAAATCGTTGCGGTCTTCAAATTCGAACCAGCACCATCGGCGGAGGTGTCCGCTAAAAGTGATCGCCAAAAATCGGCATGTTACCGGGGTCGAATTTTTGGAATATTTGACAGGTAATACCCTGTCGCCATTTTGAATTTTGGAGTCGAAAATATATTAAGTGCGATTTGACGGTGCAGCATTCTAGACTAGACTTCCCAGAAGACCTTTTCTGTGTGGGGACATGGCCAATTCCAAAAACCTGGGCAATTAGGAGCTTTCTACCAAAAAGTGACGCCATCTTTGTTGCCCAAAAAACCTCAATAATTCATGGAATAAAATCGTTGCGGTCTTCAAATTCGAACCAGCACCATCGGCGGAGGTGTCCGCTAAAAGTGATCGCCAAAAATCGGCATGTTACCGGGGGTCGAATTTCTGGAATAATTGACAGGTAATACCCTGTCGCCATTTTGAATTTCGGGGTCGAAAATATATTAAGTGCGATTTGACGGTGCAGCATTCTAGACTAGACTTCCCAGAAGACCTTTTCTGTGTGGGGACATGGCCAAATCCCAAAACCTGGGCAATTAGGTGCTTTCTTCCAAATAGTGACGCCATCTTTGTTGCCCAAAAAACCTCAATAATTCATGGAATAAAATCGTTGCGGTCTTCAAATTCGAACCAGCACCATCGGCGGAGGTGTCCGCAAAAAGTGATCGCCAAAAATCGGCATGTTACCGGGAGTCGAATTTTTGGAATAATTGACAGGTAGTACCCTGTCGCCATTTTGAATTTTGGGGTCGAAAATAAAAGTGCGATTTGACGGTGCAGCATTCTAGACTAGACTTCCCTGAAGACCTTTTCTGTGTGGGGACATGGCCAAATCCCAAAACCTGGGCAATTAGGAGCTTTCTACCAAAAAGTGACGCCATCTTTGTTGCCCAAAAAACTCAATAATTCATGGAATAAAATCGTTGCGGTCTTCAAATTCGAACCAGCACCATCGGCGGAGGTGTCCGCAAAAAGTGATCGCCAAAAATCGGCATGTTACCGGGGGTCGAATTTTTGGAATATTTGACAGGTAATACCCTGTCGCCATTTTGAATTTTGGGGTCGAAAATAAAAGTGCTATTTGACGGTGCAGCATTCTAGACTAGACTTCCCTGAAGACCTTTTCTGTGTGGGGACATGGCCAAATCCCAAAACCTGGGCAATTAGGAGCTTTCTACCAAAAAGTGACGCCATCTTTGTTGCCCAAAAGCGGGGACGCTACAAACCCCCCGCATAACACCTTCAACTCGTCTTCGCTGTCAAAGAGACAATAATGAGGTGAGATTGGCAATAACTCTCGTTCTAGAGGGGCTAGAGAAATGATTTTTTTACCTGACTCTGCCTTAGGTATCCCTGCATCCGAAAATTAGACTTTCACGGCCGATGAGGGCAAGTTTCACACCGGAAAAGACCAGCAAGCGGGGACGCTACAAACCTCCCGCAAAACACCTTCAACTCGATTTTGCTGTCAAAGAGACAAAGACAAAATAAGGATGGTCATTTCACCCTCAAGGCATCACCGGATCTGTAAAAGTTTTATACCACTGGAAAGCCCGTCTCAAGGGCTATCTCTGCCATGGATTTGTAATTGCTGACGATTCTGTACGCGAGGCGAGCGGCCTGGATGTTAGGCCTACCCCTAAGAGATATTGAACAATTCCAGGGGCCGTTTGCGGAACAAGGTCTCGCCGGCCCGGGTAACGGCCCAAAATAAGTTTGAGGTAAAATTGAGAATAACTCCCGTTCTAGGGGGGCTAGAGAGATGAATTTTTGACCTGACTCTGCCTTAGGTATCCCTGCATCCGAAAATTAGAATTGTGCGGCCGATGACGGCAAGTTTCACGCCGGAAAAGACCAGCAAGTGGGGACGCTACAAACCCCCCGCGAAACACCTTCAACTCGTTTTTGCTGTCAAAGAGACAAAGACAAAATAAGGACGGTCATTTCACCCTCAAGGCATCATCGGATTTGCCCAAGTTTTATACCACTGAAAAGCCCGTCACAAGGGCTATCTCTGCCATGAACTTGGGGTTGCTGACGATTCTGTAGGCGAGCCGAGCGGCCTGGATGTAAGGCCTACCCCTAAGAGATATTCAAAAATTCCAGGGGCCGGCTGCGAAGCAAGGTCTCGCCGGCAGGGGTAACAGCCCAAAAGAAATTTGAGGTAAAATTGAGAATAACTCCCGTTCTAGGGGGGCTAGAGAGATGAATTTTTGACCTGACTCTGCCTTAGGTATCCTTGCATCCGAAAAAAAGACTTTCACGGCCGATGACGGCAGGTTTCACACCGGAAAAGACCAGAAAGCGAGGACGCTACAAAACCCCGCAAAACACCTTCAACTCGTTTTTGCTGTCAAAGAGACAAAGACAAAATAAGGATTGTCATTTCACCCCCAAGGCATTATCGGATTTGCACAAGTTTTATACCACTGGAAAGCCCGTCTCAAGGGCTATCTTTGCGATGAATTTGGGGTTGCTGACGATTCTGTACGCGAGGCGGCCTGGATGTTAGGCCTACCCCTAAGAGATATTGAAAAATTCCAGGGGCCGTTTGCGAAGCAAGGTCTCGACGGCCGGGGTAATGGCCCAAAATAAATTTGAGGTAAATTTGGGAATAACTCCCGTTTTAGGGGGGCTAGAGAGATGAATTTTTGACCTGACTCTGCCTTAGGTATCCCTCCATCCGAAAAATAGACTTTCACGGCCGATGACGGCAGGTTTCACACCGGAAAAGACCAGAAAGCGGGGACGCTAGAAACCCCCGCAAAAAACCTTCAACTCGTTTTTGCTGTCAAAGAGATAAAGACAAAATAAGGATTGTCATTTCACCACCAAGGCATTATCGGATTTGCACAAGTTTTATACCACTGGAAAGCCCGTCTCAAGGTCTCGCCGGCCGGGGTAATAGCCCAAAAGAAAGTTGAGGTAAAATTGAGAATAACTCCCATTCTAGGGGGGCTAGAGAGATGAATTTTTGACCTGACTCTGACTTAGGTATCCTTGCATCCGAAAAATAGACTTTCACGGCCGATGACGGCAGGTTTCACACCGGAAAAGACCAGAAAGCGGGGACGCTACAAACCCCCCGCAAAACACCTTCAACTCGTTTTTGCTGTCAAAGAGACAAAGACAAAATAAGGATTGTCATTTCACCCCCAAGGCATTATCGGATTTGCACAAGTTTTATACCACTGGAAAGCCCGTCTCAAGGGCTATCTTTGCGATGAATTTGGGGTTGCTGACGATTCTGTACGCGAGGCGGCCTGGATGTTAGGCCTACCCCTAAGAGATATTGAAAAATTCCAGGGGCCGTTTGCGAAACAAGGTCTCGCCGGCCGTGGTAACGGCCCAAAATAAGTTTGAGGTAAAATTGAGAATAACTCCCGTTCTAGGGGGGCTAGAGAGATGAATTTTTGACCTGACTCTGCCTTAGGTATCCCTGCATCCGAAAATTAGAATTGTGCGGCCGATGACGGCAGGTTTCACGCCGGAAAAGACCAGCAAGCGGGGACGCTACAAACCCCCCGCGAAACACCTTCAACTCGTTTTTGCTGTCAAAGAGACGAAGACAAAATAAGGACGGTCATTTCACCCTCAAGGCATCATCGGATTTGCCCAAGTTTTATACCACTGGAAAGCCCGTCTCAAGGGCAATCTCTGCCATGAACTTGGGGTTGCTGACGATTCTGTAGGCGAGCCGAGCGGCCTGGATGTAAGGCCTACCCCTAAGAGATATTCAAAAATTCCAGGGGCCGGCTGCGAAGCAAGGTCTCGCCGGCCGGGGTAATAGCCCAAAAGAAATTTGAGGTAAAATTGAGAATAACTCCCGTTCTAGGGGGGCTAGAGAGATGAATTTTTGACCTGACTCTGCCTTAGGTATCCTTGCATCCGAAAAAAGACTTTCACGGCCGATGACGGCAGGTTTCACACCGGAAAAGACCAGAAAGCGGGGACGCTACAAACCCCCCCCGCAAAACACCTTCAACTCGTTTTTGCTGTCAAAGAGACAAAGACAAAATAAGGATTGTCATTTCACCACCAAGGCATTATCGGATTTGCACAAGTTTTATACCACTGGAAAGCCCGTCTCAAGGGCTATCTTTGCCATGAATTTGGTGTTGCTGACGATTCCGTAAGCGAGGCGAGCGGCCTGGATGTTAGGCCTACCCCTAAGAGATATTCAAAAATTCCAGGGGCAGGCTGCGAAGCAAGGTCTCGACGGCCGGGGTAATGGCCCAAAATAAATTTGAGGTAAATTTGGGAATAACTCCCGTTTTAGGGGGGCTAGAGAGATGAATTTTTGACCTGACTCTGCCTTAGGTATCCCTCCATCCGAAAAATAGACTTTCACGGCCGATGACGGCAGGTTTCACACCGGAAAAGACCAGAAAGCGGGGACGCTAGAAACCCCCGCAAAAAACCTTCAACTCGTTTTTGCTGTCAAAGAGACAAAGACAAAATAAGGATTGTCATTTCACCACCAAGGCATTATCGGATTTGCACAAGTTTTATACCACTGGAAAGCCCGTCTCAAGGTCTCGCCGGCCGGGGTAATAGCCCAAAAGAAAGTTGAGGTAAAATTGAGAATAACTCCCGTTCTAGGGGGGCTAGAGAGATGAATTTTTGACCTGACTCTGACTTAGGTATCCTTGCATCCGAAAAAAAGACTTTCACGGCCGATGACGGCAGGTTTCACACCGGAAAAGACCAGAAAGCGGGGACGCTACAAACCCCCCGCAAAACACCTTCAACTCGTTTTTGCTGTCAAAGAGACAAAGACAAAATAAGGATTGTCATTTCACCACCAAGGCATTATCGGATTTGCACAAGTTTTATACCACTGGAAAGCCCGTCTCAAGGGCTATCTTTGCCATGAATTTGGGGTTGCTGACGATTTTGTAGGCGAGGCGAGCGGCCTGGATGTTAGGCCTACCCCTAAGAGATATTGAAGAATTCCAGGGGCCGTTTGCGAAACAAGGTCTCGCCGGCCGGGGTAACGGCCCAAAATAAGTTTGAGGTAAAATTGAGAATAACTCCCGTTCTAGGGGGGCTAGAGAGATGAATTTTTGACCTGACTCTGCCTTAGGTATCCTTCCATCCGAAAAATAGACTTTCACGGCCGATGAGAGCAGGTTTCACACCGGAAAAGACCAGCAAGTGGGGACGCTACAAACCCCCCCGCAAAACACCTTCAACTCGTTTTTGCTGTCAAAGAGACAAAGACAAAATAAGGATTGTCATTTCACCCTCAAGGCATCATCGGATCTGCCCAAGTTTTATACCACTGGAAAGCCCGACTCCAGGGCTATCTCTGCCATGAATTTGGGGTTGCTGACGATTCTGTAAGCGAGGCGAGCGGCCTGGATGTTAGGCGTACCCCTAAGAGATATTGAACAATTCCAGGGGCCGGCTGCGAAGCAAGGTCTCGACGGCCGGGGTAATGGCCCAAAATAAATTTGAGGTAAATTTGGGAATAACTCCCGTTCTAGGGGGGCTAGAGAGATGAATTTTTGACCTGACTCTGCCTTAGGTATCCCTCCATCCGAAAAATAGACTTTCACGGCCGATGACGGCAGGTTTCACACCGGAAAAGACCAGAAAGCGGGGACGCTAGAAACCCCCGCAAAACACCTTCAACTCGTTTTTGCTGTCAAAGAGACAAAGACAAAATAAGGATTGTCATTTCACCACCAAGGCATTATCGGATTTGCACAAGTTTTATACCACTGGAAAGCCCGTCTCAAGGGCTATCTTTGCCATGAATTTGGGGTAGCTGACGATTCTGTAAGCGAGGCGAGCGGCCTGGATGTTAGGCCTACCCCTAAGAGATATTGAAAAATTCCAGGGGCCGGCTGCGAAGCAAGGTCTCGACGGCCGGGGTAATGGCCCAAAATAAATTTGAGGTAAAATTGATAATAACTCCCGTTCTAAGGGGGCTAGAGAGATAAATTTTTGACCTGACTCTGCCTTAGGTATCCCTGCATCCGAAAATTAGAATTGTGCGGCCGATGACGGCAGGTTTCACACCGGAAAAGACCAGAAAGCGGGGAAACTAGAAACCCCCGCAAAACACCTTCAACTCGTTTTTGCTGTCAAAGAGACAAAGACAAAATAAGGATTGTCATTTCACCACCAAGGCATTATCGGATTTGCACAAGTTTTATACCACTGGAAAGCCCGTCTCAAGGGCTATCTTTGCCATGAATTTGGGATTGCTGACGATTCTGTAGGCGAGGCGAGCGGCCTGGATGTTAGGCCTACCCCTAAGAGATATTGAAAAATTCCAGGGGCCGGCTGCGAAACAAGGTCTCGCCGGCCGGGGTAACGGCCCAAAATAAGTTTGATGTAAAATTGAGAATAACTCCCGTTCTAGGGGGGCTAGAGAGATGAATTTTTGACCTGACTCTGCCTTAGGTATCCCTGCATCCGAAAATTAGAATTGTGCGGCCGATGACGGCAGGTTTCACGCCGGAAAAGACCAGCAAGCGGGGACGCTACAAACCCCCCGCAAAACACCTTCAACTCGTCTTTGCTGTCAAAGAGACAATAATGAGGTGAGATTGGGAATAACTCTCGTTCTAGGGGGGCTAGAGAGATGAATTTTTGACCTGACTCTGCCTTAGGTATCCTTCCATCCGAAAAATAGACTTTCACGGCCGATGAGAGCAGGTTTCACACCGGAAAAGACCAGCAAGTGGGGACGCTACAAACCCCCCCGCAAAACACCTTCAACTCGTTTTTGCTGTCAAAGAGACAAAGACAAAATAAGGATTGTCATTTCACCCTCAAGGCATCATCGGATCTGCCCAAGTTTTATACCACTGGAAAGCCCGTCACAAGGGCTATCTCTGCCATGAACTTGGGGTTGCTGACGATTCTGTAGGCGAGCCGAGCGGCCTGGATGTAAGGCCTACCCCTAAGAGATATTCAAAAATTCCAGGGGCCGGCTGCGAAGCAAGGTCTCGCCGGCAGGGGTAACAGCCCAAAAGAAATTTGAGGTAAAATTGAGAATAACTCCCGTTCTAGGGGGGCTAGAGAGATGAATTTTTGACCTGACTCTGCCTTAGGTATCCTTGCATCCGAAAAAAAGACTTTCACGGCCGATGACGGCAGGTTTCACACCGGAAAAGACCAGAAAGCGAGGACGCTACAAAACCCCGCAAAACACCTTCAACTCGTTTTTGCTGTCAAAGAGACAAAGACAAAATAAGGATTGTCATTTCACCCCCAAGGCATTATCGGATTTGCACAAGTTTTATACCACTGGAAAGCCCGTCTCAAGGGCTATCTTTGCGATGAATTTGGGGTTGCTGACGATTCTGTACGCGAGGCGGCCTGGATGTTAGGCCTACCCCTAAGAGATATTGAAAAATTCCAGGGGCCGTTTGCGAAGCAAGGTCTCGACGGCCGGGGTAATGGCCCAAAATAAATTTGAGGTAAATTTGGGAATAACTCCCGTTTTAGGGGGGCTAGAGAGATGAATTTTTGACCTGACTCTGCCTTAGGTATCCCTCCATCCGAAAAATAGACTTTCACGGCCGATGACGGCAGGTTTCACACCGGAAAAGACCAGAAAGCGGGGACGCTAGAAACCCCCGCAAAAAACCTTCAACTCGTTTTTGCTGTCAAAGAGATAAAGACAAAATAAGGATTGTCATTTCACCACCAAGGCATTATCGGATTTGCACAAGTTTTATACCACTGGAAAGCCCGTCTCAAGGTCTCGCCGGCCGGGGTAATAGCCCAAAAGAAAGTTGAGGTAAAATTGAGAATAACTCCCATTCTAGGGGGGCTAGAGAGATGAATTTTTGACCTGACTCTGACTTAGGTATCCTTGCATCCGAAAAATAGACTTTCACGGCCGATGACGGCAGGTTTCACACCGGAAAAGACCAGAAAGCGGGGACGCTACAAACCCCCCGCAAAACACCTTCAACTCGTTTTTGCTGTCAAAGAGACAAAGACAAAATAAGGATTGTCATTTCACCCCCAAGGCATTATCGGATTTGCACAAGTTTTATACCACTGGAAAGCCCGTCTCAAGGGCTATCTTTGCGATGAATTTGGGGTTGCTGACGATTCTGTACGCGAGGCGGCCTGGATGTTAGGCCTACCCCTAAGAGATATTGAAAAATTCCAGGGGCCGTTTGCGAAACAAGGTCTCGCCGGCCGTGGTAACGGCCCAAAATAAGTTTGAGGTAAAATTGAGAATAACTCCCGTTCTAGGGGGGCTAGAGAGATGAATTTTTGACCTGACTCTGCCTTAGGTATCCCTGCATCCGAAAATTAGAATTGTGCGGCCGATGACGGCAGGTTTCACGCCGGAAAAGACCAGCAAGCGGGGACGCTACAAACCCCCCGCGAAACACCTTCAACTCGTTTTTGCTGTCAAAGAGACGAAGACAAAATAAGGACGGTCATTTCACCCTCAAGGCATCATCGGATTTGCCCAAGTTTTATACCACTGGAAAGCCCGTCTCAAGGGCAATCTCTGCCATGAACTTGGGGTTGCTGACGATTCTGTAGGCGAGCCGAGCGGCCTGGATGTAAGGCCTACCCCTAAGAGATATTCAAAAATTCCAGGGGCCGGCTGCGAAGCAAGGTCTCGCCGGCCGGGGTAATAGCCCAAAAGAAATTTGAGGTAAAATTGAGAATAACTCCCGTTCTAGGGGGGCTAGAGAGATGAATTTTTGACCTGACTCTGCCTTAGGTATCCTTGCATCCGAAAAAAGACTTTCACGGCCGATGACGGCAGGTTTCACACCGGAAAAGACCAGAAAGCGGGGACGCTACAAACCCCCCCCGCAAAACACCTTCAACTCGTTTTTGCTGTCAAAGAGACAAAGACAAAATAAGGATTGTCATTTCACCACCAAGGCATTATCGGATTTGCACAAGTTTTATACCACTGGAAAGCCCGTCTCAAGGGCTATCTTTGCCATGAATTTGGTGTTGCTGACGATTCCGTAAGCGAGGCGAGCGGCCTGGATGTTAGGCCTACCCCTAAGAGATATTCAAAAATTCCAGGGGCAGGCTGCGAAGCAAGGTCTCGACGGCCGGGGTAATGGCCCAAAATAAATTTGAGGTAAATTTGGGAATAACTCCCGTTTTAGGGGGGCTAGAGAGATGAATTTTTGACCTGACTCTGCCTTAGGTATCCCTCCATCCGAAAAATAGACTTTCACGGCCGATGACGGCAGGTTTCACACCGGAAAAGACCAGAAAGCGGGGACGCTAGAAACCCCCGCAAAAAACCTTCAACTCGTTTTTGCTGTCAAAGAGACAAAGACAAAATAAGGATTGTCATTTCACCACCAAGGCATTATCGGATTTGCACAAGTTTTATACCACTGGAAAGCCCGTCTCAAGGTCTCGCCGGCCGAGGTAATAGCCCAAAAGAAAGTTGAGGTAAAATTGAGAATAACTCCCGTTCTAGGGGGGCTAGAGAGATGAATTTTTGACCTGACTCTGACTTAGGTATCCTTGCATCCGAAAAAAAGACTTTCACGGCCGATGACGGCAGGTTTCACACCGGAAAAGACCAGAAAGCGGGGACGCTACAAACCCCCCGCAAAACACCTTCAACTCGTTTTTGCTGTCAAAGAGACAAAGACAAAATAAGGATTGTCATTTCACCACCAAGGCATTATCGGATTTGCACAAGTTTTATACCACTGGAAAGCCCGTCTCAAGGGCTATCTTTGCCATGAATTTGGGGTTGCTGACGATTTTGTAGGCGAGGCGAGCGGCCTGGATGTTAGGCCTACCCCTAAGAGATATTGAAGAATTCCAGGGGCCGTTTGCGAAACAAGGTCTCGCCGGCCGGGGTAACGGCCCAAAATAAGTTTGAGGTAAAATTGAGAATAACTCCCGTTCTAGGGGGGCTAGAGAGATGAATTTTTGACCTGACTCTGCCTTAGGTATCCTTCCATCCGAAAAATAGACTTTCACGGCCGATGAGAGCAGGTTTCACACCGGAAAAGACCAGCAAGTGGGGACGCTACAAACCCCCCCGCAAAACACCTTCAACTCGTTTTTGCTGTCAAAGAGACAAAGACAAAATAAGGATTGTCATTTCACCCTCAAGGCATCATCGGATCTGCCCAAGTTTTATACCACTGGAAAGCCCGACTCCAGGGCTATCTCTGCCATGAATTTGGGGTTGCTGACGATTCTGTAAGCGAGGCGAGCGGCCTGGATGTTAGGCGTACCCCTAAGAGATATTGAACAATTCCAGGGGCCGGCTGCGAAGCAAGGTCTCGACGGCCGGGGTAATGGCCCAAAATAAATTTGAGGTAAATTTGGGAATAACTCCCGTTCTAGGGGGGCTAGAGAGATGAATTTTTGACCTGACTCTGCCTTAGGTATCCCTCCATCCGAAAAATAGACTTTCACGGCCGATGACGGCAGGTTTCACACCGGAAAAGACCAGAAAGCGGGGACGCTAGAAACCCCCGCAAAACACCTTCAACTCGTTTTTGCTGTCAAAGAGACAAAGACAAAATAAGGATTGTCATTTCACCACCAAGGCATTATCGGATTTGCACAAGTTTTATACCACTGGAAAGCCCGTCTCAAGGGCTATCTTTGCCATGAATTTGGGGTAGCTGACGATTCTGTAAGCGAGGCGAGCGGCCTGGATGTTAGGCCTACCCCTAAGAGATATTGAAAAATTCCAGGGGCCGGCTGCGAAGCAAGGTCTCGACGGCCGGGGTAATGGCCCAAAATAAATTTGAGGTAAAATTGATAATAACTCCCGTTCTAAGGGGGCTAGAGAGATAAATTTTTGACCTGACTCTGCCTTAGGTATCCCTGCATCCGAAAATTAGAATTGTGCGGCCGATGACGGCAGGTTTCACACCGGAAAAGACCAGAAAGCGGGGAAACTAGAAACCCCCGCAAAACACCTTCAACTCGTTTTTGCTGTCAAAGAGACAAAGACAAAATAAGGATTGTCATTTCACCACCAAGGCATTATCGGATTTGCACAAGTTTTATACCACTGGAAAGCCCGTCTCAAGGGCTATCTTTGCCATGAATTTGGGATTGCTGACGATTCTGTAGGCGAGGCGAGCGGCCTGGATGTTAGGCCTACCCCTAAGAGATATTGAAAAATTCCAGGGGCCGGCTGCGAAACAAGGTCTCGCCGGCCGGGGTAACGGCCCAAAATAAGTTTGATGTAAAATTGAGAATAACTCCCGTTCTAGGGGGGCTAGAGAGATGAATTTTTGACCTGACTCTGCCTTAGGTATCCCTGCATCCGAAAATTAGAATTGTGCGGCCGATGACGGCAGGTTTCACGCCGGAAAAGACCAGCAAGCGGGGACGCTACAAACCCCCCGCAAAACACCTTCAACTCGTCTTTGCTGTCAAAGAGACAATAATGAGGTGAGATTGGGAATAACTCTCGTTCTAGGGGGGCTAGAGAGATGATTTGTTTACCTGACTCTGCCTTAAGTATCCCTGCATCCGAAAATTAGACTTTAGCGGCCGATGAGGTCAAGTTTCACATCGTAAAAGACCAGCAAGCGGGGACGCTACAAACCCCCCGCAAAACACCTTCAACTCGTTTTTGCTGTCAAAGAGACAAAGACAAAATAAGGATGGTCCTTTCACCCTCAAAGCATCATCGCATCTGCACAAGTTTTAAACCTCTGCAAAGCACGTCTCAAGGGCTATCTCTAACATGAATTTGGGATTGCTGACGATTCTGTAGGCGAGCCGAGCGGCCTGGATGTTAGGCCTACCCCTAAGAGATATTCAAAAATTCAAGGAGCCGGCTGCGAAGCAAGGTCTCGCCGGCCGGGGTAATAGCCCAAAAGAAATTTGAGGTAAAATTGAGAATAACTCCCGTTCTAGGGGGGCTAGAGAGATGAATTTTTGACCTGACTCTGCCTTAGTAACCTTGCATACGAAAAAAGACTTTCACGGCCGATGAGGGCAGGTTTCACACCGGAAAAGACCAGAAAGCGGGGACGCTACAAACCCCCCGCAAAACACCTTCAACTCGTTTTTGCTGTCAAAGAGACAAAGACAAAATAAGGATTGTCATTTCACCCCCAAGGCATTATCGGATTTGCACATGTTTTATACCACTGGAAAGCCCGTCTCAAGGGCTATCTTTGCCATGAATTTGGGGTAGCTGACGATTCTGTAGGCGAGGCTAGCGGCCTGGATGTTAGGCCTACCCCTAAGAGATATTGAAAAATTCCAGGGGCCGTTTGCGAAACAAGGTCTCGCCGGCCGGGGTAACGGCCCAAAATAAGTTTGAGGTAAAATTGAGAATAACTCCCGTTCTAGGTGGGCTAGAGAGATGAATTTTTGACCCGACTCTGCCTTAGGTATCCCTGCATCCGAAAATTAGAATTGTGCGGCCGATGACGGCAGGTTTCACGCCGGAAAAGACCAGCAAGCGGGGACGCTACAAACCCCCCGCAAAACACCTTCAACTCGTTTTTGCTGTCAAAGAGACAATAATGAGGTGAGATTGGGAATAACTCTCGTTCTAGGGGGGCTAGAGAGATGATTTGTTTACCTGACTCTGCCTTAGGTATCCCTGCATCCGAAAATTAGACTTTAGCGGCCGATGAGGTCAAGTTTCACACCGTAAAAGACCAGCAAGCGGGGACGCTACAAACCCCCCGCAAAACACCTTCAACCCGTTTTTGCTGTCAAAGAGACAAAGACAAAATAAGGATGGTCCTTTCACCCTCAAGGCATCATCGCATCTGCACAAGTTTAATACCACTGGAAAGGACGTCTCAAGGGCTATCTCTGCCATGAACTTGGGGTTGCTGACGATTCTGTAAACGAGGCGAGCGGCCTGGATGTTAGGCCTACCCCTAAGATATATTCAAAAATTCCAGGGGCCGGCTGCGAAGCAAGGTCTCGACGGCCGGGGTAATGGCCCAAAATAAATTTGAGGTAAAATTGAGAATAACTCCCGTTCTAGGGGGGCTAGAGAGATGAATTTTTGACCTGACTCTGCCTTAGTAACCTTGCATCCGAAAAATAGACTTTCACGGCCGATGAGGGCAGGTTTCACACCGGAAAAGACCAGAAAGCGGGGACGCTACAAACCCCCCGCAAAACACCTTCAACTCGTTTTTGATGTCAAAGAGACAAAGACAAAATAAGGATTGTCATTTCACCACCAAGGCATTATCGGATTTGCACAAGTTTTATACCACTGGAAAGCCCGTCTCAAGGGCTATCTTTGCCATGAATTTGGGGTTGCTGACGATTCTGTAAGCGAGGCGAGCGGCCTGGATGTTAGGCCTACCCCTAAGAGATATTGAAAAATTCCAGGGGCCGGCTGCGGATCAAGGTCTCGACGGCCGGGGTAATGGCCCAAAATAAATTTGAGGTAAAATTGAGAATAACTCCCGTTCTAGGGGGGCTAGAGAGATGAATTTTTGACCTGACTCTGCCTTAGGTATCCCTCCATCCGAAAATTAGAATTGTGCGGCCGATGACGGCAGGTTTCACGCCGGAAAAGACCAGCAAGCGGGGACGCTACAAACCCCCCGCAAAACACCTTCAACTCGTTTTTGCTGTCAAAGAGACAAAGACAAAATAAGGATTGTCATTTCACCACCAAGGCATTATCGGATTTGCACAAGTTTTATACCACTGGAAAGCCCGTCTCAAGGGCTATCTTTGCCATGAATTTGGGGTTGCTGACGATTCTGTAAGCGAGGCGAGCGGCCTGGATGTTAGGCCTACCCCTAAGAGATATTGAAAAATTCCAGGGGCCGGCTGTGAAGCGAGGTCTCGACGGCCGGGGTAATGGCCCAAAATAAATTTGAGGTAAAATTGAGAATAACTCCCGTTCTAGGGGGGCTAGAGAGATGAATTTTTGACCTGACTCTGCCTTAGGTATCCCTCCATCCGAAAAATAGACTTTCACGGCCGATGACGGCAGGTTTCACACCGGAAAACACCAGAAAGCGGGGACGCTAGAAACCCCCGCAAAACACCTTCAACTCGTTTTTGCTGTCAAAGAGACAAAGACAAAATAAGGATTGTCATTTCACCACCAAGGCATTATCGGATTTGCACAAGTTTTATACCACTGGAAAGCCCGACTCCAGGGCTATCTCTGCCATGAATTTGGGGTTGCTGACGATTCTGTAAGCGAGGCGAGCGGCCTGGATGTTAGGCGTACCCCTAAGAGATATTGAACAATTCCAGGGGCCGGCTGCGAAGCAAGGTCTCGACGGCCGGGGTAATGGCCCAAAATAAATTTGAGGTAAATTTGGGAATAACTCCCGTTCTAGGGGGGCTAGAGAGATGAATTTTTGACCTGACTCTGCCTTAGGTATCCCTCCATCCGAAAAATAGACTTTCACGGCCGATGACGGCAGGTTTCACACCGGAAAAGACCAGAAAGCGGGGACGCTAGAAACCCCCGCAAAACACCTTCAACTCGTTTTTGCTGTCAAAGAGACAAAGACAAAATAAGGATTGTCATTTCACCACCAAGGCATTATCGGATTTGCACAAGTTTTATACCACTGGAAAGCCCGTCTCAAGGGCTATCTTTGCCATGAATTTGGGGTAGCTGACGATTCTGTAAGCGAGGCGAGCGGCCTGGATGTTAGGCCTACCCCTAAGAGATATTGAAAAATTCCAGGGGCCGGCTGCGAAGCAAGGTCTCGACGGCCGGGGTAATGGCCCAAAATAAATTTGAGGTAAAATTGATAATAACTCCCGTTCTAAGGGGGCTAGAGAGATAAATTTTTGACCTGACTCTGCCTTAGGTATCCCTGCATCCGAAAATTAGAATTGTGCGGCCGATGACGGCAGGTTTCACACCGGAAAAGACCAGAAAGCGGGGAAACTAGAAACCCCCGCAAAACACCTTCAACTCGTTTTTGCTGTCAAAGAGACAAAGACAAAATAAGGATTGTCATTTCACCACCAAGGCATTATCGGATTTGCACAAGTTTTATACCACTGGAAAGCCCGTCTCAAGGGCTATCTTTGCCATGAATTTGGGATTGCTGACGATTCTGTAGGCGAGGCGAGCGGCCTGGATGTTAGGCCTACCCCTAAGAGATATTGAAAAATTCCAGGGGCCGGCTGCGAAACAAGGTCTCGCCGGCCGGGGTAACGGCCCAAAATAAGTTTGATGTAAAATTGAGAATAACTCCCGTTCTAGGGGGGCTAGAGAGATGAATTTTTGACCTGACTCTGCCTTAGGTATCCCTGCATCCGAAAATTAGAATTGTGCGGCCGATGACGGCAAGTTTCACATCGTAAAAGACCAGCAAGCGGGGACGCTACAAACCCCCCGCAAAACACCTTCAACTCGTTTTTGCTGTCAAAGAGACAAAGACAAAATAAGGATGGTCCTTTCACCCTCAAAGCATCATCGCATCTGCACAAGTTTTAAACCTCTGCAAAGCACGTCTCAAGGGCTATCTCTAACATGAATTTGGGATTGCTGACGATTCTGTAGGCGAGCCGAGCGGCCTGGATGTTAGGCCTACCCCTAAGAGATATTCAAAAATTCAAGGAGCCGGCTGCGAAGCAAGGTCTCGCCGGCCGGGGTAATAGCCCAAAAGAAATTTGAGGTAAAATTGAGAATAACTCCCGTTCTAGGGGGGCTAGAGAGATGAATTTTTGACCTGACTCTGCCTTAGTAACCTTGCATACGAAAAAAGACTTTCACGGCCGATGAGGGCAGGTTTCACACCGGAAAAGACCAGAAAGCGGGGACGCTACAAACCCCCCGCAAAACACCTTCAACTCGTTTTTGCTGTCAAAGAGACAAAGACAAAATAAGGATTGTCATTTCACCCCCAAGGCATTATCGGATTTGCACATGTTTTATACCACTGGAAAGCCCGTCTCAAGGGCTATCTTTGCCATGAATTTGGGGTAGCTGACGATTCTGTAGGCGAGGCTAGCGGCCTGGATGTTAGGCCTACCCCTAAGAGATATTGAAAAATTCCAGGGGCCGTTTGCGAAACAAGGTCTCGCCGGCCGGGGTAACGGCCCAAAATAAGTTTGAGGTAAAATTGAGAATAACTCCCGTTCTAGGTGGGCTAGAGAGATGAATTTTTGACCCGACTCTGCCTTAGGTATCCCTGCATCCGAAAATTAGAATTGTGCGGCCGATGACGGCAGGTTTCACGCCGGAAAAGACCAGCAAGCGGGGACGCTACAAACCCCCCGCAAAACACCTTCAACTCGTTTTTGCTGTCAAAGAGACAATAATGAGGTGAGATTGGGAATAACTCTCGTTCTAGGGGGGCTAGAGAGATGATTTGTTTACCTGACTCTGCCTTAGGTATCCCTGCATCCGAAAATTAGACTTTAGCGGCCGATGAGGTCAAGTTTCACACCGTAAAAGACCAGCAAGCGGGGACGCTACAAACCCCCCGCAAAACACCTTCAACTCGTTTTTGCTGTCAAAGAGACAAAGACAAAATAAGGATGGTCCTTTCACCCTCAAGGCATCATCGCATCTGCACAAGTTTAATACCACTGGAAAGGACGTCTCAAGGGCTATCTCTGCCATGAACTTGGGGTTGCTGACGATTCTGTAAACGAGGCGAGCGGCCTGGATGTTAGGCCTACCCCTAAGATATATTCAAAAATTCCAGGGGCCGGCTGCGAAGCAAGGTCTCGACGGCCGGGGTAATGGCCCAAAATAAATTTGAGGTAAAATTGAGAATAACTCCCGTTCTAGGGGGGCTAGAGAGATGAATTTTTGACCTGACTCTGCCTTAGTAACCTTGCATCCGAAAAATAGACTTTCACGGCCGATGAGGGCAGGTTTCACACCGGAAAAGACCAGAAAGCGGGGACGCTACAAACCCCCCGCAAAACACCTTCAACTCGTTTTTGATGTCAAAGAGACAAAGACAAAATAAGGATTGTCATTTCACCACCAAGGCATTATCGGATTTGCACAAGTTTTATACCACTGGAAAGCCCGTCTCAAGGGCTATCTTTGCCATGAATTTGGGGTTGCTGACGATTCTGTAAGCGAGGCGAGCGGCCTGGATGTTAGGCCTACCCCTAAGAGATATTGAAAAATTCCAGGGGCCGGCTGCGGATCAAGGTCTCGACGGCCGGGGTAATGGCCCAAAATAAATTTGAGGTAAAATTGAGAATAACTCCCGTTCTAGGGGGGCTAGAGAGATGAATTTTTGACCTGACTCTGCCTTAGGTATCCCTCCATCCGAAAAATAAACTTTCACGGCCGATGAGAGCAGGTTTCACACCGGAAAAGACCAGCAAGCGGGGACGCTACAAACCCCCCGCAAAACACCTTCAACTCGTTTTTGCTGTCAAAGAGACAAAGACAAAATAAGGATTGTTATTTCACCACCAAGGCATTATCGGATTTGCACAAGTTTTATACCACTGGAAAGCCCGTCTCAAGGGCTATCTTTGCCATGAATTTGGGGTTGCTGACGATTCTGTAAGCGAGGCGAGCGGCCTGGATGTTAGGCCTACCCCTAAGAGATATTGAAAAATTCCAGGGGCCGGCTGTGAAGCGAGGTCTCGACGGCCGGGGTAATGGCCCAAAATAAATTTGAGGTAAAATTGAGAATAACTCCCGTTCTAGGGGGGCTAGAGAGATGAATTTTTGACCTGACTCTGCCTTAGGTATCCCTCCATCCGAAAAATAGACTTTTACGGCCGATGAGAGCAGGTTTCACACCGGAAAACACCAGAAAGCGGGGACGCTAGAAACCCCACGCAAAACACCTTCAACTCGTTTTTGCTGTCAAAGAGACAAAGACAAAATAAGGATTGTCATTTCATCACCAAGGCATTATCGGATTTGCACAAGTTTTATACCACTGGAAAGCCCGTCTCAAGGGCTATCTTTGCCATGAATTTGGGGTTGCTGACAATTCTGTAAGCGAGGCGAGCGGCCTGGATGTTAGGCCTACCCCTAAGAGATATTGAAAAATTCCAGGGGCCGGCTGCGAAGCAAGGTCTCGACGGCCGGGGTAATGGCCCATAATAAATTTGAGGTAAAATTGAGAATAACTCCCGTTCTAGGGGGGCTAGAGAGATGAATTTTTGACCTGACTCTGCCTTAGGTATCCCTCCATCCGAAAAATAGACTTTCACGGCCGATGAGAGCAGGTTTCACACCGGAAAAGACCAGCAAGCGGTGACGCTACAAACCCCCTCGCAAAACACCTTCAACTCGTTTTTGCTGTCAAAGAGACAAAGACAAAATAAGTATTGTCATTTCACCACCAAGGCATTATCGGATTTGCACAAGTTTTATACCACTGGAAAGCCCGTCTCAAGGGCTATCTTTGCCATGAATTTGGGGTTGCTGACGATTCTGTAAGCGAGGCGAGCGGCCTGGATGTTAGGCCTAACCCTAAGAAATATTGAAAAATTCCAGGGGCCGGCTGCGAAGCAAGGTCTCGACGGCCGGGGTAATGGCCCAAAATAAATTTGAGGTAAAATTGAGAATAACTCCCGTTCTAGGGGGGCTAGAGAGATGAATTTTTGACCTGACTCTGCCTTAGGTATCCCTCCATCCGAAAAATAGACTTTCACGGCCGATGAGGTCAAGTTTCACACCGGAAAAGACCAGCAAGCGGGGACGCTACAAACCCCCCGCAAAACACCTTCAACTCGTTTTTGCTGTCAAAAAGACAAAGACAAAATAAGGATGGTCCTTTCACCCTCAAGGCATCATCGCATCTGCACAAGTTTTATACCACTGGAAAGCCCGTCTCAAGGGCAATCTTTTCCATGAACTTGGGATTGCTGACGATTCTGTAGGCGAGCCGAGCGGCCTGGATGTTAGGCCTACCCCTAAGAGATACTCACAAATTCCAGGGGCCGGCTGCGAAGCAAGGTCTCGCCGGCCGGGGTAATAGCCCAAAAGAAATTTGAGGTAAAATTGAGAATAACTCCCGTTCTAGGGGGGCTAGAGAGATGAATTTTTGACCTGACTCTGCCTTAGGTTTCCTTGCATCCGAAAAATAGACTTTCACGGCCGATGACGGCAGGTTTCACGCCGGAAAAGACCAGCAAGTTGGGACGCTACAAACCCCCCGCAAAACACCTTCAACTCGTTTTTGATGTCAAAGAGACAAAGACAAAATAAGGACGGTCATTTCACCCTCAAGGCATCATCGGATCTGCCCAAGTTTGATACCACTGGAAAGCCCGTCTCAAGGGCTATCTTTGCCATGAACTTGGGGTTGCTGACGATTCTGTAGGCGAGCCGAACGGCCTGGATGTTAGGCCTACCCCTAAGAGATATTCAAAAATTCCAGGGGCCGGCTGCGAAGCAAGGTCTCGCCGGCAGGGGTAATAACCCAAAATAAATTTGAGGTAAAATTGAGAATAACTCCCGTTCTAGGGGGGCTAGAGAGATGAATTTTTGACCTGACTCTGCCTTAAGTATCCTTGCATCCGAAAAAAAGACTTTCACGGCCGATGACGGCAGGTTTCACACCGGAAAAGACCAGAAAGCGGGGAAGCTACAAACCCCCCGCAAAACACCTTCAACTCGTTTTTGATAACAAAGAGACAAAGACAAAACAAGGATTGAGAATAACTCCCGTTCTAGGGGGGCTAGAGAGATGAATTTTTGACCTGACTCTGCCTTAGGTATCCCTCCATCCGAAAATTAGACTTTCACGGCCGATGAGAGCAGGTTTCACACCGGAAAAGACCAGCAAGCGGTGACACTACAAACCCCCCACAAAACACCTTCAACTCGTTTTTGCTGTCAAAGAGACAAAGACAAAATAAGTATTGTCATTTCACCACCAAGGCATTATCGGATTTGCACATGTTTCCAACCACTGCAAAGCCCGTCTCAAGGGCTATCTTTGCCATGAATTTGGGGTTGCTGACGATTCTGTAGGCGAGGCGAGCGGCCTGGATGTTAGGCCTACCCCTAAGAGATATTCAAAAATTCCAGAGGCCGTTTGCGAAACAAGGTCTCGCCGGCCGGGGTAACGGCCCAAAATAAGTTTGAGGTAAAATTGAGAATAACACCCGTTCTAGGGGGGCTAGAGAGATGAATTTTTGACCTGACTCTGCCTTAGATATCCCTGCATCCGAAAATTAGAAATGTGCGGCCGATGACGGCAGGTTTCATGCCGGAAAAGACCAGCAAGTGGGGACGCTACAAACCCCCCGCAAAACACCTTCAACTCGTTTTTGCTGTCAAAGAGACAAAGACAAAATAAGGATGGTCCTTTCACCCTCAAGGCATCATCGGATTTGCACAAGTTTTATACCACTGGAAAGCCCGTCTCAAGGGCTATCTTTGCCATGAATTTGGGGTTGCTGACGATTCTGTAAGCGAGCTGAGCGACCTGGATGTTAGGCCTACCCCTAAGAGATATTCAAAAATTCCAGGGGCCGGCTGCGAAGCAAGGTCTCGCCGGCCGGGGTAATAGCCCAAAATAAATTTGAGGTAAAATTGAAAATAACTCCCGTTCTAGGGGGGCTAGAGAGATGAATTTTTGACCTGACTCTGCCTTAGGTATCCCTGCATCCGAAAATTAGAATTGTGCGGCCGATGACGGCAGGTTTCACGCCGGAAAAGACCAGCAAGCGGGGACGCTACAAACCCCCCGCAAAACACCTTCAACTCGTCTTTGCTGTCAAAGAGACAATAATGAGGTGAGATTGGGAATAACTCTCGTTCTAGGGGGGCTAGAGAGATGATTTGTTTACCTGACTCTGCCTTAGGTATCCCTGCATCCGAAAATTAGACTTTAGCGGCCGATGAGGTCAAGTTTCACACCGGAAAAGACCAGCAAGCGGGGACGCTACAAACCCCCCGCAAAACACCTTCAACTCGTTTTTGCTGTCAAAGAGACAAAGACAAAATAAGGATGGTCCTTTCACCCTCAAGGCATCATCGCATCTGCACAAGTTTTATACCACTGGAAAGCACGTCTCAGGGGCTATCTCTAACATGAAATTGGAGTTGCTGACCATTCTGTTTAGCGAGGCGAGCGGCCTGGATGTTAGGCCTACCCCTAAGAGATATTGAAAAATTCAAGGGGCCGGCTGCGAAGCAAGGTCTCGCCTGCCGGGGTAATGTCCCAAAATAAATTTGAGATGAAATTGGGAATAACTCCCGTTCTAGGGGGGCTAGAGTGATGAATTTTTGACCTGACTCTGCCTTAGGTATCCCTGCAACCGAAAATTAGACTTTAGCGGCCGATGAGGGCAGTTTTCACACCGGAAAAGACCAGCAAGCGGAGACGCTACAAACCCCCCGCAAAACACCTTCAACTCGTTTTTGCTGTCAAAGAGACAAAGACAAAACAAGGATGGTCATTTCACCCTCAAGGCATCATCGGATCTGCACAAGTTTTATACCACTGGAAAGCACGTCTCAAGGGCTATCTCTAACATGAATTTGGAGTTGCTGACGAATCTGTAGGCGAAACGAGCGGCCTGGATGTTAGGCCTACACCTAAGAGATATTGAAAAATTCCAGTGGCCGGCTGCGAAGCAAGGTCTCGCCGGCCGGGGTAATGGCCCAAAATAAATTTGAGGTGAAATTGGAAATTACTCCCGTTCTAGGGGGGCTAGAGAGATGATTGTTTTACCTGACTCTGCCTTAGGTATCCCTGCATCCGAAAATTAGACTTTCACGGCCGATGAGGGCAGGTTTCACCCCGGAAAAGACCAGCAAGCGGGGACGCTACAAACCCCCCGCAAAACACCTTCAACTCGTCTTTGCTGTCAAAGAGACAATAATAAGGTGAGATTTTAAATAACTCTCGTTCTAGGTGGGCTAGAGTGATGATTTTTTTACATGACTCTGCCTTAGGTATCCCTGCATCGGAAAATTAGACTTTCACGGAGCTTTCTACCAAAAAGTGACGCCATTTTTGTTGCCCACAAAACCTCAATAATTCATGGAATAAAATCGTTGCGGTCTTCAAATTCGAACCAGCACCATCGGCGGAGGTGTCCGCAAAAAGTGATCGCCAGAAATCGGCATGTTACCGGGGGTCGAATTTTTGGAATAATTGACAGGTAGTACCCTGTCGCCATTTTGAATTTTGGGGTCGAAAATAAAAGTGCGATTTGACGGTGCAGCATTCTAGACTAGACTTCCCTGAAGACCTTTTCTGTGTGGGGACATGGCCAAATCCCAAAACCTGGGCAATTAGGAGCTTTCTACCAAAAAGTGACGCCATCTTTGTTGCCCAAAAAACCTCAATAATTCATGGAATAAAATCGTTGCGGTCTTCAAATTCGAACCAGCACCATCGGCGGAGGTGTCCGCAAAAAGTGATCGCCAAAAATCGCCATGTTACCGGGGGTCGAATTTTTGGAATAATTGGCAGGTAGTACCCTGTCGCCATTTTGAATTTTGGGGTCGAAAATAAAAGTGCGATTTGACGGTGCAGCACTCTAGACTAGACTTCCCTGAAGACCTTTTTTGTGTGGGGACATGGCCAAATCCCTAAACCTGGGCAATTAGGAGCTTTCTACCAAAAAGTGACGCCATCGGCAATAAGCCCAAAAAACCTCAATAATTCATGGAATAAAATCGTTGCGGTCTTCAAATTCGAACCAGCACCATCGGCGGAGGTGTCCGCAAAAAGTGATCGCCAAAATTCGGCATGTTACCGGGGGTCGAATTTTTTGAATAATTGACAGGTAGTACCCTGTCGCCATTTTGTATTTTGGGGTCGAAAATAAAAGTGCGATTTGACGGTGCAGCATTCTAGACTAGACTTCCCTGAATACCTTTTCTGTGTGGGGACATGGCCAAATCCCAAAACCTGGGCAATTAGGAGCTTTCTACCAAAAAGTGACGCCATCGGCAATAAGCCCAAAAAACCTCAATAATTCATGGAATAAAATCGTTGCGGTCTTCAAATTCGAACCAGCACCATCGGCGGAGGTGTCCGCAAAAAGTGATCGCCAAAAATCGGCATGTTACCGGGGGTCGAATTTTTGGAATATTTGACAGGTAATACCCTGTCGCCATTTTGAATTTTGGGGTCGAAAATATAAGTGCGATTTGACGGTGCAGCATTCTAGACTAGACTTCCCAGAAGACCTTTTCTGTGTGGGGACATGGCCAAATCCCAAAACCTGGGCAATTAGGAGCTTTCTACCAATAAGTGACGCCATCTCTGTTGCCCAAAAAACCTCAATAATTCATGGAATAAAATCGTTGCGGTCTTCAAATTCGAACCAGAACCATCGGCGGAGGTGTCCGCAAAAAGTGATCGCCAAAAATCGGCATGTTAACGGGGGTCGAATTTTTGGAATAATTGACAGGTAGTACCCTGTCGCCATTTTGAATTTTGGGGTCGAAAATAAAAGTGCGATTTGACGGTGCAGCATTCTAGACTAGACTTCCCTGAAGACCTTTTCTGTGTGGGGACATGGCCAAGTCCCAAAACCTGGGCAATTAGGAGCTTTCTACCAAAAAGTGACGCCATCTTTGTTGCCCAAAAAACCTCAATAATTCATGGAATAAAATCGTTGCGGTCTTCAAATTCGAACCAGCACCATCGGCGGAGGTGTCCGCAAAAAGTGATCGCCAAAAATCGGCATGTTACAGGGGGTCGAATTTTTGGAATAACTGACAGGTAGTACCCTGTCGCCATTTTGTATTTTGGGGTCGAAAATAAAAGTGCGATTTGACGGTGCAGCATTCTAGACTAGACTTCCCTGAAGACCTTTTCTGTGTGGGGACATGGCCAAATCCCAAAACCTGGGCAATTAGGAGCTTTCTTCCAAAAAGTGACGCCATCTTTGTTGCCCAAAAAACCTCAATAATTCATGGAATAAAATCGTTGCGGTCTTCAAATTCGAACCAGCACCATCGTCGGAGGTGTCCGCAAAAAGTGATCGCTAAAAATCGGCATGTTACCGGGGGTCGAATTTTTGGAATAATTGACAGGTAGTACCCTGTCGCCATTTTGAATTTTGGGGTCGAAAATAAAAGTGCGATTTGACGGTGCAGCATTCTAGACTAGACTTCCCTGAAGACCTTTTCTGTGTGGGGACATGGCCAAATCCAAAAACCTGGGCAATTAGGAGCTTTCTACCAAAAAGTGACGCCATCTTTGTTGCCCAAAAAACCTCAATAATTCATGGAATAAAATCGTTGCGGTCTTCAAATTCGAACCAGCACCGTCGGCGGAGGTGTCCGCAAAAAGTGATCACCAAAAATCGGCATGTTACCGGGGGTCGAATTTTTGGAATAATTGACAGGTAGTACCCTGTCGCCATTTTGAATTTTGGGGTCGAAAATAAAAGTGCGATTTGACGGTGCAGCATTCTAGACTAGACTTCCCTGAAGACCTTTTCTGTGTGGGGACATGGCCCTAATCCCAAAACCTGGGCAATTAGGAGCTTTCTACCAATAAGTGACGCCATCTCTGTTGCCCAAAAAACCTCAATAATTCATGGAATAAAATCGTTGCGGTCTTCAAATTCGAACCAGCACCATCGGCGGAGGTGTCCGCAAAAAGTGATGGCCAAAAATCGGCATGTTAACGGGGGTCGAATTTTTGGAATAATTGACAGGTAATACCCTGTCGCCATTTTGTATTTCGGGGTCGAAAATAAAAGTGCGATTTGACGGTGCAGTATTCTAGACTAGACTTCCCTGAAGACCCTTTCTGTGTGGGGACATGGCCAAATCCCAAAACCTGGGCAATTAGGAGCTTTCTACCAAAAAGTGACGCCATCTTTGTTGCCCAAAAAACCTCAATAATTCATGGAATAAAATCGTTGCGGTCTTCAAATTCGAACCAGCACCATCGTCGGAGGTGTCCGCAAAAAGTGATCGCTAAAAATCGGCATGTTACCGGGGGTCGAATTTTTGGAATAATTGACAGGTAGTACCCTGTCGCCATTTTGAATTTTGGGGTCGAAAATAAAAGTGCGATTTGACGGTGCAGCATTCTAGACTAGACTTCCCTGAAGACCTTTTCTGTGTGGGGACATGGCCAAATCCAAAAACCTGGGCAATTAGGAGCTTTCTACCAAAAAGTGACGCCATCTTTGTTGCCCAAAAAACCTCAATAATTCATGGAATAAAATCGTTGCGGTCTTCAAATTCGAACCAGCACCGTCGGCGGAGGTGTCCGCAAAAAGTGATCACCAAAAATCGGCATGTTACCGGGGGTCGAATTTTTGGAATAATTGACAGGTAGTACCCTGTCGCCATTTTGAATTTTGGGGTCGAAAATAAAAGTGCGATTTGACGGTGCAGCATTCTAGACTAGACTTCCCTGAAGACCTTTTCTGTGTGGGGACATGGCCCTAATCCCAAAACCTGGGCAATTAGGAGCTTTCTACCAATAAGTGACGCCATCTCTGTTGCCCAAAAAACCTCAATAATTCATGGAATAAAATCGTTGCGGTCTTCAAATTCGAACCAGCACCATCGGCGGAGGTGTCCGCAAAAAGTGATGGCCAAAAATCGGCATGTTAACGGGGGTCGAATTTTTGGAATAATTGACAGGTAGTACCCTGTCGCCATTTTGAATTTTGGGGTCGAAAATAAAAGTGCGATTTGACGGTGCAGCATTCTAGACTAGACTTCCCTGAAGACCTTTTCTGTGTGGGGACATGGCCAAATCCCAAAACCTAGGCAATTTGGAGATTTCTACCAAAAAGTGACGCCATCTTTGTTGCCCAAAAAACCTCAATAATTCATGGAATAAAATCGTTGCGGTCTTCAAATTCGAACCAGCACCATCGGCGGAGGTGTCCGCAAAAAGTGATCGCCAAAAATCGGCATGTTACCGGGGGTCGAATTTTTGGAATAATTGACAGGTAGTACCCTGTCGCCATTTTGAATTTTGGGTCGAAAATAAAAGTGCGATTTGACGGTGCAGCATTCTAGACTAGACTTCCATGAAGACCTTTTCTGTGTGGGGACATGGCCAAATCCCAAAACCTGGGCAATTAGGAGCTTTCTACCAAAAAGTGACGCCATCTTTGTTGCCCAAAAAACCTCAATAATTCATGGAATAAAATCGTTGCGGTCTTCAAATTCGAACCAGCACCATCGGCGGAGGTGTCCGCAAAAAGTGATCGCCAAAAATCGGCATGTTAACGGGGGTCGAATTTTTGGAATAATTGACAGGTAGTACCCTGTCGCCATTTTGAATTTTGGGGTCGAAAATAAAAGTGCGATTTGACGGTGCAGCATTCTAGACTAGACTTCCCTGAAAACCTTTTCTGTGTGGGGACATGGCCAAATCCCAAAACCTGGGCAATTAGGAGCTTTCTACCAATAAGTGACGCCATCTCTGTTGCCCAAAAAACCTCAATAATTCATGGAATAAAATCGTTGCGGTCTTCAAATTCGAACCAGCACCATCGGCGGAGGTGTCCGCAAAAAGTGATCGCCAAAAATCGGCATGTTACCGGGGGTCGAATTTTTGGAATAATTGGCAGGTAGTACCCTGTCGCCATTTTGTATTTCGGGGTCGAAAATAAAAGTGCGATTTGACGGTGCAGTATTCTAGACTAGACTTCCCTGAAGACCCTTTCTGTGTGGGGACATGGCCAAATCCCAAAACCTGGGCAATTAGGAGCTTTCTACCAAATAGTGACGCCATCTTTGTTGCCCAAAAAACCTCAATAATTCATGGAATAAAATCGTTGCGGTCTTCAAATTCGAACCAGCACCATCGTCGGAGGTGTCCGCAAAAAGTGATCGCTAAAAATCGGCATGTTACCGGGGGTCGAATTGTTGGAATATTTGACAGGTAGTACCCTGTCGCCATTTTGAATTTTTGGGTCGAAAATAAAAGTGCGATTTGACGGTGCAGCATTCTAGACTAGACTTCCCTGAAGACCTTTTCTGTGTGGGGACATGGCCAAATCCAAAAACCTGGGCAATTAGGAGCTTTCTACCAAAAAGTGACGCCATCTTTGTTGCCCAAAAAACCTCAATAATTCATGGAATAAAATCGTTGCGGTCTTCAAATTCGAACCAGCACCGTCGGCGGAGGTGTCCGCAAAAAGTGATCACCAAAAATCGGCATGTTACCGGGGGTCGAATTTTTGGAATATTTGACAGGTAGTACCCTGTCGCCATTTTGAATTTTGGGGTCGAAAATAAAAGTGCGATTTGACGGTGCAGCATTCTAGACTAGACTTCCCTGAAGACCTTTTCTGTGTGGGGACATGGCCAAATCCAAAAACCTGGGCAATTAGGAGCTTTCTACCAAAAAGTGACGCCATCTTTGTTGCCCAAAAAACCTCAATAATTCATGGAATAAAATCGTTGCGGTCTTCAAATTCGAACCAGCACCATCGTCGGAGGTGTCCGCAAAAAGTGATCGCTAAAAATCGGCATGTTACCGGGGGTCGAATTTTTGGAATATTTGACAGGTAGTACCCTGTCGCCATTTTGAATTTTGGGGTCGAAAATAAAAGTGCGATTTGACGGTGCAGCATTCTAGACTAGACTTCCCTGAAGACCTTTTTTGTGTGGGGACATGGCCAAATCCAAAAACCTGGGCAATTAGGAGCTTTCTACAAAAAAGTGACGCATCTTTGTTGCCCAAAAAACCTCAATAATTCATGGAATAAAATCGTTGCGGTCTTCAAATTCGAACCAGCACCGTCGGTGGAGGTGTCCGCAAAAAGTGATGGCCAAAAATCGGCATGTTACCGGGGGTCGAATTTTTGGAATAATTGACAGGTAGTACCCTGTCGCCATTTTGAATTTTGGGGTCGAAAATAAAAGTGCGATTTGACGGTGCAGCATTCTAGACTAGACTTCCCTGAAGACCTTTTCTGTGTGGGGACATGGCCAAATCCCAAAACCTGGGCAATTAGGAGCTTTCTACCAATAAGTGACGCCATCTCTGTTGCCCAAAAAACCTCAATAATTCATGGAATAAAATCGTTGCGGTCTTCAAATTCGAACCAGAACCATCGGCGGAGGTGTCCGCAAAAAGTGATCACGAAAAAATCGGCATGTTACCGGGGGTCGAATTTTTGGAATAATTGACAGGTAGTACCCTGTCGCCATTTTGAATTTTGGGGTCGAAAATAAAAGTGCGATTTGACGGTGCAGCATTCTAGACTAGACTTCCCTGAAGACCTTTTCTGTGTGGGGACATGGCCAAATCCAAAAACCTGGGCAATTAGGAGCTTTCTACCAAAAAGTGACGCCATCTTTGTTGCCCAAAAAACCTCAATAGTTCATGGAATAAAATCGTTGCGGTCTTCAAATTCGAACCAGCACCATCGGTGGAGGTGTCCGCAAAAAGTGATCGCCAAAAATCGGCATGTTACCGGGGGTCGAATTTTTGGAATATTTGACAGGTAGTACCCTGTCGCCATTTTGAATTTTGGGGTCGAAAATAAAAGTGCGATTTGACGGTGCAGCATTCTAGACTAGACTTCCCTGAAGACCTTTTCTGTGTGGGGACATGGCCAAATCCCAAAACCTAGGCAATTTGGAGCTTTCTACCAAAAAGTGACGCCATCTTTGTTGCCCAAAAAACCTCAATAATTCATGGAATAAAATCGTTGCGGTCTTCAAATTCGAACCAGCACCATCGGCGGAGGTGTCCGCAAAAAGTGATCGCCAAAAATCGCCATGTTACCGGGGGTCGAATTTTTGGAATAATTGACAGGTAGTACCCTGTCGCCATTTTGAATTTTGGGTCGAAAATAAAAGTGCGATTTGACGGTGCAGCATTCTAGACTAGACTTCCCTGAAGACCTTTTCTGTGTGGGGACATGGCCAAATCCCAAAACCTGGGCAATTAGGAGCTTTCTACCAAAAAGTGACGCCATCTTTGTTGCCCAAAAAACCTCAATAATTCATGGAATAAAATCGTTGCGGTCTTCAAATTCGAACCAGCACCATCGGCGGAGGTGTCCGCAAAAAGTGATCGCCAACAATCGGCATGTTACCGGGGGTCGAATTTTTGGAATAATTGACAGGTCGTACCCTGTCGCCATTTTGAATTTTGGGTCGAAAATAAAAGTGCGATTTGACGGTGCAGCATTCTAGACTAGACTTCCCTGAAGACCTTTTCTGTGTGGGACATGGCCAAATCCCAAAACCTGGGCAATTAGGAGCTTTCTACCAAAAAGTGACGCCATCTTTGTTGCCCAAAAAACCTCAATAATTCATGGAATAAAATCGTTGCGGTCTTCAAAATCGAACCAGCACCATCTGCGGAGGTGTCCGCAAAAAGTGATCGCCAAAAATCGGCATGTTACCGGGGGTCGAATTTTTGGAATAATTGACAGGTAGTACCCTGTCGCCATTTTGAATTTTGGGGTCGAAAATAAAAGTGCGATTTGACGGTGCAGCACTCTAGACTAGACTTCCCTGAAGACCTTTTCTGTGTGGGGACATGGCCAAATCCCAAAACCTGGGCAATTAGGAGCTTTCTACCAAAAAGTGACGCCATCTTTGTTGCCCAAAAAACCTCAATAATTCATGGAATAAAATCGTTGCGGTCTTCAAATTCGAACCAACACCATCGGCGGAGGTGTCCGCAAAAAGTGATCACCAAAAATTGGCATGTTACCGGGGGTCGAATTTTTGGAATAATTGACAGGTAGTACCCTGTCGCCATTTTGAATTTTGGGGTCGAAAATAAAAGTGCGATTTGACGGTGCAGCATTCTAGACTAGACTTCCCTGAAGACCTTTTCTGTGTGGGGACATGGCCAAATCCAAAAACCTGGGCAATTAGGAGCTTTCTACCAATAAGTGACGCCATCTCTGTTGCCCAAAAAACCTCAATAATTCATGGAATAAAATCGTTGCGGTCTTCAAATTCGAACCAGCACCATCGGCGGAGGTGTCCGCAAAAAGTGATCGCCAAAAATCGCCATGTTACCGGGGGTCGAATTTTTGTAACAATTGGCAGGTAGTACCCTGTCGCCATTTTGTATTTCGGGGTCGAAAATAAAAGTGCCATTTGACGGTGCAGCATTCTAGACTAGACTTCCCTAAAGACCCTTTCTGTGTGGGGACATGGCCAAATCCCAAAACCTGGGCAATTAGGAGCTTTCTACCAAAAAGTGACGCCATCTTTGTTGCCCAAAAAACCTCAATAATTCATGGAATAAAATCGTTGTGGTCTTCAAATTTGAACCAGCACCGTCGGGGGATGTGTCCGCAAAAAGCGATCGCCAAAAGTCGGCATGTTACGGGGGGTCGAATTTTTGGAATATCTGACAGGTAGTACCCTGTCGCCATTTTGAATTTTGGGGTCGAAAATAAAAGTGCGGTTTGACGGTGGAGAATGATAGACTAGACTTCCCTGAAGACCTTTTCTGTGTGGGGAATCATAGAGTAGGTTGTGTGGGGACATGGCCAAATTCCAAAACCTTGGGAATTATGAGCTTTTTACCAAAATGTGGCGCCATCATTGTGACCAAAAAATCCGAGCCAGCACCATCGGGGGAGGTGCCCGCAACGAGTTGTCGCCACAGGTTATTTTGAAATTTTGAGTAACAAATTAAAGTGCGATTTGACGGCAAAAAAAAACCCAATAAATTTTCTTTGATAAAAGAAGTTGTGCAGTTAAATTTCGAACCAGTGGATCCGCCCCTTGAATGGTTAAATACAATATCCAGACCATCTGGAAGACTGTAGGATTGTTATCAGTTAGTTTAACATTTATTTTGGAATAGGGCCAGAATATTTGAGATAAGCGTTACCAGTTATCAAGTGGTGAGGTTTAATTACTATGTCCCAAATGGACTTTTCTGCAATCGAGGGTAAACAAGTGATTGGCATTTCGAGATGGTTATAACGTTTTAAAAGTTGCCTCTGGACATCATTTCATATCTGGGTCAAAAATAAGGCCAGTTTGACCAATCTCTGTTATTTCCGTCTTTTGTTTTCCATACTGCGTTTGTTCGTTTCTGTATATTCAAAAGTTGGTTGCTTACCTTGACTGGCTTTAGTTTGGCTGTAGTTGTACCATTCCATGCACTGTGACTGCGTTGTCCGGTACGCCATTTTGTCAGACAATCAGCTGGACCTTTCCATGCAGCAGAGTTGACCGCTCCTCTGATCTGAATGATTCACGTGATCGTCTGTATCGACCACTGGCAGACACTATTTCCTTCTTTATCGCTCTAGAGGGAGGTATATATAACCAGAACTAGTGTAGAAAACTGAATTCTTCTTAGAATATCTGCATTTCAGCCAGCACAAACCATGCAGACGAATTTATATGGAAACAGTTGAAAAATTTGTGCTTATTGATCAAATTGAATGGATGGCCAACCTCTTGCTATTAGCTCCTACGACATTGAAAGATCGTTGCGACCTAATGAATTCAAATGATCTTATTTGACCAGTGAAATGTAAACTGTTAAAATTGAAATACTCCTTTGTTACTGTTGAACGTTGATGTGATGGAGCATTCGTTTTAGATGAGCAAGACGTTTTAATTTAAAAATTTGTTTTTTTTTTATTGTTAAACTAAACAGAAAAAAAACATCTGGCGGGTGATGGCGAATGTGGACAGGGTCATTTAGCCATAGTTTGCTGGGGAATAATTAATAACATGTGTTCATACTACGTCATCCATTGTGCTTAAAATCGTCAAGATTTCACTGCCCTTAGTTGTATTTTAAGTTTTCAATGGAACAAAAATGATATGTTCAACCATACTTTCCAAAAACCCACTATTTCTTCTTCTGATTAAGCTGCATTGAAAATGTGCACCATCTCTCTGGAAAAAATCTTAACAGTTATATTCTTCTGGAAATGAATGACAACCTAATCTGATGAAGTTCTTCTCAAGACACTCAAACTTAGTTTTGAGAATGTTGATGCTTCTTTTGTCTACTGCATTTTACAGTGTGGTCTAAATTGCACCTACATTGCTTCAGCAATCCATGTGAAGAGAAGCAAAAGAGAAATGTTCAACAAATGTCAACAAGAAAAACCACTGACACAGAAAAACAGGTTAACAGGTGGGCCCAACATTCCCCTCAAGAGACTCTAGAATAATGGATCTGAAGCACGATTTTGGCAAGCACATGTTTTGCTAAGAGAGCAGTGACCATTGTTTGCACCACTGTATTGTTGCATAATGAAAGAGTTGATTGCGTCCAGTGCACATTATTTTCACATTTCAGCCCATTTGGTGCGTTGAGCATTGTGTACCCCCTATTGTGTCTTCATTGCGTGCTTGGAATCTTAGGAATTCGTTATGGGTTATATGGGGGTACTTCTGTACCAGAAACTTAGTCATTTAGAAAATATGGAGACCGCCAACACAGGGCTAGATTGCTTAATAGCTTGAAAGAGCGCTGTGAAATAACAATACAACTATGAGCCCAAGTTAATATAATGCCCCCAAAAATGCTGGACTTATCCTTAGTGGTTTTTTTTTCTAATTTTGGCTTAAAATTGATGGACTTTTAATAATTCCGCTAATGCCGGACTCATCTCTTGAAAAAAATTGTTTAATCTCTTGCCAATTTTTTTTTTAATGCAGGACTTACCCCTTGATGATATTTTTAACTTTTCGCCAAAATTTGATGAAAATAGGCCTAATGGTGGGATTTCCCCTTGTAATTTGTTCAGTTTTTGCCCAAATATGATGAGAATGTATGGCTTATCCCTTGTGAACTTTTTATACAAAAATGATGGACTTACCCCGTGTGGTTTTTTCAGTAGGTCGAGAGTACCCGGTGATGAACCCCTTGGTTTGGCTCAAGGAAACTTAGAATGAGTAGTGCTTCTTTAAATGAAAAGGCGATACTCGCGTTGCAAAGCAGTGGTCCACAGTGCTTGTCCTCATCGTCCGGGCACACCTTGGAAGAACTACTGGGTAGTCAAGTTACGGCGTCCACGTTGTGCATCCCACTACATTGTACTCCACACCATGTCAATTGGTTCTCTGCCATACTGGAATTTCCCAATGTATAGAGAAAAGGTACACCATACACCAAATATAGTGCATCTAAAAGAAACGGTTATACCCTTACAACATAACACACTACTTATTATTTATGTTGGAATTCAAGATCCAATCAAAAGTAACGTAACAAAAGTCGTTTATGTCCCTTGTATATGAATCTTACGACTTCTTATTTCGCGAGGTCAACAGTCAAAATATGCAGCGTATTGGTAGTGTGATTTGCCCAAATCGACACTTTAGGGTTGGCAAAGACTATATGGAGCGCCATTTTGGCAAGCAATTATTTTGCTAGTTAATTTGATAGAAATGATCATTGTATGCGTTGTTGCATAATGCGATAGTTTGCTTGCGTCCGGTGCACATAATGTTCGTATTTCAGCTTTTTTGGTGCCCGATATGGGGCACGTGTGTGTACCTATAAAAATGTGCGCTTGGAATTTTGTGAATTTTTAAAGGATTTTACAAGGGTAGGCCTACTTCTGTACTAGAAGAAAAGTACGAGCAAGCGGGGACGCTACAAACCCCCCGCAAAACACCTTCAACTCGTTTTTGCTCTCAAAGAGACAAAGACAAAATAAGGATGGTCATTTCACCCCCAAGGCATCATCGGATCTGCACAAGTTATATACCACTGGAAAGCCCGTCTCAATGGCTATCTCTCCTATGAATGTGGGGTTGCTGACGATTCTTAAGGCGAGGCGAGCGGCCAGGATGTTAGGCCCACCCCTAAGAGGAATTGAAAAATTCCAGGGGCCGGCTGCGAAGCAAGGTCTCGCCGGCCGGGGTAATGGCCCAAATATAAATTTGAGGTGAAATTGGGTATAACTCTCGTTCTAGGGGGGCTAGAGAGATAGTTTTTTCACCTGACTCTGCCTTAGGTATCCCTGCATCCGAAAAATAGACTTTTACGGCCGATGAGGGCAGGTTTCACATTGGAAAAGACCAGCAAGCGGGGACGCTACAAACCCCCGCAAAACACCTTCAACTCGTTTTTCCTGTCAAAGAGAAAATTTGAGGTAAAATTGGGAATAACTCTCGTTCTAGGGGGGCTAGAGAGATGATTTTTTCACCTGACTCTGCCTTAGGTATCCATGAATCCGAAAAATAGACTTTTACGGCCGATGAGGGCAGGTTTCACACCGGAAAAGACCAGCAAGCGGGGACGCTACAAACCCCCGCAAAACACCTTCAACTCGTTTTTCCTGTCAAAGAGAAAATTTGAGGTAAAATTGGGAATAACTCTCGTTCTAGGGGGCTAGAGAGATGATTTTTTACCTGACTCCGCCTTAGGTATCCCTGCATCCGAAAAATAGACTTTTACGGCCGATGAGGGCAGGTTTCACACCGGAAAAGACCAGCAAGCGGGGACGCTACAAACCCCCGCAAAACACCTTCAACTCGTTTTTGCTGTCAAAGAGAAAATTTGAGGTAAAATTGGGAATAACTCATGTTCTAGGGGGCTAGAGAGATGATTTTTTTACCTGACTCTGCCTTAGGTATCCCTGCATCCGAAAAATAGACTTTTACGGCCGATGAGGGCAGGTTTCACACCTGAAAAGACCAGCAAGCGGGGACGCTACAAACCCCCCGCAAAACACCTTCAACTCTTTTTTGCTGTCAAAGAGACAAAGACAAAATAAGGATGGTCATTTCACTCCCAAGGCTTCATCGGATCTGCACAACTTTTATACCACTGGAAAGCCCGTCTCAAGGGCTATTTTTCCCATGAATTTGGGCTTGCTGACGATTCTGTAAACGAGGCGAGCGGCCTGGATGTTAGGCCTACCCCTAAGAGAAGTTGAACAATTCCAGGGGCCGGTTACGAAGCAAGGTCTCGCCGGCCGGGGTAATGGCCCAAAATAAATTTGAGGTAAAATTGGGAATAACTCCCGTTCTAGGGGGCTAGAGAGATGAATTTTTGACCTGACTCTGCCTTAGGTATCCATGAATCCGAAAATTACACTTGTTAGGCCGATAAGGGCAGGTTTTACACCGAAAAAGACCAGCAAGCAGGGACGCTACAAACCCCCCTCAAAACACCTTCAACTCGTCTTTGCTGTCAAAGAGACAATAATGAGGTGAGATTGGGAATAAAGCCTGTTCTAGGGGGGCTAGAGAGATGAATTTTTCACCTGACTCTGCCTTAGGTATCCCTGCATCCGAAAGTTAGACTTTCACGGCCGATGAGGGCTGGTTTCACACCGGAAAAACCAGCAAGCAGGGACGCTACAAACCCCCCGCAAAACACCTTTAACTCGTTTTTGCAGTCAAAGAGACAAAGACAAAATAAGGATGGTCATTTCACTCCCAAGACATCATCGGATCGGCACAAGTTTTTTACCACTGGAAAGCCCGTTTCAAGGGCTATTTTTTCCATGAATTTGAGGTTGCTGACGATTCTGTAAGCGAGGCGAGCGGCCTGGATGTAAAGCCTACCCCTAATAGAAAATGAAAAATTCTAGGGGTCGGCTGCGAAGCAAGGTCTCGCAAGGGCGGGGTAATAACCCAAAATTAATTTGAGGTGAAATTGGGAATAACTCACGTTCTAGGGGGGCTAGAGAGATTAATTTTTTACCTGACTCTGCCTTAGGTATCCCTGCATTCGAAATTTAGACTTTTACGGCCGATGAGGGCAGGTTTCACACCGAAAAAGACCAGCAAGCAGGGACGCTACAAACCCCCCTCAAAACACCTTCAACTCGTCTTTGCTGTCAAAGAGACAATAATGAGGTGAGATTGGGAATAAAGCCCGTTCTAGGGGGGCTAGAGAGATGAATTTTTCACCTGACTCTGCCTTAGGTATCCTTGCATCCGAAAGTTAGACTTTCACGGCCGATGAGGGCTGGTTTCACACCGGAAAAACCAGCAAGCAGGGACGCTACAAACCCCCCGCAAAACACCTTTAACTCGTTTTTGCAGTCAAAGAGACAAAGACAAAATAAGGATGGTCATTTCACTCCCAAGACATCATCGGATCGGCACAAGTTTTTTACCACTGGAAAGCCCGTTTCAAGGGCTATTTTTCCCATGAATTTGAGGTTGCTGACGATTCTGTAAGCGAGGCGAGCGGCCTGGATGTAAAGCCTACCCCTAATAGAAAATGAAAAATTCCGGGGTCGGCTGCGAAGCAAGGTCTCGCAAGGGCGGGGTAATAACCCAAAATTAATTTGAGGTGAAATTGGGAATAACTCACGTTCTAGGGGGGCTAGAGAGATTAATTTTTTACCTGACTCTGCCTTAGGTATCCCTGCATTCGAAATTTAGACTTTTACGGCCGATGAGGGCAGGTTTCACACCGTTAAAGACCAGCAAGCGGGGACGCTACACACCCCCAGCGAAACACCTTTAACTCGTTTTTGCTCTCAAAGAGACAAAGACAAAATAAGGATGGTCATTTCACTCCCAAGGCATCATAGGATCTGCACAAATTTTATACCACTGGAAAGACTGTCTCAAGGGCTAGTTTGTTCATGAATTTGGGGTTGCTGACTTTTATGTAAACGAGGCGAGCGGCCTGGATGTTAGGTCTACACCTAAGAGAAATTTAAAAATTCCAGGGGCCGGCTGCGAAGCAAGGTCTCGCCGGCCGGGGTAATGGCCAAAAATAAATTTGAGGTAAAATTTAGAATAACTCTCGTTCTAGGGGGGCTAGAGAGATGATTTTTTGACCTGACTCTGCCTTAGGTATCCCTCCATCCGAAAAATAGACTTTCACGGCCGATGACGGCAGGTTTCACACCGGAAAAGACCAGAAAGCGGGGACGCTAGAAACCCCCGCAAAACACCTTCAACTCGTCTTCGCTGTCAAAGAGACAATAATGAGGTGAGATTGGCAATAACTCTCGTTCTAGAGGGGCTAGAGAAATGATTTTTTTACCTGACTCTGCCTTAGGTATCCCTGCATCTGAAAATTAGACTTTTACGGCCGATGAGGGCTGGTTTCACACCGGAAAAGACCAGCAGCGGGAACGCTACAAACCCCCAGCAAAACACTCAACTCGTTTTTGCTGTCAAAGAGACAAAGACAAAATAAGGATGGTCATTTCACCCCCAAGACATCATCAAATCTGCACAAGTTTTATACCACTGGAAAGTCCGTCTCAAGGGCTATCTCTCCCATGAATTCGAGGTTGCTGACGATTCTGTAAACGAGGCGAGCGGCCTGGATGTAAAGCCTACCCCTATTAGAAATTGAAAAATTCCAGGGGTCGGCTGCGAAGCAAGGTCTCGCCGGGCGGGGTAATGACCCAAAATTAATTTGAGGTAAAATTGGGAATAACTCCCGTTCTAGGGGGCTAGAGAGATGATTTTTTACCTGACTCTGCCTTGGGTATCCCTGCATTCGAAATTTGACTTTTACGGCCGATGAGGGCATGTTTCAAACCGGAAAAGACTAGCAAGCGGGGACGCTACAAACCCCCCGCAAAACACCTTCAACTCGTTTTTGCTCTCAAAGAGACAAAGACAAAATAAGGATGGTTATTTCACCACCAAGGCATCATCGGATCTGCACAAGTTTAATACCACTGGAAAGCCCGTCTAAAGGGTTATTTTTCTCATGAATTTGGGGTTGCTGACTTTTCTGTAAACGAGGCGAACGGCCTGGATGTTAGGCCTTCCCGTAAGAGAAATTGAAAAATTCGAGGGGCCGGCTTCGAAGCAAGGTCTCGCCGGCCGGGGTAATGGCCCAAAATAAATTTGAGGTGAAATTGGGAATAACTCCCGTTCTAGGGGGGCAAGAGAGATGAATTTTTGACCTGACTCTGCCTTAGGTATCCCTGCATTCGAAAATTTGACTTTTGCGGCCGATGAGGGCAGGTTTCACATCGGAAAGGACCAGCAAGCGGGGACGCTACAAACCCCCCGCAAAACACCTTCAACTCGTTTTTGCTGTCAAAGAGACAAAGACAAATTAAGGATGGTCATTTCACCCCCAAGGCATCTTTGGTTCTGCACAAGTTTTATACCAGTGGAAAGCCCGTCTCAAGGGCTATCTCTGCCATGAATTTGGGGTTGCTGACGAATCTGTATACGAGGCGAGCGGCCTGGGTGTTAGGCCTTCTCCTAAGAGATATTGACAAATTCCAGGGGGCGGCTGCGAAGCAAAGTCTCGCCGGCCGGGGTAATGGCCCAAAATAAATTTGAGGTGAAATTGGGAATAACTCCCGTTCTAGGGGGGCTAGAGAGATGAATTTTTGACCTGACTCTGCCTTAGGTATCCCTGCATCCGACAAATAGACTTTCACGGCCGATGAGGGCTGGTTTCACACCGGAAAAGACCAGCAAGCAGGGACGCTACAAACCTCCCGCAAAACACCTTCAACTCGTCTTTGCTGTCAAAGAGACAATAATGAGGTGAAATTGGGAATAACTCTCGTTCTAGGGGGGCTAGAGAGATGATTCTTTTACCTGACTCTGCCTTAGGTATCCCTGCATTCGACAAATACACTTTCACGGCCGATGAGGGCAGGTTTCACACCGGAAAAGACCAGCAAGCGGGGACGCTACAACCCCCCGCAAAACACCTTCAACTCGTTTTTGCTGTCAAAGAGACAAAGACAAAATAAGGATGGTCATTTCACCCTCAAGGCATCATCGGTTTTGCACAAGTTTTATACCACTGGAAAGCCCGTCTAGACTAGACTTCCCTGAAGACCTTTTCTGTGTGGGGACATGGCCAAATCCCAAAATCTGGGCAATTAGGAGCTTTCTACCAAAAAGTGACGCCATCTTTGTTGCCCAAAAAACCTCAATAATTCATGGAATAAAATCGTTGCGGTCTTCAAACTCGAACCAGCACCATCGGCGGAGGTGTCCGCAAAAAGTGATCGCCAAATATCGGCATGTTACCGGGGGTCGAATTTTTGGAATAATTTACAGGTAGTACCCTGTCGCCATTTTGAGTTTTTGGGTCGAAAATAAAAGTGCGATTTGACGTTGCAGCATTCTAGACTAGACTTCCCTGAAGACCTTTTCTGTGTGGGGACATGGCAAAATCCCAAAACGTGGACAATTAGGAGCTTTCTACCAAAAAGTGACGCCATCTTTGTTGCCCAAAAAACCTCAATAATTCATGGAATAAAATCGTTGAGGTCTTCAAATTCAAACCAGCACCATCGGCGGAGGTGTCCGCAAAAAGTGATCGCCAACAATCGGCATGTTACCGGGGATCGAATTTTTGGAATAATTGGCAGGTAGTACCCTGTCGCCATTTTGAATTGTGGGGTCAAAAAATAAAAGTGCGATTTGACGGTGCAGCATTCTAGGCTAGTTTTCCCTGAAGACCTTTTCTGTGAGGGGGACATGGCCAAATCCCAAAACCTGGACAATTAGGAGCTTTCTACCAAAATGTGAAACCATCTGTGTTGCCCAAAAAACCTCAATAATTCATTGAATAAAATCGTTGCGGTCTTCAAATTCAAACCAGCACCATCGGCGGAGGTGTCCGCAAAACCTGATCGCCAAAAAACGGCATGTTACCGGGGGTCGAATTTTTGGAATAATTGACAGGTAGTACCCTGTCGCCATTTTGAATTTTGGGGTCGAAAATAAAAGTGCGATTTGACGGTGCAGCATTCTAGACTAGACTTCCCTGGAGACCTTTTCTGTGTGGGGACATGGCCAAATCCCAAAACCTGGGCAATTAGGAGCTTTCTACCAAAATGTGACGCCATCTTTGTTGCCCAAAAAACCTCAATAATTCATGGAATAAAATCGTTGCGGTCTTCAAATTCGAACCAGCACCATCGGCGGAGGTGTCCGCAAAAAGTGATCGCCAAAAAACGGCATGTTACCGGGGGTCGAATTTTTGAAATAATTGACAGGTAGCACCCTGTCGCCATTTTGAATTTTGGGGTCGAAAATAAAAGTGCTATTTGACGGTGCAGCATTCTAAACTAGACTTCCCTGAAGACCCTTTCTGTGAGGGGACATGGCCAAATCCCAAAACCTGGGCAATTAGGAGCTTTCTACCAAAAAGTGACGCCATCTTTGTTGCCCAAAAGCGGGGACGCTACAAACCCCCCGCATAACACCTTCAACTCGTCTTCGCTGTCAAAGAGACAATAATGAGGTGAGATTGGCAATAACTCTCGTTCTAAAGGGGCTAGAGAAATGATTTTTTTACCTGACTCTGCCTTAGGTATCCCTGCATCCGAAAATTAGACTTTCACGGCCGATGAGGGCAAGTTTCACACCGGAAAAGACCAGCAAGCGGGGACGCTACAAACCCCCCGCAAAACACCTTCAACTCGTTTTTGCTGTCAAAGAGACAAAGACAAAATAAGGATTGTCATTTCACCCCCAAGGCATTATCGGATTTGCACAAGTTTTATACCACTGGAAAGCCCGTCTCAAGGGCTATCTCTGCCATGTACTTGGGGTTGCTGACGATTCTGTAGGCGAGCCGAGCGGCCTGGATGTAAGGCCTACCCCTAAGACATATTCAAAAATTCCAGGGGCCGGCTGCGAAGCAAGGTCTCGACGGCCGGGGTAATGGCCCAAAATAAATTTGAGGTAAAATTGGGAATAACTCCCGTTCTAGGGGGGCTAGAGAGATGAATTTTTGACCTGACTCTGCCTTAGGTATCCCTGCATATGGAAATTAGACTTTCACGGCCGATGAGGGCAGGTTTCACACCGGAAAAGACCAGCAAGCGGGGACGCTACAAACCCCCGGCAAAACACCTTCAACTCGTTTTTGCTGTCAAAGAGACAAAGACAAAATAAGGACGGTCATTTCACCCTCAAGGCATTATCGGATTTGCCCAAGTTTTATACCACTGGAAAGGCCGTCTCAAGGGCTATCTCTGCCATGAACTTGGGGTTGCTGACTATTCTGTAGGCGAGCCGAGCGGCCTGGATGTTAGGCCTACCCCTAAGAGATATTCAAAAATTCCATGGGCCGGCTGCGAAGCAAGGTCTCGCCGGCCGGGGTAATAGCCCAAAAGAAATTTGAGGTAAAATTGAGAATAACTCCCGTTCTAGGGGGGCTAGAGAGATGAATTTTTGACCTGACTCTGCCTTAGGTATCCTTGCATCCGAAGAATAGACTTTTACGGCCGATGACGGCAGGTTTCACACCGGAAAAGACCAGAAAGCGGGGACGCTACAAACCCCCCGCAAAACACCTTCAACTCGTTTTTGCTGTCAAAGAGACAAAGACAAAGTAAGGATTGTCATTTCACCACCAAGGCATTATCGGATTTGCACAAGTTTTATACCACTGGAAAGCCCGTCTCAAGGGCTATCTTTGCCATGAATTTGGGGTTGCTGACGATTCTGTAAGCGAGGCGAGCGGCCTGGATGTTAGGCCTACCCCTAAGAGATATTAAAAATTCCAGGGGCCGGCTGCGAAGCAAGGTCTCGAGGGCCGGGGTAATAGCCCAAAATAAGTTTTATGTAAAATTGAGAATAACTCCCGTTCTAGGGGGGCTAGAGAGATGAATTTTTGACCTGACTCTGCCTTAGGTATCCCTCCATCCGAAAAATAGACTTTCACGGCCGATGAGAGCAGGTTTCACACCGAAAAAGACCAGCAAGTGGGGACGCTACAAACCCCCCGCAAAACACCTTCAACTCGTTTTTGATGTCAAAGAGACAAAGACAAAATAAGGACGGTCATTTCACCCTCAAGGCATCATCGGATCTGCCCAAGTTTTATACCACTGGAAAGCCCGTCTCAAGGGCTATCTCTGCCATGAACTTGGGGTTGCTGACGATTCTGTAGGCGAGCCGAGCAGCCTGGATGTTAGGCCTACCCCTAAGAGATATTCAAAAATTCCAGGGGCCGGCTGCGAAGCAAGGTCTCGCCGGCCGGGGTAATGGCCCAAAATAAATTTGAGGTAAAATTGAGAATAACTCCCGTTCTAGGGGGGCTAGAGAGATGAATTTTTGACCTGACTCTGCCTTAGGTATCCTTGCATCCGAAAAAAGACTTTCACGGCCGATGACGGCAGGTTTCACACCGGAAAAGACCAGAAAGCGGGGACGCTACAAACCCCCCGCAAAACACCTTCAACTCGTTTTTGCTGTCAAAGAGACAAAGACAAAGTAAGGATGGTCATTTCACCACCAAGGCATTATCGGATTTGCACAAGTTTTATACCACTGGAAAGCCCGTCTCAAGGGCTATCTTTGCCATGAATTTGGGGTTGCTGACGATTCTGTAAGCGAGGCGAGCGGCCTGGATGTTAGGCCTACCCCTAAGAGATATTCAAAAATTCCAGGGGCCGGCTGCGAAGCAAGGTCTCGCCGGCCGGGGTAAAAGCCCAAAAGAAATTTGAGGTAAAATTGAGAATAACTCCCGTTCTAGGGGGGCTAGAGAGATGAATTTTTGACCTGACTCTGCCTTAGGTATCCTTGCATCCGAAAAAAAGACTTTCACGGCCGATGACGGCAGGTTTCACACCAGAAAAGACCAGAAAGCGGGGACGCTACAAACCCCCCGCAAAACACCTTCAACTCGTTTTTGCTGTCAAAGAGACAAAGACAAAATAAGGATTGTCATTTCACCACCAAGGCATTATCGGATTTGCACAAGTTTTATACCACTGGAAAGCCCGTCTCAAGGGCTATCTTTGCCATGAATTTGGGGTTGCTGACGATTCTGTAAGCGAGGCGAGCGGCCTGGATGTTAGGCCTACCCCTAAGAGATATTGAAAAATTCCAGGGGCCGGCTCCGAAGCAAGGTCTCGACGGCCGGGGTAATGGCCCAAAAGAAATTTGAGGTAAAATTGAGAATAACTCCCGTTCTAGGGGGGCTAGAGAGATGAATTTTTGACTTGCGTCTGCCTTAGGTATCCCTCCATCCGAAAAATAGACTTTCACGGCCGATGAGAGCAGGTTTCACACCGGAAAAGACCAGCAAGTGGGGACGCTACGAACCCCCCGCAAAACACCTTCAACTCGTTTTTGATGTCAAAGAGACAAAGACAAAATAAGGACGGTCATTTCACCCTCAAGGCATCATCGGATCTGCCCAAGTTTTATACCACTGGAAAGCCCGTCTCAAGGGCTATCTCTGCCATGAACTTGGGGTTGCTGACGATTCTGTAGGCGAGCCGAGCGGCCTGGATGTTAGGCCTACCGCTAAGAGATATTCAAAAATTCCAGGGGCCGGCTGCGAAGCAAGGTCTCGCCGGCCGGGGTAATAGCCCAAAATAAATTTGAGGTAAAATTGAGAATAACTCCCGTTCTAGGGGGGCTAGAGAGATGAATTTTTGACCTGACTTTGCCTTAGGTATCCCTGCATCCGAAAATTAGAATTGTGCGGCCGATGACGGCAGGTTTCACGCCGGAAAGACCAGCAAGCAGGGACGCTACAAACCCCCCGCAAAACACCTTCAACTCGTCTTTGCTGTCAAAGAGACAATAATGAGGTGAGATTGGGAATAACTCTCGTTCTAGGGGGGCTAGAGAGATGATTTGTTTACCTGACTCTGCCTTAGGTATCCCTGCATCCGAAAATTAGACTTTAGCGGCCGATGAGGTCAAGTTTCACACCGGAAAAGACCAGCAAGCGGGGACGCTACAAACCCCCCGCAAAACACCTTCAACTCGTTTTTGCTGTCAAAGAGACAAAGACAAAATAAGGATGGTCCTTTCACCCTCAAGGCATCATCGGATCTGCACAAGTTTTATACCACTGGAAAGCCCGTCTCAAGGGCTATCTTTGCCATGAACTTGGTGTTGCTGGCGATTCTTAAGGCGAGCCGAGCGGCCTGGATGTTAGGCCTACCCCTAAGAGATATTCAAAAATTCCAGGGGCCGGCTGCGAAGCAAGGTCTCGCCGGCCGGGGTAATAGCCCAAAAAAAATTTGAGGTAAAATTGAGAATAACTCCCGTTCTAGGGGGGCTAGAGAGATGAATTTTTGACCTGACTCTGCCTTAAGTATCCTTGCATCCGAAAAAAAGACTTTCACGGCCGATGACGGCAGGTTTCACACCGGAAAAGACCAGAAAGCGGGGACGCTACAAACCCCCCGCAAAACACCTTCAACTCGTTTTTGCTGTCAAAGAGACAAAGACAAAATAAGGATTGTCATTTCACCCCCAAGGCATCATCGGATCTGCCCAAGATTTATACCACTGGAAAGCCCGTCTCAAGGGCTATCTTTGCCATGAGTTTGGGGTTGCTGACGATTCTGTAAGCGAGGCGAGCGGCCTGGATGTTAGGCCTACCCCTAAGATATATTGAAAAATTCCAGGGGCCGGCTGCGAAGCAAGGTCTCGACGGCCGGGGTAATGCCCAAAATAAATTTGAGGTAAATTTGGGAATAACTCCCGTTCTAGGGGGGCTAGAGAGATGAATTTTTGACCTGACTCTGCCTTAGGTATCCCTCCATCCGAAAAATAGACTTTCACGGCCGATGACGGCAGGTTTCACACCGGAAAAGACCAGAAAGCGGGGACGCTACAAACCCCCCGCAAAACACCTTCAACTCGTTTTTGATGTCAAAGAGACAAAGACAAAATAAGGACGGTCATTTCACCCTCAAGGCATCATCGGATCTGCCCAAGTTTTATTCCACTGGAAAGCCCGTCTCAAGGGCTATCTCTGCCATGAACTTGGAGTTGCTGACGATTCTGTAGGCGAGCTGAGCGGCCTGGATGTTAGGCCTACCCCTAAGAGATATTCAAAAATTCCAGGGGCTGGCTGCGAAGCAAGGTCTCGCCGGCCGGGGTAATAGCCCAAAATAAATTTGAGGTAAAATTGAGAATAACTCCCGTTCTAGGGGGGCTAGAGAGATGAATTTTTGACCTGACTCTGCCTTAGGTATCCCTGCATCCGAAATTAGAATTGTGCGGCCGATGACGGCAGGTTTCACGCCGGAAAAGACCAGCAAGCAGGGACGCTACAAACCCCCCGCAAAACACCTTCAACTCGTCTTTGCTGTCAAAGAGACAATAATGAGGTGAGATTGGGAATAACTCTCGTTCTAGGGGGGCTAGAGAGATGATTTGTTTACCTGACTCTGCCTTAGGTATCCCTGCATCCGAAAATTAGACTTTAGCGGCCGATGAGGTCAAGTTTCACACCGGAAAAGACCAGCAAGCGGGGACGCTACAAACCCCCCGCAAAACACCTTCAACTCGTTTTTGCTGTCAAAGAGACAAAGACAAAATAAGGATGGTCCTTTCACCCTCAAGGCATCATCGCATCTGCACAAGTTTTATACCACTGGAAAGCCCGTCTCAAGGGCTATCTCTAACATGAATTTGGAGTTGCTGACCATTCTGTTTAGCGAGGCGAGCGGCCTGGATGTTAGGCCTACCCCTAAGAGATATTGAAAAATTCAAGGGGCCGGCTGCGAAGCAAGGTCTCGCCTGCCGGGGTAATGTCCCAAAATAAATTTGAGGTGAAATTGGGAATAACTCCCGTTCTAGGGGGGCTAGAGAGATGATTGTTTTACCTGACTCTGCCTTAGGTATCCCTGCATCCGAAAATATAAGTGCGATTTGACGGTGCAGCATTCTAGACTAGACTTCCCTGAAGACCTTTTCTGTGTGGGGACATGGCCAAATCCCAAAACCTGGGCAATTAGGAGCTTTCTACCAAAGAGTGACGCCATCTTTGTTGCCCAAAAAACCTAAATAATTCATGGAATAAAATCGTTGCGGTCTTCAAATTCGAACCAGCACCATCGGCGGAGGTGTCCGCAAAAAGTGAACGCCAAAAATCGCCATGTTACCGGGGGTCGAATTTTTGGAATAATTGGCAGGTAGTACCCTGTCGCCATTTTGAATTTTGGGGTCGAAAATAAAAGTGCGATTTAACGGTGCAGCACTCTAGACTAGACTTCCCTGAAGACCTTTTTTGTGTGGGGACATGGCCAAATCCCAAAACCTGGGCAATTAGGAGCTTTCTACCAAAAAGTGACGCCATCTTTGTTGCCCAAAAAACCTCAATAATTCATGGAATAAAATCGTTGCGGTCTTCAAATTCGAACCAGCACCATCGGCGGAGGTGTCCGCAAAAAGTGATCGCCAAAATTCGGCATGTTAACGGGGGTCCAATTTTTGGAATAATTGACAGGTAGTACCCTGTCGCCATTTTGTATTTTGGGGTCGAAAATAAAAGTGCGATTTGACGGTGCAGCATTCTAGACTAGACTTCCCTGCAGACCTTTTCTGTGTGGGGACATGGCCAAATCCCAAAACCTGGGCAATTAGGAGCTTTCTACCAAAAAGTGACGCCATCGGCAACAAGCCCAAAAAACCTCAATAATTCATGGAATAAAATCGTTGCGGTCTTAAAATTCGAACCAGCACCATCGGCGGAGGTGTCCGCAAAAAGTGATCGCCAAAAATCGGCATGTTACCGGGGGTCTAATTTTTGGAATAATTGACAGGTAATACCCTGTCGCCATTTTGAATTTTGGGGTCGAAAATATAAGTGCGATTTGACGGTGCAGCATTCTAGACTAGACATCCCAGAAGACCTTTTCTGTGTGGGGACATGGCCAAATCCCAAAACCTGGGCAATTAGGAGCTTTCTACCAAAAAGTGACGCCATCTTTGTTGCCCAAAAACCTCGATAATTCATGGAATAAAATCGTTGCGGTCTTCAAATTCGAACCAGCACCATCGGCGGAGGTGTCCGCAAAAAGTGATCGCCAAAAATCGGCATGTTACCGGGGGTCGAATTTTTGGAATATTTGACTGGTAGTACCCTGTCGCCATTTTGAATTTTGGTGTCGAAAATAAAAGTGCGATTTGACGGTGCAGCATTCTAGACTAGACTTCCCTGAAGACCTTTTCTGTGTGGGGACATGGCCAAATCCCAAAACCTGGGCAATTAGGAGCTTTCTACCAAAAAGTGACGCCATCTTTGTTGCCCAAAAAACCTCAATAATTCATGGAATAAAATCGTTGCGGTCTTCAAATTCGAACCAGCACCATCGGCGGAGGTGTCCGCAAAAAGTGATCGCCAAAAATCGGCATGTTACCGGGGGTCGAATTTTTGGAATAATTGACAGGTAGTACCCTGTCGCCATTTTGAATTTTGGGGTCGAAAATAAAAGTGCGATTTGACGGTGCAGCATTCTAGACTAGACTTCCCTGAAGACCTTTTCTGTGTGGGGACATGGCCAAATCCCAAAACCTGGGTAATTAGGAGCTTTCTACCAAAAAGTAACGCCATCTTTGTTGCCCAAAAAACCTCAATAATTCATGGAATAAAATCGTTGGGGTCTTCAAATTCGAACCAGCACCATCGGCGGAGGTCTCCGCAAAAAGTGATCGCCAAAAATCGGCATGTTACCGGGGGTCGAATTTTCTGGAATAATTGACAGGTAGTACCCTGTCGCCATTTTGAAATTTGGGGTCGAAAATAAAAGTGCGATTTGACGGTGCAGCATTCTAGACTAGACTTCCCTGAAGACCTTTTCTGTGTGGGGACATGGCCAAATCCCAAAACCTGGGCAATTAAGAGCTTTCTACCAATAAGTGACGCCATCTCTGTTGCCCAAAAAACCTCAATAATTCATGGAATAAAATCGTTGCGGTCTTCAAATTCGAACCAGAACCATCGGCGGAGGTGTCCGCAAAAAGTGATCGCCAAAAATCGGCATGTTAACGGGGGTCGAATTTCTGGAATAATTGACAGGTCGCCATTTTGAATTTTGGGGTCGAAAATAAAAGTGCGATTTGACGGTGCAGCATTCTAGACTAGACTTCCCTGAAGACCTTTTCTGTGTGGGGACATGGCCAAATCCCAAAACCTGGGCAATTAGGAGCTTTCTACCAAAAAGTGACGCCATCTTTGTTGCCCAAAAAACCTCAATAATTCATGGAATAAAATCGTTGCGGTCTTCAAATTCGAACCAGCACCATCGGCGGAGGTGTCCGCAAAAAGTGATCGCCAAAAATCGGCATGTTACCGGGGGTCGAATTTTTGGAATAATTGACAGGTAGTACCCTGTCGCCATTTTGAATTTTGGGGTCGAAAATAAAAGTGCGATTTGACGGTGCAGCATTCTAGACTAGACTTCCCTGAAGACCTTTTCTGTGTGGGGACATGGCCAAATCCCAAAACCTGGGCAATTAGGAGCTTTCTACCAAAAAGTGACGCCATCTTTGTTGCCCAAAAAACCTCAATAATTCATGGAATAAAATCGTTGCGGTCTTCAAATTTGAACCAGCACCATCGGCGGAGGTGTCCGCAAAAAGTGATGGCCAAAAATCGGCATGTTACCGGGGGTCGAATTTTTGGAATAATTGACAGGTAATACCCTGTCGCCATTTTGAATTTTGGGGTCGAAAATAAAAGTGCGATTTGACGGTGCAGCATTCTAGACTAGACTTCCCTGAAGACCTTTTCTGTGTGGGGACATGGCCAAATCCAAAAACCTGGGAAATTAGGAGCTTTCTAACAAAAAGTGACGCCATCTTTGTTGCCCAAAAAACCTGTATAATTCATGGAATAAAATCGTTGCGGTCTTCAAATTCGAACCAGCACCATCGGCGGAGGTGTCTGCAAAAAGTGATCGCCAAAAATCGGCATGTTACCGGGGGTCGAATTTTTGGAATAATTGACAGGTAGTACCCTGTCGCCATTTTGAATTTTGAGGTCGAAAATAAAAGTGCGATTTGACGGTGCAGCATTCTAGACTAGACTTCCCTGAAGACCTTTTCTGTGTGGGGACATGGCCAAATCCCAAAACCTGGGCAATTAGGAGCTTTCTAACAAAAAGTGACGCCATCTTTGTTGCCCAAAACACCTCAATAATTCATGGAATAAAATCGTTGCGGTCTTCAAATTCGAACCAGCACCATCGGCGGAGGTGTCCGCAAAAAGTGATCACCAAAAATCGGCATGTTACCGGGGGTCGAATTTTTGGAATAATTGACAGGTAGTACCCTGTCGCCATTTTGAATTTTGGGGTCGAAAATAAAAGTGCGATTTGACGGTGCAGCATTCTAGACTAGACTTCCCTGAAGACCTTTTCTGTGTGGGGACATGGCCAAATCCCAAAACCTGGGCAATAAGGAGCTTTCTACCAAAAAGTGACGCCATCTTTGTTGCCCAAAAAACCTCAATAATTCATGGAATAAAATCGTTGCGGTCTTCAAATTCGAACCAGCACCATCGGCGGAGGTGTCCGCAAAAAGTGATCACCAAAAATCGGCATGTTACCGGGGGTCGAATTTTGGAATAATTGACAGGTAGTACCCTGTCGCCATTTTGAATTTTGGGGTCGAAAATAAAAGTGCGATTTGACGGTGCAGCATTCTAGACTAGACTTCCCTGAAGACCTTTTCTGTGTGGGGACATGGCCAAATCCAAAAACCTGGGCAATTAGGAGCTTTCTACCAATAAGTGACGCCATCTCTGTTGCCCAAAAAACCTCAATAATTCATGGAATAAAATCGTTGTGGTCTTCAAATTCGAACCAGCACCATCGGCGGAGGTGTCCGCAAAAAGTGATCGCCAAAAATCGGCATGTTACCGGGGGTCTAATTTTTGGAATAATTGGCAGGTCGCCATTTTGTATTTCGGGGTCGAAAATAAAAGTGCGATTTGACGGTGCAGCATTCTAGACTAGACTTCCCTGAAGACCCTTTCTGTGTGGGGACATGGCCAAATCCAAAAACCTAGGCAATTAGGAGATTTCTACCAAAAAGTGACGCCATCTTTGTTGCCCAAAAAACCTCAATAATTCATGGAATAAAATCGTTGTGGTCTTCAAATTTGAACCAGCACCGTCGGGGGAGGTGTCCGCAAAAAGCGATCGCCAAAAGTCGGCATGTAACGGGGGGTCGAATTTTTGGAATATCTGACAGGTAGTACCCTGTCGCCATTTTGAATTTTGGGGTCGAAAATAAAAGTGCGGTTTGACGGTGGAGAATGATAGACTAGACTTCCCTGAAGACCTTTTCTGTGTGGGGAATCATAGAGTAGGTTGTGTGGGGACATGGCCAAATTCCAAAACCTTGGGAATTATGAGCTTTTTACCAAAATGTGGCGCCATCATTGTGACCAAAAAATCCGAGCCAGCACCATCGGGGGAGGTGCCCGCAGCGAGTTGTCGCCACATGTTATTTTGAAATTTTGAGTAACAAATTAAAGTGCGATTTGACGGCAAAAAAAACCCCAATAAATTTTCTTTGATAAAAGAAGTTGTGCAGTTAAATTTCGAACCAGTGGATCCGCCCCTTGAATGGTTAAATACAATATCCAGACCATCTGGAAGACTGTAGGATTGTTATCAGTTAGTTTAACATTTATTTTGGAATAGGGCCAGAATATTTGAGATAAGCGTTACCAGTTATCAAGTGGTAAGGTTTTATTACTATGTCCCAAATGGACTTTTCTGCAATCGAGGGTAAACAAGTGATTGGCATTTCGAGATGGTTATAAAGTTTTAAAAATTGCCTCTGGACATCATTTCATATCTGGGTCAAAAATAAGGCCAGTTTGACCAATCTCTGTTATTTCCGTCTTTTGTTTTCCATACTACGTTTGTTCGTTTCTGTATATTCAAAAGTTGGTTGCTTACCTTGACTGGCTTTAGTTTGGCTGTAGTTGTACCATTCCATGCACTGTGACTGCGTTGTCCGGTACGCCATTTTGTCAGACAATCAGCTGGACCTTTCCATGCAGCAGAGTTGACCGCTCCTCTGATCTGAATGATTCACGTGATCGTCTGTATCGACCACTGGCAGACACTATTTCCTTCTTTATCGCTCTAGAGGGAGGTATATATAACCAGAACTAGTGTAGAAAACTGAAACACACAAACTGCACAAACCATGCAGACGAATTTATATGGAAACAGTTGAAAAATGTGTGCTTATTGATCAAATTGAATGGTTGGCCAGCCTCTTGCTATTAGCTCCTACGACATTGAAAGATCGTTGCGACCTAATGAATTCAAATGATCTTATTTGACCAGTGAAATGTAAACTGTTAAAATTGAAATACTCCTTTGTTACTGTTGAACGTTGATGTGATGGAGCATTCGTTTTAGATGAGCAAGACGTTTTAATTTAAAAAAAAACATTTTTTTTAATTGGCCGAGAAAGACCTATGTTTTGGGTTAAACTAAACAGAAAAATAGCATCTGGTGGGTGATGGCGAATGTGGACAGGGTCATTTAGCCATAGTTTGCTGGGGAATAATTAATAACATGTGTTCATACTACGTCATCCATTGTGCTTAAAATCGTCAATATTTTGAGACGCGAAGTTCAAGAATCGATGGCATCGAGATAATTTCGCTTCATCTGTTAGCTTAAAAATAGAAAAATGTTGACAAACTGCAGTAGTATGCCAGCCAGTTCAGTGTCAAATTAAAGGCGCAAGATTTCACTGCCATTAGTTGTATTTTAAGTTTTCAATGGAACAAAATGATATGTTCAACCATACTTTCCAAAAACCCACTATTTCTTCTTCTGATTTAGGCTGCATTGAAAATGTGCACCATCTCCCTGGAAAAAAAATCTTAACAGTTATATTCTTCTGGAAATGAATGACAACCTAATCTGATGAAGTTCTTCTCAAGACTCTCAAACTTAGTTTAGAGAATGTTGATGCTTCTTTTGTCTACTGCATCTTACAGTGTGGTCTAAATTGCACCTAAATTGCCTCAGCAAATCATGTGAAGAGAAGCAAAGGAAAAATGTCAAAAAGAAAAACCACAGACACAGAAAAACGGTTAACAGGTGGGACCAACATTCCACTCAAGAGACTCTAGAATAATGGATATATGAAGCAGGGTATATAAGAGCATGGAAAGACACCGCCACAAATACAAAGAGTCTCATGTGCACACTCTGGTACAAAGCACAGGAGTTGAGCTTTGTCGGGAGACTACAATAACCGTTGAACCAAGTGGACAAGTATGGTGTTCTGTGATATTAAAATTTGGTATGTTTATCAGTCCATCGTTTCTCACAACTGAGAGTAAGGACTTACACAGTTAGCTACAATTTGTGTTCGACATGGGGCGTGGTGTAGCCACCCCGGCCCGCGATTGTGTCCTCAGTGTGAGCTTGGAATCTCCGGAATTTTTTACAGGATTTTCTGGAGTGGGGTGGGGGGGGGGGGGACTACTGTACAAGAAGAAAACAGTGTGTTCAGTATGGGAACATTAGGCAGTTAGGGGGGGGGGGTCTACCCTCTGCTCCATATCGGACATTGTAAAATTAGCCGGGCACCAATTTAATAAAACTGCTTGTGTACACAAACAAGTAGCAAAGCACAACAACATCTGCTTTAATACCAGGATAACATTGCCAGCTAAAATACCATATCTCATGTACCATCTAAGACTGGTATTGGTTGCTAGAAAAAAAGAAGAAAAAAAAGGTTACCAAAATGTTCATTTCCAATACTGTGCAACGAAAATACCACCATTTAACCCCCCTTTTCGTCAGTCTTACCTTTAAACTGCCCTCTTTAAGATGAGTGACTTTTGCAGCATATATTTCCAGAGGTTTCACTTAAATAATCCCTTATTTCCGATGCATACACTGTGTACACGTGTGATTGTTGTGAGCCGACACACGTGTGCATCCGGGTTACAACCGCAAGCACGCGTCTAAGTTATTAGAAAACAAGATGGCGTCTTCCGTTTTTCATTATGATTGGTCGTATCTTAATAAATTTATTTCTAGTTGATGAGCAACAAAAAACCTCCATTTGTGATTTTAAATTTACATTATTTTATAATGTATAGACTCGTATTCTTTTTATGCTGGTCGGAATGAAACCTTCCGATTAAAAAAATTAAGTAGAAAAATTATGGAGTTATCGTCTGCTCATCGACTGAGTTCTGAATACTAACAAGGTGACTTCACAAATTTTTATCAATGAAAATGGCTTTGTTTACGTTCGGGAATAAAATTGCTTTTGATACAAATTTCAGGGAAAAAATTTCAGGTAACGAATGGTTATTTCTTATAAATAGGGGAAGTAAATATTGAAGAGTTTAGCTCATTTTCAGCAGAGTTAATCTGTATAAAAGTGTGATTCTGGGCTGGTTTTCGACTTGAACCCATTAAACAGTTAAACGTCCCATCCCTAGTTCAATACTGAGCATTCAACCATGCCCAGGTAAAGTCATCATAACAGCGTTACACAAGACTTAAAGTCATCATAACAGCGTTACACAAGACGTAAAAAATTTACAGCATTAAACAAGTCGTAAAGTCACCATAACAGCGTTACACAAGACGTAAAGTCACCATAACAGCGTTACACAAGACTTAAAGTCATCATAACAGCTTTACACAAGACTTAAAGTCAACATAACAGCGTTACACAAGACTTAAAGTCAACATAATTAACAGCATTACACAAGAAGTAAAGTCAATATAACAGGGTTACACAAGACGTAAAGTCACCATAATAGCATTACACAAGACGTAAAGTCACCATAACAGCGTTACACAAGACTTAAAGTCATCATAACAGCTTTACACAAGACTTAAAGTCAACATAACAGCGTTACACAAGACTTAAAGTCAACATAATTAACAGCATTACACAAGAAGTAAAGTCAATATAACAGCATTACACAAGACGTAAAGTCACCGTAACAGCATTATACAAGGTCTATACCTTTTCCCCGACTCTTGCAATGAGGGATTCAAGCCTTTCTTCTATCTCATTCTGATCAGTGGTGGTCCTCCGACGCTTTTGACTCCTGTTATCTGTTGGGAATGTTGTTAACAAAAAGCGTGGCATTGCGCCATGAATTCTCAGAGACAAAGAGGCAATGAAACGTAATTTGAAAAATAAACGTCTTTATTTGTAAGGCCAGAACTCCATGGGAGGAGTGTTGGCTTGGTGTGGTCTCAACGTTTCGAACAGTAGTCGTCAGTATACTCTGCTCATCTTCAGGAGAATGCTGAGTAGAGTATACTACCCTAATGTTCGTAACCCTTATCCTCCCGACCGTCGGGAGGATGGAGGGTTACGATCATCGCAGCTCGAGAGGATGGAGGGTTACGATCATCGCAACTCGGGAGGATGGAGGGTTACGATTCCATCGCAACTCGGGAGGATGGAGGGTTACGATCATCGCAACTCGGGAGGATGGAGGGTTACGATCATCGCAACTCACATAACTGTAGCACTCATATAACTTTTAAGGGCTACTAACATTTTAAAAACTTAAAAAAACATTTTCCCGAAAAGGATGCTGTGCGAAGCAATGGTAAACACAACAAAAAACAGACGCTTTTCACTAGAGCAAGGAGCGAACAGGCGAAGGGCAGCTCGTAAACTAAATATAAATAAGTAGACATGTTACCATCACCGTCATCTTCTAAGCGTCTTCTTCTAGACATACTGGAAAGGATAAGAAAAAAGTCTGCTTCTAGTTTAACCTTAAAATATGGCCGTGTCCGAAACGGCAACTTCGGCTACAGCTACAGCTAGATCAGCGCGTCTGCCAGTGTTGAAGAATAGGCAGACGCGCGCGATCTAGCCGTAGCTGTAGCCGAAGTCGCCGTTTCGGACACGGCCTAAATACTGTGATTTGGAGCAGCCTCCCTGAGTTCGGGTCATCCACACCAGGGGCATATACTGCCTTCAGGAGCACCACAACGGCTGCGAGGATAGGTCTGCCCATGGGACCGTGCCAGCATGGGCAGAGCTCTGGATCTCAAGGATCCGTACCTTCACGTTCCCATCCTTCCTGGGCACTCCTGATCATCTTTACTGCCCACTCCCTTCAGTCTATTGACCTCTTTGAGGGTTTTTACCATAATTAAGTGGGCAGTGTGTCGATCTCTTCAGCGCCGCTGAAGTTAGGAGGGTTTATGGCCAGTCTAGTAGACCTTGTACGAAGGTGCAGCAAGACTTTGTTGTTTCAGCATCACTTGTTGCAGCCGTTGACTTGTTACAGCAAGACTTGTTGCAGCAATACTTTCTGGTGCAGCAAGACTTGTTGTTGCAGCAACTTGTTGCAGAAATTTGAGACTTGACACAACAGGACTTGTTGAAGTAAGACTTGTTGCAGCAAAATTTCTTTTTGTTGTAGAAAGACTTATTGATGCAGCATAACTTGTTGTTGCAGCAAGACTTGTTGCACCAAGCTCAGCAAGACTTGCTGCTGAAGAAAAACTTGTCGGTCGCACACTTGTTGCAACAAGACTTCTTTTGCAGCAAGACTTGTTCCAGCAAAACTTGTGGCAGTAAAAGACATGTTGCAGCAAAACCTGTTGCAGCAAGACCCAATTGCAGGGAGACTTGTTGCAGCAAGACGGGTTGCAGCAGAGACTGATTACAGCAAGACTGGTTGCAGCAAGCCTTGCTGCAAAAAGTATTACCCCCTCATACTCGGACCATACTGAACAGTCAGATCTCATACCGCTTTAGTCATCGTCTTGCAAATTATGGTCTTCAAATAAACTTTTTTTCCACATTCCCAAACTTAATTCATAATAATATGGCTGCCAATGTTATGGAATGCCCTTCCCTATAGCCTAGATCTAAAGACAATTTTTGGGACATCACAATTTTTGAAAAGAGCACCCCAAAAAAAGCAATTAAAACAGCCCAAATCTTCCATTTTGGGAGTTGGACTGTTTGTGTATTAAATTTTGACATGACTTAGGGGCCCATCTCACATAAGCAGTCTATTTTTGTAACCTTTGAATTTATTTGGAAATCATGACACAAAATATACAATTCCCCATGTGACCAGTGTAGTATCTTGCCTGCCAGAAAGGCTCTGGAATGTACACTTGGTCAACCTTTTTGTAAAGACAAAGGTTACATGGCTTATATATCGAAAATTCCCTAAATGTGAACATTTTCAAGAGACTCAAAACTCATTTGTTATTATTATTATTAAATCATTTTCTGTGTAACTTATAAGTGTACTTCTTTGTCAAAGAGCCTCTGAACATTTTTTTTTTATGGATACCGGCTCTCTATATAAATTGATTTGATTGGTTGACGATTGAGCCATCCTGCTTGCACTGTGCAGCTGCTTTAGTGACGAGCGGCAAAGCCGCTCTAGTCTTTTTCGTGCGTGATACCTGGGCTGGGGTGCCGCAGGGCGCCTTGACTAAAGGCTAGTGACAGCGCTGAAACCGATAGAAGTGAAGAGAGGACTAGGAAAGTTTAGCAACTGCATTAACTGTGAAGAGCTGGAGGGAGGTGGACGTGATCCATAGAGCTATATAATAAGAATAGCTCTAGTCTATGACGTGATCCCAATTTTTTGCTACAGTAGAACATGAAGTTGTTGTGGAAAACCATGGATTGCAAAAGGTCTCCCTTGTTCCTTTTCTTTGGTTTGAGTGCAGTTATCTCTCTTGCCTCTGCATTAAACAACCGACCAATTATTGGTAAGGATATTTTGGAAGTTGGAATGTTTGTTCTTAACTAGCCCTGGTGGAAAAATGTCCGTATCCAGCCACCACTTTTTCATTCGTTATGAAATAAAATAGTATCTAATTTACTCAAATGAGATATTCCTTGGGTAAAAATGAGTGAAAAAGTGGTGGCAGGATACGGAATTTTTTCCGGCCTACCTTGAGGCTTGAAAGTGTCACCAGGCATGAGCATGAGGCCGCTGTCAGAACCTTCTAAAAACACCATTTACGCCAAATTAGCGGTCCATTATGACTTGAGCGAGTATACTATCTTTATCATTCCAAACCTCGTCCTGGGCACTGCTGGCCCGCAACCGGCTCTAGCTCCATCATGACACTGACAGTTTTGACATGAGTTTGTATAAAGAGCCGAGACCCAGGTTTGAAATAAAGAATCTTGTTAATTAATGCCGATCGCATCAGCTTGTGCGTCTGCAGTAGTGTTACACAGTATCCACGCATGATCAATATATCACGGTGTCCTGTTGAACTCTATGGGCGATCCCAACTATAGTTGGGACATCCCAACTTTAACACTCGGGTTGGGACCAGTCCCAACTATAGTTGGGACAATTGTCAAGTTGGGACGGAACAGGCTTATTAATTATTATTGCACGTTTTGAATTAATTACACTGAACACCTCAGCATCTACTACTAGCAAACTCGGCGCCTGCTTCGGGGCCAAGTTTCATGGCTCTGCGTACCGCCTAAAATTGTGCTAACAGTCACCATTCTTCGCTTACTGCGCAAGCGCCGAAATTCTGCGCTTGTTGGGTAGCGAAGAATGCATAGATATACTAATTATTAATATATAGTAATGTTACTATCACTCAGTACTAACCTGCTAACCTGTGAAACGCAGAATTTCCTGCTTTCGTAAGCGCCGATTCATTGGTTACGGTAAGCAGAGTCATGAAATTTGACCCTGGTGTCTCTGGCCGATGTTTCTGAAAAATTACGATATCAATGGTTTTATTTTTTAAATTAAATTCATTATTGTTCTAGGGCAATTAATCTACAAGTGTAATCTATGTACCTGTGTTCTGTACGTTCATTTTTTAATCTAAATCTATCTTTTCAAACCATATTTATGTTGTCTAGGCCTATAATTACTATCCAGTAACTGGGGTGAGCTGTCTCTGGCCTCCTCTTTTTGTAAAATGTTTATAGTATGAACTATAAAGAGGTGGGGGGATTGGGTACTCTGCTCTCTAGAGCTAAGCAGTTTGTTCCGCTATCGTCTCCACGTGGAGACGATAGCGGCTGAATGTAAAGATGACTGGAGGCTGTAGAAGAAGGTCTGTTGCAAATAGGGGTACTGCCTGGTTGATTTCGCAAAATTCACCGTGGGAAGAAAAAAAGGGAACCTTTTCCCTCTCTTCCTTCGACCATCGTGCGAAATCAACCAGGCCGTATTTAGGATAGACCATTAAGCTGTATTTTAAGGTCTAGGTCGCGATTAATACAGAGCCGTGAAAGTTTCTACTTGGAGTAACTGCTGACACTTGTTTCATATGTGGCTTTCTTCCAATGGGTCCGGAGGATATTTTTATGGAAAGGGTTTTGACACAAAAATTGTGTCAAAACCACAATTTTTGACACAATTTTCAAAACCCTTGTGTCAAAGGGTTTTGACACAAAAATTGTTCATTGGAGGAAGGAGGAGAGGTTGCCATGGTAATGTCAACGTTTAAAATTTCCAATATGTGTTGTTCAAAGTTCTGATAGTACACCTTTGAAAACAATGAGCAAACAAGTTTTGCTGAATCATCACCAACACCATTGAAAATGAGGAGCATATTTTTTTTGCCGAGTCATCACAACACCAATGCATTATGATGCACAAAGGTAGCACATATTACAACAAGCATTGAATGCGAGTCTCCATCTCCCCCATGGCTAATGACAGTGTCAGTGGAATAGAAACTGACATCTTACAGCCTAGTTTATATTTCACGCAAATTGCGAAAGTGAAGGGAAATTTCCCTGTGTCACAGTTGGGAAAACAGCACGTACAGTGTACAAGATTGTTTGGGTCAGGTAGTTTGCTTGGTATTGGCCTATGCGTGGAGAAAGAACCCTGCTTACCAGTTCTAGGCCTAGAGATCTTATTGCGAATACTGCCCAGTTGATTTCACACAATGGGCAGAAGGCACTGTGGGAAGGATTTGCCTGAAATTTTACACCAATTTCTAATACCGGGTAAAAAGTTTTGGGTTTTTTTTTCACCTGTAATTTGTGCCCGAATTTTCTACATTTTGTTTTGCCCGAAATTGGGAGGGCAGTTGCCCCGCCCCTGGGTCATGGTCATGAACCTATGTGCAATCCTTGGCCTGAACCATGTATTCAAAAGTGTTTATATTTACTTTTAGATATCAGTGTTTTTTAAATTGAACTAAAATACTAATAAGTGAGTAGGCCTATTTTATTATTTAATATTTAATGGTGCAGGCCTCGAAATAACCCACGGCACCCACAGCAATTGCCGTGGTGCCCTGTGCTTTTGCTGTGGTGCCCTTTGCAAAGTTCCTATGCAAATAGATACATTTTCCTCATAACGTGCCCCTTACCAGAGGAAAAATGCCAGACCCCTTCAAGAGCGAAGTTCAAGACCTGATGGTGTTCGCAGTTCCGGATCTCTTGTTTTGTTTTCTCTGTTCCTGTACATGTAGCTCATAAAAAGTCGTTCTTTGTGTCTACACTTATTGCTGCTAGTATCCATGAGACTGCCATGAAAACAATTTGATGTTCTTAATAATGAATTAATCCAGCTTCAAATTGGATGGGTCTACGCATAATTATAGGCCCTCGATGGCTGTGTGCTTTATAAATTAAGCAACGCCATGAAAGCTGGAGTACTTTCCAAAGTGTATGCACCCTCATCCTTCCGCCCACCCGGAGGTATGCAACTGAAAATCTATTTCCAGTTGACACTCGCTACAATAGACCTTTGCACATGGCGTCATTTCAGTAGGGCGCCCTGGCCTAGAGGTCAAAAGGAGGTTGTTCATTGGCCAATCCTGGGCGCCGCGTGTACAAATCTGTGCGCTTCGATTGTTGCGCCACCATTTTACCTCTAAGATGGCGGCTGGATGACGTTACTGGGACTGGCCAAATTACCTCTTTATACCAAGACCGTTGTTGTATGCGGACAGCAAAACAAAGACACACGAAGTAGAATGAGATTTGGGACTTACGATTGCACTCTTCATGCAGTACATATAACAAGCAGAACCTCTGACGAGGGTTGACTGTATCTTCATATCCACAGGTGTTCTGTCCCAAGCAACAAGCGGTCATCTCGCTAAGTATGGAAAAACCTACATCGCCGCCTCGTATGTGAAATTTTTGGAGTCGGCTGGAGCAAGGGTCGTTCCAGTTCTAGTCGACCAGCCTGATGGGTACTATAAGAAGATGTTTAATTCTTTGAATGGGTGAGTTGGGTAGTACATGTAATATTGATCAAGAAAGCATCAATAACCGTGATTAATTTGCAATGAAATATTTAATTATCACTGGTCAGGAACTCTAGCGATACCAGCACTGAATTCAGCCAGAATTATTCCCCTATTAGTTGACTGAATAAGGGATCAGTTTTGGGTGGTATGATAGTCCATGATTTATTCCTTGGACATACAATTGTAAGGCTATGTCACCTGGGCTTAATTTAACAAAGAGCTTATATGCGAATCACTCTTAATTGCTAAGCAAAATGTGACGTCACAATACAAATAACTACGGTGATACTGACAACTCATCTTAAGATGAATCTTAGCACTTTGTGAAATCCAGCCCAGGTGATGGACATAGCCTCTGTCACCAGTCTATTTACATATTTGGACAAAAAGGCATCAGCCATAAGAACAATAATAATACTAAAATAATACTTTACATTGATACTGCACTTAATACTACGTTTCTAAGCTCTACAGTATTTATTGTGCAAGATATGCAGAGCTCTGTTTTGAAGTAAGAGACATATTTACGCAGCACAATGCAATAGTTTAAAAGGTGCTGTTTTACAATATGCAGCCAATCAAACCAGGAACACTGGGGCAAACCCCTTCTCTTTTCGATAAGTGTACTGGGTTCTTTTACGTGCATTACACAACTCAAGGAACCTACGGCTTTACATCGAATCCGAAGGACGTAGCAACAATGGTTAAGTGTCTTGCTTAAGGACACAAGTTTCAAGACCAGGACTCGAACCCACACTGTGCTGATCAGAAACACCAGAGCTTGAGTCCGGCGTTCTTATCCGCTCGGACAGGTAGATGATGAGTAGTACTCAAGATTTAGAGAAGACAAAATGGCTAATTCATGTAATTCTCAATTACTTCCACTGAAATTTTGTAATTTTGTTCCTGTCGTTTTCAGTGTGTTGTTTCCTGGTGGTGGACAAACAGATTTGATAAATTCTGGGTATGGCAAGGCAGGAAGACTGTTCTATGAAATGTCCATTGAGGTTTGTTGCTTTGCATTGTATCTGCTTGTCTGTCTGTTTGTTTCTTTGCTCCCAAAACTGCCTCGATTATGGAATTCATTACCACTTCACATTCAAAGCTGTAGTTCTTTAAGTTCATTTAAAACTCACCTCAAAACTCATTTAATGTCGCAAGCCTTCTCTCGATCATTGTAATATAACCTCTTTTCATTGTCAATTTTCTTGGTTTACTTTTTGCTTTGTTTTCATGTCGGCGCCTTGAGCACTCTTGAGGTGGATATGTGCGCCTTATAAGTTTTGCTATTATTATTATCTGTAGGAAACTTTGAGACCTACAATTGTTCATGTTATTTTGATTTGCTGAACTTTTTTGGAAGTTTGCTGAACTTTTTTGGAAATTTGTACTTGAAAAGCTTCATATAATTTATGTAAGGTAAATCTTCAAAAGTAAGCACTGCGTGACTTCTTGGGGTTAACAAAGATATTGACAAAATAGGGAGACAGCCAACATTAGGGCTAGATAGCTCAGTGGTTAGAGCGCCGGCGCGTTAATCTGGAGGTCACAGGTTCAAAATCCCGCCCTCGTAAAATTTTCTTTGTTCAACTCAAACTTTATTTAGATTTACCCGGTCAGTTTTCCCCTGGGATTATTACTCATTAGACATGACTTGATAAGAAGTGTGGGGTTACTAGCCAGGTGCAAAAGTGACTGCACTCTGGCCAGCCAAGCAGTGGGTAATTGTGTCATGTCAAGCCCTGCAGTTGTATTGTACATGTTTTTAATGTTTGACTTTGTAGTGGTTAACAAATTAACCAAACAGCTCAAGTTTGCTTTTCTTCATATAAAAAAATAGTAAGCCTCCACATCATTTCCAGTTTATGTGAAAGTTTTGGTGCATTACCTCTTACCTATCATTGGCAGGCATGATATTCTTCCTACTTTAGTCTGGTTTCCATTTTGTTTTGCCCTTGGAAAATTCAGAAAAAAATTGTAATTAAACAGCCTGAAAAGTCTATAAAATCCCACACCAAGTTTACTTGCAGATCAGCCCTTGTACTCAATAAAACCCAAGGACAGAAATATCATGCCTGTATTCTCCCCATCCTTTCCTTAGAATCAAACACCTATTATTTTGTTTTGTTCCTTGCAGAGTTTTGATGCGACGGGGGATTATTTTCCGGTGTGGGGAACTTGTCTGGGCATGGAGCTATTGTCGATGTTAGCGGCCAATAAAGATGTCCTCGCGAATACTGACGGAGATTCGGTATCGTTGCCCCTTACGTTTGAAAAAGGTATAAACCCAAAAAGTTGGATGTATTTAAAACCAATTGTCAATGTCTTAAAGGCAAAGTGTACCTTAGGTTTTTGGAACCATTGGATTGTTTTAATCCTATGTAAATGTAGATTTTATACAATAAAAACTAACCTGTGAAAATTTCATTTCAAAAAGTAGTTGCGTTTTTTGAGATATCGCCAAAAATCCGGAGTGATTATGTCCACGCAGGAAGAATAATCTCTATTACGAATACACAATCTGAGAAATATTTCTCACAGAAACGTTTCTCAGATTCAAATTTTGGGGCATGAAAACTGATATCTTTTTTCCATAACCACATTACTTCATAGTGAAATGTTTCTCAAAATGCTATTGAAAGCTGCTGTACTTCAAACCAAGTAAGTTTTTATTGCCATTAATTTTTTTTAGAGTGATTACCAAGCGTATACCTTCCCCTTAAGTGTGTTTTTGTTTATTAATCCCAATCAGATTCCATTGTCTTCATTTTGGCTCATTAGTAATTTTGTTTCTCCACGTAGATTTCCAAAAAAGCCAGATGTACAGCGCAGCCCCCGAGTCCATCATCAAAACTTTGGCAACGGAGGATGTAACTTTTAACCATCATCACCTCGGACTGACACCAACAGTGAGTTTCTAGACCTTTGTTTGATTTCAAAGTATATGATTTGACCTTTATTATATGGTGCAGCTATCTTGCTCGTCTTCCATTCGAGCTTGTAAATTAACCTTTGATTAAAGAGTAAAATGATGTTTCTCCACTTAAATGGCAAGGGAAATGTCTCGTTCAATGTTGTGATTTACTCATTTTCTCAGTAGATGAAGTCCTCATGGAAGTGTTGAACAAATTACACGTCTCTAACCTCTTGTTAAGATGGTGTAAAACTGCCATTGTATTCGATAACCTTCCGGGGCAAAATTTGACAACATCCAAAACATCCGATGACATCATTCTAAGAAAAATGGTTCTGTGCATTTTTGAACGGGGATGTTTTGGTTCATTCCTGCTTTTTCGAGGATATTCAATCAAAGCGGCCTTGAATTTGACATTTTGACTGACAAAATATTCCTCCTTGGAATATCAAGGCCGGCCCATTTGTTTTTGAAATCCAATAGCGTCATGTTTCAAGATTTTCTCTACAAAAGTCAGTAATGAACCAAAACATCCCCAGACACAAATGTACAGCGAATTTGAACAGCTAGGTGTACAGACAATAACCCATTGAAAAGCTAGGTGTACAGACTAAAGCAATCGGAGATATGTCTTGTGTACGATAACAAGCAATGGCAGCCATTTTGTCAACTTCGAAAATTGCTTGTTCTACCACTATTTTTTTTAATCTATACCGTTCCCATGACATACTCTGACTGTGTGCCAAGTTTGTATCATCTTAGGCAATTACAAAATCCCATCATCTATGTACATGCGATGCTATATACAGGGATGTGATTTCTCCGTTTTTAACCGGAATTCTGTTTTTTTTTTGCCCTAAAAAAAAAAGAAATTCCGTTTTTTTGCCCCCCCCCCAAAAAAAAAAAAAAAATAATAATTTTTTTTTTTTTTTTTAAAGATCAAATTCATAAAAAAATGAAGATAAAACCATTTAATAACGCCCCAGATTGCAGAGTAGGGCTTTTAAAACCAAAGATAAATATTAATATTGGGCTTCATGCTCGCGAGTTTTCGAGCTCACATGCTTTCGCGCTTTGCGCTCAGAGTTCAGGTTTTTTTCTCAACAGCCTATCACATCCCTGTATATAACTGCTTATTGCATTTTCGTTTATATTTTTTTTTTTTTCAGAATTTCAGCAAGAATGGAGCTCTTACAAGTTTTTATCAAGTTCTCTCCACCAGTGTTGATATAAAAGGGGTGAAATTCATCTCTTCAATAGAGGGTGAGTTAATCAAATTTTAAGGTCATCTATACTGATGGGTGGCTAGTGAGTAAACCGCTTGCCTCTCACCACTGTGGCCCTGGTTCTGTTCCCGGCTAAGGCCATACATGTGAGAAGAGTTGTGCGTTGGTTGTCTCCAACCCCACAAAGGTTTTTTTCCTAGACCATCAGGTTTTTCCTCATTCCGGAAAAATAAAACACTTTCGATCTCTGGCTGTGCTCCTTGATTATATATGGGTTGATGTGGCTGGCTGCCAAAGGCGCCCTCGCATGTCGGCTTCTCGAACACGTTGTAGCCGCGTCCTTCACAATTCAGCTTCTCAGCTGCAAGTAAAGATGACTAGCATCCCAAATTATTACTGTTATTATCTGTTTTCACTCTTTCATTGAAGCAATGTTTCATTTTCTTCTTTCTTTGTTTGGATTTGTGCTTTCTTTCTCATAGGAGTTATGCGTTACTTGAAAGGAAAGAAAAAATTCTCAAAGAGCAGCCATCCGGCGATCTCCTGTATTTAGATCAGCACTTGAGCGGACTATAGATCCCTTGCATATGACCTGACAAGATCAAACAGCGCCCTCATGCGGTCAAATGAAGAGCTTTCATTTGCCGGAAGTAGTGTGTGGCGCATAGAGGCATTCACAATTCTGTTTGACCTCCGCGACAGCGGCCTTTGCGAGGGGTCCATACTGCTCGTCATACTGAGACCTTCAAATAACCGAAGCCTGCGTTCTTCTCAGAAACATCTCAGAAGCAAACTACCCCCTCCCCCCCCCCCCCCCCGTTTCCTTCTTGATCGTTCATCCCCTGCTTTTTCTGTGTGCTTTCTGCCTCTTTCTCTCTCTCTCGTTTTACTTTTTCCACTTGACTGCTTCTGTTACACTATTATGCCTATTTATGTGTGTTACTGTTCTGTTGCCATTTAGCCTTCCAGAAAGACTCTGCTAGGGTCAAAATGTCAGGCCACTAACAATGGTTTGCATTTATGCTACAGGTCCTTTTGATTGGTAAGCAGTTTGCAACAGCTAACTCTATTTTCTCAAGAAGCAAACTAGTTGTTAAACTGCTTTTTTTTTTTTTTAATGTAGCCTTAAGTTTTTACATTGTTTTGTTTCATATCCGGTATTCAGCCTACAAGTATCCTATCTATGGGGTCCAGTTCCACCCAGAGAAAAACTGTTTTGAGTGGAAAGACGTCAATATCGACCACTCCCAAGATGCGGTTAAAGTCACTCAATACTTCGCAGACTTCGTTGTGTCTGAAGGTTGGTAAAAAAAAAAGGTCAACAGAGCAAAACAATCAGATCCTGAATTGAAAAAAAACCAGCTTACCTAAAAATATTGGTGTCATGCAATGCAAAAGAATGAGTTGGGAGCCAGCCAAATAGTATACAGCACATTGTAGTTGATAGGCTACTGGTAACCTATTTAAGTCAAGTCATATTGGCGTGTTTAGCTGTACCTCCACATAGTCTGGTGTGGAGTAGTTTCTTAACATCATAAACACATTAATTGCAATCAATTTTGCTTTAAAAAACGCTTGCAATTTGCAAAAACTTGCTAGATTTTTGTTTCGTTTTTACCACATTATTGGCTAGCACTAAAAAGTGCCTTTGGCGTGCAGGGCCCAATTCCATAGAGCCTGCAAGCATAAAAACTTGCAGAACAACAGAAACTGGTTACCAGCCAAAATTCCATAAAGTTTACATTGTTGCAACTGGTGCCCCACTCATTTTTAGCTTAGAAAAGAAACTTGCTAAGCAGTATTTTCTGCTAAACAGCTTTATGAAATTGGGCCCAGGTAGCAGAAACTTGACTCTATACTAGCCAAACTTAATTTAGATTCAGCTAATAATTATAACAAATTTGACTCTAGTCTGCTGCCCTCAAATTTTAATCGAGTCAGAAGTTATTAAAGACTATCCAAATGACCAGAGTCCAAAATGAGAAGTCTATTCCAAATTCAATGTAGTTCTCTTTGTTTAATTTGCTTTTAACCATAATTGAATGCCATGCATTCTAAGCTGTTTATTCCAATTTTGTTTTAGAAATTGTGTGTAGAAATTACAGAATCAATGAGTGCAGTCAAGGGATACCTAAGTTCAAAGCCCACCGCCCAAATCTTTTTGGGGGTTACAACTTGAACTTTCACAAAGGCCATTTGAAGGTCACGTGATGTGTTGTAACCAATACGATTGCATTATAATTGGGGCCAGTTTAATCGCCTCCTGCCATTACACAACCCCAAAGACTTGCCTAATTTAATTGGGGTCGGACACTGCTAGGGCTAAAGGGTCTGTACACGTTTGCCAATAAAAACTTGGTAAGAAGTACAGCGGCTTTGGATAGTGTAATGCAGTTTGAGAAACATTTCACTTCGAACTACTGGGGTTATGGAAACAGATATCAATAACAGTTGAATTGAACAACGCCCTCAAGTTTTTCAGATTAACTCCACCACTGTCAGTATACTCTCCTGCCCAAAAGGCCCTTGCCACAAAATGCAACAGGAGACTGTGGAGACTGTGGAGACTAAGTCCACAGTACACAATCCAAGGGGATTACTACATAATAGAACCCTTAAATTTTGAGCCCTGTTACGCAGGCGCGTTTTCCCACTGTTGTACCACCCTGATGGCTGCTAAATCTACAGGGTCTATACCAGCCATGTACAAACAGAAGAAACCCATGCTCCCAATGCTAACCTAGAGGGTATGGTACTTTGTGGCAGTCTGTGGCACCAAGGTGAACATTGCGAAGAGCGTCCAGTCCCAATTGTTATTATTTTTGATTTGTCTTTGAATGATAGTTTTTTTGAATGTTTTTTCATTGAACTTTGTGTGGACATACTGTATTTTCCTATTTTTCTGGTGGTCTTTTTATTGATCTTTTGTACATATGGTAATATACATATTGTTTGTTGTTTTACCTATTTGCCAGAGGAAATCAAATTTTTATGTTAAAAACAAAATATGGACAATAAATGCCATTTTATTATCTATCTATCTTTCTTTTATAGCTCGTAAAAGCAGCCATGCTTTCAGTAGCGAGGCTGAAGCCAACTCCTTCCTCATCTACCAACACATTCCCGTCTACACCGGTAATTTCTCCAGTTTCGAGCAGGACTACTTCTTCAGCCCTAAGGAGAAACGCTCCTGAAGTCATCAAGAAAGATAAGACAAAACCTGATCCTATGACCAATATTAAGAGATTCACTTGCTTCAGTACTTCCTCTCAAATTTCTTCAAATGTTTTCCCCTCAATATGATAGGTGATCTCCGACTGCTACTTCCCAGGGTGTATTGCACTCGCTCCGTGTGATCCCTGGCTATAAAGCTGGCACCTCCTGAAAAAACGTGCATCGGCACATAAATCAGTTGCAGGTTAAGTTCCTGTTCTCGTTTAAAATTGAATATAAAATTAAATATAACAATATTATTATACAAATATTAAATGAATATGAGTGCGTTGTCGCAGAATATAATCACAAGGTGTAATCTGGACTGTTCCATTTCACGGTGAAGGGAAAGGCCAGATTACACTAAGTGTCTGCGACAATCACCGAACGAAATGCTTTCAATATTTGTTTTATAATATAGTCAACTTTTGTTTTAACAAGATCTCTTGGACTGGCCAAATTACCACTTTATAACAGGAACGTTGTTATAAGAGGACAGCAAAACAAAGAAACACAAAGCAGAAATGAGATTCGGGACTTCAGAATGTACTCTTTATAAGCAGAACCTCTTTTTATAACAATGCTCTTTATAATGAGGGTTGACTGTAACTCGCACATAGGTACTTGTCGCTTGAAATTTGTATCACAATAAACGCAAAACAGACATGGAAACTCGTCCACCCCCAAACTCTGAAATTCTCAAAATCATGACACCCCCATACTAACTACACGGATTCTGACTGGCACCACCGAACAAAGATATTGACTAATAGGGAGACCGCCAACATAGGGCTGGATAGCTCAGTTGGTAGAGCGCTGGCACACTAGTCCGGAGGTTGTTAGTTCAAGTCCCACTCCAGTTAATTTTTCTTTGTTCAAACCCAAATTACTTCAAACTTACCTAGTCAGTTTTCTTGTCGGTCACACACTCTCTCTTGTGTTTTGCATAAAAGATTTTAAAAATTACTTATTCTCTAGTCAGGAACCCTGGCGTTACAAGCATTAGGCTGGACATCCATGTGTCCATCATGCACTGTGTGCTCATTCGCGGTCAAGCAGTTGTACGGTATGACTCACTCGCGACCTCCTAGAAGTTCAAACATAATCGTGTCCTAATGTCACTTACTTGTGTCAATTTTTTTCAGTCGCTCAAGGAGAAATAGAATGGAAATGTACTTAAGTATGGCGGAAGAAAGGATCGCTTTCAGCAGTACTTGGAAAGCCCCTGCAAAAAAAGTACTTACTAAATTTAGTAACATTACTCACTTAAATCGTACATTATTCCTCAATGGAAGAATTATGCCATATATAAACAGAAAATTATCTTCTTGTTAATTATTTTGTAGACAGAAAAAAATATGAAACAAAGGCTGTAAGTTTCTTGGTACAATGGTTCTTGTGAATTTGATGCTTTTTTTTTTTTTTTTTTTTTACTGAAATTTTCTACTTTGTAGTTTGGCTGACAGTGTAGAATTGGTGGTGTTTTGTATTTTTTGTAATGTTCATTTTATGAGCTTCAATATACTGAGCTTGACATTTCACATTGGGACAATTGATACACCATATTAGGGCTGTAATTGGTCAACAGACTACCTTACGTCACCGTAACATCACACAATTCTTCCTGTCATCCTATATACACCCAAAACACTTTTCTAGTGAAATAACTGACTTTATCAAAGTACTATCCACTCCGTATTTTGTTGAAAATATTCTATATTGTCTTGTTTATCTTAGCAATATAAGTCTACACTATAAATCTACAACTCTGCATAGTCTTGGTTTATGAAACTTAACTTGTTCCTTTCAAATGAAATGTGTGCTTAAAACTAAAATGGTAATGTCTGTGTATATGTTTTATCATGACAGTGTGTGATACTTTTTAAATTTTTGTGAGCATTTCATTTAGCATTATGGTCAAAAGATCGTCACATTATTTTGTTTACAAATTTTTGTTTAATCTCGTTTATCTTGCAGTATATTTGTGTATATATGGTAACAGAATCTAAATAGCTTTTCTTTAAAACATAAAAAAAATTAGTAATTAAGTAAAAGCATTCAAATGATTTCTTTAACCCCTCCCCCAACTAAAATGTTGGGTCTGAATGTTTCAAAATCAAACACAATGCGGTAACTCAACACCAAAAACCCCCGCCTCTGTCAAGATAAACTATTCCTGGTTGGTATGCTCTACTGAATTCATCAAAATCTGGCAATACTGGCCAATGAATTATAGTGGACTTGGCCGGGGCAGTTGTTTATGTATGAAACCCCAAAAACCAGGTCAAGGTAACATTCCGACAGGCGAAATAAAAGAAAAACCCTAAAATCTATTTATTAAAGAGGGTCCTCAAAGTCAAAGTCAGTATGGCGATGCATTCATTTTCCCAATTGACAGAATTCTTATGAAAGTGGGGAATTAAGTACAAGTCTCTAGTCTCGCGTTAAAATGGTACGGTGTTTAATGCCATTGTACTTGATACCATTCCAGGGCAAATTTTCTCAAAATGCAATGACATCACATATCAAATGAATGGGTCTGTACATTTGTGTACATTATTTATTTATTTATTTTTTTTTTCTTTTCTTTTGAGCTCGTTCACGAATTTTGCAGATTTTTAAAGTTCATTCATGAATTTTGATGATGTTCAATCAAAATGGCATTGAATTTTACCCTCTGACTAATATAAAATATTCCTCTTTGGAATGGTGATATCCAATGACCTCATGTTTGGCTCAGATACAAAGTAAAATCAAATGATTAGAGAGTATAGACTTGTGTGTTTTCCCCACATTCCATATAGGACTTTTCAAATAAAAAACTTAAATGTTACAGTTGTTGGTAGCTTGCTAGACCTCTTATCATTATGTAAAGATATTCTATACATATTCTATAATAGTGGGGGTTTTTTATATATGGGAATATATGCAATTAACATTAAATTTCAAATCATCAACATATTTTTGTAAACTTGAAATTAAAATTGCTCTAACCATTAACATTTAACTTTTTATGTCTTTTTGTTTTCAACCATTCCTAAAAAAAATTTAACAGTCCCTTACTTTATTGGGACAAGTTTTTACGGTTGAAAATAATTTATAATTTGTACCTTTAGTGACATTTACCCTCAACTTCCAAGGGTGTACTATGATCTTTTCCTTTTTTTATCGGCTAAGTCCAACACCCAGACCGTTGGACTCTGACTATGGCGGACTTTTGGGTCGCTAGGTGGCAGCAGACTTACCAGGTAAATCTAGTGTTCTCGGTAATGTGCGCATTCTCAGAACTATGGGAACAATGGAAATTGGCCTGGTAAGTCTGCTGCCACCTAGGGTTACAGTCTCTCATTTGGTGTGGAGTGACAAAGGAGAGGAGGATATTAGAGCGTCGAGGTCGCCTGTATGCAAACAGGCCTAGGGAGTAAGGATTAATGGACAGTAACTGAACAAACTTAAGGAGGTCAGTGTTTTGACACCCAGACTGTTGGCCTCGGACTAAAGCAGTATGCCTACCCACATATTTTGTATAGAAACAATTGAAGACTGAAGACTGCAAACTAGCCATCACCTGGCTAATTTATCACTTTCTGAGTGTCCCTCTGAATCCCTATTCATCTCTAAAGTTCTCTCTTTTGGTATCCCTGAGTCTTGTCTTAAAGACACCTCCTGAGATGGTGCCTCAGGGCACCATTTTGGGTCCGTCTCTGGAATGAAGGGATCAGCAGCAATTACATCGATCATCTCTGCCTTGGTTGGAATGCTTAGTCTCTGGGAGTGCAACATCATGCGGTAAGGTTTGACGTCCTTCCGGAAGCTGTACGTGAAGTCCCCAACGACTGGATGTCCAATACTCCAGCAGTGCACACGCAGCTGATGCCTTCGTCCTGTACAGTGGTCAATATATAATATGAGCTGCTGAAAAAGAAGGCTTGGAAGGGAAGTCTTCTCGAGGTCAGCCAAAAATACAGCACAGAAAGTACTCGTGAACACCCCCATCTGGTGCCTGGGGCCTATGGAATACTGGTGCCCATGGAACACTGGGGCCTATGAAACACTGGTGCCTGGGGCCTACAGAATACTGGTGCCTTGAGCCTACGGAACACTGGTGCCAAGGGCCTATGGAACACTGGTGCCAAGGGCCAACAAAACACTGGTGCCTAGGGCAACTGGGGCCTATGAGACACTGGTGCCTGGGGCCTACAGAATACTGGTGCCTGGGGCCTACAGAATACTGGTGCCTAGAGCCTATGGAACATTGGTGCCTAGGGCCTACAAAACACTGGTCCCTAGGGCCCATGGCACACTGGTGTCTAGGACCCACGGAACACTGGTGTCTAGGACCCATGAAACACAGGTGCCTAGGGCCTACAGACCACTTCATCGGGCCCAGGCCCGAGATCAGCCCCCACTGCTTACCTGTGACTGGTTTGAGGAGTACTTTACTTGCAGGACTGCCATCATACAGCCCCCTCTGCGTGACAGACAATTCAGTGAAGGCTGACAAGATCTTGACCTCAGGTTGACCCCTGGGGAGGTCACTGTCTGCAACACACATCATGTGGGTGTATCCCTCTGCTGGGTTGGGGTACACCGGCTTGTCTATCAACAGGAAGTCTGGTTGTACGTGACCTCTGACCTTATTAAAGCGCAGGGAAAACCACGATGTTAGAACGAATATGAGCTTCCATGAAGAAGAATTACAATCTTGCAGTTAGCAGCTTACTCTTTGTTTACAAAAGTACAACGAGCCGTTATGAAAAAGATTCTAGTGTTCTTTCATTTAAGAAACATCTTGCCTTCTAAGAAGAACCATCTTTATGATTAGGAGATTCCAAACTACTCATTTACTAGGACACAAACTCAATTGATTCAGACTTGACAATTAAAACTCAGAATTGGATGGACACCATTCGAAGTAAATAGGACAACTTTCATTGTTTTAACAGACCTGAACATTAAAAAGGAAACCACAAAAATGACTATCCCTGTCAACTTCATACCTGCATGTTTTGCCATTGTGTTGTTTGTTTGATTACTGCAGTTCTCAACAAGTTCCGCGTCATTGCCTTATAACAACAAGCCAAGGGTTTGATTTCATAAAGAGCTAAGATGGATTTTAAGACGCATATCAATTTTTGGGCTGCACAAATCACTATGCAGATGTTGACAACTCCATGAGTCTTAGAGCTTTATGAAATCAAGCCCTGGTGCAACTGTATTTATGTTAAGTTCTTAGTTTGGTTGTACAATTGAATTAGTGTACAAGGCTGGATTCGGGAAAGATACAAGGTAAAGATAATGACAGAAAAAGACTAAGACTTGGTCAAAGTGCAAAGGTCGCTTTAGTTTGTTTTCATTAGTTTGTAATGTTCTCATTTTCATTCCAAAAAAAAGAAAGAAGAGACAACTAAAGTAAAAATTAATAGATTGCGGTGGTTGTCAGATTTATCACTTCTTCCTACAGATGAAATGTGAGTTATCCTCACTGCTTAAACTCACCAGAGCATAGTAGCATTTGTTCACCTCACGTTTCCTGAACTTTTTCATCGCATCAGCAGATGCTCTTTTGTTTAAGGCAACACACAGAGTGCCACTGGTAGAATAATCTAAACGGTGAACAAACCTGGACGATGCGATTGAAACAAATATTAAAACTTGTGATCATTTGACAATTTTTTCTTGGGGTTGGAAACTTGGATGTAATCCAACCTGGAAGAGCATCCTCTCCAGCTGTCCAGAAAGTTCTCTTATAAATATTATTATATATTTCTGGCTATAAAACCCAGTACGCCTCAACAGTGAACTTAATCACTGTAGTTCACAAGCCTGAGGAAACCTGTAAACAAGGGTGCTTGCTATGTGAACCAGAAACACAGGGGTTAACCCCTACTCCTCCACCATAAGTGTTCTGGGTTATTTAACGTGCACTACCAATCCTAGAACACGGAACCTACGGTTTAATATCCCATGCAAAGGACACGGCAATTATGGTAAAGTGTCTTGCTCAAGGACACAAGTGCCACGATCCCCACTCGAACCCACACTCTGCTGATCGGAAACACCAGAGCTTGAGGCCAGTGCTCTTATGGAACTTCCAATGAAAGTTCTCACCTAAATTGGTGACAAATGCTTGCATCCACAAGCTCTGGAAACCGATGGGCAAGCTGTGTGGCCACCGTTACCTCATCTTGAGGGTCGTTACTATTGATTTTTACATCGTAGTGTTTGTCCACAACGATGTAGTTGCTGCTCTTGTAGAGAATGTCTACATCCTCAATGGTAGCAGCCTTGTTCATCCCGAGTAGCCTTCTATGCAACCATGCATTCATCCGGTATAAGTTCGCTTCAAGACTTTGTAGGTATTTAGGCATCTTCATTAGACATCTTCATGTTTAATCTTAAAGACAGAAAAGTAAATAAGTGAATAAAGACAATTTTTAAAGCATGGTTGGGATTCTCTTTTTCATGTTTTAGGGTAGAGAATGTATGACCGGGTTGTGTTACTTCTTCCATCCTCGGTCCATTGACGTCAATGAAAAATGCAATGAAAAAAAATTTTTTTCTGAAGTGGTGGCGGTGGGGGGTACTCCTTCCTTCCTAGAACTACGAGGTTCGTTCCGCGTGGAGACGATTGCAGAACAAACCTCATGGTTCTAGGAGTAGTGGGGGGGGGGGGGCAAGGAAAAAGAGTACACTTATATTATTTAGGTCTAGTGTTGTACTAATCCCCTATATAAAGTTGAAATACAACATTCACTCATTTTACAAAAACAACCAACGTCATTTTTCATTGACCAGTTGACACCAAAACTGGGTTGCATAATGTTATAACAATTGAATAATTAAGAACGTCATAGTTATAATAATATGTCATAGTTTTGACTGAGATTTTCCCCTTTCTTTAACTTTTATCAGTGTCCCTTTAACGCTTCCGTACACTTATCAACAAAAAAAGACGGTCAGAACCGGTCAGCACTGCAAACTTACGATGAGAGGCTATGGGCGCCGCCATGTTGAGTATTACATATTACACTTGCTCCCCACAATCCCCTACCTAGCAATTGCCAGTTGCGCGCCACCCTTCAACCGGATCCCCCCATGCGACTGTACAGGGCACCCGCTATAGTGTTTTGGTAGCTTTCGCGGGAATATTTTCAGGTAGAGATACACACGTCAAGCAAAATATATCACTATCAAATCAGAATCGAATGTGATTTGTAAAATTTATTAACTGAAAAGGAAGATAGAAATACCTTGATTAGTGGACCACCTTGTGGGCTGATAAATAACGATCAACGGTGTAATAAGACTTCTGTGTTGGATATGTTCTTCATCTCTCAGTCTCAGCTAGCTAGTGTTATGGGTTCATTAGATTGAGACTCAAAGGAAAGAGGCAATGACTACTTGACTTGTTTAAGAACTCTTTGGGTCATGTTCAGTCCACGTAATGCTTTAGTACATGAGTTGTATTATACATTATAAGTTGTCAATAGAGGGCGGTATATAAGATGAGTGGTATACTCTCAACATCTCCTTTCTTTTTTAAGTCAAATGTTCAATTGAAATGTTCATCTCCAGAAGTTCAATTAAAAAGTTGAGTAATGTAAAAACTTATATTTGACTCAGGAATATTTGATTTGTTGGTTTCTTGAGTTCATGACAGTATTTAGTGTCCAATGTCATGTGACAAACTACTTAAGGATAAAATCCTTGTATTTGGATGGTGGTTTGATGTTTGATCTAGTACGAGTGGATTTCACTGAACTCTTGCCAGGGCTCGGTGGAATCTCTGCTGGGTTGGTTGGACCTTTTGATTTGTCCATCTGAGCATTCACTGGTTCATCCTGTGGACCATTTGAAGTAGAAACTGCTGGCGGTTGAACTGTTGCTCCACTCGAGTTGGTCACCTCTGTCTGAAGAGTAGATGCGCGTAGATGTTTACGGTTACGTCTTAGCACTTGTCCATTATCTAGTTCAATGAGATATGAACGTGATCCATCACTGTCAACGCATCTGCCTTGTTTCCACTGGATGTTGTGGTTGTTTGGCTGCAATCTGATTGGCTGTCCAATTTGCAACTGAGGTAGGGGTTTAGCGGTTTTGTCATACTGTTGTTTGGCTCTCTGTTTCTGGTGTCTAATGGTCTCCGGTACTCCTGTGATAATCTTCGGTTGAAGACAGACCTCTGTTGTCGGCAGTAGGGTACGTGTTCGTCGAGACATCAGTTTCTGTACTGGACTGCTACCATTTGCAGCGGGTGTGTTACGCCAGTCTAGAATCGCAAGATGTAGATCCTGTTTTGCTTTGGTCACCTTCTTGATGATGTTTTTCGCAATTTTGACAGCTGATTCTGCTTTTCCATTGCTCTGACTGTGGTATGGTGAGGATGTTTGGTGCTCGAACTCCCACTCTCTACTGAATTCCTCATAATCTGCGGCTATGAACTGAGGACCGTTGTCGGTGACAACCTTCTGTGGTATGCCGTGTCTGGAAAACTGTTGTTTTGTATGTTCAATGATGGTTTCTGCTCGTGTATCTGTGAGCTTGTCAAGTTCCCAGAAATCGCTGTAGTGATCAACGGTTATCAGGTAGTCGGTATGTCTGTAGTGAAAAAGATCCTGACTGACTATACTCCATCCTCGTTCCGGTATCTCGTAAGACATCATCGGTTCCTTCTGCTGTTTGTTGAGGAACTCGTTACAGGCATTGCATTGACTGACTCTGTCTTTTATCTGACTTGTCATCCCTGGCCAATACAACACTTCTCTAGCCCGACGGAGGCAAGCTTCTGCACCAAGATGACTGGAGTGAACTCGCATCAGCATCAGGCTCTGCATTGATTTGGGTATGATGGCTCGCATTCCTTTATACATTGTGCCATCTTGTACTGTGATCTCATCTCGAAATCCAAAGAACTCGCGGATACACACTGGAACTTCATCTCTGTTCTCTGGCCATCCTCCCAGTACAACTGTCTTCAGCGTTTGAAGTACTGGATCTTCCTTCGTCGCATTTTTGATTTGAAGTTGAGTAGTATCTTTCATTCGGATGTATTTGGATTGTTGGATTGATTCTATTTCCGCGTACAGTTGCTCTTCTTGTCTGAGATGAAATATCTGATGTTCAGACAATTGGCTCGTTCCGGTTGTCTTCAAGTATGCTCTGCTCAGCATGTCGGCAATGTACATCTGACTGCCAGGTAGGTACTGCACCTTCAAGTTGTACTTCTGTAATCTCAAGAGCATACGTTGAAGTCGTTTTGGCGCTGTATGTATCGGCTTGGTGAATATTGGAACCAAAGGCTTGTGGTCAGTATTCACGGTGATCATCTCTCTACCATGTAGATATTGATCAAATCGCTCACATGAGAAAACTATGGCTAGACACTCTTTCTCGATTTGTGCATAGTTTTGCTCTGCAGATGTGAGGGTACGGGACGCAAACACAACTGGTTGCCCGTTCTGAAGGAGAGTTGCTCCTAGTCCTTTTTCTGAGGCATCACATTGGATTGTGACTTCTTCCTTCAAGTCGTAATACTTGAGTACTGGAGCGCTAGTGATCATGTCCTTTATTTGTTTGAAGGACTCTTCTTGCTGTGACTGAGTGAATAGCGCTGTGCTCTCAGTCAATTTTCGTAGTGGCTCACTTACATCTGCAAGCCTTGGCAAGTATCGGGAAAGGTAGTTGATGCATCCTAGCAGACGCTGGACCGCTTTCTTCGAGTCTGGTCGTGTCATGTTCTGAATCGCTTCTACCTTGCGTGGATCTGGTCGTACTCCATTGCTAGTCAACCTTTGACCCATGTATGTTACTTCACTGAGGCGCAGTCTGAGCTTTTTCCTGTTGAGCTTCAGATTTGTCTCTCTGGCACGTTGCAGTACTGCTCTCAGGTTTCTATCGTGTTCAGCTATGTCACAGCCATACACAAGAATATCATCAGCGATGACGGCTGTTCCAGGTATGCCCTGTACAATCTCGATCTGTCGTCGCTGGTATTCTTCTGGAGCCGAATTTATCCCAAATGGCATTCTGAGATAGCGATATCTGCCAAATGGAGTCCAAAATGTTGTTAAGTACGAGCTTTCTTCATCGAGTTTCACTTGATGAAATCCTTCTTTCGCATCAAGGACAGTGAAGAATTTTGCGTTAGCTAGTGTTGGCAATATCTCATCGAGTGTTGGCATCTGGTATTTGGGTCGCTTTATGGCTTTATTTAGCTTGCGTGGATCTAGGCAAATTCGCATCTTTCCTGGCTTATCCACTACTACTAGGCTACTTATCCATGCTGTTGGCTCAGTTACCTTTGCTATGATGCGTCGTTTCTCCAATTCACATATTTTGTCATAGAGTTTTTCCTTCATGGGAACTGGAACACGTCGTGGTGCATTCTGGACCGGTCTCACAGTAGGATCAATCTCAATGTGGTAATCTCCCGCAAGGCATCCAAGTCCTTCGAACACATCCTTGAATTCGTTAACCAAATCTTGCTCTGATATGGCTTCAACTGCATCATGTTGTACAACACTATTGACTGCATCATCTATGTGTACACTTATGAGACCCATCTGTGTACATGTCTGGCTTGACAGTAGTGGAGGTTGTTTAGCATTAACTATTTTGAAGTTAAGTCGATGTTGATGTCCTTTGTAGTGACATTTGAGATTACATTCTCCCATGACATCAATGATACTGTCATTATACAGCTTCAACTTGGCAGTAGATTTCTTGATTTTGGGGTCTGACGTCTGGTGAAGTTTGCACAAGCTGGCAAAGGACATTACATTGCAAGTCGCCCCTGTGTCAATTTGACATTTGACTACAATCTCACCGTCGTCTGCATCAAATGTTAATGGAACAGTAAGCATTCTGTTTCCACTGTTGACAGCCCCAATCAGCTGTATGCCAAAAATTGATTCATCAGAATCAGTATCTGAAGAAGCTTCGTGTATTTGATTGAGTTTCTTCTGTCTGCATACCAACTGGAAGTGATTCATCTTTCCACACTGTGAGCATTTTTTTCCATAAGCTGGACATTTATCTCTGTTACGCTCATGTGAGGAGCCACAATATTTGCAGGTTTGCACTTTTTGACTCTGCTTGTCATCTTGTGCTTATTTTTGTTCTTATTGTGCTGCTTCCGGCCACTGGAGGATTCTTTGCTTTTGCGGTGCTCACTGGATTTTTGTTTCTTCACATAGCTTACTGTTTCAGTGAGGGGAACATCTATTTTCTTTAGTTGTTCTTGAGTAAGCTCACTTATCCTCAGGCTTTCAATTGCTCGCTTCAAATCACACTCTTTTTCTCTGAAGAGACGTGCTCTGGCAGCTTTATCTTTGGTACCAAGCACTAACCTGTCTCGAATCATCTCTGTTTCAAGCTGAGTGAATTTGCATTTCTCCGCCAGTTGCCTCAATCTAATAACATACTGATCCACAGTTTCATTCGGCTGCTGATCTGCGGTATGAAATATGTATCTCTCATATAGTAGATTTCTGGACGGAGCAAAATGTACCTGAAGCTTATCTAGGATTAGTAGTGTGGCTTTTCAATTCATCATCTGTGAGCTGAAGTTGCTTAAGAATGTTCTTGCATTCTTTCCCCATAACACTTTTGAGCAGTGCAACTTGGATTGATTCATCCTTTTTATCTAGCTCTACAGCTTTACGATAATCTTCGAAACTCTCTCTGAAAAAACTCCAGTTATTGGCAAGATCCCCTTTACAGTTCATTGATTCTGGTGGCGGTATTTGATATGACGCCATCGTGTGTATCGGCGTACATGTATGTACATACACACATGTGCTTGGTTTATAGAGAAAATGGCTCACCAAGTAAAACTCTCTTTTCCGGTTGAAGGCTGGCTACTCCAACTCTCTAAACGATCTCAATCAATTCTCTGATGTTTACTGTTCACTATATCAGCTCACTTCTGACACCATGTTATGGGTTCATTAGATTGAGACTCAAAGGAAAGAGGCAATGACTACTTGACTTGTTTAAGAACTCTTTGGGTCATGTTCAGTCCACGTAATGCTTTAGTACATGAGTTGTATTATACATTATAAGTTGTCAATAGAGGGCGGTATATAAGATGAGTGGTATACTCTCAACAGCTAGCACTCTCGGAGACTCTGCAACTTAGCAGACTAGCAGAGTCTTTCTCGAATTCGAGAAAGACTCTGCCATAATGCTTGTTATTTTTTTGTAGGGTCGAAACGTCAGGTCACAGACTATTTTTTTTGCATTTATACCATAGGTCCTTTTGGTTGGTAAGCAGTTTGCAACAGCTAATACTATTTTTCACTTACTAACTGTGGTAAATAAATTGGATGGGATGGTTGTACATGTCGGAGTGTCTACCTTCCAGTGGGCTAATTACTTAGTCTTTATAATAATGCTCCATCCCAACTTGACAATCATCCCAACTATAGTTGGGACTGGTCCCAACTTGAGTGTTAAAGTTGGGGCGTCCCAACTATTAACTATAGTCGGTATCGCTTAATGAGATCAACAGGATAACCATGATAGATCATGCGCGCGTGGATTGCTCATTTTTTGCTGTGTGAAGGGTTTATTAACTAACAAGATTCTTTATTTCAAACCCGGATCTTGGCTCTGTACAAACTCATGTCAAACCTGACATTGGAGATAGCCGGTGCCCGAGACGAGGTTTGGAAAATGCCCTTTGGTCAAATGATAGTATCACTCATTTTAATGGACCGCTAACTTGGCGTATTACTGTCTTTTTAGAGGGTTCTGACAGCAACGGCCAGATGCTGGGTGATGTTTTCAGTTTCAAAGTAGGACTACGCATTTAATTTCATTTTTCTCAGAAAACAAAAGGTCTAAATCTAATTAATATCAAACATTCTCAAGTACTAAGTATAAAGTGGTCTTAATAACTTCATACTTACTAAGTGTTTTTAGTTTATTAAAAATGTGGTGGTCTGTGTTTATTGCGATCCCAACTATAGTTGGGACGCCCCAACTTTAACACTCAAGTTGGGACCAATCCCAAGTTGGGGCGGAACAATAATACTAATAGGATTAGTACTGACTGTAGATCCAGTCATCCACACGGCGTTTACACTAGATCCAGAAAAGGTGGATTGAGATCCAGCATTTTTTTAATGACCGTAGATCAAGATCCTGTGTCAAGTTTACACCAGCGCTTGATCCGGCTCCGATCCCACTTTTGAACCGGATGTAGGTTATGACGTCACTGCTCCTTGCAAAGAGCTCAAGGGTTACGTGGCAAAGATCAAAGGTCACGATTACAGCGCGCCACTTCTATAAATATTATCAATGCGAAGGTAGAATGCAGAAAATACAGGACAGCTAATGATACGGATAACAACGACCATGCAGGTAGAAATATTTTGTAGGTGGGAATTAACAAAATACAGCAACAAGGCAAGCTCCGAACGTAATGATGTATGTATAACTAGGATGCTGAAAACAAAACGTTTCACACACGCACAGTCCATGTGCACACAGCATGACACAACAACGAAGACACACACAAAAATATAAACAGCGACGGATGTCCCATCAAAGCACAAGCAAAAAGCGCGCCATTCGTAGCGAAACCGGAAGTGACCACATCAAATTGCTGTGTCTGATCCACCTTTGCGTTTACACTTGTATTTGGAATCCACTTTGCCGGATCTGATCCACCAATTGCCGGATTCAACCCTCCTCGAAGGGTGGATTAAAATTGCCGGATCTTGAACCGGGTCTGATCCTGCTTTTTTGCATTTACACTAGCCAATAATCCACATTGCCGGATCAGACCCGGGTCTGATCCACCTTTCTGGATCTAGTGTAAACGGGGTCCCAGTGACTCCAATGCAGTAACATTCAGTAACTGACTGGGCACTGTACTCCGTCTTTTTGAAATGTTGACACCTGCAGTCGTACTTGCAGACCCAAAGATGGCGGGTGTGCATTGAGGCCCCCTGCACTGTCCCCCTTCCAAAATAAAAGCATGGCCCCCACCATTGACAAACCCATTCCCCTGGGCCCCTTCCCACTTAAAAGCAATGCCCCCCTAACCCCCTAAGCAGCATTCCCACAAACACCAACCCTCAGAAATCTGAGGAACGATTCAAGCATGAATTGTTTTTTCAGATTCAAATATTTTGGGGGTGAAAAATTATCCGAACCATATTATTACTATATTTTGAGAAAATCCTTTCTCAAAATAGTTTATACTATCAACAGCTGCAGCGATCTACCGATATTAATACCCATCCTTTGAAATTAGGTCTATAGTCTTATTTACTGTGAAAGCAATCTTTTTTGTTTCAAAATATCCCAGACACTGAAACACATTTGCTGCTAAAAATTCTGGAAAATATGCCCTACCTGAACGCTACCTTAGAATGTGAAAAAAATGGATGTTCTACCAATCCATATTTATTATGTGTGTGTTTTTTTTTTTTTTTTTTTTCTGGCAGCGAGTTGATATAAACTGAAATTGTTTGCTGAGTACTTTGGAATTTCAAGTGAGTGGAGAACGTGAGGAAAAGGTCAACACCTTGAGGTAACTATAGCTGAGCGGACAAGTCCGATGGTCTTGTTCTTTTGTGGTTTCCAACTGAACATCAACCTGACTGTGTGATGCCTTTAGAAAAATTTTAAAACAAAATTATGTCGTTCACTTTGTTGACTTCGAGTCTGCATGATTTTAATTATGTTAATTAATAAAGTATAAATGAATATTCGGTTTACACATGTATCGACAAAGTATCTATATTATTGCATGGTGAGGTATCAATGTTTATTCGGTTTGCAGTAACACCATGTATGGGGTAAACCTTCCCTTAGTGCTTGTTCAAATAGGACAGTTTAATATGTTAAACTATAAAAACAAAATTCTCAGTCTTGATACTGGTCTTGTAAAATAAATTCTGGTCTGGTAAAAAGCTTTGATCTTCAAGCTCTGCGGCCTTGTGGAATTATATCCCTAGATAGCCCTTTTCACATGACAACAAATTGACCATGGTCCCTTGCTATGAATTTTATGAGCGCTGATTGTTTATTTGTTGTCACCGTGCATGACTGATTTTGCAAGCTTTCGCACAGTCAAACTAAAAAACTAACAACCATTATGTGCTATACGAATGATTTTTTGTCGTAGTCTGGACCTCCGACAAAATGTAGCAATGTTTGACAAGATTTTACAAGGGAACCTGGACAGTACACAAATTTTTGTTCTTTCACACAAGGTACATTTTGTAAAATGTTACAACCATGCTACAATTTAGCAAGGGACCCTTGCTAAATTGCTCTTGTGTGAAAGGGGCTAAATTCAAGCCCAGCACTAACACCAAATCTGCCAATTTATTGCCTATGAATCAGGTACGCAAGAACACATTTTTGCAAAGGGGTGCTGGATTTTTCAAAGACAGTTGGCGTTAGGTCCGGGCCCGCTTAAGTGCACTGGAAGCTTTTGGTTCCTAAATGCTCTGTCGTGCAATCAGAGATACTATTTGGCACATAAATGTCGTCTTTTGGGGGGTGGGATTATTGTTAGTGTAATTTGCACAATGATTACCCCACGATGACTTATTTTCACAAGGCGAAGTTGGGTGAAATGCAAAAGCCAGTTTTCAGCGATTACATGTAAGTAGGCCGATATTCTGCAACTATAAACAGTTTGACTTGCGTAAGTGAGAGCCCGGAAGCTTTCGGGTCCTATAGAAGCTCTGTTGTAAAATCTGAGCCACTGTTTGGCAACTTAGTGATTCTCTTTGGGGTGGGATATTATTAATGCTATTTGCAAAATGATTACTCCTACAGCTCGAGTCGGCTAAAAAGAGGTTTATTTTTTGAGAGTCTTACAGTAAACTACTAGAATCGTGGTTCACATTTCAAAAGATACCCAAGGTTTGTTATTTACGTACAATTATCGTCTTTTTCATTAATACTGTCATTGAATAACAACATATGTCAGGCTGTCAGGTTCAGAAGTGATAAGTCCCTAGGGAACAATAAGTGCCTCTTGTTATTGGCTATTGGTAATTTTTATGGTGATTATTATTTGGAAAACTATAGCTTTTGATTGCATGAAACGCTGACTGATTAATTGCTATGTCATAAGGTTTGACAGTATTATTATGATGATGATGAACAAAACATACATTAAAGCTAAATAATTTCATCGTCATTAACATTTTACAAGTCAACTGTGAAGGGGGAAATTAATAATGGTCTTTATGATTGTCATTGCCCTGGAGCAATGCGTACTAATGTTGACTATCTAATTTTTCTTTGATGTTATGGTTTGTTTTTCTACAAGCGCAAGCTGGTGAGAGTTTCCTACTGCATGTTACAGTGTGACACTTTGGGCGACTGGGC